>JASJOG010000014.1:2115000-3534160 GCA_030142905.1 Heliopora coerulea
AGTGGCGACAGACTGTCTCCCTGAAATATCCCTCTTTTCACATCCACCTCCCCAAGATCTTCACCATTAGACATCAGCAATAACTTCCATTGCTCCATACCATTTTCCAATAAGTTTCTCACGTTCTCTGCAATTCCAAACATCTGCATACATTCATTGATCCAACTATGCGGAACAAAGTCATATGCTTTCTTGTAGTCTATCCAGGCCATAGATAGATTGGTGTGTCTTTTCTTACAATCTTTCAATACAGTCTTATCGATAAGTAATTGATCCTTTGTTCCACGGCTTCCCCGTTTACATCCTTTTTGTTCTTCTGGCAAGAGTTTCTCTCGTTCAAGATAATTGTACATCTCTTCAGCTATCATTCCCGTTAAAAGTTTCCACATCAGTGGAAGGCATGTAATTGGACGATAGTTTTCTGCTGCATTACCTTTTCTCGGATCCTTCTGACAGAGTACAGTACGACCATATGTCATCCATGCAGGTACGCTATTTTCTCCCATCAAGATCTTATTCATCTGAATAGCAATCCGCTCATGAAGATTACTAAGGTTCTTAATCCAATAACCTTGAACACCATCCTTCCCTGGAGCTTTCCAGTTGGGCATCTTTCTACATTGTTTCTTTACCTTCTCAGCACTTATAACCACGTTTTCTTGAAAATGTTCTTCATTCTCAAAGTCATTTTTCAAATCTTTCAGCCACTCTGCCTCTCGGTTATGCCCTTTTTCAACACTCCAAATATCACTCCAAAATCTTTTACTTTCTTCCGCATTTGGCACATCATTTGGTCTTACCCCACCTCCATTGAATTCTGCATATATCTTCTTCTGATCAAAATTAAAGATTTTATTTTGTCTGAATTGTTCAATTCTCTGCTCATATCTTCTTATTTTAGCACTTCTTGCAAGCAACCTTTGTTTTAATTCTTCAATTACAGTTTTCAACCCTTTTCTTTTTACTCCGTATCTTTCATTTAATTCACTCAATTTGCTTTTTTTCTTCAATCCCAGTTCTCCTTTTAATTCCCTTTCCAGAAAGTTGACTTCTTGTTTCAGCCTCTTTATATCTCCCTCAATCCTACGTTTCCATCTTGGTTCATTTTTCTTCCTATGCTCTGCTTTCTTCAATCCTATCTGATCTGCGACCCACACACTTGCAGCTTTAATCAAATTATTCGTCCCTGTAATACTCTTGCTTTTCATATACTTAATCGCTTCATTTACTCTATCTGTTTGAACCTTCAAAACTTTCTTGTCCACTTTCTTAAACATAATGCCATCGCATGTTCTTCCTTCCCTCTTTATTTCCTTTAATTGTTCAACAATCATTCGATGTTCTTCATTCATATCGCCTTCAATATCACCAATACTATCTTCTGCATCATTTATTTCTTCTTCACCTGTTCCAGCATCAATTTCCACTATCTCTGCTTCCACTGTGACATCTTGCCCTTCATAAAGGTCATCCTGGGATTCATCTTCTATTTGTCTTTTGATTGCTTCCAATTCAAGTTCTGATAACCAGCCATTCTTTCTGATTGCCCTTGCTTGGTCACACACACGTTGCTCCGTTGATTCAAACATTCCCCTGTCTCTCCATTCTTTAAACATTCTTTGTCTATATCCTAATTGGTTTACCTTCTTCATCAAACGGCTTACTTCTGTAAAAACATCCCATCACTACCTTGTTCACTTCTTTATTCCATTTCATTCTAGCAGTAGCAGGCTGACGACCGGGTCCCCGCTACTGTGCCGGAGAACACCTGCCGGGCGAGGGGCCTTCACATGGCGTTCCAGTCCCATTCACGCCGTTATTCTCAGGATTCTGATTCAACATTTTCACTCATTTGAGGTTTTAGTGACTTTTAGGTTACACAACCACCGGACTACATTTTGTCTGACCTCTAACCTTCGACCTTTCTGGCTTGGGTGACCCTGCCAGGAGCATTTGCTCCCGCCAGCATAGCTCTTAGGTTCATTGAGGTGCGCAAGCCTCCCCACCACGCCAAGGTAGTAGGCCAGGGAGGAAGATGTTTTATTATTATTATAACTCGCACACCACCCAACTAAGGACAGTGGAAGGGGTCTCAGCATGCTACGGGCTCCCAGCATCCCGCCAGGTAAGGCCGCAACAGACATTGCACATTTCAGGGAACTTGTGGGGAAAGGAAATTTTACCATTAAAATGGATTTTAGGAAACACCCACCGGGCCAGCCCTTACTCGCCCAACTTATCCAGTCAGGAAAGAGCAAGGGATATACAGCCCTCAAAAGTCCCTGAAAGTACTCCCCGATGCGTATATCCAGTTTGACCTTAACAGTACCCTGTTGCACTTTCAACCAATTAAGGTCAGTTTAGGCGTGCCACTGCAAGGGTTAAAACTGAATATTGTTTTATTCTTAGACTAGTGCAGATCTGTTTCAGGCTGGTTTATCCTCAACCAACTAAGGTCAGGGGCATCAGCTTGCTGTACAGATTTTCTTCTAGTCCTTGGGCTGACAGGGCAGGTTTGCCAACACCTGAAGGTAGTGTACTTGCAGTTGCCAGCCAATTAAGGCAAGCTGAGGCTTTCAGCTACCTGTCTACCCAGCTGGCAAGGCAGGGCCGCCACTCCCTAGGTCATCTCATCAAAGCCTGCTCGTTTTATGGAGGTCATTGGCTCCGAGTCAATGCCCTGCCTACCTATTTCTGGTTTTATCTCGGAGTTTCCTTCTCCTAGATAAGTTGCCATCCAAGGCTAAAGAGTCTTATCTACCCTTGGCTAAGGGGTTGCTGGCACTTGCCAAAGGTACCGTCCCGGACTCTGGTAGGCGGGAGCGTCCACATTCCCGTAGTAGGCTGAAGCTGTGCTTGTCCTACTCCAGTGCCCATTTATTATTATTATTATTATTATTTAATGTTATTTAAACACGGTAGCCTTTCAGATAGTCTGCCTTTCAAAGGGCCGTGTAAATTTCTTCTTACAAACATTAAGCTAATACATTACATACCTATATTACAAACTATATATAGCTATTTACAAAATAAAATAAGTGAACTATTCACTGCTTGGCTAACAGATTTTTGAATGTTTTCAAGGTCTTTGTATTAATATTGTTTACTATATGTTCATCTAACCTGTTCCAACACACAGCTCCTCTATAGGAAAAACTTTGCTTTAGGAAATCAGTTCTTGGCTTATTTAGTATAAGTTTGGTGTTATTACTCCGTAAGTTATAATAGTGGTTGTCACATGTGTTAAACAACTGTGACAAATAGTTTGGTGCTAAGCCCTTAATTATTTTGTACATCATTATCGATTCACGTTGATTCAAAGTTTTGATGACGGGAGACCATTTTAAGTTATTAAAGATTTCGACTGATCGAATTTCATATGTAGATCCAGTAATAATCCTAGCTACGCGCTTCTGCAGTTTGAATAGTTTTTCTATATTAGAATTGTTACCATCATGCCATACAGTAGAACAATAATTGAAGTGGGGCAACACCAGTGCATTATACATGGTGATTAAAGAATCTTGAGGTACAAACTGTTTAGCTTTTTTTAACAAGCTAAGATTTCTAGATATAGCTTTGCATTGCCCGTCATTGTGTTTGTCCCATTTCAGCTGTTCATCGATGATTACACCTAACACGTTTTTATTTGATACTCGTTTAATAGTCTCCTCCCCAATCGTTAAGACAGGATCATTATCTGAGAACGCTTGTAATTTTTGTTGTGATCCGATAATCATGTACTCAGTCTTTTCATTATTCAAAGTTAATTTGTTTGACAACAGCCATTTATGGACATTTTCAAGATCTGAGTTAAGTTTTTCTTCAATTTGTAAAGAATTGCTTCCCTCGCACGATAAGTTAGCGTCATCGGCGAATAAGGCTGCATTTGTTTTTTTAAGACAATTTGGCAAATCATTGATGTATAGTAAAAACAGTAGCGGTCCAAGGTTAGACCCTTGTGGTACACCGCAGCTTACAGTCTTCGTTCCCGTCATCGCTTGATTCACTTTACAAATTTGCTTACGGTTGTGAAGGTATGACTGAAACCACCGGAGGGCAGTTCCGTGCACACCGTACAATTTGAGTTTGGATAGTAGTATGTTATGGTCAACGGTGTCAAACGCCTTTTTTAAATCAAGAAATAGGACACCGTTGACGAGACCATTATCCATATTGACTAGCCACTGGTTTGTGGAATGAAGAAGTGCGGTCTCAGTCGAGTGTTTTTTCCGAAAGCCTGATTGCTGAGATATAATGATTTTGTTAGTTTCTAGGAAAGAGGATAATTGATTATAAACGATTTTTTCAATAAGTTTTGCAACAACGGAAATAACAGATATGGGTTGATAATTTCCGCAATCAGATCTAGATCCAGCTTTGTGAATAGGTGAGACACAAGCTACTTTCAAATCTTCAGGGAAAATCCCTGTTTCTAACGATAAATTGAAAGTATAAACCAAAGACTCAATTATTGAATCACCTGCTTCCTTTAGTAATTTTGCTGAAATCTTGTCAGGTCCAGCTGACTTGCTAATTTTCATTTGGTTCAATGTACATTTCAAATCCTCTTGGGTTATTGTTGTATAGTGAAACAAGTTTTGTGTCGGGGTCATATAGATCAAGGGATCAAAACCATTACTTGGTATGTTGTTCGCTAGATTAGGACCAATATTAGAGAAGTATTGGTTAAAAGTTTCAGCCATGTTTTTGTCGCCGGTTATATAGTTTCCGTCTACTTGTAGATTATTAATCGTAGTGGTTTTAGATTGTCGATTTGATATTTCATTAATAATTTTCCAGCTTTCCTTGCTGTTCTTCGCATTAAGTAATTTTGAGTTGTAATAATTAGACTTGGTTGTTTTTATCAAACGATTTACATAATTTCTGCATTTTTTATAAGCTTCGTTGTAGACAGAAGATCCAAGTTTAACTGCCTTTTGTTTTAGGTAATTTCTATGATAACTTAGCTTCTTAATATCTTGGATAAGCCAAGGCTTATATTCGCTTCTGACTTTGCGGTGTCTAATTGGAGCATGTTTGTCAGAGACTTTCAAAAATTCTCTTTTCCAAATTTCCCAAGCAAGATTAGGGTCTGAAATTGCGTTAATTGATATGAAGGCATGCCTTTGATCTTCCTGAAACTTAGTCCTATTGAAATGTTTAAATTGTCTAGACTCGACAAATTTAAACTTCTCTTTAGGAATACTAACTTTCCTACATACGTAGACCAAATTGTGATCACTAATCCCAAGATCAATAACCCCAGCATCGATAATTTTGTTGTTGTTAATTTGTGAAAAAATTACATCTATAAGGGTTGCAGAAGTTAATGTTACCCTAGGACTTTTGATGTGTTGCTGGAGCTGGTAAATATCCATGAGATCCTGTATTTTATTTAGTGGTATGTTATTTTCGGATTGTAAGAAATTGCAATTTAAGTCTCCGGTTATTATAAGCTCTTTTCTCTCGTTGTCGGCTTGTTGTAAAAACAATTCAAAATCGTGAAATAGTTCAATTTTAGTACCTGGTGGACGATACCAAGTTGCAACGAGGAATGGTTTACTTTTTGGTTTTAAAATTTCAATAGAGACTGCCTCGAGATTAGTTGGTATCAAATCTTCACGCCTTATGAAATTAACGTTACTTTTTACGTAGATTGCAACTCCTTCTCCGTTTCTATTACGATCTTTTCTTATCATTTCGTAGCCAGGTATCTCAACCATCTGGCTGTTAATTGAAGTATCTAATCTAGATTCATTAATAGTATGTCCAGAGGTTTGTCCAACATATAGACAAGTAGTTCATCCAAATGTCTGATTAGGCTCGTGATATTCAGGTGTCCTATTT
Organism: Heliopora coerulea; assembly: GCA_030142905.1. Taxonomy (NCBI): domain Eukaryota; kingdom Metazoa; phylum Cnidaria; class Anthozoa; order Scleralcyonacea; family Helioporidae; genus Heliopora; species Heliopora coerulea. The sequence goes on from JASJOG010000014.1 coordinate 2,120,851, forward strand.
TAAAACCTTTGAGAACTGCGAATGGTGAATTTTGTATAGGCAATGTTGGAGAACTATTACTAGTAATACTTTCTGGTTCAGGAGTATAAGGGGAGCTGTGTTGAACAGGAATATGGAGTAATTTTGCAGCTCAACTTAGATTTTTAATACAATTAATATAGTTTCTGGTCAAAATAGCAGTTCCTTGTCTGGTTAAGTGAACTCCATAGGGGTTAAGAACGTCACTCTTGATGTTATCGTGAGATATAGTTGCCCAGTTTTGGTTTGTACATACCTCAATTATTTTCTTATTTACCTCAGAGATCTTGGCTGCATGATTAGGCTTGTCTGTACGTGTTATCAGTTGAGAGATGACTAATTTTGTGTTTGGAAGTGTGTCCGTGATTTGCTTGTCAATTGTACAGATTTTCTTCACAATGGTTTGTGGGGATTCATATTTTACGTCGTTTGTACCAGTATGAACGATTATGCATCCAGGCGCAGTAGCAATCGTTGGTTTGATGTAATGTTCCATATCATCAAGTCTTGCTCCAGGAAAGGTTTTAACCCTAACGTTTTGCTTAAGGTTCTTCCTCAGTATGGAAGGATTGATCAATTTAAGCATCGAATCTCCAACGATAGTTACTTTAGGGCGATGCTTAGGTGATTTGGGTTGATGGCCATTGAGGGATGTAGAGTCATCATGGTATTGACTGCTGGGCGTTGTTGGGCGATTAGATTTGCCAGGTCTTTTTGCTCTGACGTTTGGATGACGATGAGTCCGCCGTTCATCGACCGGATCATGATCGCTTTCGCTTTTGTCGTCAGTGTCTTCAACAGTAAGTACAGCAAACCTGTTTGTGTTTGTGATCACTTGCTTCTCATTCGCTTCTTTGTTCTTGCTTCTGATTTGTCAAAGCAAAAAACATGCCAACCACTTCTTCAGGTATTGGTATCGATTTCTCTTTAAAATCATGTTTTTTCTTAATTTCTGAAATAAATTTCATTGGATAGCCGTTGGAAATTAGGGCATCGGTGACGTGTTTGGTTTCTCGGATTTTTCCCTCTTTCGTGTTTGGTAGTGTGATGGCTCGATGTAGGAGTGTTACAGCTGTACTTATTTTGTGTTTCTTGTGGTGGTGTGAGTGATAGTCCAAATATCTGTGTGCGTTGGTTTTCGATAGGCATCAATAGTAATGGTGCCGTTGTTTTGCGTGGTCAAAGTATCCAGGAAAGCGAGTCGTCCCTCGTGTTCTTGTTCTGTCGTAAAAGAGATGTGTGGGTCGATCGAATTGAAGAGATTGTGAAATGTCACTGTGTTCTTTTTGATGATGCTTTGACAGATCCTGATCCCGATATAACCAATAAAAATTATTACTTTATTGTTGTATTTCTCTATAACTGATGCACGAACCTTGTAACGTTCTCTAAGAACACCCTCTAGAGGCAACCATCATTAGTTAGAAGGCCATTGTATTGAAATGTTTGTCCGAGTTTACTAATTGACAAGCACGTGGAGCGCCCGTGGCGTTTCACGCCAAAGTCATAGATAGAATAGATAGATAGATAGAATAGATGGATGGATGGATGGATGGATGGATGGATGGATGGATGGATGGATGGATGGATGGATGGATAGATAGAACAACTTTATTTTATTACGCTAACTGCATTCAGGTATAACTGATTTTCAACAGGGGCCTAGGATTAATTCTACTTTACAAATATGAATAAAAATCTTAAAACTATTATCACGCATAAAAATTATAGGTGTTATATATTACAAGAATTGTAAATTATATAAAATTTTAAAGACTTTATTTCCGGCTGGTTGCAGAGATTCGAGATTTAAATGAGTAGAAAGAATCTTTATTTCTCGTTTCGTATGGTAGAGTATTCCACAATCTAGCTCTTCTATAGCTCAGGCTCTTTTTAAGAAATTCAGTCTTTGGTAATGGTATATTAAGTTTATTAAATGAGCCCCGTAGATTATATTTCGTAGAAGCATTAGATTTGTGAAAAATCTTAGTTAGTGATTTTGGCGCCAAGTTGTGAGTAATTTTGTACATCAATTTGGCTACGAACTGACTCCTACGTTCTATTAGAGTTTTCCATCTGAGTTCATGTAGAGCAAGTGCAGACTGACCATGTTCATTTTTGCGGCCCGTGAGCGTGATTACTCTTGCAGCTCTATTTTGTAGTTTTTGTAAACAATCAGAAAGGGATATACCTACAGTATCCCACACTTCGCAACAGTTGTCGAAGTGCGGCAATACGAGAGCATTGTAAGCAGATTTCAATGTTTCTCGATCTACAAAAGGCTTAAGTCTTTTAATCGCACCAATTCCTGATAAAATTTTCTTAGATATATTATCAATATGCTTATCCCACGAAAGAAGTTCATCAACATGAACTCCGAGTGTTTTCGTTACTTTTGCTCTATTGATTGGTACATCTCCTACATAAATTTTTGGCTCAACGAGTAGATTTTGTATGTTAGGTCGAGATCCAGTTAATAAATACTCGGTTTTAACAAGATTAAGACTGAGTTTATTTGCAAAGAGCCACTTCTTAACATTATCAAGGTCAGAATTTAATGCTGATTCAGCTTCGTTGAGATACTTTCCAAATGTAGTTAAAGTTGTGTCATCAGCAAACATTCGTGTCGATGAGTACTCCAAACAATTTGGCAAATCATTTATGTAAATTATAAGAACAGAAGCGGTCCCAGAATAGAACCTTGGGGAATACCACACTTCACTGTTCTGGGACTGGACAGTTCACCATTAATGGAACAAATTGGAGTTCTGTTCATCAGATATGATCGAAAAAGATTTGACGACGTTAAGCTGATACCATACATGCCAAGTTTTTTAATTAAAATTTCGTGGTCCACGGTATCAAACGCCTTTTTTAGATCGAGAAAGACGACAAAATTAAGCAAACCACGATCCATATTAATGAACCATTCGTTGGTGCTATCCAGCAAAGCAGAAGCCGTGGAATGAAAACGTCTAAAGCCAAACTGATACTTGGATAATAAATTTTCTGTAAATAAATATTCATATAATTGTTCGTATAAGATTTTCTCCAATGTCTTACTGATGACTGGAAGAATGGAAATAGGACGGTAATTGTCCAATAAATTCCGAGGACCCTTTTTATGCGAAGGAGCGACTTTTGCTATTTTCCACTCATGTGGAAATGTCTCAGTGAGTATTGCCATGTTGAATAATTTGGTTAAGGAATAAGAAATTATCGGGGCAGCAATTTCGAGAATCTTTGCTGCAATATTATCTATTCCAGTAGCCTTAGAAGTACATAGAGACAGAAGAAGATTAAATACTTTAGACACGTCAGTTAACCGAAATTGAAAAGTTGTTGTAGATTTCCTAACGTAATCATCGAACTTATGTTTGCTATTTTAAATTGCCTCAGAAATTTTTGGGCCAATGTCTGCAAAATTATTATTAAAACATTCCGATATTTCCGAAGGGTTCGAAATTAGGCCATTATCAGATTTGATATTATGTATAACTTGCTCCTGACGATAACGATTTAGTATTTGATTAACTGTCTTCCAAGTTTGTTTGGGATTATGTTTAGCACTTTCAAATCGATTTCTGTAATAAACTGCTTTCACTTCACGCAATGCTACTGTAACTGGGTTCCTGGACATTTTATAAGGTTTCCAGTCATGTTCAGAATTAGATTTTGATGCAAGTACTTTAAGGCGATTCCTTTCAAAAATTTTTTGTTTAATTGTCTTAGTTAGCCAAGAAACAGTAGGTTTATTTCTGAGTCTCTTAGTTCTGACTGGTGCATGCTTGTTCAACACATCAAGGAAGAGATTTTTCCATGTTGTCCAGACTCGATTAACGCATAGTCGGTATCTAATAAATCCCAATTTTGATTAAGTAGATCTTCTTGAAATCTGCTGCCATTAAAGTGTTTATAATTTCGAACTGAAACCTTATGATATCTTGATTTCAATACGGAATTAATTTTGTCAACTACAAAAACTAAATTATGATCGCTTACACCTGTGGAGATCGCTTCAGATAAAATTATTTTCTCTGGGTTAGAAGTGATACAAACGTCTAACAATGAAGATGTAGATATTGTTTCACGAATAGGTTTATTGACGATCTGAGATAATTGATATAATTCTATAATTGAATTTAGCTTTTTGGTTGCATGGCTTAATTCATTGAACATATCACAATTAATATCACCAAGAATATATAGTTCTTTATCTTCATTGTCAACCAGTTTTATAAGGTGCTCAATTTTATCGAATGTCTCCACAGTTGCATTTGGAGGCCTGTAAACTGTTGCAATTACGTAAGGACTAGAATTAGGTTTGTGAACCTCAATGCAAGATCCTTCAAGACTATGCACGATAAGATCTTGTCGATTTTGATAGTTTAGAGATTGCCTTACATATAAACAAACACCACATCCAGTTCTAGAACGATCAGATCGAATAAGGTCGTAACCCCGAATATATATAGCGTCATTATGAATACTTTAATCTAATCGTGTCTCGTTTAGGGCAAGAATGTCGAAACATTGATCAGCTAATAATATTCTAATTTCTTCGATATTTTTCGTCAAACTAACAATATTTAGAAGTCCCATTTTGAAACCTTTGACCTTAGGAAAACGAAGATTAGAAGTAATAAACTCTTTGTCTCTCCAACCAAGCCGGATTGAATATCAATACCTTAAATGGTTTAAAAAATTTTTAGTAACGAGACTGCTGCCCTTCCGGTTTAGATGAATACCTCGTCGATTTAAGCAAGACAAGTCTACATTTCTATTGTCTATGAAAGTCCAAGCATTTTGGTCACAAATATTTTTAAGGATATCATTAATGTCCTTAATTTTATTTCTAATGGTGGTTTTATCTTTTCGTACTATAATACTTGAGAGAGCTACCTTTGTGTTGGGCGAGTTCTTCTTGATTTGTCCTCCTAGTTTTGAGATACTCTCAGCAATCTTTTGTGATGATTCAGAATCTTTGACGTTGTTCGTACCAACGTGCAGTATTACCTCGTTTGGTGCTTTACGTAGAAGAGGTTTCAAATAATCTTCCATGTCTTCGATTCTACTTCCCGCGATGGATTTAACAGCTACCCGCTGTTCAGCACTTGATAATTCCCAGCCTTGGACATGTTGAATGATTGAGTCTCCTGCAATAAAGACCAGTTTCTTGGCTGGATGGTCAATTTCACTCTTCCGATCGTCGGCCCTATTTCCCAAACGATTTCTCTTATCGGTTTTGGCTGACTGATCTTGATGCATGGATTCCGGTTGAAGGGAAATAATTTATTGCACTGTAATTTGATCGTTTTAATGAGCCTGACTATAGTGGGCGCAAGTCAATTTGCAGTGAAAAATTCTTAGCTTGGGATTACGAAAGATAAGAGAGCAACTACATGAAAGAAATTGTAAAACTTTCGTAAATAACGCCACCAAACGGCGTTAACATGGCAACACGAATTAATGACCATCATACCTAGAACGTGATTGGACTATGAGACTTGTTCTATAGCATTGTTCTCCGGCGACACTTGAATTAATAATAGCGCAATACGTCTAATTTTTTCATTGTGAACCATTATGAGTTGGAAGATTCATTTCTTTACTTCGATGATTCACCCCGGCATCATTCTCTTGTTTGCCACATCGAATCTCTTTGGTCAAGGAATGGGAAAACTTGAACTACCGGCGAACCAGCAGCAAAGACTGGAAAATGGTGAATACGAGTTCAAAGTGCTTCGCTCACGTGCTGAACACAGCCATTGCTGGGAGAAAGCGGTTTCACGACTTCAAGACGGATGCAAACAGCTAAACGATGTTGAACAAAGTCGCTTAGCCATTGCTTTTGCGAACTGCCACCTGAGCAAGTCCGGGCTTGAAACGTATCAATGCAGAGAGGAGCAGTCCATTGAAGAGTGTACGAAAGACATGGCCCGAAACGTACTTGCCTTTAATGCCTACACTGAGTTCTACACCCACACTTCCGACATTTGTTTTTATCTTCAGAGCAAGATATGGCAAAAGAAAACAGAAGACACCGTCAACCGACTCACAACTTCATCCAAGGCGGTCGCTGATCAATTAGAGACCTCTTTGGCCAATCAGCTGAAGATGTTGGAAGGTCAGAAGGACTCTTTATCGAACCAAAAGCAATTGATTAAGAACGAGGTTTATTTGAAGAATGCTCTGAAGTCTTCAGCCGAAAATGCGAAGGAAGCGTTCATGGATATGAAAAAAGCTACTACTCAACAAAAGGCCGCATTGATGGAAACGTTTGACAGTTTGTTCAAAGGCGTTGATAGGATAACCAAACTTCAGTCTATGCTCTTGGGGGAATTCATGACACTACATTCTTTCGGGTTTTATTTAATATCGGTTCTGGTGTGTTATATTTTTACCAGCACGCCGAGAACTGCTGCAGCAAGATTGTGGCTCTTTGCAGCCTTGTCTGTTCATATTTTGATTGAGAGATCGATTGTTCGCTGGAGCGTCTCCGATAAAGAGTCACAGCAAAGTGGAATGACCACAGTAAGTAACCTGATACCAGGCTTGGACAGGCCACTGTGGCATCGCACCGTACAACAATAGTCAGCCATTGCTCTGTGGCGCGATGGCACAATGGCCAGTCCAAGCCTGACTGATACCACCTTCTGAAAGTATATACTGCTTTGACTTTATGATTGTTTTACATGATAAAATAATTAGTAGTTTCACTCCGAGGCCCAGTGCATGAAACATAGAAAACTTCAAGTTCAAGTTTTAATATGGACAGGAATTACTACCCGTGGACCTGAGGGGACTATTCCGGCTATGTTCCCTACACCCCCACAAAGTGCCTATTTAAAAGTTTAAAATCCTTTTTTTGACTCTGCGCGATAGGCTGCGCTGTGGAGATGTCAACTCAATTTACACCAAGTATACTGTGTTCCGAGCAAGAATGCCAAGCTCCCGCGAAAAAAAAATTCAAATCTGTCCTACCAAAAGTCAGAAAACAATGGACTTCTACATTTCTATGTACACATTCCAGAAAATGCATTCATACCTGGCCATGTGTAGTTTTACATACCGGCGTACTTTTCGGCATACAGAATATTAATATCCCGCAGATTCGTGAACCAACCGGAAAACCGTATTTACCACCCGGAAAAACGGCGCGCACGCTAGAACTGTTTAAGCTTGTTTAGAATATCCCAGTTTTAGCATTTCAATCCAATCCTGTGCATTTGAATTTATTATAGTCGTCAGGCTTCCTCAAGTTCGTCAAAGAAGTTATACATTAGATTGCTTTTAACCCACGGAAAGGCACAAGGTTAAATTTGTTTGAAAACCTTGAAATGGGTTTATGACGAGTTAGTTGATTGAACCAGGAACAGGGAAAGCCTGGGCAATAACAACTAATCGACATTTCAAATTCGCCATGAAATGACATCGTTAGGAGGTTTCTCGACGATTAGGAGCTACAATTAAGAACACCTCTACCACAGAGCAAGCCCCGAATAATACAATCCTACTGAAATGTTAGCGACAGCGCATACCGCTAGAAACACAACTAAAGCTTGGGTTGGACCAAGGAAACCTCTTACCGTTTGTTGAAATCTCGTTGACAAAATGGTCCACGCCGTCGAGAGCGTTGCAAATGTTTTTTTCGACGTGGCTCAAACTCAGCAGTCAAGTGTCAAGTTGCGTCTCATTTAATCGCCTTAATACAGGGACTAACATCACCTTGCATAAACTTCAATCAAGTTGGAGCGTGTTGAACGTTTGCAAATTTCCATCACAAGTTCTATTGTCCAAGACACTATATTTCTGGCAAGAAATGCAAGATTTTGATAATCAACACATACTATTACAAGTTCAACTTATCATTTGGATGTGAAACAATATCAACTTCACTGCCGATATTTTCCTTCCAAATTCGGTCTTGCTGTCTGGGATGTCGGAATCTGGGAGCCAGGCCCCTACACGTATTTTTTCTTGAAGTCAAAGTGAGTATAGGCTCCCCAACTTTTTGACCCAAAGCGAGAGAGCCAAAGCCTCTAGTGTATTCACAATTACCCTTTCCTGTCAGAAACGTGATAGAAGAATCCCGTAGAATCTTTCACGTTTCATTCCGACTAAGAGCCTTCGCTCGAAACGTTGATATCTCCTTCCTACGTTTTGGTTGGCCCTTTTGGCTTGTTACACGTGGTTCAACACTGCCTAAGCAGCATTTTTTTATATCTGCTCTGGTAATAATTTGCCAGGTCCTGGTACAATTTACAATCTCTCATAGTCAAATCTAAAGGCTATTTTGTTCAACAGTTTAAATCTTGCGATATCTAAAACATTTAAGTTGCGATATACATGTAAACGTTTAGTTTCAATTATGGGTGACCTTTAAATGACTAGTAAATGTAAGAAGTTTCACAAACCACTGAGTATTTTCCGTTGGTTTGTATTTTAGTAAGTGTAAAGCGTATGTACGGTGGCCCATATCTGCAAAACACCCCAAATTAACGAAAACACCCCAATGCCATAGATTCAATAATCGTAAAAACTCAGCAATGTATATCATGTATTCGATACACCCCAATGTGTACAAAACACCCCAATGTATTCAAAACACCCTAATGTGTTCAAAACACCCCCAATGTATTCAAAACAGCCAGATGCCGTGGAACACAAAGGTACTGTATGTAGTATAGCCTGCGAACCAGGCGCTCTGACAGTGCACATGCATTGAAATGAAATGCAGTCATTGTCTTGCTGATTTGTTAAGCAGTTTCACTTATTGTCCTTTGTGTGGAAAATTCATCCGTTCCGAGAGGCCTAAAGATGTTTCTTCTGACCAAAAGCCCCCCCAAGCAGGCAACATCGACACGAATTATACCATCCTCGGACGATGAACACCATAAGCGTACACCATAAGCGAACACCTACTTTCGCTCAATTCCAAGCCCAAAAAGGCAGTGAACGAACAAGTCGAAGTAGTACTAGAGATGGTGAGTCAAGTCGTTTTAAGACGAAGAAACGTAAGATTGATGTGGATGTAAGTGTTAGCGTTGGTGTTATGGCATTCGACCGGCATTAAAACTTTAAACCGATCAGGGGAAAGTACTTGATGGTAAAGTTATCACCGGCCTCGAAAAAATGGCAACTTGTCAGCGAAGCGGTCAAGAAGCACGCTAATCATGACCGATTATTTTCAGAGGATGATGGCTGGACTTTCGTATATCCTGATGGAACCGAAGTCTTCACTAATGTCTCCTGATATTCGAGAAACTGCAACATAAGTGAATCAGGCTTCACTAACGCAAAACACCAAAACACCAAAAAGCACCTCCTCCACATTAGTGATAGAATGAGAATCGACGACCACTTTTAAGTATCCCTCATCTCTTTCTGGAAACATTTCTCCCAGTGTTTTCATGTAGTTGTCAAATTTGGTGTTCTGCGTTAATCAAGCCTGATTCCCTTATACTGCAGTTTCTCGAATATCAGCAGGAGACTGTTGTTTTTCCAAACTTAAATATCCGTTACCACTGTCGAGAAGTTCGGACTCATTCTCGTTTTCAGATTTACCAAACGTTTCTACATCCTTGCTTGTGGCTAGGAAAAGTGTGATTCGATCATACGGTTTGCACAGCTCTTCTTTGTATTTTCCAAAGTAAATAATTCGGTGTTTCTGTCCGGAATAGTGAAGACTTCGGTTCCATCAGGATATACGAAAGTCCAGCCATCATCCTCTGAAAATAATCGGTCATGATTAGCGTGCTTCTTGACCGCTTCGCTGACAAGTTGCCATTTTTTCGAGGCCGGTGATAACTTTACCATCAAGTACTTTCCCCTGATCGGTTTAAAGTTTTAATGCTTGACTCACGACTTTTAATAACTTTTTTAATGACTTTTAAAACGACTTGACTCACCATCTCTAGTATTACTTCGACTTGTTCGTTCACTGCCTTTTTGGGCTTGGAATTGAGCGAAAGTAGGTGTTCGCTTATGGTGTACGCTTATGGTGTTCATCGTCCGAGGATGGTATAATTCGTGTCGTTGTTGCCTGCTAGGGGGGGCTTTTGGTCAGAAGAAACATCTTTAGGCCTCTCGGAACGGATGAATTTTCCACACAAAGGACAATAAGTGAAACTGCTTAACAAATCAGCAAGACAATGACTGCATTTCATTTCAATGCTCGTGTACTGTCAGAGCGCCTGGTTCGCAGGCTATGCTACATACAGTACCTTTGTGTTCCACGGCATCTGGCTGTTTTGAATACATTGGGGGTGTTTTGAACACATTAGGGTGTTTTGAATACATTGGGGTGTTTTGAGTACACCGGGATATTTTGAATACATTGGGGCGTATCGAATACATGATATACATTGTTGATTTTTCACGATTATTGAATCTATGGCACTGGGGTTTTTTCGTTAATCTGAGGTGTTTTGCAAATATGGGCCACCGTACGTATATGTAAAGAAGCAAAACAACAAAATGAGGATTGATCTTATTATTTTAAGCAAAAGCCGATCTAACGTACTATCAAACGTCTAGCATTTCTTATAAAATTCCCAATCGGTTGATTGATGCCGCAGTACTTCAGCAGACAAACATTGAGTATAATATGAAAACAGGAAGAAAAAAACAGTGCGTTTTGAAGGAACTGCCAACACCCAAGGGAGCAATTTCCTGAACAATCAGACCTTGGACAATGGTTGGTTCCCCTTATTATGTCAGGTTAATACAGCTACCAGAACACTTTGCGGTTTTTTCATTTTCATGAAAACATTGAATTCCCAAAGCGAAAGGGAAGACAATTGCTCCGATTAACATTACAAACAAGAGTTCGAAAGGCATTCTGTTAATTGTATTCAACAGATGTGTAAGGGAACCGACCATAATAAAACTATTTGTGCTTTAACTCACATATTGAGGTAATGTGGCACAATAAAATTTCATGCAGACGATATCCAGCTATCCCGTAACATCACTACGTCATTAAAACCTGAAAAGTATGTGAATTCCATTACATTACACGCTAATGAGATTTTAGAATGTCAGTTGAGCGAAAGATGCTAACTCCGCAGATATTAACTATGCTCCCCCTACAACTTAATGCTTCACTTTTCTGTGTTTTGCCGTTTGTATTTCGCCGAAAACGTCGTATATAACAACCAGCATAAGGGTCGTATACAACCCGTACTTTTGATGTTAAGGTTTTCAACCATACCTAATGGACAAATCAAGCAAAAAAACGCGATTTCAATGCTTTAGGTATAACGTTGTTAAAAAATAAACTAATCAAACAAGCGAGCAAAAGGGGCCTCCGTCTCTGCTCCTACCCCTCTACCCCTACCCCCTACCCCCCTACCCCTTACCCCCCTCACGGAGACAGGGAATTCACGGAAGCCGAGTCTCTGCAGACTCCCACCCACGCAAGTGAGCTCCAAGAGTATACTGAGTGCGTTTGTTTCTTCTACATACCCGAAGGCGAAGTATAGTCCAGTTTTCTTTCATGTGGAACGTTTCTCGCAGTCTTGAATGAAGAAATCGTGCAGAATCGCATTCTAAGTGGATTGACATCAAACTCCTCAAAAACAACTGACCAGTAAAAGATTCATAGATAAATAAATAAATAAATTGTATGTTTTTAGGAGCTTCTTCATGGACGTTTATGGACTTTCAGGAAGGTCTTCATTGTGGGAAGCTTTCTCATTCTATTCTACTTTGCGATGAAGTATTGTGATTATGCCAAAGTCAATTACACTATGTTGAGGGATATTCAAAAGGAATTACACAAACTAAAGAGTAAAGGAGCAGATATAGAAATGTCCTTAACTGATGGCAACAACAATTTGCTTGACTTGGAAAAAAGCAGAAGGTATAAGTATCGTTTGAATCCAAGCATAAATATTTTTTACTATAATATGTAGTATCACTTGTACCGAGATTGCTCGGATTCCTTTGTACCCCAGAGGTTTTAAACGTAGAATATCCCTCATGGCTCAGCAAGAAGAAAATTTCCACTTTGTGTACTAAATCTTCCTCATTAACATACATGGCATTCAAATTTCCAAAATTTCAAATTTGAAATTCATAATTCAAAAAGTGAAAAGCGGCTCGCTCGTCGATGATCAAACAACTAAATTTCTCAAGTTTTTTGTTTAAGTATTTTCTATTTTAATTTTGAAATGCCAGTCCGTGCGACGGAAAAAAGATTAAAAAGCACTTTGCACAGTGTTGCCATGTGTTTCTAAGGAGGGGCCTAACGGTATTGCGGCCCTTCTAAATAATATGCTGAGGAGCCCCCGTCCCCCAACTTGCTAGGCCACTGATATCCTTCTTTCGCCTACCAAGGCAACATCTAAATGTACCCTGGTAGCTCGTTTGACTCTTTCCTGGCTGGATAAGACTTCTATTATTATACTGTGGCTAACGGCAGACGATTTCACTCGTGAAAGGGAGAGGTTCAGTTGGAAAAGACTTACACCCATCAAAATTAGCTCTTTCCCGGCAGGATAAGACTTCTATTATTATACTGTGGCTAACGCCAGACGATCTTACTCGTCAAGGAGAGAGCTCCCGCCGGGAAAGAGTTAAAGCGCTAATATATATATTTTCCACGTTTCTTTTCTTTTCAGTCACTCCGATTTCTCACTTAGGGGATATCCTGTGGTCTACCCTCTTGAACATTTCAGTGATGATTTTTCTGAGGAAGAAATATCATCAGGTGACAGCTCTGGCAGTGACGAGGAAATTACTGGAACTGAATCAGAATCGGAGGACCCAAATTTTACTTTGGACATCAACAACAGGCAAAATCTCGATATCCTCGTAAGTAATGCTCATCATGTATAAATTGGAATGTAATGAGTAATATTTCAATCACAGGAGACTGGAGAAGAGCAAATTAAAGGCTTGCAAGGCCTCGGGCTAAAACTCTCGGAGGCATAGAGATCATATATTAACTAGACGAGGCATTGCAGCTAAATGTCACTCAACCGCGGCGGGAAAGATTGATTGCCGCCATAATGGACAAATTGGAGGGCAAAACAAACATGCCCGGATGATAAGTTCAAGGTCATGGTCAAAGGCCACTTCGCTTTTCTCTCATTTTTTGTTTTTCGTTTTTTTATATGGAAAAGTGTAAAACAGTTAAGGCCAAAGTAGTAGCCGACTAATACCCAGAAAAACAGTTTTTCTGCTGTACAGTTAATGAGGACAAACACGAAACAATTTCCTAAAGATCAGTTATTCGACCTTGAGGTTCTCGAGCAGACGGAAAAGGGTCTGGAGAAGAATAATTTGTTCCCCAATTTGTTCAAAATGACGCTGTTCGGTTTCACCTCAATTTTTGGCACCCCTGCCCTTCCTAGTTGTATATAGGGCCCCCTTACACAATACGATTGCCGTATGATAGTTCGTTCTGAGGTATCCGATTAACTCACTGGAGTCTTGCGGACGTATTGCTATTTTGGTAGGTGGATTGAAAACAGTGCTTATGCATTTCAGTGATAAAACATTTCGTAGCCCAGGACCTCATACGACACTCGTATCGTGGAAATGGACCCTTAGATTTTCGATGACCCTAATCCAGTAGTTTAGCGAAGGATGGGCAAGACCGTACTCTGCAGGATACGACCAAGCTATTTCTTTATTTTATGGAATTTGGAAGATATGTTGTCGTAGACAAGGGACGCCAGACATTAGCTTGTTCCCGGGTGCCGGAAAGCCCTTGGCCAAATCACAGTTGAAAGGCACAATGAACACTCTGAAACTTTATAAAACAGAAACATCTTAATAATATTTACGATGAAGTACGCCCGTGTCCTTTGGTTTGATAACTGGATTGCGCAAAAGATCGAATGCGGTTAACCTGCAAGTCCATGGCAGAACAAGAACAAAGATTTTCGACCAGATAATAGATTGGAAGAGAGAAGAACCTGCGCATTAATCCTTTGTATCTTCTTCCCCGACGATCTGGCGTCCGCGATGCGATCATTCCTTATTTAAGATGCCAGCACAGAAAAATTAGTTTAGTTTGCACCTTTACGTATGCAATCAACGAGGTTATTTTGTAACCAGCTTCATCTAGCCAAAGCCTGATGGATTTTCAACTCTAGTTCAGTCAAAGGCCATCTTTATTAACTCTGGTTAAAGTGCAACAGGTTGTACTGGCAAATTAATAGTTTAGTCCTTAAAGAATACAGCGCTCTTTAACAATCAAAGAAGCATCAATCAATGTGCGTAAACAGAAGTTTAAAGCAGTTATAGTGTAAGACTGAAAGAAAAGGGGAATCCATTATAAGAATTTAGAAATAACCATAAAAGGTCTTGAAATATGAATACCTGCTTGCTAAAATACTATAAATACATTTGTTGCAAGTGCACTAAATTCACTGGTAACCAACGATGGTTTCTACACGGATCAATATATTTCTTGACAATGCTGTTTTTCTTACAGAAGACGTCAACTCGTAGTACAACTGAAAATCCTCGCTTTACATACAATCTACGACCAAGAAAATCGTCCATGTGTTCGAAAGAAGTCAAGTCACATCGCCTTCCATCGCCAAAAACATTTTCCGATCTCATTTTTAACTTGACTCGAAGCACTACAATGTTCCCTGCTATTAGCAAACCAAGTCCCCGCAGATGTCCTCGCAGGAAAGAAATCTTTTCAACAGATGAGGAAGATTGATCTGTCACACATCTCTCGATAGATAGCTACATCGGGGAGTCACTTAATTATCATTGTTTTTCCTCATCGGGAACATGTATTTTCCTTTCCTATAAATCCATCATAACTAAATTATCAAAACTGTAAAAATTTTGGTTTATTAATGTGTTGTTTTTAAATGTCAAGAATTTACTTTTTTGTAAAGAGATTATTTCATGATTAACAAAGAAAAGATAAGTCTATTAAGGGTATCCTTCTGTTACATGCTAAGTAAAAAGACAAGATGCAAGTGCGGTCAATTGTTACTCACACTGAAACAATCACTGTAACAATTGGCTGCATTTCTATCCTGTCTTCTTACGAGTATATTATAAATAACGGTCAATCATGAAATTTTCTCATCATGTGAACCCAAATATGATTGTCTCGTAGAATATTTTTGTAAGATACTAGTATATACAGATTAATTTCATAACTTCTTCACATTGGATATATACATATATATTTTTCTTTTTAAATTGTTTTCACTTCTAGATCATTGTAAATTTTAAAATGTTAAAGTTCAATTTTATGGTGTATTATATGTGTTTCAGAGCTTCAGCCGATAGTTACGGACCAAAAGGGGAGATGAACACCCCTATTTATAGATGTGAATTCTCCTCTGAAAATTTAGATTCAATGCATCGGCTAGAAATGGTTCATCTCTTTCCAGGTGCTTGTCTGTGTAATATTCAATAGTATTTTTTTCGGACAATACTTTTTGTAAAAGACGACTAGAAAAGGTTTTCAGCCGTAAGAATTAGTGTAGGTAATAGCATGAGCTCAAGTACGATTTGGAGAAAACATACGCGAATGAGTTTTTCAAAGGACTCGTTTACCTGATTCAATTTTTTCTCGTGATCGTTCGTCCTGAGGTATGTGATGTTGCCTCAAAGGCACCATTACTCCTTTCGATTTGCTCACTAATGTAGCAATACGTCCTGCAGACTCCTGTGAGTTAATTGAATACGTCAGCACGTACAATCGTAAAGGACAATCATAGCATGCAAATAGGCCAAAAGACCATCAACATGGAGGTGTTTGAAAAATTTACGATACCGTATTTTTCCAAATTGAACGAGACACCTTGCTATCAGTGGTGTGATGGACTATGGTCAGGGTTAGAGCAACTCCTAAGGGCCACGACCTCTAAGGGACCCCTGATGAATCTGAAAAGACAATTGAGATTAAAGTCTTGAAATATATGTTTATACTAAGGGGGGTGACGGGGGCCCTCCGAACGAAAATCTCCTAAGGGACCCAGGTAGTTGCATTACTCCACTGCTTGCTATCACCGATAATTTGCCAAAAAATTATCACCAATCCATTGCCAAAAAAGGTAATTCAGTTCCGACAAAAGGCAATTCGGCACAAATTACTATTATCTTTTTTATACCTTGTGTTATTTGAAATTGCACAGCTCTCAGCCAGTCAGAATCGATATTATTAGTAGTTAAATGTTCGGTGAAAAAGAACTGAGGATTTTTCTTAATAAAATGATTAAATCCGTATTGATTCGACAAATAATACTTTAATTGATTTAATTAGTTTATGTACAAGCATCAACATCAAGTTTCGAAACAACAAAGCCTGCTTTCTTCCTTCTTTCTAATTGACACCCCACCTACATCTGCTGATGACTTACCCAACGAACCGTGGCCGTTCCTGCCCAAACTGACAAATTGTGTGTTAGATTGCACGTACATTATTTGATTGAAATTAGGATAGCATTCTGATCAGGGGAAATGTTAATCGATTTTTCGTCATATATAGACAAAATTTATATGTCAGGAGTATGAGAGCTTGGAAACATCATGAACGATCGTCAAGCTCTATCCTCAGTTCATCTGTCATCTCATGATATTTCCAAGCTCTCATACTTCTAACACATAGCTCATCTATATCATTGTTAATATATAGTGGCTTCCGCTTGGCACATATATGTCGAACTTGCACCTTGGCTTTCCATCTGAGTCTTGGTAGCTCAATGGTTAGAGCGTCTCACCGGTCATCAGAAGGTTGCGGGTTCAATCCCCGTCCGTTAATTCGTTTTTCTGAGGATAGAGCTTGACGAAAGTTCATCTATCACCTCATTATATAGACATAGTTTGAAAATTAGCGAAAATATCACAAGTATGCCAAGCCTTGATTGAGGTTTCAACGTTACAATATTTAAAACATGATTAACAAGCATCTGGCGTAATGTTTCGATAATTGTATGAAAACAATTTAATCAAGATAGAAAGAGAAGTACGTCAAAAATGTTTTGAACGAGACTGGATATCATCTATAGTTATGTAATGGTTTTCAAGACTTTTATCGTAACAAGCACAGTCCAATTCAGCTATATTAAGTGCAAAGTGCAAATCCAACTCTTGTTGCTCTCTTTGAAGAAACAAAGACTGGAGCGTTTGTTTAAGGTTTTACTGATGAGCAGCTCATGTCCATATAAATTTCACGGGTAAGGAGCTGGTAATATCCTCACTTTCGGCAATTCAGTTACATTCTCAGAGAACCTCATTAACCGCTTCTTGCTGCGATTTTTCAATAATTTCTTCTGGTTGTTCTTCTAACCTTGAACTACTTATCTAAGAGAGTTTAGTTAACGAAGAAATTTCTTCCATCCATCTCTTATTCTGATTTGTCCTTTTGCCGGATGTCTGGCCATCTTTCATCTTCCGACTTTTTTTATTGAATCGCCGTTTAATTATACTGACATTAAATTTATACTTGCATTATATACCTATACATGTAGACATCTGTAAATCATACTCTGGTGGGCATTAGGACTTTAGTAAATTGTTCTAAATATGTCTCTCTTGTCGAGGGTTTACACATAAAAATCCTTAGCTAGACTTTATCATTATTCTTTCATTGCATCAAAATTAGTTCCCCGTATATTCATCATTTATGCGGACCTGGAAATTGCCTCATGTAAAAAATTCCATTTTTTTTTCCCTCAAAACAATTTTAATGTTTAAATTTCCACGGAATTCTCACACAACGATTTATGATGACCTCGATTTCCTTTGATATACAGTGGGATCTTAAAATCAGTAGAAGCCCCTAATCATAGTTGATTCCTAATTAATTTCCCAGGGATAATAGACATTGTCCCTAGAACATTAACTAGTCATCCAGCTGTACAAAACACCAGCAATAAACCGTTGTTTAAGTCAAGCAACACTAAATTACTACATTCTGTTTGAAGCCTCTGTGACAATGAACTAATTTTCGCGCCTCAGTTAATAACCAACGTGGTTACCTCTATTTCGATCTGACTAACTTATACTTACTGTTTTGTCTAAAATACAAGTTATACCAAAGCCCTGTGATGTATAGTCCATTAATAGGTGGCTTGCACGTGACGTCACGGCGACCATGTTGGTGGAACTTTCACAGAAGAATCTCATTAACTTCTATTGTATATGGCACTAACAGCCCACCCCATCATTGTGTTTTGAATTCCAAAGAATTGATTGCAGCCTATCAATTGTAAACCAAAAATAGCTTGATGATATATTTTAGGTATGTGGGAGCTTGGAGATACTTGGATAAAAAGGAAGATGGCCGGTTCGATTCCCGTCTGGGCCTTGGAAATCGTTTTTCTGAAGTATGAGCTTGGCGAACGTTCATCTCGAATCCTTGATATCTCCAAGCTCCCACACGCGTAAATTATGCCATTCAACATCATTATCAACATAGGCAGTACATATGTCGAACATTCAGCCCAGCTTGTCATCAGAGTATCGGTAGTTCAATGGTTACAGCGTTCGACACGTTAGCACAAGGTTGCGGGTTCGATCAGTGGCCCACCCAAGGATTCGAGTTGGGATTCGAGTTGGGATTCGAGTTGGGATTCGAGTCGGGATTCGAGTCGGGATTCGAGTCGGGATTCGAGTTGGGATTCGAGTTGGGATTCGAGTTGGGATTCGAGTCGGGATTCGAGTCGGGATTCGAGTCGGGATTCGAGTTGGGATTCGAGTTGGGATTCGAGTTGGGATTCGAGTTACACATTTGTTATTAAATATATATATATATATATATATATATATATATATAATCGCTTCGTACACGTGTCTGGAGCTCACATTAACTCAAACCCTAGCCCTAGCCCGGCTAACCCAAACCCTAACTCTAACCTCAACTCGAATCTGAATTCGAAAATGAATCCTCATCCCATTTCTATTCCCAACTCTATTCCCAATTCTATCCCCAACTCGAATCCTAACTTGAATGACCTAACTCGGGTCCTTGCCATCCTCAAACTCAAGCGCATGCAAACGCAAGTAATAAAAGCTGAACCAAAGAGAAAACAAAGGTTCTTTTGTCTCGCGCTCGAGCTTGAATTTGTTTTACCCCAGTTCAGACGTAAATTTTTCTTGTGCTTGCAATATCATCTGCATCACTCGAGTGATAAGGCTAAAGCGAGTTTTTCTTTTATCTGGCCAGCTTTTGGCTGGAACAAAAGATAGATCTATACAATTTGTACAAAGAAAAGTCGATTCGCATGACAAAAATCACCTATTGGGAAACGGGCTTTAGCCAAAGTATAAAACAGAAGGCAGTCAAGGAAGGTAACTTACTCATGTCCAGATGTCTCCCTTTGGCGAGTTAAGTTGTCTGGAATTAGCTTGGGTAAATTGATATAAGATCTACCCAGACAGAAAGTAGTTAAAGTCAAGTTTACTAATGTCATCATTAACCTTTTTGCTTTGAGTCCGTGAGGTACCGAATGAAATTTTTGGCGCTGTTAGAGAGATTGAGGTTCCAAAGGGCCCACCACGTCTCATTTAAAGGCTCAAGTCGGGAAAGCGTGGATCAGATGTGTATATCCGTGATATTGTCTCTATGCAAAGATTTCACGGGCAGTTTTGTTGTTTATTTAGTGACGATGTTTTCGGTTTAGTCTCAAATTCGTGTCGTTTGACCCAATCACGTAAAATCTGGTCTCGATTAGTCTCGAGACTACCATTACCGCTTCACACGAAGAAAATCGCGCTGATAACCAATGGGGTAGCCAAGGGAGGTCCTCCATGCGTTGATACTGTGCTATTTTTGAAGTTCAAAGTGAATGTTCAGATTATTGCCTGAACTATTGCACAAAACATTGTAAAATGACTCAGCATTAGTCTAGAAGGGCCTAAAACACAAGATTTTACGAGCAGGTTTACTCTATGGTTTGCTACTTGGGCCTATATTGTCCGTTGCGGAGCTTTGTTTTCCCAGTAGACTCTCAAAAAATTCAGGTAGGCAAGCTACTATTGATATTCCTATCGAATGAAAAGTAACGACGCGTTTACTGACACTGCAATGATATTTGCTCTTTTCCAGAGGAATCAGGCTCTAATTATTTTACTTGGTTCTTAAAAAATAGTCAAGAAACTATACCTTGCGACAACAATTTCTGATCGTGAGAACTGTTTGATTCGAATCCCTCACGAAATACCTTTGCAAATGATGTCAAGAATAGGTTGCGTGTGAACTTGTCATTTCAGGCACATGATACCATCAATTGCTGAACAAAACTGATTTTTCTCAAAAATGTGTTCTTTTAAAAGAAAAATCAATTTGTTTCAATTTTAGGGGAGTTATATTCAACTGAAACTTATCCATCAAATCTTCATCGCCGTGCACGTCCACTTTCCTTTGTACTTTTAGTTCTTCAGCTTTACTATTGAGGTTATGTCAACATTTTCCTGGACACGTATTAAATGACGCACTTCTTCGATATTTTCTACAGGTTTCTTGTAGTATTCTGCTGCTTTCGGCTGCTTGTAACACCCTGCTCCATTTTGATGCTTAAGAAATCGTTGCACGAATTATCGCTACAAGTAAATATTTTAATGATAAGTCAACAGACAATATCTTCTGATGCATGACTCGTAATTAGTGGGCGTCCTCGACTATCCGATACCGTCGTTGTAGTCTTCCCTTTCAAAATTGTTCCATGTACACTGAGGTTTTCGATAATTTGAGCACTGTTGAGTTCAGTTCGATCAGTCAGGCTAACCATGCTTGTACTTTCTTCTTGCCTGTCCAAATTCCCGGAGTTGAGTCTGGACTTACAACAGAATAAGAAAGCGATGACTAGAAATAACGTGGCAAGGAGCAACACTGTTCCGAAAACTGCAGCAACTATGCTTATCAAGGATAGGTCACTGACTTCACTCGTTGCTACGTTAGACGAACTTTGATTCCCAACGTTTGTTTCTACCTTATTTAAAGTCAACATGAGAAGTGCGTAGATTAAGATGTATATCGATTCTAGGTAAGACTTCACTTTTCCTTTACAGATGACGCTGTAAAGTTAAGTTAAATATCATCCGACAATGATATACGCCTATCACATTCTTTTTAACCTTTCAACGCAGATCAGCCGAGATTGTGAACTGATACCTTTTCCAGATGTCTTTTGATAGCAATTGAGTTAGTTCATTATTTTGCATTCTTTCAATTCATTGACATCGATCCTTAACTATTTCGTTACTTTTTTCTCTTTTTTTCTTCATTTCCTATTTGTTCTCCTTCAAGAATGATTAGGTGCGGTATGTTAAGCTTTCATCACCTGTGATCGAATC
Organism: Heliopora coerulea; assembly: GCA_030142905.1. NCBI lineage: Eukaryota > Metazoa > Cnidaria > Anthozoa > Scleralcyonacea > Helioporidae > Heliopora > Heliopora coerulea. The sequence continues at coordinate 2,142,154 of JASJOG010000014.1, forward strand.
GGCCAAACTATTGAACTTTGATGGTAGATAGATCAGAGCCATCAATAAACATTCTATTTGTGTACGAATCAATGCTCCAGAGCATTAATGTTGTTTCATTATGTGCTAACACTGCAAACACAAAGTTTTCGCAAGTTAAATTATTATTTATCTGACAACTGCCATCACTAATTCCTATTGGGCTACCTTTTCTATAGACGAAACACGCGCTAATTCTTTATAGGTTCAGTCCGGTGGTTTACTTTGATGCAAGCGACAGTGGACCACAAATTTTTTTTTATCTTTTTATTTTTATTTCGATGAAGCCGGCACAAGCCCGACAAAAGAGCTCTATTTAATCAACTTGTCTGCAAACCCTGATAACACTACTACGTTTATATGTTCCAGAACGTCCTAAAATTCTAAATAACAGAGCGATCTAAAGAGTACTTACTGTGTTATCAAAGAGGTAAAGCGAAATACTGCGTTGTAAGTAAGGCAGTTCTAAAGAACTAAAATGGCGCTTCGAATACTTATGATGTGCAGTGTATTTAACTAATAAGAAAACGCCTCCTTTTCTCATTTAGTTCTAGTCTCTGTTTGTGGGGCCATATGACCGAACTTGTAAATAAGTATAGATTACGGGTTTGACATTCGTGAGCCTCTGTCAACCACTTGTATTCAAATTTTGCAGTTTTCTGTAACTGTAAAATCTCTGACGGAAGCTATTAGGCTGCTTGCTATGCCAACACCTTATATCTAAAGGCTAAAATGTGGAATTACAAGCTACAATAACAAAGATATAACGATTTCATGGCCACCGTCGAGATCATACCAAGTGTCCTAATTAGCGTGATCAGGATTCCTGCAATTTATCTACAATGATCGCCAATGGTCGGGACTTGCTACCGATGGCAGGTTCAATTGCCTTTTTATTCATCCCAAATTACCACAGACCATTGGAAGGCTTCATCGTCATCGCTGATGAATAGCGCCAAATAAAAATCAGGTTTAAAGTGTTCATGAGATCCTGTTTGAGGAAGTTATAATATTGATAGATTTAAAATACAATTTGTAACATATTATTTAGATTTACTTCAATACTTCTGTTCACTTAGATATTTGTGGCACACGCCTTTGACCATTAAGTTTGTAACATCCGTTTGGAGAGACTACCTTGCTAAACTAATTGTCCATTGGATAATTGTTTTAACTCTTTCCCAGCGGGATCATTCACCTGTTACTTTACTCTGGTTGATGCCAAAGTGTTTTACTCGAGCAGGGGAAACTTCCTGACGGAAGAAGAGTTAAGGTAGGCAAATATGACCACCATAAAAACCTTCTGTAAGTTCTTCGGATGTAATTTACGCCTAACAACCTCGCTAAATGTTTTTCATTTGTGAAATAAGATTCACTTACAAATGTGACCTATTGACTGATCAAAAAAGACAGCTACTCGATTTTAGAATAAGTGAATTTTTGCATGAAATGGTGGTTTGCGTAAGTCCTCGGCATTCACGTGACTCTTAACTCTTTCGTGACATGCATGACTTTTTCCTTCTCTTTCTTAATCTATTTTGTTCTTGCTTTGTTCTTTCATTAGTTCTACGGCATGCATGAAAGGACTAGAGTTTCTTCAACATGGTCGCCGCTACGTCGTGAGCAAACCAATGAAAAGTGCAGACTTTTAGTCAGAACAAAAAAGTAGTCCAGCTCTCAAAATTATTGTCGGCTCTATTCACAAATCGAATATGACCGACTTATGGAAGCAGCCTTTATCCTTAAATTACATCTATAAAGTATATATTTATATTTCAATGGATTAAATTTGATACTGTTTTCCTTCCCTAGTTTGCTCTTTGCAGTGCCGAGTACGGGGGTGGTGGACCATAGGAAGGGGGATTTGCTTGCCGTGGAGGATTACCAGCGTAAGGTTGAGAAGGATATAGTATGTGTGAGGTAGTGGAGGCGTGATGTGGGAGAACTGCATGACTGGCTGGAACGACAACAGCTGCCGCTTGTGGTCGACTGATGAAAGACACGACGGTACCCGCTTGGCCACGATTTCTTGTTGCCGACGCCGCACAAAGACAACAGAATATTGAGACGAAAACACTGATGCAAATTAAAATGCTGATGACGATAACTGCGATAAGCCAGCCGGGCAATCCTTGATCTTTCTCCACGTTCTTACATGTTGTAGATGATTCCTTACAAACGTAGTTCCAACAACAATATTCACCGGGCCCACAGTCACTATTCAGCAAGCATGACTCGCCCAAGCATTTGTATTTGCATACATGATGATCAGGGTATTTTCTTTCGCAGCAGACCGTGCCATAACTGCAATGGTAATCGCTATAACATTCGTTTCTAGCCGATACTTTGATCACGAAGCTGATTTGCAACAACAGTATCAAAGACAAAGAAAATTTCTGAGCGTTGTTCGAATGCATATCAATTAATTTGAATCTTTACCCAATCAATCCACGAATGAGAGGGAAAATCTTGCAGACTAACGCTCCTCACTTACTTAGTTTCCCAAAGCGTTCAGTGATGTACAATAGAATGTGGTTGTTTCGATATTTTTTGTCTTGAAACGATGTGATATAGTGTTAGCATATGTAGTCAGTCATTGCATATTATATTTACGTCTGCAGCTGTTTCATATTTCGTTCTTCAGTTCACGTTTCGGTATAAGAATATTGACGTCAGAGCTTTTGAGTTCGTTGAGTTTATCACTCCTGACTATAACTGTATGGATCTATTCTTCGATGCAAGGTATTATTCTGCTTTCGTTTACCAGTAATACGCAGGTTAACATATAGAGGAAATCCAATTTGTTTGTTCTTGATTTGAATGGTAACCATGGATACAGCTGTGTCATGCCATAAATTAAGACTCAGTCATTTAAATCACTAAGTTACTAACCCAAAAATTCCCTGAGAAAATCAAGAAAATGCAAACACTCACTTTACTATTAAGGTCGGCAATCAAGCCAATAAAAGAAAACAAACAATTTCCCATTAATCTATAACTAATAGTAATCTAACAAGTTAAAATCATATTAAGGAGATCTTGTACGAAGTTAAAATTTAATTTTTTCCTTTTTTTGAATTTTTGATGAAATTGAATTTGTTTGTCTCTGGCTTCTGGACAGGAAAACTGTCACATTTACACTGAAAATGATTAAATTTTAGGAAAACGTTGGGATAAAATTTACGTTTTTAAGGTAGTATGCTAAACTTCGGTTCTCCTTCGCTTCTATGATGCGACCTCCAACCGCCAAAACTAGCAACGCCAGAATATGGTACTATTTCGACCTCTTAGTACTTTTAAAATCCATGGGCAGATCGACTATTCCTCAGACATTACATGATATCCCTTACACTTATTTTATCTATTATTTTAACCATTATATTTTCCAATCCCTAGTGTCCAAATTAAAATAGTATTGAACAATAACTTTCCTCTCAAGTTATCTACTTTATTGTGGTATCACTTGTATGTGGAGTCATATCTTTCATGGGTTTCAAAATTACATTTGAAATTGAAGTGAAATCATTTCTGCCATCAAACTGATTTGATGTGGGACAAAAGCCTTTTTTTGAGACAACAATCTGAACCCTTCTTTTCTATTTTGGTCGAGGACCTTATTCCAACTTTGGATTGTACTGCGAATTGTGTTTGTCAATTAAGCTCGGCAGAAATTAACTTAAGCTTTACTTGTCTAACAATCCGGGAGAAACGCACCATTGAAACGATTTTGAACAGTTGCTGGATGGATAACAATTTTCTAACCAAAATACACTGGTATATACGAAGGCCAAATATTCACGAGAAAACTTGTCAAAATCAGTGGCGTCGCTTAGGGAGCGCTGGGGGGCAGGTGCCCACCAAAAATTTTGTCCTTCCCCCCCTACGGGCTCCCCAAATGAAATTTGTGGTTTCAAAATTTGTTATGGACTTCAGTAAACTGAAACCAGTAGGCAGAATTATACTCAGTTATTTACTAGACCAAATTACCTTACTTGGAATATCTTCCTAAAGTCCGTTTACGCATACAATTTTATAGGTTGCGACTGTCAGCCTGGTGTATGCAATGAGCCCTTGACAGTCTGTACATCAAGATATCCACTTTTGATTCTTCCCAGTGTCTCGTTGATGCTCTCGTCACTTTAACATATAGTTGTATACCCCAAGCTGTCAGTCGCGAGGCATAAAATCGCAAGTGTAAACAAGCCTTTATAGCATAAATGAATAAATGAACTTTGTATTGCAAATATAGTTCACCACGGTTTCTATCAAGTTCCCACAACTACAACATATATCGACTTAATACAACATTTCTCGTCACGAGAATGAAATGAATAATTTTCGCACCTTCCATTTTTCCAAATGTCGGTATGATAATTACCACATGACCCATGAACTATCACCACATGACCCATGAACTATCACCACATGACCCATGAACTATCACCACATGACCCATGGACAACTGCGGACTAAGGCAATTATGTAATAGTATCTCTAATAATGTCTCTAATAATAATGTTGTGATGCATACAACGAAACGTCAAAATAAAACTTTATCATGCTTTTACTTCGTATTTTATTTTGGGATAATATTTCTTACACAGCTGCATTAACCGCCCGATCAACCTCTGACTGATGTTTTAGTGAGTGTTTGATAAGCTATTCTTTACTAGCAACGGTCGATAACAGGCAAGCATAATCTGGTGTTGGTCCGTTTTCTCCGACAGGAAAACGAATAAAGTGCACCTAATCACCATTTTAATTCTTAACCATCAGACAAGGATATCGAGAATCATTTTAAAATGTACTCCAATGCGCATTTCTTTTAGGTGCAACCATAGCCCAATGTCCGCATTTTTTGTTTCTGTTAACAGTTTTGATCACGTGATACGAAGTGCTTCAGTGAATAATTCCCTCGTGACCGTGATGTATGTAATTTTCATTCACTGACCCAGTAAAGAAGGCTGGTTCCGAGGAGGGAAACACTTAAATTTTTCTCTTATTAAAACCGTTTGGCAAAATAAATTATTTGTGTATGGGGAAATTTGGGGCAGTCATGGAACTTTTGCCAAGTAATCTTCTGGATTTTCAAATTTCAGATTTCTGTCCAAAGTCAAACCCAGATATAGACGTTGATCTCACCTGCGTCTCATCACTCTATTGTGACCATGACAGTTCTCGTCCGCAACTGCAGGGAAGCTGGCAACTTTTTAAGGACAAAATAATTTTGGTTTCAGGTAGGTGGTGCTCAAGGTAAATTGAGTGGTGCTCAAGGTAGACTAAAAAGGAAAAAACAAGCCGAAGAGGCCAAGATCGCCAGTAAATCGATGGCAGCATTTTTGCGAGAAGGAAACGTTGAGGACAATGGCAGGCCTAGCTGTTCGAATCATCCAGAGGAAGCAACCCTTAACAGCGAAGAGGAAAAGGCGATCGAAAAACCATCGCCTGTCAAATCTGACAAATCGCAAAAAGTGACCTCTAGTACTGCAGAACCATCGGTATTGAAGTTCGCGGGCGACAGATGCGATGCTAAGGAGACACGAAGTTTTAATAGCCAAGAAGACATCGAGGTGACCGTATATATTAGAATTCTAGAATTCTAATTTAAATTCATAATTTAAATTAATTAAATTAAATTCATAGAATTCTACACTGCATCAAATTTTTGGCCAACCAAAATTTGGCGCTGAGAGGGCACAGAGAAAGCAATATTGCTCAAGGAGAATGCCAAAATACTGGAAATTTTAAAGGCCTTTTGAAACTCATTGCCAAGTTTGATCCGCTCATGCAGAATCATCTGGACTATGCGCAAAAGAATCCACGATCTGTTTCATATTTGTCGGCCGAAGTGCAAAATGAATTTATCCAGCTTCTAGGTTCAACCGTTAGAAACAAACTACTTAGTGACATCAAAACAACAAAATACTACGGTCTTATATTTGACTCAACTCCTGATGCTGCTCGCAGAGAGCAAATGTCTCAAACTGTGAGATACGTAGGCATAAATTTTGAAGACAAAACAGTAATTGTCAAAGAGTCCTTCTTGGGATTTATCCAAGTTCACCACAAAGACGCAGCGAGTGCGGTAGACACAATAGTTAAGCAGTTGGAGCAAGATCACTTACCTTTGGAAGATTGCCGATCACAGTGTTACGATAATGCAGCAGTGATGTCCGATGAGAAATCAGGAGTGCAACAAAGACTCACTGCTATGAACCCAAAAGCAATATTCGTAAATTGTGATAACCATTCGTTGAATTTAGCTGGGGTTCACGCTGCAAGTCACAAAGTGGCGACCGTGACATTTTTTGGGACTATCGAGGCTTTGTATTTGTACTTTTCACGGTCGACTTTGCGTTGGCAAAAGCTGAAACAGACTCTGCCTGTTACCGTAAAAGCTGAGTCCGAAACACGTTGGAGTGGTAGAGCAGAAGCAGTCCGACCAATACATGATAATGTGGAAGATTTGGTAGAACCTCTTCAAAACATCGCAAACGATGAATGCGAAAACCCTGCTACCAGAAGTGAAGCAATACAGCTGGTACATCGTGCTTTGACATTCGATTTTCTGGCACTACTTGGTTTTTGGAATGCTTTGCTTACTAAGATCGACAGAGTCCAGAAACGACTCCAGGACCCTAAGATGAATTTCCATGATGCCTCACAAGATATCCAGGCTCTCCAGGAACATTCCACAGAAAATCGTGACTGCATCTGTCAAGAATCGATTGAAAAAGCCAAAGAGCTGTGTGATCATTGGGATATCAGGATTGATAGACGGCGGAGAAAAAGGAAGAAGATGCCGGGAGAAAGTAGTAACGATGCAAGTCTCTCCGAGGAAGTAGAAATGGTTCGGTTGATGAAAGGTACCATCGATTGGCTTAATACAGAAATGGGTGAGAGATTCGTCAGATTAAGAAATCTAGACAACAAGTTTGGCTTTCTTTTGGATGCCAAAGGCCTCTTGTCCTCAGTCTGTCCAGAAGCTGAAGAACATATCAATTCCATTAAACAGAAGTGTCTTACTCTTGCAAATTTCTACGACACAGACTTGCATGGCTTAGAGCTGTTCAATGAGACTACGGATTGCCGAATGCTGCTCAAGAGCCGTGGTTATATGGAGGTCACGACCCCAGAGCAATTACTCCACTTCATTGTCCAATATGGGGACGAAGGTGTATTTCCAAATCTTTAAGTTGGCCTCCAAATTTTGCTGACAGTTGCCATATCCATCGCAAGCTGTGAGCGGTCTTTTAGCAAGTTAAAACTTGTCTTGTCCTCCCTTCGAACCACAATGGGCGAAGATAGGCTGTCAGCTTTGGCTCTCCTAAGCATTGAGCGGGAAACCACGCAGACGATCAACTTTGATGAAGTTATAGACACATTTGCATCAGTAAAGGCCAGAAAGATCATGTTTGGAGTAACTTGGCCAATCAAACTCATGAAACAAGTTGTTGCCTTTATTCACAAATTGCAAATACTCAAGTGCAAATTTTCGCTCGCATTCTCAATTTCTCATTGTTAGAACTGTAATACAATTTCGTTGTGGTTGAACAGCTTGGAAAAGGGAACTATTTACGTTACATTTCTTTAAAGACTCATCAGAAAGCAAGATAATTTTAATTATACACGCAGAAAGTTTGACTTTAGTCTTTAATTTCATGTATCTATACCTATTCTTCCATAAATCTGAATATTTCGCCTTCATAATACATTATAAAGTATATTAACTGTTATTCATCTTATTTGCTAAAGTACTTGTTGAGTTAACTTAGTGTGAACATACTTTTTGGAACTTGGAACCGTTTTGAAGATTTTGTTTAGGCTGAGGTGCGATGGCACCAACGTTGACCTTGACCCCGGGCGCCAGAAACCCTCGCGACGCCGCCGGATGGTAGTAAACGTCTAGATAATAATAGTAATTTTGGTGCCGAGTACTATGCAGTGGGCAAGAAGACACGCGTTGCTCTCAAGTAAAGTGGTCTATATGATCAGACTATTAAAATTTAAACAGGAAAATTAGACTTATCATTGACTGAAGATATTATACTGGCTAATACTAAAGAGTAATTTAGATTATGTTTGCCCCATACCGTATGAAATGGAGCCGTAACAAAATCGAATGAGAGGCCTTTTGTTCTCTCGATACCGGCGTAAAATGCCGTGGAATTGCAATCGTAACTGTAATGATTTGAATCCTTAATCGTAACGGGAACGACAGCTTGTCCGGCAATGTGTAAAGACCTTGTTATTCAGGCCAAGATTGTATATATATATATATATATATACATGTACATGTTCATGTACATGTACATATACATATATATATGTAGAACGTATGTAAGTAGATAGATGGATATTAAGACAGTTAAAATTTACATTCAGTAACTCGAGTTTCACCCTCAGCTTTTGCTGGCGATCTTCAGACGACTAAAGTGTTTACATAATAAAACATTTAAAAAGTTATTTTGCACATAAATTAAAAGCTCTTGACTTGTAAAATAGCTAAGGTAAAGGTATGAAGGTTTAAAATTAGGTACATAAAACTTATTCTCATGACGACATTTTTCAAACAGTTCTGATCTTTTGTTCAACAGAGGTCCCTTTACAGCATTTAAAATTCCGTAAAGGGAACTGCACTTAAAATGCACTTCAAAATCCTGCAATTGCCGCGTCGCCGCGAATTGTCCGTCAAAAGATGCCTGTTTAACAAACCAGGTTGTTTACCAAGCAACAGTTGAAGCTGAAAATAAAGAGCCAACGGTGTATATTGGAATGACTGAGCGCGATCTTAAGACTCGATTTAACAATCTCAAGCATTCTTTTTCAAACAAAAAACACTGATTTGGCACTGCAATATCCAAGTACATTTGGAACTTGAAAGATGAACAGATCTCCTACGAAATCAAGTGGTCTATTCTGAAACGTGCAAACTCTTACAGAAGTGAAAGTTCTAAATGTAATTTATGTCTACAAGAGAAGTTGTGCATTTTAAATGCCGTAATGGGACCTCTGTTGAACAAAAGATCAGAACTGTTTGCAAAATGTCGTCACGAGTATAAGTTTTATGCATTTAATTTTAAGCCTTCGTAGTTTTACCTTAACTATTTTACATGTTAAGAGCTTTTAATTTATGTACAAAAACTTTTAAAATAATGTTTTATTATGTAAACACGTTAGTCGTTTGAAGATCGCCAGCGAAAGCTGAGCATGAAACTCGAGTTACTGAATGTAAATTTTAACTGTCTTAATATTCATCTATCTACTTATATATATATATATATATATATATATATATATATATACAGGGTGTATCAAAAAAACTGCAAACACTATAATTTGCATAAGTAGATACTGCAAATAGCATTTCAGTGCCTGTTCAACTAATTATGCTTCTGGGATTTGAAAATACGTTTTAATTTTCCTTGTTATTAGAATAACCACACAAAGTGAGTTAAAATGCAATTTAGGAATACTATAAGTTCGACTACGAATGGCTCAGCTAACCACAGAACAAAGAGTGTTTATCGTCTTAAATTACGCGCAAACTCAAAGTTCGATCGCAGTGATAAACCGTTTCCGGGAAAGGTTCCCTGATCGAGTCCCACCTGTGCCAAGCACAGTTTTAAGGAACGCCAGAAAATATCAGAATTCAGGAACGAGCCTCAACCTTAACAAAGGCAATTCAGGCGGACGAAGAACCGCACGATCTGAAGAAAACATTGCCGCTGTTAGACATCTTTTCCAGGAAAACCCACACTTAAATGCCCGCCGCAATCCTCTTCCCATTTCCAGTGCAGGCTTTAACAGGATTACCAGGCTTGACCTAAGATGGCACCCATACCAAATGCACGTGCAGCATGAGTTGTTTGCAGGAGACTTTCCACGACGCTTACGATTCGCAGAATGGTTCAATTAACGCTGCCTACGCGAAAACTTTTTGGACAGCATTTTGATCGGAGATGAAGCCGGATTTGCGATGAATGGAGAAGTGAATACTCATAATGTGCGGCAATATGCACCAAAGGGACAACCACCTGCGTTCAATTTTCAAAGGAACGATTCGCGTGCAAAACTGACTGTCTGGGCAGGACTCTGCGGAAATGGATTGATTATTGGCCCTTACTTTTTCGAAGGAAACGCAAACGGCATTGCTTATCTTCGAATGCTAAATGAGTTTGTTTTCCCGCAACTCGCATTGAATTTTAACAATCAGTATTGGGAAAGGAATGTTTCAGGGTTATTGGTGGGTACAAGACGGTGCCCCAGCTCATCGTCTTGTTGAAGTAAGGGATCGTCTCAATGCTGTGTTTGTGAATAACCACGTCATTGGGTTTGGCCACAACGTCGAATGGCAACCTCGTTCACCGGACTTGACACCATGTGACTTTTTTGGGGGGGGGATATCTCAAAGACAAAGTATTTTCGACACCACCGCGCGAAATTAATGAATTACGCCAGAGAATTGTCGACGAGTTCAATGCCTTACTACAGCATCCTGCCTTAATTAACCGGGCAGTGCGTGATATGGATAGGCGAACAATCCTTTGCGTTGAGAGAAATGGTGATCATGTCGAAGGACGATATGCATTAATTGTAAATAAATGTCAATAAAAATCTTATTGTTTGTTCGATGTACACAATTTACTTTGCTCATGGGTTCGTGTTTTCGTTACTAACCCTAACCCTAACAGTACGAATTTCGACATCCCCAAGCATGAATTGTGTTTACGCACCCTTGGGATCAATTAGTGCTAAATTATGCAACTTTCATAAATATCTGATTTCAAAAGAGTTTGCGGTTTTTCTGATACACCCTGTATATATACAAACGAGATAAACTTTTTAAAAAACTTTTACTTCCGATGTTCCGGGGAATTCCCCTTTATCAAGGTGCAAAAACTACAAAATGCCAGAGGCTTCTTATATACATCTCCATCTAATTAAAATTAAAAAAAAATCTCTCGAACTTAAACCATTAGGAATGAAAAGTTGTTCAATTTATACGCCCAAAAGCCGTCCCTGTTTGTTGGATTATTCAAATCAGTTTTATCGATTACAATAATATTTACATCTTCCAATCCCTTACGCCCCTTCACTAAAAATATGAATATAAATATTCCCCTGCCATATTTCTTTGAGCCTCATCGTATCGCTGCAAACTACTCTTATGATTGTTAAACCTTTTCCTGAAACACCTAACTGTACTACTCACATATAATTTTTCGCATCTCTTACATATACTCATATAAACCACACCTTTAGAATCACAGTTAGGAGCATGGTTTATCGAGAATACTTTATTCTTACCCCTAAAAGTACTCCCCTCTTCAACAAGCTTACACATTTGACACCTTGCTTTACCACATTTTTTCGTTTCCCTAACTAAATCAATCTGATCTTTAAATTTTGCCCCGACCAATTTATCTTTCAAATTCCTTGGCCTCCTATAAGAGACCAAAGGTTTCTCCTTAAAGACTTGTCTCACGTCATCCGATTCCTGCAAAATAGGCCAAAAGGAATCAACAATCTTACCTACCCCCGACAGCGCTGGATGAAAGTTAATAAACAAAGGAATTCACTCAAATTCCTTTTTCATATTAATCCCTTGACTTAAAAGGTTTTCTCTACGCTTTCCCTTGGCCTTACAAAACTGCGAATCAACAAAGCTTTTCTTAAACCCTCTCTTAATAAAGTATCCTCCTAAATCCTTTAGTCTTTCTTCAGAACATCATCTGAATTACAAATTCTTCTATAACACAATGCCTGCCCATAAGGAATACCACATTTAACATGCTTTGGATGACATGATCTAATATCCAAATACTAATGCGTATCGGTGGGTTTGCAGTAAACGTCTGTACATATCTTCCCCTCTTTAAGGCTGACCAAAACATCCAAAGACGAAATCTCAGTTTTAGACCACTGCCACGTATACTTAATCGTCTTATCATTCGAATTAACAAAATCAAAAAATTCCCTCAAGGTTTCCTCCCCATGTAACCAAATCAAAAATATAATATCTAGAAACCTCCACCAAACCCAAGGATTCAAATGATATTCCGCCAACGTTCTTCTTTCTAGCTTAGACAAACAAATTTGCAAACGCCTGTGCGAATTTCATACCTATAGCCGTCCCTAATTTTTGTCTATAAATCTTTCCGTTAAACCCAAAATAGTTGTTCTCCAAAATAACCCAAGCCAAATTTATTACGTCATCCACCGCCAAATCAAAATCTTTACAAATGTCGGGTATACCACTACATTCCTCAACAATTTCTTTCACACTCCTCAAACTGTCTTCATGAGGAATATGGGGGTATAAGCCAATCACATCCATAGTACAAATAATTGACCTCTCTAGAATCCCAACTAGTCCCTCAAGTCTATTCAAAACATCTGTTGAATCCATAATAACGAGTGGTAATCCACCGACGAAAGCTTGAAGACAAACATTCCACAAGCTCAGAAATTCCTTCAGTTGTGGTAGTGGTACCACAGTTAGATGCCACCGGCCTCCCCGGAACATCAAACAATCTTTCATGAATTTTTGGTTGCAAATAAAATCACCCAATTTAAATTCTTTACCACCGATTACTCTCTGTAATCTTATTATTTTGCTTCAACGTCCTCAATCCTTCATCAATAGATTTAGACAGTTCATGCAGAGGATCCTTATCCACTTTCTCATAGATCAACTCATCCCCCAACTGCCGGTTTGCTTCTTTACAATAATCATCAATTCCTCAAACAACAACTGCCGAGCCTTTAATCGTCCGCTATTATTGTCCGTTTTTTTAATAACTACATTCGAATAACTTTGTAAATCCCTCACCGCTTGTCTTTTTTCCCTATTTAAATTACTAAAATTCCTCCCCTTCTCATTAATACCCCTTATCAATTTTAGGGGTAAGAATAGACTATTGTCGATAAACCATGCCCTTGACTGTGATTCTAAAGGTGTGGTTTATATGAGTATATGTAAGAGATACGAAAAGTTGTATGTGAGTAGTACAGTTAGGTGTTTCAGGAAAAGGTTTAACAATCATAAGAGTAGCTTGCAGCAATACGATAAGGCTCAAAGAAATATAGTAGGGGAATATTTATATTCATATTTTCAGTGAAGGGGCGTTAGGGATTGGAAGATGTAAATATTATTGTAATCGATAAAACTGATTTGAATAATCCAACAAACAGGGACGGCTTTTGGGCGTATAAATTGAACACCTTCATTCCTAATGATTCAACTTCGAGAATTTTTTTTTTAATTTTAATTAGATGGAGATATCTATTAGAAGCCTCTGGCATTTTGTAGTTTTTAAAGTTTTTTAAAAAGTTTATCTTGTTTCGTATAGGAGATTTTTAAGCTTTGTGGAAGGAAGACGTACTGATTTTATATTACATACACACACACACATATACAGTATATGTACAAAATTACCTTGTTTTGTATGCAAGAACATGCAGTTGCTTTAGCTTTGTTATAAATATGAAAAATTCGATTGCCAAAGCATTAAATAAACATTTTGTTAAAATCGTGTTTTTGATACAGCATGCTTCCACGAGAATATGCAGAATTGCTACTGATATCAGCTACTGAACCAATGATTCGTGGCAAACATCTTCATGACAACTGTGTCTAACTGATGTCCCGAACATTTTTATAAAAAATTTCATGTTTTTGATCTTCTTGTCATCATTAACAATGTAAAACTTCAACACGTTAAATTTTGTAAAATGTGTAAAAAGAATGAATGAATATCTTACGACGACTTCATTAAGTGGACGACTGGGCAATTTCGGCTTATTGTTTAGTTATATTTTGACGAGGTATTAACTGGCAGGGGTATAATTAACAGGATCTAAAAGCACTTGAAACATTAGAAACTGATTAGGTGGAGTTAAGAATCTACGTAATTAACCAAGAGTTAAGTAGCCAACCAATCAGACAATGTTAAGGAAGAGCGGCGGAAGACAACAAAACACTGAGAAAAGGAACAAGGAAAAGTTGTTGTCGCTGCATTCTGTCATAAAAAGGTGAGATAATTTACCAGAACCTGGTATATCACCAGCAATTAAAACATATTCTAACCGAAATGTTGATCGTGAAATATTCTTGAATACGAGGAGGTAATCCTCAACATGGTGTGGGGAAATACTACAACAGGAAATAAAGAGGATTTTGCCGTTAGAACCTTAGTTTCTTTTGAGACAGAAGGTTCCATAGTCAAGTGCGTTCAAGATATCCATGAATGGCTGGGAAAGGAATACAGCAAAATTACAGAGCCTTTAAAGCTGGAAGATACCTTGTGGTTGGAAGATATTACTTCTTGGCTAAACGTGAATCTAAGACAAATCTTTCAGTATATATTCCCTGGCAAAGCTTTTGAAAGGGAATAGATTGGTCAGTACAAAGCCAACAAAGCATATTCGTATTTTAAAACTTTCCTAGTTTTGTAAAACGTGCAAGAAGGTAAGCCAACGGTTCATTCTTCGTTGAGAATCATGTTCATTGACCATACCGCAAGGATATGCTGAAGCCCAGCGGATGAAACTAAATTTAGCAAACACAGCAAGCGCAGAGACCACAGAATAACCAATTTCTTCGAACCAACATTTATCGATATTTACATATTTTTCACAAGCCAGGTAGCTGTTCTTGCCTACAATATAATACGGTAATCTTGAATTTAATATGGTTTCGAGTTATACTCTTATACTAACAATGAATTTTTGCTCTAAACGACTTCTACCCGTGCCATTACCTAGTAAATACCATAGCTAGTGAACATGGCTTTCCTTGCCTGACTTTCAGCTCAACACTTCTCGTTTACACGAATATACAAACGATTTTCTACACTCGCTCGCGATCCTCACTGTTTACTGCTCTGAATGATAGAACATGGTTCTCATTGCCCATGATGCGTTGTTTTGCTGAAAGGTATCATTTTGTAGTAACCGCGCTTTTACACAGTGATGCATTTGCCGACTACGAGAAAAACTCCATAAATGCTGTAACCATTTTTGTGTTTGTCCACTCAATCTGGGAATATATTGCCGCCACCATTTAAAATTTGTAAATTTGACAAAACATTCTTTAAAGGATGTGCGAGTTTGAAGTAAAATACCTGATAAAGAGATGGAGGAGCGACGTATACTATGAATCCAGTCGAATCAAAATCGGAACCCTTAGCCCAGTTAAATACTGACACGCACACACACACACGGATATCAAATTACTTGCTGACAAATATTTCTTCTTCGCCAGAAAACTCATTCGAATTGCTATATGCCGTCGATCGATACAGTTAGTACTCTCTAACACCTTTCCAACTTATAAACACTGACTCCGGTAGAAATTAAGAACAGGCATCCGTCTGATCTGCGGACGCAATTTGTGAACGCTTTATTTACCAGCGTATGCTAATGGAGCCTTCAACAGAAAATTTCCATTACAAATAACATTTTAATGGCGCAGGTGTTGGGACCTAAGACTTCATGAAAATACGAAATTAACTTTATGAGGAACCAAGAAATTTATCAGCAAATGCTTTTTTCTAGGGGAAATTTTTATTAACACAAAACCACAGTCGTCAAGCAATGTTTTGCTAATTTACGCCAAGTTTGGTACTTGTCTTGCTGCCGTATGGATTAATTTACAAAACAAAGTATCATCACTTTCGAGTGCGTCCAGTGGTGCATCCGCTCGACAAAGTAACTAGGCATAGCCAAATTCGCGGCTTAGGGAGGCATATATCGCCAAATCTTTGGAATTTAAAAGAAGTGTATTCATGGAATAAAAGCGTGAATGAAAGGTTCTCGGGAAACTATTTAGCCTTGAACATTTGCTTCAGAATTGGCAATAGTAAATGCTTGTGTGCACTTGTAGGAGTTTTAAACGATCAATAATAAAAATGTCTCGCGGAATTTTCCCAATCGAATCTATAGAAACCGCCATTCTACAATTTCTGTTTAGCCACTAATGCGTTTGGTTGTCGTTGAAAGAGTCCTCGATTTCTGGCCATGTACATATTTAATAGATAGAATTACTCTCGCGTGTGTCCGCTCATTAACGTCATTTTAACCGGAAATATGTCTATGGAAGAAACAGGCAAACCCATGCTTTCAGGATTGTTTACGGCTGAAAATGCTGTCAGTTTTGTTATAGTTACTGTGCAAAGACTCAGAGGCTATTTTGAATTTCTTTTGCGAAATTTCCAACGTTTTTCGAGATACCGTGACAGTACTCATGTCTTTTCACTGCAAGAATGACGTCATGCGTGTCGCTATATTCTGAAAGACAACAAGGTTTGACCAATCAGAAGTTGCCCAAGAAGGCCACGACACGTGCTGCATCATGCATAGGCGTTGCACCACTGACTGAATAGCGTAGACGAGAAGTCGTTTTTAAATTTGGAAGCAACGATACTATAAGAGTTCGGGCAAGCAAAAATGCAATCGTAGGAGTATTGTTGAACCGCGTAAGCTTTAAGATGATTTTGGCACAATGCTAATTACATGGTAATTTGCCATACTCCGTGGCTAAGAACTGTAATCATGCTCACGGGGAACTTTGCGTTTTATAACCGCGTCGTGTAAAGGTCCACAGCTCAGATTAACTTCTTCAATTTAATTATCAAGCCACAGATCATGACCAATCTTGAATAAACAATAAAAGTGAATATAAGAGAATATTAAACGAAGAATAAAGATAAGAGCCAAGCTCAAAATTGTTTGGTAAAAAACCATAAAGACGATTTGAAACCTTTAAAATAAGTTTACTAACGTTTCGTTGCAACGTGCAACATCTTCAAAGTATAATATTACGAGGTTATCAGTGTCTATACATAACTCTATTTGTCCAAAAACCTTGACCAGCCGACAACTTCAAAAAATATAAGAGAAGCAAATTCCGAAAAAGAAGGCCATCTTTTAACTTAAGACTTAAGTCAACGAAAAATGAGAACTGTGAATTGGTGATATTTCGATTTTATTGTAAAATCATCTTCAAACCAAGTCAATCATCTTCAGACCACTTGGTCTGAAGATGATTTTGCAATAAAATCGAAATATCACCAATTCACAGTTCTCATCTTTCATTGACTTAAGTCTTAAGTTAAAAGATGGCCTTCTTTTTCGGAATTTGCTTTCTCTTATAACTCTATTTTGTTTAGGTTTGCCGCCCGGAAAATCTATCCCAACGATAGTCACTTAAGGAAAATTAGTTGCAGTCAATGGAGCCATTTTTTATTTTTTCAGATCAGTACGATCCAGTCATTGCATATAGAACTAAACTATTTGTAGCGCATACTCATCACTACCAGGTATCTTCAAAGTGAATCGAATTCTTTTCTGATGTGCAGTTTTCTACAAACCTCTTTTCCTGAGGACTTTCCAACGTTTAATTTGGTGTATGTTTGCGTTGTTGATATTGATCTTGAAAATGAAAACAAGTGACAGTCACTTTAATATCAAGTAGGTTCTATCGAATAAATTAACTCAAAATGGTATTCTGTTTCCTAGGTAACTGCATTTAAATAAACGGAAAAAGCGTCAAATGTGAACCGCTCTTCCTGTTTCGTTATCATTTGAGATACTTGGTCACCTCCACTCTTCTATAATTATTTGTGGTATATTCTTCTCCTTATTCGACGTTTATACCTCTTAAAGAAAAGTTGTCTATACACGTTACAAAGGTAAAACTCCTGAATGTTATTCGGTTTTTGTTTTCTGAGAGGTTTTTTGTGCTTTAATAATACAATTTTAATACTAAATATTGCATCATTTCACCTCCAATGATATTTGTTGTGTAGAGTGTTTTGAATCTGAAACCGAACGAACCAAATAGCTTTGGAGGGGATTCATTGTTTATCGTCCAAATAGTTCTACAGCACTGCGACACCGTCAGAGAATGGTAGCTGGGGCACGCGAAGTACTTCGTGAGAGATGTGGCCAGAAAATGCGGGATTGGTCTCTTCGTGACGCTTTACACAAATGGATTCCCATTACTCAATGGCTACCTGAATACAATGCTAAAAGGGATCTTCCTGGGGATATCGCGGCCGGATTGACTTTGGGAATTATGAATATCCCTCAAGGTGAGTGGAAATGTTAGCCGTAACGTAATGTATACGTGTGAGAACCTGGGAACAGGAGTTTGACGGTACCGATTGTTGCCAGGTGCTAAAACAAGAAAAACCTAATAAAATGAAAATGCAAGGTGACAGGACGAATGTAACCGAATGTTCTTATTGTTTACCGAAACAAGTTTAGTGGATTCCACTTACGAAACACGGTAAAAAGGAACTTTATGAATTGAATTAAGTACTGTTTAAACAAGTTTCCATCGTCGTCCTTCTGGGTTCTACAAGCCAGTAACTGTTTGAGCAAACTAAACGGTTTTCTACAACATGTCGGGTAATCGACCTAGTAAATGCAGTTTGCGATAGTTCACGTCTTAGTTGAGCAAATATAGCATAGGATAGAGTTTTCCCTGTCTAACTTTCCGTTTTCATAGATCCCTGGAGGACGTATAGCTGATGGTTGTGCGTTTCTTGACTTGCTGATGACAGTGGCGTGACCATGGGGGACCTAGAGGACACCAAGAGGGCCTAAGCCCCCCTAAGTTTCACTGGACTGATAAAATTATTGCCAAAAATATAGCACAAAACATATTAATACGCCTAATTTCAGCATTAGAGGTCTCAGATATACACTTTGGCTTGTAGACTCACTCCCAGGGCTAAAATTCTCCGCAGTCGTGCTTTGAGTTCCCAGAAGGCCCCCTAAAATATAGATCTACCTACGCTATTGGCAGACGAAGTTTTGTACTGATATATATTTTTCCTTCTTGGCAAACATGTTCAAATTACATTTCTAAATCTTTGGGCGTCAACCCAAGGTTAATCAAGGGAGTAAAATGTCTTACCACCAGAGTACATCATTCAGTAAACTCGTTACGAATGACTTACTGGCGATTTACCGACGCAATAAACCGTTAATTTAGCACTCAAGACTTCCGAACACACCTAGTTTAAAACTCTTTATTGGGCCATTTTAAAACATATGTTGAGTAGCTTTGGCCTACTATGTGATATCTATCAAAAACTGAATCGTACAAGCAAAGTTAAGAGTTTCAAATATCATTGAAACTTAGTTGAAGGTTACCAAGGTTATCACATGCGTGATGTCAACATAATTATTCATCACACACTGTCATAAAAAAACCATGGGTAGAACAATTTTGTTGGAAATCAAAGACTTCATGATCCAGTAACTGAAGGTACTCTGCTACATGTTTCCATTGCAATATCATTACAGATATCGAACAGGTAATATATGTGTTTCCTGCTATAAAATTGACAAGGAGACACTTCATAGAAACCTGACTAGTAGCAACATGAGCACATCAGTATTTTAAGAATTATCGTGAGTGGTACGGTTTGCAACTTCGTTACATATTCTCTGCTGAAACTGTTTAGCGTCCTTCATATGACCCATCTATTCCGAGCTTTATCATCGTGGGGTGCCGCAATTGATCCCAAGTACCATTGAATCCCATCAAGCAGCCCACGACTCAAATTTTTTACGCCCAATCTATTCTTTACCTACTACTCTGAATATCTATTCGGTCTTTGGTTTTTAAAGCGATTGTAATTTTGGTGAATAGAGAGGCTCGAATTTTTTTTTTATCTTTGTTAGTAACTTTGCTCTGAGCTAACACGTTAGGCTAACGCCGAAAAATCGTCCTACATTGGCTCGAACTTGAACCGGAAACAAAAAAATATTAGGGCTTAACTGTTACACTTCTACTTGCCCACAGATAAAAATAAATACGAAGCAACGAAACGCCCTCACTTCTACCCGTGAACAAATGACTAACCAAAATAAGGAGTTACATCATACATGGCCTTCAAGAACTCTGCACTTGAATGACTGCCAGCAAATGCTTGCATGCACGATCAGAATGAATTCAGGTACATGGTTTCATGCGTTTCACAAAGAATCTTGTAACATGAACTACACCTTAGAAAAACGTCTTTAAATTTGGTATTTAGGGTTTAAGTCACTATTGCACCTGGATTTTTTTAAACAAACCCCAACAATTACAACATTTACTTCGTGCGAACGTGAGTCAAAATCTTAACGTCTTGAGAACAGTTAGTCATTCGCCGAAAAGAAACGGCTAACTGGAGAGTGGTGCACTTGAAACAAAATTTTATTAGTAAAAGCGGAAAGCTGAAACATATTACTGTTTCAACATTAGAAAAACGAATGTGTTATACATGTTGTTTTATTTCGAGAAACTGATACAAACACATTGGCATGAAATTTACTTTCGCAACTTTATGATCAGTTTTCTATATCTTTAATTTATCTAGGTTATTGCATTTTCATACTAAGCAGCTTGGTTGCTCAACTGTTTTGTTTTGTTAGGGTTTTTTTGTGTTTTGGGTTTGTTTTTTTTTGTTTGTTTTTGTTTATTTGGTTGTTTTCTGCACATTCAGCAGTTTGGCTGTTTAAGACTTGACCTTCGATAACATTACCCTTGGATGGTGGAAAGGCACAGCTTAACAGTTTCTCTTACTCTCACAAACATCTTTTTCCGCAAACCGACTATGTGGTTCAAAGCATGTATTGTTATTTAATTACAATCATGCAATTACCCCTCCAGCTCTTTAAAATCCTCAGTAGACGATATACAAATCGTTAATATTCAATACGTGCTTATATTCCCACGCCATACCTAGCACTTGACATTCCCGTAATCTTCTTTATATTACATTCGGAGATTATATCGTAAACAGCGTTTTCTTAAAGTTTAGAAGTGAGTCTGATTTAATAAACACTTACTTCTGGGGGTTTTTTAGCTTATTTTTTTACTTATTTAAATTGCGTTAATCAAGTTGAGCTATAAATGATATAAAATATTTTTTATTGATTGACAATGATAAGACGACGTTGCGAACGTGTCTGAAGGAGACAAGCCCAGGGCCTTGCCCAGGCATAAAGAGAAGCAGGGACTAAGCCCGACAAAGACGGCACCCTTTCAATTTTTTTTATATACCTAACGTTGCAAATAAAGAATACAATGCAATATATGTTGGAAATGTGACTGCTTGGAGTTATCTTGAATGATAGATGAACGTTCGTCAAGCTCTATAACCCCAAAAGACGGTTTCTGAGCCCAAGACGGGGATTGAAACCGCAACTTTGTGATGACTAGTAAGATGCTCTAAACATTGAGCTACTAAGACTCAGATGGCGAGCTAAGAAACGAATCATGGTAACTCAATGGTTAGAGCGTCCCACCGGTCATCAGAAGGTTGCAGGTTCGATCCCAGTCTGGGGCTCAGAAATCGTTTTTCTGAGGTTATAGAGCTTGACGAACGTTCATCTATCATTCAAAGTATATATTGAAAATCAAGTCAAATGGCATCTTCAGAACTTAAAGACCGAGGTTTCAAACCCCTGTTGGCCCCTTTGTCGGTACCGTACTTTAGCAAATCTTTTGAGACCACTGAGATTGGCTTCAAAAATTTCAAGCTAACAGTGGCAATGGAACCTGACCGAGACTTTGGCAATCTAATCCAGTAATCTGACAACCATAGCCGTTGACGTTGCGGTTGGCTGCTTGGTAAGGTGTAAAGAAGCTTTCAATTGATACAGCTGATATATCAGTCAGTGTATATAACATTTCTCGATGATTTCTGACACATGAAGAATTTATAAGAACCAAGGACATAAGCTGTTCATACATACATTAGGCCGCCCTTGGTTGACCTGATAATTTCATCTTGTGAAAGATAACCACTTAAGCCCTAACCATACAAAAAGTAAGAGACTATTCCTTATATAGGCACTTGCACAAAGTCACGTGATCTCAATCCTTAAAATCGAAGGCATGTAATTATAGTGTAATATAAGACAATGCATACATGGTGATATATTAAGTAATATATCACCATTATCAAGATATATTAAGTAGTATATAGTATATATTAAGTTCAAAGTCTGGGTCTACAAAATAAGCATTGGCTCAGAAAAATTAATAAGAGCATCTTCCGTTACCAGAGAAAATATATTTTATCCAGTTAAAATATCTCTTTCATTTTCAATATCTGCCCTCAAACCACAAGAAACTAGTAAAGAGTGGTTTGAATGAAGTTAATACCACAATTTAGAATCATGAAAGTTTAGTGGAATAAAAGTATATTTTGTTTTTAGCCGCTATGTTGGATGACAGATTAACATAATCCAATATAGCGACCAAAAAGAAAGCATATTTTTACCATGCAAATTATGTAACACTCCATCCAAAATTTCGCGTGAACAACATTAAAATGTCTCTTAACTCTTTCCGCTCAGTACCTAACTTTTTAATTTTATTCTAGCTAATACCAGACAATTTTACTATGGCTAACGCAAGACGATTTTTACACTTCAAGGGAAAGACGTCTCGGACAAGACAGGGTTAATCTGTATCTTGTGGTCCAATTGCAAAACCTGCTTTTTAAATGCATTTTCCTGTGGGTAAGGAAGGTTATTCACCTCCCGTCACAAACTATAAATCTGACCGATTTCTCAAAGTTAATACTAGTTTTGAACCTCAGAACTACAGAATCTTAGTTAAATTGCTCCCTGCATTTGTTTTATGACTCTATATTCGATTTTTTAAAAGGTTTGAGGTCCCGTTACTTGTTAGTGGAAGTCCGTGGCCTGTTTCATAAATTCCTTCATTGCAACCGACAAATCATTTAGCCCCTTCCTGTCGGAGACGTCTCCTCTTGAAGAGTAAAATTGTCTGGCGTAAGCCATAGTAAAATTAGAAAGTTAGGTACGGACCGGAAAAAGTTAAATTTACATCCATTCTGACTAAAAAGCCATAAAATATCGTTCACTTTAGATATTTTAAAATTCTTAACTAATGTTTGAACGTCATGCATGCAAACTAAAGTTTTATTTATGATTAGTATTCATCAAAATTATAAATTGTTTTAATGAAGGTAATGGTTTTTACCAGTAACATATGTTAATGACATTTTTCTTTTTTTCCACTTCAACAGGCTTGGCGTTTGCCATGCTCGCCTCTCTTCCGCCTATCACCGGTCTGTACGTTGCGTTAGTCCCGGTGTTTGCTTACGTTGTCTTGGGTACCTCGAAACATCTTTCAGTTGGTAAGTTAAAATTAGCTTTAGTATGATGTGAGTAGTTATTGAAGAGGAACATAAGCTCTTTACAGACAACTTTCGATTGGGTGTGGGAAAAATCTTTACTTACCAAAGTCTTTTGCCGATCTACCGAAAGACTATTTTATAATGTGGTTCCATAGGAATGTTTTATGTTACCATTTAATAATGTAATTAATGAATAACTAATATCACCCCAAGCCAATAACTTTAAAAGAATTTCAGATGCTGAACAAAAATTTCATACACCATTTCACATATTAAAATAGCATCTAATCTTTGAAAATTTCTTATGTGAAATTGACTTTCCTATGTGAATCTTCCATTTCACATGAGCAATACATGTTTCGCACACCAACATTTTACAAGTGGCAATTGGGTATTTTACATAAGCAAACATTCCTCCTTCATATACGAAGTGAAAATTTCTTACGTGAAAATGTTCCATTTTCATACTTTTTCATAAGCGAAATGACGTGTGAATTTTTTCAGATGTGAATTTTCGTAAGAGCAGAACATAATCCGAAATATCTAAAGCAGCAATGACTCACTCAGAATATTTGCGTGGTTTCCATTTAGTTTTACCTCTACCCGGACTGTAATTTCTCACGTAATTGGGAATTTTTTTCAGCACGGCTAACCAGGCTGAAACATCAGCAGGAATTGAAATTCTCCATTTAATTGGGGCATTAATCTACAATTCGAGTATCATTTCGGTCGGATTATGGGAAAGTTTCAAATAAATCATTAGTAAAAAAAAAGTGTTAAGATGTTGAGTTCCGCGTGGCATAATTCAGCTTATTAAACAGATAATAGTATCAAGACCACTTTGAATCATGCCAGTATAATAATTAAAAATCAAAAAGAAGTCGACCTCTAAGAGATGTTTATAGGGAGGTATGCCAGCCCTCTTTGTAGGGCTAGTCCTAGTAAGCAGGCTGAATTTCACGTCGCTTTTACATGGGAATTTCCTGGCCCTACTAGCAGGGCTGGATCTCGTAGGCATGCGTAATAGGAGGGCCAGCCCTTCTGAGTGTGTTTACATAGAAAATTCCAGCCCTCCTAGGCAAGATCTCGGCTAGTCAATAGTGAGATCTCGTTTAATGAAAGCAAATTTTACAAGGGATTTCACAGGGAGGCGAGATTTCGGCAAAAAGGGCCAGCCCTACTAGGAGGGCTGGCTCGCTTGCATGTAAACACCACCGAAGATTCCTTTCTTCAAAGCAGGTTTTTATGTAAGACAAACTAAAGTAATTTCTCCTTTGAAGGTACATTCGCCGTTATAAGTATCATGGTTGGAAATGTAATAGAGAAGAAAATGGACGAATTAGGCCATGGTGTTTCAGATTCCCCAAGCAACAGCAGTAACACTACTTTAAGCCCGCCTACATCGTCTGGAGCGTGGAGTGCCTTAGATAGAGAAAAGATTATATATTCAGTGACGTTGTCAATGGTTGTGGGCATTATTCAGGTAGGGATATCCAACATAACAAAAGATGTGTTGATGGAAATGATATAGGATTTTCACATAGTAGACAATAGGGGTAAGTCAGCTAGTGTGTTTCATCGAAACTATGCAGTTTTCCATCAAAGTTCATAAAACGTTCAGTGCGGGGTAATCTGGGAGACGTTTCTTAGTCTGGTAAATTTAATTTTGACATTTGTCAACATCTGTACCCAAGAACAGACACAACCGTGATGACACTGCTGATGAAAGTATGACGCAGTTCAGTTTCTACTCGTGCTTGGGTCATGGACCATGCTAAAATTGCGGGAACAATACAGGTTAGGTCAGCTCTTGCTTGTCTCCACCATCTCCTCCACTAATAGCTGGGGGATAGTTCCTGCTTTTCTGAGACTCCAGGTGTAACGGGAAAAAATTTTGTTTCCAAATGAGAAGAACGAATTATTTCACGTGAACTCATCTAAATCCAATAATCTAAATAATAAGATGTTCATAGCCGTTGTGTTTTTATTTCTCACCAAATGTATTGAATGAGTCTGGTAGTTTTAAGTTTTAATGGCAGCTTCTCTCAGTTCATTTAGTTGTTCAATTATGATAGTGAGTTGCATTTTTCCTCCAATTTAATGTTAGCTTTCTTTAAGCCTTAGAAGACATGTCAAAAGTGTTCTAAACAATAAATTTCAAAAAGACGTAGCTATGGGTTACTATAATGGTGCTACCGGCCCTATTCCTAAAGCTTTAGCTGTTGACATATTTTTGGCTCCAATCCCTGTGAACTCGATAGCTCAACAGGCAGAACGGCGGGCCGGTATCGCGAAGGTATGAGCTCAAATCTAGTTCGAGTCAACGTTTTTCAGTTGACTTTGGCAGTATCAGATTATACTGAAGAATTTTGGCTCTTCCATACCCTAATAATGACGTATTTTTCTAAAATTTACTTGAAAATAATTTTACATCGGATAAAGTGATTGGTGCATTTTGAATGAAAGAATATCTTTTTACAGTCTGATAAAACCACACTTCCAGCTTCCATGCAGAATCCTCAAATCTCCTTGCAGCTTCCATGGTGTTGCTTTTTATTGATCGTGGTACTCTTAGGTTACGTTACATTTTTATTTATTTATTTGTTCTTAGCTTATTATTGCAGTTTGTAGAATCATTTTGAAAGACGTTGTGAACCCTATTTCCTGTCAAATTTTTCAAATACTACTTGCCAGGAATGATAGCCATCGTTCCTTATAAGAAGCATTGAAGTGAAATGAAATTTAAGCTACCTTCGACGACTCAAGACTCAGAATAAATAAATAAATGGAGTTATTTATCACTCCTCTCAACAATAAAATAAAAAATAAGCATAACAACGTCTAGCTTAAAAGTAATTTTTACATAATTATATCTCATGTTCTAAATTTTGCAGATGTACCACTGCTTTGAGTAATATATCTACTTTTCAAGAATACCGAAAAGTAACCCTTCATTAATAAAAACCTGGTGTATAGTGATGGTCTAAAATTATAATTTAAAATTGATTATTTCTTCTTCCAGACAGCAATGGGATTTGCACGACTGGGTTTTATTACTATATTTCTATCGGATCCGTTGATCAGT
This sequence comes from Heliopora coerulea, assembly GCA_030142905.1. Taxonomy (NCBI): domain Eukaryota; kingdom Metazoa; phylum Cnidaria; class Anthozoa; order Scleralcyonacea; family Helioporidae; genus Heliopora; species Heliopora coerulea. Next base: position 2,168,434 of record JASJOG010000014.1, read on the forward strand.
GGCTTTACAACAGGAGCTGCTTGCTGGGTGTTTACCAGCCAAATTAAACATATTTTGGCAATATATCCAGATCGATACAGTGGGCCATTTGCCATTATTAAGGTACGCACTAAATCAACTGAACTTGAGCTTTCTTCAAATAGATTCATGGCGCGTGCATTTTTTTTTATTTCATTGGCTATAAATCTGCTAACATATGATAGCAACCTGCTTTGTGTTTTACCGTGGGAAATATATCAATTTACAAATTTACGAGTAAAGTTAAATTCCTTATTAGCAAGAATCCATTACGTACACTTCTGTAGACCAATATTTTTTTCGTTAGGGTAGTCTAGAAATGCATTTATTCACCTTGCTTACCTGGTAGGAAGGTGATGGTTGATATCGTAACGGTTCCTTGATCTACCTTTGTGTTCCCTTTTGTAATTTCATTTGTAACACAATTAAATTCAATCAATTTTGCATAACATAAATAAATCTTCAGAAAAATTTCTCCAGGTGCTATACAACTTGTGGACAAAGCTCCATCACTTCAAGCCGGTTACCTAATAATCTATGTGCCTAAGCAATTTGTGAAAATCATGATCTAAAGCCGAATTGGCTTATTTAGTCGGAAAAGAAAGTGTCTTTTGGACTAACGACATTTGGGCAGTTTTTCCGTTAGAAAATGAAGTTAGTTTGTCCGAACATGAGGAACAAATAAAATCCGAGTCCATTTTACCAGAGTTGAGCAGTCTATAAGTCTATATATTTGTTTACCACAAACTGTGCTATATTTTCAATCTAACTTTAAAAAATAAATTGGTTACACATTTTTTATTCAAAATGGATGTTAACACTTTCCTGTTGTCATATTGCAGACTTACGTGGGGATATTTAAAAATATATCCGACGTTAACTTCGCCTCTGTTATCATTGGTATCTTGTGTATTGCTTTGCTGCTAGTTTTCAAGTATCTCAACGAGAAATACAAAGATAGATTTAAGTTCCCTATACCTGCTGAACTCATCGTGGTCGCTCTTGCGGCAGGCATATCGTACGCAGGAAGGCTGAAGCACAACTATAACATCAAGATTGTAGAGTCGGTTCCGAAAGGCTTACCTCCAATCAGTGTTCCACGACATGATCTTGTGTCAGGACTTTTTATGGACGCTTTTGTCATTGCCGTTGTTGCATTTTCTGTAAACATTTCCCTCGCGAAATTGTTCTCCCAGAAACACAAGTATCCCATAGATGCCAACCAAGAGCTCGTTGCCTACGGAGTTCAGAACATTGTCGGCTGTTTCTTCTCGTGTTTTGTTTCCGCCGGGTCTCTTGGCCGGTCCTTAATCCAAGAAAACCTTGGAAAGTCTCAAATAACAAGCATCATTTCTTGTGCTGTGATCCTTCTTGTTCTCACAGCGCTTGCTCCGTTGTTTGAACCTCTTCCAAACGCTGTTCTCGCCGCCATTATCATCGTAGCCATTAGAAGGCTGTTTAAAAATTTTCTTCGAGTCAAACAACTCTGGAGTGTGAACAAGATCGATGCTTTTACTTGGGTTGTGACATGGTCAGCGGTTATTCTCTTTGGCATCGATTTCGGTTTAGGAATTGGCGTGGTGTTCCAACTCCTGTCTCTCACTTATCGTCTATCAAAACCCAAGTTTAGCATCGTCGGCGAGGTTCGAGGTGCCACTGGTGTTTACGAAGATGTGGATCGATACGATGATGTCGTTGAGGTCTCTGGTGTCATAATCGTTCGTTTCCAATCTCCCCTCTGTTTTGTGAACGTTGAGAGATTCAAGAAAAAGTTAGAAAAATGTGTTCTTGGTAATCCTAGAAGAAATAAATTGAAGTCAAAATATTCTTATCTTAGAAGGACTAGCGATGACAATTTACTGGACAACAGCAGTAGCCAAGAGGTATTTAATAGGATTATTTTTACCAGATGTATAGGTATTTAAGAAGAGTTATTAGATAGCGGTAGCGAAGAGGTATTTCATTCCGTTAGTCTTTCCTTGATATGTTTGATTCTTTCTTTCACAAAATATTTGATAGGAAATTCCATCCTTAGGACGCCGTTGCCTCGAGATATTAAATTATTTTAGGCGAGTTTCATTCAATAATGACGCATTTGTCGCTGAATTGAGAATGATTCTTAAATTCTGAAAATATTCAAAAGCATGGTGCCTGACTGCCTGCATAAGGAGACATTAAGATCATGCAGAACCCAGACAAAAAATAAAACAGTCGAAAGAAAACTGTACTTTTGCGATACTGTTTTTGGATCGTGAACTTATTCTCCTTGCCACACTCAATTTTTGTCTCCCATAGTTCCCACCATTTTTTTGTCTCCATCGTTCATGTTGCAGTACTTGCTTGTTTAAATGCAGTATTATTTCTCTCCTAGATTGCCTTACTTCACGAGGCATAAGTAATGCCCAATTTACACTACTCGATTGTCATATAAGATTGTTCTTCCTGACATATATAATGCTGTCTTCAAGGAACAATTTTGGCTTACGATTCACCAACTAATGTTGCCATACGTCCCAGTAGCGTGGCCAGATCTTCATTTTTTGAGGGGGCTTCTGTAAACTCAAAGCACGGCAACAGAGAATTTTTGCTCTGAGAGTAAACTTAATGGTTAAATTTTGAATTTTAGGCCCCAGATACTGATTCGAGGCAATCCGAGGTGTTTTGTGTAATCTTTCAGGCCATAAATTTATCAATCTAACAACTTTTGGGGTCACAAGCCCCTTCAGGCACCCCTGGGGGGTGTAAAAAGTGAGAAGACGCATTGACTGAAACACAAACATCAGAATAAACAATCATATCGAATAATATATCTCAAAGGACACTGTGGCATTTATACTCGATTAACAGTTAAGGTTACAACAATATTGATGGAGAAAATTTCCGACTGTCATGATGCATTTTTAAGATCCGACCGGGTCTTAAAAAATATTAAGACAGAGAGATCAAGGTTTGTTCTTTAAAAACTGTATTCCGACACTCAAAATTTCCCTCTATCAATAATGTTGTAATCGTATGGAACAATTGTATAATTTAAATAGGTCTTAACACTTGCAGAACAACAGGATAAACTTTTTATGAGTCCTTTCCGTCTTTCTTTACGGTAGTCTGGTGTAAGCTGTGACTTGGATATTTCTTGTTCAATTGAACTGGATACTCCTGTAGACTACGTTCACTCTATCATTATTGATTGTGCACCGATCAGTTTTATCGATACAGCTGCTGTCTCAACGTTATTGCAGGTACATGTTAACGTATATGTTTATATGTGTGTGCTCCATGCATCTATGTATGTATGTATGTATGTATGTATGTATGTATGTACGTACCAGTACCTACATATATATAAACATTATGGCACTTTCACTCGACTGCTTATTGTAAGTCAACAATTCTAATGAAGGAAAATCTCGAGTGCTCGGCTACCTCGGTTTCTAAGACCCATCCCGGGACAGTGGCGTAACTATAGGGGGGCAGGGGGGGCGGTCGCCCCCCCACACGACACCAGTATGGTCATCTGTCGGAAAATTGTAGTCCTCTGTCGGAAATTTGGGTGTTAGCTGTTGAGATAATTATATCGCGAAATTCCTGTCATGATCTTAATTCATAATCATGATCTTAATTCGGAAAGACGTAATATAGGACAAATTAAGATGAATTTGTGTATTAGTGTATGTAAGAATGAGTAGATATGATTTATTGTAATGTAGATTAGTTATTAAATATGGCATTTTTACGTGGCCACGCCCACATGACCACCCCCATTTATCGGAAAATCTTAAGTCTTGCACCCGCACTAAAAATTCCAAGTTACGCCACTGTCCCGGGACCTGTTGCGAAAATACGAGGTAACCGAGCACTCGAGATTTTCCTTCATCAGAATTGTTGACTTACAGTAAGCAGTCGAGTGAAAGTGCCATAATGTTTCTGAGTATACTCTTCACTTAATCGGTTTTACCACCCCATAAATACTGAATTCGTGACCATGATCTCGGCAACGGCCTCTGTAGCTCAGTTGGCAGAGCAACGCACTAGATTCACGGGGTCGCGGGGTCGATTCCCAGCCGGAAGTCCAAAAGTTGCATTTCCGCCACAGGTCCTGGCTGGGTCTTAGAAATCGAAGTAGCCGAGCACTCGAGATTTTCCTTCATCAGAATTGTTGACTTAAATATATATATGTACCACAAGCGTGGGACATCTGAGTTGTCTACATAATGTAGGCTACTCCATCCTGCTCATCAGCACTACACTGATGAGGCCCAATAGGCTGAAACGGTTCCGTCTGTAGTTATACATATATATATATATATATATATATATATATATATATATATATGCAGTATCACCCAGCATGTACTGTGTGGAAAAGCGTTTTCCTCGAGTGCCTTCTAGTTTATGTACATATTGCCTTTTTCCTGGCCTTCTTTTGTTGTTGGACATAATCTGTTACCTAATTTTAAGGACGTTCTTTCTTTATAACTGTATTTTCATTTGATATCAGTAATTTTGGATTATCAATGTTTTTGTGTTACAGATTGCTTCAGACTTCCAACAAAAAGATGTAAACGTCTATCTCGTCAACTACTCATGTATGTAAAATGAAATATTTTTAATTAATCCTTTCATTCTTAAACAAACTATCTTCTGGTCTGATTTTTTTAGCTTTTTGTTCTTCGTTTTTTATTCTTTTTTCCTTTCAAAATATTTTTTCCTTTTATAACAGACCAACAAAAGTTGGGTGATAAGAAATTAGTAACTAATATCAAGTATCATTCACTGAAGCGCCATGTATGCATTGAAGCAAATCTTGCGCTCATGAAAGATCATTTTATTCATATTGCACTTTTGTTCTGATTACGTCTTCAGTCTCCAAGACGGAAGCTCAACTGAGGGCAGAAAATTATCTAATGATTTGCCCAACAAAATAATGATTCATATTCCTTAGAAATTTATTGGACGAAGAAACAAGATCAAGGATAAAGAATATAGACCTTTTTAATAAGTCGAACTTGCATAACTTTACGCGTTTGAGATCACTAAATTTGAAAAGAATTCATGAGAATTCCAAAGGAACATGTAATGTCATACGCAGTAAATTATGCAAATTTACATTTAGTAAAAGGGTCTATAGTATTCATATTGTGCTTAACTTTGCTATGTAAAGAGTCATGTTAAACTCAGATTTTCCGCATAAATTCTATTGAACCATGGTTGTGGTTAAGAATTGATAAACATGTCGTAATGTCCAAATTTGCCACAGCATTAGGTGAGTGAAAAACAGGTGTTCATCTGGAAATTTATCGGGATAAAAAGTGATTATGTGCGTTGCATGCAATAAGTGCAAAACCACCGACACAGGGAGAGTCGATGGTGAACAAAGGCTTATTTCAGCATGTTATTTACTCCATAACAAATATGATAGTCCATATTTGTCTGAAGTTATTAGATTTGAAGTAATGCCATGATACACTCTTCCACTAACTTATTTTAGAATATTTTAAGTATTTAGCAAAGCACATACGTTTTGAAATTCTAACGATTAGCTACTTCATCTAATTATAGATCCTGTCCTCAAAGTTTTAGAAAAAGGAAAATTCATCGACAGTAATAATGGAGTTTGTCTCCTGTCTAACATTCCTGAGGCTTTGAAGCATGCGCATCAACGGCGACACAATCAGGCAAGTACTAAATAGATGAAATGTTGCTCGTGCTATTTTGGAGAACTATTTCTGTTTCATGTAAGGCAAGAATGTTTTTTTCGTAAAGTCTGGTAGCAAAAATCTATACTCATGTAACACTGCAAACACGGAAAATGCAAACTTGCCACAAGCTTTTCGCCAAAATTTTAAAACATAACTAAAGAACAGCAGACGAACAATGCTTAAGGTAAATCAAGAAACTGTGTCGAAAAAATTTTACCAAAATTTACTTTAGATAATATTATTTGTCGCCCAATATTTGACAGTGATATATAAATACTTTTAGCATATACCTCGTAGGTGGATAGTGTTTTCAGCGCAATCTTTTTGGTTTCTCTATCACAGAATATCCTACACTATTCACATCCGAGCAAAACAAGATGGCGTCCCATTTTGTTTCTGTTGCGGAAGAACTTTCTTAAAGCAAGGCAATTCAAAAAAAAGCAACGAAAGTTGGCAATAAATTATTCAAAGTTATGTATTCCTTTTACTTTTTGGCAATAAATGCACTCAGGATGAGTCCAAAACGTTTTGTTTACAAATAACGAGTAGGCGACAGGCCGATGTTCCATAAAATTGTTTTAAAAATTTAAAAAAAATTTTATGTCGTAACACTTATGCGAGATAAATACTAAAACAGTAATTCACTTCAGTGTCGGTGAATAGTGCAGATATTTACCTCGCCGCTTCTCGGCTCGGTAAATATCCACCGCTATTCACTTCCACTTCGGCGAACAATTATTCATTACTGAAATTTTTGCTACAGCTATTATTAATTTTCATTATTATTATCAATGTCATGATCATTTTGATTGCCATTACCATTACCAATACTATTACTATTATCATTACTATTATGCTCATTATCATTATCCTTACCATAATCATTATCATTGCTATAATCATTATCATTATCTTTATCATTATTATTATCATTATCATTATTATCATTGATATTATTATAATTATCATTGTTATTACTATAATTATCATTGTATTTATTGTTCTGAGTATTATAATTACCATTATAAACATTAATATAATCATAGTTATTATTGTAATTATAGCTATTGCTATTACTATAGTTATTATAATTATCGTTAAAATATTATTATAATTATAATCATGTTTATTATTACAGTTATAATCACAGTTATTATAATTATGATTATAATTATGATTATAATTGTAGTCGTTATTATAACTATTATTACTTTTATCATTAATAAATGTTCACGTTACGAATATCGATTATTACTAGCTAACTATATTAATTTTAACGTGTTATAGATTATGTCTTTTATGAATGAGCCGAACAGAGGAACGAAAGTTTGAGTAAATTTCAGAGTTACAACTCCCATCATTCTTCAAATTGTCGAAAACAATAAACATGCGATCTACATGATCTGGGAAGAAAAATTCTGGAGAGATTGTTTGCGGTAAATTAATGAAATTCATGAGCATAACTTTGCATGGATATCTAGAGGTCATAGTCCAACAAAACTGTCACTGAACGTTATTAGTCTAAGTGATCTTTGGCATTACTTATACTGTTAGAAGCAATACCATGATAAGTCGATTTTCTTTATTCCTTGAGGGAGTTTTAATCTCGAATATCCCTCGTCAGCATGCATATTCTCCTAAATCGCGTCATCCATGGTCAACAGAGAGGCAGATAGCCAACCTAATCAAACTGATTCAACCTCGTTAAAGATTCTGTTAAATCCTTACGTCGTCAGAAGGGAAGGAGAAATCAGAATAGCGAAGATCGAATTCACGACGGCAACGACTTGTCAAAAAGTCTTCTGACTGGAAAACCTTCAAGTCAGCGATAGTATAAGATATAACTGAGTAAATTGCAACGTTCAATTTATATGGTCATGGGAACGTATTTTAGCATGCTCAGGTCACAATCCTCAAAATGCAAGAGGAAATTGCTGTTGACATGAGTGTGAGTTGTGCCAAGGGCGTGATATAAAGCAAATAATTTAAACACATTTTAACATCCATAAGGAGACACATTTTAACATCCATCTTCTTTTTTTGGTCGTTTCTGTATAAACAAATAGATACCATGCATATATGCTGACATAGGCGTTGGAAAGACAATAAAAGTGGAGGGGGGAGCCCGGTGAGGTTCCAACCTCTGTATGGGTGTGTCTGACAGTATTGTCCAAGGGTAAAAACCCCAATGGCCAGATGCCGTGATTAAACAGGTGCCAAAACGATAACATGAATGTTGTTGGAAGTCGAATTTGTGATTTGCAAAAGGTTCGTTTACTCAATGCAATTCATCGGGCAAATTTATGGCGTAGATTCAAGGTAAAAATAGGGCTAGCTACTGGTCTATAGGAACAGTCAGTAGAACAATCAGCGGCCTCGCTGCCCTCTCTGTTCAGGAGCCAAATCTTATCAGTCATATACACAGTTCAGACTTTTCAGTACATGTACGTATGGCTTCTTAACTTAAATTAGAACAATTGTATTCCCTTAAAAAGTGGGCGGCCCACACATGCTCTGGCCCCTCACCAAAAAATGTTGGGGAGCCAAAGCCCCCCGGGCCCCACACCCGCTTCCGACTCCCCTCTATGCGTACATGCTGCTACATCTGAAAAGCTGTTTAAACTAAGTAAGGCAAGCACCTCGCCCGGCAAAGACTTAGAAGCGCAGACAGTTCACTAAAATTAATTGTTGCTTGCCAGTTGAAAGTGTACAATAAAGCATTAATTTTTAAAGTTTGTTCTTTTTATCAAAAACTATCAAGGTCTCAATTTATCTTTTATCACCTACTGTATCTGGTTTTATCATTGGAGCCATGAGCACAGCCAAGGCAGGAACCGCGTATGTCTGCGACCTCTTCTTTTCAATTCATCTTTTCCAATGCTTCTAAAACCGAGTCGAAACTGTTGTGTGGAGGGTTAAAAAATAAAGTTTGAATTGGTTTGAACATCTGTTCAAATATTTTGCAAGAGCCATTACCGACAACAGTGACTTATGGAGGGCGTGAATCCATGAAAAAGGCTGGAGGATGTTTCTCATAAGCAATTAATGCTTAAATTAAAAAATAATTACTGCTCGCATGATAAGAATTAAAGGATCCCACGCACAAGTGACCGGCATGAGTGTGAGGCAATTAGTAGAGGATAAAACAAATTATAATAATGTCCATGTTTTAATTAACTTTGGATTGATCTACTAGGTCGATCTACTGCCTTGTCAAAAGGCAAACGCGTGCAATATTTACTAAATCAATAACTAAAACAATAAATGAAAGTTATGCAAGAGTGTTTGTTTCTAGCTTTCTGTAAAGACACATCCTTCCCATGAATCTCATTGTCATCGCATCCCCAATTAACCCCAGCAATCCTAGGCCGCCCTCGTGACGGCACGGGAAAGACAATCGCTCAGATTTCTAATTGGCTGATAAGTAAGTATTGGTGGAGTAACGAACAGAAAACAAAGAATAGCAAGTATAATATTGGAATGAGTCTATTAGACAGTCAGATTAGATGTTCTCATATTTTTTCTAAGTTCTAAAGCTCAAAAATGGAGATATGATAACAATAGGCATCCCTCCTTGTCTAAAAAGTGGGAGAATACATCCTCTCCATGATTTACGCCTCTGTGACTAACAGTTTCTTGAATGTGTATTTTTTTTTTTTTTTTTTTATATACAGCAATAGCGCAAACCCTAACCCCAGCCTTAAGTAGAAAATTTGAAGGAAAAATCAGAGTGAAGCTCTCGGTTGGATTGGATCATAAAGTTTCCGCGTGACGGTCCAAAACTCAATCCCCACCACCATGGCGACCGCGCCACCGAAAATTGTTTAACAATTAACTTATATTTACGCATGAAATTGCCCCATTTCTGACAATGGAATGTTCTATTCTTTTTATCATTTTAATTTTAAAACTTTGATGCGTATCAAAATGTCATTGAATTTCAAAGAAACCACTCATTATATGGAGTGCGTAAACAAACTGAGGATCGGAAAACGTTCATTGTTTTTGTCAGAGAAGATAAAATAAGATCCAAAGACAGATGAGTATTTGTCAAAGTGAGTATGGAAATTACGAATGGGTAAATTCGTACATGTCGACAAATTGTGTACAAGCATGCGCTGTAGATGCTTGGACTTTTCCAGTCAGGGCCTTTTTTAACTATATATCTGGGGGGCAAATGCCCCCTCAGTAATCGGATTTGCCCCCCTAGCCACCGTATTTCTGCCCCTGGGAATCGGGAAAATTATTTGTGTTTAATTTTCCAAGTTGGCAAGTAAAGGGAAAATTTTCTTAAATTCTGATTTGCTGAAGAATGTTGATCGATCAGTTCTTCTATTCATTCAAAAAGAAAAATTTAGTGTATGAATTAGCCTGAGAAAATCAAACCGTATCTCATGAGTGCGTTTATATCACCGAAGTGTGATCTTTTTCGTGAATAATTTTCGAATTTTTTCCCGCCTCTCTCCATGCCGCACTCGCTAAATCAGTTTGATTACACGTTTCCCCAAAATGTGTTTTTTACTTTTTTTCTGCAGATTTTAAACTGAAAATACATCAAAACCCATCTCAAACTGACATATATTAAGAAAAATTCGCTTCCCCCAGGAGCCCCTTTAAGAAATTTCCCCCCCCCCACACATTCCTAACCTCCCCAACTCGCACCACTCAGGTGGACGGGCTACGCTAGGAGCATATTTGACATCCCATATTTCAGAGCAATTTTACTTTTGCCCCCCCCCCCCCCCCCCAGTGAAAATTCCTTAAAAAAGGCACTCTTTCCAGTTGAGAGGGAACCATCTAGAAGTTAGCAGGTAAGATGCTGTACCCCTTAATGCCGAGCGAAAATCCTATTTATTCAATCTTACAGTTAGTACTCGCCTTTTTCTAAACTTTATGACAAAAATAGGTATTTATCGATGCAAATTCATTTTTGTTTGGCAACATTTAAGTACAAAGTTTGTTAGAATGAAAATATAGCGTAAAATAGCCAAAACGCGTTAAGAGATGTTGAATAAATTCCGTTTTACAGTTAAAACCCGCGACTTATCCACGATCGTCAATTGCTTCCCCTTCCTAAAGCAGTGTGTTTCCTGGAGAAACTCACACTAAACCTTCACAGATTATATTCAGTTTGATAATGCAAGTGATTTTAATGAAATTTCCATGTGGTGAACGACAGAGCTTAAAAACAAGCTTCAGCGATATTTCATATTTGCAAAGAATGTGGTTGTCATTATAATATACATCGAAAACCCGCTTAGTTTCCTTGAGCCAAAAGAAAGCAGCTGCTAGTTTTAGATTATTAGTAAGGCCTGGTTCACACGTAAGCATAAGCATAAGCATAACGACAAAACAAAAGGCAAAACAAAGAAATGAAATCAATCCAGCGACCTTAGGATCGTCGTAAGCATAAGCATAAGATCATAGTTGAAGGATAAGCTAAGAGCCGAACAAAAGACGAAAGAAAGAAAAGTTCTTGTTGTTTTGTCTACTCAAGTCCCAAAAAAGATGGCATGCTCTGTTTTCGTATTAGAGCTTGTCCTTATACTTATGTTGCTCGTGTGAACCAGGCTTAAGTTATTCAACTTTTAGATACACCAATATGGCCTCCAGGTCTTTGGTTATTTGAGTCCCTGGAGACTGAATACGCTCCACATGATTTGAGTATTTTAGAATTCCTTCAGTGCTTTACGGATTGCTGACCATATATTTTCATTGTTTTTCTTGTACCTGGTAAAAATGTGCTCGGATGATCATTATTTACAATAAAGAGTTTCTGCATATTTCTATGCTACGCACCGGTTGCCTATGCAGACGTATATGGCATTTGATACCAGGCATTACTTGGTGGACAAACATTAGGCGCACTGGGGAGCAAAGAACTTGCACTAGAACGTTTGCTCTCAGGTCTGTGAAATAGTATTAGTAAAAGATTTCCCAAATGGTTGCCAAATGTTGACCCTGATCTCTTCTGTAGGTTTATTTTACGATCTCCACTATCTTCCCATTATTCTATTATCTAGTGCCTAAATGAGCTGTGACGTCGCTAAGCTTCTGCGCTTGCTTCTAATGTCACAAGGCTGTAGAAACTGAGAAACAAGCAAATCAACGTGCTTTCTTGTAAGATTTTTTTGAGAAACCAGCACCAATTCTTGAAAATAAAAGTGAATGATTAATACCAGACCACTTTGAGCTTCTAAACACGACGAATTAGGAAGAAGAGATAGAATTACAACTTGTTTCCAAACCAGTATTGTGTGGTCGATTCTGGGGAAGCAGAACATCCGTGCTGGGGAACGGTGAGGTAGAAATATCCAAAAAGTCCATCATCAGTAGCAGGTAATTGTAGTGGCTGACATCTTGTTGTACCGAAACTAAGGGCAAGATCAAACATCCGACCCTCAGTTTGGACAACCCAAATGCTTATATCTCTGTAAGTCGCTCCATAAATTTTTAGAAGATCAATCCGGTTGCAAGAATGTGCTGTGAGGGAAAAAGGACAAGAAGAAACGAATCATTAATAGCTTAGAATTAGAAAAATTTTAAAGTCCGCAAATTAATGTGAAGTATGGGAACTCGGTGTGATGGTTAATGAAAATAAAGGACGCTTCTTCTTCGTCCAGAATACACCTCCTAGTACCTAAAACCTCTTTGGTAAACTGAATATCAGAGGCCTTGGTCTTCTTCTTCTCTCGTAAAAAAAAGACAAAAAAAAACTATCCATGTCACATTGGAATGTCTCTTTTTAACAAAATTTTTGTCACGTAGTCCAATTCTGCCAAACCCTTCCGTCCGTTCGGTGGCTTGTATCGGGGGCATTCATCCAGGTGTTTGATGGTCTGAGATGCGCCACAAGAGCACCTATTGTCCTCGGCAGTGCCGATTTTTATAAGGAAGGAGCGCGAATTACCCCATTAAGTGCTCAGTCTGTTTAGTCGCACCCAAGATCCCCTAGAAGAATCCAAGCTGAAACTCAGAGGCCCTGATGAAGGGCAATTGAAATGATCCAGAATCAGGAGTATTCAGATTGCACAAATGCCAGATACTTCAACCTCCTGTCTTGAAATCGACATACTAACAGGTTGAGTACTGACATACCGACAATCATGATTGACTTCAAAGAAAGCATCAGTTTAAATCTTCTTGGTCTTGTACGTCAGTTCCAGTCCCTTTACACGACTTTAATCTTTAGTTTTGATTTGGTTCGGGTTCGAAAGCATTCACAACCATGGAAAAAATGGTCAGACAACATATATTACTGGACCAATTTTACAAAAACGAGCATTTAAAAGTATTCATTATTGCGTGTGGCATACGAAATACTAAATTGTCTAAAGGTGGTAAACTAACGATAAAAAGTGGACGTGCATTTAGTAGCTTCCTGAAGTCATTTTTCAAGATCGTTTTATCAGGTTTCTCGTTAGTTTGGTAATTTATTTTCGTGAAAATATATAACCTGTAACTCGGTTTGACTTTGTCGAAATATATTTGAAATTCTTAAACTCATTTCTATCTTTTGAAGACAAGTTTTATGTGTATTTTCAATAAGGAAAATTTCCAGAAAATGTAAAAAGTCGCGCGGGAGACTAAAACTGACGTACAAAATTGCCCTCCATCGGCGGCCATCTTAACATTGGCCAGTTAGCGTTCCAGATATGGAAATCGAGTTTACTGGTACTTTCTAGTTCTCGCCCTACATCCACCGAAAACATTCCAACCGTATTTTCTGTTCAGCGGCGTTACCAAACGCTATGCTCTGACGTTTTGTGTCCTTAACCCACTGACGGCGTCTTTAACATAATTACTACATTATCCAGGCTAATGCCAGACTACTTTATTCTGGCAAGTACCGAACGATTTTTTTCATCGCGGGAATAATCTCCTGCTCTCAAAAGGTTTACACGAAGAAAAATCCAAAGGCTACTTCAATCATATATGCATTCTGCTCATTTGGTTGACTATTCTAATGCCGAAATACAATAAAGGATAAGATTATATCTTAAAACCTAATCCTTTAGGAACAAGAAAAAAAGAATTTGGGTAAAACGTAGATCGGGAGGTATAGAAATACTTGTGGAATGCACTTAAGTCTAATTCCATGATTTTTGAATGCTACTGGATGAGAAAACTGAGTTGTGAGATCTTTAAGAAACTGAATTTCGACAATTCAAGGGAAACAAAAATCAGCCATAGGACAAAAAGTCGTTGGTCAGTTGCATTTAAGTGGCAAGGGTTAATGTTGAGGATTAATGCCTTATCTAACATACAAAATTATATTAGAAAGAAATCCCGTATTTCCTGACCACAGGTAGTACTTCTAAAGGTGATCGGCCTAATCTTAGATAAGCTAAACTTTTGTGAACAAAATTCTCGGCACCCTACCAAGGGAAAGTAGAATATCAAACGACAAAATTAAAATGAGTTCAGAAAGGCATTGTTCCGCAAACCTGGATCAAAAGATAGTGAACTAAATGAGCGGATGAACTCTTGACTCTTGATTAGACTTAAAAGGTTTTTGAACAACCGGGACCACACTTACTCTTTCCATAAATACCCCAGAAGACATCAAGTTTTCAAATTATGACGGAAAGTCTGAAGAGTGCTCACACGAAGTCAAAACAAGCATAACTTTATTTCAACCTGAACCCAACTTATCTCTACCAGTTCAATACAAAACCTCGATATATATAGTATTTGTCCGTTCACGTGAATAACTGATTTTATAACAGAAAGGCCTTTCACCTAAATAATACTTACATTGAACCTACAGGAAAAGTACACATAAGTATTTTTACCGAAGACTATTCTCCCGTTCACACCATAGTAAAACTACATGCCACATGCATATGCCTTATTGACCACAGTAATTTTACCGTAATTTCACATTCGAAAGTATAACTGCTAATTGATTGTATTGCCGGGAAAATCCCGTGCATGTGTCATGTTTCATAACTACATACATTTGAAGCCCGTTAATATGGCCACCAACGAACCGTAAGTATCTGGTTGTATTAACGAATGGCCGTATTAACGTGGTAGGGTCAAATTTCATGGCTGGTCTCTTTCAAGTGACGTCATGACTGTTATATCACAACTACACTTCCAAACAACTGTTGTTATATAAGCATCCTGAATGCACATATAATTTAATTGAAACGGAACTACACAGTACGATAAACATAACTGAATTTTATAAATAGGAACAATCTGCTATAAATACTGTCCTTTACGAAACAAAGGTCCCAAACGCTCCAATTTTACATGTTACTTTCATTAATAAATTAACTTTCAACAGGATTTTGAAAAAAAATCTGTGACTTTCGATTGACTTGTTCTGTGCAAGTACAATAACTTAATCATCTTACAATTTAACGGATATCATTGTTTGTCAAGTTTTATTTTCCTTTGTCATTTAATAGGGGTAGTATTAATCTTGACTTTGTAAAGGAAATGATTGTTTTAGAAGTCAGCCATAGGACATGTCACAACTTTTTTCAATTAAAGGAGAAAATTGTTATTGTTTCTCAAGATTTATTTTCGTTTATCACTGATCTTTCATTTGGAATGTACATTTGGCTTGAGTAGTCGTATTAACGAGGTGAATTTATAAAGGAGTATATACGTTGGGATTTCGCAATGTGCCCGTTGGTCGCATTAACGGAGTGATCGCATTAACGGGGTTTTATTATAAGAAAATGTATGGGCGTTTCGCCGGGACAAAAACAAGTGGCTGTAATAACGAGGTGCCCGTATGGCGGGGTTCCACTTTAACTTGATGCAAATCTGTAAGGTCATGTTAGAGGGTCACAGAGAGTGCGTCTCCCTTTTTAGTTGATGCGGTAAGTTTTCCTCGAAAAGTTCCTGAAACTTTTACTAAAATAGTGTAAAAGAAATGTATTCATGATTTATTATAATTATATAAGTAACGATTACAGAATAAAATAGTAACTATAGTTACACAATTTTTTACACAGTTATGATGGCAAACGTGTTGACAAGACTCACAAACGTCACTAACCTCTGAAAACCTCAAAGCACTCCTAAAATACGCAACTCAACTTTCGCTAAGAAGCACTCTTAGGGAGCAGGAAATGGTGCTTAAGAGGCTTGAGAAATCATAAATCTTCGGAAGAGCATATTTTCGGAGCACCTAAATATATCGCGTCTTGTGAGCGCGAACCATTCACCGATAAATCTGAAGCTTCACGAACCTGAGCAACTCCTTTCAAAAATTGTAGATAGCCCCAACTAAGATTAAAAACGAAACTTTTAAAATTCTACGTACTGCTACATGCATAGAAGTATGGGCGTTAATTCGGTCAAAAATATGGAAAATAGCTTATTTGTTCAAGCACAGCTTCGATTATATTTCGTTTTTCTTAACAATTCAGGCAGAAAATTACAAATTTTTTATTACATACTCACCGTTGTAAGTCATGACATCTATCGTAGAGAAGTTACTCCACACAAAGTCATCGTCACCAATCTTTGTGTTATGGTTGCATGTTGCTCGCCAGAAACTGGTTTTTTTCCTCAAATATGTCATTAAGCCAAGTGAAGCACGGTACTTGTCATTGAAGACAGGGTTATCTTCATTTATTGGCCTATCCTCTTGGAATGGCAGAACTTTAAAGACGGCGTTATTGGAAAAGGAGTATGACATAACAAGAGTCCATACTTCGGAATTGACACGATCAAAATGGCAATAAACGGTCTTTGTCCCTCCTTCTTTTCCTAGTCTTATTTTGTAAAGTCCTGATATTGCTGACGCGTAAAACCTTAGATAATCATCACAACCGAACACTTTGTGTTCACATAACCTTCCCGTGTATCCTTCCTCACATTTGCAGATAAAACTTCGTTTACCCGATCGTACTTCGGGTAAACATGTTCCTCCATTTTGGCAAACGTTTTCAACGCAACATACTTCAGCAGCCTTTGGGCTACTATCCTATAGAATGATATAAAAAATGTCATTGGTTTCTTGGGACTATTAATCAGTAAACCATCGCAAGTTTTCACCAAATATTTTTTGCCATCGTAAATGTGCACTAAAGTTATTCTTGTAAATACCTATCATACTATTCATATAGTTGCCGTATGTTTTTGACAACGATTGTCGAACTGTTGGACCTGCGTTTGGTTTGTTTTGCCATAGATGAGGTAATCTGGGGCGCGACAACGTACGGTTGAGGTGAGGATAGCCAAGGCGATCTTAAAAGAGAAGAGGCGGGGAAAAGTAAGGTTAGATGAGGTGGGAAGAGATGGGAAGAGATGGGAAGAGATGGTTTGGTATGAGATAAGATAAGATGAGACGAGACCAGATGAGATGGAATGGGATAAGATTGGAAGAGATAAGGAACGCCGAGGTTGATGTGAGGTTAGTGAGGCCACTGTTTTGCATTTTAACAAAACACACCAGAACCGTAGCTTCAAAAAGTGTCTACTTCTCAAACTTCCTCATCCTTATGACTCCTTCCCAAAAACTCCTAAAACCACTTTAAACCAGAGTTTGATTTCGACGCTTGTTCGCAATTAATCCAAGCCCGTTCAGACGTTTCCGCTTTGAACGACCGAAAAACTAGAGTAAGACGTTCGAAGAATATACATTGATGGCTACGTTTTCAAACGAATTTTCAATGTTCTCTTCCAAGAATTAAAAAAATCTGTTGTGCGTCACTGTGCTTTTTGTATGCCTCCGTTTGACGATTTTCGAAACTACATAGATCCTAAAAGTTAATTCCCGTATAACGTAATACGCTAGTGGCTGGTTATGGCTCGTGCGGATTAGTGAGGTTAAAGTTTCGTTGAATAACGCAGAAGCGACACCGAAATTTGTTCGTTGTACCAACAACAATGCCAACGGGTTCGAAATCATTTTAATTTAGTATCCTTGCATGCCATAATTATGTTAAACTCCACCAGTTCACTGGAGATCAGTCTCTCTGTCATGTAGTTTCTTATGTACAGTAACATGTGATGGTTGCCTAAATCTGTTTTTATTGACGACTATTCTCCACTTGCTATTTTTCTTCCAACCAATGAAAAGCGAAGGCGAACATATTACATGTTTGTTTACATTTCAAATTTTCAGCCCAGACTGAAATGTTTGCCCGCTAACCGAGCTGAAATTTCAGAAGCTCATTCCGAGGAGAAATTATCGTCATGCAATTGCAAAATAATTTTCAAAGGATTTTTCCTTGACTGACATTTCCTCCAGTTTGCCAGGCTGAGGTTTTAGCCCAGGTTGAAATTCTCCATGTAGCCGGCGCCTAAATGATATTTTGTTTCCATGGCTATGGTTAAAAATCAATGGCTGTTGCAACGAATATTTCTGAAAGACTGAAGGTGTTTCTACAAGATTCACATGCAGTCACATACACCATGATTTTGGACCAGCGTCTAGTACAGACCTGCACTCCAGGTTGGTGGCCTAATGTCGAAGCATTATCTTATCATAATATGTAAAATAATTATCAATAATAAAAAGCCAGAATGTCTATCACAGAAACTACATCAATTATCAATTTGGGTAAAATATTGCTTATATTGGACACTTACAGTACAGACATTGTGCAACTACAAACGAGTGCACGGAGAATGGAGACACCTGGAATACACACCACTTCCAGAGCCCGTGGAAAAGCTCAATTTATAATCAAGCAAGTTTTCAAAGTTACAGTCTATAATACGTGATGATAATGAAGCAATACGAGAACTAACCAACAAGACTAGAAGTTACTATTGCAAGGGAAGTGCTGCCTCAAAAGACATGGGTATTATGATATTTTTTTTGCGACGGTGGGACCTGAGTTTACATTGCTTCTGGCAGAAGGGCAGAGTTTAAATATTGAAAAACAACCTTGGATGATCACAAGAATGGGAAATAAACACAAAGTATGTAAAAACGTTTTTTAATTATAATAATGTTATATTTAAAATTACAAATTAATGTTACATATCTCATTTCAATTGTTCAGGCTACCGAATGCATGCAATAGATACACTATGCAGATGATGTTTTGCACACCTTGGTAAGCAAATGGTAAACGACAATACCTCTTTAAAACGATGCCTGTGACAAATGTGTCAGTTGAATTGATAGTGTTATGTTATGAGAAATAATGAGCTGAATAAATTGTCCAACAATGTACCATTGAATCATCAGATTTCATTATTCAGTACGAATGGTATGTAAGATGTGTTATTTTCTGTAAGCTATCATGTAGTTGCTCAATTCTTCATTACAGAATCATGCTCAGAGAAGCATATTGCCCAACTTCATTAGAGATCTTAGTAAAATGTATTTCTTTGAAGAAGATATTTGCATTAGTTTTTGGTACACATGTTTACATGATTGTTTACTGGTGGGAATGCGTCACTGAAACCACTGCTTTTTAACTTCCAGTGGAAGATGCATGTAATTCTGTTGGTGATAGAGTAGATGCTGCAGTGTGTTCATTCCAGCAGGAAAACATACCCTGTATTACTATACCAAATATTATTATTCAAATCCATGGCAGACAGATAAAGCTTCTACTATTATGAATCACTGAATTTAGTTATAGTCCTTTGATGGAAATACTAATCCATTACTTTTGAGAACATTTCTGTTTAATGTATTATTTCATAGACACAGATGCAATGCATTGACCTGCATTACTGGGTAGGAATCCATTGTTGAAACCAACAGTTTAAGTTCCATAAGAACATGTAATATTGCAGGTGACACAGTACTTACTGAGTGTGTTCATTCCAGAAGGGAACGATAGACATGTACCAGATATTGTAGTTATCCATGAAAGACAGGTATTGATTCTCTTGTTAGTGAATCGCTGCCTTTTGTGAGAGGCCTTTAAAGAAAACAGTAATCTATTTCATTTGAGAAGATTTCGATAAATTGCATTTATTCATACACATACAGTGCATCGACATACTCCACAATAGTGTATCAATGGTCAAAGCAGTGGCTTTGACCATTGATACACTATTGTGTATCAACTCCGCAAAGCTAGTATAATCAAGACAAGGATGATCAAATAACATGTCCAGTGAATCTATTTGACCTCAAGGGAAGATACTTCGATAATCCATTTTTTTTTCGTGGAGAGTTATTTACTTGTCGCCACCAGTTGCAGCAATAAAAGTGACGAGATTAAAAGATGACCAAAAAAATTATGAAATAAAATGAAAGAAAAGGCAGAATTAAGAAGAGCCGCTTGAGACTAAACTAAAAAAAGGGGTATGAAAAAAGGTTGACAATTCAACCGAACGGGTGAACAGAGTAAAAAGGTTCGAGGCTTTCCCAGAAGATTTAGGTATTTGATATAGAAAGCCAGTGGAAGTATAGCGTGTATCTTCATTTGAAGTCCAGGGACCTAGCTGAGTCTACCAGTGCAACATATGAAGATAGAAGTGCAAATTCATTTCAAAATTTTCTCGACAGTGCGATGCATATGGTGACAGAGTTATTGATGTCATTCCCTGGAGCACTACAGAGTTGTTCACGTGTAAAGTAACTCTGACAATACAGCGACGTAGGAAGATTTTTTTTATAGGGAGACACTGGAAATAATAGACTAGTGGGGGGATCAGGGTTGCGACCGCCGAAGGCGCGAGCCGTTTCAGCTAGGGGGTCCGAGGCCATGCTCTCCCGGAATATTCTGAAATTCTAGAATCTCAGAAAGGCATTTCTCGCATTTTGGGAGAGATTTTTGACAATTTTAAAGGTTAGAAAATATTATTCAAAATGTTATTGAATTAAGTGATAACCTATAACCTGATAACCTAGTGATAATTTTATCTGGTCACCGAATTATTAGGGGGGCACCAGCCCCCACGCGCCACCTAGTTCCTACGCTTATACAATAAATGATTTTCTAATTCGCATATGAAGCAAAACTTAAGTTTACTTTCTTCAAGGTATGAAAATGAATATTTTAGATTCAGAGATATTTATATGCTGTTTTGAAAATGTTTTTATTCGTACAGGCTATTTTTGCACGGGCGATTTGTCTTATAGCATTTGAAGTTCTCGGTTTGACTTAGTTAATGTAGATTGTAATTCAGCCCAGCTCAATTCAGGACAGTTTATTCAGGTCAATCGAATTTTAACTCAGTTTCGATCTGTTTGTTAACCTTATCTATTGAATCCCAGCGTTAGCTCTTTCCTGTCCGAGAAATCCCTCGTTCACGAGTAAAATCGTCTGGCTTTAATCAGAGTAAAATTAAAATGTTGCGTATGTACCAAAGAGTTAATAGTATATTCAGAATGCCATATCTATGTGTCTAGCTGAAAATAATTTTAGGTTGGAGTACATCATAAATATGGAAGGTTTTTTTTGTAAATCTCATACACAGGAAAAATATTTGCAGCAGTAGGAATTTCGAAATTATAACTGCTTTACTTCAAAAAGTAAATCATTAAAATTCGAAATCCCGGTAGAGTTTACTCAAAATTTACCTACAATTAAATTTTAATTTTAGGAAAAATTTATGTTAGGATATAAAATAACCAACATTTCAAATTTTGATCGGTTTTAGACCTCTTAAACGTCATATCTCAGGTTTACTGTAATTAAATCACAGTAAATTTTGAAATATGGCATTTTATAGCAGGTTTACATTCAATGTAAATTGCAGAAAATCCACATTCTCTCCCAGTGCGTGTGACTAAAATCTTTCAGAAATTCGCACATGAACAACACTTTGTGTGCTCAAAAATAACTCGTGGCCTTTTGAAAGCAAAAGTGATTTAAAAGGCGAACAAATCAAGGTCGTACTTAATGGAAACCGGAAAGCGGATAGCACGCAGAATAAATCGTCAAGAGCTTCAAAGGACGGATGAATTCAGTGGTGTAACATGAACATTTCGAGTAGGATAGCCTTGAGGGGTCCTCAGCAAATTTCAGGGGCTGAACATCAAGTATAGATTTGGCGGCGTGCCTTTCAAAACTCAAATATGTCAACTTATCATCTGCAACTGCGAGAGCACCCAACTTTATAGAAGTTGGGGTGGCCAAGTAAATTCTCAAGGGGGCCGGGCTTCCCCCAAGGCTACACCGATAGTTACGCCAATGGATGAACTGTCCGCACGTTCACTCGTCAAAATACCTGATATCCCTTCATTTGAACCAACATGCATACCCCAGTTTCGTCTAAACTAGCACAGCGGATAAAATGGCTCGAAACGATGTTCGAATTGTGGGCTAACCAACAAATAACATCCTTCAAGAGCTCAAGTGTACTTCCAACGAACCGTTTCAATCATGGATGCGATCATCAGTAAATGCCACTGCGAAACGACTTCATTTTGTTGTGTACAATTTTATTTTATGTAACATACTGTAGATGTTACATTTCAACAGTTTACCTTACTTAAATCTTTTATGTTTACGCTTAGTTCATTTCCTTTTGGAAAATAGGATGTTCAATATGCTACCTCTCTTGTTGACATTACATACTGACTCATTGCAATATCACGTGCTAACATACGGTTATATGGCAATGTCACGAGCAGTGCAATATGACCGAGTTTGTCATCGAAATAGAAACTGGTTGAACCTGTATACGTTTGAAAAAATAGTGCTTTCGACTGAAGCTTTGTTAATCGGGCACATCTTGCTCCTTGAACCGCGCTTGATTCTACATTTGAGTAATGCTCATCAGGGGAATACCCTAAAATAGACCTAAATACACCCTATAATACGTTTGCTCTAGCAAATGCCAAGAGATTTTACTCGTCAAGGGGAGAACTCCAGAGGTGAAAGGGTTAATGTGACGCGCCACGGAACAATTTCTCAAAAAATTGAGAGAATTATAATCCTTCGGCAGGACGTTTCCCCTTGACGAGTACATCATGTGGCGTAAAGCCAAAGTAAAATATTAAAATACTGATCCTGCCGGGAACGAGTTAATGGTAACTTTTAGGCAACTTAACAAATTTAGCAAAATATGGATATAACAAAGCACTTGTGCTCAAGTTTCACCAAAATTTCTTGAGACCTGAAAGAATTTTCCACGTGAGCAAGATTCCCTTTTAATCAGTACTCAGGAGAAAGAATGTAAAAAGAGAAAGAGAAAATTCCATTTGCGCGTAAAATTCTACCAGATAACAACTAGGCTTAGATAGATATATAGATAGATAGATAGATAGATAGATAGATAGATAGATAGATAGATAGATAGATAGATAGATAGATAGATAGATAGATAGATAGATAGATAGATAGATAAACTTTATTTATACAGGTTTGCCCAATCAGCAACAAGCTGGTATTCTTAGGGGACCTGTATGCATTACAATAACCTACAAAAAAACATACAAAATATGAATAAAATCTAAAAACATCAAATCACATATGCAATTAAAAAGTCACAGATAAAAAGTATTCCAAAAACTTATCTTTAAAAGAATTTAAAGAACGTAACTTTTTAATATCATCAGGCAAATTATCAAATTGCCATGAACCGTTGTATCTAAATGTTTGTTTGCCTAATTGCAGTTTTAAGTGGTAGTTAAAATTTCTTTAAAAATATTTTTTTTACGCTTCTGAATTGGAGTATTACTAATATTTCACCCCCGGAACTAGAGAGGACACGCAAAAAGCGGAAGCAAATTGTGTCCACCCACTTCGTACGAGTGATGTCCAGCAGGATTTTAAGTATCCTTCGCGAGGGACGCTAGAATGGCGCCAAGACGTAGTTGTCTGTTGAGGTGTCAACCCGTCTAAATATGGTTCCACTTAAATGTTGTTGCTGACTTGAAGGACGTTATGTAATGTCCGAGTGATAGTCGATCTGCTCATGGCTTTTCAAAGAACCGAGAAGTTGAAACAACGCCATATTTTAGCGTGTGGAGGTTGCATCAGGGAACCGACGGAGACCTGATCTTTAGCATAGCCAGTTCAAAACACTTTTTAAAAAATTTAGATGGGCATATCATTGAGATATGTTGGAAAGTCTCTCGCTTAGGCCATGTTTGGTATTTTGTTTTGACCCCGAATTAGAGTTAGTATAAGTTCCCTGATTTTTTGAAATGGGGAAAGGTCCATGTCGAATTCAAATATATTTGTCTTACTGTAACTATTTGTAAACATAGTTGACTTTCCATCTCAATTCTATATGCTTAGCATAGCAGCAAATGAGCTGGAAACATTTGTCAATGTTTAAGCTTGATTTTCTCAAAATGAAGGAACTATCCTGGCCCAAATTTGCGAAAAGTCTAGTTTGAAGGAAAGTTGATGGATTGCCATCATTTTTGGACAGCTGGTGTGTCTTATAGTGGTTTATGCAAATAGACGACAGTTTTTCAAAATTTGCAATAGTTCTTCTGTTACCATAGAAACAGCAAATATTTTCAACTCAGACAAGAGATTATGAGGAAATGAAAATCTGTGTATTTGTTGCACACCCTATGCCATGTGAATCATCTTCC
The DNA here is from genome assembly GCA_030142905.1 of Heliopora coerulea. Taxonomy (NCBI): domain Eukaryota; kingdom Metazoa; phylum Cnidaria; class Anthozoa; order Scleralcyonacea; family Helioporidae; genus Heliopora; species Heliopora coerulea. The sequence goes on from JASJOG010000014.1 coordinate 2,192,587, forward strand.
CCAAGTTTGGACCTGATATCTATTTTTGCTTTTGACATGTTTCCACAAACCCTTGTTTATAAGATATTTATTAGTTGTTACCATGGCAACCTTGATGTTTGAGCTTCCTCAATCAAGTTCAAAACTAGTATAATAACTAGTACTAACTAATTGCAAAGTTTTGTGGTGATTAATTAAATTGTTGTGAAACTAGAGCAATTACAATGTTTTGGATCATTTTGGGTTAATTACTACCTTAACAAATTGGGGTAAGCAAAGTTTAGATTATCTTGCTGTAAAAGATTGGAATGACCTGAACGTGAATATCAAACTTTCCAACAGTATTTTGTTTTTTGGAAATAACTTTTTTAGATATATCTAATTGTTTCATTATATCTAGCTCTATTTAAATTTTTAATGTGTCGATGTGTTTTAGCATGTAATATTTTTTTATTCTGTAACATTAGTTTAAAATTTTTATGTTATTATTGCCATGTTAAGGAACCTTCTGAAAACCACTTATGTGAGAAGGCTTCCTGGCTTTAAAAATTTTTAATAAATAAGTAAATAAATAAACGCCACTTAAAAAATGTCATCATTCAAGCCCCTCTTTCTTACAGTTTCACACGGTACTTATTTCCTAGTGGCTATAGCTCCTTTGAAATTACTTGGGTAGTTACCTTGCTTACAGAAAAAGATAAAAAATATATATGTAATTTACTGACTGCGATGGTTTTTTGTCGCCAGGAAAGTGAGTTCCTAGCCTTGTTAAAATTTTGCTGCAATCGCGAAATGCCAAGAAAGCTAGACAAATTTACCATTCCACAGCGTAGGATTAAATCTGAGGAAGAATTCAAAATAATTTATTAACTAGAAATGCATGATAAAATAAATTACTTACATTTTTCAAAGGTCGAAACGAAACGTGTATAAAGCCCTTTTTCATACGAAGAGCGTAAGGTGCCTCGTCTTTGTCAACATCATTCAACTCACAAAGTCCACTCCCACCATTTATCTCCATGTTGAATGATCGACAGCGACAGGTCAGCCCACAGTGACGGGAACATTCTCCAAATGTAACGCCAGAGATGATCTTAAACGAGAATCCGGAAAGAGCCTTATCTTGTAAACTTGTATCTTTAATGTGAGCTTCGTAACTTGTACAGGTGTTTGTCGAAGTGCACCTCAACATGTAAAACAGTGTAACGACTTGAATGGCAAGGTCTCCACGCATATTTCTCCTTTTTGTCAGCTATGTAAATAAGTAGTTCACAACATTTGATAATGATTTTTGAAATACTGAACTTAAATTGGCCTTAACGAAAAGCACCTCGATTTACCACCAGCTTAATTTATGTACATCATTTGTTGTTTTAGCTAGCTTGCATTATTAATTTGGATGAAAAATTCATAAAGTTACGACAACACGCATTCGACTAATGCTAATGACTCGGCTTACAGCCGGTGACTTCAAATTTTGCGGATTAGGAAAGCGATTTTAAAAGCCTTAAGCAGATTGGGCGATATTGACGATTTTCCCTGTTTCCATGCATGAAAACAACTGTAATAAAAGAAACAACCTAACAACTAGAAATACATGTACGCAACAACACACACCTACCTTTCCAATATATTTCTCGAGAACTCGAGTAAGATTACCGATGTTGGGGGAGCTGAATAAAAACCTTTCAAAAATATCAAATTGTCAGAAATCCTTCGGTTTAGAATTTCCAGAACTAAATCCACTAATTAATATAAAAGCTTGGAATTCTTAATATTATAGTTAATATTAACTCATTGTTAATGTTATATTACCGTTATTTTAGTTCACACTCGTAACTATCACCTTTCTCAGTTTTTCAGTTGTAGGTTTTACTTGCACTTTTAAGTTATGCTGAGAATGACGACACAATAATAACTGTAATAAAATAACTTCATATAAATATTACCAATAATAATATTAATAATTTTACACCGCTATTTATCTTCAAAAAAATTCATTTATGATCTTTATAATTTCTTTTTCATATACTTTTTAGACATATTTCTTCTTTCATGCTAAAAAAACAATTAAATAATGACACCTGATGGCCCTTATCCGCTATTACAGGTTTAAAAAGCTTCCAGATATTTACACAGCCAAAAATTTTGTGTAGGACTTCACGTGATAATTAATGCTGATTAGATTTGGGAATTTACATTTTATTCCTGTTAATTTCAAAATATCTCGTCATCTTATGAATTGCTTCAAACTCTTAGGAATTCTCAAACTGTTGAAAAATCCATTTTTTTCTGACTCCTTCAAAACAGCCACTGCATCTGTAATACACCTTTTGCTGTTTATTACCAGAAAATATATTACCATTAACACCAATTTCAAACTCATTAAAGCAAAAATACATTTATTTTATTTAATCGACATCCACTAGTGTAGATACGCAGCAATTTGCATCGAAGGGCATTCTATAGCGCCAACAGACGACCATTAACAACACCATTCTGCTATATATTAGGGATAATAAAATTTGAATTAGGCAAAATATTTCTTGAGCAAGGGAAATGAACTGACGACGACGAAGGTTTTGGAAGATGCCCGGTCGAATAGATAGCTGTTAGCTACACTTAATTAACGGAATTTTTCCTGAAAAAGAGTGGATAAAATATTCTTCCGTATGCTTAGTCAAGTACTCATGAGATTAGCCGATTTTATTGATTTTAAATGTTATCACTTTCTGTAGTCGAAACGTCTTCCATGTCCGCCATATTGTTTTGAAGTAATTTTGAGTCAAAGTTAACCCTACCTCTGGAGATAACTCGGACTGAACATTTCACATGGAAGCAAAGATATCTCACCCCCCAGGGTTACCCTACCTTTGATACCGAGATATCTCGGTGTCATGTGAACGATCACGTATTCAAACAAGGAGATGCATACGAGACTGGGACATCTCGGGACCCGAGATATCCCTACCCACCAAGATATCTCGCCTCATATGAACAGAGCGTAAGGCTTTGCTGACTCACTGACTTCCGTTGTCACGGCTTGCCATGATTACTACTATCGACAGACGGACAACCACATCACTTTCATTGGTTCCAAATTTAAATGGCGCGGGGAAATGGCCATGGGATTAAGTGACTATAATTAATCCGCATTAAATTAATTAAGCAATAGAATCTTTAATTCATCGACATCTCCATGCTAAAAAGTTTCAAGCCCTTCAAATTTTACTGCAAATTTGAAACCATGAGTTTTTTTAAAGATAACGACCAATGTCATCAGTAGGTCGTTGAAGGGATCAAATCTAAGGCTGAGATCTTTCTCTGGATCTCCAAGGAGACACTCTTCTGCACTGCTTTAGTGAAGATAGGGTAATAAAGAATCAGTACTGTACAAAGGAGGAGGGAGAGAAACTGGGGCGCCTGCTCCGGGCGCAAACTTTTATGGGATGACATTTTCAAAAACAGATAACTCTACTTTTAGGGTCTCTTTTTCTAGATTTAACAATATTTTACAAATCTTAACAAAATGTTAAATCAATGTCTCGACTTCCCATGGTTAATATATGAGTTTGCACTTGTCAAGGCTCTGAAGCGCCTGTTTAAGCAAAAAACACTTGTTTCTTCAGGCTTACTTCCATTACTTGTATACCGGAAGTACCGGTGTTCAATTATTACAAGGCGATTGGTGTGCGTTAGTGAGGGTTAAGAGGGAAGCCTTCAACTGAATTTTCCCTGGGCTAATTACCACCTTAGTACAGCTCTGTGAAGACAAATACTGTCAAACCAGTCTGGATTAACGTAAAAGTGTTCCTGCAATTGAAATAGCCTCTACTGCAGAATCTGATTGTGTATCGCATCCATTTCTATTGCCATTCTGTAGTATACTTCTTTATTCTGGAAATGACGTAACAACTGTACAACATCTCTGGGTTCCGCCCTTTGTCCTTTTACTCTCTCGTGACATGACGTCACGGTTACTACACCTCTCCTCCTTCGGTTTCAACTCTTTCTCTTTAAAATGTTGCCTACAGTTTTAACAAAATGTGAACTTACATCCAGTTATATATTAAAAGTTAAATGTCAAGAATATCCGTAGTAGCTTGGTGGAACTCGATTCCGCACTGGTGACCGACCGGAATCTTCAATTTTCACTGTTCCGTTCAACTCACTGCCACAAGGGTTAGGCTGATTGAATTGATAGCTGTATTCCTCTGGTGGTCTTTTTGGTTCTTTTTCTTGGTTAGGTTCCTGGTTTTCTTCCTCCTCAAGTTCCTTTGGGTTTTCATTCGGCTCATTCATTCCGGTTGACTTTCGATTCAGAATTTGGTCCTGGTGTCTCCTCGTATTTTTCCCACCCTCTGATGTGACTGTATAGGAAACTGGACCTGATTTATTGATTATTCTTGCGGGGATCCATTTGCTTCCTCGTCCATAGTTTCTGACGTAAACGGGATCTTGCGCCGAAAACTTCCTTTGTCGAGTATTAATGTCATGGTGCTGTTTCTGTCTTTCTTGTTGAACTGTAACTGTTCTGCTAACGTCTGGTCGAATTAGATCTAACCGAGACTTTAGCTTCCGGTTCATAAGTAACTCTGCCGGTGTTCGGCCCGTGGTAGTATTTGGTGTTATCCTGTACTGGAATAAAAATCGATAAACTTTGGTTTCCAATGTACCTTCGCCTTGTTTCTTAATGCCTTCCTTCACCGTCTGTACTGCTCTTTCAGCCAGGCCATTTGATGCGGGATGATAGGGTGCCGTTGTAATGTGCCTTATGCCATTGAGTTTGAGAAAAGTTTCAAATTCTTTGCTTGTGAAGTTTGAGCCGTTGTCGCTCACAATAATCTCAGGTAGTCCGTGTGTTGAAAATGTCTGTCTTAGTCTCTCTACAGTCGCTGTACTTGTGGACGTTTGCATCACATGGACATCTATCCACTTTGAATATGCATCAACAATAATTAACAACATTCTGCCATAAACCGGGCCAGCAAAGTCAACGTGAAGTCTTGACCATGGCTTGTGAGGGTATTCCCAAGGATGCAGGGGGGCAGTAGGAGGCATTTTCTGATTTACCACGCATTTTTCACATGTTTTTACCTTGGCTTCCAAGTCAACATCCATCTTGGGCCACCACATTATCGATCTTGCAATAGCTTTCATGCGACAAACTCCTGGGTGTCCCACATGCACTTCATCCACCATACTTTGTCGGTGTTGTTGAGGTATCACAACTCTTTGTCCCCATAGTATACATCCATCTTCCACAGTCAATTCGTCTCGACGAGTATAATAGGGTTTTAAACTCTCCAGAAGTGTTTCTGAAGTATTTGGCCAGTTGCTTTCGATGTAACGCATTACTATAGACAATTCTGGGTCCCTCCGGGTTGAATCTCTGATTTTTGCGGATGTTACAGGAGTGCTGTCCAAACAGCCTAACGAGAAGTCTATGTTTCCAACCCTGGAAACACGTGACACTGTTTCATTGGCTGGATTTCGACTCAAGCCGTCGGCATTGGTATGCTGGCTACCTGCTTTATACTGGATCGTGTATTCATAAGCTGATAAGGTGAGTGCCCATCGACGGATGCGTTCTGCCGCTGTAACTGGAATGCCTTTTTGTTCGTTAAACAGTCCTTGCAACGGTTTGTGGTCAGTTATTATGGTGAATTTCCTCCCATACACATATTGATGGAACTTGCCAAGACCAAAGATTATTGCGAGTGCCTCTTTTTCCAACTGTGAATAATTCTTCTCTGCCGGTGCTAACGTGCGTGACGCATATACAATGGGTCTCTCCCAACCATCTTCCATGACATGTGACAAAACCGCGCCAACCCCGTAAGGTGAAGCGTCACATTGTAAGAGGACTTCCTTCTTGCTGTCATAGTGCACAATCAGTTTGGATGACTTAAGCATTTCTTTGGATGTTTCAAAAGTCCGCTGTTGCTGTGGTCCCCACTTCCATGCTTCGTTTTTCCGTAACAGCTTGTAGAGGGGTTCAAGTTCACTTGCCAGGTTTGGTATAAATCTGTGATAATAGTTCAACATGCCCAAGTAAGCCCTCAGTTGTGATACATTATTGGGCACTGGTGCCTCTGTCACTGCTTTGACTTTCTCATCCACCGGTTTTACACCATCTTTGTTGATCTTCTGCCCCAGATACACCACTTCTTCGGCCAAGAATACACATTTCTTGGGGTTCAAACGTAATCCTGCATCTGCTAACCTCCGAAGGACTTCTTCAAGGTTTTTACGGTGGGCCTCTTCATTCTCTCCAGATACCAATATATCATCCACCCTTACTAAGACATATGGTATTCCTTGCAATAAATTCTCCATAACTCTTTGATATATTCCTGGTGCGCTTGAAATGCCATAAGGGAGTCGGTTGTACCTGAACAATCCTTTGTGTGTGTTGATTGTTGTGTATTGTTTGGAATGTTCATCTAATTTTAACTGTTGATAGGCCTGACTCATGTCTAGCTTTGTAAACTGTTGACCCCCATTCAGACTAGCGAAGAGGTCTTCAGATTTGGGAATCGGATAATTGTCTAATTTCGATACTTTATTTACTGTCATTTTGTAATCGCCACATATTCTCACGCTTCCGTCTTCTTTCACGATTGGTACTATTGGTGCTGCCCATTCACTGAATTGTACGGGTTCGATTGTTCCTTCATCGACTAGCTGTTGAATCTTATTTTCAATTTTTGCTTTCAAGAGGTAAGGAACTGGGCGGGCTTTGCAATAAATTGGTTTTGCATCTTTGTCGACGTGAATTTGAGCCTCTGTGCCTTGTAACGTCCCCAACCCGCTCTGAAATACCTTAGGATACTTTTGAACCAACTCTCTCACGATACTAGTCACGTTCATCGAAAAGATTTCTTCCCAATTTAATTTAATTTCGCGCAACCAATTTCTCCCTAGCAACGACCGTGTTCGGCCCTCCACGACAACAATTGGCAGTTCAAAATACTGTTTGTTGTATTTTACCTGAACTTTCGATTCCCCTTTCACTTTGACTTTCTCCCCCGTATACGTCGTCAATATCATGTTTGTTGGCTGGAGGTTACCGCCGGGGTTAGCAATTCTCTTCCATGTTTCGTGTCCGATAACTGAGACGGCTGCTCCTGTGTCAACTTCCATCAAAAGCTTTTGGTTGTTGATTTCAACGTTGATCTTCAAAGGCTCCGCCTTTTCTTCTCTTAACTCATACATTCCATAATCCTGGTTTATACCCCTTCCTTCTTGTTGTAAAAAATTGGCCGATTGATTCTGTTGGACATTCCTTTGATTGTCGTTGTCTTTCTCTTGATTTTGTGCTCGATTTGATTTTCTAGGCGATGATCGATTTGACTCGCTTCTGCACTTTCGCGCTACGTGCCCTTTCTTCTTACAACGGAAACACGATGCATCAACAAACTTACATTCGTCTGAACGGTGATTTCCGCCACATCTGAAGCATTCTCTGCCCTTCCACTCTCCAGCAAGCTTATCTACCGTCAATTTGTGGTCTTCTTCACTGGTTTGTTCATCTCTCAATGCTTGGCTGTTCTTTTCCGCCAACTCCATGGCAATCGCAATTTGATGCGCCTCGTTAAATGTTAATTTTGGTTCTGCCAAAAGTCGTCGTTGAATACGATCGTTGCGGATTCCACTCACAAGCCTGTCACGTAATCGTTCTTCCAATGTCTCTTTAAATTCGCAGTACTGAGCAATCTCTCGTAGTTTTGCCAAGAATTCTGCTACAGATTCGTTCGGTTGTCTGTCTCGGGTGTCAAACTTGTGCCGTTGAACAATCACACTAGGCGTCGGTTTCTGATGATCTTTCATTACTTTAACTAGTTCGTCGAATGTCTTATCTGTCAGTGGATTAGGCGCTACTAGACTTCTGAGTAGTTTATAACTTTTGTTTCCCATTGCAGTCAATAATATGGCTCTTCTTTTGTCAGCATTCGTTATTCCATGAGCTTCGAAATAGAACTTTACTCTTTCCGCATAAAGCTCCCAGTCATCATTTTCCGGATCAAACTCGCCAATCTTCCCGTGTGTGGCCATCGTTAATTCTCAAATTGTAACAGAACTGGTTTTATCCTCGTCGCCAATGTAGTATACTTCTTTATTCTGGAAGTGACCTAACAACTGTACAACATCTCTGGGTTCCGCCCTTTGTCCTTTTACTCTCACGTGACATGACGTCACGGTTACTACACATTCAGGCCGGTACCGACGGGTATATAGCAGGGGGCCAAAATTGTGACACTTATTATTTTTGTGAGGGGAAAAGTGAGCAGTTATTTTAATTAGTGTAAGGTTCGTAAACTTGAAACAGTGCCGAGAGCTGCAGCGGATCCCGTAGGTAGTGGTAGAGATGTCAGTGGACTCCCCACATTCGAAAATTGATTTGACTAACTTCAATAACTGTAGAGCATAATAAAGCTTAGTATCCTTTAATTTTCGGAATTTTTCATGAGACAGTTAATTTCGCCTAAAGAACTCTCAGGAATACACTTAACGCCGCACCGTATGAACTTCAAAAATGAGCAAAACACTAGAGGATTCTAAATTTAAGTTAATAGATACAGGAAATTAAAAAAGTTCAAAATTTTAAAACTGGTTTACAAGCCTTCCATCATATCTAGTAAGTTCAGTATCTCATGAATGATTAATCCATAAAGTCTATACCCTAAAGTGGTACTTTAATGAAACTATGCATATTGGTGTCACATATGTGTAAATGTTATGTAATATATAATTTATCTTTTTGAGTCTGGAACACGCAAGTTAACAAATTGGAATGTGAAAATGGTCATATTGTTTTATTTTACTCAGAACTACTGTTAGCACACGAGCAATACTTTTTCATTTCAGTGTTAAAAAATCTGAATTAAATATAGTATTCTCCTGCCAACGGAGCCCCTTGATTCCTTTCCAGCCCCCTTATTTCTTCTAGGCCTGGGGTCAATTTGATCCCAGCCCACCCTCCCTCTTGGCGGTACTGGCTTCAAAATCCTGAATTATCAAAGTATAATTCCATTTATGCCATTTGAACACATTATGACACATCAGTCAGTAACTCTGATAGTTTGAGTCTTTCATCTCTAACATGAAAACTATGTAATAGAGCATTGCACGGATCAAGTCGTCAAAACAGAAATTAATATTAAAAAGAACTAACATACAAATTAACAAGTGCGTGCCCGTTTCTTGCCAACAATTTCAGATTATTGTTCTATATTTATCAACATATCACCCAGGACATACAACTTATGTTGTAAACTTTAGAAATAAACGTTTTCGACTCTCACATTCTTCAACAAACCTGTTTGCTGGATCAGATAAGGTTGGTATCATCTATAATGTCTTCAAACAGGTGGAGGGCCCAGAAACTGTTTAATCTATTTTCACTATCTCTCTATCCCATTTTTTTTTGTTTTTTAATCTGTTCAATCTTTACCGGTTACTTGTCTTATTACTTTCTTATAAATTTTAGGGGGGCAATGCCCCCTCTTCCCCGTGTTACGTTCACTTCTGTAAACTTAAAGCATAGTATGGCTTCAGTGAAACTGTTCTTAATTTGATTCGATTTGATTCGATTTGATTTGATTTGATGAAAGCTTGCCCGTTTGATCGTCATCAGGAAGCTAAAATTAAATGGGGTTCAAAGCTAAAGGGGGCACCAGTAAACATCTGCTTTACACAGAGAGTGTTGCCAGGACCTTTATTATCTGCTTTGACTCAAATGTGTCTCTTTGATCATATGATTATGATACCACATAGCGAAATTCTGGTTTCATCCAATGATGCTGGGTCGAAAAAGTGCAGTACTTTAAAATTCTAAGATTATCGAAAGACCTGATGTTTAAATAAACAACCACAGTAAGGAACACATAACGTGTGTCTGGGCAAAGGTTTGGACTTATTAAATTAGCTTTATGTAATGTTTAAAAAACGAGCAGGAGTGCTTTATCGGATATAAAACATGACGCGGAAGCCGAGTGTTTTGGGTCTGTAAAGCACGTACTGTGAGTTTTGTGAACGGCTTAAAAAACGATACGTTTTATACGTTAATTCCTTACGTAAGTTTGGCAATTTCTGTTTTCTAAGGCAAAAAATATTAAGGAAAATTTGAAGAGAAATTCAAGATAAAGTCACACGTGACTTTATCACACATAAAGACACGACACGGCTAAGATTTTCTTTTGTATTTTCCTCATGAATTCTTAATGAGCTTTTTAAGTATTTACAAATTTATATTTATGCATTTATATTATATAATTGTTATATTTTAAGTGGTTAAGCAGCAAACATTTTTTTCAAATATCTTGACACATGTTTCGGTTATTTGTACTTGCACGTTTAACAAGTTTTTGAGACTAAGCTCAAAGCGGATGAATAAGTTATTTCATTAATTCATTGATGAACTGAGTGGCTGAATGATAGATCAATTGACTGCTTTAGTGATTTTTGATTGAGGTTTGGATGGATTCATTTGTTCGTTTGTTCATTCATTCGTTCGTTCGTTCATTCATTCATTCATTTACTCATTCATTATTTGACCAAAAGGTTTAGTTGGCTGATTGATTGATATTTTTTAATCCTTTTACTGCCAGTGCACGATATATCGAACAACTAAAACAACATTACCAATCGAAAAAAAGGGAAAACAACTAGAAGACAACGAACAAATAAAAAAATATTTAGGCATTAAAGGTTTAATAATAAATTATGGAGGACTGGCGTTCCAGTTGCTTTATACGGGACGACTATATCAGTACTCGCCAAGGATGTTCAAAACATTCTTTCGAATTAATTCCATACACAACCATGATGTAGCAAACGAACCTCAATTGCAATGTGCAGTTGTATTTTTGGTAGATAATATTATCAGATGATTAAAGCAATGTCTTGTGTAAATCTTGGTAGCTTAATAACCATTAAGCAAATGAATAAAGGTTGAAAAAAGATGAAATGTTAAAGTGTTGACTAGGTTTGTATAATAACTTTACATTTAAAAACATAGAAACATACTGTACTAAGATAACAAAGAAAAACTCATGGTTGCAAAAATTTGTACTTATATATCCAAAGTAATTGTACACAAGCTTTCCGGAGTTCTCCAATCTAATGCAATTAATGATCCGTTTTTACTTTTCCACATGTACCACAACTGGGACTACCGAAGTACCCGGAGTAAAGAAAGGGTAGTGGGCCTTTAAGCCTGGTTCACTCGAGCATCGTAAGCATAAGGGCAAGATCATTACGAAAATAAAACGTGATATCTCCTCCAGGACTTGCAAAAACAAAACAACAAGAATTTTTCTTTGTTTCGTCTTTTGTTCGGTGCTTGGCTTATGCTTTTTCTATGATCTTATGCTTATACTTATGCTTATGACGATGGCTATGTCGCAGGCTTGACTTCATTCCTTTGTTTTGCCTTATATTTTGTCTTTGTTCTTATGTTTATGCTCACGTGTGAACCAGGCCTTATACATACATTACAGTCTCCGTTTTGCCACTTAAACAAATGTTAGAGAATATGGCTGAAATGCGGCCAGGTAAAGACATATTAAAACAGGATATTACATTTGGAATGGCATAGGAGAAATCGAACGATCTTTTAAAACCAGGAAAAAGGAACACATCAGAAACGTCAAGAACCACACACAAGGTTATGCTAATGATGCATGGAAACATGACCATCAAACTGACTTTAAGAATGGACGAGTTATTGACAGAGGAAATTACAGAATTAGGAAATCACTAGAATCCTGGCCTACTGCCGTCACCGATAACGCTGACAACAATTCCAAACCTTTCCCTGTCCAGTATACTATTCTTGTCAACAAACTATGGCAGCTTTAACTCTTTGTAATTTCTATTTTTATCCATGATTCACCTACGTATGTTATATATTCAGCAAGTATGTAAATTAGTTTTCATTCATCTTCCACCTCTTGAAGGCGACAGACTGGTGGCCGAAAGCTCGTGAATAAAATCTTTTCGGTCAGTGAAAGTAATATCCTGTTTTAATGTAAACAAATGCTGTTTTGTAATTCGAACTCCAATCATGTCCGTGCCTGGTCTCTGCTTTGTGACAAAATGGAGACATTTCACAACTGATTTGGGAAAACCCATAATCGTTCCCTTGTAGTGCACCTTCCAAAGCCAAGCAGATATGAGGTATTCAGGATAATAATTAAAGATTCAAAACAAATCTAAAGTTTTATACCAAACCAATTTTGTGTGGTAGATGTCGACGAAGCAGCACAACCGTGATTAGGAGCACTGATATAATACCATCCAAATAGTCCACTGTCGATGAAAGGAACATGTACGGAGCAGTTATAACTTGATCCAAAGGTTGCACTCATATAAAATGTTCTCCCCGGATCGCGAACAACCCAAATGTCAGCCTGGTGAAACGTGGTTCCGTAAAGTTTAAGAACATCGACCTTGGCACAGTGATGGCCACCTAAACAACACATCAAAATGACTGAATCTTGCATTTAATGATAGAATATTGTGATGATATGTCTACACTGTCTAGTAAACGACTTTATCGAACGAATTGAGACTATGGCAGAAGTTTCACACTCTGATTTATCATCTTCACTCGAAATGTTAGAATTTTCTGATCTCAGTTTTGTTGGTTTTCTAGTCTTTTCATGTTTTTACACATCGTTCAATACTGCCTACGCATCAGCCTACTTTTGATTCAATCAATTAACCTTGGGTTAACTGGAAAACTGGATTTACACTGGGTGTAAAATGTCACGCGCGCGACAGCTGTGTAGTAAAAATTGAATAGCTTTCTTCTTGGTTCCACTCGAGAGCACCGAAGACAAACAAGGAAGTCTCGTGTACGACATTTTGTACCAAGTGGAGATCCAACTGAAGACTTTACCAGTAGGCGTCATACGGATCGACCTCAGGCTCAGGTTATCACCACCAAACATCGCGTTGACCTTGTCCTTTTTCTTGAAGCGAAAACTTAGTTTGGTTGAGAAAACAAATGCATTTATTTTTACATATTTATATTTTATGAGGTACGCTCCTATTCCCCAAAGTGGGTGTTCGAGGAGCACCTCTGTACCTAATTCAAAGTGGAGAAGGTTGTCTAAATAAGCTAAAATCATTAAATATCTAAGTTAAAATACAATAAATTGAAAGAATAAGAACAACGAATACAAAGATATCATCTCGGATTCAACTATCTCTTATGCAAAATTCATGATATCCGTCTTGATATATCGCTTCTTATAATATCATCCCTAATATGGTCGGTTGCATAACGGTATTTTACGAAATAAGTTTACCCCTACGCATCCTCTGATTGGCTATGACTCGTGCCTTAGTAAAGATATACAAGCACAGAGTGACTAGTAAAGTAGAGATCTAACTAAGGGGTCCCGGAATCTTCTCGTTTTACTTGCGTCTTTTTTCTTGCTAACAAGTGCAATTTTTTGATGACTTTCGGTTTGAATTCAATCAATTGTCTGAAGAATTATACAAACACAAAAGTTCACGGAGTGGTGAAGGTTATCTGAGAGCGTTTGCTTTCCATGTCGTGTGTCTCCCGAGGCCAGTTGCTTGGAAGAGGGCAAGAAAAGGATTTGTGGAGTCACAAACATCGGAAATTAAACTCTTGCTATGATTAAGCCCAATTCCCAGAGGTTGAAGTGGCTCTCCATATGGTTCCCGTGAATAATGCTCGCGAGACTATAATCAAAATTTGTAGAGTTCAAAGTATTTCTGCTCTTAACCAAAGAGAAATTTTTCACTCAAGAAACAAGACTGAAATGGGTTTCCTCATAAGCCATTTCTCAAAAAACAAATCCCCATTTCACCCTCTTGTAAATGTTGTGTATCGCCCTCGATTTTTATGAACATTTTAGTTCCTTAGTTTTTCTTTTGCGCTCTCCGATTTTTTTCTTTAGTTGTGTCTATCTTGTATGTGCATATAACATATATATATAACTGTCAAGACAAAACTGTAAAAACACTTTATTTCAACTTTTCGGGGAAACTGCTCCTTTGTCAAGAGTGAGGAATACAAGGTAAAGGACGCTCCTTACATACATAACATTAATATATAAATTAAAATTAAATAATACATTACTGAAAAGAAGTCCCTAAGGTTCAAACCTTTGGGTACAAAAGAATCCAATCTATATGTCCAAAAACCCTTCCCTTCTAGTTGGGTCTGATACATCCGTCTTATAAACGATTTTTACCATCATATCTTTTATTCCCTCATGACCCCCCTCATAAAAACGGGCATTCAAATGTTCTCCTGGTATACCCCTTTGGCCATTACCATTCCTTTTGAGGCTATTTTTATGGTTATTAAACCTCGTCCTGAAAGATGTTATCGTGCTGCCCACATAAACCTTTGAACACTTTTTACACATTATTAGGTAAATATATTCTGCCCAATCGCAATCAAACAAATAATTAATGTAAAACATACGACCATTTCTACACAATGTAGAACCTTCTTCCACAAAATTGCAAATTTGGCAGTGTGATTTATCACACTTTCGCATATCCTTATCTCCACTATCTTCTCCCATAAGTTTAGACCTCACTAAATTATTCTTCAAATTTTTTGGTCTCCAATATACTGTCATCGGCTTTTCTTCAAAAATACTTCTCATGTCCTCCGAAGCATGCAGAATAGGCCAGAGTGACTCAGTAATTTTACCTGCACCCGACAACGCAGGATGAAACGTCATAACTAATGGCAATCTCTTATTTCTTTTATTATCTCTTCTATTAACGTCTTGACAAAGGAGACTATCCCTGGTCTTAGATCTGGCCCTAACAAATTCAGAATCTACCAGAATTTCCTCAAAACCTCTCTTTATAAAATTACTACGAAGATCCCGTAATCTATCTCTATAACTCTCCGTACTACAAATCCGTTTAACTCTCAACGCTTGCCCATAAGGAATCCCCTTCTTTACATGTCTCGGATGACGGGATCCGTAATGCAAATATTGATGCGTATCTGTTGGCTTACAATAAACGTCTGTCGAGATCTTATTATCTTGAACCATAACCATAACATCTAAGTATGAAAGCTTTTCATACGACCATTCCCATGTATACTTAATTAATTCATGATATGAATTAACATAATCTAAAAATTCTAACAAACAAACCCATCCATGGAGCCAAATGAGAAAAATATCGTCCAAAAATCGTGACCATACCAACGGATCCAGGTGATATCCCCTTAACATTTTCTCGTCTAACTTGGACATAAAGATGTTGGCAAAAGAGGGTGCAACTTTAGTACCTATTGCTGAACCTAGCTTTTGATGGTAGATTTTATCTTCGAATTCAAATTAATTATTTCTAAAATTCATTTAACCAAATCTGCCAATTCCTCAACAGGCACCCGTTTTTCCAAATCCAAATTATTATTATATATTTACATTACTTCCCTTATACTTTCTAATCCTTTGTCGTCTGGAATATGTGGATAAAGACCCACAACATCCATACTACAAACGATAGCACCCTCAGGGATATGGAAAAGAGAATAGGAGACCGAAGTTAGAGACAAGTGCACTGGATAATTTGCGTTTGACCTTACGAGAGGTGGTGAATTCTAACAGCGAAGAAGGAAGAGACCCTGTGGAATGTGATCTGGTAGTTGAAGGTGAAGCTACTGAACGGATTGTTGAAAATGACGCTGACGAACGGATGGTTGAAGGTGAATCTGGGGGCCCAGCGATTGAAATCGAAGCTGATGATCAAATGGTTGAAACTGTAGCTGGGGAACGAGTTGTTGAAACTGAAGATGGAAGAATAGAAGAAGAAGCTGTAGATGGCAACTTTCAAGCAAGGGAAGAACAGGTTCAAATATTAACGAGAAATGGAGGTTTTGTGTAGTAGAATGTGGTCAATTTGTCGGATCGTATTCTCACATGTATGGAAATTAAAGTTTTGTCTAGGGGGCTTAAATTTTGTTCTACGCCTAGGAAGATAAATAAGTTT
This sequence comes from Heliopora coerulea, assembly GCA_030142905.1. Lineage (NCBI taxonomy): Eukaryota > Metazoa > Cnidaria > Anthozoa > Scleralcyonacea > Helioporidae > Heliopora > Heliopora coerulea. The sequence goes on from JASJOG010000014.1 coordinate 2,208,574, forward strand.
GATTTAATTAGTGATATTAAAGAATTTGGTCGGAGAATGAAAGGTAAAGTTTATTTAAACCAAACTGGGGAGAAGGAAAATACGGATTCCGACAAAGTAACACGTTTTAAGGTTAAATCATCATAGACACTGGATTTAGGTTATCCAGCCTTGGATTTATTTCTTAAGAGTTTGGAAGAGAAAGTTATTTCGATTATGGAGGAGCGGCGGAATTATAGTAATTTTAGTGGAGATGAGATTAGGACCTTAAAAGATTTAAAGGGATATAGGGATGTAGTTATTATGGAGGCGGGTAAGGGATCTGCGATAGTGGTTTGGGGGTTAAAAGAATACCATGGTGAAGCTTATAAACAGCTCAGCGAAATGGCTGTTTATGAGTATGTTAGAGAAAATCCTTTTGATAAGTCATGTAAAGAGGTCGATAGGAAATTAACTAGGTTAAAAGAAACTGGAATAATCTCTGAAGAGAATCGCCTTTATCTAAAAGGGAAAGAAAATAAAATCGGTAGATTCTCTCTTCTTAGAAACTACCAGGAAGACCGGTAGTTTCCAATTGTGGAATACCAACGGAAAAGATTTCGGAATTTGTAGATTTTTATCTTCAGCTTATTGTTAAAACTTCAGCTCATGTTATTAAGGATACCACAGAATTTTTGAGTAAATTAAAGGAGCTGGGTGATATCCCTGAGGATGCTATTATTTGTCGTATGGATGTTGTGGGTCTTTATCCACATATTCCACACGACGAAGGATTAGAAAGTATAAGGGGAGTAATTCCCTCGCCCACCTCACGAAGCGCGGTGCGAGGGCCGAAGGCCCGAGCGGGCGAGCTTACTAATGTCAACATGCGTGGAGTCCTTTTACACGCGTGGTGACTAGGGAGAAAAATTTACGCAGTTTTCGAATAATCCCCTCGCCCACAACGCGAAGCACGGTGCGAGAGTACTAATCTTGACGTGCGTGGAGTCCTTCTATACGCGTGGTGACTAGGGAGAAAAATTTTCGCATTGTGTACCAAAAATTTATCCTGGGCTGATCCTTTCTCTGCTTACCACACAAGAATCTCATTGCCTTCTTCAGGATCGTTTTCCCTATGAAATGTCGCCCTAGTGAAGACATCGGGATCTATTTCTGGCTTTCAAAGAAGGATGCAAGGCAAAATGACACCAGGAAACGCGCTGAAAAGCTACTTATCTTTCGAGATCATATTATCCTTCGGCGAAAATGTTTTCCGCTTTAGTCTTTCTCACTTCCCGGGTGGCGGGTGGATGATTACATTCACCATGTTCGACCAGTAATGCTTTCGTCAGCATTATAAAACCTCTCAAGAAATTTTAAAAGTTTAAAGCAATCTTTTATCTGTAAATTCACCGTTGAACCCTTTGTGTTGAGGTGCCGCTGAACGCTTTGTTGAAAATACGTAAGAGTTGAAGGTTTGTATGCTACGCCATTTTTCTCTTTTACCAAAGTTTTACAGCGGAAAAAAGTACGTCTTTTACTTCCCTCTACTCATTCTTCTTTCGACAAAACTTGCACATGGTTTCCCTTCCGTATTTTGTTGTATATTTTGTATTTTCAGATTTTTGGCTAGCAATAAAAATGCAGTACTCGTTCATGTTTGTTTATTTCGTCGGTTTCGTGGTTAGTTTCATCTTCGTTTCCAAAGTCTTGTACCTCCGAATGAATACTTAGCATAAGTCTTTATCATAGCACATCTTAGATATTTGTAATCAACCTTGAGGTGATGTAGAGTTTATCAATTATTTAAGTCAAAGTAAATATCGAAAAAATATGCAATCATGAGATCGCAACAACTTTATATGAACGTCCATTAATTAACAGTGGAATTTTCAGAAGGCCTCTCTTATCATTTGTTAAACTGTTAAAGGTTATTATCACCAATCGTTTTGTTTTAATGAAACGTAATCGAAGTTTTAAACTTGAATGTGACAACAAGCAGTTTAAATATAAAATAATTTCCAGTTTGGGTTGTTAATATTTGTGACCAAATATTGTGTTTTTCTTACATTGCATTCCCTCATCCAGTTACAGCAAGGACGATTTGTATTTCTGACAATTTTGAAAATTTATCAATCTCACTCGGATTCTCAAGAGATATATTGGAACGGTGGGCGAGGGTTTATTGCGTACAAGTACTTCTAGTAGTAATTTGGATTTAGAAAAACGGGTGCCTGTTGAGGAATTGGCAGATTTGGTTAAATGAATTTTAGAAATAATTAATTTGAATTCGAAGATAAAATCTACCATCAAAAGCTAGGTTCAGCAATAGGTACTAAAGTTGCACCCTCTTTTGCCAACATCTTTATGTCCAAGTTAGACGAGAAAATGTTAAGGGGATATCACCTGGATCCGTTGGTATGGTCACGATTTTTGGACGATATTTTTCTCATTTGGCTCCATGGATGGGTTTGTTTGTTAGAATTTTTAGATTATGTTAATTCATATCATGAATTAATTAAGTATACATGGGAATGGTCGTATGAAAAGCTTTCATACTTAGATGTTATGGTTATGGTTCAAGATAATAAGATCTCGACAGACGTTTATTGTAAGCCAACAGATACGCATCAATATTTGCATTACGGATCCCGTCATCCGAGACATGTAAAGAAGGGGATTCCTTATGGGCAAGCGTTGAGAGTTAAACGGATTTGTAGTACGGAGAGTTATAGAGATAGATTACGGGATCTTCGTAGTAATTTTATAAAGAGAGGTTTTGAGGAAATTCTGGTAGATTCTGAATTTGTTAGGGCCAGATCTAAGACCAGGGATAGTCTCCTTTGTCAAGACGTTAATAGAAGAGATAATAAAAGAAATAAGAGATTGCCATTAGTTATGACGTTTCATCCTGCGTTGTCGGGTGCAGGTAAAATTACTGAGTCACTCTGGCCTATTCTGCATGCTTCGGAGGACATGAGAAGTATTTTTGAAGAAAAGCCGATGACAGTATATTGGAGACCAAAAAATTTGAAGAATAATTTAGTGAGGTCTAAACTTATGGGAGAAGATAGTGGAGATAAGGATATGCGAAAGTGTGATAAATCACACTGCCAAATTTGCAATTTTGTGGAAGAAGGTTCTACATTGTGTAGAAATGGTCGTATGTTTTACATTAATTATTTGTTTGATTGCGATTGGGCAGAATATATTTACCTAATAATGTGTAAAAAGTGTTCAAAGGTTTATGTGGGCAGCACGATAACATCTTTCAGGACGAGGTTTAATAACCATAAAAATAGCCTCAAAAGGAATGGTAATGGCCAAAGGGGTATACCAGGAGAACATTTGAATGCCCGTTTTTATGAGGGGGGTCATGAGGGAATAAAAGATATGATGGTAAAAATCGTTTATAAGACGGATGTATCAGACCCAACTAGAAGGGAAGGGTTTTTGGACATATAGATTGGATTCTTTTGTACCCAAAGGTTTGAACCTTAGGGACTTCTTTTCAGTAATGTAGTATTTAATTTTAATTTATATATTAATGTTATGTATGTAAGGAGCGTCCTTTACCTTTAAAGTTTTATCTTGACAGTTATACATATACATATATATAGATATATATATATATATATATATATATATATATATAACTGAGATGATAATGTTTACGATGATTCCAAGAGTGCTCGATACCATATGGAGCAGAGCTTAAATGTAGTAAGATTTTGCTTAAGAGTATATGGTTGCTACTCGATGAGTCATCCAACCCACGCAAACCATGACGTCAATGAACAGAGAAAAAGGAGACAATGAATCGACGCTGTTTCAGTTGCCTGAAGATCGCATACGCGTGAAACTCGGAGTAGCAACCATATACTCTTAAGCAAAATCTTACTATATATATATATATATATATATATATATATTAAATTACTACTATAAAGCTCTGTAACTTTGCATTGAGCACTCTACTTGCCGGGAAATTACTCATGTTTATTTATCATATATATATATATATATATATATATATAACTTTAATAAAGTTAAAAGAGCGTTTGCTACTCAGAGTTTCACGTGTCTACAACACGATCATCAGGCAACTGACAGTTCGCATCTACTATTCATTTACATAATATGGGTCAAATTGTCTAAAATTAACTGTGATGCACTACGCCCTTCTAACTTTATTAAAGTTATTTCTCTCTACCTACATGGTATCGAGCAATCTCAAACCAATCGTCAACTGTGTTTCTTGTATGATACACTTTTGCTTTTGCTTTATATATATATATATATATATATATATATATATATATATACATATATGTGTGTGTGTGTGTGTGTGTGAAGATCCCGTTCCAGCAAAGTATAAGAACTTTATTTAAAAAACTCTAAAAAACGTTTGAGGCAAAGCCCGTTCTTCAGCTATATATATATATATATAAAATTTGAGGAGAAATAAATATATATATATATATATATATATATATACTCGGTTTCTAAAGATCTGAAATATTTATTATATTTATGCGTGAAACTTAAAGTAGCAATAAATATTTCAGATCTTTAGAAACCGAGTATAACTCGCTCTGCCGTTAAAGCATTGAGCACTCTTCAAGACACCAACTTCCACACCTATATCCGAATATATATGTATCTATATATATTACCTTAGGTGGACATTAACTTAACAGCAAATTACAAAGAAAAATCATAACCGTGTCATGTCTTCAAATGTGATATAAACACACTTATCTTTCTCCTCAAATTTTTGGTGCTTAGAAAACATTAATTAAATTTATTTGTTAAAGTCATTTAAGAAGCTCACAATACGCTTTAAATCCGATAAATCCCTCCTGGTCTTTATTTAAAAATTACATATATATGTGAGTGTATCGTACACTTCGCTTTAACGGGAATGGAGAAACGCTATGGTGTGTGTAGTCATGTCTAGCATCAAGTTTATTGGGCGTAAGCATTAAGAAAGTTAATGAATGCTTGTATTTCAGTTTTATTTGCCTTTACATAATTAGCTAAAATAATTTCATCCCTTCGGATAATACCGTTTATACAAGAATGAAATCATATACGTAAAAAAAGTTAATGTTTACCGTTTTCCATAATATCCAAAGATGAGAAGTGGCTTTGCATAAAATCATCATTAACCTTTGTGTCAAAGTTGCACGTTACTCTCCAAAGTGCAGACGTTTCTTTCAGATAGGTCATCAACCCAAGTGAAGCACGATATTTATCGAAGACTGGATTATCTTCGTTGAATGGATGGTCTTGGTTCAACGCCAACCATTTGAAAATATTGTTATTGGAAAGAGAGTAAGATAGTACAAGGGTCCATGCTTCCAAATTAACATGATCAAAATGGCAGTAAACTTTCTTTGTTTGTCCTTGTTCTCCAAGTTGGATTTGGTAAACTCCGGAAGACACAGATATGTTTACTCGTAGATAATCGTCACAACCGTGAGCCTTCTTTTCACATATCTTTCCTGTGTATCCTACTTTACAACTGCAAATGAAGCTTCGTTTTCCTGATCTCATCACGGGTATACATGTTCCGCCATTTTGACAAGGATTTTTCTGACAGCATACCTTAGCAGCATATGGGTTATTTTCCTTAACAATGAGTAAGTACAATAAATAAGTAAATTAATCATACTACTTCATTTAGCATTCGTTAGTATCAATAAGTGTTAATTTAAACTATTACGTATTTTAGCAAATAAATCATGCCGAATGCAAGATATTCTCGTCATATCAACCACTGCTTTACTCGTCACTCCGTAAACACTGAATCCACTACTGACGAAGGTTTCCTGATAAATATGACTGTTATATATATAGTTTTTTGAACAATGGGTGCCAGTGTAGGTAGTCGAGGATCAGTGGCGTAACGGACTATGGTTAGGGTTAGAGCAACTCCTAAGGGCCCCCGACCTCTAAGGGGCCCCCGATGAATCTGTAAAAACAATTGAACTAAAAGTCTTGAAATGTATGTCTATACCAAGGGTAGCGATGGGGCACCGAACGAAAATCTCCTAAGGGCCCCCCGTAGTTCCGTTACGCTACTGTCGAGGATAACAAGATGCGATAACTTTGGGTGAAGCAACTACCTGAAATATACGAAAAGAAACTTCGACGTTTCGAGCGAAGGCCTACTAACTTCCCGACAGAGGGCCTTCGCTCGAAACGTCGAAGTTTCTTTTCGTATATTTCAGGTAGTTGCTTCACCCAAAGTTATCGCATCTTCTTATATATATATATACATATACATATACAGAAACATATTAGCACCTTCCTTCGAATGCTTTATTATAGGTTGACAAATCTTGGTGAAGGAAATATCGAGTGCCCATATTCCTCGACTTTTAAGACCCAACCAGGACCTGTTGCGAAAATGCAACTTTGGCCTTCCGCCTGGGAATTGAACTCGCGATCCCGCGAATCTAGTGCGATGCTCTGGCAACTGAACTGTTCATTATTTAATTAGTATGCCCACCTCATAAATAATAAACTCGTGGCCATCCTCTCGGCAACAGCCTCCGTAGCTCAGTTGGGAGAACATCGCACTAGATTCGCGGGGTCGCGGGTTTGATTCCCAGCCGGAAGGCCAAAGTTGCATTTTCGCAACAGCTCCAGGTTGGGTCTTAAAAGTCGAGGAATATGGGTACTCGATATTTCCTTCGCCAATATTTGTGAACCTATATATACATATACAGATACATATGCATATACTAACAAGTATGCATCTATACATATCAAGGTGTGGCTTACCGACCAACGGGAGATTCCAGTCAAAGGATCCAAGATTGGATTCAATATCCCGCCACTAGAGTTTGATTAATATTAATTTTAAAAAAAATTGAGAAAAAAACTTCTTTGCTGGTCCTTTATTGTTAAGAATATTTCGGCTGTTCAGCCTTCTTTTTCTAGGTATTACTTTTCCTTACTTCATTTAATTAGAACCATATACAAAGTATGCAGGTCCTTCGCCAGACAAAGAAACTTGTTCTACTCTATTTTTACAAATATATGTAAAGAAAAAAGCGTCAAAGTTGCTCGAGGTAATGGCCCGAGAGCAGCTCTAGATTTTTGACAATCAGATATCGAGTAACGGAAAACAAGCTTTATTTCGCTGATTATTATTCTGAATGTTTTTGATTTGCTCCAAGAAGATCAGGAGATCCTCAAGAACTTCTTCTTCGAAATGTTTTCCCGTACTTTACTGACAAATGGAGCACGAACGGTAGCCAATCAGAAGTCGCGTTATATGTGTTATAAACGAGAGTTTTGCATTGTAGAAATTACATTTGATCTTAACCTAATCGCAATATAAAGATCAGAGCCCAGCTCAGAATTCTTAAGTCTATCGCCATAGTGAAAGAGGCAAGTCGAAAAGTTTTAAAACATGTTTACTGACGTTTCGTTGCGGCGTGCCACATCTTCAGAGTGTAGGTTTACAGGGATAAGAAAAAAAAAATATATATGAATCTATAATTACATACTGGAATAATTCGACGGCTAACCAATAGAAAACTGGGAGACGTAACAGGAAGTGACAGAGACTTATATAACCAAGCGGGAAATGCAAAAAAGGTTCAATCAACATGGTTCTACTGAAGGTAATGAAAAATTTTTATTGCATAACATTGCTAATATCAAAGGCTTTAAGCTTGCTTGTATCAATATAAATAGTTTATATAGACATATTGATGAGATTCGTTTTATTTTGATGGCTATGTCTTTGGAAGTGCTAGCCATTAATGAATCTAAACTTGACGATACTATTTCTGATGGGGAAATATACATCCCCGGATATGTCATAGTACGGAAAGATCGAAATAGATCTGGTGGTGGGGAAGCTTTATATATTAAGGAAAGCCTGTCTCACTCAGTTAGAGCGGATCTTGTAAATCTTGTGCCTGAACGACTGGAAATGCTCTGTGTAGAAATTAATCTCATTTATAGAAGTTCGTTTTTAGTCAGTACGTGGTATCGACCGCCAAGTGCAGGCATAGATTTATTTGATGACTATATTAGATTTGTTGAAAAATGCGACTATACTAATAAACAATTAATTGTTTTAGGGGATATGAATTGTGACTATTCCAAAAATCCATCTGAGCCCCATACTCGAACATTGCAATTTTTATCGTCTACATACCAACTACAACAACTGATTTCGGAACCGACACGTGTGACAAACACGTCAGCTACTTTAATAGATCTGATACTTACAAATGAGACAAAAAATATAGCAACATCAGGAGTGATTCATAATGGCATGTCAGACCATAGTTTAATTTATGTTGTTTGTAAGTGTATTCCACCTAAACGTAGACCGATTACAAAAGAAATACGAAACTTAAAACACTTTGTGAAGGAAAACTTTATTTATGACATACTTAATACGCCTTGGCGTGAAATAGAATCTATCAATGATCCCAACTTAGCTTGGAAAGTCTGGGAATCCAATTTTAATGTTATACTAGATAAACACGCTCTTATAAGACATAAGCGTATAGGGCAATTTTCTATTCCATGGCTTACCCCGACAATTAAACAGAAAATGCGAAATCGTGATTATCATAAAAAACAGTTTGTTAGGCACGGCTCCAAACATCATTGGAGACTTTATCAAGCCGAAAGGAACAGAGTAAATATTGAAATGCGGAAAAGTAAATTGCGCTATTATCGTCAAAAAATTGGAGAATGTAATAAAATCGATCCGAAAACAACTTAGAAATTGATTAATTCCCTTACTGGTCGGGCGAGTAAATCAAGCGGCCGTGTAAATGAAATCGAGATTGATGAGAAAATTATTTCTGATGATGAAAATATTTCGGAATCTTTTAATGATTTCTTCATTAATATTGGACCCAAACTAGCTTCTGAATTAACAAAACAGTCAACTAATAAGGTTGACACTTATTTGAAAAGCCATGTTGATTCTAATATCCCATCATTCCGTTTTATGTATATTCCGGTTGAAAATGTTTTGAGAACCTTAAGACATTTGAAAATTTCCAAAAGCACGGGTCTTGATAAAATTCCAGCAAAGATGCTGCGAATCGCTTCAGATATTATCGCACCTTCCCTGACTTTCATATTTAATTTATCACTTTCAACTGGGGTGTTTGTGGATGATTGGAAAAATGCGAGAGTAACTACGATATTCAAGGAAGGCAACAGACGAATTATGGGTAACTACAGACCTATATCAATTTTACCAATTATAAGTAAGGTATTCGAAAAAGAAATTTTCCAACAACTTTACAAACATTTAAATGATAATTGCCTTATATCTAGATTCCAATCCGGTTTTCGGCCAGGACATTCCACACTTACCGCTTTAATTCAAATGTGCGATGCGTGGTTTGAAAATATGGACAATGGCAAATTAACAGGGGTTGTTTTCCTTGACATTCGTAAAGCGTTTGATTCCGTTGACCATGATATTCTACTTGAGAAATTGGCATTTTATGGAGTTTCTCACACGGAACTTAAGTGGTTCCATTCATACTTAACAAATCGATATCAACAATGCCTCATAAATGGCTTTCTTTCTGGAAAAGGTAAAATAATATGTGGTATTCCGCAAGGGTCAATACTTGGCCCTTTGTTGTTCTTAATTTATTATATACGATTTACCCAATTGTCTTAATTTAACAACACCCTGTTTATATGCTGATGATACACAAATATTTGCTTCCTCGTGTGATCCTGTTGAATTAGCCTATAACTTGAACTCAGATTTAGAGAATATAATGAATTGGTTAACCTTAAATAAACTCCAATCCCATTCCTCAAAAACCAAGTTCATGGTTATAGGATCTAAACCTAATTTGACATCCAATGTTGCAGATTTACATTCCAGAATAACCATGAATAATAATTCAATATCGTCTGTTACCTCCCACAAATGTTTGGGAGTCGATCTTGATGAGATATTGACCTTTGATATTTATATTGAAAAACTATGCTTAAAGATTTGTTCTTGCATAGGTGCTTTGAGGAGAATTAAACCATTTGTTCCCTCATGCTTTCTTATCAAACTGTACAAATCTTTAATTCAGCCATATTTCGATTATTGTTCTCCCTTGTGAGATACATGTAATAAGAAATTAAAAGACAAATTGCAAACATTTCAAAATCGTGCTGCCAGAGTCATTACAGGAGCAGCATATGAAATTAGATCGAATGAGCTTCTGGAAAGTCTACAGTGGGACTCTCTTCATGTAAGGCGTGCTAAATTGAAGAGTGTCCTGCTGTATAAGGTTCTCAACCAAAATACGGCACAATGCTTAACAGAAAGCCTTGTTAGACATAGAGATCTGAATAGAGGGTATGACTTACGTAATCTTGAAACTGATCTAGCACTTCCAAAGCCGAAAACTAATTTTCTTAAGCGAAGCTTTAGATATAGTGGCTCAATGTTATGGATTAATCTTCCACTAGAGGCTAAAAATGCGACTTCGCTTCATCAATTCAAACGTAGCATTGCGGACCTGTCTTTCACATGAACCATGTTGACTTGCATATAGTGAATATACAGTTTGTAATTATTTTTAATCTAATTTTCATCTAATTTAGCTTCTATAAATATGTAGTAGTGGTAGTAGTAGTTAGTATAGTTTTATTTGTATTTATAAGGTATCACGCCCCTCCTGTAAATCAGCTTAGTTCAAAAAGTTGTGAGAGGCTAGCGTGTATAAATAAAAGCGATGTATGTATGTATGTATGTATGTATATGCATAAGGAAGAGGAAAGTATTAGAATAGAGAAAGAGGTGCGGAAGAAATATTTTCGTTGAGAGAGGGTTTGTATTTAGAAATCAGTAAACTCTCACGAATGAGGAGTTCAAAGTTAGAGGAAGACCTGCAGGAAGAAATGATGGAAAAATCGTTGGGAGAAATGGCGTGATTGGCCTGGCGAGTATAAACCTGGATACTGGAAGTAGGAAATGAAGTGGTTGCTCGTGGCGTATTGTATTGGCTCAAATACAATGCTCCACAGCATTGACACGTATATTTGTAGACAACACGAGATCTCATTAACATGGGGGTCCGGTCCTTGAAAGGAAAAACAACCAGACAACCGTCTTCCAGATTGAAAAATAAAATGCAAAGTAACTTGTGGGAAAGCAGATGAACATAGTTTAGGGACCTGTGTTCGCATATGTTGAGCATGTGATCCTGTGAAAGGAAGCTTAAAATAGATGATATTTTTCGGAGAATCACAATCTTTTGTGGGGGGACAAAACAGACGATCAATAAAAAGACGGATGCAGCGATCAAGAAAAATCTCAGGATAACCATTCCTAAGCAGGAATTTCTTAAGTTTAAGAACTTCAGCGTAAAAGTGGTGAAAGGAAGAGCATATTTTAAAGTAGAGTATAGACGAGACCACGCTTATACGATAACGGAACAAAACTATCAAAACTAGTGAACAAACCGGTAAAAGTTGGTTTCCGATAAACCGAAGTAGAAAAACCATCAGAAAGATCGGTTTACCGGAAACCAACTTTTAACGGTTTATTCACTAGTTTTGATAGTTTTGTTTTCCTCTTCCGTATGCCTGTCACTTCCTGTCACGTCTCCCAGTCTTCTACTGGTTAGCCGTCGAATTATTCCAGTATTAATTATAGATTCATATACAGTATATAGTTTTTTCTCATCCCTGTAAACCTACACTCTGAAGATGTTGCACGCCGCAACGAAACGTCAGTAAACATGTTTTAAAACTTTTCGACTTGCCTTTTTCACTATGGCGATAGACTTAAGAATTCTGAGCTGGGCTCTGATCTTTATATTGCGATTACGCTTTCCGCCCGGAAAATCAATAGCCAAGATTATTATTGATCTTAACCTAGTGATATTGATTGTGTTTCTTGCGTCACAACGTGAGTTTATTTGAAGCTCTGGAAGAAAATAATTTACGCTGACTCTTGTCTTTACCTGTGGATAGGGACTTTACTCTTTCACTGCGGAATCTCTCCCCTTGACGAGTAAATAAGTCCCAGGTATAATGTACATTATTCCTAGGACATTAACTAATTAGAGCTTACTGAGTGAATTCAATTCAATTCAATTCAATTCAATTCACGATCAGAAACGCGCAGTATATCAAAGAAACCAAGGTGATCATTAACTAATTTAAAGTGTTGCATAGCAATTCTATCATTGATATCCTCTAGCTGACTTACTGTTACACTTAAAATACTTTCTTATTCTTTTATATTGTTCAAGCTGAACGGTTTTCTCACTCAGAAAGCTTTTTTCCAAAAATTAGCTAGCACACTAAACAATCGTCTTCAAGGATTAGAACACCCAACATGAATGACGATCATTAAAACAAGATCCAGAGAAAAAATTAAGTTAAAAAAGATGTTACGATGATTGCTTACATATTACTATTATCGACAGCCGACAATTTTTATGTTTTGGAGGGAACAACCGGTTTTAAAAGACAACAAAAAAACCCTTAAAATAACTAAGCCAAACAATCGTCCAACATTTGATGACTCCCCACTTCAAAGTGTAACATCAAAGTTCCTTTAGAGTTGCGTCTTAATGGGCCCGTTTTTCGCCCACAGATTTAAATAAACAAATGTGAAAATGGATATAAAACGTGTGGGTTTTAATAAGTTAAACTACCAAAAGGGAAAACAATTCTCATGACTAAATTTTTGTTGTTAATACGATTGTTTATTACGGCTCTGGAAAAGGCCAAGGTTCGAGAAATTTACGCTGGAAATTTTGTCACTTTTAAGACGCAAAAGATCAAGAATTAAGTTTGTCTCCTTTGAGCAGTTTGTCAAAATAATGGTGAATGCATTTGCATATCTTGCTCCATTCTTGAGATACTTAATTTACAAAGATATATAGATGAAAAGACGTATTGACGCAGAATTTTCTTTCATTGGCTAATTAATTGAGTTCACTTAAAAATTATTGCAAATCTCCCGAATCTTGACATACAGACAGAAATTATAGCTAGCAATAATTAAAAACGTTTGCTAACGTAAAAACGTTTTTGCGATGGAAACGACAGTGTTTCCGAATTCTCTCTTATTAAAATAAAATTTCGTCTTTTTTACCCCAGCAATGACATTATTTCGTGTATTTTATCAACAGTGCATATATTTTTGATATAGCTTCTACCTTGCACATGTTTATGAATTAACATATTCCTCGCTGGTGAATTGTATTTTTTGTGTAATCTAATTGGTTCTCCTATTTTGGAATATCCTCCACTATTCACCTCTAAGTAAAAGAAGGTAACGTCCAAGATTTTTTTAAGTTGCTGAAGAATTTTTTTTTAATAAACAAAGTAGCCGTGCCGGTACCAATAGGTATTCAAAGGTATATGTATTTCTTTTACTTTTTAGCGATAAATGCACTCACTAGTCAGGATGTGTTCAAAATATTTTGTTTACAGATCATGAGTGGGCGACTAACAGATGTTCGTGAATTGTTTTAAAAATTTTTAAAAAAGTATATGTGAAAACAATTTTGCGAGGTATATGTAGTAAATCCACTATTATTCACCTCCATTTCGGTGAATAACTGTCCAGTATCTTACTCGAAAAGGCAGTAATTTAATAACTATGCTTTGTAGAGAGAAGGGGCGGAAGAGTGATTTGTAACCATAACAACTGTGTTTCTAGGACAGTAAATGGTTACATTCATAATTCCAATCCATATATCGATTTTCTCTTGATTTGGAGAGATTTGTAGATAAAGTGAATTTACTAATAAATCAAAATGTTGTATTAAGGTTTTAATGTGATAAGGTACTTTATTATCTTCTTACAAAACGGAATTTTTCGAAAATAACAGTAATCCCCTCGCCCACCTCGCAAAGCGCGGTGCGAGGGCCGAAGGCCCGAGTGGGTAAGGGTACTAATCTCGATGTGCGTGGAGTCCTTCTACACGCGTTATGACTAAAGAGAAAAATTTTCGCTGTTTTTGAATAATTTATGTTTGTATATGTATTTATGGGTATCTATCCAAGGATTCTTCTCACTCGAGAATGCTGTGTGCAAGCTCGGGGACTAGTATGTTGTTGACCGTGGCCGTTTACACGAGGGAGGGTGCCCCTACTTGTAGGGTTTCCCTGCTTAGAAGAGTTTCCCTTTTCCTTTGTATTACTCGGTTTGTTTTATATGATAACATTTTGATAACCGATTTTGCATGTGAACCGGTGCTATCTCAAGGAGGGTACCCCTCCGTGTTCAAAACACATGCATATGAAATGACACTAGGGCCACCCTTCTCCCATGTAAACAGGCCCTAATAAAAAATCTTACATTAAGGGGAACTAAGTGACAAGTACAGAAGATAATCATTCGAACCGCCACAAGTCTGCAACTGATATAGGGTCTTCATCCGAGCAGTCATTGTCGCAATTGTGGGAATAGGTCTTTTAACATTCGTGAAAGCGTTAAAGGTTATTCTCACCAAACGATCAGCGATTTAAATATGAATTTTTCCACTTAGAGTTTCTGTTAATGGCCGAGCTGAGTAAATTTCAGATGTTTTTCCTTTCTCTTTTTATTCATTTATTTATTTATTTACTTATTTATTTATTTATTTATTTATTTATTTTACGCTGGATTCAGGTTTTGCAACACAGCGTTTTTCTCCCATTTTGTTCACAGTTCCCATTAAGCAAGAGCTCTTGTTCATTGCATTCACTTTCTCGATTATAATAGCGACGGTTTGTCAATTAAAAGTTGATTTTCAGGCTTTTTGTCAATTTTGAAAAATTATCAATCTAAATCGAATTCCCGAGGAGTACAATGGAAGAGTGGGCGAGGGGTTGTTGCGTACACGTATTTCTAGTTTATTTATTGGTATATATCCATGGGTTTTGCACTCTCAAAAATGCCGTGTGCAAACTCGGGGACTGGCATGTTGTTGACGAAACAAGAGATCGAATTTAAGGCAGTGAACTCAATTTCCATATCTGGAATGCTAACTGGCCAATGAAAAGTGAAGCCAAGATGGCCGCCCATGGAGGCCAATTTTGGACGTCAGTTTCAGTCTCCTACGCGGGCTTGTACGTCAGTTATAGTCTCCCACGCAACTTTTTAGGTTTTCTGAAGAGTTTTCTTTGGAAAAAAGACACAAAACATGTGTTCAAAATATAGAAATAAGTTTAAGAATTTCAAATGTATTTTGACAAAGTCAAACCGAGTTATAGGTAACATATTTTCACGAAAATAAATTACCAAGCTCACGAGAAACCTGATAAAACGGTCTCGAAAAATTACTTGAGGAAACTACTAAGTACACGTCCTTCATTACCGTCAATTTACCATCTTCAGACAATTTAGTACACTTCTTACGCCACACGGCAATAACGAATCCTTTTAAATATTCGATTATGTAAAATTGGTCCAGTAGTATTTCGTCTGAACACTTTTTCCATGGTTTGGAATGTTTTCGAAGCCGAACCAAACAAAAACTAAAGATTAAAGTCGTGCAAAGGACTGGAAGTGACATAGAAGACCGCGAAGAGGACTGAAACTGACGTCCAAAATTTGCCTCCATGGGCGACCATCTTGGCTTCACTTTTTGCCCGAGCAAATGACTGGAAGTTAGCATTCCAGATATGGCAATTGAGTTCACTGGGATATCGTGCTCTCGTTCTTTTTTCGCTTTTATGGAACACTACAAAATTGTTTACATTATTTGAACACTCAAGCCAGTAAATGATTGAACACCAGGTCATGAAATGGCTTTCGTTAAAAAGAGTCGGAGCTTGCGACTGATTTCAGTTTTTGAGGTCGTCATAACCCTTCATGACTTGGACATTGAAATAGTAGTTTTCTAACTTAGCTCCAGAGAATGATTAGCATGAATCGAGACTTTTCATGTTCTGGTAACAATGCACTTAGCTGTGCTACGTGGACTGGTATGTCTAAATCTAGAAGCCTTGAAATGCAGGTTTTGCAACCAGAATGGTTCGTTAATCTTCCTTGCTGACCATTGTTTTGAGCAACTCTCAAAGATAGCTTCTCGACATCATTCTTCTGATATTCGACCAGCAACTGCTTTCTTCTGTATTTCAAGACTTATCTAGAAAGTTTAAACTCGTCTTCATTCAGCAAATTTGCCATTGAACCCTTTTGAGGTGCCAGTGAATACTTGGTTGAAAAGCCGTTAGAGTTTCATGCTTATACGCTTCGCCATTTTTCTTTTTTACTTCTTCGAAAATAAACATAAGCAGAAGGTTTAACTGCCGGAAAGTTAAATATTTTACTTCTCCCTGCTCGTTTTTCTTTCCACAAAAGTTTTACCAGGTTTGATTGTCGTATTTTGTTTTTTGTTTTGCATTTTCCGGTTTGCAGTCTGCAATAAAATTGCAGAACTTGTTCATGTTTTCTTTGTCGATTTCGTAATTCGTTTTACCTTCGTCATAAAAGTCTGAATGAATAGTAGACTTTTGTAACCAGTTTTGATATAACGTAGAATTCTTCAATTTTTTAATGACTAAATGCCAAATAAGTTTTCAATCATGATCATTCGGTAGTGTTGCTGTCCGACCTGTAACCTGTTGTGAGAATGGTCTGTTTTTAAGTCGGACAGTCTGGCCATGTAATGAAAAATCTTACTTTAAGGCCAATTAAGTGAGATATGTAAATAGAAAACGACACGAAATACTACGAGCAAGCACCTGATATAGGATTTTGGTCCAACCATTCACTGTTTTATTTGTCAGAAGAAATCTGTTAAGCCTGGTTTACACTAAGCAAAATAACGAGATAATGGGGTCAAGGGAAAGCAAAAGGCACTCAGTTCCTATCGATATGTCGATAGTGTAAACTAGGTAACATAATGAAAGTAAAGTAGAATGACAATATGGAATTGACGTCATGACGAAAAAACCTGATCTTTTTGTGCTGTAATGTTCATGTCCTAATGTCGTTATGTCCTAGAGGTAACTTCAGCATTTGTAATCCGTTAAAGTTCATTCTCACCAAACGTTTTAAAACAGAACTGAAAACTTTAAGTGAAAATATGACGATTAGCTATTTATATATAAAAAAAAGTTCCAATTCTTCCTGTTGTTATTTTGTGGCCACATCGTTCAGGGCTTTTAATTTTTTATTTTGTTTATTGCATTCACTCTCCCATTTATAAAACGGACGATTTACTTATCAAAGGTTAAATTTTAGAGTTTTAGATAATTTTGAAAAATAATCAATCTTATTCGAAGGGTGGGCGAGGTTTTTTTGCGTATACGTATTTCTAGTTAGCTATAGAAACACGGTCAAAAATATTCTCATTCATTTTGAGAGTTCTTTTAAATAGGACTTACTTAACTCTCTCGGGTCCATACCCGACTTTAAAATCGTTTAATTTCACTCTGGCTAGCCTCAGACAATTTTACTCGTCAAGGGGAGACGTCTCGGACAGATAAGGGTTAACTATTTGTTTCATTTGCACTTTAAAATGAAAATTAGCTAATCAAGGCAAATTCATAACAAAATGAATTACTCACACTTTTGAGAGGTCGAAACGAAACATGAATGAAACCCATTTTTACGCGGAGAGCGTATGGAGCTTCTTCTTTATCGGCATCGTTCAGCTCACAAATTCCACTCCTGCCAACATACAAGTTAAATGAGCGACAGCGACAGGTCTGTCCACATAGGACCGAACATTCTCCAAACTTGACACCAGTGAAGTTTGCAAAAGAGTGTCCCGAAAGAATCTTGTCTTGTAAACTTGTATGTTTAATGTGAGCTTCGTAACTTGAGCAGGTGTTAGCTGACGAAAACTTCGCAGAGAAAAACATGGCCAGAAATTTGATGAGAAAATTACGACACATATTTCGTTGTTTGATGGCTACAAGATAAAGGCGATCATGTATATCTTACGATGTCATTCGAGAATTGTGGTCAGTAGATCCGACGTGAAGACGTCGACTTTTTCTTGATATTTATTCTTCGAGTACCTTGATGCCCGCAAAACACCGGGCTCCTATCAATAATAAATTTTAAAGTAGCGGTACTTGTTTGGTTTAAATTAACATAAATGTTTTGACAAATGATATGCGTTTGAGTCAAAGTTGTCACGTTAAACGGTAATGTCGCCAGCGTATACATACATCCCTGGACTGTGGGGGTCCAACATAAACAGCACATCCGCAATACTTGATCCAAACAAATAATTGGCGTCGTCGTTGCGTAGCATATCGGGTTTTTATTACAGAAAGGTATGTTACATTTATGATAAAGTGATGCCTTCACAGACCACCAATCTGTAGAATATATATACAGACCTACAAGTTATCTTTGTAGTTCTATAAGGTATTATTTATGGCATTCTGTGAGATACAAGACACTCTCAACTATAAAAAGCTTCTTACAAACTCTGAGCCTGCGAGCAGACTATCTACTTGAGTGGGGAGAAAAGGTGGACCCACAAAGATCTCTTAAAGATTTGTATAGCGCCCAGTTTAGTTACCTGTCGAAATTGACCGGTTTTAACGAAAACGGGAAATTAAGTGCAGTTCATTGTGGACAAACCAACCCATTCACACTACCGGCCGAATACAATATCTGCCTCCTGCCCTCGTCTCCTTTTTAGGGATATTTTTAGCACATTCAAAGCCACACTGACCAAAATAAAATGCCAAATTGTTGAACAACGGCATATCAGATACTTTGTTTATTAGACCAAAGTGTAAAACTCAAATTTATTGATACGGTTATCATTTTCACGTCCTACTTACGGCACTACTTAGCGCTAAATGGCAAGATCGTGGCATGTATGACAAGCTGCTTAGGTTTGTAATTGTTATTGTTTTTCCATTTCTAATTCTTTACCTCGAATAAGCCTAGAACTAGTTTGGATTGACAAATAGCCTCGCATTCTTGTTCAAATTTCTGGGCAAAGCTTGTATTTTCAAACATGGAAAGGGGTAAACACTCGGTTTGTTGTTTCTTCACTAAAAGGTGAAGGAAACAAAGATGACACCATCGTGAGTATAGCAAGATGGCCACCACGAAACTTTCGTAGCTCAAAAGCAGATGTAAAGAGCCAGATAAAAAAATTGCTTTTCACTTTGTACCGGCTATAGAGCGCTATACAAGGTATACGAGGTTAAAATTTCCTCCATCAAATATTATCTTCATGTGATCGCATGTAAATGCTAAATATTTGTCGTATGAAGTTTAATTTTGTATACCTTACCCCTTAGTATAAATAAGTCATAGAGCATTGAAATGGGTTTTAATGATACGTATTGAGAGACCGAGCTCAAGGCAAAGCTCGTAAACTGCTCGTACAATCCGTCCACTGCTGGCCCAAGTTTATATTAAGCTTTAGTATAATTACACAGGTGATTATCGAAAATCCCGCGGGGTGATGGGCTGGAAAATTACGTCATGAATCTCGATAATCACCTACAGGTGATTATAACTGTGAAGGCACAGAAACAAGATAGTGGCTACTTTTGAAAATGTTACCGAAAAGATTTTAAAAGTACTAGATCACTACGTTCTTTCATGTAATCACTTTTGTAATTACACTAAAACAATTATTTGCCTCAGGCTCAGTGAATATTATTGAACAATCCCCTTGACTTCGTCTCGGGGATTATTCAACAATATTGACTTGCCTTCGGCGAATAGTTGTTCAATATAGTCATTCACTTTAATGGGAACATAATGGATTTTTGTTTACTGTCGTAGACATCAACATTTTGTCAATAAAATTGACTTATCTTGTGACTAAGCTATCCTATTAGATGCTTTCTTTCTCTTTGAACGATTTTCTGGCGGGTTTGCCGTTTGCTCGAGGTTTTAAAACACTACCATTAAAAATGAGTATTTTTCAGACAGATGGACTCCCCTAGAATAGTCTTGTAGTCTATTAGTTTGGTACATGATTGTCAGAAAGTATCCTTGAAAGTCAGGTTTCCCCGAGAAGACTGATAATATGATTCAATTGATAAGCGGCGGACGGAACTTATTTTGCTCTTTAAAACATTCACACATTCATCTTCCAAAGCATAAAACCAAAATCCAATCAAAATCTAATTCTAAACTTAACACTAACCCTAAACACTCACCCTAACGCAAACTTTGATACAAACGCTAACCCTGATCCAAACCCAAGCGGTACCACTCACTCTATTCAGTTTGAGACAATTGTTTCTATCCAACTAGAGTTCCACAAAGAATTATGGAACAACATGTTTGCGATTGGTCATTTAGATTACTTGAAGTTTTCGGCCTATCACCACCTACAAACTTTTCGTTAATCCAAATTTACAACTATCGTAACATTAAAAATATGTTCAGTATATAATACCTCCCTACTTCTCACCAGGATGTTTCACAAATTGATACATGTATACCACAGTCCCAGCATTTATCAATTAAGTTTTAATTTAACTTGCCAAGTTTTAATTGGGTATTTCCTGTATGACCCACCATTCAAAAATGCAATTTAAATCATCTGAGTTGTCAGCACAGCACTTCTAGACATTAATAAATATGACTCATAATCTCCAACAGAATCACTTATAACCGTTTTTATATTTATGATGAAGTTTTTCTGCATCAGCACCCACATGCACTGATTCTTAGGCTACATTTACACTGGACCAAATGTGTCTAGATTCGTAGGCAATCTGGAGACTTTC
This sequence comes from Heliopora coerulea, assembly GCA_030142905.1. Taxonomy (NCBI): domain Eukaryota; kingdom Metazoa; phylum Cnidaria; class Anthozoa; order Scleralcyonacea; family Helioporidae; genus Heliopora; species Heliopora coerulea. The sequence goes on from JASJOG010000014.1 coordinate 2,229,214, forward strand.
TCTTCGGAGTCACAGTAGCCGTTTACACTGAACTGTGGAGCAGCGAATCCGGCATAAAAAGTCTTCGGATTGCTCGCGAACCGGAGCATGGCAAAATGTTGCATGGCATTTGCCTATTAATTTCATTTTCGTCCCCAGGCCCCTAGATTTTTACCGTGAAATCCTCGAAAAAAGCATTGAATCTTGAGCTAAAGTGAAAGATTTTCCCTGTTATACATCACTTTCTTTAAATGTACGCACGGATCAAAATAATTTATTTGTCATTATATCTAATTTTGTTATAAAGTATCTGAAAATCGGGAAAAATCTATGGCAAATGAGCTTCGTATGTGTTGAGGTACAATAGCCGCCATTTAAGTCATGATTGCGCGGCTGGCGGTTTAAACGACAAAACTAATTTCGATATGGATATGAAAAATGGATCCCGAAAAGAATCTGGATACTTTGAATCCAGAGAGCTAAGACTCCAGAGAAATTCTCATCGTTTTTGTGTGTAACAGCAGAGGTAGCCTGGGTGGGATGATTTTTTTTATCAGTGGCTGTAATAAACAAAGAATTGAAAGGAATTTTTCGGTTGTCCAGAGTTAGTTTCAAAACGTTTGTGAGGTTTTTGTCCATTTTTAGATAAGAAAGCACTGTTGGTGTTAACACGAGCATGCAAGTAAGGCCACTTCCGCACGTATGCGTTTTCGTAGGAAAACGCATACATTTTTATCAGTTTTATCCTTCCGGTCCACACGTAAACGATGAGTGCGTGGAGTCATTTCCACCCAAAACGGAGACTTTCGAAAACGCTTTTGAAAGTGAAGGCTTTTGAAAACAGAGATTTTTAAAACGGCTTCGTTTTCTTGTGGACAGACGAAAACGGAGACTTTCGAAAACGGTGATGGACCCAGTTCTCTCATGTAAAGACCACTAAAGAGATCAGCAATTTTGATTGGCAAGACATGATTTAATTAACATTCCCACCATTGTCGTGAGAACAGGCGAACACGACACAAAAACGCTCATGTGGACGCGATAATTTTGACGCATTTTCAGTTAAACGAAAACGCATAAGGTTGAAAACGTATACGCGTGGACCTAGCCTAAGCTAGATTCATTTTCGACGCGCGAAACAAGCCATTAATTTCATGCCAAGATCACTGAACATAGCTGTCAGTATCTAGCAGTTGACCTTTCAAATTCAAATTACAATTTAATTACAACCACATTGAATTCCGTGGAATGTTATGTCTATCGATAATCTAATCATCTTTCTGAAACTCTTCCCTCAGGATAGCATTTATGTAGTCCAAATTTGGTCGAAAATTGTTGGGGTAATACTTCGTCGCTGAAAGACCTCCCGAAATCTGCTAATCATTTAACAATTAGACCACGAACTCGAGACTTCCATAAGGTGGTTTATTACTTCGGTATTCGTTAGTGCTTAAGTATTATTTCAAAAGGGGGACAATAAGTATTATTGCACAAAAATAAACCCCATCTCTACTGTACACCTCATGAACGAGTCTCTAAACAATTATCTCTTAAACAATTATCTATCTATTGTTAGAAAGCAGGTAACCCCGCCAATCTGCATTTTTGCAGCTATCACATTCGGGCTTTTTGTAAGTTACTCGTAACATTACATATGCATATCAGTAAGTGTACATAGACTAACACACCTACACATATTCACACGCGTTCTCATATACACACAAACACGCATATACCCACGAACACACCACTCACACTGTCCCCATATTGGGTTCGAAAATATATTCAGCTGAACCGATACAGGCTTTTTTGAAATTACGTTTCAACTTAAAGAAAATTTCGGCAGATAGAACTCCTTACTGGTCAAATTCAAAAGTTCCAATAAGGTCTCAGCCAAATGTAAATCATAACTATCAGGTTAAAGGCAAAAAGTTCTAAAAATTGCATGTCCGGTTAGCATGATAGAATACATCTGAAACTTATTAACAACTCATGAGAAAATTACAGAAGAGTTCAATGCCTTGACCTTATTTCGGAAATGTGATCTTAGCAAAAACTTCCAATGACTAGCAATCGGATTTCTCTCTCTTTCTCGTCATGCAAGACAGTTTACATGAATACGTCTCAATATACTGTTCTAATAACATCGTTTGCCGTCGGCCAGAGTTCAATGATGAAAGTGTGGTTCAGCCAGGAAAGTGTTAAATACTGATTCGTTTCATATGCCATATCACAAACTTGAAAGGAGTGTTCGATTTGATACCGAAACATCTCGAAGTTGGTCAAAATAAATCGACAGTCATCTCTTTTCCAAACAAACTTCTCAGTGGTTTGATATCAGATCAAGAAATATCTTCTCATGTGTGATGTACTACATTTCGCATTTAATTTCTAAAATGAGCGAAAATGAAGATGAAATTTGCAGTGGAGAATTATGAATTAAGCAAAACCACTAGGCCAGACACAACCGATGCAAAAAATGCAATTTTCATTAATTATCAATAATTTTTTTAATGCGTATGGCGATTTTGTGCCGTGCAATTGACATGTTGCAGTATGTATGAAACCGACAAGCGCATCGAGGACAAACTGCAGAGAATCAAAAACGGATATCTTGCTGCATAGACTGTTATGGGTTTTTTGCATACAGCAGGATGACAATCGCAAAGTACAAAATCGCACATGTAAACCAGGCCTTTACCTGGGACCCTGAAAATCTATTCCAGAGGCAATTAATGTTATACCGACTGTAGCTATTGCTGATAGTCAGGACGTGAGTTTACGTTAAGTGACGGTATAGGGAATGAGCGTCTTTAGAATGAAATAAAATACACCGCTAAAGTTCGCTCAGTGGATTTTAAAATGAGTTCGAAGACGCAAAATATCGAATTGGGAAATGCCGACTTTCAAGAGTTTTTCGTAGCTGTTTCCATTCTTAGACGCGCTCAAAAAGACGAGCTACCAATCAGACAGAACTGATTTCACATTGCTTATTTTTCCAGATGTTTTTTTTCTAGATGTAATTAATCTGTTGTGATCGGTTTATTTTTCGCGTCATTCAAAGTAAGAAAGTAAATGGCTTCAGGGGAATAGCAATTGCATAACGAAGGATCGAGGAACGATCATCTGTTTGTTTGCGTTATTTTGATTTATTTCAAATGGCAAAGATTTGCGACGTCTAAACTGTGAACCATTTGGCAAAAGTAATGTTTAGGGATAAAATTTTTAACTTTCCGATCAAAGATTCAGATATATCGAAGAAATGACTCGTGCTTATCCGATTCGAATGCATTGTTGGCAGAAACGTTGTATAATGGAATGCGGAGTTAATCCACAAAATAAAGATAGGTAAAAGAGTCGCACTGCGCTAACATTTCGACAAAATTTCAAATAGTCAAATAAAGAAACATGTAAGCTGCATTTCCGTACTTTTATGTAATTTAAAATATAAGTTTTACAACTACCAGACCTTTGAATCAGACATTTAACATTTAGCAGAATGTGGCCGTTGGCATTGCTACTTGCAAGATTTGTTATTACCATTCGTGCGTTCGTGCAGGTTTGATTTACTTACTATTTTTCCAAATTGTTACTTTTATCTTCAAACTTCGTAATAAATGCGGTAATAAATCTGCACTGGGTAGACTAACTATCTATCATCTTGAAATTTGTTTTTGCAGAACATAGAAACAATACGTCCTTGAAAAATGCATAATTTTTAATGCTATATCTTCTCTGACATTGAACGTCTACGTTTCCCGATTTCAAATTCCAGGTAATCGGTTGTATTGAAAAGTGATTAACTTTGATCACGATTAGAGTTTAATTTCAGCCAATCAGAATCAGAACATGAGAATTTAACTACATTGTAACTGCCCGACGAGTGATTAAAATGTGATTGAGAATTACAAACAGCCGGGTTTATGCCTTAATTGTTCAAAATGGAATGAGCATAATCCTGGATTAGTGGAAGATTTATGAACAAATTCGGATCATTCTGTTGAAAAAAGTTGGACTTTCCAGTGAAAGACTTAATTAAGAATAATATTGATTCCAAAATCCTTCATACTGTGAAAGTTCAGCTCAACTGGTCCAAAAAAGTGTTCCACTGCTAAAAGAACATATTACTGGTAATCCTTCATTAACGTTAACCGTCTTTTGAACGACCGGCCTCCTCAAGGTTTAGGGCGAAAGACATCGGCGACGTTCACCTGTTTATACAAGTAAAACAACATCCTCTTCACACAAGTCTTTAAAACACTCGTGTATTATACCGTAAACAGAACGAAGATGACGTTGATGTAGGACCTAAAACTAAGGACCAGTTCTAACGTCGAACTTATCACGAATCTAATGTTAATTAGCAAAGTCCTTTCTTCAAACTGGTTTGCATTTGATTCGGTTCATGAAAAGTTTGACGTTTGAACTGGGACTGAGAAGGGACACACTGGCCTTTGTAGTCGTACAAATGGCCAGGGTGCATTCCATGTGAACTTCACGCCGAAGATATATCGAGGGCTTCTGCTCGCTACTCCAAAGGAGCTATAAATGTGCGCCAGTACGCTAGAGATCAGTCGAAACCACGCCGCCAGTTCAACATGTTTCCTGCATGCAGTGAGTAGTGCGGCTTGTTGGCTTGTCATAGTAATACGAAACAATGTAATCGTACGTCATTTTCTGGACTGTCGCGAAAAAGACAAATGTGAACGTTAGGCGAATGGAATTGTATAATCAGTAATCTTTTATACACATTCATGTATATGACTATCACTTATGAGCTTGAGCAGGTTTTACGAACTTTACGCAGCCTTATTCCCGTTGAGAAACACGTTCACCATTTGTCGTAACAGCTGACTCTATTAAATAAAGGTAAAAAAATTTATGTGAAATTAACGTTTACGGTGGAGGACTCGACGAAAGCTACCACCATGACAGTGAATGGTTAACCTAGCGGCCTACGCCAATACTTAGTCTTGTGCCAACAACTTCCTCTGTAATGCAATTGTACGCCAACAAGAGAACGGTCGTGCGCCAATACGCCGAACAATTTTAAAACGCAAGATATTCAGCGTGGCTCCCAAGGAATGCAGTCTAGACAAATGGGGTTGTCCATGAATGACGTAAGCCACGTCTTATTTCTCCCTTATAAACGGCGCTACTCAGATTTTATCTCATTCATAGCTTCACTCACCTCCTTTGGCGATTTTTGAAAATTTTCACTTTTCTTGCCAATTTAACCAGTGGCGGCGTGGCCCACCGGGACACCAGGGCATTTCCCGGTGGGCTCCAAGAATTTGTAGTGCGTGGGGCCCCAATGATTGGTAAGCAGAAGGCCCCTGCGTAGAGGGTTAAGTTGGGTGCGGAATTAGCATAAACTCGACGTTTTATGTAGAGGTAAGAAATTTTAAAGTCCTGTAGAACCTAAAGGGGGGTCATTTTTAATAATTTATATTTCATTATTGACGCATGTCATTATAGACGCATTTCATTATGTCAGTAGTTTCTTCAAAGATTTTATTATTCATTAATTTGAAGTTTTTGCATCCTCAATTCACATCGTATTTTTATTGGCAGCAGTCTCCTCACCCCCACCTTACACCCCAGCCAAAAGTGGGCTCTTAGCATATCATTTCTCGGCCGCTGTTTGAGAACAACACCGCCACTGAATTTAACTTAAACTACGCCAGGAAAAACTGATCCGATTAGAACTTTAAAATTTCTTCGCGTACTACTCTTTGAGGCAGCAAAACATAAACATAAACAATTGCAAGAGACATGGTGTTATCTGCGAAAATGGGCTCCACTAGATAACTTTTTGCCCCTCCTAACATGGCAGACTTTTTTGCGAATGTAGAGAGCTGTTGAGAGACGATTCCCGTGAATTCCCCTTCCCGTTAACACGATTGTTTCGTGCAGAAGCCCTTAAGGCTTTCACAAAAAGCTGAAGTTATTACACCTTTCCCATATGTTGTTTCACTCTTGACTTCAAATACGTTATGTATTTTTAGAATCAACCATTCCTTGCCTTTTTATATTAAGACCAAGTTAAATAAGCCTTTGTTTTTCCTCATGAAGTAAAACATTTCCTTTCATTTGTTTTGAAAAGTTAGCAAATGTCGCCACTCTACAGTTAAGATGAAAACAAGTCACTTACGTCAACCAGCGGATGCATAAGTACAAGCTTTCAGTTGAAAAAATTTAATCGGATTAATATCAACATCGGCAATAAAACTGTGCATTTTTTACGATTGTAAGGGAAGCACGGACTTTGACCTCAATAAACAGTCCTTAAATTTAGATAACCACTAATATTTAATTAAGTGGAAAACAATGGTGATTCCGAAGACCGAAAAAGCATTTTCATTGTCTACGTTTCGACTGACTTATTACCTTATTAGCTGTTCACCAGCGAGCAACAGACAATAAAAATTATTTCAGTCTTTGAAGTTACCAATTTTTTTGTATTTAGACATTGCTTAATCACAAAATAAACCGTTGAACCGCGTAGTGTGATCCTAATCATAATCATAACTCAGTCACTAATCATTGCCTTCTTCACTCCTAAATCTCATTTGATTACACGTTTTCATCCGGAAAATGTCAGTGCAGCGTGTTGAGTGAATGAAATTCAAAAATAAACAAATCAAAACAAAAGTGAATCCAATTTTTGATATTTTTTTCCCCATTCAACCTAATGTAGGCTGTTGTTATGTAAATATAGGCAGTCGACGTAATAAAGAGAAGTTTAGCGGAGAGGCTGGAAACAAAGTGCATGATGTTCATGTCAAATTATCAGTCTCTTTGAGTTTGGAACACGCACAAGATGTTTCTCTAGAGGTAAGACCACTGCACAGAAAGCTCATAAGACAACGCATGTATCGTAATTAGTTAATCCGATGCATCACGAAGAATTTTCCTGATTTTAGTACTCGCCCAGGCAATGGATGAAAATATGAAACACAATGCTAATCAAGACTCGCAGTCGTTTTGAAAACGAGTTTCAGTGCCCTTAGTTTTGCACACGCGTTTCATGGTTTATAAAGATCTTCTTCATCGCGTTGACGGCCTTCTCGAAGTGTTTTGCCAAGAATAATTGAAAACTTTTCAAGGATACCTCCTACACTTCCGATAAATGAAAAACATAAATCACGCAAATAAATGTTTTAAACCTCTATATTTTACGGAGAACGAACCTCAGTTTCCACTTTCCACAATTATAATTTCGAATGTCATTTAATTAAAAGAGAATGTTGTTGACACAAAGAACAAACAGGTTTTGACTTTAAGGACCTTTCATTATTCCAAGTCTATTCAAGGTTGTGCGATCATGCACTGGTACCTTGCCTCCCACTGCAAATAAAACGACGGCACATTTCTTCGTAACAAATACACTTCATACCTAGGTCGTCATCTTCACAGTAATATCAAAAATACCTTTAAACTATTTTTTACGTTATCTTCATCTCTCTTTTAACACTAAGTCTACAAATTACTCAATGAAGTAGTACAAATTTTTAGTGAACAATGAAGACAGTCGATGTGTATAGCGGCGACGTGGAGCGAGAAATTGATTGATGTTTCTCAAGATGTTATTTTCCAGTTTATATTTTAATTCCGCCAATTTACTGCCTGCCGCTATTTCGAACATCTAAACAGCAGCGTAGTGTAAATGATCTGTCAGCTGGTGTAATGAATGCAAATGTTCCGACATTACACTCAGAAAAGCTACTGAGGGTTATTCTCCACGATTGGGGGCGTTAAAAGGTTTATCTTTATTTGGATGTTCATAGGAAAAGAAGTAGAAACAGTCATTGGCGAACAAAAATTTGTCATTCAGACAGCTGTCACATAGTTCTCCAGTCACCGCGTTATTGCATCTGGACATTTCACGTACTGAGCATTGCCCAAAGCATTGCCCATGCTTGTACTAGAACTCGTTACAGTTAAAAGTTGCTCTCTAAAATACTAAAGGATTGCAATTACAATTACGGAAAAATGGAACGATTACAATTGATAATTTACATGCAACGAATTACATTACAGTACCTATGATAATAGAGATAACAACTGTCTCGCCTCACCGTATGCTAAGGACAGTTTTTGATCTGTTGGTGTTATTTTACCCAACGCGCAGGAAGAAGTTCCGTACAAGTATTTCATCACTATGAAAGGTTTGAGCAACATCCCAAGTGCTTGTAGATCACACTATCTAAACGCAAGGAACAGTTAGAAAAATACTCCCAGAAAGTATTAAAAACGACCAACGCTAACGTCTATACCGTGCGATACATGTTATTTCACAAGTATCTCCCCAGGGCATGAGTTCAACTCCGGTGCTGGCATGGTGAACAATTTCAGTTAATTTTCAGTCATTGTAGAATAATCAAGGAGTTTTTTCATTTTATTTCTTCTTGTTATCCTAAAATTTAGCAGGATTGAGAATATCAAAATATTTTCCACTTTTGTTTTTATAAACAACACGTTTTGAAACTTTTATATCAACAAATATTCCACTTTGAAGATGATCGCCACTGAGGCCGTCGAAAGGTCAGTCACGGCAAGTACCATAAACACTTAACAGTCTTTCTTAAAGACAAAACTATGTTAACCTGGAGGATCAATTCTAACCAACACCTACTAAGATTATTTGCTTTTGTTTCACTTTTTACTGTGCAAAAACTGTTCCAATTTTCCCCTCTTTTGAGGCTTTCAAAAGGCTAGTTAAGTGGTTTGTTCATATCAGGCTATCGGTCAGATAATTCAAGAGCGTTCGTACGATCCGATTAGTTGGATTTGACGATCGGATGTCCACTTTAATGGTGATCATACAACCGGATTCTCAAAACGAAGGGAAATTAGGCCCGTCAAATCGGATTTTATGGATTGGCTACACGAAAAAAATGATTGAGGTAATTTGATAACTGTGTGATTCATCAGGAATTGCGATGGTGAACATGGCGATTTGAAAATACTAGGAAAGATTTCCGGCCAAATAATGTTGAAAATAGCAGCTTCGGTTTCTTTCAGCATATTAAACAATCTCCGTCCCTTAACCTTTTAACGCACAGTGTCCGATATATCGGACACCAAAGAACAAAAGAACCAGTGACCGAACAATGAAAAAACAAAGACAGAACAAAGAGCGAGGGAATAGAAATCATGCGTTAAAGTGCTAAAGCATACCGTTGTCGTGACAACAAACTACAACTAAAGAACTAATGTAAGAACAAAACAAAAAACAAAAGAGAACAGAAGACAAAAGAATAAATCGTTCATGACCAGGTTGAACAACGTGTAAGAGTATCGTCACGCACATTATAGTATGATCGGCTGCCCTTATCATAACAGCCAATAGTGTAAAGAAAGTAGGGGTTGGATGATCAACGCCCAACTGCCACCACAAACGTTAAAAAATGCGACAGAAAGCCATAAAAACTGTCAAATGAATTTTAAGAACTTCCTCACATAGGAAAACACTTTCTTATTTCCAAGTGAAATTTCTTCCCGCGTGCCTGACAGCACTACGCTACATGAAGACCACTGAGACGGAACTCGAAAGATTTCCAATTTTTCCATGATCGCAACGCTTAATTTTAACGTAACTTGTCTTTTTCACCCTAATTCTTTTCCAATCGGTCTTATAGGAAGTTTAGTAATAGTGAATCTTCATGCAGCTCTGTCCTTCAATTATAACCTATAGCCCAGCAGCCTATGCAATGCCTATGGCTGTTTGTTCCTACTTGCCCCATGCAAGGTGATAGCCGGATGTTCGTAAATTTGACGTAAAAACCTACAATCTATTACAAATCTTCAATGCAATTTTCTGAAGATCGTGACAAAGCAGGTTCACTTTTTTTCCATTTATGAAAATGGGGGAGACCCCTGAAGGGAGTGCACGCGAACACCAGCAATCGTTTGGCCAACTAACTGCAAATCTTGAATGGCCGACACAACATTTTGCTATGGCGACATTTGAAGGTTGATTGATTATTTTGAGAGTAATGTTTTGAGTTCGTATGCTTTGCGGTGTACCTTACTGTCGAGGGTGCTTGGGAAACTTCATGAGTTTTGCTAAATCCCATCAACAGGTGATAAAGATTCCGCTTCATGTGTCCAGATCTACGTTCCAATCCGTAACAGATGAGAAAACATTATATTCACGTGCCAAGTCAATGGTTAAGTCGATGTTCTCGGTGATAGAAGTATTGACGTTTGCCATCGTTAAAACGTCAACTTCGTTCAAAACACTGGACCAAGAGATGGAATGAGGAATTTCATTACCTGTGTGAGCCGAAATGCCCATGTGTTTGCAGATTCTGGTATGTAAATTTCGGGTTGTTTCTCCTAGATACAACGCGGAGCAGAGTTGGCACGTAAATATGTTTTCACATCTGTAACGGATGAAATTTACACAACAGGATCTTCGAACACTCAGGCATTTCGACTCACACGAGTAACAAGATTTCTCATCCCACCTCTTTGTTCAGTATCTTGACACATAAAAGAGAAACTAGACACCCGATGTCCTTCGAGGATTTTTCATTCAAAATTTTAGCACATCTCATGTCCTCAGGATTGCACAAGTACATTCTCAAAACGATCGAAACCAGCAAAGTTTAATAATTGGATACTTGCTCTGCTTTCAACGCAACCTTAGGAAAAACAAAAGCCAGGAGTTCTTTTGTAGATATGCAAGGAGTTTCTTTGAACAATGGAACGTGTAAGTCTTAATTTTGATCCAAAAATTCGAGCCTTGGTCCTTGCGTGAGTTTCGTAATAGACCTCCACGCACCTGAATACTTATTTTGGTTGAATAGATTCGGATGCTCTGTTAATCTGCATATTTTCGAGAAAAGTTTGTGGCTAGCAAAATTAAATGTTATTAAGTGTGGTCATGAACCTAAACTAATAATATAATCTGCTGAAACGGCTCTGACTTTGAGTTTCAAAGTCACCAGGAAAGCATACTGAATTGGAAAGAAACAGAAGAGATCTGGGTAAGAATATAAAAGCCATAAGGATTTGTTTTGTCAGAGACTAAACTATAGTATGACATGTGAAAACGTGCACATAAAGACGTATAACATCAAGGAAATGTCTGGAAGAAACGTGTTAAAAGCTGCGCTTCTTCGGAACTTTTACTTCCTTCAAGACTTTTAGTTCCTCTGGGGCCTTCAGCCATAAATATCATAGATGAATATTTAGGTGACAGTTTGTTTTTGGATTGTGATGATTGACTTACCTTTGGCTATACCGATCTTGGAAGAATTTAGTCTCGTAAATGCTAGCGAAGGTCGCTTCGAATTGGATTTCTGTCAACATTGCGATTTTCTCAGGTATCTTGTCATGTCCATTGTCGTTAGGCCAGGCTTTACACTGGCTTCGTGTGAACTGACATGCAGCAGTTGGTGTCCGGAAAATAACTGTCGTTTAATTATAATGGAATGGGTAAAACAACTTCACCAGTTTAAATGATCGAGGGCCTAACTAGTGAATTGACCGTCCCAATTTCAAACCCAGCTTGATTTAAGTATAGAAACTATTCCCAATTATTAGATTTGAAAACTTGGTGTAAGGGATGTACAAAAATGCGCCATCATTACATCAAATCTCGTTTCCATGTACTATAAATTGTTCTTTTAAATAAAAATTATTTTGGTCTGCTCAGCTTGAAAGGTCTTAGTAAACAGTTTTCACCTTGTCATTATTTCTCATGGCTTTCGCTTTGCGTGTCTGTCAACGAGTTGTTATGCCACCACTGCATAACAAGAGCATGCGTCATCAGTCATGATCCGATTTTGTTCCGTTACGTTGTCGACCTCAAGAAGATTAGCATAAACAGAGCTGAAGCGATTCCTCTGTAGAAAACAAAACGTCTGGAGCAACGTTTCGTTGGAACGCAAATTGAATAGTACGAGTTCAGTCGGAAGTATATATCCCAGTAGCTTCCGGTATTTGAGTCACATGACGTATTCAAGCCCACCGGGTTATAAAAGTGTTGGTGACAATGAAACATATGTTTTAACTAAGTATCACTACCTAGGGTCGTTGTAGAACTGTTGTATGGGTCGGAAGGAAGATAACATGAGCCAAGATGTTAAACACCAAGACGAAATTTCGACCGAGTCCGGTGTTGACGAAGACCACGTTTCTTTTATTGAAAGCCAAAAGGAGGATGTTAGCAGTTACTCGATTTCAAGACCCATCTATAACCAAGGAAATTTTCTTCTTCGCTACGATCATGACCCCAACGAAGACCCCAGCCTCAAGGAACAACTGAGAAGATTGCGGCCAGACGTTAATTGCCAGGGACTATTGGATCTACTTCTGTCCTTCTTTCCCTTGCTAACATGGCTGCCAAAATATCAAATACGTAGGAATTTACCGGCGGATATCGCCGCTGGTTTAACAGTAGGGGTGATGAATATTCCACAAGGTTAGCATTATTTTTTAAAATTTTTATCTAGATTTATCTGTGAGTATAGTTATAATATCTCGAACTCGAAAGAGTTGGGTTTTGTGACCATTTCTGAGCTGTGTAGTTACCAAGTTGTGTTAAATTCATTGATCAGTCTACTCCATTAGAAGTCCAGACAGAAACCGCCGGCAACCAAAGTCTACGCATATGATTTAGCATATTATTAACATCTTAAAATTCCGAGAAGAAGTTGTAAGGGTAATATCAGTGGGTTTTCATTATCAAAGCTAGAAATAACATCAGATTTTATTTGTCTGACACTTGAAAGGTATATGCGTGCGACAACCAGCCGAAACACGTTTTTTTAATTAAAGCAAAACATGCTTCAACGAAGACATTTTTATGCACTGCGCGTGGAAACAGTTTTTGCGTACAATCTACAGCACTTCAACAGCTTGCTATCATGGGCATCCACAGGATTTTTTCTAAGGGGAGGGGGGGAAGGCAAGTGGGATAGCCAAGGTATGCGGTCAGCTTATGACCGTGTGACATATACTGAAATAAATATAACTTAATTTCAGAAGCAAATTTTCTTTTGGTTCCTCAATCTATTGCCCCAATCTGTTGCTGATTTTAAGATTGCAATTACATGTATCTTAAAGGAGGGTATGCCAGGTCCACTCCTGACAGGATCTGCCACAGTGTCAGAACCTGAGACTTTAGGTATTTGGCTGATAAGCACTATTTTTATTCAACAAGAAGTTGTGCAGCAGGTCAGGTTTCAACATTGACCTTTGACTCTTGTATGCTTCCCACTGCTGAATAAAATTGTTTAGCATTAGGTAATCATCATGTGCATGCTCTAGGAATATGAAGACTCAATGCAAATTACATCATTTTCACTTAAATTAAAATTTGGATGTGAGCAACATTACTGAAACTTAAAAAGATAAAAAAGAAATCTTGTTTATTTTCTAAACCATAAAAGAGGTAGGGTTCCCACTCAGCTGAATAAAATCATCTGTTGTTAGCCAGAAAAAAAATTCTAAAAAGCACCCTTTCCACTTTATGGGTTAACCATTTTGACAGTTAACCATTTAAGGGGTAGGTTCTCCACTCTACAGTATAAAATCGTCTAGTATTGGACAGAATAAAATTCTGAAATGTGTCCTTGGACCTTAAAAAGTCTCTCTTGGCAGGATTGGTCTTCTATTATTTTACTTTGGCTAATAACAAATGATTGTACTTGTCTAGGAGGAACATCCTGCTCAGAAAGGGTTAATGGGTTAAAATCAATTTAAAATGCCTTTGGTATCTCATTGCATAATAGAAGATACAAATGTCCTGTTTCAACCAGAAAAGTATCTGAAAACACATACTGTAGCCTTAGACTTCCAGTCCATTGTGCAACAAAACAAAAAGCAAAAACATTGGAAAACATATAATTTCAATTTATAACTCTTTTGTGCAGGGTTTATTTTCACACAGTGCTTGCATTACATAACATTCTGTAGAGCTTGTGAGTCACATGGTCTGTCATGGTTGCCCACAAAAAGCTTTCTTGTTGGTCAGCCTGGATGTTTACATGTTTTAGGGCTGGCAGATGTTATTTTGTACACTGAATGTTGGTTTCATTCTGGTTTAAGGTGAAAAGTTTTACTGTATGTAAATGTTATTTTTTCTTTTTGCATGAAAAGGTTTATAAGACTTAGATATCTCAAATATATCCATGAGTATAATACTCTAAATACATACACTAAATACCCAACATCAATAGGATAAGTGAACTGCCCTAGCAATAACACTGAAAGACTGGAATGATGATATACAAACTGTAAAAGAACCCACTTATGAGCTTTTAGGAATAACTTTATAAACTTTATAGCCAAGATAAACTATTGACCAACAAATTTTTAATAGCATATTGTTTTATTTACTCTACAACATTTGGATGCAGTTGTTGAATTTATTCTAACTTAATAATTTAGGATCTTTCTCTGAACCAGTATTATTTTGATTAATAATTACTGCACATACACTCTGATCCAGGTGACCCACCCAACTGAATGGAGTCAGCTGGCATCAACCAGAGTAAAATTTTAGATTGCACACTTTCTCCTAAATGCTTTCCTGAATATCTCCCCTTGAAAAGTAAAATCTTCTATCATTAGATAGAATAAAATAATAGAAGATTGTTTCTGTTGGGAAAGAGTTAATGAACTCCATATGATTTAGAACATACTTTAGTAACTCTTGCTAAAAAGAGTGAAGTCATAAAAGATAATTTGTTTATGTAGAGCTGTGTATGTAACCTTTATTCCTGGCCAAATTTATGTGACACAGTTGATTCAGTGCTGCAAGCTATTTGTCATTCTTTCCTGCCCTTAATTTTTCCCTAAATTTTGTAAAATTCTGAAGCTGAAAATCATGTACATTTTAATTTATGCTTGATTAATTAATACATTTGCAGTTAAAGTTTATTAAAACCTCACTACAACAGGGCTCAAATTTATTTTTTCTATCATAAGCCAAGAATGGCATACAGTAGATAATTTCATCTGGTTGTGCCAGTCTAAGGCCATTTACTTTTTTTACCAAGCCAAATGTTTGGCTATATATAAACCACTTTCAAATATTCATTTAGAGGACCAACTTGTACACAGGAGTTTTGGTTTGTGTTTCAACATACTTGCCTTCACAACACCTGTTGGTACAACCAATAATTTTGCTGAAAGTTTGACACTAAGTGTGCCATTTATATGAGAGCTGTTTATTCCAAAATTGTCTGTACTAGAACTGGCTGTTTCATCAAAAGAATTAGTATTATCAGTTGCTTTATTAGAAGGCACATGTTGCTTCACTCCAATGCCAAACAGTGTTCTGTGCATCTTTGTACAGTACATAGTGAAGATGGCTGATTCAACTGCCATATGTTCTAGAAACTTGAACACATGTTGTGAGCCTGTGTGCGTTGCCTGCATGCAACATTCAACCTATTCTGGTAGAGTATGCATTAAAACTATTGATGAGAAGTATGTTTGAAACACACCACACATTACTATCAAATCATATTGAATCTACAAAGGTTTTAGAATTAGAACATAAAGGGTTTGTAAAAATAACTAATCTCACACTACAGTGGCATAGCCAAGATGTAATTGTCATGTGAACACAGCAAGAGCTCACATTTCAAATGGTTTTTCTGGTTGTAATGTTGAGTGTGCAGTATGCAGCATTTCCTGTACAATTTTGCTTCCTCCTGATAATCCTGGCAGGACATTTTATCATTGGTTGCATTGGTACAGAGTGTCAATCAAAGTTACTCAATTTCAGGCAAAAGATCTGATTACACATTAATGTATGTACTGTTTTAAAATCTATCTTTACATGTGCTTGCAATATTTCATGCAGGCATGTGTCATATGGGCCTTGGCCTGGTATGCATAGGCCTGTATGAAGCTGCACCACTGTCACATTGTCTGGAAACCTTACAGTAGTTGTAAAATAAAGCAACTTCAGCCAGAAACTTAGGCAGTTAGCAAGATACCTGACTGTGTGCTTTCCTGAAATACCCATCAGGCCAAAAGGGGCCTTGAAATTTAAGTACAATTTCATTTTATTCATGGCCGTTTCCCCTTTATCAGAGGCCATGTATCATTGAGCCCTAAACAATATAACATGCATCACAAAACATGTGACTTATTGTCACACATGAACTCTGGAGAGTAAGTCATTGTGTCCTATTGATGCTATGTTGATTTTCCAAATTTTATCGGTGACAAGATGGTGCACAATTGACCCCCATAATGTTGCATAATTGAGGTTCCACTCTATTAGCTAAGCAAAGAAATGTTTCACATACCCACTTTTAGAACTTGGGCAAAGGTAAAAAAATACTGTGAGCTTTTGCAGTCAACATTGCTCACTCAAATTATTTACCATTACTCATGTGGGTGATCATGCAATATCAATGCTGTTGAAAGCACCAAAGTATTGTAAGAGGGCTGACCAAAGTTTTCATTTCTGGCTTTCACTTGCCATTTTATTTAACCCATTAAGGCGCAAGAGCACACTTAATAATTTTACTCTGGCTAACACAAGCTGATTTTACTCATCAAAGGGATGAGCCATGTCTTTTAACACTTTCCTGTGATAGACATCTCTTGATCAGTAAAATTGTTTGGCATTAGCCTAAGTAAAATGAAAATATTGGGTACAGATCAGAGAGGGTTAATGAGTTAACAGTGATCTTAACCCATTAGGGGGCAACAACACACTTTATAATTTTACTCTGGCTCACACCAGATGATTTTACTTGTAAAAGGGGTGAGCACTGCCTCTTAATGAGTTAATTAAAGTATTAAGAGGGCTTCCTTGTAATAACCATTTATGCTGTCTCTTGCTTTTTTAACTTTTGTCGTATTTTTATTTTTCCTTTTTCTATTTTTTTACCTTACTTTCTCTTGTTTTTCTTTTTATCCCTTTTTTCCTTATTATAGCTTCAAAAAGAGGAAAGTAATTTTGAGGATGGTCGGGGGCATATGTATTACATAAATTTTAGTTTTGATTGCGATTCGGCAGGACTGATTTACTTATTAACTTGTAAGAGATGTTCAAAAATATACGTAGGTAGTACTGTTACATCCTTTCGAAAGAGGTTTAATAACCATAAAAGTAGCTTGAAACGGTTTGGAAAAGGTCAGAGAGGGATTGCGGGTGAGCATTTGTATGCTCTTTTTTTTTGAAGAAGGACATAAGGAAATTGAAGATATTCAAGTTAAGATAATAGACCGTACGGATGTAAATGACCCTACGTATAAAGAAGGCTTATACCTTTGTGCCGAAAGGTTTGAACCTGAGGGATTTCTCATTTTAATTGTAAAGATTTGTTTGGTATAAATAGGGGCCACTTACTTTGTACTCTGTATCCTTGAGAATGGGACAGCACCCCGAAACGTTGGAGATGAAATAAAGATTTTAATCTGCGAGGTTTTTATATATATATATATATATATATGAGTAAATGAATAATGTAATAAATAAATAAACTAAATAACGTATATGGTATTTTGAATTTTAGTAGGAGTAATGATGCTGTAAGCCTTGTCGGGCTGTGCCCGACTTTTTAATTTTACTCAGGCGAACGCCTGACAATTTTACATGTACTCGTCAAGGAGAGACGTCTCGAACAGGAAGGGGCCGAGTATCATTACTCCTTCCATAGTAAGAATAATAAGTAAATGAGCAAAACAAATAAACGAATGGTATTTTGAATCTGGTTGGAGCAATGATGCCTTATAGTAATAAAGTTTTTTCCCAGTGGCTATATAAAACTCTGTAATTTCTTTTCAATCAAATTCTAATGCAACAGCCATAAAACAGAGGAGGATCATTCCAGTCAGGAATGGGTTCATGAGACCCGATAGTTTTTAAACAGTTCATGGTTAAAATTCACCCGCGTAGCACCTTCCCTCTGTCGATTAAAAAAATCTGGCATTAGCCAGACTGAATTAAAAGGACGTTTTAAAAAGGAATGGGTTACTGTGATACCTGGAACTGCGAGTGAATATCAACCAATGTATTGTTGTCTTGGGTGTGGAAATCAATGAGATTATTGTGCTTCTGTGAAAAAAGAAGTAGCACTGTTATTCATGGCAGCTGTACTCCATGTGGCAACTAAAGAATTTAGTGCAAGTCACGCAATTTTAATTACTAAATAGAACAAGTAATAAAAGCCATGTTCATATAATTCGTTCTATGTAATTACTCACAGATGTTGTAATTGACCTGCAGTAATTAAATTTAAAGCAACAAATTATAAACTCAAATTACTCCCTATGAACTATGAGTCGAGTCTAAAAATAAAACTCTACGTGGTAGTCTGCTATTACTTCAGCAAAGGTATCAGCGTTTACACGACGTATACTACCAAAAAAGGGAATTTTTGGTACATGTCCACACTGTTAGCACATTTTACGTTAATGAGTCAATCCATTGAGCTGTTTGAAACCACTGCATGTTCCACTGAGACTGTTTCTTTCCTATTGATTATTTAGCTTTGCAATTGGCCCAGAAATATTTTCATGGGTAGACAGTTAAAACCTCGGTAGTATGTCGAAAAATACCTTGGAGTACAACGCATATCAGATAAACTTAAACTACAGCCTTTCTGTTAAGGTTGGAATTGAAAAAAAGAAAGTTTCAAAGACGACTCCTTACTGGTCTTCATTATCACTCCACTCGAGCAAAACGAAAAAGGAAAACCTACAATGGAAACACGACATTGTCAAGTAGCTTAGCTTGGTTGATAAAATTGCAGCAAACGTTAGTTTACGCGGCGATTTCAAATCGCGGTCGGATTGGCGACAAAAATTACAATAAAATCACGGTCGAAATCGCATCGAAAATCGCTTTAAGCGCTGTTTACACGTGCGATTTTGTGCATTGCGATTGGCATCTTGGAGTATGCTGCATAGACTGCCATAATTCTATTATATACATCAAGATGGCAATCGTAACGTGCAAAATCGCTCGTGTGAACAGCTCTTTAGAATTTTACTGCTGTGGCACACAAGTAAGATTTGAAGTTGTGGAGAGAACCTTTTCAAATATTTATCGCGAAATGTTTGCCATAAACTTTTTAACGTAATCAGTGGTGTAGTTTGTACGTACTGTGTTTACAAGTGAGCGACTGGAACGCTATCGAAGTACTCCAAGGAAAAATAATGAACGAAAACTGCAGTTCAAACCTAACAAGTATATATTCAATTCTCACGAACATTTACATGCGGAGGCGCATTGATTTCCACGAACGCGGACCATATTTAGTCTGGCTTTTAATTTGAAGGTGAACTGGTGGTGAATTTGAACACATTGACACGTTTGACTACTTCTACACACTCTTGCGTTCACCACTGTCCACTCATTGTGCGGACGATTACGTCATGATGGAGATATTTCCGTTTTGAGTCCAAAACAAGTCCGATTGTGTTCACCCTTGATGGAGTTGAATTTCAGTCCTTACTCAGACCACCTCAAACTGATGGACTAGAAACGTGTTCAAACAGAATTCCGCCAGTATGTCTGACACGATATAAATATAAAGATGCTTCGTCGACAGTGTTGAACAATGTGTAAAAATCCAACAGGGTCAGGAGACTTTCGAAATTTACGAAGTGAGGGATTGATATTTGTAGTGAAGGCCATTTGTCGGAGTGAACAATTTCAGCCCTAAAAATGGCCTTCGCTCGAGACGTCAGTTTCTAATCTCCTACGTCTCGGTACTTTCCGTCTCGGTAGATAACCTTTTAAAAATACCTTTTTAAAACCCTAAACTCATTCCAGCAGTAAGTGATTAATGACATTAGCGAATTTTACCGCCTAATTTCAGTATTTCATCCCCAAAGTATTGTCGAATTTCAATGTCATTATTTGCAAATTATTTTTTAGGTTTGGCTTATGCTTTACTCGCATCACTCCCTCCAATTGTTGGTCTGTACACATCGTTCATTCCAGTCCTCGTATACTTTGCCCTTGGCACATCCAGGCATATAGCCATTGGTAAGTTTGTTTATTGTCATTATTATTGTTGTTATTGAGGAAAGTCAGCTCATACGAGCCAATGAGGTCGTTTAGCCCAAATTGCCATATTATGCCAAAGTGGGCACATGTCCCATAAATTATAGTGGTATGGCAATCACAAAGTGAAAAACATCGTGAGTAGTTAATGCCATTTTACACTACAGTCTCACATACACAATTCCGTTGGTTGGGCATGGTCAAGGGCTGGTGCTTTACACCTGCAAATCATGAGACTTCCTCAATAACCATCACACTTCCTCTCAGACTATTCTAAGGGTCTGTTCCGCAAAGTCGACCAATTAAGGCAAGCTAGACGCCAGTCCAATAGCTGAAGTTGGATAATGTGATCTATTTTGTTCTTAGACTAGGAGAGTTCCTTTCAGACACGTAAGTGTCGTGGACTCACTCAACCATTTAAGGTAAAGGACATCAGGACAGTCAGAAGAATTTACTAGTCCTTGGGCTAACAGGGTAGGTTTGCCAACATCTTAGGTGAGGTTACTTACCACTGACGGCCAATTAAGGCAAGCAGTGGCTTTCAGTCACCAGTATACCCAGCTGGCATGGCAGGGGCGCCACTCCCTGAAGATCCCGAAACATCTTACCTACCTTATTGTTAATATTATTATTATTATTATTACAACTCGCACACCACCCAACTTAGGACAGTGGAAGGGGTCTTACCCTGCTACAGGCTCCCCGCATCCCGCCAGGTAAGGCCGCAACAGACATTACACATTTCAGGGAACTTGTGGGGAAAGGAAATTTTACCATTAATATGGATTTAAAGAAACACCCATCGGCCAGCCCTTACTCGCCCAACTTATCCAGTCAGGAACTAGTAAAGGATGTACAGCCCTTTAAAGTCCCTGAAAGTACTCCCCGATGCGTATATCCAGTTTGACCTTAACAGTACACTCTTGCACTTCCAACCAGTTAAGGTCAGTTTAGGCGTGCCACTGCAAAGGTTAAGTCTGAATATTGTTTTATTCTTAGACTAGTGCAGATCAGTTTCAGCATTTAAGGCTGGTTCATCCTCAACCAACTAAGGTCAGGGGGGTATCAGCCTGCTGTACAGATTTTCTTCTAGTCCTTCGGCTGACAGGGCAGGTTTGCCAACACCTGAAGGTAGTGTACTTGCAGCTGCCAGCCAATTAAGGCAAGCTGAGGCTTTCGGTTACCTGTCAACCCAGCTGGCAAGGCAGGGGCATCACTCCTTAGGTCATCTTATCAAAGCCTGCTCGTTTTATAGAGGTCACTGGCTCCGAGTCATTGTCCTGCCTACCTATTTCTGGTTTTATCTCAAAGTTTCCCTCTTCTTGACAAGTTGTCATCCAAGGCTAAAGAGTCTGATCTACCCTTAGCTTAGGGGTTGCAGGCACTTGTGAAATTTTCCGGGTAACCATACAAAATGCTGTATTTTTATCACACACCCCCTTCACTAGAAATTCTGCTCCTCCGTCTTTGCATATGGATAGTAGAAATACGATTGTCTCTGTTTTCTGTGTTGCTTCATCTCACATGACCTCTGTCCAGATTAACATGTCCAACTTAGTAAAATGTGGCAGGTTGATATATGACATTTTGACGCTCTCTTTCGTGATCTAGTTACTGTACCGTACTGCTCGATTTCCTGCTAACCAGAAAGCTTTGTTTGTTTGGCAGTACTAAAACGTCTTGCAAAACCTCGTTAAACCTGGTTAAAACGGTTTGATTTCTTATGTTAAAAAAAAGCTCCGGTCAAAGGCAGAAAAGAACTGATAGTATCTTTGGTGCTTGTCGGAACCCAGTTCAGAATTGTGATATTTTGAACCTACGCGGAATTGCGGATAAATTACATTATCTGTGCATAACTTTCCTTAATTTTGTTTTTTTGTTTGTTTGTTTTGATTTTTTTTATACAATAGGAACTTTTGCAGTTATATCAACTATGGTTGGAGAAGTCTGCGAAAGCAAAATATCGAAGTACAATTTTGATGGGACAGGAAATAGTTCAGTTAATCATACCCGTGGGGAGTCTTTGTGGAGTCCAGAAGATGAACAAAAGCTAAAAATTGCTGTGGCATTGACGATCCTTGTTGGCATCATTCAGGTAAGGGGGTATGCATGCTGTGCGAACGTTTGTTAAATGTATTACAAGTAATTTTTTTTCTTTTTATTTACTTACTTGCTGTACTTACTTACGTACTTAAATATTGTACATACTTTCTTTTGTTGTTTGTTGGTTTATTTATTTCTGTATTCATTTGTCTATTTATTTGTTTATTTATTTGTTTATTTAATAATGTAAGAAGTAAAGTCAAATGAGGTCAATAGCTACTGTTTGAGATGACTTTAATCGTTTGAGCTTCCGTCGTTTACGACATCGTCAGAAATTAGAAGAGAAACGTCCTAATGGCTGTATAAATAGAAGCAAAGGTCGTTTCACTTCTAGTTTTAGACGATTTCTTAGGAGACGATTAAAGTCATCTCAAACGGTAACTATTGACCTCATTTGATTTTACTTATTACATTATTATTTCACCATGCTACTGAAGGACAATCTTAACCTTTTAATTTGTTTATTTATTTATTTGTTTATTTGTTTTTCTTTATTTTTGGTTGTTTATATATTTATTTATTTGTCTATTTTATTTATTTATTTTATTTATTTAATTAATTATTATTTAAAAATAAATGTATTTATGCATGGTAACCTATACAACTTGGTACAGTTGTTGCTCGAAGGGACGTGTGTTCATACCTGTTTAGAGAACTTTTAGAAACGTTTCTAACGTAATCCAACCACGCCTAACCTACGTTTACCAAACCTTCATTACAAGATTAAGTAATTGTCAAAGGGAAAAGTTTAAATCAAAACATTGTACTTACTTATTTAATAGTGGAGATTTCAATATGATAGAGATCTTCTGCAATCTACCGCTTTATAGCAGTACGATGTCGTAATTAAAACTTTCCAAACAAAAAAGTGAAATGGGAACTGAACTTCTTCAAGTCTCCTGCGGTTTCGGAGTTTTGTGTGATGTATTGTTAATTTATGTTCAGCAATGCTTACTTTTAGTGGTCTCACTAGTGGCCAATGCTGTCCACGAAAGCACTCGTCCATCATACAAGCTTTTCACATGTGAAAATGTAGCCAATATAAACCAGAAGTATAATGCGAGGGCCAAACTAAAAATTGTCGAAAGAGCGCGCGACAAATTAACTTTTTGGCAATGGTTGTTCAACATTCAAAAGTGATCAAAAATTTTATTGATTGAGTGAAATAAAGAGGAAATAGCGTCGGAATTCTTTTTGCCATTTTATGGTCGTAACTTCGTTGATCACTCGTTCGCTGTACAACACGAACAGTAGGGGAATATGAGAACGCGTGGTACATTTTCCCTGCAATAGGCCTTCACGTTCTCTGTTAATTATTTTTCTCATTGTAGGAAGGTAATTTGAAATTCGAGTACACTGACAGACATATTTACTGTCGTATTTATTAAGGGAAGCATGAAGTGATAAGAAAGAAAAGTTTTACTCGAAATTTGGTTAATTTTTTCCTGTAAAATGTCTGCGAAGGCTCTGAAAAGATAATCGTTTGTCAATTGACGGTCACTTCGGATAGGTCTTCGAGCCTTCAACTAATAGGATCGCCTGCTAGGAAATCATGACTACAGTATATTCAAAAGAAATACTTGAACCTGGGTGGCTGAGTGTAGAGTTTGTTTTCGTTGCTTGCCCTGATTAAACCACGTGATAAAAATTTACTTTTCTGTTGTTTGGAAATGCCTTAAAAGCAATTTCTTCCTAAAGCATTTAATGATAAAACTCAGCGATAACGTTTCGGGTTCATCATGACACCATCCTCAGGAAGAAGAAATATAAAGTAAACTCAATTAGGCTTAAATACTCTAAGAACAAAGAAAACTAATTTAAAAGTCATGCAAATATGTACGATGAAAGAATAGAGATTTAAGAGCTTGGGAATTCACGTAAAAAGCTTAGATTTTATAGAATCCAACTGTTTGTTTAATGATGGTTTCAGGTCCCTGATGTACAACATTTCAAAAATTAGACGGTCAAGTTTCCCTTTACACTTGGGGAGAACGCGGAACTTGGCTGCTAAATCGTTCAGGTCTCCTGCATGATCTTCTCGGATGTGTTTGCCAGTTGTCGTCAGTTTATGCACCTCAGTACGTTTGTATAGGTGCCGACTGGTATAGCCGACATAACCGGCTTCACACCGATCACATTCAAAATGATCAACAACGCATTGTTGAGACAACATTGGTGACTTATTCTCTCTTCTGTTCAGATCATCGCCAATCTTGCGGCTGGTATAAACAGGTCTCAGATGTTTTCCGATCTTCTTGCCCAACTCACTGCACTGCTTTCGGACCGCGTTGGCGGATCTTTGATCTTTATAGGGGAGAACAATGCTAACTGGTTGTTCTTCTCTGTTCTTCTCTTGAGCCGCTTTTATCATTGAATTCACAAGATGGAGGGGGTATTTGAGACGAAGAAATATATTCCTAACTTTATCGCACTCTTCTCTGAACGATTCTTGGTTAGAAGAAAGATGTTTGGCTTGATGCAACATCGTCTTCAATAATCCGGTTTTGTTGCGTTGATCAACGTGACTTTGGTAATGGAGGAGTAGACCTGTATCTGTAGGCTTCCCTTAGATTTCTGTAGATACTGAGGGCCCATTCTTCTTCAACGTCATCCCTATAAAATCTATGCTTTTTACGTGAATTCCCAAACTCTTAAATCTCTATTCTTTCATCGTACATATTTGCAGGACTTTTAAATTAGTTTTCTTTGTTCTTAAAGTATTTAAGCCTCATTGAGTTTACTTTATATTTCTTCTACCTGAAGATGGTGTCATGATGACGTCGAAACGTTGTATTTTTTTATCGCTGAGTTTTATCATTAAATGTTTGGAAATGTGCTGGAAAATTCTTATTCAAATCTTAGCACTTACTATTTTCATTTCGACAGTAAAATGTTGTAACAAACACCTCGTTTTATTTTAGGCTGCAATGGGTCTCATCCATCTCGGCTTTGTCACGGTTTACTTGTCACGACATTTGGTCAGCGGCTTCACAACAGGAGCAGCCTTCATTGTTTTTACGAGTCAAGTTAAACATTTCTTTGGTATAAATCCCCCACGGTATTCTGGGGCATTAGCTCTTCCCAAAGTAAGTAAATTTATTTTACTTGGAAATTTGTGTACACATCAAAGGTCACGCTTTTAATTCAGATGTTGTAAATTTCTTCATTACAAATGTCTTATGCTGACTTTTGTCTTTCGATGAGGAGAAAGAAGTTATACTGGAAGTTTTTCAATTGTTGAAATTGAGTTTTTTTCGCCTTATTTGTCTTTTAGACAAGTCTTTTTAGGCTAATTAAGGGTAGTAGGTAGAGAAATTTTAGTTCTATTTCATATAGTTTAGTTCCATTTACCCACCCTGGTAATAACTAATTACCGGTTCCTGAGTTACTGTTTTATTAATGTTGTCTTAAATTTCCCGGGCGTTTCGACTCTATTCATTTTTTTTATTTTGTTTTTGGTTTTTTTTTGTTTGTTTGTTTTTGTTTGCTTGTTTGTTTGATTTTGGGGGGGTTTCCTACAGAGTGTTTCCAAGCAACATCTTTACCTTACAAAATACAGCATTAACCCTTTTCTGTCCGAGACGCCTCCCCTGGACGATTAAAATCATCTGGCGTTAGCCATAGTAAAATTTAAAAAGTCGGGTATGGACCTTTAAGGGTTAAGTAACTGCTTGTTGTCCATAATATTCGAATTACTCTCTCTAATCTCAGACTTACTAATATTTCATGAACAAAGCAGAAAAAGAACCATTCCTAAGACGTTTGATTCGGACTGGGATCTTAGCACTAAATTTGGCAACTTTCAACTTAATTCAATTCCAAAATATGAATTCTTTTGAGATGTTATATAATACACTGCAAGGGAATGTCTAATCTCAGTCAAAATTCGGTATATGCCGTCGCTTTTCATCAGACTTTCAGTGTTTGGATATCAGAACGATGAATATATACATACATATACAGTATATATATATATATATATATATATATATATATATATATATATTCAACTTCATTAGGAACAGTAAAACTTTTACGACGTTTCAGAAATCAAATCACCTTAAGAGGAACTGGAGATGAACACCAAAAGGCTTCCGAAGGAGGGATTGATTCGCAAATGTTTTTAGAGCGTTTTGAAGATATGGTTGATACTCGAAGCGTAATTTAAAAAGCTTTTTTACTGTTCCTCGTGATGTTTATAAATACATATACATATATTTGTGGAAGAATAGACGCGACAGCGCGAATATTTCGACTTACGCAAAGTTGAATAATATACTGTATTTGATACGAAATATCAAGTAGTGTTTTGACAATGACTTCGCAATGAAATTGGAATACAGTGGAACCCCGCCTTACGGCCACCTCGTTAATACGGCCACCTCGATGTTACGGTTACTTTTTTTTGTCCCGGCAGAACGTCAATACATTTTCTAACAAAGATACCTCGTTAATACGGCCACATTGCAATGTTCCAAAGTTAAGAAATAACCCCGTTAATACGGTCACTCTAAATCGGTAAGCTAAATCGCCGTTTAAAAATACAAAATCGACGAATCCTCTTGTTCATGGACAATGCCCATGACACCCTGAAGATCTTGACGAAAAATCTACTCAAATCAAAGTCGTGTTTCTACCTGCCAACACAACATCTCACCTGCAGCCGCTTGACCTCGGAATAATACAGGCATTTAAGCTCAAGTACTACAAATACTTGTTAACACATGTAGTCAGCAAAATGGATGAGTGTTCTTCTGCATCCGAAGTTTGCAAGTCAATTCACGTTCTACAAGTAATGAGATGGATTGCGATGTCATGGAACGACGTTTCAGAAGAAACAGTCATTAAGTGTTTTATCAAGTCAGGAATACTCAATTCTGAACGAGAGTCTAATGCCCTGGTGGTGGCAGACGACGATATTGACCCTTTTGCTGGATTTCAAAGTGAAATTAGCAATGTCGAGGACATCGCTCAACAAGAGGAAAGAGTAGATGCCATAGGCATTAAAGAAGCAGTGTCCGGTAGCTTCGACCCACCAGCTTGCCAAGAACTACCAGACAATTGGGAAGCCAATTTTTTTAACAAGTTGGGCGCGAACCAGGAAACTGTTCACATCTATGACAGCGACGATGACGACGACGCAAATGATGAAGAAGTAGGAGCTTCAGTAGCGGCTTTGAAAGTAACTTCTTATTCGGAAACAATAGCAAACCTTGAAGACGTTTTGCAGTTTTTACAGTCGAGGGGAAATATTATCACGGCAAACGAACTTTCGAAAGTCATTTCACGGACCCAGAGTGACCAACTTGAGAGAAAGAAGAGCCAATCAAAAGTCAGTGACTTTTTTACTAAATCCTAACATTGTTATTTTGGAACGTTATGATACCTTAACAAATTAATGTTCATTTCTTAGTAGATGCAGTATATTAAATTGTGCTATAGCTCAGTTCAATTAAGTTTTTGTTTAATCGAGGCTTTCATGACGTAAGAGGTCGGCTGTGAAATTTGATCTCACCCCGTTAATACGGCCAGATTTTTATGGCCCGTTGGTGACCGTATTAACGGGATTCCACTGTATATGTATATGTATATACACATGTATGTGCATGTCTGTGTCTATGTATATATGTAGATGTACATGTATGTTGTGGATCCAGAAAAGTTTGACCAAAAAATGATATGCTTATTAACATTCATGAAGTATGCAACTCCGACATGTCGTGCAGCAACATGTGCAATGAAGCAGTCTTAGTATCTCTTCTTAAGGCTATTTCTGTTTATTTTTGACCATCCGGTCAGCTTTTAACCACATATCTGGTGTCAACAGCAAGACGAGCTGATGGACATGTATACATGTATATTTTTTTGTGTCAATATTCTATATCCACTAAACATAGATGTTCATAAGTCTTAATCATTCATAAGGAAACACTAAGGAAAATCGTAACCGTATGGTACCTATGCACTTGTTCCACGCTTTTCTCGCAAAGTTTGCAACTCAGAAAACATTTATCGTCAAACATTTTTCTTGAATTAGCATGTAAAGGAGTTCGTTTTAAAGTCAATTAAAAATCTCGTTGAACGTGCTTTGTAGGCTATGTATAAATATCCCCACGTGATATTTATACAAGGTACTTCTACTCCGAAGAATAAAGTCATAAAGTCATTGTCAGCTGGTCATGGTTTTTGTACTTCTACTCTGTTTTTAAATATTATTTCTATATTATAGTTACATGTTGTTGAATTATTTCCTTCTAGACCTACATTTATCTTTGCGAAAACATTACCGATACAAACGTGGCAGCTTTATGCACTGGGCTAATATGCATGTTCTTACTCCTCGCCATTGATTACATAAACCAGAGGTACAAATCCTGTTTGCGTTATCCAATTCCATCGCAGCTTCTCGTAATTATAATCGGTGCGACCGTTTCCCACGTTGCCAAGCTCAACCCAAAATTCGACGTTTCAGTTGTCGGCAGCATTCCCAAAGGACTGCCTCCGTTTAACACACCGGACCGAAAGTATTTTGTTGATCTTATATTGGACGCATTTCTCATTGCACTTGTGGCAGCCACGACCAACCTTTCACTTGCCAAACTATTTTCCCAAAAACACGAATACAAAACGGACAGCAACCAGGAGTTGTTGGCATACGGATACGCGAACATCATTGGTTCGTTTTGTTGCTGCTTCGTCTCGTCGGGGTCTTTGTCGCGTTCCGTGGTCCAGGAAGGCATGGGTAAAACCCAGATCGCAAGCTTCGTTTCCAGCGTCGTTATTCTTCTTGTTTTGTTGTTTATTGCTCCTTTATTCGAACCTCTTCCTAAACCAGTTCTTGCCGCCATTGTAGTCGTGTCACTGCGAAGACTTTTCAAACAGTTCAGGCACCTGAAGAGCATTGGAAAGGTTTCGAAAGTTGACGCTTTTATATGGTTCACTTCTTGCTTCTCGGTCGTTTTTCTCGGTATCGTGATGGGACTCATTGTTGGCTTTGCTGTCACTCTTTTGTCTATTATTTACCGTGCTTCTAAAGCAAATATAATAACTCTAGGCCATCTTAGTAAGACCGAATTCTATAAAGATCCTAGTCATTGCCGGAGCACCATATCCATTCCGGGAATTCGAGTTGTACAGTTCCAAGGGCCGTTGATTTTCACGAATGCAGAGAACCTTCTGGACGAAATGTTGACAATTCTTCGAGAAAATTGTCCCGAACGACAGAAAAGCGATGACGAAGATTTTGCAAACCTGAGCGTCAATGTCAAAGAACCTGTGATGTTACCTGGCAAGATAGTGGACCAGGTTGTGATGGAAGGTGACAAGCAGGTTACATTGAAGATGGTTCGTAATTTGAATCCTATGTCGACGGTCGTGTCGTTTAATAATATGGGATCAGATGACTTTACCGAAGAAGTAACTGGAGGGGTAAGTACACACCGTGTGTTAGGATGGTCGTGCCTCTGAGGAGGTGGGGATGGTGGTACGGCTATGTTTTTAAGGCAGTGATAAATAATGATTCTGGATCAATGTATGTAAAAATGGTTGAAATTACTTCTTACTCGGCAAACAATTTATTTGGACGTTTCAGCCGACATCGGGTCATTTTCAGGTCTAAATAATGTCAACAACTAGTGCCTTAAACACTTCATAAATATGTAAAAATGTCAAGAATGAATAAATTTAAGTATCAATAAAACATATTACTGTTCTTAAATAGTTAAGAATTTGGTCACAAAATGCTAATTTACACTAATTTAATATCAAATTTATACTAATGTACATAAAAACACTATATACTATCCAGTAGAACTTAATTTATATAAAAAATGTGAAAATTGTCTGAAATTGGTGACTCGACTGACGAATAATCTCCTGATTTGAATTCGTATACATGTCAAACTGTATTCGACTTCAAACTCAAAAGTAATATGACTAGAAAGTAGAAAATCTGTATGGCGCATGGTGAAAAGAACAAAAATACGGTCGTGTTCTTTGCCAGATTCAGGGTCGAGTACTAGAGCAGGTTACAGTTGACAAACTGTAGCGGCCGCGTCAGTTACTTCAAATTTCATGACAAAGCCAGTGAGCCGAACACAAATGATGCATGAAGACGTGGATATAATAAAAAGTAAATAAATATAAAATGCTCTAACTCGTGTTTGAAAATGCAACGAACTTTTTTTGAGAAGTAACAGCTGCAGTTGTTATTGTTTCTCGTTAAACTTAAGTCTAATACTGCTCGATTGAAAAACACTTCGGTGATGGAGTTTGCCGGTTAAACATAAAAAATAAAAAATAAAAAAAACCCCAAAAAAACTCACCCATCGCGTTTCTTTTTTCATGGTCGCTCATTATCTTTTTCCAGAAGCACTTCCCTGATATTTAAATTCAGTAGTTTCCTTATCGCCCTCTTTGTTTTGTTTGTCTTATGCGAATTGAGATGCGGAAGAATGAGTTTCTTATTTATATTTGATTTCTTGTCTAAATTTCCTATCTGCAAGACGGGAATTTGGGATGGACAAACTGGCCACGAGAAGCTCTTCGTTCACTGGTTTCGTATCTGGCAACCTCCTGTCTAAGGTCCTATCGTTCCGTGATTAGTAATACAGCAATTTGATATTCTGTAATTAGTGCTATACAGGGTACATTAAAAACTTGCCTGTGACGGTACGGTACGGATAGTTTTATTCACCAGTCTTTAAACCAGGCGAATAGGCAAATTAAGTTGAATTTTATTGTTTAAAAGAAATTGAATGATGTGAACGGCTGATGTGAAGGTGCTTCAACGAGATGCATTTGATCTCAGGCGATTTCATGAAGACATACAGGATATTTACAGTATTTCTCTATTAAATGATCGTCACGAAAGATAAAGATAAGATCTATTGTGATATAGCCGAAGAGCAGACAATTTCGAAAGTCAAAAGTATAGATTTCCTTTCAGTAGGTAATTGTTACTAATCTTCCCTTAAAACTCACCTGACAATCATGTAATATTCGCGCAACATTGTGTCATATACCCGTGATACATATGGAGGCTCGTGGACTTGTTGATTTTTTAGTCAACTTACGGTATATATTTGCCTATATTTTTCATGTTTCTTTTTTCTGTTTTAGGTGACTGAAATAAGTGAAGAGTCGAGCAGCTCTACACCACAGTCTTCTGCTCTTGAAGTTCAGGAGGAAAAAATTCATAGTTTAATCATTGATTTGTTTGCCGTGACAATTATCGATTCAGTTGGAATACAATGTCTTCGTCAGGTAAACATCGTCTTCAGTGTGGCAACCGTGTGGTGCGAATGACGCCAATTTATCATTCAATTTATTTCTAGTTATTAACCGTTGATTCGTATTAGCAGTTACCTTCACAATTTTTGTTTTATTACGTAATCTTCTCCCCCCACCTTCCTCCTTCTCTCCGTCCTTGCTTTCCTCTCTCCCTTTCTTCTCTCCCTCCCTTCCTTCCTTTTCTCCTTCCTTTCTCCTCTCCTTCCTTCCTTCCCCTACTTCCTCCTATCTCTCCTTCTTTCTCTTCCTCTTTCCTTCTCCTTCCTGCTCCCCTTTTCCTTTATTCTCTTCCTCCTTCCTTCTTCACCTCCTTCCTTCTCTTTTTCCCTCTCCTTGATTTTTGTTTTTTCTGCCACTTTTTCCAAATTCCATCCTTTCTAGTTCTACCATTTGTTTCTTTACTAATTCTTTACCTGCAGTTTTTGTTTCTTTTTGTAATGACATCATTGTCCTTCACCTTTGCAAATTTAGATTATTGAAAAAAGCCAAGAAATGGGGGTGAATGTTTATCTTGCTGGTTGTTCATGTAAGTTTGTGGTTGTAAATCATCTCCCATGTACATGTGATTACTGCTACTTTCGGGTCGATGAACTAGTGGAAGATCAGCTTTACTATTACAGTAGATCATGTGTGGGAGTTAAGTCAGAACAGAATACATATGTATAGTTGGCTCTAAATCTGTCCCCCTGTACAAACCCAAACACATCATTGGGGCCTTTAAGATCAACCTTGTCAACTTGAACGTGGTCGTCCTTTAAATCACGGTTAACTGACCACTGATTCTGATACTTGTGGTTTGTTTTATGACTTTCAAACTCCTGCAGTTCTTCAAAGACGGCCGCAGTTTTGCGTTGAATTCAATCTTAAGCAAGAGTTGTCGGCTTTTCGCTAGCTAACGTCATCCTGAAAACATGAAAATGGTCTGGGAAACATTGTACACAGATTGACGATATTGAAAACGCTCTTCAGACTAAAGGACATTCATTCTTTTTACTTTGCTTGGGGAATTTGTCAGGCCGTTGTTATCCACTGAATTGAGTACGTTGAACGAAGCATCGACAGCGCTTTTCACCCGCTATCTCCAGTTGAATGACTGTCGAATCGAGGAAAAGCTTATCCCCACCGGACAAGTTATCCAGACTATACAACCTGGACCAGAATCTCATTAGGTCAATGGTTGGACCGTCTCGCCTGCCATTATAATATCACGAATTCGATCTATTTTCTGAACGTCTAAGCTACATGGACGTCGGTCGACCGTCCGTTACTCCACGCTTACGTATGTACAACACTGACCATGTCAATTATTTTTATCTTAATAGATTACACTCAAAGACATGTGTCAAGAGATTATTTCTTGGCGAAATACATGAGCGACAATTCTTTTCTATCCATTCACGATGCTGTCCTTTATTCTAAAAGAAAAGCTCGCACACCGGTAAATAACTTTTCTGTATGATCCTTTTGTTGTACTACTACACAGTACCAATTTTTCACCGAAAGTTAGGGTTTAGACAAGATTATGGGGAAGGACTTGATTCACGGTTGGTGAAAAGCTTCGCCTTTCACAAACGTAGTTTATGTAGTTCAGTGTTTTTTAATATTTTGATTTATTTTTGGAATAAATTTTCATCGTGCACAAGTCTGAAAGCCTTTACGTTCTCTTTTATATACGTGCATGAGCAGAGTATTTGCGACCTAACAACTTTGTCCAGTCGATGCGCATGGGCAAACAATTATTTGCAAACATTGATTTGCAGATGACGTAGGGGTCTTTAAGGCAATCAAACGGGAAGAAAAATAAATCGAATGATATCAGGTATCTATCCAATGAGACGTGTTTGAAACAAATATGTACAGATTTGTTGGCATAAATACGAGCTGAAATATTAAGTAAAGTTCTATTTTAGGAATGAGATATTTTATGCGATAAAACAAAAACAATATGAACAAGGACCTGCTACGTCCCCCTTGGATTTTCGGACATGGCTTCGGCAGTGTGATGAAGCAATAAGAGTGCTTAAGTAACAAAATAATGATTTCACGATGAATTTGTGGATTAAGATTGAAACATCTATCTCAGTAACTGTTGAAAACCTCAGTGAACTGAACATGTTCACAGCTTCCTGGAGTTCACAAACTTTGAGGTTGGCGATTCAACCTATTAACAGGCTTGAAATACCTCTCTGATCATAAGTTTCCTTCCAATCATTACTATCCATTGTGTGAGCATTTGTACTTGTCTTAAATTTTTGATTTCTCTTTTATTTACGTTCAAAGGTTCAAAAACTCGAACAATCCACTTCGACTGGCACAAACGAGCGACAGGTTATAGTTGCGTGAAGAAATCCCAGTATATGAAATCAACAGTGTAATTGAAGGAGCATAGCCATACAATGTTAAAATTGTTGGGTAAGCTTAAAGCGGATGTATCCATCCATTGCAGACAATCGAGTTATAAAATTGCCATCGCATAAATAGCCTTGTAGTGTCGAAAATTTGCTTTATTCCAAAGTTTAAGAACAGTTGGTTATCTATGTCCAATGACTCAATTTCCTGCAAGATCCCTCAACAAACCATAGCACTTGAGTCAATTTATTTTAAATTTTTATCCCTCTCGTGGTCAATTGCTGTAGGTTTGTATGTGGAGATCATGTTTTAATTCTTTTAAGAGATTAAATTGTATTTTATGATACTAAATTAATATATTACTGATTATGAGATTAATTGTGTATATAAATGTATGAAATTGGGTTTTTTAATTAATCAGCCTTGTTTTAGAACCTAATTTACTGGTTCTCACTGGTGGTGAATCTATTACCTAAAACCTAAACCATTAAGAGTCAAAACGCAAAAAAAAAATTTTATTTTCTGAAATCGTACTTTGTAAAGCTTAAACTAACTCTAAAATACTAACTACTTAAAATTCTCACTAGTCATTAAACCATGTGCCATTTTAAGAACATTTAGTAATTTTGCGTAGTACTTTAGCTCGTAAAACCACATTCCAAACCTTAGAAACGTTGATAGGAATCAGGCAAAAACGATTGTTTCACATGTGAAGTCATCGCTATCTTAATCGTTATTGTAAAAATACTGACCATTACGTGAATTTCGCGATCAATACAAGATCTGCAAATTGTTAATGGGCTGCTTACATGAGGTTGGATCGAAATGTCAAGCCGGTTGAAAAAATTGATCCGCTGAAGAAATTGTCTTCAGAAATCAAGTCAATCCTGAATCTCGATGCGACTGACTTCTCTATCCACTTCACTTCAGTCAATGTGCTTCATGTTAACAATAATGAGACATCTAACTGAAATAGATCGAAAACTACTGAATACTTCCAAATCGAGACAGGTTTGGTCGTACGGAAATTTCGATCCGAAGGTAGTACACTGCCGAAATTTAAAAGCGAGAGAACATGTTATTGGCAGCGTACTATCGTTAATGATTTTCTACACCGATTCAGGACTGCCAGCGCAGGGCTCCATTTTTGATGTTACTCATGTAAACAGTTTCCAAGTTTCATAAAACTTTTCTTGTGTACAATGCGTGTTGAAACGTCTTGGCTGCTAAAGAAATCGTACAAGAGCAAAGCTGCTTCATCACAAGCGATTGTTTCCCTTTGCTCGGGTTATGCAACGTGTTAAAAAACTATTGCTACTCCGGAGCACGACGAAAATTGTACATGTATAGAAAAAAAGGTATAAGAAATTAGCAAGAAAATGAGTAAAATTGAATTTTTGCCGACAGAAATTAGGGTATTTACAATGTAGCCATCCTAAAAGTGTTTTCGTCAACACCGAATGGGACATCAGAATTTCTAGCGAACAAGGAACCTTTTTGTCGCTTGGTTAAGTACAAAATAGTCCATTGAAACGTAGCTTAGTGCAAAACCCTGAATGTGAAAATAAGGTTATACATCTGATTGAAAACTTATTTTCATATTTCGTAGCTGCGATAGCGCACATCCAGTAACAGTCAACGGTGATTAGCTGGCAAATGTAGTAAAACCTCAAAACCTGTCAACTTGATGTGCGTGTTTGCTTTTAACTCAAATGCGACACGTAGCTGCTTTTCACTGGA
Organism: Heliopora coerulea; assembly: GCA_030142905.1. Classification (NCBI taxonomy): domain Eukaryota; kingdom Metazoa; phylum Cnidaria; class Anthozoa; order Scleralcyonacea; family Helioporidae; genus Heliopora; species Heliopora coerulea. The sequence goes on from JASJOG010000014.1 coordinate 2,264,672, forward strand.
TCTGGGAACTCCCTTCTCTCTGCGAGACATTTTACGATGGATGCAAACAATACCTACGGAACGCGAGATTAGTTTATCGCCGAACATTGTCACTACGTGCAACCATTCTGCAAGGTAAAGTCGCTTGCGGGACCGCGGTTAGTACTTGCCTATGCTACGTTTGAATGAAACGGACAAGACGTCATTGGACATTCTTGCTAATGATATTCCCGTCAGTCGCTATCGTGAATAGTTCGTTAACCGTAGGAAAAATTATATAACAGAATTAATACGATATCATGAACTTTTCGAAATAGCTAATTATGGATAGAATCAAATATAACATTTATGCCATACCCATTAACCGAACTAATAAGAAATTAACATGAAATTACTGTAAGAAATATTAAGGAAGTTTGCAGAAATTTACTTTCCGATGATTGTAAAAATTCACTGTGTGAAATGAAATGATTGGCGACTGTTCGCCACCGTGCAATATCTTTCAGAGCGGCTCACAGGGGCAGCGAAAGTGGTGCAGCGTTGCAGTGCACATGCTGCTTTTTTTCGTTGCTAAAATTGTAGTGTACTCAGCCAATAGATAGAAATTAAGGGTATTCGAAATGGAGATTTTCTCGTGTTTCAATGTTAGTTTGTTTTTACCCGAGGTAGATTTGAGGTTTAGGAAAGTAATCAGTTTTAGTCAATAGAACAAGAACTTCACACGAAGGATTAGCACGTACACGAACATATATGTAAGTCTAAGTCAGGCTCAATCGAGATAAGATTGTGTTTTTTAATTTTTTTAAATAACACGTACTAATGACAATAGCGGCAATAACATTACAGTTCACAAATGTATACGATTTGTAAACGTAAAAATTTACATGATTTGTAACATAAACGTGCCTGGTGTCTTTTAAGTTGCGGTATGATTCACAATGAAGTTCTTGTTCTTCTTATGCTCGTTATCGTTTCTTTGTTTGTTAATATAGTTAGTATAATGTAAGAACCGTTGCTTAAAATTTAAATTGTCCACGACAATGACGTCGCGGATAAACCGTCAGTCAATCTGAACGTTGGTGCAATTATTTCAGAACCAGAACGTTAATACAATATTTTTTCACTGGTGTGAAAATGAAAGAAATTGAATTTGCAATGTACAAGTTTTATTTGTCTTGTTTGTTAAGCACAATACTCTTTATTTAAGTTCTTGGTGCCAGAGGATGTAGACAGAAACGTCTGGTTCTTTCATAATTCCACCCGTCGGAGATTGCTGAAGGTCTGTCTCTTTGCGTCGCGACAGTCCAAACGTATCTTTCGCAGTACGTTTGAAAAAGTTAGAGAGATATTTAGAGAAATGCAAAGTAATTTTTAATGGAAAAATCGTGTGTGCGATGATTTGTGTAGAATGTGTATATCTTACTACCTATTTTAAAAGACGATATGAAAAGGTTTAATATATACCGTTTATAAAATTGCTCGATTTTGATGAAATTCCATTTATCTTACTATATATTTTAATTTAAAAATTTGTCCAGCTAATATATTCTAGCTGTAATATATGTAATGATCAAATATCATTTTAATCGAATAAAAGTGGTTTTTTGGTTGAAGTGGCACTCGTCTGCTTTTTGGAGAGTTCTAGCAAACGAGATGTTGAGGACTTCAGCGACAGCTTTTGAAGAGTGAATGCACCGAAATAATAATTCTTAATCCAAACAGCGTTGAAGGAAGCTGTAATCAGCGGCACCATATTAGTCTGATTGTCACTCTACCTCGATTTGAGCAACTGAAGTGAAATTGTTGGACATTAAAAGACTTGATAGCTTTCTACATACTAAGTGTTCACAATCAAGCGAGAAAGTAGAAGTACTCTCGGTAAAGGTAATTTCGCACAGAATGATTTTTACTTCTATCCCCATTAGGACTACTTCCTTTGACCAGCAAAATCGTCTGGCATGGACCTTATTCATAAATGGCACCTTATTTGATATTCTTTTATATGCATTTGAATTAGCCGTTATAACCTCGTTTGAGAGCAAAAATTCTCTTGAATTTCGTACACAAAAACGAGGCTGTAAGGGCTAATTGATATGCTCATAAACGAATATTAAATAAGCCGCCATTTATGCATAAGGTCTATTAGCAAGCTTAAAATAAGACTGATCCTGCTGGGAGAGTAAACCCTTTAACGCGCAGTGTCCGATATATCGTACACCTAAGAACAAAAGAACCAGTGAGAGAACAAAGGAAAAACCAACAGCGAACAAAGAACTAAAGAAAAAAAAAATTAGGCGTTAAAGGGTTAACGCCCAGTGCCCTATATCTAGGACACATCTAGAACAAAATAGAGGAAAAACAAAGAGAACAAAATGAAAGAACATTGGGTGTTAAAGGGGTAATGACGTTTCGTAATGTAAATTATATTTGCACAATAGGTTAACAAGTGTCATTTGTTGTGCAACGTCTTTTGCCTTACTTATCTCATGACATACCAACAATTTATTCTTTCAACAAAACCGGTAAATCCTTCACTTCACTCATTTGTATTCAGTAGTTTGACAACCTGTCAAGAGTTTATAAAATGTATATTGTACGCGGACTCTAATTTGTTCATACCCTGTTTAGGTCAGAGTATTCAAACAGAAAATTTCCCCCCAAAAGTGTACCGAAGTTTGTGTCGCACGTTCTTATTTATGAAAGAAATACGTAACGGTTTTTATTGTTTGAATTCTGTGATTAAAACACTTGGTACGTTGTTTGACAATCGAGTTGCTGAAAAAACCCTCGTTTTTATTTCCTTTTTAGTACATTAAAGTGACTTTGAATTTGTTGACAAGTGTTCGATCACTAATCTTCTTTCGCTTATCTGTAATTGGTAGTTGATTTTTTGGAGAACTGCTCAATTCATCAATGCATTGATAAAGTTAGCGGCTTTTCACCTGTCGTTATTTTGTAAAAGAAATATCAAACAAATATCCGCGTTTGGGTACTGTGATCCGAAACACTTGAGATGTTGCTCAACTTTCGAAAAGCTAAGAATATTCGCATAGTGGCTCGTGATTTTTTTATGCTTTTCTGTAGTTCACTTCTTCTTTAGGAGTGGTGATGAAAGTTATAAAAATTAATTTTAAATAATTGATAGTTAATTTCAATGAGAGGTTACGAGTTGGTTTTCTATCACTTCTACTGTAAATGTCGCATGCAAAGTCGATCATTTTGAAAAAGTGCAGTTTTAAAGTAACCAATATTTTGGTAGTTCTTGGAAAGTTATCCAAACTCTTTTGTCAAGGCTGGCGAAGGAAAGTACGAAGATTAATTTTATGTAATGAATAATGTTAATATTATGAATGCTGAATCAGTTGCTAGTTCTTGACACAATCTTTAAAATTAAGTCATACTTTTAAAAGCAACTGTTCCGGAAATAATGGATTTTAAAATCGAATCGCTAATGCCGGGCAGCCCTTGACGAATTCACATAAGGGAGTTCGGAGAAACGTTTGTCCAAAATCCCTTCTCACCTGAGAAATTTTCTCTCATCTCTTTTACCCGGTCAAAGAAAGGGAAACAAAACGAAAATCGGAATGAGATGCGGTTGCCGTCTCAACCTCATACCTACAGCAATTATTGGCTATTACCTTTTCTGTAAAAACCGATCAAGTCTCCAAAGGCCGCTTTCCATTTCAGAAATGTACCAAAACGTAGCAAAGCGCGTCAATGAGCAAGTGCAATCGCGACAATCCTAAACCCTAACCCTAACCCCTAACAACTCTCACCCCTAACCTTTAAACCCCAACAGCTCTAACCCAGATCCTAACCCCACGCCCAAGCCCAACCCTAACTACAAACCCAACCCTAACCTCAGCACTAACCCTAACCGTAACAACCCTAATCAACTTAAGCCTAACCCCAACCCCAACCCCTCTCAAGTGGCTGTGTAAACCCTCGACCTTCAGTCTCGGGCGTATACAACAGCTTTCAAGTTCTCCAAATCTTCTCCCCGCGTTTACATCAGGCTATATAAACACCGGCAAAACAGTTTCTATTTTCCTAATTTACTCATTAGCGCCTTTTCATTTCCCAGGACAAACAATCGTATTCGATAACCGAATCGTGAAAATGGCCCCTTACTCTCGCTTAATGTTTATCCATTTCAGATAAAGTGATATTGACCGTGTATACTTTTCTTTTCTGTTAAAGCTTCAGTAAATGACACTGATATGAAAAAAACAAGGAACTCCTATAAGGATAAGTATTCAGCCAAAGAAAAAAATGGACATTTTTTTCATGGCATCAATCTTAGTTCCACTAATTGAATATCAGATTATTCGGACCGAGATAATGATGCCATGCGAGTGGGAAAAAGGAAAATAATAGAGTAGCATTGCTCTCTTCGACTCTTTTAGGGTTACTTATTAACTGTGAGAGATAAGTAAATACTTCGATAGTCGCAATATCATAATCGAAAAACAGGACCATCTGACAAAATTTCAGAGGGAAACTTGAGTCAACGTCCTTCGTCTTTATCCATGACGACAGAATTCTAAAGAACGATTACATACTAAATCGACACTTTATAGTGTGAAACAAAAAGTAGCTATCTCGTTCACGACAACACAAATTTGAAATTGTAATGGAGAAAAACGGATTTCTCTGAAATCTGAACATTTTTTATTCCTTATTTATCTATTAAGTTTGACAAGGTCAGAGTAATAAACTGTTCTGAGAAATTATGTTGTTTATGTTTATATTTACTATTAAATTATGTTTATACACTATTCGCTCCTAGAATTATTTATAACTATCAAACATTTCACAAATATTTCTAAACATCTTTTTCCTCAAGAAATTGGCGAACAAGTAAAATTCATGAAAAAAATTGATTTCCAATTATTATCTAATTACGATACTGAATTAATGACTGAAACATTAGTTCTGCGTTTACATTTCTAGACGCCTATGTTTCGTTAATCTGTTCACTTCTGAATACACGCCAGCATTTACACTAGGATTTTACTATTAAAAAAAATTACTTTAAGTACATCTTCCAAAGTTATCTTCATGCACTAATTGTAATAGTCTTAAAAATCATTTCACGACACGTGTCCGTTCTATATCAGGATATAAATTAAATCGCGTCACCGTTCAGCCTTTTTACTCAACTCCAAGACATTCTGACAAAGATCGAGGAGGCCATATTGGAGTGCCAAATAAATAAACCTGATAAAAGGTCTGTACCAAATGTATTGCAACAAGTGGATGGCTATTATGCCGATTGTAAAACTCTATATCCCGACTCAGAACGACCACTCATTTCGTAAATAGTACTAACGACACGAGTAACTACAATGTAATTATCTAGCGACTTATAAAGAGTCTGCTCTACCAAGTAGCACAACAGTAGTTCGTTTTTGACAAATCAATCTCAAACCATAAGTAGCTCAAATCCATATAAAGGTCCTATCACACAAATATTACTACCAGTTTCACTTACAGATTACAGTCGTCGCCGCTTAAGGGTATGGGTTTTGGAGTCAAAATTCGAACGCATCTTACTCATATCGCTTTCTATGAAATCCTGAAAATACGAAGCTTTTTGATGAAAGGCCCCTAACAAACTCCTGTCGTAGCCTTAAATGGTTGCTTCTTGATTTTAGCGCAACTGGGTTTTGCATGTGAGGATTTATGGCAACAACCAGTATAACGTGGAGCAACAAGATTTGTGGTTCTAATAAAAAGAGCTAATGTGTATGTGGTTCACTTTTCACAAAATAACTCGGGCTTGAAATATTTTGAACGTAACTTCAAGAACTTAAGGCAGGTTATGATAGGCAGATAATGTCATGAATGAGAATGACCAATGAGCGGATAACTAACGTCAAGCCTTTGATAATCAGATAATGCCGGATGAAGACAGTAGTGTAGAGTCAAAAAGGTCGGGTCACGTACCGAACTTTGAAAGCCCAGTCCAGCCATTCTAAAATCTTTAAAAGATTGAAATTGTCCTTCAATAGCATGGTGTAATAATAATGTAAGACGTAAAATCAAATGAAGTCAATAGCTACTGTTTGAGATGACTTTAACAGTAGCTATTGACCTCATCTGATTTTACTTCTTTCATTGTCATTCTAAAATCATTGATAACTCACGAGAAAATTCAAAAGAAATGGTTTCATCAGTATTTGTACATATGATATATCCTTGACCATTACGTCGCCAGTTATGTAGCAAACTTAGACACCACTGCACCCATCTGCATAACTGCATAAGTGGAACTCTCCCCAACTTGAACGTTTCAAGCAACTTCCCACAAACAACGGTCTGTTTTTAAAGTGCATTAATAACAGTTTCAGAAGCAATCTCAAAATTCTTGTCCGCTCTCCATTGAGATATGAAGACACTCAGCTAAACCTTGAGACGTTTATCTTAATACAAAACGGCCACTTATTTTTAGCATTGTACGTACAGTACAGCACAGCACACTACAGCATAGTACAGCACAGTACAGTACAGTACATCACAGTACAGCATACCACAATACAGCAGAGTACAGCAGAGTATAGCACAGTACAGTACAGTACAGCACAGCACTGACGTGCATGAGAAAATTTAACATTTGAACGAATTGCGGCTGCAGTTTAATGACTTAACTGTTGTAGTGAATGGAGCTCCACAATTGACTCCAAATTATAGATATACCATAACAAAACACTAGCTTAAGGCAAGGAGTTACCTGGGCAGCGTTCTTCGCGAGATTAAGGTCAAGCTTTCCTCAAGTTTCATTTTGCGAAGTTTTTCGGTTTTAAAACCCAAAAATGGCTTCTACTGCCGTGACAACTTAGGCGCAAAAGCTTCACAATTCCTTTTTGAAGAAAGAGCATTGGATATATTAAAATGCAAATAATCTTTGTGCTTAGCATAAAATTCTATTGATTTAACCGACTGCCTCGGTGGCAGTCCCTCTGGCATTGTTTGGTAAACTCTTTATGAATAACATCATGATACCATTATAAAACCTTTGTTATTTCATGAAACAAATGTTCAATATCGTTTGTGTCTATGTAGGTTACAGAAACGTAAATGACACCATTTCAATCGAATGTCGAAAAAGACAAAGCTTTGCCCGCTTCACACTGCAGGAAACTATCTTAAACCCTAAAATTTTAAGGGGAAGGTTCACCCAATACTAAATCAGTTTCAAAAAAATTAGAAAGTTTGAAACCCACGCTAAGAGATATTTCAATGTCTCGGCTTTCATGATCTAACGGTTTTCCTGTAAGTTACGTCCCGTTTCATGAATAAAATTATTCGGTGATAAGCAGGAGGGGCTGGGGAGGATCCACCAGACCACAAGACGACTGTTTTTGTATATTTGAATAAGTTTCACGCTTGCCGGTATTCAGATTTTTGGATCTCGTCGTTTCTCTCAGTATATTCTACTAGTTTCATATAGCTATGAAGTGCCCAACCGGTCGAGAGAAAGAAAAAAATTCGTGTAGAAAGCAAATTAAAAGATAAAACTGGTTTTAACGGCACATATTTCTATGTAAATGATGAAAATCGGAAAGCTGCTTTTGCTATGGGTGAAGTTGAATCTGGCAGGGAAGCCCTTAAAACCACGTGTGAAATTTTAAATATGCCAACTCCAGTAAAATACAGCGCTTTACCGAAGGCAAAATAAATTAATAAATCCGGCAGCTAACAAAGTTCTGCAATACAAATTTAGTGTCGAATATTTGTAAATATTCTATTTAGTTGATTGTAGAGTAATCAAGACTGTTATTGAATTACCTTATTGTTGGACTTTAAACTCTAAAAATTTAGCTGTATTCTTAATTGTTGACAATGGTTTATTCAGGGCTTGTAATCTAATAGGACTATAGCATGTTGTTTACGTCAAGAGAACAAAGCACAATGTGAGGTGGAGCTTCCGGGCGACGCGCGGAAGTCTTGTAACTTTGGAGTCAGTTGATAATCGTGGATGTAGAGATGTAATTGCAATAAAAGAATTTAAGAAGAGTTGTGATTGAACGTTTCCATACTTACTGAAAGATAAAGTCCCGTTTGTGTTTGGAACCAGCAGAAGCACAACTACCTTGTTACACCAGGTAGAAAAGTGCAACACTAAGAGAAGCTGCGCATCGACTTAGGGAGTCCTTGGAGAGTAAAGATGAAACAGAAATTCTTGACATTGCTGTGTCATTTGATGGAATATGGAGCAACAAAACCTTTGCTGCCAACTATGGGGCGGGCATTGTCATTTCTGCAGACACAGGAGAGATGCTAGATTATGCGGTACTGTCAAAGACGTGTAAACAAAGCTGTATAAAAGCTCAAAAAAAATAAATAAAAAAAATAAATAAAAAAACAAGCAACATATGAGAACTAGAAAATTAATCACGAAGTAACTTGACGTTGGGAATAGAATTATGGTTGGTAAGTCTATCCATGGAGAAAGAGGCTGTTGTAGAACAGAGAAAAACAGTGACACTGTAATTTACAGTTATTAAGGGGGACTTAGTTATGAAAACACAGCAAGTAAATAGGATAGGATTTCAGAATGTGGTTAACCTCAGTGCTGATTCATCGAGCGAACTTGACCAAGTTAACTAGGTGCGGATAGTCAATACGGAAATGAGGATGCAAACTTTGATATCAACGAACAAGAATTACGTTGAGAAAATACCTTAGAGACAAAGAATGTCTTCTGCGTTTTACCAATATGGCTTGTAAATTTAGGTTTAGTGGAGTACTTTTTTTGAAGAGAGTCGTAGCTGCTGTTGTAACGTTGAGAGCTTGACTCAATAAACACAGAAGAAAAAATAGTCCCGAGTGTCGTGAATGACGGGGCAGCACGAGCCTAATCTCTAAACGCAAATAGGGTGCCTGACAAATGGTTCTTCGAGCCAGATACTTTTCACGAAGAAAAAATGAAAAAAAAAAAAAAAAAGAATGATGTGTCGGAGATCACAAAGAAAAGGAGAACGAGGAGGAGTCATTGAGCGCACGTGACAAAGAAATTAGCGATAGTAAAGGAACTGATCGACAACTTTACAGTCAAAATAACGACCGAATTAGCGCAACTAAAGCTGACGCTAAACGAAATGATAGCGACAATAGGGTGATTAGACGAGAAGATCCTAGAATTGATTGAGAAAGACGATAATAAGGATAAAAGGATAAAAGCGAAATATTCAGCGGGATAGCGGCCATTGATGGAGTTTTAGACAGACATGCGACTGGGGACCAGTCACCCGCGACTCCCGAAGCTGGTCCAACAATGGTGGGGAAAGTAAGACATTCTCAACGCGTGAAATTGCCGAAACCTGGGGAACGAAAGTTTAGTGGAAGAGTCCATGGGTGATCAGAATTCTGGGGTTTTTACCAGAGCGCAAATTCAAGAGAATAACTTATCAGACGTACGCAAATTTACGTATTTGAGTGAACTAGTCGAGGAACCCGCAAAATTAGCCATTGCCGGATTCTCGCTGACCAGTGCCAACTAGGGTCGGGCGGTTTATCGATAAACCGAAAAAACCGGGTTTTTTTGAAAACCGATTCAACCGATTTTTCTTGAGACAAAAAACCGAAAAACAAATCAGAATAATGATTGAAACTCGGTAATATTGAAGCAAAATGACAGTAAAATTATGTCAAAAAATTGCAGAATTGTAAAGCATTGCCGCTAAGCGCCCGAAGCATCAACGTACGTCACGCGTATGACTCATTGTGAAAATATGCGCGTGGTAGAGTTTTCATATTAGATCTACAAGTCGTTTAACAGCTTTACCATGAGTACAAGTTCAGCTTGGAATTTCTTTAAGAAGCCTGAAAGAGGCCAGGATTTTGCCGAGTGCAAAATCTGTACACGTTCCGTTAAGAACAAGGGAGGAAACACCTCAAATTTAATTCAGCATCTTCGAAGAGCGCATCCTTCCCAATATGGGACGATGACTCCATCAGGACGAAAGTCAGCACAGGCAAACGACAGCGGCCCAGTTTCGTCAGCTACTGAAGTTATCCAACCTACAGTAAAGAGCCTCTTTGCCAGCAGCACGCCATTAACACCAGGTAACAACCGCCATGAAAGCATTACAGATGCTATTACGTATTTTCTCTGCAAAGACAATGTCCCGTTTAACGCAGTAAGTCAACCAGGATTTCAAAAACTCCTAAAAGTACTGGAGCCACGTTACAAAATCCCAGACCAGACAACTTTCTCGAAGAATAAAGTCGCGAAGCTGTATGATGTTACGAGAGAAGCGGTTATGTCAGACCTAAGCAGAATAGATTACTTCGCATCAACAACTGACATGTGGTCTTCTCACGGCCTGACACCGTATATGGGATTCACGCTGCATTGGATCGACTCAAAGTGGAAGTTACGAAGCCGAAACCTTGGAACAAAGTTTGTTCCCGAAGACCACACTGCCAAACAGTTGACCGAGACACTGAACGACATGCTTACGCATTGGAAGCTAAGCGCTTCAAAACAAATTGCCATAACAACTGATAATGGTTCAAACATAAAGAAAGCCTGCCAGGACAACGAATGGACAAATGTCCCTTGTTTTGGTCACAATCTGCACCTCGCCATTACCAACACCTTGAAGAACAACCCAAGAGTACAACGTGCATTGGGTGTCTCCAAGAAGATCGTGGCAGCTTTTGGCACAAGTTGGAAGAGACGACGAGATCTTGCCGCCGCTCAAGTTCAAGAAGAACCTGGACAAAAGTTCAAGAATTTGACATCGGTGAGTATGAAGTAAACAAAGATTGAGTATTTTATTGTCGATTGAGTTATGTGGTGTCTATTATTTAGACTAAAAATTACATCAAAATAGTTTTATACTAAATGATTTTTACAATCATTTTAGATGTGCCCAACCCGTTGGGGATCCACTCAGCACATGATCAGTAGGGTGCTGCGCAATAAGAAGGCCATTCGGCGGGTTCTTGGCAACGACAAGGATACTTCCCACTTGGTTCCGAAATGGCAAGACTTGGAAGTCTTGGAATGTGTTGATAAAGCTCTTGGTCCGCTCAAGGAATTCACTGATATTATGTCTGCGAGCAGCTACGTAACGATAAGTGCGTTGAAGCCACTTCTCTACCGCCTGGCAACAACTGAATTGGCTCCTCAAGATGATGATTTGCCACTGACCGCCGAAATCAAGAACGAGGTCTTGACGACATTACAAGCGCGTTATGTTGATGGTGCATTGAAAGCTTTGATGAATGTCACATCGTTCTTGGATGCTCGGTACAAGACTGACTTTCTCCAAACAGAAAGCGACGAATTAAACGAAGTAAAAGAGGAACTCTTGAAGAATGCTGCTTTCCTAGAGTTCAGCGCCATTGAAGAGGAAGACGAAGTCTTGCCATCGCCTGCTCAAAAGAAGGCAAAACTCAGCCTTGGGGCATTAACAAGCTTGAAGAAGAAAGAAACGCTGTCGCCAGCTTCCTCTCCACGTAGTCGTCTCTCCAAAGAGATTAACATTTACCTGTCACAACCAGTCATTGACGGAGATGACGAACCTTTGCAATGGTGGAAGATCAACGCTAAGGAACTCCCGTTGCTCTCGCAGTTGGCAAGAAAATACCTTGCCATTCAAGCTACCAGTTCGCCATCAGAGAGGCTTTTTAGCAAAGCGGGGCAAATTTCTACTCCAGCACGAACTCAACTGAAGCCTGACAAAGTGGAGAAACTTGTCTTCCTGGTAGAGAATTTGTGAACTGTAGTCTGTAGCTCGAACTGTAGTGTCAAATGTCAATAGAAGTAAGGAATAAACAAATGTTTAAAAAAATCGGTTTTTTCGATTTTTTTCGGACGGTTTTCGGTTTTTACCCCGAACCGCCTGACCCTAGTGCCAACTATGCTGCCGCGGTCGAACTTCTTCAAGGGCGTTTTGGGAACAGGACAGTAGTTCAAAGGGCACACGTTAAAGAGCTTATGAACATCAAGCCCGTTTTCAACCCTAAAGACTCCAAAGGGTTGAGAAAATTCTTTGATACGATCGAGAGTAATTATAGGGAACTGGAGCCCTTTCAAGTCGATGAGAGGATGTATGCTGCCATTGTCGTGCCATCAGTGCTGAACAAGTTAGCGGAAGTTGTGCGTCTAAGCATAACAAGAGGACAAAAATACTTGGAATAAAATTTTGAAAGAACTGGTCGAAGCACTTCGGGCAGGAGAGCTGAGAGCGAGCCATTTCCTAACTTTCGAGGAAGAAGACGACAGTAGGAATCGCCATCAGGGAACACAGAGCTGTGCGTTCTGTCGTGGGGCACACAAGCACGAAGATTGCAAAAGGGTAACAAACTGGCAAGAAAGTTTAGCCTTACTGAAAAAGTACAGATGTTTTAAATGTATTCGTAAGGAACATCTAGATGGAGACTGCGAAGTAAAGATGAAGTACAATGAATGTGGGGGATCTCACCACCCCACTGTTTGTGACAAGGGTAAAGAAAGGAAAGGAGGGTGTAATAAGTACTAGCCCAATAACAATAAAAATTGACTTGAATAATTCTCGAAGTGTTTAAAGTCATTCCGAGTGATATTCATGGGAGATCAGTAAATCGAAGGCGCGAGATTTCCGCGAGTAAAATTGGACGCAAGAGACTGTTTCACAATGTTGGATTAAGTGAAGTATCCCGCGTGCGCGCAAATGCACCAATATAACAGTCGTTGTCCGCTCCGTTAGCACGGCTTACTATGTATATCCGCCCCGGTCAGACTAATTATCAAGCCAGTGCTGTTTTTATTTTTAGTACATTTCGCCCCGGTCAGAGGGTGCAGACCAATCAAAAGACGAGAAAGTGCACCAGTGCGCCAGTCACCGCCACCCCCAATATGGAAAATAAATTGAACCTCTCCTGATTTAGGTTAAGAATGTTTCACACTCTGAACAGTAAATACGCATAATACACGTGATATAACACTACGCTGTCGAACAGTGGCGTAGCTACACCTGGGCCTACCCGGGTCTGTGCCTGAGTGAAACCTGCTTGTGCTCGGGTGAAATATTGCTGAATAATCTAGCTCACATTTGGCAAAGTATTGAGTATAGTCTCTACAAAGATTAAATATAATTATTCTGTTTACCTGAAGTCCAAGTATTAGTTTAATTTCCACATAAACGTTAAATACTTCGTAAAAATATATCCTTCCAAGATTAACAATGGTTTTTTTGTAAAAAACAATGTTTTTGACTGACACCGCTAAGGCATGTGTCAGTGGGCGCTGATGAATAAAATGTTTAATGTCGTTGTTCGACTGTTGTGAAATAAATCCGAATAAAAAGAGGAGAGAAAGTGGTAACACCGAGCCCGAGTCAAGCTAGCCAAGGGGTGATGTTGAGAAGCCGGAGGAAACAGTAAGTAATAGCTGTAAGTACAGAACCGTTACTGACCTCAAATACTGCAAAATATCTTGAGGCGCGTACCGCATGTCTTTAGCTAGCAGTGTAATAACTAAAAAACTACCAGAAAATGTTGACACCTGTACCCATGTTGTGCCCATGTAAAATTTGCTTTCTGGCTACGCCACTGCTGTCGAAAAGCGTGAAGCTATATCTCTGTCCATTTTTGACTGTCTTCTCACAGATTTATCCGGTCATTGTATATGATGTTATATCGCTTTGTACTTGTTTAACAGCAACTGCTAAATATACTCGATGGGAGCTTTTGTCGGAGACCAGGGTTTGATAGAAAAAAGCTTAGTGGCAATTAAGGGCGTTGAGTGATTTAGGGGGAAATTGTAAATGTGACGCAGGCAAATTTAGCTGAACTCTTTTATGTAGCAACGCCTGTCGAAAAAAAGGGGAGTTGTTATTGGGATCTAGTGGGCGAGAGACAACTGCAATTGTAATAGAGAGTAACTAAGCAATCGGTGAAAAAAAGGGAATTTTAGTGAACGTCTTTTCTTGGGAGGCAGAATATTCACTAAACTTTTTCTTCTAAGCAAAAAGTACAAATTTCTACTCTAAGGAAACAATGTGGTCGTTGTCATTAGTTCCATCTCAGTCTGCGATGCTTCAGTTTCCGATGAGCCAAGAGTTACGCAGCTTAAACCACTTGCTAGATTGGCAAGCAGTACAAATTAGTTTTAAAAACTTGTGTAACTTTAACATTTTGGCTCGTATGTGGTAGGTTTTATGAGACAGGTAAAGTTCTAACTGTGGTAAACACCTTACGTATGTGCGTGTCATACGTAAGGTGTTTACGTATGACACGCACATACGTAAGAATATTAAGGAGTTTGTACCAAGCTAACCAAATTAAACATCTAACAATTTTTGCTCAGTGTGATCGTTGTTCTACTGCATGGCTGTTACAGTTTACATCCAAATCATTTTTGTATTTTTGATCGGATCACTTTCTGCATATATGCTATTACTAGGTGTGGAAAATACGTGTGGAGCGTTATAGCATTTACATACTAGCAGCAAAAATTACAAATTACAAGGTGGTTCTATACATTTAATATTTCAAAAAATCGATTTTTTGAAATTATGAAATTTATCATTATTACTACTCTTTCATTCCTCGTTGCTATTTTCTTGATTTCGACAACGCAAAAGGATTAAATATTGAAATGAGATTCCCCATCCTTTTAATTGTCCCTTAGCAACCGCCATAGCAACGAATGGTTATTGTCAAATTGTTATCACTGGATCGTTTCTGCAACGTAGGTTTTAGACCCAATGATTCTTAACCACCCCTCCCTCCCTCCCTCCCTCCCTCCCTATTGTAAGATTTAAATCAAGTATTGCCACTTTTCAAAGCCATCAAAACAGCCTTGTTTCGCATCGGCCATTTTGGATTTACTTTCGAAGAGCTTCTCTCAAAACCATTGATTTAAGTCCCTAATATTTTTATACGAGATGTTTAAACAACGCTCTGAGTATTCAAAAAAAGAGGAAATTTTTTTGAAATCAGTTTTCAAACGCTAAGTGCTCGAAGGTGGATGAGACTTCTTCACAAAATGCCAGTGGGGAAAATGTACCAGCACCAGAATCTCCAGATGGAATCCGTGACACAAGTGCCACACTACCATCGGCCTATGCTCAAAAAGTTGGCGTACATGGTAAGTCTTTGGTTCCCGTATTAAATGACAAAGAAGTAATTGGCTACCGCATTATTGATACGGAGATATTAAGTGCTGTATTAAATGTTTCCATGCAAGGAATGCATTGAATGTCATTTGGTGGGAAAGGAAAATTGACTAATGGTGTGATTGTTAAACTTCAAAATTATTATGGCATTGCTATAAGAAGCAGCATTGGAAACCTTGCTGAAATGAAGAGCAATATCCTTGCTTCTCTCTTTCATTGTGCTTCCACTGACAAGCAGCCTTTACATACTTTACTGTCCTGCTGGTGACTCTGGCTAGTTACCTTACCCATGTAAAACCTAGCATTAAATGTCAAAACCTCACCCCCCCAAAAAAAATGCTGCGGTTGCAAAATTAGCCATTGCAGTCA
Organism: Heliopora coerulea; assembly: GCA_030142905.1. Classification (NCBI taxonomy): domain Eukaryota; kingdom Metazoa; phylum Cnidaria; class Anthozoa; order Scleralcyonacea; family Helioporidae; genus Heliopora; species Heliopora coerulea. The sequence goes on from JASJOG010000014.1 coordinate 2,280,136, forward strand.
ACAACAAGATTGTTTGATGCTAAGGAAAGAAAAATAATGGAATGTGAACTGCGAAGAGGCCAAGGCAACTAGCGATGGCCGTGTTTGAATAGTATTCAACGAAGCATGAGCCCTTGGCTATAGAATTATTTTGGAGAGCTTCACTTCGAATTTGAGCCAAATTAAAGTAAAAAACGCTGTAACTGCTGACGAAGTGGCTAAAATGTGTGTTCACAGAAGCGAATCCGATGCATGGGACGTGGATTCTGATCCTAACGGCATATCATATTCTGAAGAGTTTGATTAGGACAAGAATATTTACTGATTGGATTTACTGACACATTAGATTCCTTCAGCGAAGATTTAAGGTAAACATCGTTGTGACGCCTTTCGCAGGTTTTTGCGGCAAACTGCAGTTACTGTATACCAGGCAAAATTCGAATACCTTTGCTAGATTCGCCAATAGTGCTGGTTTGAAGTATGTGCTACGTAAATGCATTTTAGCTATTCCGGTATTCACGTTTTTCAAATTTTGAGCTGACTACATTTAAGCGTGAATGCGTGCGTTATTCACCCTATAATTTTTGGCGATGGAAAGTTACAAGTTATTGATGGCTATGCTCCATACTGTAGATCCAAACGCGACAAACTACGAAAGGTTTCCTCACTTTGGAATGCATTCAAATAATATTGTAAAGCTTTGTATCAGCCATATCAATAAATAACCATTGATGAACGGATGGTAAAGTCCAGATATCTGTCTGCGATTAGACAATGCATAGTGAGCAAACCACAAAACTTTGGGCTAATATTATGGGTGGTTGCCCACTGCTGCAATCCAAATACTTACGATTTTCATGTTTATGTTGGTAAGGAAGCAAGCCGGAGGGTTGGAGTAAATGGTTTAGGTTATGATGTAGTTACGAGGCTCACAACTCATTTGCTTGATCAGGGCTACCAAGTATTTGTTGATAATTTCTGTACATTTCCAATACTTTTCAAGGACTTATTTCAATTGACAACACCTGTATTTCGCTGAGGTTTTCCAGACTACATTAACAAAGGCAAAGGGTGGGCCAAAGAGAAGAAAAAAATGAGTGGAGATACGAGATGGGTCAGGGACAACGTGTATTCGCTAATGCAATGGAAGGACAATGGAGTCGTGACTCTTCTCACCGCTATTAACAATGCAAAGGGAAATGTCAAGGTGACCAGACGGCATGAAGATAATGGCAGATGAGTGAAGGATGATATGTGAAACGGCTAAAATCAGTTGAAAGTTACGACAATTATGATCCATAGGTTGATTGATCAGATCAAATACTTTCAAAGAATAACAGCCTTCGAAAGGGTGAAGTTGTAGAGGACATTGTTCTTTCATTTGATTGACATAGTTATTATCAACAGTTTTTTGTTCCAGTGCCACAGGATGTCAAACCTTGACTATAAGGATTTAGCAAGACCAATGAAATACTCTGTCCTTCAGTTCAGAAAAGTAGTAGTAAGACAACTTGCTGGGCTGGAGCAATGCGGGCACTCACAAACATGTAGCAGAGCAAAGGGGCGAAGTAACCTCGAAAATAAACATATCCCAGCATTTTCTAAACAGAAGCGCAGTTGTATGGAATTCTGCTGATATTGGATTTTTTGAAAGGAAAGTGTGTTCCTGCTGCCCTGCCCAGCAATGCGATGTCCTCCTCAAAAAACTGTCTTGCAGCATGACACAAAAAAAAGATGATGTTGGATAAGTTTATATAAAGTTATTGTTATTAATCGTATTTGTAAAACTAGGAGTAGTGACAATCTGTGAAATTGGATTCGGGTTACGCTCACAATGCCTGTTGTTTACGAATAACGTGTTGTATTCAATAGTTCATTGTTCTTGTAATTAGATTAGGGTATAAATTCCTTCTGAAAAGATTGTGACAAAAATGCTCTGGGCTTGTCTGACGGAGTGAACATCATGTGAATACTGTCCCGTCGATTGCCCTCTACGTAAATCGGGAACCAGAGCAGAATCCTCGAGGGTTCTGCGACAGATGATCCTCATCGCAAGAGAAAAATCAGGTAAGCAAAAGGCGATATAGAGAGTTTAAAGTAATTTTAAAATAGCTTTAATCATTTTTGTGCTTCTTTGTCACAAAGTTTAATCGATGCAACATACATCAATGTTACTGGTTAAATTTTTCTATTCAGTTATACCAAAAAATGCCTTTATTTACATTGGAAATTAAAAATTTCACGTTATTAGTTTATATTGTGGGTTCTGCATTGTATTACAAATATCTAATATGCTGCTAGATTGTACTCTTTTTTGTTTTAGTAATAATTTTGTCTTTTCGAATTTCGCCCGCCTTATAAGCCAGATATAGATGATCAGCATATCTTGTTTTGGTTTGAAGGAGTGGTTAGGCACAAGGAGACCTTCAGACCGAATCATGTGGGTCCACTAATCTTTGGTGAAGTTATTGGGAAAACAAAGCGAGCTCTACATTTTAAATGACAATTTTTACAAATAAAAATAGAGTTAATGAATGATACCTTATACATTAGCTTAGGAATCTCTTGTATTCAATGGCACCACAAACTGGCTCTGTCTATAGCTTCCAACTGGCGATTGTTTAAACAATGCTGAGTTGTAACATAGACAGCTATTGATAACTACCTCAAGCCCGTAGGCTTCTGTCCTGTTTGTCGTTCATTATCCTTCCTTCATTGTTTATTGACGTTTCACGCAGAGCAATAAACTTTAGTTAGATCTACTCAACCTTAAGCCAACTAAATACATTTACTCCATCATTTATACCAAAGATTTCAAACAGTAAGGGTTGCTTAAAACATTTTCTTCTGTCCACAATGCGAAAGACCAGAACGCGCTCTTCCCGTTCTAAAGGCTAGTTTCCATATAATCGCTGACGATCGCTGTTGATCGCCAGCGATCATGAGCGATCGACAGCGATTATATGGGAACACTTTTCAGCGATCCAGCGATCGTGAGCGATCCCCGGCGATCGCGATCGCTGACGATCGCTGAGATCGAAAATGTTCTATCTCAGCGATCGTGAGCGATTGTCAGCGATCCACAGCGATCGTCAGCGATTATATGGAAACAAAATTCAGCGATCCAGCGATCGAAACGATCCCAAAATGCATCATTTTCTGTTGACATTGTGACGTTCAGGCATTTGTCTTCAATTGACGACCTACTTCGAAGATAGAACATGGCGAGTTTTTCCACAGAAGAGTTCATGGAAGAAATTCACAAATATGAATGTTTATACAATCGATACCGTAAAGAGTATAAAAACAAGTTCAAAAAACTCAACGCTTGGAAGGTCGTAAGCGACAAATTTGGTTTGGAACCGTCGACAGCCGAAGCCAAATTTAAAAATGTTAGAACGGCGTACGGACGATGGTTGAAGAAGAGGAAGAACACTCCGTCTGGTTCAGGCAGAGACGCAATCCAAATGCCGGTAGAGTTTCCGAATTTAGACTGGCTACAGACACACATAGAGAGTCGGCAAACGACTACAAATGTGGGCACAACACAGTCCCTGGAATCTTCACCTTTGACCAGCTGTCGTTCATCAACGCCAGTGGATCTCGAAGAAGTCGAGGTGATTACACAGAATGAGTCTAATGAAATTGTGCTTGATGAAGATGAGGAGTGCCACGACAGAGATGAGTCTATTTTAAAAACTCCAACAACCCAAAATATCAGCAAAACCGAGATGCAGAGTAGTCCGGCAAACAAAAATGCCAAACATTGGGGGAAACAAAAAAAAGTAAAAGGGGTCTCCTCAGAAGACGTAGATCGTGCAATTTTTTCAAACAGCAAACTCCCTTAACGAGCACATGAAACGAAGTGCACAGAAGGCGCTGGGATACAATGAATTGAGCGATCATATGGAAACAAACTCAAGCGATCGTTGGCGATCGTTAGCGACCCTTCGCTTCAATGATTTCAGCGATCCGGCGATCGTCAGCGATCGTCAGCGATCGTCAGCGATTATATGGAAACTAGCCTTAACGTACGCAATGTCTCAAACGCGCCTAACATAAACGGTGCGCACAACGCTTTACCTTTCTTCCTACCCGACGACTTGGAGCAGTTGTTCACTTCAGAGATGCGAAATCTCTGCGTCAACCTTCGATTTCCAACCACAAGCAGCAGACGGACGCTGAAAACTCATCTACTCAAAGAGAAAGAGTGTCGTAAACAAGAAGTGACGGTCGGCGGTTCGAAGAGCCGTCCACCACCGCCACCTCGTCTGTAGCCGTGGGAAGTTCATCAACACGTCCAGCCGCGACAGCCTTTAACGAAGAGCAGCTAGCCCAGATCGGTGGAATAGTTAAGACATCCATCGCAACATTTTTCGAACGCCAGCCACGAAAAACTACTCCAGCCATTAAGCACCAAGCACCCCAACAACAGACTGATAGTGGCGAAATCTTCCAGTGACCAAGAATGCGAAGTCTCCCAGACAACGGCACCTCGTTCAACACCTCTTGACAGGTCAGAACAACTGGGCCAATCCTTTCCTTTTCTAACGTCGCCTGAACTACCATAAGCGATGGCAACCGCCGTCCAAACGTCCGACTACCCAGCTGACGGAGGATTTACCCCTGACTGTACCAGCCACAACGCCAAACACAAACCAACACAAACGAAAACATAAGCGACACGAACAACAATTCAAACGGTGGCGATAAGTATTTAGATAAACCGAACATCAACGAACAGCACAGCCTGCGAGAAATCCTTCGCCACAGTTAAGAATACTGTTGCCAACCTAGAAAGTGACTTCGTCAACTTTAAACACGAAATTCTAAAATCACTCGAGAACTTTGAAACGAAACTCAAAAAAAAGGACAAAGAAATCGATCTACGAAACCGAATTACTTCACTGGAATCATGCAACGAAATTCTACACGGACAACGTATTGATAACGCAGCCATGATCCAAAACAATCAGACCTAACTTAGAGAAGCTAAGCAACGTCCTTTCGCGCTGTATCAAACTAGAATATGAAATGACGCAGATTGTTAACAATCCAACAATGAGTACTAGTAGAGCCACAGACCATAATACATCGGTACGCGGACATTTGGCCGACAGAAATTTGGCCGACAGGACAAACTATTTGCAAAAATTACCTGCTAAAAATATCAATATGACTCACACACGATTATCCGTCAAATCCGGAAAAAAACAAAATAGACGCTAATTAAGTGATCAAGTGGCGTAAAAACAAAAACGTAATTCATTAGGTGATCACAAAAAAAGAAAAGAAAGGATAACTTATAGGTATTGTTATCTAATAGAGTACCGAAGTGATGACGTCACGCTACCATGACAACAATTTTGCTGGAGACAAACAAACCAACGTGAATTCAAAATGGCGGAAATAGAGTCTTCATGAGGGGGGAAAAAAATGGTCTACTGCTTCGTCCCCGAGTGTAATCACGCGCAATTAAGTCACTGCTGCAAGTTTTTTCGGTTTCCTAAAGCTCCTGCTGAAAGAAAAAGATGGATTACTTTAATTAGGTGAGTTTAAGAAGTGATTTCGTCACATTGTTTGAAAGTTCGTGACATCGAGTCACAATGCACACGCTTTGTGAGATCACAGTCTTTGTTATTTAACACAAAGCCAAATAATCTTCGCCGTTTTGCTTCGCTAATCAACATTGAATGGTTTATTGAAGCCTAACGGGAGTTTTTTGTATCTATTTAGACGAAAAGATCGAGATCCTGATGATACTGTGAGAGTGTGTAGCTGCCATTTTCGCGAGGGAAACAAAGCGAATGGTCCCGAACATTTCAAATGGAATGAAGGAAAACTATTTCCTGTAGATGAAGTCAAGACCCCAAAACAAAAGAAGCAGAAAACATTTAGCGAAAAACCAGACAATCAGACATCTTCAAGCTTAAATGTAGATGAAATCAGTCCCACACCAAACAGACACCCGGCTGAAATCGATAATATAATTCTTAAGACTGAACTAGCTAACAAGGAAAGAGAACTTCAAGACCTTAAAGACCAGCTAGCAATGAAATCAGCAATCTTCTCCGCTGCAAAACTTGGCGAAGATGCAATAAGAATGGAAACAGGTCTAAACAGACAGGTATTTGACATTGTGGTTAGATATGTTGAAAAGTGCAAGATCAATTATCATGCAGGCTGGAAGGTGGAATCACTCTCTATTGAGGATCAAGTGCTGATAACTTTAATGAAAGCAAGACAGAACTATACTAATCTTCACTTGCCTCAGCTTTTTGCATGCAGTACTAGAACAATTTCTAATGTTGTTATTACTTTTCTTCATGTTCTTAATAAGCTTCTTTACAAAGATTGCATGTCAAATGTGCCATCAAGGCTAAAAAATTCAACTTCATTGCCCGATTCTTTTAATATTTTTGCAAACTGTAGAATGATTTTTGACTGCACAGATATTGAAGTAGCAGCACCTGCACTTATGAATGAGCAGAAGCTCACATATTCCACATATCGTGGCATGAATTCATTCAAAGTTCTTCTTGGTGTTGCACCAAATGCAGTTATAACTTTCGTAAGCAAACTCTATCCCGGGTCAGTTTCAGATAAGGCAATAGTAGAAGACTCAGGACTTGCAAATGTTTTTAAACATGGTGATTTAATACTAGCTGATAAGGGGTTTTTAATCCATGATATAATGCCGAATGGGGTATCTGTAAATATTCCACCATTTTTAAACAATGGGAAGTTTTCTGAAAGTGAGATAAAGTTAACTAAGAGTACAGCAAAGTGTAAGATACATGCAGAAAGGGCCAATGCAAGGTTGAAAGATTTTCGAATATTAAGTTTCATTCCTCCATATTTAAGGTGTTATGCTGACATAACAGTGCAGCTCTGTGCACCTTTAGTGAATCTTCAAAACCTTCTTATAAAGGAAATATCTAACACTATAGAATTTGATTAGATTTGTCTATTTATTACAAATCTGGAGTGAACTTAGGTAACATATGCTATTAGGTAACATTAGGTAACATTAGCTTAGGTAACATTACAATCATAGTGAGAATCATAATATTAGTGACTATTAGCCATGTGAATAAAATCAATAATGAATATTTTTTTCACTTAAAAATATACAAGACAACTAATTTTTTAAAAAAAGTTTTGGAATAACCATAGCCCTAATGAGGAACAATACATGTCGTAGAAAACTAGTTTCATATTGTTATTTAACTTTTATTATTTAACATGAAGCCTTTGTACAAAGAAGCTATAAGAATCAATAATTAAAGATTAACTTTAAAGAAGCTGTGGGAACAGATGTATTTTAAAAAAGTCCTCCAAGAGGTCGAGATTGCTTGCCTAGGCTGGGTCTTTCTTAACAATAATAACAACAGTTTGCTTAGTTGTCCATGTTACAAAATAGCAGAACTCTCTCTGAGTTATATGAAGTTGTCCCTGCACCTGGTGCCAGTATACATGTTGAGTTTTTAACTTGAACTTGCCATTCTCTTTAAACAAAAAAATCTTTGCAGGTAGTTACAGCTTCTTCAACTGTCATGTTTCTTTGGGTGAAAGGACATTTTATCTCTAAGATCCCATTATCTGCAATCAGCCCATCTGGAGATGCTCCCAGTATGCCAGAAGTTGTGAGCCACAAGCCAGAATTTTGTACAGGTTTCTCCATTGCAGATTCGAATGCCTTTACTCCTTCATTGTCATTACTTATTCCCCAAGAAATGGCTTTTACTCTTGAAAGGTCGTATTGTCCCATCACTCTTTTAATAAGGGAGGGAGTCGCCCGTTTTGCCGTCAGAACATGGCCAAAGTTGCTTGCAGTTAGTCGTCCTCTTCGTAGTATGTGCCAGTTCGGGTTATCTCTTTGTCCAATTGTTGCTTCGTGCACTGCCACCCGTTCTTCGTCAGTGACTTGCAGCTTACTTAATAGAAAGTCTAAGCTCAAACCACTGTCCACAAACTCCTTTGATAAGATTATTTCCTCCACAGTCTTTATAGGGAGGTCGTTTATGTTGTTAACTGGCTCAGGACTTATAAGCCATCCAAGTCCAGTGAACTGGCCATATGCTTTCAAGTCGTTATAAAAGCTGGCGCGATCTGCTTCGGAAAGATCTTCTTTAAAAGGATTGTATTCTTTTGGAGAAGGATACATCTCCTTCACAGTACGGGTTATGTCTTGGGTTTTTTGCTTTTTCCAAGCACATTCAACATCAGTCCGGCTAAGGTTATGGATTCCATGTATAAACAAAGCCGCCGCATGGCTACATTTGTACGCTCCTCGCGGGCATTCACAATCCGTTGACTTTATCTGACTGTCATAAAAATAAATCTAAACAAAAGAAGAAAAGAATCCTTTTAAAGACACGTTTAATAAATACAAATGATAAGAAAATCATGAAAAAGTATCGTGAGTAGGTCAGTGAAACACGGAGATTCTCTTACCGTAACATTGTATCGTTTATCTTTCATACTAGCTTTCACAATTCCTCGCAAAGTACCATCAGAATATGAAAAAGATTCTATGTGACCAGATGAGTAATGGTTTTCACCTCTCGATGTAGATTTAGGCTCATCGTGGAAGAACGAAGTAAGAGCAGTGATCGACAACGCCGTCATGTTGGACTTACGTTGGTTTGTTTGTCTCCAGCAAAACCGTTGTCATGGTAGCGTGACGTCACACTTCGGTACTCTATTATTCCAACTTTCCTATAAATATCAGACATGATGTGATTGCACACAAGCGATGGAGTTCGTTAAGACTACACGAGGGGGCCAGAGACTTCTTTACGAAGGTTATGCATATATCATCGATAGAAAACGAAACTCGTTGACTTACTGGAGATGTGAAAAGAAGAAAGAATGCACGGGCAGGTTAACAAGCGAGAATAACAATATGAAAAATCTACCTTCTGTGCATAGCCATCCACCTGATCCCGCCAGAACAGCCATTGCAAAAACGGTCTCGGACATCAGAGAACGCGCGTTACAGTCTGAAGAAGCTACAAACACAATCGTTCAAAACTGCGTACAGAACTTTCCCTTGACTGCTACTGGACTTTTGCCAAAGAAAGAAACATTAAAGTAAATGGTTTGAACCTGGGAGAATCGTGACATGTTTGTGGAAGTTGATCGTCCAGGTTAGTGTAGTCTTGAGAAAGACTGTTGGTGGAAGTGACTGACGTTTCGACAGCCTTGGCGGCGGTCATCTTCTCTCCTTTTGACTCTGAAGATGACCGCCGCCAAGGCTGTCGAAACGTCAGTCACTTCCACACTCTCTTTTTGACTCTGAAGATGACCGCCGCCAAGGCCTGTCGAAACGTCAGTCACTTCCACGAACAGTCTTTCTCAAGGCTACAAGAAAGAGACATTGTCGAGAATTAGACGGAAACGGCAAGCTCCCGATGGAGAAGACATTCCTGACGAACTGCACAGTACAACACGTGGTGAAGAGTTTCTAGCTCTGCGAGACGAGGATCTTGACCTGTATGTCTTCACCACTGACAGCAACCTAGAAATTGTCTACTCAGCGACATTGGTTCTGTGATGGGACTTTCGACAGTGCGCCAGAAGGATACCAGCTCTATACTATCCACGTTCTACTCAACCGCAGAAGGACCATTCCTCTAGTTTATGCTATTGGGCGTAACAAGAATCGTAATACATACGATCGGATATTCGGATACCTCAAAGGACGACAAACCAACTTGGATACGTTATCTGACTGTCGATTTTGAGCAAGCTTCGATTACATCGATCAGAAGCAACTTTCCCAGTGCGCGTATACAGGGTTGTCTGTTTCATTTCACACAGTGCTTGTAGCGAAAGATACAAAATCTTGGTTTGCAACAGTGGTACCAAGAAGATACCGACAATGCGTTTTTGGCAAAAAGATTCCAGTCTCTGGCCTTCGTTCCTTCCAACAAAGTTATCGAAGCATTCGAAGAATTTGTTGCTTCGTTGGATCCTGAAACCGATGAGCTTCTCGGGGATTTTCTCGTGTATTTTGAGACGACCTGGATCGGAATCAACCAAAGAGGACGTCGGCGCCGGCCTCTCTACGATATCGACCTCTGGAACGTACACGATCGTGTTCAGGATGATTTACCCCGTACTAAAAATTCAATAGAAAGTTGACATAGAGCCTTTGACCAACGCGTTGGCATTACCCACCCAACTATCCAGAGGCTTGTAAATAAAATACGAAAGGAACAAGCTAACAATGAAATTATTTTGGTGCAGCTATCTGCTGGAGTCTCCGTCGGCCAACCGAAGAAAAGATATCAAGACCTCAACATGAGACTTAAAGAAATTGTAGGGGAGTTAGATCTGAATGCCGAGAGCTTTTTGAAGTTTTTACGTGCTATTGCACATAATTTGTAAATCACGTAAATTCTCATGTAGCTTAATTACATATTAGCATTTCCTACTTTCTCAGTAACTTAAAATAGTCTGTAAGCAATGTGTGAAAAATATAATAAATGTTCTTAGATGTCAAAGTACGTTTTCATAAATTTTGAAGTGGCCCGGCTGTCGGTGAAATGTCCTGTCGGCCAAATGTCTGTAGGCCAAATGTCCGGCCACGAATACATCAAGACCACCAACATCTGTTGAGTTTGAAACGATGAAATGATGATACTGAGCCAAAGGAGTCACAAATAATGAACGAAAACAACATAATTTGTTCCAACACCTCCGACATCTCAACACCAACAACTGAGGCAAACCCCATCGAGTCTCCGGTTCTAGGAAAAAAGCCCTCTGGAAAAAAGCCCCCTAGACCTAACCCTAACCCTAACCAACCCTAACCCCTTTCGTTTAGGAGATATTCTTAAATTTACATAAAAATTACCCAACCCCCTGAAATTATATATAATCTCTTAAAACAGGATGGTTTGGTCCTTTTGGTAAAGTTTATCCAGTACAAGAAGTTGTTTTTTTTAATTGCTCTGTAGAAATTCACTCTTTTTAGCTGTTTAACAGTTCGAAAGGGTAAATATTATTCAATAATCTTTAATTTAAGAAACTTGTGCTCCTTTTGAATGCATTTAATCATTGTTTTCAGGTCTTTTCGATAGATAAATTAACGGATTATGAATTATTCATAAATCCAAAATGGCGGCCGTGTTTTCACATAGTATATTTGTATGTAATTTTTTTCTTTTAATTTCTAAATTTATACAATTATTTTAGACATGGAACGACTATCTCCCATGGTATCTCTGTTCTGATGCCACAGAATACAAGTGTCGATGATACTGACATCGACTTTTATGCAATTAATTATGGAGTAAATCACCAACGTTTTTTTGGAGACGATGGAAATGATGCTAGGACTAAATGTCATGTTATCGTCGTCATCACAACATTCTCACCCAACGACCAACTACCTAAATCAACGAACATTTCCCGTGTCATTCCACTCTTTAATTTATGCATTTAATCATTGTTTTCAGGTCTTTTTGATATAGAAATTAACGGATTATGAATTATTCATAAATCCAAGATGGCGGCCATGTTTTCACATAGTATATTCGTATGTAATTTTTTTCTTTTTTTTTTAAATTCCTAAATTTATACAATTATTTTTATTTTAGGCATGGAACGACTATCTGCGGTGCAAGTATCAAATCTTATGCCACAAAACATAACCGTCAATGACATTGACATAGACTTATATGCCGTCAATTATGACGTACGTGACGACCTTTTTGCGTCAAGAATGGAAACCATGCTGGGCCCAAATGTCATGTTGTCCTCCTCCTCCAAACGCCCTTACCCATCGGTAATATGGAACGACTACCTGACCGTACTATCTCTCAACTGATGCCACAAAATGTCGATGCTAATGACATTGACATTGATTTATATGCAGTGAATTACACTGTCAATCACCACCGTTTTGCTGTGACAATGGAAACCATGCTCGGACCCAATGTCATGTTGTCTTCATCATCAAAACGCCCTTACACATCGACCCATTTCCTCGAACAAAATACCTTTCCCGTATCCTTCCACCCTTCTGTCCTGCTGGTCCGTCATTATGGTCGGCCAGATCTCCTGAAAGATATCATTTGCTCCCACCTCCGTGACATGGACCAGATGGTTTTCCCATCAGAACCTCAACAAAATTGGCTTGTGCATGGTACAGACAAAGGGGTACCAACCCTAGTCTTAATGAGAGCATTGATTGATAGCGGTGTCAGTTACGTGCGCCTCTTGCACTATGGGACAAAGATGCCATATTGCATCTTCCCCACGCAGGATGACATCGTAACTGAATGTGGGGCAGTCGCCTGCGGTGAGTTGCCAGAAAACGAATACCACATATCGATCAATGTACGGAACTTCGACATTTTGGCGGCAAAGGTGGAAGAACCACGTCATTGGGGACAGCAGACTTTGTAGTCCACCTTTTTCCTACTTGACATGCGGCAATCTTCACAAAGAAGCATGGGTGGGACCTTCACCATGGCTTTTGATGAAGGGACCATCAAGGAAATAAAGTGGTATAACTTGATATACCACGTACTTCGAGGCGTCAGCCAAAAGAAGTTGAGGGTGCCAACCCAAAGTACCGAGCAGGTGACTCGCTACCTCGAATCGTGGACGGACATCAAAGAAAGGCTGTCGAACAACAACCATCACCTTGGCGGCTACAGGATTGAGACGTTGGTTGAGCACCGTACTCTCGAGGGATCACTTAATTTGTATCTCGAGAGGGGTGTTCAAAGCAGATGAATTCATTCATCCAGCTCGTCTAGTAATTCATCGACTTTCAGTGCCAGACTATTTACAGTGCCTTGATGCTAAACTAGACCTTGCCAAGGCACATCTTGCAAGAATGGGTGCGATGCATGGGTGCGATGCATGGGCATCGCACAAGAATTTCCATCACTCAGGAAATGAAGTAAATACTGGGTGATTTAAAGTCCCTTCTGGGCTATTCAGTACATAAAACACCGCATACCCGCTTCAGCGACCCACGAGCATGGTGGAGAAACCAACTCATACCCAGGAACCCTAACCCCAACCCGCCAGAACCACCACGACGCCAGGGAAGAAGAGGGCAAACATTTAATATGACCAAATGGACATATATATGGTGCGCTTAGTCACAAGACTAAGTGACAATAGAGCCAAAAGAGTTCCATGGCAAGTCTTTACCAGATTCAACAGAAGATACGAAAACATTGCCACTAAACAGCAGGTACAAGACCGGCACAAGACATTAGAACGAAATGGCCGGGCACAGGCGATACTCAATTCATTCTAAACTTTGTATATAATAACATTACGTAACAATAAATAGGAACTTGTAAATAATGTAAATACCAACTTGTAAATATTTGATATTAAAATTTATATATTTCTTTTTTGTGTGACCTTGAATGACCTTGACCTTGGCCTAATGATAAATTCCATGTCTATAAGAACTGAACAAAACCCAAAAAAAATAACTAACCTAATTCACAAAACGGGTCATACGTATACAGGATATGAAAAGGAATCTGGAAATAAATCCAGTAAAAAACCCTGTCACTTTTACCTAACTGCCATGTAACAGAAGACCTACAAGTTCTTTGGAGTAGCTTTACGGATATTATAGATGATTTAAAGCTAGATGAGGCTATTGCTAACCTGGAACTTAAGGTTCCCACTTGAATAAAGTGGGAACAAGCATGATGGTGCGTAACTTCACCAAATTCATTTATGATAGAAAAGACTAGGATAATGCCATGTGCGAGTCTGTAAGAAATGTCGATGAGCAGATGAGTGTAAATAGTGATTTGCCAGTTAAACGCAGAGGAAACTAATGATTTGAATAGCTTACATAATGTTGATAAGATACCATTTCAGCGTGGTTTAGTTATGGCTAGCTTAAACATAAATGGTCTCTTACCACATATTGACGAATTACGAATATTTATGAGTAGTACCAAAATAGACATATTATGTATAAATGAAACTATGTGTGACTCCACAATCGGGAATCATGAGGTCGGATTACCGGGTTTCGAAATTGTTAGAAGAGACCGAGAAGTGAATGGTCGACATGGAGGGGGAATCTGTATGTATATTCGATCGAATTTAAATTATAACATACGTGATGATTTACAATCCGAAAACCTCGAAAGTTTGATTGTCGAGATCAAAAAGCTGCGATCTAGGTCTATCTTGGTGAGTACTTGGTACAGGCCTCCTGATTTCCCTGTGACTCATTTCTTAGACTTTGAACAAATGATCGGCTTAATGGACGCTGAAAATTTGGATTACTACCTGTCGGGGGATATAAATATGGATTTTACACCGACAGCTAGGTCTCCAAACAGGGTAAAAATAACAGAGGTATTGGACATTTATGGCGTAGAACAGTTAATACAACAACCGACCCTAGTTACTGCTAGATCCAGTACCCTGATTGATCTATGTCTTACAAATACGCCTTCCATTATTGTAAAATCAGGCGTTATACATCTATCAATTAGCGATCATTCATTAGTCTACATGATTCGTAAAGCTCATTATGTACGAGAAGGCCCTAGAAGAATACATATTAGGACAATGAAAAACTTTAATAGAACAAATTTCTTGAGTGATTTAGAGCAAAAACAGTGGGATAATGTCTACTGTTCCGAAGACCCAAACGAGATGTGGAATGTATGGAAAAAATTATTAATGGAAACAATTAATCAACATGCACCACTTAAATCGAGGCAAATTAAAAATAAGAAATTCCCGTGGATTGCAAATGAACTAAGGCAACAGATATTTAATAGGGACTATTTGAAAAGGAAAGCTATTTCATCAGGGGATTCCCAAGTTTGGCATCAATACAGCCAGTTACGAAGTAAGATTAATAATGAAATTTAAATAACCAAGCGTGATTACTTTATAAAAAACCTTGAATTAAACAAAGGAAATATGAAGAAAACTTGGAAAATAGTAAATGAATTGAGCTCTAGAAATCCTAACAAATCGAAAAGAATTTCAAAAATTGTTGTAGGGGAGTAAGAATTGACTTCACCCAGCGAGATAGCCGAAGGATTTAACAACTACTTCTCTAATGTTGGGAAAGATCTTGCTGCTCAAATAGCTTCGCCTGAGCATAGCCCTGAACATTATCTTACACGTACAGATAAAACATTCTCGCTGCAAACTCCTACTATTGATATAGTTCGTCAAATGTTGCGTACAATTGATGAAAAGAAATCTGAAGGATTAGATAAAATACCAAGTAAATTATTAAAAATAGCGGCTGACGTGGTTGCGCCTTCCTTGACGGTAATATTTGCTACATCTATTCGAACGGGAATATTCCCGTGTGAATGGAAGCAGAGTAGGGTATCACCAGTATTTAAGAATGGTGTTAAAAGTAACCCAAGCAATTACCGGCCAATATCCGTTATTCGGGTTGTCGCAAGAATTTTCGAGAAAATTATATTTGATTAGCTGTATCAATATCTAAATACCAACAATTTATTGACTCCTTGTCAATCTGGTTTTCGATCTTTTCATAGTACTTCAACAGCATTACTTGAAGCTACAAATAGCTGGTCTGTAAATATTGATAATGGTCTAGTTAATGGAGTTGTCTTTATTGACTTAAAGAAGGCATTCGACACAATTGATCATCAAATTATCTTAAAAAAACTTAAAAATTACGGAATTGACCACAACAGTTTGAGATGGTTTGAATCATATCTCGCCAATAGAACTCAAAAATGTTAGGTTAATGATCAATTGTCGGGTTCCGTTATGTGTCTTATGAACATGTTCAGAAGAGACTTGGGACTACTCCTAGAAAATAACAAAATGACAAGCGAAAGAAAGTAGCTGAAGGAAAACAAATTGGGGGAAGGGGACGATTAACGGAAAAACTCTGTGAACATATGCGGAATTATTATGGGAAAGCGATACGACAAAACGAAGGAAATGTAGAAGGGATGAAAAGGATGAAAGCAATTCAGTACCACATGATGAAGAATGACAAACTGACACCATGGTGTAAGTATTGGAAGGACAAAGTAAATGACAAAAACAACATACACAGAGGACATTCGCTTGCCTGAAGTTTTTATGAAGGAGTTAGGTACTGTCTTTGACAGGTTATGCAATGATAATCTGCTCACAAGACAGCTGAAAAAGATGACCCAAAATCAAAACAAGGCAGTAAATGGAATGATGTGGTGAAAGTACTCAAAGACAAAATTCTGTGGAACAAGAAGAGTTCAAATTGCTGTGTGTGAAACAGTTGCTCTATTCAACTCTAGTGCAGCAAGCAGAGCCGTAATAATTGATTTCTGTGGTGTTACTCCTGGTGCTGATACAATGAGAGCCTTTAGATTAAACGATAAGTTAAGAATTGAAGGTGCTGCCTGAAAAGTTAGCACCAAGTATAAAGAACAAAAGCAAAAACTCCGTGCCCAACGAAAGACCAAGACTGATAAGAATGCCTACCATCCTGGGGGTTTTGGTTTGAGTTCAAAGCTAACTGACACTTTGTAAAACAGCAGAAAAAGGAAGAGAACTCCACTAAGTGCAGCAATAGATGAGGAACCACAAACAAAGTTTGTGATGCCAACATATGAAGTTGTGGGTGAAAACTGCGTTACATAATAGTGCGTATATGTACTCCTCTTTAAACGTTTTGTGTTTATGAACCTGATTTTGCCCAAGGACTGCGATATTGTATGTCTTTGCGATTCAGTTATTATAAGCAAACATGGTAGAAAGTTTCCATGTGCACAATATCGAATGAAAATGTCTCGCGCGTCTAACTTAATTGCATGGCAGCCGTTTATAAATGTGGTCAATAGTACAAACTCCATCAACAATGTATCCGAATCATCGTTTTCAACACTCGAAGGGTTTAAGATACGACTCTCTAGTGGTTCAACCTTAGCTTGATAATCGAAGGACAATTATATGTTATAATAAATTGCTGTGAGTAGGAGGGATCTAAAATGGCGCCGTTCCTTTTCGTTATCAACTTAAATTATTTGATATATCACATGAAAGTAATAGGACTGCGTTATTGGGTGACAGCACGAATTTGCCAAGTCAAGGAGGCGAATGATAAGTAGTAGAACGAAGCATTTGTCACGTTGAAATGGCGTCGTTCATGTTTCTTTCTCGAACTAAAGACACGCAAGATATTTTTTGTTTGTAAAAAACTTTTTCTATTTATTATCGAAAGTAAGTGTCAGTTAATGCTCGCTTGGGAATAGCGTTTGAGCATGCACACGTCGGTGAAATAATAAAATTATAAAATATTCACACTCACTGAAACCATGCAAAAAACCAAGTCCTGAAGATCGACTAAATTTATAATGAACTGCACATGGAACAGCCTTCGGAAAAAACTTTCCAGCAAAAGGTTGCTGCACGACAACAAATTGCAGAAATAGGGCAAATAAAAAAAAACAAAGCAAAACAAACAAAACAGAACAAAGAACGAAAGAGGGAAAAAATCATGCACGAAAACAGTAAGGTTTGTCTTTACCCTCATTCTGACATCATCTATTAGAGACATTCAACATGGCTGTCTACTAAGTTGACGTCTTTCAAAGCTTGTTGCTCCACGAGTCAATGCCAAGCGTGAAAAACTCTCACTCAGACATATGGGAATTAACAGTTACACACGATCAAAATTTAGAAAAACAGATAATAGAAAGTGTTGCCACTCGAAATTGTACTTAATTTCCTCAAGACAGTGAGTTACCGTTAAAGAATAGGGAAAAATATCAGAAGAGTCCAAAAACAGGACTCACGCTGACTTAAACCAAACTTTAGAATCAACCAATCAAAATTTTTCTGACATTACAAAAATTTGCTGTGCAACTGAGTCTCACAGAAGGTTCGCACATAACGTCATGGTGGCCATGTTGGTGAAATATGAACAAAGAATCTAATTAAATTCTATTGTATGTGGCACCAACCTGGCTGCCGCATCTTTGTATTTTGAATCTCAACAAATTAGTTGGAGTTCATTAGTACGCAGCGACGACTGTATCAGCCCTAACTACCTTAAGACCCTCTACTAAAAACTTTCGCAGAATTGTCTTACGGCATTGTGGACACGAATGCTCAATGGCTATCGCTATTGGTCCTTAAAATTGGAATAATATAAATACAGTTTTTCGCATTTTTTAACCGCCACCAACGACCTAGTCGATGTTCTTGTCCAACTCCAGCAACTAACAGATTTCCTTTGCTCGAAAACGCCAAAGCGTTAACAAATCCAACCTAAAGAAAGCACATTTCAGCAACTGCACTCGATGATATTGATTGCGCAACACAATAGAGTGGCCTTGTTCAGCAAAATCTTTCTTTTTTGTTTGTTTTTTTCCTCAAATCATTTTGCTAGAAAGTTGATAGGCCAAATTCATTCATGGCTTTTTCTGACTTTTTGAAGCTTGTTACCTCAAATATATTAACTGACTTTCTTTCACCTCAAACAGTTTACGTATATCGCAAATTGACTCCAACGCACACGCTTCATTAACGAACTACACACTGCCTTGCCTTTCATGCGTTCTAAGGAAATGCATAGTCAAGCGTTTGCACAGTACAATAACAGTTGAGAAGAACTGCCGCATATTTTCGCTTTTTCTCAAAATATTACCCGGATATTTTACCACTTAAATTCTCAACTCCAAAAATTTTCAAGATAACTTACCACTGGGACGGTAAACAAAGGAGTTAGGGACCTCCAGGAATGTCCACATTGCCACAGTCTAATACTTGAGTCCGACGAACCTAAATCAACCAGAAAATTCTGTATTAGAACTAGAACAGGAGACGTGTTACACCTGGACCGGAGTTTGGAGCCCCACGAACGCCGATCTTCCTGCAATTGGGCTAGGTACTTTTTGCTATACAATCGCAAAATAGTCGGGTTGCCTTTAATATGGAAGACTTCTCTCTGTCTTCAATGAAGGCATTAAGTAAAATCGCATGCATACTACGTGGAACTGTATCCAAAAAAGCTGAAGTTGAACAACTGTCGAAACTGAAATAATAAGAAACGAAAACTTCGGTCGATGGCCCTTAGTCAGAGAAGGGCCTTACTCGAAATGTTGTTTTCAGATCAGCATTTGCATCAGATAATTTTTGTCTCAATTCTTGGACCCGGTCATGTTTTCTCGCTTCCATTTCATAGAATTTCTCTTTTTCAGAAGCCAGTTTTTCTAATGCTCTATTATGACGTTTCATTTCTTTTTGATATCCATTTTTATCAAACATTTTAAACAGATATCCAGCACCAACAAAAGAAATTGCTGCAAATGTTGTCTGTATAAATGCAGCCATTATGTATATAATTAATTAGATAAGATTTAATTCTTAATTAATTTCCTTTGAATGGGTCAGTTGGAATGTATTTCTTATTCTGTAACCATCTAACCAACAAAGTGCTTCCTGCAACACCAGCTGTGAGCTTTGCTACACCACGGAAATCTGTTGCATCCGTCAGTTTCTCTTTAAAGACTTTCTTTGAAACCACTGACAATCCAACAACACCAACAGTTACCATTAAAGCGTCATATCATTCATAATTTCCTTTTCATTCATTTTATCTCCCATATATTAGTTTATACTTTATCAGCTATTCAGAGTAAGCTGTCAGCTAAGTTGATTCTATCGAATTTTATTTTATGATTATCTAGAGTTTGATTATTTCTAAACTTCTTATTTCTACAATATGGACATTTTATTCTTGTTTCTGACATATAATTTGTAATTTGATGGATAATTTCATTATAATCACTGGACACTAAACATTTATAATGATTCATGTTATAGTTATTTAATAGTTCCTTCTGTGAATCTGTCAATTTTCCATTATTTTTGGGTGTTTTAAACTCAATACAGAATCCACTATAATGTTTATGCAGATTAGTAATAAGATCTGATTATCCTTTTTGATAACCTTTACAAAAAGACCTGATTCTCTTATAATCAGCATCTTGTAATTCTCCAAGTCCAGCAATTAAAAGGGCACCTGGATAGAATTTCTTTATAAAAGAAACTACTTTTTTGTGAAGGTCAAATTCTTCTTCTATTTTAAATACATTATTATTCGGATTGTTAAAAATCCTATAATATCCATATTTTGTAATAGAAGGAAGAACATCTTTAGTTGCCCATCTTTTGAATTTCTTTGCTTCTCGTAAATTTGATCTTAATATTAGTGAATAAAGTCCACATTCATTCAAAAAAGTACACCAATAGGCCTGACGTAGTGATTCGCGACGTCAGGTAATTTTGTCTTCTGGGTCCACATATTTTATTATTGCATCACGTGTATTTTCATATCCCAATAAAGCTGCAATTTCTTTTCCTTCAAACCAGGGATTTCCAGACTTATCAATATAAGCATTTATAGTGAAATTCAATTCTGTATTATTATAAAAGATAAGCTATTCTTTAGGATTCATATTCATATAATATCTATACATAATATTTCTTTAAGCCTCGTTATTCCAATGTATCCAGCAGCGTAGCTGGAACTTTTTGGGGTTTTTCTTTTGTTGGAGGAGGTTCCATTTGCGGTTTTTCTTCTTTCTCGGCTTTTCTGGCAGCTGAGCTGGCAGTTGAGCTGTTGTATTCTTTCCTTACATAATACAGACTTACAATTGCGACAGTGATTCCTATAGCATTAAGAATTAATCCATAATTTATTTAACTTTTATTGTCATCTATTTCACCTTGTTGTTCTTTATGAATTTTTCTTTCTTTCTTAAGTTGTGCACGACGTTTTCCTGCTTCAACACGTTTAGGATCTTTCTCTTTCTTAACTGCAGTTATCTTTGGATCAGCTCTGCTGTTTTCTTCAGACATTCTATGGTACATCTAATGTTTTACTTACAGTTGTGCTGTTAGTTATCTGTAAACAGTCTGTCAGTTATCTGTCAACAGTCTATCAGTTATCTATCAACAATCTATAGGTTATCCACAGATTCTCTGTTAAACATTCTATTATATTTCTTTGACATTCCATTAATAGTTGGACATATATCTGTCGCTATATCATCTAGTATTTTTGTATCTGTTAAGAAAACTTTCTCATCATATGGAATACCTCTAAAGTACATTCTCAATTGTATGAGGATTTCATTATAATTTGTATAAGCAAATCTACAACTCTCAATCTTATTAGCTATATCGGACTTAGTAACATAACCTTGGATAACTACACCAACTCCAGTTATGGACAAACTTGCAAAATGTGTGAATGGAGCTAATGCACTTCTTACAACTGTTAGAGACATTGATGTCATATTTAATGCTAATTTTATTGTTTTTAACTTCTTATATTTCCATATGTAACAAGTTGTTAATTTACGATAATATAAATACCAGTTTTTTATTTTATTTATTTCTTCTTCTGTAAGCTTATCATGGATATCTAAATGTTCTATGGATTTTCCAGCTAAGCTCCTCATTTATATACCATAATACATATTTACTTTTCAATTAATATATAATATACATTTTTATGTAGTATAATGAAATCATACTCTTGTATAGAAAAATGATATAAAAAGTTGGAGTCTATAAATAGTCTATAAGATTTATACAATAAATATACTGTTAGAGTGTGAGTTCAGATTATAAAAAGGTTTAAAGGAATGTTGATATATACTATTATAATGGAATCTTTTAGAGACGATAATTTAGGTTTTTATGTTATTATTTATAAATCAAAAAGTTCCAGCAAAGCTACTGAAATATGGATCCGTGGAAAAGATATTTGTATTTCACTTGGATACAAATATTATAAAAAAATACTCCAAAAGAATGTATCTAAAGAAAATAAAAAGTAACTTAATTGTCAGGATCATAGGTATCTTTGTTACTTTTTAAATAAAGATGGTGTGTATGAATTGATTAATAAAAGCAGAAAAGTAGGTAAAAAGAAACAATTATTAGAATGGTTGGAAAATAATGTTTATTCAAATAGTGAACACTCCATTATGAGGATTTATAAAAAAGACCACAAAGCACCAAAAATATTCAAATCAGACCCATATAATAAATATAAAAAGAAACGAAAGCCAGAAAGCGGAGCTTTTAAATATGAAAAAACGAAATCTGAAGCAATAAAAGAAGCCCTCGAAGATGCAGAAATCAATTATGGTTTGGATGACCATCTAAAGAAAGACAAACAATATAATCAAGTATTTAAAAAGTATTATGATGAGACTTATGAAAATGAAAGCCCTGATAATGAACCTAAAGAATTGTCTATTTTTACATTCAATACCTGAAAGATTACTCTTGGAGTATAATTATAGTATAAACCCCTAGAGATTAATTATTAACACCAACATTTTTATTAATAATTTATCTAAGGGTAATCTTTCACATTTATTTCTCATTTAATGCTAGTTTAACAAGTATTTTAATAGTTTACTAAAGAAACTTGAAGCTTGAATCCGCAATTAATTTATGGTGTGTTACCGAAAGTTTGAACTAATATTACAAATAATTTATATTGAGAAAAATATTTGCCAAATATATTCTCTAATGTATTAGAATGATTAATAGAATATAATCTATTATGACTTGTTTGTGGAGCAATAAAATCATATTTTATGTTTGAACTATTCAAAGAAATGTTTAAAAATTCAACAGGTTTAAATGTTCCATCTTGATTATAAGCTCTTACATACATTTTAAAATAACGGTTGTTAAGATTAGCATCAGACATTGAAGAACCAAGAAACATCCTTTCAACATTTATTATTGTTGAATTAACAGGATTGTTATAATATATTGGTGTAAATGGATTGTTTAATGGATAATAATAACCATCAGCACCAATTTGTGTCTAAAGATAAGATTTTTGTGTCTACATAACTCTTAATAGTAACATCGATATCATTAGTAGGAGCCAAAGTTTGTTTTATCTTGTAATAACCCATATTTATATTTCCATCAGCAGTACCTTTTAATTTCTTTCTGTTATCATCAACATACTTTTTACTTGTTAAATGATTGTTATCTGTAGGAGCTTTAGATTGTGATATTTTATATGTAGACTTATCAATATTTCCAGTAGCTGTGCCACTCAATTGGTTGACAGCTGAGCGGTTATCATAATCTTCAGAGATGTATCCGTAGTATAAACTCATCTCTATATATTATAATGTAGATACAATGTATTTGCTCATAATATATCCAGCAGCAAGAGTTCCACCAAATATTATAGTTAGATTGCTATTATGTTCGCTGCCTTTTAATGGTTTAACTGTTGGTTCACTAAGTTCATTTTTTAATGGTTTATTAAGTTTATTTTTTAATGGTTTACTATGTATATTGTTTAAATGTCTACTTTATAACAGCTTACCAGCTAAGCTGCTCTGTATAGCTGTTGGTTTAATACCACTGTTTTTTAATGGTTCTTTATTTATACTATTATATCCAAAACTCATGGATGTATTTGCTATTTTCAAACGATTATTATATCCAGGAACTGGGTTTTTTAATATTATTAAATTGTTTGATAATAACCAAAGACTGGGTGATACTGCTATATTTAATATGATATTAGTGTCTGTTATTCTTCTATTCATTTTATTTATTCATGTTGAAACATTGTAATTAAGAACACTGTCTTCCACAACAGATCGGAACTCTTGTTGTGTTTCTAATGCACTTGCTCTATCGCTATAAATTGTTTTGTCCTTGCTTGACTACCTAATACGGAATAAATGAAGGATTCAATTGACTCATTTAGATATTGTATTCCTATTTTTGTAAATCCATTGCTTTTCAGTGGTACATACCTTTTGTAATCATCATTTATTGAATACTTGAATAACAGATATATTTTCCTTCCTTTGAATTTGGCTATATACGGACAACCTCTTATTTATAGAATCATACGTCTCCCAAGGAAACATTTCATGAATTTTTTTTTCTCTGTCTTCATAAATTAATCTTCTTCTAATATGGTTATTATTTTGGTATATTTCACCTGCGTTGAATTCATTTGATATATCTGGCATTTTTCTCCACCTTGTATTCTTCTTAATCTTCTTACAGTGAAATACACATGGAAACGCATTAGAGAAGTTATAATTGGATGGACATCTTGAGGTGTCAGATGTTGTATGGGTATCCCACAACAATAAGTTGCACAATAAACTGTGAATATAAGTTGATAATAAATCTCATTGTTGTCCCAACTACCTTTTCTATATGAAGTTGTTATTTTTGGTAATTGAGGTAATTTTGACATAAAGAAATCCTTGTTATTCACATAAATTCTGAAGTTTTCTATAGGATAATTTAAAACATAATAGTCTGGAAATATATTTGGAAAATAATTCCCATCACTGTCTGTAAAAGGTTTTGAACTTGGTATCTTTTGTATTGTTCCATTTGATAACCATAAAGCAGGAAATCCTGGTGAATGAATATTTGATTCTTTTACTGTTGACAGCTTAGCTGTTAATTCTCCTACCTGTGAAGAACCATAAAGATCTTCTTCATAAATAAGATTATTTTTAAATTATGGATCTGTAATTAATACCCAATCAGAGTAATTAGGAGTGATTTTATAATAAACATCAATGGATTTTAATTTACCAGCTAATCTGCCATTTTCATATAAATTTTATCCAAATTCAAATTTACTAATTTTTGCATTACGATATTGTTTTTTAAACCATTCTAATGCTTGTTTTTTAATATTGTCTGGTACCACCATATATACAATATAATATATATTATATGAAGAGATTAACTGTACTTATAGATGGCAGCTCAGCTGACAGCACAGCTGTTCAATCAAAGGAATTGGAACTGAATGAGTCATTTATAATAACACATGAAGATCCATATTTATTGGTTAAGAAGGCAGCTGTTTTTTGGATTATAATAATATTACAACCTTAATATATCCAAGCTCTCACGTTTCTCAAACATCAAACTGCTTCAATCATTACTAATATATAGTGGCTTCCGCTTAGGTCGCACATATATATCGAATTTGCACCTTTGCTCACCATCTGAGTCTCGGTAGCTCAATGGTTAGAGCGTCTCACCGGTCATCAGAAGGTTGCGGGTTCGATTCCCGTCTGGGGCTCAGAAATCATTTTCTGAGTATCGAGCTTGAGGATCGTTCATCTACCTTAACATTAATAAGACTATTAAAGAAGAATATTGGACATTCAGTATGCTTAAAAAAGAAATTGAATCGTATGGAACAGTGATATTAGAAGCAAATTAATACGATGGAACATGTTCTATAACCTCTGATAATAAACTTAAAAAATTTAGGTCCTATTTTAGGGATTGATAAGGATCAAGTAATAAATGCCAATACAAAGACAACAAGTGGAAAAGAAGTTGATACTAATAATCGTTTAGAATACATAGAAGTCTCATGCAGTCTGGTTAATATGTCAGAAAATATCAATTCTGGTGGTAAGAAAAGTGATGTTATAATCACATTACCAATAACAAGTACACAGACATTAAAAGGTAGTGTACAGCATTATGTTGATATTGAATCCAGAGTACAAATAGATAAAGGTATTATAAATAAGATCAATTTTAAAGTCTCAAAGAATGTTGGTAAAGTGTTGTTGGATTTATATATTACGTAATTTATATGAACCTGGCAGCAGAGCTGGCAGCTAAGCAGGAACAAGGATTGAGAGATATTTATTACAATCCAAAAACTGGCTATCAATCATTAGAGAGGTTATACAAAAAAACATTAGAAGATGGGTTAAATGTAAATAGAAAACTTGTGAAAGAATGGTTAAAATCACACGACACATACACTAGGTATAAACCAGTTATTAGAAATCATAATTTTAGAAAGACATATGTTGATTCCCTTGGTGATCAAATTCAAATAGACCTGGTAGATATGGGTAAGTATAAAAATCAAAATAAAGGATATTATTGGATATTAACAGTTGTTGAGATTCTTAGCAGATATGCATTTGCTGTATCTGTTTATAGAAAAGACACAAAGAATATGACTAAAGCAGTTACAGAGTTATTAAATATTTTTACAGCAAAGGAACTTATAAATGAATTGATGTCTTGGACCAATTGGTATATAATTATAATAATACTAAGCATAGAACCATATTAATGAAACCAAAGGAAGTTAACAAAAAGAATGAAGACCAAGTGTGGACAACTCTATATGGTCATATCAATGCTGTCACCATTACCTAAATTTAAAGTAGGAGACACTGTACGAATATCAAAATATAAGTCTGTTTTTACTAAAGGTTATGAGGCTAACTTCACAGAAGGATTGTTTAAAGTAATTAAGGTTATACATGGTTATCCAAATGTGTATGAAATAGAGGACTTGGAAGGTGAGCCAATTATTGGAAAGTTTTATGAAGAGGAGTTATCAGCTGTTGATAAAAAGGATGAGGTATACAAAGTCGAAAAGATATTAAAACGTAAGAAAGTAAAGGGTAAAAAGATGGTTTTAGTTAAGTGGTTGGGTTATGATAGTAAACATAATAGTTGGATTCTAGAAAGTGATATTCAAGATATAGAGCAGTATATACAAATGGCTGAAGGAGGATTCGATGACCTTGAAATGGAAGGTTATGGTAGAAAGTACCCAGAATATGACGATATAAATGAACAAGAGTTAAATAATGAGCGTAATAGACTTTTAAAAAATCGTTTCAACTTATTAAAATATGATATTCAACCAGAACATCCTTCTTTAGTTGAAAATAATGAAAGAATTACATTGATAGTACCTTAGAGAATAAATTTGGCATCAGAGCTGTTGAAACAACCTTCATTATAATAAAGATGGTAAGACTGTCACTATACAAAGAAAAGGAGATCCATCAACAAGTGTTTTAGTTCCTGAAGTAGACATAACAGATGAGATGCCAGAAAATCCTGAAAATGAAAAAATATTTGCTATTCAAGAATTTATAAGAAAAATAAATAAAGATGAAAATTTTATTCTTGATCCAATACTTAATCAAAAAGCATTTAAATTAATAAAAAATATTAATATAACAGGTAAAAATAATATAGATTTTAAACCATTAAGTAGTAGAAATGAAAGAGGAAAAGAGCAAATACTACTTAAAAGAAGTAAAAAAGGTGCATTAAATTATAATAAAGCAGAAATAGCAAGAGAAGCTCTTAGACAATTTAAGAAATTATTAAACGAAGTTTATAGTGAAAAGAAAGATAGATATAAAACTGTTATAAATATGCCAATGGTTGACATAAATACAACTGAAGGTTATAAATCAATCAATGGATTAACATTACAAGAGAACAGAGATTTAAATAGTGAATTAAACCCAACAGATAATGTTGATATGTCAACAAGACCAGAATTTTTCAAAGCTCAATTAAAACACATACAAGACACTTTAGATGATACAATAGAAGAAACAAACAATTTAGCAATGAAAGAAGATAATAAATTTAATGAGAAATACAGAGAATTACAGGAAAGAACTTGTGGTTTAATAGAAGCTAAAAATTTAATAGAAAATCAAATAGAAAAAGAAACTGTAAGAGAGCAACAGGAGGAAGATATATAAGATTACAACGTTTTAAAAAATGGGCAAAAGAAAACATAGTTGGATTATCAGGAATAGCAATATCAATTGCAGGTATTATAACCACTATTATCGTCTCCGCAAGAAAGGCTATTCTGCGTGGTGCACAAGTAACAGGAAAATTTGCCAAAGCTTTGTATAATTTAAGCAAAAACCTGGGATCATTAATAGCTCCTTTGCTTAATATAATTGCTCAATTTATCGCATTAGGTGCTATAGGATTGACATGGCTTGTGGGTGTTAGTGGTAGCATTTACACTGTATATAGTTGGAGCAGCTAAGATGGAATATAGAAAACGAAGAAGAAAAATGAAATAAAATATATGTTATACTATATAAACATGAAAGAAACAGAATTAATTCCTGGATTTAGAAGAAGTCATATGGCTAAGGTGAAAGGTGAAAGAACACGTCATGTGGTTACTTTTAATCCAAATAAAGTAAATCCTGGAGAAGAATTATATATTGATAATCCTAAAATGAAAATGGACAGTTGTTTGTTACCTGGGAGTTTACATCTATTGTTCACATTCAAAATCAGTAATACAAAATCATGGTTTCTTAATAATTTGTCTAAAATGTTACAAAAAAGACTTGCAGGACAGACTTGCAGAAAATCTGTATGAGGTGTATAAAGACCTTTGGAAAACCAATTATGAGAGACTCGATATGATTGAATATGGAATTGCAAGTAAAAATATTAGAAAATTGATATCAAAAGATGACTCAGGTTCAAGTAGTGGTGATGCACAGAAAGTAGGTGATGCATTAATGTTTAGCATTTATGGAAATAAACAGAAAATTTGGTTGGATAAAATAATCCGTGATCATGGTCTGCATGCACCATTTCACATGAATAATAATTTCCGTTATGTTCTAATACTACCTGAATCAAATGAAGTAATGACTGTCCAAGCAAATCAAATTCTTGGTACATATCCATTGGAAGACTTACAACTGGAATATGAGACTAAAGAAAACGTGGATATTGCTGAGGAATTACCTTCATTATATAATGTTGGTAGATCACTTTCTTATGAACATGTGACACTTATGAAGACCGTTGTTTGGGCAGCTGCTAGCACATTAACGAATGAAAATATAAATATACCAAGAAAATCCATGGAAGCAATTGTTTTATTGTTCACTAAATTGAGTATAGTAGACAGTGAAAAATATATATATCCAAAAATAACTGTTCAAAGTGAAATTGACTATTGAAGGAGTTCCAAATAGTGTCTATTGTAATATCTTTGTTGTGTCAGATGGTCTTGTGAATCCTATCCAACATTAGACAAATGTGATTATTTATGGAAACACCATTTAATATGATAATTAATGGAATGACAGGATGTGGAAAAACATATTACCTTCTTAACTTTTTAGAAAGAAATTATATGAACCATTTTGAATTTATTGTAATAATCTGTCCTACTTTTAGTTGGAATTAAACATACCAAGAATGGAAATTTCTAAAAGACCCAGATTTAATAACAATTGAATGTGACCAAGAACGTATTGACCTGATCATCAGGTATACAGTCAAAATATTCCAAGGTACCAACACTTTAATTATATTAGATGACTGCGCTTGTAGTACAGATGTAAAGAAAAGAGTTAGTGAGTTGGTACAATTAGGATTTGGAGCAAGACATTATGAGCTATTAACAATAGTAGTAACACAGCAATTAACCAGCATTAGTAAATCATATAGAGAAAATATAAGCTGGTTGAGTACCTTTTATATTCCAAATAGAAATGATATGAAAATAATAGTTGATGAATACCTAAATGGTGTAAGTAAGGAAGAAATAAATAACATTATAAAAACTCTGAAAAACAATAAATATTCCGTATT
The DNA here is from genome assembly GCA_030142905.1 of Heliopora coerulea. NCBI lineage: Eukaryota > Metazoa > Cnidaria > Anthozoa > Scleralcyonacea > Helioporidae > Heliopora > Heliopora coerulea. The sequence goes on from JASJOG010000014.1 coordinate 2,309,569, forward strand.
AGAGATTAACCATATGATTATAATAGATACCCTAATGTATAATCATACCTAGAAAACGCAAAGATTCTTTTGAAGAAAGTATTGAAGAATGTGCGAAAGAAATGAAAACCGAAGCTGAAGAAGTTGACAACGCAGCTGGCAGCGCGGCTGATCCGAAAGATGAAATTGAAAGGGGAAGAATTAATTAAATTTGCAAAAGATGGACAGATTGATAGAAATGTTAAAACCATTAAAAAAGCAAGTAATAAGGTTATGGAAAGATATTATAATAAATATGAAAGGAAAAGAATGCAAAAGGCGAATGAATTTCTAACTGACCAACTAATAAGTACGTTTGCTGATGCATTAGGTGGTTTGGATGCTATAGAAAGTCCAGATGTATTATCAGATGAATTCAGAAAAGATGATTTATTGAAAAACGATGTCCCTAATGTCGTTGAAAAGATAAGCCCTTATATTCCAATCTTAGGATTTTTATCTGGAGGAATAACCACTGCTAAACATGTTTATGAACATAAAAGTAAACCAAAATCAGAACAATCAGATGAACGTAATAATCCAGATAATGAAACATCAGATAATATGTAATGGAAAATTTCATAGATATTAATAGGAAAATAAATGAGCCCGCAGAAAAATTAAAAAATGTAGATGATTATAAAACTTTTAAGCAATTATTTGAAGAAATTTCTAATGATATTTGGCCTATAATATATGGGACAATGTCTTTTACATTTAATTTCTGTAGTTTAGTTCTATCTTTTTTGTCTATCGAATTTCAAAATAAAGAAAGATTTATTGAACAACAGATGGAAGAGTCGGACGCATCTTATGAATCTGAATCTGTAATATCCGCATCAACAACATCAGATTATGAAGAAGAAACATTCACACCTGTAACAGAAGAGGAATATGAAAGTACCTAAAGAAGACATTAATAGGTGGTGGTTAGCAGCTGTGCTGCTAGATGACCAATCATGGTAAAAAAGTAGGCAATTAGTTAAGAGTAGTATACAATATGGAGGTGTGTCCACAGTATGATCCACCTTAGTCACCATAAATAGAGCCTTTGTAGATTTTGACAAAAACTTCTAACTTTTTTTTGAAAAATCAAAAAATACCTTAAAAATGAGGTGAAAACCATGTAGGGGGTACATGGTTTTTGAGGTGTGGTGAAACTGTGGTGAAAGCTAACTTACTCCAATTGCGATTCGGATGTCGATCGAGGACATGAGTAGCGGCCACCGTTTTTAAATGATACGTTCAAAAGATAGATTTTTTTTTTCTGAAAACATTTCTAAGTTCCGTATTTTCACTGTCACTGACAAGCAGCTGGATCAGTACATCTTTCAACAGCAAGATCACTACTTTTATATTCGCAATCGACTGAAATTTAGGGTCAGATATTATTAGTACAGTTATTTTAACAAATAAACCTCGACAAAGAATTTTAATGAAAAGCGTTTAAAAAATGAAAGCCGACGAAAGCACACCCAGCACACACTTATAATGTGTCTGTATTGGTAGTGCTATGGATAACTTGTGGTCTTGACCGCAATCCCGAAATCTTCAGTCGGTGTAAACGAGATATAAATTTCCACGAAGTAAAAAACTCACCAGAGGCTACCAGATCAGCGTTCCTTACGGCCGCAACAGAAGTTACCCATGATTCACGAGGAGCATTGTCGTTTCTGTCATCATTTGGTTTATGAGCATCGAGAACTGTGCATGATGGTTTCTTTTTCGTCACAGACCATAACGACAATGACCTAAGATGCAACACGGAAATTATGGCGCTTGTTCAGCAAATGACAAAAACTCGTAAAACACCTTACCGCAACTGTTAAGGATATTTAGTTAGAAGTACTTTGCCTACCGTTACAAAAGTGTTGGAAACGTCGAGAAGACTAAATATGATTTGTTAATAACCGACGGAAATGCAATGAAATCGGTCAACGAATAACAGTTGGACGTTCGTGCAGCTCATACCTCAGAAAAACGATTTTTGAGCCCCATGACCGGTCACCAGAAGGTTGCACAGATTCGACCCCCATCTGGGGCTTAAAAATCATTTTTCTCAAGAACGAGTTGGACAAATGTCCAAACATCATCCGTGATATGTTCAAGCTGCTTTCCGTTTGTTCAAAACTTGTCGTAGACATCATTATAAGCAAAAGCGTCATTCTTTTAAAATGTTAATTATGAAATTTCGAGATTTCCAGTTTCAATCATACTCTGGGGAGCAACATTGTGATTAGAGATATATTTTGGAAATGATGGAGCTTCGAGATATCTTGAATGGTGGATGAACGTTCGTCAAGCTCTATCCTCAGAAAAACGATTTCTGAGCTCTAGACGGGGATCGAACCCGCCAACCTTCTGATGACCGGTGAGACGCTCAGAAATCGCTTTTCTGAAGATAGAGCTTGACGATAGTTCATCGATCATTCAAGATATCTCCAAGCTCCACATTTCCAAAATTTATATCTCATCAATAAAAGTATTAACATATAGTGGCTTCCGTTCAGGTCGCACATGTGTCAAACTTGCACCCTAGCTCATCATCTGAGTCACCGGTCATCAAAAGGTTGCGGGTTTGATCCCCGTCTGGGGCTCAGAAATCGTTTTTCTGAGGATAGAACTTGAAGAACGTTCATTTCTCATTCAACACTGTGATTGTAAAAACATGGAATATTACGTATGGAATATTACGTTCAAGAGTTTGGCAATCTAGGGATTTGCCGTAGGCTGCGCCGTGTGCGATTGTTATCCATTGGAATTTATTTAACAAATACTCCGATTGTTTTAACAAAGTTACACTGTGTTCAAAATATGGCTGCGAGAGTAGTATCTCAAATTGGTAAATCGGGCACACTACTCCAGTGTTACTGGACCTTCATTGGCTTCCTGTACATTATCGTATAATGTTTAACATTTTATTGTTGGTATATAAGTCACTAGGTATCTAGCTGACTTATTATTGGGTATCTAGCTGACTTATTACATTATCGTAGTTCCACTAGATCGTCGCGATCTGTCTCTAACGAACTTTTAATGCAACCAAGAACTTTTACCAAAACATATGGAGATAAAGCGTTTTCTGTTTGTGCTCCAAGACTGTGGAACAATTTACCACTGAACATACGAGGGTCTTCTAGTATTGGTTTTTTTAAACAGTCTCTTAAAACTTATCTTTTTCCTAAATTTGTTAATAGTAAATCTTTATTTTTGTAGATCACTTTATAGACATTGTTATTAAGATGTAGTTTTCAGATTTTGTAAATATTATTGTACAGTGCCTTGGGCAAACTCTGGATTGGTGCGCTCTATTATTATTATCATTATTATTATTATTATTATTATTATTATTATTATTATTATTATCGTTTTCTCACGGTCTAGTTCTTAACCGCTTGGTAACTCACTATCAGGCTACATCCCGTAGCTTAAAGTAGTGAGCTTTCACCATCTATTTAACCATTTTCTAATACTTTTCGTATTATTCGAGCTGTTCCTAGCAAACAAGATTTTTGAAGAAGTTCAAAACTGTCCTCCATATTTATCCTTTTCAACCACTGAGATAGTCTTTTTCCAACCGTTTCTAACGCTTCAACCACAATCGGTATGATAGTTACATTCCTGCAATTCCACAGTTCAATAACTTTTCTTCTTAAGCCCTGATATTTAGTGAGTTTCTCCTGCTCGTTCTCCTCTACTCTTGTGTCGAACGGACACGCGACATCTATTATCCAACAATCTCTTCTTTCTTTTCATATATCACAATATCCAGCTTATTATGTTCAATATGATGATCGGTCTGTATTGGGAAATCCCACAACAGTTTCACGTCATCATTTTCCAGTACTCTCTCTGGAGTGTATTCATACCACTGTGCCTTGTAGGGAAGTTTATATCTTTTGCACATGTTCCAGTGCACTACAACTGCTAATCTATCTTGACGCCAAACCTTATACTGAGGCTGCGCAAGTTTTTTACATTCAGCAACAACATGGCTGATTGTTTCATCCCGTTCCCCACACATTCTACACAAAGGGGTTATATCTTATCAATTTTATTCCTTATTGCATTAGTTCCCAATGTTTGATCCTGTGCTGCTATTATTGTTCCCTCTGTTTCCTTTTACAGAGCCCCTTTTCTTAGCCAAAGCCAAGTTGCTTTATCTCGTACACTCTCTGTATTCCTCATGAACTGTCCATGCAATACTTTTTCCACATATTGACTCTTCCTTTGCTCCTTCACTTCTCTCCCGTTTTTACCCTCATCCAATATTCCTTCGTTTTTTACAGCATTTAGCAGCCTCTCCTGACTTCCTTCAAGATATTCATTCAATCTATAAGATTCTATTGCAACACAGCCCTCAACACTAATCAATCCCCTTCCTCCATTGTCTCTTGATGTACAGCCTATCTATGTTGGCTCTTGGGTGCAAAGTTCCGTAGATTGTCAATAATTTCCTAGTCTTCCTATCCATGCTTCTGAACTCTGTCTTGGTCCAATTTATTATACTTGCTCCATATCGAACAATTGACACCGCTCTCGCATTAATTGCTTTCATGTTCCCTCCATTTAACTTTGATTTAAGGATCTTTCTAACTCTCTGATAGTATTCTGATGTTATAATATTCTTCATACCTTCACTTCTCATCCCCTTCTAGTATTCCCAAATATTTATATCCTTCTTGTTTCTCTAACCCTCTGATTATCCGATTGTCTAGCATCCTTATTCCATCACATTTAACAATTTCGCCTCGTTTCATGACAAGCACTGCACATTTTTCAATTCCATATTCCATACAGATATCACTACTGAAGATCCTGACTGAATTTATCAGGCTATCCACTTGGTTTTCATTCTTCGCAAATAGTTTAAGGTCATCCATGAACACTAGATGATTGACTTTGCCTCTGCCGTCGCCTAAGTTATACCCAATCTTCATCTTCCTGAGAATAAGTGACATTGGAATTAATGCAACCACAAAAAGCAATGGCGACAAACTATCTCCTTGAAATATTCCTCTGCGTATCCTAACATTCCCCAGATCTTTCTTTCCCACTGTCAAATTTGTAGTCCATTTATCCATTCCATTCACCAGTTTCTTTTTAATATTTTCAGCTACTCCAAACATATCAATGCACGTTTTCAACCAATTATGTGGGACCATATTGTACGCTTTCTTGTAATCAATCCATGCCATTCCTACCTCCGTTTTTCTCCTCTTACAATTTCTTTTGATCATTTTATTAATAAGAAGTTGATCCTTTGTACCCCTTGAATTCCTTCGGCATCCTTTCTGTTCTTCTGGAGGTAGATTCTGTTCATCCAAATGTTCGTATAGCTCTACACCTACTATTCCAGTGAATAGTTTCCACATTAGGGCAAGACAAGTTATTGGTCTAAAATTTGTTACCACATCTCCTTGCGTCCTATCTTTCTTGATCAAGATGGTTCTTCCTGTTGCCATCCAGTCTGGGGTCTGGCCTTCCATCAAGCATCTTTAAAGTCCCATAGCTATTCTTTCGTGGCATGATGTAAATTTCTTTAACCAAAACCAATGAAGACCATCTGGTCCAGGTGCTTTCCAGTTGTTTACTTTCTTTAGCTGTCTCTTTACTTTCTCCGTTGTCAGTACCATATCCTCCTGCTTTTTTACTCTGTTTAATTCCTTCTTCCATTATTATTATTATTATTATCATTATTATTTTATCTTTCACAGCTTATGCCGGTAGTATTTAATTATCCCCCGAAAACTGGCCACAACCAATAGCCTAAGGTTCCGAGTTTTTCAGCCTTCCAAGCTCCTTCTCAATATTCTTGCCGTTCCAAGCAATGCCGTCTTTTGGAGAAGTTCTATTCTAATCTGTACGTCCAGTTTTTCAGTCCACTTGTCCAGTTTTATACTAATTGCTCCCAAAGCACCTATAACTATTGGTATCATCTGAATTTTCCTCATCGTCCACATTCTTTTTATTTCCCTTTTCAGGTCGTCATACTTTTCCATTTTCTCTAATTCTTTTTCACCTATTCTGCTATCTCCTGGAACTGCGATGTCTATAATCTTGTATATTTGAGACGACGCGGCTGCACATATCGTTAACATTAAAAAGCGAGTAAATGTTTTGACACCCGTATATAGTAAGGAAAAACATTATGAGCGAAGTCACTTACCCATCATCAGAACCAGAGATAAAGTTTGCTTCATTTATCATTTTTACACAGTCGATAGAACCACTGAAGTATCAAAAAAATAAAATAGTGTAAATAAATGAAAAGTAAACACCAAAAGGATGTATAGTTTGTCACGACCACACCAAAAAGCGTTTTCTCGAAACCAAAAGAAAACAACGCATTTAGACAGATAACTATGCTATACAGTTCCAGCACAAAAATACGAGACGAATTATGACATGTTCCAAAACCTTTTCTAAAACAAGATGACTAAAAAACTGGTTCTGATGGTCCAGTACAAGAATTCCAGACCAACGTAACTAATGGATTTTGCACATTTCTTATTGTGGTGAGAGTATTTCCTCATAATAACGTATCATCCCTTGGCACCACAGTGGTAGTTGAGACCAGCTTGTCTGAGACCAAGAATCACTGGTTCAAGAACAACATCCAGATCTCTGTATCCAAGACAAAGACTGACACATCGAGACCCAAAATTAAACTTACACAATTACAAAACGTAAATAATTAGAATCTGGGTTCCATTTTGATCATGATGTAAAAATTCCAAAGAAGAAATCGTAAATACTCTATTAACAGGTGCGCTTCCTAAAGATTTGGTTCTTCCCTTAGACAAAACTTTAAACGAAATAGCTTATTAACGCCATCTGTAATAGAGGTGCCATCTAACCAAATAACATTTGGCGGTAGCCGGAATAAAATATAAAAAAGCGCTTATGGTAGGTTAACATCGTACACAACGCTTATGTGAGCCCACGAAAACCCATGCACAGTAAGTGACTAAGGCCCTGTTTACAAGGAGGACGGGTGACCCTTCTAAGGAGGTGACCCTTCTTAGCGAGCCAAAAGATAGCCCCTGTTTGCATAACGTAGGGTGACCCTTCTAGCCGGGGCAACTTTACTGGTAGGGTCACCCTACCTCTGCGTGATCACTAAGGTTTCGGTCCTTGTCACTTTCTTTGCTTGTTTCTAAATTCGTTGATTGCAAGGATGATTTGACTCTGAGGTAGTTTTTTCTTAATTACATTATTTGCCCGATATCTTCGCACTTTTACAGTGAAACATGATCTGTCTGGAAGGGTTACCCTACCAGATGCGTTTACATGGCTTATGTAAACAAAACGACAGCCATGCCGCCAGGGTTACCCTAGCAAGCTGGCAGGATCACCCTACCACTAGGATCACCTTAGCACTTACGTAAACGAAACGCAGCTGCCACGAAGAAAGGTCACCTTACGTCCATGTAAACAGGCCCTAAGAAGTCACTTTTATGCAAGTTTGTTTCCACGTGACCTGTTGTAAAGACCTATTAGCAGGGGTCAACCGTCACGGCTCATTCGATTTGGTCAAAAATAAGTGAACGGAGTCCTGTACGATCCAGTGAAAATTAGCCGCGGAGTTCCCTGGGTGCTTTCCTGGATCCATTGCTTTTTCAACCACGTTGTGACTTGATATCGCAACCTCGCATGTATGCATGTTATTGCCAATCTGACTTTTGTTTCGAGTAATAATGAGGAACTTTTTCAAGTCATGATCACGCATTTATTACATACGCCCAAATTAATTAGAAGAAACGAACCAAGTCTTAATATTACTAAAACTAAATGCATGTTCTTCGGAACACAACCTGGGTTAGGACCAATACCAAATGAGCCAGAGGTGCACGTCAACAGTGGTAAAAGAAATAGATTTCAGTCTTGCAGACCGCTCGCGCATCAAATGGCACTATTTGCATAAACTAACATCAATATAATTAATACAATTAATATAATTAGCATCAGTACAATTCGCGTCGTTCAGATTATGTCCATAACCCAAGGCCATAAGCCGTGACCTTACAAAAGAGTCTCTCGTTCAGAAAGACCACCCTTTGGAACAACTTGCCAACTGCAGCGTTAAATGCTAATTGTAAAAAAGAGTTCTGCAACTACTTGTAATTTCTTCTTTTTTCAGAAAAAATTCGAAATTAAAGGTTGAAGTATCTTTAATGTTCATTTTTATACATCTTTTAAATTATCCTTTAGACTTGCAAATCTTCGAAACTTTACTGGTTAGAGACCGAGACAAAGTCCTAGACTTTGGCGAATATCAAGACGAATCTCAAGACCGGGATCTACAAAATATAGTTTCGTAAACAACAATTCTTATTACTGGGGTTATATCCTGTTCTGGCTATCATTATGTCTTCTATTATTAATAGATACTGGACCCATACCATGAACCGTTGAAAACCAGCTGAGATTCTGTGAGAACTTTCCACAACCGCACACTTGCATCTCTTCCTCCAGAACTTACTGCTTGTTCATTCTTCATGCTGTCGATGGCCGTTATTCCATCTTCATGACCAAACCTAGGCAGGTGTAGATAGCTAATGAGAACATGGGTGTTGTGCGATACGAAACGTGCTCTTGGAGAAGTGTGAAATTACACCATGTAAAAATGATTATGTTGTTAGTACTGCGGTACTAACGAAATGAAGATTTGAAATCTCCAACGTCAATATAGCGAGGTTTCTTACAATTTCATCTTTTGTCTTGCCGGTCAACAAGAAATCCACAGGCTCACGAAGAAACAGGTCTTTTCAGCCAACGGAAACAACGGCAGGGACCCAACCACAAAATCGGCACAACTCCATTCACCATAGCATAAATTGAACTCATAACCACACTTCCGGCAAAGGCCTTCGTAGCTCAGCAGGTAGAACATTGGATTCCCAATGTCATGGCTTCGATTCCCACCACAGGGTCTAAGTAGTTTTTCGCATCAGATCTCGCTTAGGCCTCACAAAAAACCTTCGCTTCTTCTAGTTATCTTTTGTTTTGCAACTTAATTTGGACATGTCTCAATTTATACAGAAATGAAACAGCAATTGAAAATATAGTAAAAAAAACCAAAAAAAGACGAACAAGGTGACTCCATGTGGCCATCTTACACGATACGCATCAGCACGATACGCGATATCGCTAAATGTTAGCAGAGGAGGTTTTCGAGTATGCAAAATAAATGTAATTCCAACAACAGTGTGCATAATCATAACTTAATAGTGAATTTTCAACTTTGAGTTATCTTCATACTAATTAAACCATAACAGGTTTTAGTGAGCAGAGGAGGTTTTCAGCCTATTTCATAATGCCATGCGAATTAACCACATTAACTTGTGCGACAAGTAACAAATGACCGTTGAAATTGTTGCGTCCGTGGGGCAAAGGACGGTGAAACAGACTGGAGGCATAATGACTATCACACGAAGTAGCCACTGACGACCAATTTAAATTAGAGTTACCGTATTGAGAGTTTGTTCGAAAGTTCTCTCTGACAATTGATGTATTGGCAGGTTTTCATAGCTATACGAGAGTAGTAATCTCAAAAATCATCCTACCGGCTAATAATGATAATTCAACTATTATTAATCCGTATTATTATATGGGTCGCGTTACTTCTGGTGAAATGGAGCGTTCTTATTGGCTGAGACGCTCTGACAGGCAGTCATTACTTTCCTGTAACGGACCGGTCCATTACAGGATCTGGTTTGAATAAGCAAATATACTTCGTGTTCTTTTATTTATTCGTCAACTTTTCTGATTAAAGTCATTGTGGAAAAGATTTAACCAAGTCGTAACCGGTTAATTTTTGGTTAATCCTTGGAAAAACGTGGCTGAATCTCGTTTATTTGTCTTCAAAGCAACTGGGAAATTTTCCCGCCAAAACCTGTCGGCGTCTAGGAAGAACTTACGGCACGAAAAAATCCAAATTTATCAGCATTATTGTAATTGATATGGCTAAATTATTGGTTTTTACTCGTGAATTTGAAGCAAATTGATATTTCTTTGTGCCGTGTGCCTGCAAAAGTGCTTGACGACTAACTCTTTGTCACGCTATACGAATGTAACATTTTTATCAGTATATTTTGCTTGTTTAATGCAAGCCATATAATAAACCTCTTATCAAATTCGTTCGCTTGGTCATTACTGGAGAATTTCAGACCGGGGTGTTTTATGTACGGACCTCGCCCTCCGGGTTCAGTCGCCCTGGTCTGATATTTTCCCGCAATGACTGCACTCTCGGTTATAAGAGGTTAGTAAACGCCCAAAATTTCCGATCCCCTACGATAGACAACATACATGTGCTGAGTAGGATGTCATTTTGACCGATATATTGGCACAAGGTTGCTCTCACATACACTGGTATTGAAATGCAGTGTATGAATTAACAGACAGCAAAACTAAAATTTTAGCCAAAGGCTTTGGGCCTGCGTGCGTTGATATTATACGCTAAATGAAACTCTTCCATTTTGAACCCCACATCTTTTTTAAACAAGCACCTATCACTGTGTTCATTGTTCTGTAACTGTTCGCTGTCTTGTCTTGCTGTGTCTATATAACAAATCCTTGTTTGTCAACGAACCGACGAGGTAAACTTTGCTTGTCTACATGGCATTTGGTTTGTTTCTTTAACAAGGTACTTATGTTTCGACTAAATACTTTGCTGTAAGGTATATCAGTCTGGTATATCATTTGTTGAAATAAAATGATGGTCGTCTTCGTTTTATTTACGACTTTCTCGGAAAATTTCGCGGTTCACAACCGCGATTTCAAAGAAGGAAATAAACAAGACTTGTTCAAAGAGTTTACAGTTCTGGCCAGGGTAAATGGAATTTCAAAGCAGATGGTCTTTTACTGAGAAAAAAAAAAAACACCAGTCAACGAAAACAGCAACCTACGAAACACCACTTCCTGAACAACTGAAGGCAACACAAGTACGTCACTAGAAGATTCAACGCCTTTGAGCAATCATACTCATTGCCAAACGTGGATCGCGAGGTATGTTACAAATACAAACTTCACCTTTGAATGAGCAAGAGCATTCCTTAAATTGAGCGGATCTTTATGTATCTGTCAGATGATGGCGAAATCATCCCTCTTGGGTGTTCCGACATTTTTCTATGAAAGTGCATCATACGATTGGCTTAAAACCTCCTCTGGTTTGTGCGTGAAGCAAAACTGAGGCTATTTCAGAGAAGTCTAACAATAGGCACCTTAAGATCTACGACGTCAACTTCAACGACGACGTCCTTTAAACAATAGAATTCTTCATGCAAAACGAGAATGAACAATTTTTCTCCTCCGGTGCATTCTCAACACCGTCGCTGCTCTGCACACAACGTCAACTAGGCCATTTTCACGTCTTATGGACGGCGTCAGCTCGTGGGGTGAAAAAAACTGTTACTTAAAATTGGACTCAAAGCGAGGCTACGATTGTTTTAGAAGAACTACGTTTAGGAGTCATAAAACAAGCCACAAATATCACGCACGGTGGTCAATATACCGTGGTTTCTTTATATGCCGATATTTTGAAGGTCGCCGTCGTTCTAGTTGACATCTTAGATCTGAAAGTCCTTATTCAGTTCGTCAGGACGGCAGCGCTGGAGTTATATGATGCACGAAGAGCGGATACAGTATCTCTAACAACCTTTGAACACTCTGGATGAATCCTAAGAAAATAATACTAAGAGTTTTAATACAAAGGAACTTACAAGGTATCAACATAAGCCATTTCGTCCAAACTCCAGATTTTTACAGAACGATCTTTAGATGCACTAAAAAGCTGATTGAAACCTTGACGAAATGCCAACCCCTGTAAAGTAAAAATCATTCACCGATCAGATAGTTACCTGTTCTAGTGAATTAGTAAACCAAGGACTTTCTTAGATTTTGACAAAATTAGTTCACCATACGGGAGAAGATGGCAACTTGTACATTTAACGATAATCTTTCGAGCGTAGTAAACGTTGTGTCTTGCTTAAATACAGGAAGTTAGGGTTTCAAAAAAAGACAAAATTAGGTTAGATAGCTCGTACTTATTTAATTCATTGCAACATGTTTAACGTTCTTTAGAAGTTATCATAACTAATTCACGTTTGCAAAGCACTGCGGATAAATATGCTCAGCCGCCATCTCTTTCGTCAGCGTCCATAGTAGCCGTCTATCTGTTCGCACAAGAGAGTCCATTTTCGCACCCCTAACATCATTGCTACGCCTTTCCTTTGGTCGTAGCCATGTGTTCCAATCACGTTTGCCAAGACTGAACAATTTTTAAGATGGAAAAATAATAAGTTTGACCTACATAAGTCCAAAGAACAATATTTTCTATCTTTGTGAAACGTCTAAGTACTATCGAGTGTACAATTAAAACTTGTATTCTCAACTGGGAGCTTCAGATCTATTGTGAGCACGATTTCGGGTTCAAGTTTGTAATCGGGTATTCTTCTACGTATTTTGGATGAGAAAATTCGCTCACAAGTCAATTGCCCACAACGACTTCTTTCGGAAATATCGTCTCGTTAACAACGAGCTATCACTGCTTCTTAATATATCGCAGTATTCGGAATTTTGCGTCAAATTTTGAACAAAACGTCTCAGGTCATCTTTCGAAGACAGTTTATATGGATGGCAGTGAATAAACTTCGTTTCGAGGAGAGCTCTCAGTTATTGGGTCCTGCTATCGACCACAAAAATTCATATTGACATTTACATTGAATTAATGTTTTCTGGGCACTATCGTCGTATTTTCAGTATTAATAAAACACGACCTTTTTCCTCACTTTCGTCAACTAGTATACCACGAACTCGGGTTGCACTGTTCAGTCTTCAAAGTGTAAACCTGCACCACACGTCGGAGCATAAATTTATAATTTACAGATAGAAATGATTCCCATCCATTCACCATATTTGTTTACGGACTCTTTGTGGTACTCGTTCTCTGTTATAATTGATACGAAAGTCAGCAAGACCGACCCAGTTATATTTCGCATTTCAAACTCAAACTCCAATTCCTACTCCCTATGTCTCACAGACCAACAAGTTGTTTTACCCATTTCAACCTCAGAATACATTCCGTGCTTTTAAAATGCTCTTATTTAGACACTGTGTCTTACCATAAAACCTTTACACGAAGAACGTAAGATTTGTATTGCAAATATACTTGGTACGCCTTCTTTTCCCCAAAGAATATATTCCTAACCCAGCTAAGTTTCTACATTTGAAACCAAACAATCAATGGCGACCATGTCAGCATGACTGAAACAAGGCATTGAGCAAAGGACCTCCAAACATCGTTCAGCAGAGTGTAAAACTGACAATTTTAACTCACTAACAACCGACGGAGCTATCAAACCGTTCAAAAAATATCGTCAGTAGTCGGCCAGAACACAAATCATTGAGGTCGACTTCTTTCAACTTTGACAGTTAAAGGATTACAAGAATGCACATGTTTTCCCAATCGCTGTTGACACTCAACTTAAAAAGGAAAATTTACGCAGGTAATGTTGCCTCAAAGCAGTCCTAAAAATTCATGAGGTACCATTACAGATACCCTAAAGGTTTTTTCGTTTATTTATTTTGCATAGTCCCTACTTTGGGATTCGTGTCGATCCCATCCTAAGTGTTGCCCCCTCAGACTTAACACTTAAATCAATTCATTACTCACAGTTACGGCGTCCTTATGTCCTGTGAATGTGTGGATATGACTCAGATTTTCAGAATTCCAAATACGGATATGTCTGTCTTGACCACCGCTAGCCTGAAAAGCAACCAGAAATAGTCTTTCCAAAATACAAGAGCAAGATTTCTTGGCGGAAAAAAACAAAAATTGTAATAACTCCTGAACTGAAACAAGCTAAGTCACGTCACTAAAAAATGACAAGTTTATAATATAAATTAAAGCCCAACCCTGCACAAATACATACCAAGTCCTCTTGACTTCGCCTAGAAAAAGTCTTACATTTCACTCAGACAAACTAGCACACATTAAACGCTCTCTTTTTCTCGTACCTAATGTTCATATTAACGCGGCTCAGGCCGCAGAAAGAAGAAGTAAACTGCAATCTAGCGTTGAACTTCGTTTAAGATCAATGCGGAATACGATTCAGCGCTATAGCATCAGGCAGTTGAGTCTTGTTGGTTCCTACGCTTTGTATTCGCTACTTAATACTTACTGACCTCGCTTGTTCAGTCTGTGCTAGTGAAATATCGGACCGATGTTTTTAAGTACGGACCGAAAGGAGCGCAGTGAGTCGAAATCCGTGCAAAAACAGAGGTCCGATATTGCACTAGTACAGACTGAACAAGCGAGGTCAATAAGTGGTTTATTATATGGCTTTCCTAGAACATAATTGACAAGTGCTAAGGTAGAGAATGTCAAATAAACAAGAAAATATTGACGGAATGCGATCAGGTTGATACATAGTAAAAAGAAACAAAACAACATTCTCTGACCGAAATTTTATTAACACGACCTTTCGGCTATCAGCACTATATCTTTCAATGGGTGACAAGAAAAAAGGAAAAAAACAAGAATTGAAGGACTATGTGCACATGTGAAACATGTCCTTGAATTCTTGTTTCTTCCTTTTTGGTTGTCACCCGTTGAAAGATATAGTGCTCGTAGCCGAAAGCTTGTGTTAATAAAATTTCGGTCAGAGAACGTTGTTTTGTCTCTTCCTACTATGTCAAATAAACACTAACAATTCTTTCGTCGTTTGAAATAGAATTTCTTCACTAACTTCACTCTAAATGGCTTATTTTCCTTTTCTGATTGTTCGTAATACATTTTCATTTCACGCATTGTCAAAAATTTAAATTTTTATTCGACACAAGCAAGGCTTTTTTAAATTTTCCCCTCCTTGAGCGGGCAATACGGGAAATATCCGAATGCTTATGAACCAATCAAATTACAGGATTTCTGTATTCGGACCGCTCGCTGTCACAACCAAATAATATGCTTTATTGTATGTAATGTCATGTTCCAGTATGAATGACTGGGGGCAATATAATGATATATGATATTAGTGTGTACGGAATTTAATACCCTCGCCCACTTCGGGAAGGTACTAATCTCGACGTGCGTGGAGTCCTTTTGCACGCGTAGTAACTAGGGAGAAATATTTTCGCAGTTTTTGAATAATTTATGTCTGTCTGTATATATATGTATATATATATATATATATATATATATATTGATTACTTATTAACCGAGTGTGAAGTCTAAGGTAGATGAACGATCTTCAAGCTCGATACTCAGAAAATGATTTCTGAGCCCCAGACGGGGATCGAACCCGCAACCTTCTGATGACCGGTTAGACGCTCTAACCATTGAGCTACCGAGACTCAGATGGTGAGCTAAGGTACAAATTCGATATATATGTGCGACCTTGATATATAGTGGCTTCCGCTTAGGTCGCACATATATATCGAATTTGCACCTTAGCTCACCATATGAGTCTCGGTAGCTCAATGGTTAGAGCGTCTAACCGGTCATCAGGTTGCGGGTTCGATCCCCGTCTGGGGCTCAGAAATCATTTTCTGGGTATCGAGCTTGAAGATCGTTCATCTACCTTAATATATCCAAGCTCTCACGTTTCTCAAACATCAAAGTATGAAATCTGTACGGAGAAGTATTTGCCTGAGGTCTGTGCGGAAAAAGCCGAGGGCAAATACTTTCCCGTACATACCGAACAAACGAGGTTAATAAGGAATTTATTATATGGCTTTTGGTTCCTTTCTTCATCGCTTTTAACGACGTTTTGCGTTCATGAGTAAGTAGCTTAGTTTACTTGCTTGTTTTTACCAATTACGTTGTGTTTTCTTTTTTTGCATCAATTCATCTAGTTTTCAGCTTTAAATTATCTATGAGAAGATTTAAATTCTTTTTTCGTAATTATTTGTGATAAATCTTTTGTAAAACGTACCTAAATCTGGTTTGTTTGTCTTCAAATCCACTCGGAGATTTTCCCGCCCAAACTAGCCGGTTTGTACGAAAAACTTGTTGCACGGTTAGGCAAGCAATCAGTGTGCGTCACTATGCATACAGACAGGATAGTAAGCTCAGCCATATAATAAATATATATAGGTACATATCTAAGGATTCCGGTCACTCAAATATGTCGAGTGCAAGCTCGGGGACTGGTATGTTGTTGACCAAACCTTACTTTGGTTACCCAGATCCATATTGAAGCAAATCGATTTGGTCCCGTTCTTTTTTCCCTTGTGTGGACCTCTAGCAAGTTGCTTACATCATTTCAACACTGAAGCCAGTAAAGGATTTAAACGATATGGCTTTCTTTGTGCTTGTGGCTGGTTTCACTTTTGCAGGACATCTTAGTTACTGGACAATTTATGACTTGAAAGGACAGTTCTAAAACTCAGCTATTTCGAATATGCATTGGCGAACTGTTCACATTCTGTAGCCACGCTTTGACTGGGCTCTTGCTCATCAATATGAACGAAAGACGTTACGGGAAGTTGCTTGTTGCCAGGACATTTGCTAAGCGACTGAATGTAAACGACATTCTTCGCTGAAGTTGAAACGAAGCTGATTTGTATAAATCGAGACTTTTCACGTTCTAGTACTCACCTAGCTGATCTAGACAATCACAGGTACGTCTGAATCGAGTAGCCTTGAAATGCAAGTTTTGCGAACGGAATAGTTTCGAGCAGCTTTCACTAGTGGCTTCCCGACTTCAATCTCCCCTATGGGAGACTTCTTGGTTCAAATATTATCGCCTGGATTTTGCTGCTGTTTAATGGCAAAGTAGAATGTAGATTCTGATTCATTAGAACGATGGCCTTCGAATATTTTGTTATACTTATCCGGATTGTGTTCGTGGTCAATTGTTCAAGAAGTGGGATAAAACACTTAGCGTCCGGAAGACTTGACCTGAGCTGATAGTCTTTCTACATGAGGATTTCTACACCGCTTTCTACATGAGGATTTCACTGCCTTTTTCAGGATCGTTTTTCCTGTGAAATGTCGCTCCACTGAAGAAATTGGAACCTATTTATGGCTTGTAAACAAGAATGAAAGGCAAACAGCCACCAGGAAACACGCTGAAAAGCTACTTATCTTTGTAGATCATACTATCCTTCGGCGAAAATGCTGTCGGCTTCAGTCTTTCTCATTTCTCGGGTGGTTCGTGGATGATTACCTTCACCATGTTCGACCAGTAATGCTTTTATCAGGATTTTAACACCTCTCAAGAAAGTTTAAAAGTTTAAAACCGACATCTTTCAGTAAATTCATCGTTGAACCCTTTGGGTTGAGGTGCCGCTGAACGCTTCGTTGAAAATACTTAAGAGTTGAAGGTTTGTACACTACGCCACTCTTCTTTTACCAAAGTATTACAGTGGGAAAAAAGTACGTATTTTTCTTCTCTTTACTCGTTCTTCTCTCGACAAAACTTGTACAAGGTTTGCTTGTCGTATTTTGTTGTATGTTTTGTATTTTCCGATTTTTGGTCAGCAATAAACATGCAGAACTCTCTCATGTTTTCTTTGCTTATTTCGTCGGTTTCGTAATTCGTTTCATCTTCGTTACCAAAGTTGCGTGCACGTATTTCTAGTTCTAGCTGGACTGTGTTTTTCGTACGAGACGGTGTAAAGCACCGTGTAACGCTGTTTCAAAGTTTGGTGTGGAAGAGGTTTAGGCTAGTCATTGTTCCATCGTGCCATGAGAGAACGACCAGTCGAAACCTTACAGACAATATGAGTTAGAAAACAGACGAAGTTATAACGGAGGTCAACAGACATCGACAAATCACGAGGTATCAAAACAATATATACACACCAAATATTTCCCATCTGTTGATACAGCTATTGCAAATATATGTCCAACGTGTCCGTGACTATTTTCATTTTTTGAATCTGCATGACGGCCGAGGATTTTTCCCTCTTTTTTACCAGTTGCGAGATTCCCTGGAAAGAATAGCAAATTTTATTTTGGCTTTATGGCATTTTTGAAAAAACTGTCAGCGAAAATGGCCTTAGAATTACTTTGAGTGGGAGATTACCTACAAGAGGTTGTTATACAAAGTGTCACGCGAAGATGACGCAGCCACGTGACATATTCTAAAAAAATTCTTACTTTTTAACATTTTTGACACAAAGCCTAACCAGAAAGAGCTCGTAGTAATATTTCTACAAAGTCCCAAAAAGTTCTTTGGCTTTCATAAACCATTATTAAGCATTGGTAATAACTAAGGATAATATGAGAAAATCTCATGGTAACTTACACATGGTCTGCCAAATCAACTCGAAAAATTAACTTGACTTCAGCGGGATTTGAATGCCCATCTTCAGATCACATTTTGGACAAACTTGACGGTTTGAGATTTATTATGAAATGATAACTTCACAATTAACCTACACTGCCGAAGTCAATTGAAAAATGTTGACTTGTGAAGTTATCATTTCATAATGCCCTGAGGATGATTCTGAAATAGAATTGAAACACTGCACATCCATCCTCATCGATAGCGTTAAGTTGTCGCGAGAATATTTCGTGCACTTAAATTGGATAAAAACTCGCCTCCAATCCCTGTGGACTCGATAGCTCAACAGGTAGAGCGGCGGACCGGTATCCGGAAGGTGCGAGTTCAAATCCCACTCGAGTCAATATTTTCAGTTGACTTCGACAGTGTAGGTTAATTGTGAAGTTATCATTTCATAATACCCTGAGATTTATTCAACACCATCATAAAGAAACCTTCGATCAGCCAGGATTTCCACACAGGAGGGTGAGTGACTGATCTCCTAGTAAAAATTTTTGATGCGCCGATATCCTTCAACAAATGAACCCCTGCCGTACTGTGTTCATACCATTAGATCCTCTCGAGGCAGGAAATGATACCTTGTCACGTTTCATTGCTAGTTTATGATATGTCGTAAGTATGGATCACACACTTTTTTTACAAATGACCCAGGAACAAAAGGTCTGGACTATGAAGAATGATACATCATAATGTCAAAACGGCCCAGAGTGACTATAATAAGCTAGGAAAATGAAGTGGGACCCCACCTTGTTATTGAACTGACGTTGGGTTGGTCCAAAACTAAAATACCGTGAGGCCGCGTGGATGTCGATTTAGATTAACTGACATAAAGCAAAATGTTCTCCGGTTGTCTCCTCTGGTCAGAAAATTTCGTTTTGTCCTGGACAATTCCTGTTGATCGATCGAAATTCTTAAAAACCAACACTGTATATGTTCTAATAAGACACGTTTTCACTACAAGCAATGGAAGGCACGAGAGCGCACGAAGAGACAATGTTCAAATTCAAAAATCTTATTTAAATATAGTAACTTACATGAACAATTTAACTATTCTTTTGAGATTAAGTGTAGCTCAAAACACGTGCAATATGGGTACGTGAATATGAAAAATTAATAAGAACATAGAAGACGCGCGCTCCAATAATTCAGCAAGCTTTCACGAACACATGTAGTTTTCGACCAGTACAAACAGAAAACACAAATGTAAAAGCACTCAAACTCAATAAAACACGGACAAAGACACAGACGCACACATAGGACAGCAAAATAGACGCAGACAAACACAGACTCACGCCCAGACCGACATAGACAGATACGCTGACGCACACAAAGACACATGCACAGAATCAGACACAGACAATCCTGCAGATGAAGGCATGGGAATATAGAATCACATACAAGCAAAAACTCAGACACTCAAACAGATGGAGACGTACACCTAAATCGATACCCTGACGCAGACGCATAAGACACACAGTGAGACAAAAAAAACAATCACACAAATATGCTTACATTTTATAATTGAGCAATCTTTTGCCCCAGAGAAGACGCTTTTGTCGTCAGAAGATATACAAAGGCACGTAAGTGACAATTTATGCCCAGTAAGAACTTTAATCGCGCTCTCATCAGGACATACACACTGGAAAGGAATAAAAAAAGAAAAACTTTCACCGTCAATATTAACTCAGCCTGACCAACATAGTCGAAATTATTTCTAAATGATAAATAACAAACGATGAAATAAACTGCATTACATTTTCAGCAATCTTCCTCTGCAGCTTTCCTTGTTTCTCCAACTACAATGAAAATCACAGTTCACATAAGTACTTTACAAAGCCACTTGGAACGTAACATGCCAACGTTTTATCATGATGAAAAGGGTACATTTTCCAGCTTATATAATACAAGATCTGAGTCAAGTTAAGAAGACGAATGAGTTTCAGGTATATTTCGACTTTGTCAAAAAGCCACTGTCAAATCTGCTAATAAATTTAGAGAAGGTTGAAAACGTCTTCAGTAACAAATCAGGTATGTTGTCCCATTCTTATAGAGGGAACTAGGCAGCCTCAGCACGTTGCGTTACAAGAGACAATTCCTACATTGCGTAAAAAGCCATAGCGGTTCGGGACTTGCCGAAACTGGTAAGAGGAGATACTGACGTATTGAACAAATGCTCTATGTCGTTCAACACTATCTACGTAGCATCCTATTTTTAAATTTCTGAATTGCTTCGACACCTACTGTAAAACGGGCCAAGCTAAAACCCTTTCCACAAGAAAACGAGAGGTATTTTTACATGCATACCGGGCAACCTTTGGGAACCACAATCCTGGTAATTTAGGTCAAAAATCTCAGGATTTTTCCAAATTATCTCCCCGATCCTTTTTAACCTGCACGACAGCACACAAACGGCCTGGGACGAGAATGGTAGATTATGGCATCCAGCGTTAGTCACGTGAAACCTAGATCGCAAATCTCATATCCGTTGAAATTCGTTCGACACTCACTTATTATGCAGAAGAGATTTCCAACTCTCCGGCAAAAAGGACGTTTCAAAGCAACTTTGAGTTTTATATAATCCTAAAAAATAAGTTGAAAGCTTTTCGATTTGACTTTTCAAAATATCCGGTTAATTTTAAACAGGGTTCGTACTCTAATGGTCCATCAAAATTCTATGACTTTTCCATGACTTTCCATGACCATATTTACAAACAAATCCTTGACCTGGAAAAGCTAGAAGCAATGAAACGAGCTGAACAGGGGCTCCGTCAAACAACAAGGGTAATTGGGACCCAGTCTCAGAATTGAAGTGCACGACCAAGCTATAAAAAATTAAGGTTACGAGTATCGTAGATACAATTTTTGCGATATTTTTCATGTTCATTGGTGGTCCCAAGAAACTTGAAAATGTGAGCGAAGAAAACTGAGATAGAATTATTCATTGATCCAGAAAAATCTAATTCTCCATGACTTTCCATGACCGACACCAACTCTCCAGGTTTTCCAGGTCTGGATTTTGAAATTTTGACTTTCCAGGTTTTCCATGACCCGTACGAACCCTGTTTAAATTTGCCAGAAGTTGAGAATTCTGGAAGAATGAGAAGCAGGTAGAGAACAGAAAACAAAGTCAAAACCCGAAGTCTCCCATGCAGTCCGTCATGATTGACCGGTATGTCATTGACAACGACAACTTATTTTCCTACGAAAACCCAAATCCCAGGCCATGTTACTCCTAGGATAAGTCAACTGCTTGGAAACGAGAATGTTGAAAGGGCAGCAAACTAAATAAGACGCTCACCACATCCTGCTGAAGTCGTTCACCCACAATGTCTTCACTGTCGGACAGATCTTCTTTCTTTCGTTCTAACCAGTCAAAAACAAAATAGGAACAGATAAACATATCACACCAAGACAAAAAAGGTTCCATAAAAGTACAACTCCAAATACGATGACACGATGAACTCAAAACTAATAACTATGCACAAAAATATCAGAATTATTTAATATATAATTACTGAAGTACGCAGCATTATTGGATATAACGCAGGCAGCTGAGGTCCCAACTGCCTGTATCATATCCAATAATGTGTCTCAAAGTGATTATCTTTTATAATTACTGACCTTCATCGAAACCCATTACGTTTTGTCCGCATTATGTCAGTGAATGCATCGAGAAAAATTTTTACAAACTCGACTTGCATAATTTTGCTATCTGCATTCGCAGATATAATGCCGAGAGAAAACAATCGGTTTTGATGCGGGTCAGTAACTATTTAAACCTTGCAGCATTCATGTATTATTCTTTAACCAGAAGTGCATACTACATCAAGTACGTCGAGCATATTTAACCGTTTAACGCCAAGTGTCCGATATATCGGACACCTAAGAACAAAAGAACCAGAGAGAAAACAAAAGAACCAAAGAGAAAACAAAAGAACCAGAGAGAGAACGAAGGAAAAACAAAGAGAGAGCAAAGAAATGAAAAATTCAGGCGTCAAACAGTTAACGTCTAGTGTCCTACATGTATATAGGACAAAACTAGAAGAAAACAACTAACGAACAGACGAACCAAAAACAAAGAGAGAGAGCTATAAACAAAAGAAAAAATTTAAGGCGCAAGCCCTTTAACGTCCAGTTTTCGATATATCGGAAACCAAAGAACAAAGGAACCAGTGAGAGAACAAAGGAAAAACAAAGATAGAACAATAAACAAAAAAAAAAAATTCAGGCACTAATCCTTTAACGCCTAGTGTCCAATATATCAGACAAACAAGAACAAAAGAACCAGTGAAGAGAACAAATGAAAAACAAAGAAACAACAAAGAACACGAGAAAAAAAATTCGGTCGTTAAAGGGTTAAGGCTATTTTCCACTAGGCGAATTTTATCGTGCAAATCGACATTTCTTTGCGTAAACTGAATAGGTTTCTCATTATTTAGAGTCAAGAGCCTGAGACAAAAGGAACAGTCGCTTTGCGCAACAAAACTCGCCACTGGAAAACTGTCTTTGAAAGGCTAAAGATTATTCTTCTGACACTTGGCAATAGGAGACAATCTGCAAAGATTTTACTAAGTTCGTAAACTACTGACCCCTTTACATGCATATTAAAGTACCACAGACAGACGATGCTGTAACAGATTGTTTACATATCTGCCACATTGCAGGTTATGGTTGTCAATTCATGCTGTCGTCAGAGATCCCTACAATATTCTGAACAAACTTGATATCAGGCCTGATATGGAGTGTGCTTTTTTGCGCGTGTACGTGAGTGCACGTCACAAAACAACCCGAAGAATCGGATTAAGGCTGTTTATACAAGGGAGGAAATAAGACGTACTTTCTCACACATTATAAATGGTCCTATCATTCGTCTAAAAATGTCTGCTTTGGGATTTGATGTATCAGTTCGGAATGATTCTCTCGCCCTTTAACTAATTTTTTAATTCTTTATTCCTTTGGCCTTTTTTTCTTTCTTTATTTAGCACAGAAACTAACATTTTATCATATACACTTGGTGTTTTTATATGGAGAGGTGTAGAATTATGAAAAATCAATGTCAAGAATGCTTTTTCTTACCTTCCTTTTCTAACTGGGTTAAATACTCCTTAGCAAGTCGAAGCCTTTTCTCCTGAGCAGTTTCCACATCTGACTCCTCTGATTCATCAATTTTGGTTTCTTTACCACTGGAGGTCATAAGTAAAAACAACTTGTATACAAATATGATACTGCTAAGTTCTCAAAAGAACTATACGTGTCTGAGAACAATGCATCCGGAACGTCGGAAATACACAGATACAGCTTAAGTATTCTTCTGACTTTTAGTGAGTTCTCTCCTTTCCTCTTGTTTACTTTCACATACAGTGAACTCAATTCCCATGTTTGGAATGCTAACTGGCCAATAAAATGTGAAGCCAAGATGGCTTCTCATGGAGGGTCATTTGTCACGTCAGTCTTGGTCCCCTATGCAGTCCTGTGCGTCAGTTTTAGTCTCCCACATGACTTTTTACACCTTCCTGAAGAAGGTTTTTTGTGAAAATTCACACAAAATATTTCTTCAAAAGACAGTAATGACTTTAAGAATTTCAAGTATATTTCGAAAACGTCAAACAGAGTTATAGGGTATATATATCTACGAAAATAAATTACCAAATCATCGAGAAACCTGATAAGACTGCCTAAAAATTTACTTTAGGAAAGTAATAAATGCACGTCCTCTTTTTACTGTTAGTTCACTATCTTTAGACAACTTAGCTCACTTCTTAGGTCACATGGTAATAATCAATCCTTTTAAATACTCAATTATGTAAAATAGGGCATTTTTCAAAATAGAATTTTTAGTAACTGACGGACATAGATAGGATTTAACATGTTTTTTGAAAAACTAGAAAATCGAAATTTGGTTGTTTTTAACTTTTATTAAATGTTTTAACTTAGATTTACAGAGGATAAAATATCTTGAAGGTAAATCTTTCGGTTTTTTCAAAATTTAATCTTAAAGTTTTCAAAAATTCGGTAACGGACGGACAAGATAAAAACAAGATTTTCTCTAGTTAAACTTTAAAGAAGTTCTTTATCTAAATGAAAAGAACTTACATGAAAAAAACTATATGAATATGTCAAGTGATGACCTAGGAACCAGAAATAATCAACTCTGAATAAATTCACATTATGTTTGGTAAACAATGCTTTATCAAAGAAAATAGGATTTGGTAACGGACGGACATTTCATTAAGTAACGGACATACACTATCTAAATTTGGTAGGTTAACACAACCTTTTTAAAACCTTTTTGACACAAATACTATTTCGCTATAATGAGACCACAAAATTTCACCTTCAATGTATTTTGGCAATTTTTTTTAACCCTACAAAGACCATTCTGGGGTTGTGGGGTGGGGTTGTGGGGTGGGGTTGTGGGGTGGGGGTGGGGGTGTTTGCTGCGCTGGCTGGACCTCTTTCATAATTTCCAGACAACTTAAGCGATGAATATCAATCTTGACACAGTTAACTAAATAAACAATTTGGGACATAGAAATTTGTGCTGACTTCATATTTATTTTCCTGACATCAGCATAAATTTTTTGGTGGCAAAAACCTGTAAAATAGGTCTTTCAGGATAACTGCAGTAAAAATGACTCCTGAAAAGCTTATTACAAGGCAGTTTCCTGTAATTGCAAGGAAATACCCTAAACTTTAAGACGAAATGAAATTTGGATGCAAATACGATGTCAGAATTCCAGAAATTGCACTGGAAGCACCAGAAAATCTGAAAATTGCCCTCAAACCCCCCCCCCCCATCCCCCTGCAGTCTTTGTAGGGTTAAAGAAACAAGATATACTTTAAGTTACATCTGAAGATAATCTTGGTTGATAATTTGTTTCCAAAAGATGTCTTAGTTAACTCTGTCGAGATAAGGAATAGTTACATTTACATTTTCAGAGTCAGGAAAATATGGTAATGGACGTACAAACACAATTCAAAATTAGAATTGAGGAGCCATTAATTTAGTTTAATTTTTGCATGAAGTATTGTAAT
The DNA here is from genome assembly GCA_030142905.1 of Heliopora coerulea. Taxonomy (NCBI): domain Eukaryota; kingdom Metazoa; phylum Cnidaria; class Anthozoa; order Scleralcyonacea; family Helioporidae; genus Heliopora; species Heliopora coerulea. The sequence goes on from JASJOG010000014.1 coordinate 2,334,915, forward strand.
TTAATTCTCTTTGATAGATTATGTAGATTGAAGGAATTGTCACTCCCTGTTGTTTTTAGAATAAAACTTTACATCATGAATTAAGTAACGGGACAGACATGCCCAAATGCTGAGAACTGATCAAGTAATTTGTACCCTCCTGATAGAATTCAGGAAAACAACTCTTGCAATCTTAATTGCAAGCCTTTTCCTCACAGTGTGACATCAAAATACTTTTAGAATACCTGATTACACTCTAGAATGCAGTAATTACAACTATGTTATGTTTTCATTGTAGAGTTTGGCAAGAATACCATCATTAGCTTCAAAATGCAAATTTTGATTTTATAGCAAAACAACCCAAACAAATGGTGTTTTCTCAACTCCCAAAACCCTGGAGCAACTTGTTAGCCCTTTTTTCTCATGTTAAAGGGAGTTTTATTTTTGATGAAAATGTCTGTGCATTTTGAAAAATGCCCAATAGTTCCAGTAATATTTCTCCTGTACACTTTTTCCAAGGTTGTGAAAGTTTTCAAAGCTGAACTAAACAAAAACTGAAGATTAAAATAGCATAAAGGACTGGAACAGCCCTACAACAGGCCTCTCACGTTCGAAATTTGGCGCGAGCGGTCTATCGCGCGGGCAGATTACGTTGCGTGCGCGATTAATTAACAACAAATTGGGGGGGGGATTGTCAAAAAAATAAAAAATTTTCAATTATCTTGCAATTAGATTAATTTAATTCCGATATGAATACAATGTCATATCAATGTTTTTTATAAAAAAGAAGGAACGGAAACGTTAAGATATTATTTTCAGTCCTAGTCGCTTTCGAATTCCTCCTGGAAAACTTCAAATTCACTGTCTTCACTAATTCTTTCGTCTTCGTCAAGTGTTGTATGGACCTCATCAACAACGTCAACGTTATTTCTCTCTGACGTGATTTGGTTCGGTTGAGAGACCTTTTTCCGTCTGTTTGATGTCATAAATATGTCTACAGCACGCTCTATTATGGCCTCTTTCTCTTGTCTGCTCCAAAGCGGGTTGTTTCCGTAGACGATAAGGGTTTCATTTAAAGCGTTATGGGTCATTGACAAGCGCCTATCCGAGAGGATGCTCGTGACGGTGCTGAACGTTCTCTCTACTTGAGAGTTTGAGCCAGAAGTGCAAATGACTTATTACAATAACTCATTACAGACTTCCAGAGATCTTTTGCGCTTGGGATTTTGGCGTAATAGCTGCGCACAAAATTCTTGAAGGATTTCCACTCTCTGGTAACGGCAACAGGGTTGAACGAAACGAACGCCAAGGGCTCTTCGAAATGCTTGGCAAGTTCCAACAGTTCATTCTTTCCATAGTCAACTTCATCGCCCCAGAATTGCGGGTCGAACCATTGCATTTTCATGTAGATTTCACTGTTGTAGTTCAAAAATCTAGACTCCAGCAGTTGAACCAGCGAAAGGATGACTTGTCGTTTGATCTGCTGCACCTTTGCTATGCATGCCTCGCGTGAAAATGGATCCATCGCTACTTCTACCGTTAAGTAACGTCGGTTTTCTTGGCGTTTTCGTTTGTCTCCTGCGGTGACGAATTCGCCACTAAGCTTTCCATCTTCTGTTACTTGAAAACGCTGGATGTAACTGCCAAGAAACTCATCTTCTTTTCCAATTTCGTCAATCCTTTGTGTGAGTTCAAGAACTGTCCTTGAAATGGAAAGTGGTACTTCGAACGGTAGCAGCATTTCTGATTCAAAAACCAGGGACAAAGGAACTATGTCGTCAAGCAGATCTAAATAGAGTTGAACGTAGCACATGAACTGGTACGATTTAAACTTCTTCAGAAGTCCGCTACTTTACTGCGAGTGTTGGCACTGTGACCTCTTGTGTCAGCTTGCACGTTTTCATAGGCGAGAATGTAAGCGGGCCACGTTTCCAGAAGAACCTTCAAACCACGTCGCCTGTGACTGATAAATCGGGTTCCATGAATTTTGGGCAAACTGTAGAAGTCTATTCCAACGGCCTTGGCACATTCAGCGACTTCGGTTTTAATTTTCCCCGATCTTTTTGCCAAATAGAAATTTGTTGTGTAAAACTCGTCGATTGCTTTAAATTCAGGAATGTCGAATGCGGACTTTACGGCTAGCTCCACGCGGTGATTGGCGCAATGAATCATCAATAGCCACGGTCGATCAGATTTCAGCTGTGTCAAATCTCCTGTATATTTCCCCATGTTCACACTCGCTCCATCAGCTGTAGCACTTATCACCTTGTGTCTGTAGACGTCTTCCGGCAAATTGAATGGACTCGAGCCTTGGAAAAGACTGTTGATCCCTTGAAAGATAGCATCTGCATTGCCATCCCCGAACTTCTGCATTTCAAGGAGACTTACGACCATGTAAGTCGGAATGCCATTTCTCTCACATCTTATGAGAACTAACTCTTTTTCTTTGCCAGTTTTGCGGGCTTGACTCCCGTCACTCAAAATTGACATGAAATTTGAGCTTGCTAAGATCACAGCGCATTTCTCTTTAACTGCCTCTGCAATGCAATGAACGAATTCTCGTCCAGTTCTACCGTCTTCTGTTCTTTCGATAAGGCGAACATTGTTCTCTTTTAGGCATTTTACAAGGACACTAAAATGGCTTTGAGGCATTGTAGGTGTCATTGCCATTTCGTACGCACATTTAACTAAACTTCGGTATGCATCTCTTGTCAATTTTTGAAACGATGTTTGAATATTGGTTTGGAGCTGGCAACAGATAAAAAACATACAATTAAAAACTTTACGTACGCTGAAACAATTTTGGAAGAGATTGATAGAAAATCAATCATCAACTTACCCCAGATCCACTTGCATGTTGTGGCCCAACGACAACTCTTTCATTCTCCGGTTTTGACTTCTCGAAACTTAAGGCAATACGATGTCCCTCTCCTTCGAGATGTCGTGTAACATTATACTTAGTGACACAGTTCGTTCCGTCAGTGTAGGCTTTGATTGCTGTTTTTATTGACCCTTTACAATTCGGATGCGCGAAAATAGAATCTTTGTTACGGGTACAAACCTTACACCACACAAAATTCACAAACTTTTGACCTCCTTCTTCGATCGTCTTGTAACCAATTATATTATCTTTCCCCCACTTTTTAAACGTATTAAAGTCGACTTTGTTGCCTTTGCTACCAGTCGCCATGGAGTACCATGCAACGACAAGCACGTGAGCGTTTTGAAAACAAAACAGTTTGACAGGCGAGCGGAACTTAACATTTGCGCGCGTGATCATTCACGCGCGTAACATCACTGGGGCGCGTGCCTGCGCGCGTCCCATTGAGAGGCCTGCTACAAGACTGCCAAGAGGACAGAAACTGATGTACAAAATTTCCCTCCATGGGTGGCCATCTTTGTTTCACTTTTTGCCTGAGCAAATGACTGGGAGTTAGCATTCCAGATATGGAAATCAAGCTTATTGTTCACATATAATTAAAATAATGGTACAACTGCAGTTTAATGTACACCTTATGATAGTGACAGTAATGCAGGCTCACTAACCCTAATATAACCCATAATCTTTACCAGTCAGTGACACACTGGTGTATGCTAGGAAAAATAACATTACAACTCAAAGTTTTGGTTATGTAAGTTAAAGTGGCTGGGCAAAATTTTGCCAGGGCTTTGATAAACTCTTGTTTCCTTCAACATAACTCTGGAAAGGTTTGTAGCCTGGAACTCCAGATCTGATAAACAAGGAAAGCAGTGATGGGGACTTAAGCTACTATGTTAATATTAAGGCTTCTCCATGTTCCCACTTTTACAACAGTAATTGAAACAACCAAAAAAAAAATCAGTTTCATACAATTATAATAAACAAATCTTATCTTTTGATACCAGTTTGATCATATTTTCAAGGAAATATTAGCACAATGTTGGGGACTGCCTTACTGCATCACCCAACAATTCACCCCTTTGTAGTCCATTCACTAAAATCAGATTCTAAACTGTTCACACAGTATAAAATTAGATGTCCTACATTTATATATAATTTACAGTTTTCAAAAATTCATTAATCATTCATGAGGAAAACACAAAGGAAAATCATCACCATATCATCAAACGTTTGCAACTTAGAAATCATGAATTGTTAAATTTTCTTTGTGAATTAGTACAATAAGGGCTTTATTTTTTAAGTTATTAAAAAAACTATCAGTATGTGCTTATTGGATCTTAAACCCTGTACTGTCACCTCATCTGATAAGGCACTAATCAGCTTTGTGATCATTGAGCAGTACTCCCTAGAGCTGCAGCAAGTCCCAGGGTAGAGGCAGAGATGTTGGTAGACCCTCACTGATGAAAATTAATTCAACTAACCTCAACAACTGTCAGGCAGAATGAAGCTTAGTAATTTGCTAGTTTTCCAAATTTTCCATGAGATGTTTTATTTGCCCACACAATTCTTGTTAATGCACTTAATGCCTCACTGTACAAACTTCAAACATGGACAAAACAGTGAAGAATTGTAAATTTTAATTAATAAATACAGGTAATTACCAAGCTCAAAATTTTAAAGCTGATTTACAAATGTTCCTCCATATCAAGTTAATCCAGTATTCCATGAATTACAAATACATATTGTCAGAAAAGTGCTACTTTAAGTGAAACCATGCATACTGATGTCACATAAGTGTAAACATCAAGTAATATACAATCTATATACTTTTTTGAGTTTGCAACATGGAAGATAACTAACTGGAATGCAAAAATAGTCATATTGTCTTATTTTACTTAGAACCACTGGTAGCATATGAGCAATAGTTCATTACAGTGATAAAAAAATCTGAATTCAATATAGTATTTCCCAGCCAACCACACACCCTTATTTCTTCCAGCCTGGAGGTCATTTCCACCACACTACCCCCCCCCCCCCCCTTCTCTCAGCAGTATTGCTATCAAGTAAAGTTACAATATGTCACAGCAACATTACAAAACATTATCCACTAAAATTGGACTCGGAAAGATGATTGATGTTGATTTGAAATGAAGCACAGTCAGTCTGCAACACAAAACTAACCTCTCAATATCTGAATCACTGTCAATGTCATAGTTGTAGCTCTGTTCAGATTTTTTTGACCCACTGATTTGTTTCCTTGAATTTCTTTTTATATCACTGCTCTGAAACAAAAAAGAAATAAAAAAATATGATGGTAGTTGTAAATATTATTGCACCTTAAGCTTGTCCCAACAGTAACTATGACCATGTTCATAAGCAATAAAATACACAGAAGCAATAACCCTGAATATCATACATTTTGAGAAACCATGACCAGCTTACTTTGTCAAAGTAACTTTGATATTATCATTGAGTACATGTCCTTAAAACCACAGTAAAATGTGATTTTTGTGACCATCCCTGTTGCTAGGCATAAGTGGTCCTAAATGACAGGTGGTCATAAATGGCAGTACCATTTATGTCATGGCAGACCTTGTTATGTTTTAATTTTACAGCTAAATACTGTAATCACCTTCTTGCATGAAAGTTGTTTAGAATTTAAACCAATATAATATTTCTTGGTAAAGAAAGAAGTCCAGCGAAGAACCAGGGAAAAAACATTCAAAATAATTTCCACTGAAATAAAGGTACAGTTCTAGCAGATATTGCAGAGCAACATGTCTACCAGGAAAGAGCACCCAATGCACACTTCAAGCTTGATTATGAGACATATTTTATTCATAGCAACCACTTGAGAGCAAACCAAAAACATTAATTACACACAAAAACAAAACTCTGTTATTGTAGAATGTTCAAGAGAAACTAAAAATATATATTTGAGGTTAGATACACTGGAGGTAAGACAACTCCTATGAAACATAATTTGGAGACATGTATCATCAAAACAAATACAGATATTAAACCCACTCTGGTGGTGACATTATGGAAAGATTAGGTTTTGACATGTTAAGAATGCTCTTAATAAAAAAATTATACTATAACAAATATTTCATAACAGTTTTTAGTCTTTAAGAAGCTGAATGATAGGTTTTGTCACTTTTGTTTACTGTGTTTCTGGTTGTATTCCAGTGTGTCTACTTTGAAAAACAATCACTTGTTCTGCACAAATTGCTCAGAATCATTATGGCAGTTTTAACTTGAAAATGATGATGCTAAAACTGGTTAAATTTGCTCAGAATCATCATGGCAGTTTTAACTCAAAAATGATGATGCTAAAACTGTTTGCCAGCTGTGTTTGGCAGTTGGTTGCTTATATCAGGTACAATTTAACTACAAATCATCCATGCCAATAAAACTTAGGTTCTACTGCAATTTAAATTTTTTCATACTTTCACGTATTCCTCTGTAAATCATAAAAGTAGATTTCTTTGCATTTCTTCAATACCAAAGCAGTCAATTCATGACAAAAATTTACCCTAATAGTTTAAAATTAAAAAGACATACATGACTGTGTATTAATTTTGTATACAGTGAACTCCCTCTAAGACGGACATCTTTAGGACTGCTCTTACTGTCCATCTTAGAGAGGTGTCTGTCTTAGAAGGAGATGACATTGGACACCAGTGATCAGGAATAAACCGATTAAGCATTGTTCACTTAGTGCTTGTCCTTCTGCCATGAGAGAAAGGTACTGACATTTCAAGTGAAAGCTTTTCATTGTATGTCAGGTAGTTGAACATACAACTAAGAATTTGCTCAATTTTTCAAAAAGAAGTCATCTTCATTATTGTGACGTATTCAAATTTCGTTATCCCAATCTATTGATCAGGCCATTATCTGTCCACTCTGGGAGGTATTTTGAACCTTTATCCACCTGAAAAGTGTCTGTTGTCCATCTTAGGGAGGTGTCCATCTCAGAGAGAGTTTGATCATAGTGGAATAATGTATAAACAGCCAGGACCAAACATGATGTCTGTCTTAGGGAGGTGTCCATTAAGAGAGAGTTCACTGTAGTTGCAATACACAACTTCATGACATTGATTCAAGCAATTATCTTGTTCCACAGTGACTGATATAGACATCAGGTTTGTTAACCACCCAGCCAATTGCTGTGCCATGTCTTTCATCTATATTTGTCTTTTTGTTCTTAATGCACAAGTTTGAAACACTGATTAACTCATTAAGGGACAGGACTTGTCCCTTTGATGTAGTAAAATCAACTTTTATATCTTTACTTCTTCCTAGATGGATACAAAGACAAATTTCACTTTCCTTTCATGTGTGAAATTAATCACACATCTCAAGGATTTATGGCATGTGTGAGGATGTGCACATGCTATCCATATGCCTCATATTGACAGCACTGGACTAAAACTTAGGCAGGGAAGTTTGCTGGTTAATAGGTTAACTTATCAACACCCAATATCAACTTTAGGAATCTCATTTGCATTCATCAGAAGAATGTTGTGGCTTACAACAGCAGCAAAACAGCATTCCATATGACAATGCAATGTGAATCTACACTGATGGAAATGTGATTAGCTAGATCAATAACAGTTCAGTTGCACTCTGAATTCAGTCTGAATCCACTATTGACAAAGGCATAAACGTGGCTAACTTTACAGCGAACATGATTGACAACAAAAGAAAACACAAACCGAAAATGAACATCTTGAAAATCCAAAATTCGGATTATAAACAAGACGATAAAGTTTAATGGTAATATTTAGTTTCTATTCGAAAGACATGGTCAGACTGATGTCTTTGGAATAAAGACGAAATATTACCATTAAACTTTATCGTCTTGTTTATAATCCGAATCTTCGATTTTCAAGATGTTCGTTTTCAGTTTGTGTTTTGTTTTATATTCCTTTAAATTGCCGGCTGGTCATGGATACATGACTGACTACATTGAATTAAGTTTTGGTTCCTCGTTAAAAGTGCTCATACGCAATTCGGTCTCCGTACGATCTAACTGTGGACCTATGGTACGACCATGCATAAATAACCTAAAATTCTGGCATCAGCTTGCAGTTTGGCAACAATAAGTTCAAGTCGAGAAGTCACATCTTTGTTACTTCGATTAGAATTTAGCACGATCTGCACTAGAATTTACAGACCACGTGTTCACAATGCAAAAGCTTCGTTCACCCATCTACCTTCCGTGTTTAAGCATTATTTTAGGACACTTTTCAAAGCTCATTATAGCTATACCTTCTTCTTGCGTTTCTGTCTTTCACTCAAAAAGAAACTAGACATCATCAGAATTTCCAAATTGCACTGAATTGCACATAACATTCACCCTCGTGAGCTCATGAGTCATAACAGAAAAACAAATCGTGATAGAAATCTGAGCCCACAATGCTGTTTCCCAAATGGGGACTGACGATGAGCATGCAATTGGGAGATCTCACCAAAAGCCGAGAACTTCAAGTACCAAAGTTATGATGTATCATGATATAATATTGACAAATTTATTGAATCCAACATTGTTTAGTCATTTGCTGCCCTATTTTAGTCCAACATTTTTGTTGGAAAAGATGTTGGATAATGTTTGCTTCTAATCAAACATCTGATCCAACAATTTGATTCGTCCAACAAATGTTGAAGAGTTTGGCCGTTCATCCAATGAAAAGGAACCAGTACCTTAGGCCAATCAGATATGACCAATTAACAACGTGCTTCATGAACAATTGACGTACTTGTTGAAAATCAAACAAAACAACCCAGTACGGCGAAAGTTATGAAAGTTTGGACAGATTCTGATATTGAAAACTCGATTAGTCATTACGAATATAGAAGTAGTCTCTGGGATACATGTTATAAAGATTATCATGTATTTTCAGCCGTTTTGTGATAAAAATTCCTCTCTCTTGTCTCCACTTTATCCAGTCTCATGTCTTAGGGCTACTTAGACCTACTTAAACCCACTAAGAGCTACTCAAACCTACTCAAACCAATTTGGACCTATTTAGACCTACTCAAACCTACTCAGACCTACTTACACATATTCAAACCTACTTAGACCTTACTCAAACATGCATGGCATCGGAGCAGAACACTTGTCCAAGTTGTGGAAACGAGAAAAAACTCGAATGTTCACTTTGTGTGCTGCCAGTGTAGAGCCGTCCAGACTTTTCTGTGGCGGAGAAAGGTGACGATACAGTTGACTGGGAGTCTAATGAAACTTCGAACAGTCGCCTGTTGCAGGGACTGGAGTATTGGACCCGGGCAATCTGTTAAAGCACACAAAGATGGCGAATTAACTGACTCCACAAACGCCTTAATAATGCAATGTTTGAATTCATCTATGCCGCATTTTTTTGTTTATTTTGAAAACTTGGATCTGGATGACCTCTTTCCGCTGGGTGAGATCAGTGGCGTGGTGGCCTGTCACGATGTTTTTGGCACCCCTTCTCCACGACCTGAAAAGATAATGTTTAGAAAATCCATTAACAGTAAATATTTTTTAAACGTATATTATTATTTTCTCAAAATTTGAAGTTTTCAAATTGCAAGCTGATGCTTTAGAAAACTCGTCAAAACCACAACAAATTTCTCTTACATATAATTAAGCAACTTATTCCTATTTGCTTCATTGGCAAAACGTTAACTTAAGTGACTTAAATTTATATCTAGGCTTTTGTAAGCTCAGGATGAGCTCTGGACGACACACCTTGACCACCCAAAAATACGATTTTATCTACTATGCGCCTCATGATATTTCTGTATAAAATAATTTGTTTCTTTTTTCTTTCTGCTTCTAGCTCATTCTGTCGCTTTAAACAAGCTGTTGTAAAACGTTCTTGCAAGAAAAGTACCACGGCAACTTTTGCATTCAGATGAACCTCACTGGTTTTACGTTTCACAACACTTTGATATTGCTTTTTCCAGTTGGAGAAGCCATTGCATGTGAAGGCGTAGCCTTGACTTGCAATTGGCCGACTAGACGCACCCATAGATACTGTAACCCTAAAAAGGATACATAGTACACAAAATAGTCAGTCTTTGCTTGATGAGTACACATTTGCGTCTTATGTTCTGTTTGTGAAAAAAAGCATTTGGTAGTGGTTTTCCTGTTGTTTCTTTCACTTGCTTAAAATGGACTCAAGCGGTTGACATGGCTTCATCTTTATTTTCATTCATGCTAAATTTTAGACAGACTATACTTGCTGAGTCAAAAGTATTATTCTGTTGGTCAACTGCAACATTTGAATTCACTAGGCGGGGTATTGAAATGTCCACGGCAATTATGTCTGAGACGTTGCTTTGTATTTGTAGTGCAGCTAACTCTGCTGTATACTCCTGAATCTCCTCGGCAACATGACTGTCAAGATTTTCAGGACGTTCGTTGTCACTATATGCTAGATTACCAGGCGAATTATGATCTTGCTCCTGAACCTGCGGACTGTTTTGTTAGGATAACTTCTGTTCCAGTCTAACTCAGCTAAATTTTGACTGACAACTGTTCAGTGGCGTAGCCAGAGAATCTATGATGCCCGGGCCTGGGAAGCATTCTAATTACGGGGATCCGGGGGCAAGCTCCCCGTAAAGTGTTTGAATTCTTGGGTCTCTGAAAGGCTATTCTTGCATTATGAGGGCGCTATTCCCGTTTCTTAGGATGCGGCACCGAGCTGGATTCGAAGGCTTCAATCGTACAGATCCTCCATATTACTTTTAAAACCACGAGATATCTCATTGATGAGAACAAATTGCGCGAATTTTTAGCTTGGGAGAAAAAGTTGCGCAAAGAAATTCCATTCGTGGACCAAATTTAAAGGGCTGATATCAAATTATTCAAAATTTGTCGTGTATTTTTCAGTTGAATATGTCAAATACGTTTTGGGAAACGCCCATGTTCGTAGCTGACGCCCGGGCCTGGACCCGGGTAGGCTCGGTGTAGCGGACCAAATTAACCCCTGCTTAGATTAAACCCGGGATAGTTAGGCCAAGGCCAGAGTATGCCCCTGGGGATAAACTGTCCTAGGCCAAACTATACCCGGAGTGTAAAATTGCCTAGGCCAGACTATACCCCTCTTGAGTAAAGAGAATTTGATTGTATTTACACAGTATATTTAGTCACCACACCTGCTGTCCTTCTTATTACAGTCTTTCATAACACTCCAACCTGAGTGCATGATCTTGAGTAAGTGTGACCTTGAAGCATTCTTAGGTGACCCTGTGCTGATGAGTTTACTGTGTCAAGGACAGCACAACCTCTAGCTGGTGAGTGTGATCTTGACTCGAGAAAAAAATACACCAGACTCACATACTCAGACACATAGCTGCTTCCTCTAACACCAAACTCTTTAGTTTTCCAATTTTGACAACCATGGAAGACCAACTGTATGACCAGCTTTTGAGATTCTACATTTCAACACAACAAAAGTACCCCCAGTGGATCTACGATCTACCTCCAGAGAAACGTGTAAATGCCTATTCCCAGTTCAGACAAACAGCTAAGCCATATCCAGCAGAAGGAGGGATACTTTACCATGGGGAAAAGGAGGTTCTCACTAAAAGCCGACTGCCAAATATCCTGAAGGTCTGTCATGACAACCTAATTTTTGGTAGCCATTTTGGCAGAGATAAAACGTTAGCCAAAATCTCTGACCGTTATTACTGGAAGGGAATGAAGAACGACGTTCACCAACATGTCAAAGCCTGTCAAAAATGTTTTGTCATAAATCCTAAAATCAGCAAGGAGGCTCCACCACTCAACAGTATACCAGTGCCTGGAAAAGAATGGAGCTTAGTCGGGATTGGTATGATCCCCTTCAGGAAACATCAAACGGCAACAAATATATTGTTGCTGCCACTGATTATTTCTCCAAGTGGACTGAAGTAATGGCTGTTCCAAATAAGAGTGCCAAGTCAGTTGCAAATTTTTTGTACTCCGTTATTTGCCGCCTTGGCTGTATGGACACTCTGATTAGCGACTAGAGACGAGAGTTTGTGAACTCGATCATCGACAACTTGATGGAGCATTTTCAAACAGATCACCGCATTTCATCTGTCTACCATCCACAAACAAATGGCCAGCGGGAACGTGACAATCGAACACTCAAAGAATCTCTTAGTAAGCTTGTCAATGACCAAGGAAACAACTGGGACCAGTTCATCCCTGGTGTTCTGTTTGCCTATCACACATCTGTGCATGCCTCAACCAAGTGCACTCCATTTGAGGTCATGTATGGGCAGAAGGCCAAGCTTCCTATAGACCTCAAACCCTCAGAAGATGACACTGTTGACCCTATGCCCCTTTCAGATGATGCCGACCCTGATATGCTGGATACACTGACAACCATTCATAAAAAGCTTCGCTCAACCGTCAGTACCAACATCCACTCTGCCCAGGAACACCAGAAGCGTGCCTTTGATCGCCGACACAACAGCAACAAAGAAATCACTGCTGACTCCATCGTTTATATCAAGAATCAACGCCGTATTCACCGCATGGGTTCAAAGATGGAGCCATGCTGGATTGGACCCTACTTAGTTATGGAATCCTTGACCAAGGGACGAGTAAAACTCAAGAACAGTAAGACTGACAAGATACTGAGCAACACCTACCACGCCAGCAACGTTAAGATTTACCAGGATGAAGAGGCTTCTCCACCACCCCAGTCCCCTGATGATTTTCCCAGTGACTCTGCCAATGACAGCCCAAAGCAAAAGACACTCTAAAGACCACGTGAAGAACCAGACAATGACGACATCTACATCTCACAGAAACACAAGCACGCCAAGACTTTCAACCCACTACCAAGTTCAGGAAGGAAGTATCTTAGCACCACTCTTGGCCTAACGTTTGGTAAGGTTGTGTACTATGGACGCACAAGAGATCTTGGACAACCACTGCGTATATATAAAACCAAAGGTGATGGGAACTGCTACTTCCGCGCCATCAGCTACATCCTGACAGGATCAGAGGACAACCACCCCCTTCTCAGAGATAAAATCATGCACCACATGAACACTGAATTGAAAAAAAAGCTACAGGACTACTTGAACCAAAATGCGAATGAATATGTGAACACCTCTGGCATCTCTCGTGATGGAGTCTGGGCAACCGATGCAGAGATCATGGCCACAGCTAATCTGTTGAGTTGCGACATCGTCATTCACACAAAAGTCGGTGACTCCATGGATTGGCTGATCTATCCCGCAAGCTTCAATCTGCAGTTAACAACAGAACATGCGCTTTATCTTAAAAACAAGCATGATCATTTTGATGTTGTTATCAGTGTTTAACTTTGAACATATATATTGCAGTGAAGACTTGCTAGTCTTAGAAGTTGAAGTTTCAGGACGTTATGATTTTTATTATATTATGAACAGTTAAATTAATTGAACATTATGTTACAATTGCATTATAATGTTTTGGGTATGTGCTTTTATTTTAATGTGTAAACACTACTGAGAAGTGTGGTAGTAATCTTTGATCTTTGTGGAAGTCTAATATTTTTACTGATTGAAGTTTTTCTGATTGAAGTAATAAAAGTCTATGTGTTTAGAGTTTTAAGATTTAAGTCAGTTAGCTTTCTCACTTAACTTACCTGACAAAGCTGAACCTCCAATAAAATGTTAGAAAATTAAGTAATTCTTGTGTATACAGGTGCGCTCATAAGTTATTGGACACCCTGTTTTTTACGGATATAGTACGTAATGGATGCTCCCGGAGGAGGACATTGACTTTTCTCGTAACAGAATTTGAATTTTATTTAGAAAAAAATATTATCTTTTATTGTTAGTTTCGATATCAATGGCTACATATAATAGCATACACTTTTGATTATGCACATGCACACAACATAAGACACACTTCAATCAGTATTTCGTGTGCCCGCCTCAAGCCTGAATTACAGCCTCTATGCGTCTTGGCATTGAAGCGATGTACTTAAGAAGATCATCAGTGGGATAGTTGTCCCATACTTCTTTAATTTTGTCAAACAAGTCATCAGCGTTAGAAGGAAGCGGCTTGTCTAACAGTCCCTTTTCGATTGCCCACCAGATGTCCTCTAGAGGATTCAAATCGGGGAATTGGGCAGGATGGTCCACCACATCGAAACCATTTCACTCTAGAAAATCACGATTTTTTTAACGGTGTGGACAGGCACATTGTCTTGCAGAAAAATAAAAGATTTTCTCCCACCCTAGCGTGTCATGGTGGGTGCCATTTGGTGCCGTAGAATGCGGTAATAAACCTTTGCATCGACTTTCCTTCTATCCTTTTGAGTTTTCCTATCCCACCAGCACCGCTTACACAGCCCCATACCATTATTTTTCCACCTACATGTTTGACAGTGGGTTTCAGACACTCCTTTCTAAACTCTTCACCAGGTCGTCGTCGCACAGTTTGGAAAAATTGTAAAACTGCTTTCGTCTGACCACATGACTTTATTCCACTCCTCAGTTGTCCAGTCCTTCTTTGACAAAGCGTACGACAAACGTGCTTGTGCATTAGTCTCGCTTATCAATGACTTTTTACGTGCTACCCGTCCATTAAGATTAGCATTACCCAAACGCCTGGGTGATGGTAGACAAAGACAACTCTGGTCCTTCTTGTATAAGATACCGTCTAAGCTGAGGAACAGTTTCAAATCTATCTCGTTCACTTGATCGCACTAAGGCTCGGTCTTGCCTTGGTGTGGTTTTCCTCGGCCGTCCCGTTCGTCTGTCGTTCCGTTCTGCCATACTTCCCGTCTCCCTATACCTCGCCCATAGATTAGATACAGTTGAAGGACTGACCTTGCATCGTGAAGCAATTTGTCTGTTGCTCAACTGACCTTCTTTCTTCAAGAAAATAACCCGCCACTTGGTCTCCTCTGTTAAACGTTTCCCAGCTGTAGTCTTCTTCACATCTTTCTTGCGTTCCATGGCTTGATAATCTTGTGCACTAAGTTGAAATTCGTCCGATTTTTTGAAATATTTAAATCAAACATGCGACAGCTTTATTGTGCGAGATCAACGAAAAAAACAGTAGGACAGACGTGCATTATTTGAACTGTCCCGCAATTGGAAAGCTATAGTATGCAGCCATAAAGTATGACAGTAAAACATTATCGAAATGAAGTTTACAGCATCAAGTTCAAATCCTAAGATGAAAAAACCTTGTTTGCTCTTCCTAGAGCTTGCATAATGGAATATATCTGTAAAAAACAGGGTGTCCAATAACTTATTAGCACACCTGTATCACTCAACACTACTGATATCATGGGGGTATAATCTGGCCCAAGGGGTATGAATTGGCCTAGGCCAATTTATATCCGGGAGTATAAATTGGCCTAGGCCATAATATACCCGGAGTATAACCTAGCCTAGGCACCTTTAACCCCAGGTATAGTCCGGACTGGTGGTATACTATGGCCTGTTACACCGGGTCTGGCTACGCCACTGCAACTGTTGCCTCTTCACTTTTTGTTCATGTTCGTCAGCTTTTGGCATCCTCAGGCGTTAAGTACTGAAGCATAAATCTTCCAAGTTTTTTATTTTCTTCTTCTCTAGATTTCTTAGCCTTTCTAAATTCAGCTCCAGATTTTTTTCACTTTGTTGGCTCTGACATTTAAAGGAAAGGAAAGTATTTCCAGATGTCTTATTTATTTATTTCGAATACAAGGATGATGAGGAAAGAATGGAAAGGTATCGTTATGGGGAGGTAAATTAAGTCCACATTATTAAAAGCAGCTTAACAAGCTTTTGACATGTTTAAATAATTCTTGTCGGAATGTATGAAGCATCAACATAATTTATAGCGCCTTCGTTAAACCGCTACGCGAGTGTATGCTCGTGAGAGATTTCTAACTGCTCATAATTGTCGCTACAGACCATCTGTTCACAAGATTATTCGTCATATGCTTCCCAAAAACAGCACAGAAGTTAAATATCATTCTGCAAGGAGACTTTCTTTTAATAATTATTTATTCGTGACTGATAAAAGAAGTTTAGGATAGAATACGCTTTGGATAAGCTATATTCAATGATTCACTATGGACACAACTGACAAATTTTGGACACATTATGGACACACTTGACAAGTGACAAATCGCCACTGGTTACAAAAACAAATAATGAAAAGGTATTTTACTACAAGTTGTACAACAACTGGTAATAGCAATTTAGTGCATCACGAGTATATGGCCGGCAAGAAAGTACTACAATATAAACTGTCCCATTCTACCACTGACAAGACAAATGCCTGTATTGAACCTGTACTGAAGTCGCACAAAAATTGGACTAGTTCCCACCAAAGTTTTCTTTTAATAAAACATTTAAACATATAGACGAATATTTTCCCTATCTCCAATCAAATAATTATGATTGTAATGATTATTTGCGCCCCCTAAACGTTTTTGTACCTCTTCTATGACGGCCACTCGGAGCCATAGTCCCCCTGCCCCCCTGCCACCACGCCACTGGGTGAGATGATCTTAACGTACACTTTTTTGAAAAAGCAGATTCAAGCACTCTTATTCAGTGCGCTTTATAAACTAAAGTTTAGGTTCCTGCTCTAAAAGCTCTTTCTCTTTTAAGTGAACAACTTTTCAAACAATTTGATGGTATTTTCATTGCATTATTTAAGTGGCACCGCAATGCCATCTCTTTGACTTTATGAGCACATGAAACAAAATTATACAGCTCAGAAATATTTGCAGAGCTAACTACAACTTCAGTGGACTCACGAAATCCAATGACAACGTGAAGTAGTACAGTCTCAGGTTTTGTCCATGGACCAGTTGCTACGTCAAAATTGAAATCCCTTGTTCAATACATATATTGCCCCTTTACTCCGTTTACAAGGACTGGAGTGGCATTTTATCTTTTATTTCGAAGACTTCCTGCAGTAGTCTGTGTTGTCTCACCAACCAAGGCATTCAGATTTCTATTACCACAAGTAAAACAGCAATAAAAATCTGAGCAGTAGCAATTCTGTCTCAAATATGGTCATTTTGACTTCCTGCACAAGCTGTCCTTGCAAAAAGGCCAAGATTCATCGCCTTTCTTTGTGTTGCTACAGCTACATCTCTTGTATAAAACAGAAACTGTTTTCTGGTTTCCTTCACCAACATTATGGCAACTTGATGTTTGAGAAACATGAGAGCTTGGATATATTATGGTAGATGAACGATCTTCAAGCTCGATACTCGGAAAATGATTTCTGAGCCCCAGACGGGGATCGAACCCGCAACCTTCTGATGACCGACTCATATGGTGAGCTAAGGTGCAAATTCGATATATATGTGCGACCTTGATATATAGTGGCTTCCGCTTAGGTCGCACATATATATCGAATTTGCACCTTAGCTCACCATATGAGTCTCGGTAGCTCAATGGTTAGAGCGTCTAACCGGTCATCAGAAGGTTGCGGGTTCGATCCCCGTCTGGGGCTCAGAAATCATTTTCTGAGTATCGAGCTTGAAGATCGTTCATCTACCACCATTATGGCAACTGATGCAAAGGCAGTCAAACCGCCCAGCCCTGGAGAATTTGTCTAGTTCACTGCCAATATTGAAAGAGACCCATTCTCTTTATTTTTCAATGTTTGATTCAGTTTCTTTGCAGAACAAGTCTCGTAGCTGGGCAGCATCAGAAGGAGCATCTTTCCCCAGGCCTATAGATTTCAAATACTCGGTAAAATTTATGTTGCTCGGTATACTCATCACGTTTCTCATTCCTTACACAATACTGCTGAAACAGTAATTTCTTTCTCTAGGGAGAATATCCAACTCCAGCCAAAAAGAGAGCAGATGTTTTGCCAAACATTCGTCATTCATCTGCAATTCCATCTGATTTTTATACGTAATAGTCATTTTAAGGTTGTTCACCAGCAATCCAAAGTCCTGATACGGAAACTGTAAAATATCAAAGTCACATGCTCGACACTTTTGGTCCACAGATAAAAAAATTACGTTAATGTGGAGAGTTCATGTGAGAATGTGATGCAGAACTTGTCCTGCTTTCAATTCCGATATAACTTTTGGTAGAGACGAAAACAGCAGAGAAGACGCAGGACCCATATTGGCATTCGTATTACTATCTGAACCTTTATAAGAAATGCTTGCTGGTAAAATTGAGGATCCGTCTTTGCTCTTAAACATTACAGGATAGCTTGTGAAGACAGTAGCAGACGTTCTCTTTTTTAATTCCAGTGGAACTATAGGTATAATTTTACAATTATATTTTTATTTCTTTGCACTGGGATCACTTTTACCAATCCATATGTAGAAAACAACTGCAAATACAGCAATTGCAAGCTCTGGTGAGATTGTTGAAGCACCTCCCAGCAGAGATTTTTTCAGTAATTTATGCAGTTGTTCATTTTTTGTGTTCTAAATCCAGATGGGAGGTAAGAACAACAACTCTTTTCAATGTGTCTTCGAATGTTATTAATAGCATCCATTGTTACTGCTGATAGCAGTCCTTTCCATTTGCTTGAAAACATTTTTAAGGTTGCTCAACTGTTCTTCCGCAGAAAGGATCTCCAAAGTATGCTCTTGTCCAACGTCTCCACTGCATTGAAATATCAACCCAAATTCCTTACACAACTGTTGAGTCTTAGCCCTGCCCTTAGGAAGAGTTTTGATAAATTGATGACGAACATGAAAAAGATCACGTTTTACTGGAGAGTCAGGAAAAATCTTTTGGCAAGAAGGTCGAATAAACAACAGTCATCCACAATAACCATTTTTGGGCACTTCCACTTGCATTCAGCCAGGCTTTCAAGTGAACAAGGATATCTTCCACCTGTTTAAATGCTGTGCTCTTGGTTAAATGCCAGTTTACCACTTGATCATGTTCATTCAAGCCAACAACAAGTTTTAAAATTGCGGTACAAATGTATTGTCCTCATTTCATTCAACTCCAGGGTGTCGGCCAACGTTAAATGCATGATCACGTGTGAGTACAGAACAAACATCGGACTCCATACAGTTATACTTTGAAAAATATTTTGAACAGATTGAAAGTAATCAAAAAAATGCGCTTTAGCTGGTTACTACTTGAAGGAGAATAAACTAAATTACTATGGAAGTTGCTTTCATCATCTGATTGAGTATGGTAGCTAAGGAAATCGCAAAACGTAATTGAGGCAATGTTTTCTGTTAATTCTTGGAAGTTATGTCCTCTCCCAATGTGAACAATGACGTAGTCAGATAATTCTATGGAGCAAGCAGACCGATAAAAAAGTCTTGCAGGAAATTTCTTTGCAGTTTCGGGGTTTACATTTTCAAGTATATCATTCGATGCTACATAGTATTGATGACCCAAGGATAACCGGGCTGGAAGGTTATACTTGCAATGATAAATAGCCAGGACCAAAATAAATTGGTTGTTCAAAACTCTTAGCATTCATGTTTGGTGTCCAAGCATGAAACTTAAGAGGTGCATTGTAAACAAGACAGAACATACTCTTTTCGAAATGTTTTAATGGGCACCATATAAACACTTCAGAAACCAATGGACATTCAGCAAATCCGGTTCGAATAACGTGATCAAACCTTGAATGTGTGGGATCACTTTCAAATTTTTCAACTAGTTGTACAACACATCTTTTTCACGATCACCAGGCGCAACTCCAGAGATTCTCGAAATAAAATACCAAACGAAGAAAGCAAAAACGATAAAAAGTTCCCAAACCCATCTAACTCTGGCCTATATAAAGAAACAGCGTAATCACCTGTCACAACTCTATAGTGTATTAATCAAGCCTATTGTTTGAGCATATCATAATACTAAGTTTTATCCAGTTATTCCTTCCTGCTAAATGAACAGCTCTTCACGCTCTTTACGATGTCCGATTAAGTCTGAAAGAATTTATTCCAAAAAAAGATATTTTGAAAAACAAAAACAAAACAGTTCCTTACAATGAGCGTCCAACGTGCAGGTTATGGCAGAAATTATTACAAAAAGCCTTTAGCTGTGTGAGCAGGTTTTTACGGAGGCAATTACCAAATTAGGGAGCAAAAAATTACCAAAACTGGCAAAAATTACTAAATCATAATCAAAAGCTACGTCCCCCATGATTTGGCTAGCCATTAGACTTCTTTGTTTTGGTTGTGAGAATAGCTTCAATACAAACCCACAACTGCAGTTCCTAACTCTTATAAGTTTCAACCATTCTGCACCCGTTCTATAATGATAGAACGTCAGAGATAGCAAATTTAAAAAGTTATGTTTTAGAAATGGACAAAATAAAATATTTCCAAATTATTAAAAATTGAACCAAAATTTTAAAAAATTACCCATGTAATTACCAGAAATTTTTAATCACCAAAAATTACCAAAAATGACGAAAAATTACCAAAAGTAATTTAAATTACCACGTCTAGTCACACAGGCCTTTATTCAGTCCCAGTTTCCCCATGAGTGGACTTCGCAAGGGGAATCCCTTCCACATTTATTAATGATTTAATGAATGATTATTATGATTATGTTTGTACGAACGACTACATTAATTAATGATTATAAAAAGGTTATTAATGATTTTACACCATGAAAAGATTTGCCAATTTCATGAGAAG
Source organism: Heliopora coerulea (assembly GCA_030142905.1). Lineage (NCBI taxonomy): Eukaryota > Metazoa > Cnidaria > Anthozoa > Scleralcyonacea > Helioporidae > Heliopora > Heliopora coerulea. The sequence goes on from JASJOG010000014.1 coordinate 2,355,354, forward strand.
AAAAAAAATAATTAAACAAAACCATTGCATGCAGGTCAGTGCATAAGAAATACCATTTTTGTTATAAGTTACATATCGGTTTTTTCTAAACTAATACTCTAACAAACTGGGACTGTAGAATCTTCAGTACGCTCGATGTATCGAATTATCAAATCGCCACGACCGTACACACCAAGCCAAAATTTTAAGACATAGTTTTCGCAGTTTACAGGGTATTCTAGTCTTGTGAAGATACCAAGTAATCAATGCCGGGCGTATTTAGTTAACCTTCTCAACAAAAAGGCATACAAAGACATTAAACGTTTACGAACACCAGAAACAGCATCCTTCGACGAGTTTACCACAAGAATAAAGATAAGACTCGAGTCTACACGTACCACTGGAGACTATAAAATAGAGCTGCGACCACGCTATAAGTAACCAAGGGAAGATTTTGAAACATTTGCCCACGCCTTGCTTGAATTAGCCGAAAATGCGTATCCAGATGCTGTTTTCAACTTCAAAGTAGGGCTAGCTCGTGATATAGCTCTGTGCAAGGAGTCTTGGTAAGTGATGAAACAAGGGAGAAATTGTTTATCAGCCAACCAAAAACACTTTCAGAGGCAGTTCGTCTAGTACGATAGATTGAAAGTGCAAGAAAGACTTTCCAGACCTGTAAAATACCCACAGTGCCATCAAAAAGCAAAGTGCAATGCCATACCATCGATGGTCCAAGTGAGGATAAAGTCTCAAAAGAGCTACGAGAAATGAAAGAGCTGGTTGTCCAAATGAACGAGAAAATTCAACAGCTAGAAACTTTGTCAAAGACCCCTCCCAAACGTCGGAGAGCACCAAATTGCCCCGACCAGAAGAACTCGGGAAACAATCGTCGAAGACTGTCATGGCGCAGTCAGCCATCGAATCAACCTTACAATCAGCTCCACTGGGCCCAACATGTTATTTCAACATTTAGTGAATCGGGTGTTTATGTTTCTGGAATCGTGAACCATCGAAAAATGTCTATTTTATTGGATTCTGGCTCAATAGTCTGCGCTATAAGTGAAGAGATATGGAAGAAAAGTTGGACTAATGGAGTAAATCTTCAGCCAGTGCATCGCACCTTTACATCGGCAAGTGGATCAGCAATCGTAGTCCTAGGAGAGACGGGTGAGCGACTTCGCATTGGAGATACTCACATAAGTTTTCCTGTGATAGTGGCTCGTAACATTAGCCATGATTGCCTTCTCGGAATAGATTTTCTTTCATGAACATTGTTGCCGTATAATGTACGATACAGGAACGTTCTTAATTCGTGGGAGTGAGGTGCCAATCATTATGAGAAACAGACTCCAAGAGTATGTAGAGTTATTCTTCACTCAGCTACAGTAATTGCACCAGGAACTGAGGTTCTTAGAGGAGGAAATTTAGAGCCTGGTAACGAGCAGAATTATGAATCTCCTGGTGTGATAGAAGAAACCAAAGGTATCTGAAGAAGAAAAGCAGTTTGTCTTGCTCGTACAATTGTCGTACCAAGAACTGGAACAGCAGTAATCCGTCTAGCTAACTTCACTGACAGCGAAATCCATTTACAACAGAACGAAGTTGTTGGGCAGTTTCAACCTTTGGATCACACAAGAGCCATGGTAAATGTGTTGAATTCTAACGAGAGTAAGTACAGCTGTTCCAAGATGACAAGAAAAGAAATGAAGAGAACTTCCTCAACAAGTAAATCTCCCACAGATGACGGATGGTACAAAGAACTGGAGGTTGAGAGAAGTGAACTCATCCAGGATCAGGAGCTGGCATGCAATTCTATAATACGTTTCAAGAATATGAAGACGTGTTGGCTAGAGATCAGTCTGATATTGGATTGAGTCACCTAACTGAACATAAAATTAACACAGGTGATAACAAACCAATTAAACAATCACCAAGAAGACTGACACCACACAAAAGGCCGATATTGGAAAAACAGTTGGACTCACTTCTTTCTCAAGGAAGAATCACACTATCTAACAACCTCTGGAGCAGTCCCGTTGTATTAATTTGGACTCCCAAATGCTCCCGGTACTTTCCAACGTCTCATGAATATGGCTCTTGAAGGACTGAGTTGGAAATACTGCTTTGTATATTTAGACGACATCCTCATCAGGTCTACAGTAGTTTCGATGAACATCTTAATCGTTTGCGTGCTGTCTTCGGGAGACTTAGACCTGCTGGTGTAAAGCTAAAACCCAACAAATGCCATTACCTGAGACGAAGAGTGAACTTTTTGGGCCATGTTATCTCCAATAGCGGTATAGAAACCGATCCTGAGAAGATCAAGGCATTAAAGGATTGGCCAACTCCAAAGAATGTTAAGGAGCTGCGCAACTCTCTTGGGGTTATCGATACTATCGCAAACTCGTAACGAGTTTCTTGCTGATTGCAGAACCACTCTATCGCCTTATAAAGAGGAATTGCTCATTCCAGTAGAACGAAGAGCAAGAGAAGTCATTAAAGGTCATAAAACAGTGCTTAGGTGAGCCTCCTGTCCTTGCCCATCAGCAATTTGGACCACAAGCCAGACGTTTGATACTTGACATTGATGCCAGGACCGATTTTGGAATTGGTACAGTTCTGTCTCAAGAGCAGCTAGATGGGATGGAGCGACTCATTGCATATGGTAGCCGTTCACTACACACTTCCAAAAGAAACTTGCGCTACCAGGCTAGAAATGCTTTCAATGGTGGAGTTCTTTGAGCACTTCAGGTACTATCTGTTAGGCTGCGAGTTCCTGGTTAGGACGGATTACCAGGCACTGAAGTGGCTTTTAACGTTTCGCGAGCCTCAAGGAAAGGTAGCACGATGGTTTGAACGACTCCAAGAATACCAACTTGAAGTTGAACATCACCTAGTAAAGAAGAATGGAAATGCAGACGCCATGTCAAGGGAGCCTCGACGTTGACATGATCATGGAGAGTGTCCTTCTTGTACTTAAACCCTACTTAGAATTGAAGTAAAAACCTGCCTTCCGAGATATATACGTTGCCTGGTCCAAGGGGAAACACTGATATGTCAACTTCCTATTGTGGATGGAAACCAGCAGATGTTGCTCTAGCCCAAAGTGAAGATTCTGATATCCAGCTGTTATTGTTGCGGTTATCCCAAGTAAAAGAAAAACCTTCGGAAGCAGATCTACAAAGATCAAGTTCAGTAACCAGGGCTATATAGGCTCAGTTCGAACTACTCCAGGCAAAGAATGTTGTAATTCGCATCAATCATCCTCAACATCCACGCAAATCCAGAGTGTTGTCTTTCCGTCAAAATTGGTGAAATCAGCCTTGCATATGCTACATGATGGTCCTACGGCAGGTCACCTTGGTGCTGTCAAGACGCTGTAGAAGATGAAAGAGCGTTTTTGGAGACCAGGACTCTCCACAGCTGTTCGTGAGTACTGCAGTAATTGTGTCATTTGTGTAACCTGCAAATCATCGAGGAGACCCAAAGCGCCACTGAAACCCAAGATATCTGGTCATCCCATGCAACGAGTCCATATAAACATCGTGGACCCACTACCGAAAAGCAAGAAAAGAAATCTGTACATTTTAACGGTACAGTGTTCATTCACCAAATAGGTAGAAGCCTACCCTTTGCGGAACCAACAAGCAGCCACTTGTGCTAATACCTTAGTCAAAAACTGGGTTTGTCGTTATGGTGTTCCTGACAGCATCCACTCGGACCAGGATGGTAATTTCGAATGTAAAATTTTTCAAGAGGTGTGCAAATTGCTCCATACGACGAAAACGCGAAAGACTGCTTATCACCCGCAAGGCAACGGACAGGTGGAAAGCTTCCATCGGACCCTAAAAGCACTGCTGAAGACGCAGCCAGAAGACGCTCAAGACTGTTGCGATGAGCATCTCGACTACTGGATGATGGCCTACCACAGTACTGTCCACACGTCAACGGGCTACTCACCGTCTCGGCTGATGTTTGGCAGGGAGATCAGAGTTCTTCTTGGCGTGATGATGGAAAAGGAGGAAACCACGGAATCGCATTACGAAGACTTTGTAGCGGAGCTCGAAAAGCGCCTGACACGAGCATACCAAGATGTGCGAGTAAAACTGGGGATTGCGCAACGACGTCAAAAAGACGCTTACTAGAAAGGGATTAAGCAGATTTACTTCGAATCTGGTGACCGAGTAACGCTTTTCAACCCGCAACTCAAACCAATCGAATCCTCAAAATTCCATTGTCTTTGGACTGCTCTTTACATTGTCAAGAAGCGAGTCACAGAAATTACATAGGAAGTGCAGAAGGAGGGTAACGCTCGGGTCCGTTCAAAAATCATTCATTTTAATAATCTGAAACTCTTGCAGAAAGAATCTCCACAGCCAGCAGCTACCGATGAGTTAGACCAGGAAATTTACGAAGAAGAACATACAGGAGAGGATTCTGAATATGAGCTTTTGGTCATCAGTATGCCAGAGACCAGTGACGCCCAAGTAACGTCTTGTTCTTTGCCAGAGGAGGGAGGTGAGAACGACCGACATCACGTTGACATTGACGTTGGTAGTGATGAAGGAATATCCGAGGAAATGAGGAAAATAATCAAGGACATTACGGCTCTGCGCAAGCTGACGAGGGTGACAGTGGTAAAAACGGTGCAGTTATGGAACGATCTGATGAGAAAACCACTCGGGAACCAATCGAACTAAGTGGGATCCAACGACCGGTTCGTGATTGCAAACTCCCCCAGCTGCATGATATGGTGATTATGTCGTGAACTTATTAAACGCTACAAAATGAGACGCTTGAGGGGCGCAAGAACATTCATTATTATTCTGCGGTTATTTTTTGTTTTGTTTTTATTTTGTGAAAGTGAACCAGGAGGTTCACCCTTGAGGCGGTAGGGGGCAGTTGTAATGAGCCGGAAGTGACGCAAGAGAGAGAACGTTGAGAGAGAGCGCGGGAAATGTATGCTAGAGTGCACGCCGATATTAATAGCAAGAAATAAAAGTATCAAAACGAAGACGTCTTACGATTACACATTGCATAATAGCATTGATTGCTCTCCAGTAATCACCCTCAATCAAAAATATTCACTGTGCACTCAATAACCCAAGTTTATTCCTTTGTCTACAATTTCTTCAGACATTCAACTACCAGTTGTCACAGCGAACAGCCGGAAATTCAATAACTTGGTCCCAAACTCAGAGTAGAGATTACAATTTACGTAGGTCTAAGCTGGGCTAAGTATATCTAAGTAAGTCTAAGTTGTTCTAAGTAGGTCTAAGTAGGCTTGAGTAAGTCTAAGTAGGTCTAAGTAAAGTAAAGGTAAAGTACCTTTATTTATACTGGATAACCCTATCAGCTGCCTAAGCTGTTCTCCTTAGAGGTCCAGTAATGGCCACCCCTCATGGGTCCAGTGTTACTACAGGAGGAAACCAGAGCACCCGGAAAAAACCTGCGATGCTTGGTAGAGTCAAACTGGACAACACTCTTCTCACAAGTGATCAAGGTAACTTTAATCAGATAGCTGCATGGAGCCGGAATCGAACCCTAGTCGCAGTGGTGAGAGACACGTGCACTACCACTGTGTCACCAGCACCCCTGCAAGTAAGCAGGTTTGATCGTTTGAGTAGGCCTAAGTAGGCCTATGTTGGGCTAGGTAGGGCTAGGTAGAGCCAGGTGAATATAATTTGGGTACTTGAAGTACCTACTCAACAAGGTAAAGTCCGTTGGCAGGCCCGTCGAAACGTGAATATCGCAAAACCTATATATAACGGACATTAAATCCAGCATTCATATGTAGGACAACTATCCCTTTACAAAAAGGTCATGTAGATAATTCATCAAATAAAAACAGCGTAAAGATCTTTTTCCATCGATTATTCACAATAGTTGCTAATCAAGGAAAAAACTTATTTTGGACAACGTAGAGCAACGTAACGTCGAGTAAAATTTGGCCTGTGCGGGACAGTAAGTTAAAAACACATTATGCCATTAGATTTTGGATAGTGTTTCTCAAATGAGGGGTCACGACCACCTAAGCAATTAGGGAGCAATTTTAGAATGTCGAGAGACTCTCACAGTTTGTACACATTTTTTTTGCTTCCCTTGGAATGACAGTTACTTAGAGAAGAGCTGTTAGATATACAGTGATAATTACAGTATATTCTACACAGCAGCGTAGGTTATCGGGGTGTGTGTGGGCGTGTGTGTGGCGTCCCCTAAAGTTTGCAAAAAATTAGAAAATTCGGGCAACAAGTACATAGTAATGTGGGCAAAATTTGGTAAGTTAAGTAGGTTAAAATCCTTTTTGGTTACTAGTTTATATTTAATTCATGTATTGGGATTGAGGAAGCGACGGTACATCATACATGGCCTGAATGCAAGTCAAATTAAATTCTGGGCAATTTTTGAAAGTAACAACGTTCGGGTAAATTAAGCCAGACATACCTCCCTAATCAAAATGGGCTAAATACGCCCCCTGTTCCTACAGCTCTTGAGCGGATGTGGTTAACTTTGTTGTGAGCTGATAATTGTCAATTCCACTTCTCCTTCGCAATTATGCACAATCTTTTCCAGGGTGGGGGATCACTCTGGTATAAGTGGCAGGGCTGCAGCTAGTTGAGGAATCACTAAACGTTTCACCATTTGCCAAGAGTGTGCCCGGGGAACAAATTCGTGAATTACTAATACAGGATAACTGATTTTGTTCCAGTGGACACTGTGGAACCTGAAGAACTTTCTGGTAACTGCAGGGCCCTAGTGGGTTACCCTGGCGGAGTGGTCCTTAGTGGCTGATCCAATGGGAGAGTTTAGGGGGGTTCAATCCTCCTTAAGCCATCAAACAATGTGAGGACTCGTTGTCGTAGTCTCTTTATTTACGTGATAAACTTTGTAATAAATGAAATTTACGGGATTTTTCTTTAATTGGGCATCCCATTTAAGTGATAAAAGAATCACACACCGCTTAAAAACCTAGAATAACCAATGGCCTGGTTAGTCACCCCCCCTTCTCAAAAACCTGGAACTACGCTTGGCCAGGTAACCCCCCCTTCCGCAAAATCCTAGATCCGTCCTTGGTCCTCCAGGAACTTTTTACCAAATTTACCAATTTTACCAAAGGACCAAAGAATCTCACAGAGACTGATTTGTCTGTATACAAACCAAATCAGTGGATACCAACCTTCAGCCCAGGCATATAAAAAAGTAATCTGACCTCTTTCTAATATCGCAGAATGTGACTGGGGTAAGGTTCCGATCAGCAAATTTTCCAGGAAATTCAAGCTTAAACTGTAAACATTGTGTGAAAGGAGTCACGTGTATAAGTTTCATTGACATTCGAGACGGAATATTAATTAAGACGTGTTTATTTAGCGCGCAATTATTCTGTTGTTAATAGTCAGTTGTCGGTGGAACTTTACTCGAAAAAGATGGTCGAAACTCTCGCCTACTGATGCGAAACTCTGAATTAAATCTTTCATTCAAAATTATTCAAGAATGATATTCTAGAAGTAACTCATTCGTACAAACACCATAACAGATCGGACATCAGTTAAGTTGAGAAAATATCGGTGGACAAAAACAGTTTTGTTCTATCTCTTCTTTTATTACATGGCCATGTTAGCGAGTGGTCCGAATACGGAAATCCTGCAGTTTGATTGCTGCATAAGCGGTCGGATATTTCCCGTATGGCCCGCTCAACAGGCGAAATTTAAAAAAACCTTGCTTGTATCGAATAAATTAAAATTTTTGACAAGATATGAAGTGAAAGGTTATTACGAACAATCAGAAAGAGAAAGGTAACCATGTGAGTGAAGTTGGTGAAGAAATACCATGTAGAGTGAAGTTAGTGAAGAAATACTATATAAAAATCAAATGACACCAGAACTGCGAGCTAGTCTATCGTTCTCTACCTTAACAACATCCGTCCGATATTTCACTAGTGCAGACCTCAAGCTCGGTCAATAAGTAGTGTGCCAGCAGTGGCGGTTTTAAAAGTTTAATAAGGGTAGCCACTAGCTCTCTTCCACGCGGTGAAGTAGTACCAGAAAATAAAAGAAACTGGCAGTGCTTCCACTTTGCCACGACGAAATTTCCTCCTTTTATTCTGATTTTTCCTTTTTCAGTCCAAAATTTCCTTCAAAAATACTCAAATTTCCTTCATATTTCCTTCACAGTTTATCATAAAATTATGCATGTCTTTGTTGTTGAAATTAACAAATCGTCGCTCAGTCACGTTTGATTGAGGCAGGGAATAGTGCTGGGGAATTGAAAAGAGGATGTTTGCCAATCAATGTTGACTTTCGGAATTTGTTCAGTTAAAACTTTCCTCATATATGAGAAATTTAGTGGTAAAAGTGTTAACAAGTATAAATTACGGCTGTTTCGACATGTAGTTTCTCACCAGTAGTGACACGAATATGAAGTCATTAATTTGGGAAACATAAATCCCAAATTCGCAGTTGGGTTCCCAACACATTCAAAATAATTGTCAGAGTCGTCGAACACATTTTATTTCAAAATTAACAGGAACTTTCAAACATTTCTGTTTCAGTTCAACTGTAGGATATTTCAGTACGATTCAGATCTGGTAATCTATACTTGATCTTGACACAAAAAGTAAAAACAATAAATGGATACCAGCTTCAAAAGACTGCGTTTCTGTCACTTATCGGTCCACACTTTCGGCATTAGAGCGCATGCAATACATGATGGTTGCAACTCAGGAAGCAGTTTAGAAGTCGCTCGGGGATTATTTTTGTTGTCATCCGCATGCAATCGTGCCACAACCGACGTTTAACCTGTTTGTGTTGCGTCAGTCACGGCAACATTACAAATGAAATTGTTAAAAGGTACAGGCTCGATCAAGATACCCTTCAAATTTCCCTCAAATTGAAAAAAATACTTCAAATTTCCTTCTTATTTTCAAAATTTTCTTCACCAAGGAAATTTCCTTCAAAGTGGAAGCACTGAAAACTGGTCATGTTTGTATTTTAATTGGGTGTGAACGCGTAAATTGGAACAAATCTTTGCAGGCTCAGATCACTGCTCGCGCAAACAGTGGCTCATGCGATGTTGATAATATGCGATTCAGTATAGAGTCAGAAGAATAGCTAAGGATTTTTGCCTAAAACCTTTAATTACTAATTGCACCTCAATTTGGGTTGTTACAACTAAATGTGGGTTCACTATGTTAATTGGCGTCAGCGTGGCACGGCCAGATGTTTTACTTTAGGGCTATGGCCCCGCCCTCCAGGTGACTCCGGATCCTTGCAGTTTTGGTTTTCACATGCTGCAGGTGTAATAAAATAAGTTCGCTAAGCTGCATAATGGTACTTGTCATTTGTTTTCATTGTAACAATCACATTCAATCTTTGGCATATTTTCGCGAATATTACAATTCAAACACCCTATCTTCGGTTTTCTTCGTCGAGTTTTTCTGAAAAATAGCATCTGCACAGATTTTTACAAAACTAAAAATAACAGCAAAATATCAAAGAAGGTTGGCTACACAGATTTCTTGCAGTAATTCCGTCTCGTGAAAGTTCTTTACTTACCAAGTCTCCTAGAAAACACACAGAAGCGTACATCAAAAAAATTAAAATTTGCTCAAATGCAGATGGTTCTTTTGTGAAGGAAAAAAATCACTCATCTACTCATGTGAGCCGACCATACCTAGTTATCAATCTGCCATTAACTAAGTTTCATTAGGAGAGCCACTTTGAACGTAAGTTTTCATTTGGTAGTGGGCAGTAAGCCGAACTTCCGTGAATCTTCTGTTAATCTTGTTCCAGTTACCCCACATTCAAAACACTGGAAATCACCGCGAACTGCTCAGTTAGAACTTATATTGAGAGGTAAGGTTATGATACACTTTAATTTTACCTGTAAGGATCCTTAGCAATATTCTTAGTTTAAACATTTAAAAAAAATGAGGGAATTAGAAATTCCAGAGCAATAATTTCACATCAGTTGTCTTTATTGTTAAAATTGTGATACAAAAATACACTCAAGTTATTTAATCATTAGGGTGGAATTCGTTCAAAAGGTTCGGTGTCTTTATAACAATCGTCAAAAACATCTGACACGATACGTTCGGCTTCTTCTTTGCTAACATCACTGACACATAGGATGGATTTAACAGCTCTGTCTTTCGCACATTTCTGCAAAAGAAGGAGAATATCTTACGAATGCAAGTGAAATTTACGATCTTGTTTAAAAAAGTTGATACAGTGCTCCTAACTAAACACATGGTTTAAATTCTGAAAATAATATAGATATGGTTACAAGTGACACTTAAAATATTGAAAGGCAAAGGACGAATATGAAGGGAAAATTTAGAACTTAAAATGACATACAGCTTTCCACGTGGCAAAAGATTATTCAATTTCACACTTTGAAATCATTTTCATCTACACGACAAGATTCCGGAGGCGAAAACGTAAACCACCAAATTCAGACAATCCAGAAGCTCACACCGTTATTTTTTTCACTCTCACAATCCTGGATAAAGTATCATGTCCCACATCGTTTCACCCCACTGGTTACGAGAATTAAATTTGGATTTGGTTTACGTTCTTAATAAATGTGTCATCACTTCAAAAAACTCACCAAATATAACAGTCAAACAAGAATCCCATTAGACATCTCCACTTCTTCACGAATAAACATAATCTACAAGGATTTCTCATGTCTTTTTCATTTCTGAATCATCTTCAGAGATACATGAATAGAAATTTTTCATGATAATCTGACAATGTTGAAGTCAACTGAAAAATGATGACTCGAACGGGATTTGAACTCGCACCTTTGGGATACCGATCCGCCGCTCTACCTGTTGAGCTACCAAGTCCACAGGGATAGGAGACGAGTTTTTATCCACCTTAAGTGCGCGAAATGTTCTCGCGACAGCTTGACGCTATCCATGAGAGGATGTGCAGTGTTTCGATTCTCTTTCAGAATCATCTTCAGAGATACATGAACAGAAAATTTTCATTTTAGCATTTCTTAGCAATTCTTGTCGTCTTGTACTGTCTCTTAACAGTTGTAAACCTGCTTCCATAAACCTTTATTTAATCGCATGGTACTGACTTGCACCATGGTACTGACTTGATAATTATCTGGTGGTTAGGGGTGAGGCAAAGTACAGCAATGCCAACGTTGAGTTAGGTATTGATGTGCCTGTAAACGTTAAGGCGTAAGGTGAGTATTTGCGTCTGATATTTTCCCCCTAGGAACGATTGCACTGAAAATTGTTAAGTTTAATTATGATTAGCGTTGACCACGTGCCCACCTTTTTAACCAGATTAAGAGACAACATAATGAAATATTAGGCAAAAACGAATTCCACTGCATGTGAAAGGTGCTACTGCAGCTAAAACACTCTACCTTCTGATGACCTTTCCATCCAAAATTAAACCTAGAGAAAAATTCCTTCCAAAAGAAACAGTCACCACTAAGATTTGCAGCTCGGATCTGAAAGGAAATACACAGATATCCATGGTCACGAAACATTAAAAAATAGTTAATAAAATCAGATTTGATTTGTCTTCGTATGAACTTCGGACAACACGGAGAAAAATTTAAGTAAAACAACCAACAAAACAACAAGAAAAGAAATACAAGAAAAGAAAAGAAATAAAAAAGGAAAAGGAAAGAAAAGAATAGATAAGAAAATGAAAGAAAGGTAAGAAAATATTCAATTTTACAGTGATGAGGAGTTGACCTAAATGTTTTCCTCGCGTACGAAGTTTGGTGAACGATTACGGTAACGAGCGAAAAACACCGATATGTGGTATGCAATCGGAAAGCTACCAAACCTTTGCGGAGTGGAATGATTTCAGCTTATGAGCAAGCTTTTGTGAACTTTTTAACGAGGCGGGTTTCCCAAATACAGGTGGGACTTAACCCATACATCCTTGAAAATTTCAAATACACATACAAATTCTCATACACTAATACTGTTGTACACATACACATACATACAAACAAACATGCATACGTACGTATATACATGCATACATACATACATACATACATACATACATACATACATACATACATACATACATACATACATACATACATACGAACGTACGTACGTACGTACATATATGCCGATGTTTCACTTTCTGGTAGCTTTGTTTATATGCTGTTCTCTACTTAGACAAACATACCTCTGTACACGCCAGGTGTCTCAGGTTGTTCACATCATATTTAACACGAGCAAAATCGTATGCATGGATGAGTTCATGAGTTAGTACGTTATTCATACAAGACTGTGAATAAATAACATTTTCACACAAAACAACCTAAAACGGGGAAAAAAGGATTTTCTTGACAAACCCATTTAAAAGTTTACCATCAGGCTTAACTCTAAGAAGTATAATACGAAACATACTCCGAATAAAAGCGACATCTTGAAACTCAAGATTTGAGTGAAAACAAGACGAGACTACAATGTCTCGTCTCGTCTCATAATCTCGTCTTGTTTTCACTCAAATCTTGAGTTTCAAGATGTCACTCTTATTCGGAGTATGTTATGTTCGTATCATACTTCTTAGAGTTATCGGCAGGCACTGGATTTGGATTTAACTCTGTCGGCCACTAGATTATTATAAAACTGATTATAATAAAGACAAAAATCATGGGCTAACGGAAATGAAATCTGGCAACAAAAGTTGGGTCTGGCTAATAATCTGGCTAAGAAACCTGAAATGCTCGGACGGGCCCTATTAAGGAACAGTTTCTAACCCCGTTAACACTGTACTATTTTGGGCATGGCACGGCTAATTTGCCGAGCCGAGACCTCCTTATACAGAGGTGCTCGGCACAGCTAAACTTTTAGGTACGGGTACCAAATTTTAAGAAGTCCGCACCATTTAAACTGTGAAAATTACCAAAATTTTAGCCGTACCGTGCCCAAAATGTTAATAGTGTAAAAGGGGTTTCTGTTTAATTATAAGGCATAAAATAACCTTACGATTTTGGTGTCCAAAAGAACTGATTTCGGGACTTTTAACTACAATAAGTTCAAACCAACTGCCTAAATTCCAACAAAACTAAGCATTTTAGATTTCCAATACCACACAGCTTGAAAATATTCAACTTCGAAGGCCAGTCATTCTCTTTACAAACGTTAGATAAAACAAACAGTTTAAAAAGAACCCTAAAAATTGTACCTGTTTTCTATGGAAGTCAAACCCTCCCAAAACATTTCTACCACACGGTTCACATACAATGTGTCTTCCAAGATCAACATCGCTAGTCAAGGGAAGAAAAAAAATTTTTTTCATAAAGAAAATGCAAAAAAAAAATTGCCAATGATATAGAATAAGGGTGTGAGAGATTCTCGCAAAAGCTTTGCATTAATAGCGGGAATCCTATGTTCACTTAAACTGGATTATAAAAGTAAAGAGTAATCAGTTGACTCAATACCTCAATTTGGAGAGCATGACTATGATTATGTCAAAATATACGTTCAACTGAAAAAGGGTTATTGTGATGACTTGTGAGAACTGTGGAACAGTATCAAAGCAAGGTCGTTTCTTCAAGAAGCCATCCGCTGCAATTCTGAACTAAACTTTGGCTGGACTGCAGTTTAGCGGGTGCAAATGAAAACATCACCAAAACTTACACGCCGTCAAAATAAGTTAGACGAGTTTGGGGTTAAGTATAGTGGTTTTTTTAAAAAATAAACCGTTTTCGCTAATTTTAGGGTTAGGGTTTGGGTTAGAAGAAATATCCGTTAAAGTGTTTCAAAAATTGTTACCCACGATAGTTTAGCGGTTGTTTAGAGGACACAATCCACGCCATGATAAAATGGTAAACATATCGTAAATGAATTTAGAATTAGGGTTTGGATTTTGAGTGAGAATTAGTATTAATAACATCGCTTTGATAAACGTTTAAGATTAGAGTTAGCTTAGTTGATTTGTTATTACTAGGACGCAGCCAAATTAAGCTCTTCCTAGCAACCGAGCGATTGCGTCATTTACACCCGCTAAACTGCAGTCATCCCTAAATTTTAATTTAGTGTATTTCAACATGTTGTGGTATAACAGTTGAATTCAAATACCCCAGTTTCAATTTTCTGAATTCGTAAAACATCAATAGTAAAAAAAAAAAAACAGCATTCTTAAGCAATACGCGCAGAGCTCGGCTCACACAATTTTCATTAATTTCACTAGTTGGCCTTTTGAAAGACCAACCCAGATGAAGTAGACCCAAATCTGATTTCAAAAAGATATCATGTTGGGAAAGTCATTTAATAAGTAATTCAAGATTTCCTTTCTGCTAATATCAGTAAAACAACACGACTAAATTTTTCGGGATATTAACGTGGGCATTTTGAAATTTCTCCCAAATTTAGATAATGATCAGATCTACAATCATTTGATGATTTGATACCCAGTGAGACATCCGTATTAAACTACAAATACGTAAGTATATTCAAAAGTACCGATAAAATGAACTCATCAGCCATCAAAAGGGGCTCGAGTTCCTTTCCATCCAGGTAGACTGAAAGGTTCCGTTAAAAACTAATAACCTTGACGACACGTTCAAACTACATTCACGTACATTTACCAACCAGCCAAGCAACCAATGGTGCTGCAAGAAATTTAAATTTAATTTTAGCTTAAGTTGAAACACTTTTGCCTCCCCACACTGCAATTCAAAAGTAGTTTTAGGAAAGTAAAAGGTCTTACGTAAAAGTGTCATAAGCAAAGTGGATTACGTCACGGAGATGCAAGCAATCTCACCTCACACACATGCGTGCAAATATAAAATTACAATTCCTATTGATGCCACTGAACTCAATAAACAAATTAAACCAACCAGTCAATTTAAACATCAACCAGTCAATCAACTGTGCTACAAACCAAGTCAAAGCAATTAAGTCGAAATATCAGTGCTTCAACTTTTGCCTCTTGAACTTCAACCAGTTTACTCGAAATCATGAGCTTATAAGATGGCTATCATTTTTGAAATTTTATTGTCATGTTTTTATCCTTTCTGAAGTTGTCGGCAGGTCATAGTTTTTACATGGCTTTATTAAGCTGGTTTCATAATCGACATCGAATTTAAGAAAGTTTCTTTGTGGAAAGACATTTTGGGCTGGGCCAAGGAAAGCTAGTTGAAGTTAGGGGTGCCGGCAGCAAAATTTACGTTCAGGATGGGTATTTTTTCGGTAAATGTTTACGTCGACTTTATTGTTGACAATACTGAGACGAAACGTACGGCCAGTTACACCTATGGCAAGGAATATTATACTGGATTGCTAATTTATTCATCAAAAGACTAAATACAACTATAAAATGTTCTGGGTTTTTTATTTTAGCTTCCAATTTTGATGGGACTGAAAGTGACTATACGTTGATCTGAGTCTTAACAGCATCTGGGGGCAATTCTAAAATATTATATATTATCAGTCATTGTTAATACTATGTGCAGTAGATTAAATTTTTAAATATTTTTTATTTTAATTTTGAAATGCTAGTCATGCGATGGGAGAAAAAAATTTAAAAACTCGACCTTAACAAACAAGTCCATCACTTTAACACAATTTTCAACTTATAATCTACCACACTCGCAATCCTTCCCCTTTTCTTCTATCAGTATTTAATAATTCTTTGTAAATATCAACTCACATATGCATTGCAATTCCTCTCATTAGCAACGTGACCTGTCAAATCCCGTTCTTTTAATTAGCATATCCCATAAACGAATATCGAATGTAAATTAGTTAGTCATATCGTGTACTGAAGATGGCACAAGTTTGCCGAAATATGTCTACATTAAAAAAATTTGTCGTATACTTTAAACTTGTGATTACTTTGTACACTACTACCACATCTGTTTTTAAAGGGGACCGAACGATATTGCGGCCCCCCTAAATAAAATTTGGGGGCTGCAGCTTCCGTGTCCCTCCCCCCAATTCCTACACCACTGATTCTGAGTTAAAGCTGAGAAACATACTCCAGGACAGCCATATTTAAGATTTCAAATACCACAGGTGACCAATCTTGCAAACAGTTAACATATCCAGCAGACGTTCATGGCATTTTTAATGGAACAAATCTTATTTTTTGTACATTCGGTGAAAATTTGGCATTTACACTCGATCACGTGAAATGGAGTTTAGATGTGGTGAAGGAAACTTTCAAGTGTCAGAATCGTACATTTAACACCCAACCGGGACCAGCTGCAAAGTATGCACGTTTGGACCTCCTGCTGGGAACAGACCCCCGCCACTATGCGAATCTAGAGCAGTGCTCTACCAACTGAGCAACGACTGTTGCCGAGGCTTGGCCACAACGATGTTTATGAAAGGAAATTTTTGACTGTCAGAATCTTACTTTGGTATTGCCACCATTATAAATATAAACCTTGTGGCTAAGGTCTCGGCAACGGCCTTCGTAGCGCAGTTGGTATTGCGCTTCACTAGATTCGCAGGGTTGCGGATTCTATTCCCAGCACAATTCCCGGAGGCCCCAGAGTTGCATTTTTTGTAACTGATTCCAGTTCTTAGAATGTAAGGTTTTGACTCTCAAAAATTTACTTTCACGTATATAAACTTATTTCTTGTGCAGGTGTGTATATTTGTTCGTCCAGATTATGTACTGAAGTCATTATTTCGGTGTCTGACGATTCAGTTTCCTCTACCGACATCATCTTCACAGGCTGTTGGGGGTTATTGCATATTCATAATTATACACATAAATATACATATATACATATACATATATACATATACATATATATATACATATACATATACATATATACATATACATATATACATATACATACATATATATATCCATATACATATATATATATATATATATATATATATATATATATATACATATACATATACATATACATATACATATACATATACATATATATAATTCATTAAAAATTCATAAGGAAAAGACAAAAGAAAATCATAAGCGTGTCGGATCTATATACCGTATTTTCCGCACTATAAGTCGCACCGTATTATAAGCCGCATCGGCAATTTTTGGCTATTTTTTTGGAAAAATTCATAGATAAGTCGCACCGGACTATAAGCCGCGCCGAACTATAAGCCGCTATGTGAAAAAGTCCAAAGAAGTACCTATTCTGTTACGTCGCTATTCCACGTGTAGCGTGAATAACTGAACAACGAACATGAGACAAGGAAAAACCGTGAGCTATATTTGTCATTATTGCAACGTTCTACAGAAATATACATACACTAAACATCACTTAAAATGTGATTCATAAGACTGTAGTATGTAATGTCATTTTTAAAAGTCTATTAAATCGTCCTCGACAAACCCATGAAAATCTTCGTCCTCCATATCCGAATGGAAGAGCTGAGAAATTTCGTCCGGAATTCCAGTTTCCAGGTTGTCTTCATCGTCACTGGAATCGTCATCAAATGGCTCTGTGTCAGGACAAATTTCGGCTTTGTAGAATCCACTTAATATACAAGATGTTGGTACAGCGTTTCAAGCATCAAGAATCCAATTGGACGCATCGTTAAATGTGGCTCTTTGCATTTTACCCGTCTCGGTGAAGCTGTGCTTGCAAATGACGTATATTTACCTTCTCAGCCTTCTAATTACAGTAGTGAATCACACTGCAAGCGCGGTCTCTTCGCAGAGGTTCGGCGATAGCGTAATTGGCTGAAATTTTGCCCGAAATATTTTTGATCCGGCTTACTCGGAAGGGACTTATGACTCTGATATTTCTTCATGTTGAAGAGTTTAAAGTTCATGGTAATTTGAGTTTCAAAATAAAAATTCTTCTGTCAAGGTTTTTTTTTTGAAAAATTCGTATATAAGTCGCACCGTATTATAAGCTGCACGGCGAAAATTTTGGTCAAAAACTAGTGGCTTATAGTGCGGAAAATACGGTATGTGATGAAGATACATGTGCTTTTATACGTGAAGAAGAAGTTCAATTTTTTCGGCTTACGAACGATAAATTTCCAAACTTTGTTTACGAATTAGCGTATTCAGATGTGAATTTCATAAGATATTTAAAAAACTCGCAGTTCGTGCTTTATCGGGGCTAAAACACTCGGCTATCGCCTCGTATTTTAAATCCCGATAAAGCACTCCTACTCGGTTTTTAAATATTATTATATATACATATATATATATTTTTTTTTTTCTGAAATTCAGCGATTTATGAGAAAAACACGGATGAAAATATGCTTGCTTAAATTCCATTCAGACTTTTCCAGGTCAATATTTCAATTATTATTCAAAAATTGTCGGTCCTGTTATTAAATTACCCCATGAATTATAACATTAAATAGTAACTATCAGATTTAGTACAGAGAACAGATCACAGAACATGATTTTCCATTCTATTTAACATTACTTCATCATTTCAATTAAGGAGTTGTCTCTATAATGCCTTATAAACTTCATATAGCCAAAAAAGAGCACACAGTGAGAAAAATTCAGCAACCCAGGGCCCAGAAAATAGGAAAAAATATGCTAACACAAGCTTTTCCATGTTTAACTTTAATTTTAATTTTGATTTAAAAATTAATTTTAAAAATAAATTCATTTGAGTGTACAAAAGTTCAATCAAATCATCAGGGCATTTAAAAAAATGCTGTTTATGCCTTATCAGATCAAAATAAAAACGTTGTGCCCAGAACTGAAGAAGGGGTCAGACCCTGAAACATATTTTTAATAAAGTTATATATCCTTTTGAAGTTACATGCAACATTTAAAACCTGAGCAGGAGTGTTTTATCAGGATTTAAAACACGAGGCACTAGACAAGTGTTTTAGATTCAGTAAAGCATGTACTGTGAATTTTTTGGGTGTCTTCTAAAATGAACCTCCTAATATGTTAATTTGCATGGCAAGTTTGGAAAACTTATGTTTTCAAACCTGAAAAAATTAACTTCTTCACACATAAAGTCATGAGTCCTATTATATTATAAAGACACTACATGGTTATGATTTTCTTTGGTATTTTCCTCATGAATTCTTTATGAATTTTAGAAATATATATGTAATTAATATAATATATATATGTATATATATATATATATATATATATATATATGTATGTATGTATTAATATTTATACAATTATATATTAATATTTATATATTATTGTTGTTATTATTGTTGTTATTATGGTTATTATAATTTTTGTCTTATAATGTTAGTAACTAGGTCTTACCATCCCAACTTTTTCATGGCCTCCAGCATGAAGATAACATATGGGGCTGTTGAACAAAAAAAAATTAGTTACTATGTTGTGTAGGATTGTTTAATAACTAAAATTTGATATAACATGAAATCACAAGAACTTATATTTGAGAAAAAATGTTCCGAGATACATTGATGGTAAACTATTCAAGTAGTGAACAGAAAAATTGAGGATTCAAAGGAAAATTTTGAGTGTCAATAATGGAGCAAGAGGTTTAATCACAGGGGGGGTATACCTCACCCTTGTTGTTGCACAGATAACTTTTACTGTTATTGTAGGATTAACTACAGAGACTACAGGTAATACACCAATCTAACCTCTAATTTGCAATACAGTGTATTTTGAAATGGATTGCCCATTTTAGCCTCAAATCCAAGTACTAGATATTTCCAAGCCTAGCTTTGCATATTTAAAGTTTGGTTAAAGACTGCAAAGATGAAATTAAGGCCTCGTCAGTTAGCTTGCTCAAAAGACAGTTTTCAGAAGCATAAATGCATGGCATGCCTTAAGACACCACACAATTTGTGGCAGATCATTGTACAAATCCCTCTAGTTTAAGTCAGGTTAACAGTTAATAACTGCCTCTGGGAGAAAATCTTCACTATGAGACCCAGCTGAGGCCAATTATAGTGCAACAATGCAGCGTTTTGCAGCACTCTTAATAAGCAAAATAATTGCACACAGTAAATGGCATACTTTCAGATTATAGTCATGTGATCATTATTTTGATAAGAAGTTGCATTTACATGGACAATGCCTTCTAATCATGATTTACATCCCAATCAAAAACACAAGTAGCAACCATCATTCTTGAAAGCTTCAGTAAGCAAGAATACCTTCATAATTTTACAATTTTGTTTTTCATTAAACATGCTCTGACTTGTGGATTCACAGTATTCTACCTAGCATATCAGTGCTTTCAAATTCATGTTTAAAAACTCATCATTACTCTAATTATTTTTGCACATACTAGTAAAGAGTTTCAAAGACATTCAGTCATACAAAAACCAACAGATAAGTAGGTAATCAAAAGCATAATACATCAATTATAGCCTTTTAGCTCACTAATTAGGTGTACCCAGTCCACCAAAACACTGTTTCCCCTACAGCAGGCAACTTCAAACTTCTTAAGAAAGACTGTGTACAGCTAAGCCATAAATTAATCACAATAAACCACTAGCATGTCTCTGCCCTGCTAATGGACAAGGCCTCTTTTAAGAAATCTTACGTGGATGGGGAGGGCATCACATCAAGGGACCTACAGGTATTGTACTCTAGTGTCTAGGAGCTTGTCAGGAAATGGACCTACTTTGTACAGAAGATGCTGACATTTGAGGCAATGGGGATGGAGCAGGTTTTTGTTCACAACAAAATCAATCATGACATGTCTGAGGAAGTTGATCGTCCAGGTTAGTGTAGTCTTGAGAAAGACTGTTGGTTGAAGTGACTGACGTTTCAACAGCCTTAGCAGCGGTCATCTTCAGAGTCAAAAGGAGAGTAAATGTCAGCTTCACCTGTATTTGTATCTGGCTTGTATTTGTATCTGGCAGGAGCCAGATACAAATACAGGCAAACCTGACATTTACTCTCCTTTTGACTCTGAAGATGACCGCTGCTAAGGCTGTCGAAACGTCAGTCACTTCAACCAACAGTTTTTCTCAAGACTACACTAACCTGGATGATCAACTTTCTCAAACATGTCACAATTCTCCCAGGTTCAAACCATTTACTTTATTAAAATCAATCATGTTTTCAGAGCTAGCATTTAGCATTACAGATTTTTTTCTTGTTTTCTGATTGCCATAATTTTATAAGTTTATATTAGGTCATTAGTCACCCTGTAGTAGTGTAAGGGAGATTTTATGCAGGGGGGGCACTGTTAGGGCTGGAAGGGCCATTGCCCACACAATTACGACATCCTCAATATTGCTTTTGCAAGTACAGTATGTAGTAGTTACACAGAAATGTTTTGATTTAAAGAAGAGCCCTTGACTTCACCAAAATGCCCTCTTGTCAGTGCAATTTTGTACGTTGCGATTGTCATCCTGCTGTATGCAATAAACCCTTAAAAGTATATGCAGTAGGATGTCCACTTATGTTTTGCTGCAGTTTGTCCTTGATACTCTCATTAGTTTCACACTTATACATACTCCAAGATGCCAATGGCAAAGTACAAAATCACATGTGTAAACAGCCCTTTAGGTAGGCTTCCCTTTTTAATCCTAAGGGAAATGCTGCAAAACAGTTTTCATGATAGTAATTACTATAATAATGCAATTGAGAAACCTTTTGATCATGACCTCAATCCTGACATTTTCATTGCTTGCAAATTTAAGTATGCAGTACATGCTTACTTTTTCTGGGTCAGATAAAAATATGAATTTTAATGCCTTTTTCAGATGCAATTAATCACAGTTTCTGAGGATTTTTCATGTGCATGGAAGTGTAAACATGAAATTACCCATCTTATGTTGATAATACAGCTTTGGGCAAGAATCAAGTCTATAACTCTATCAATGGAGCTGTGCATGTTGCTGAGTGCCTGGTGGTTTAATCTGTATTTATGTGGTGGAGAGTAATACAGACTGGTGAATAGACTGTTACACAGTACTGAGATTTATACTGGCATTTGCAATTAATAATATCTACTCCAAACTTCCCATCCACAGTTTTTGAAATCCAATAAGCACATACAAATCCCAATATTAATCCTTAAATAATTTTAAATCAATATTAATCAGGATCAGCATCACCATCATCTACATTAACAACAAAATGTTCAATAACAGCAACAAAAACAACAACAGCAAAAGCAACAACATCAGCAACAAAAATCTTCTGTATTTTCCTACAATACTGTTTGGAATTTTTTTTAGTAATTCTGTCCAACTGCTGATAATCTATTAAATACATCTACATTATTGATTACATCCCTCAATAACTCCTTGAAAATTTACAATACTGTAATCATGATACAAAACCAGAACTGCAATACTTTACCTTTCCTGCATGATTTCTCTGCCCATCTCAAGCATCTACTATGTTTCCTTTGGTTGGATTCGACATTAGTGTTAACCCTTGCAGGAAACGATTGCTTTTCTGCTTCAGTAGGTTGTCTTCCTTCCATAATGGACTGATTGACCAATTGATTGACTAATCAAATAATGACGAGTCTGCTAATGTTATACATATACCAAAAACGAAAGCCTCCAACCAAACATCTCAACGTACCACTTATAACTGGACTTTAAAGTAAGCTGTACGAACTATAGCGTAAATGGTTGAGGTTCCAGCCCGTAAACTTTCTTTGAAATTAAAAAATCATTGAAATTAGAGGTTTTGCGGTTAATACGCTTAACTTCTGAGCCCACAGTTCATTGTCACCAGCAGCAAAAAAATTTTGTTTTCAACGATTACTTGTTGTCAAAGCCAGGATTCTTCGCAAATAATTGTTTTGGATACAGTGCACTTTTTGCGGTGGGACGGGATTGTTGGTATCCATGAAACTTCGAAACTGTCGAAAGAACCAACCAAGGACTAATTGTACATTGATGGAAGCAAGGACGTTTACAATTTTTCACTGCGTTTTAAACAAAACTACGTGTGGACAATGAGGACTGTTTAGACAACATAGTTCGGGAAGCAACCATGGTTCGATTTCGCCTTCGACCGAGACTCCTTCTTTATGCAGTAATCATAAACATCATCCTAATTGTTATCCTGAATATTTTATACCTGGACAAAAACGTTTCGTTCCAAGGACTTAGCGTGAACGCCTCGAAGAATTTCATCCAGAATCTGGTCCCCAAACAGAACAAGCATTTGTTGTCGTTTGAGATTGGTCGACCCAAGCCCGTAGGAAAGACACCGACCTGTCGTTTTACGCAAAGCGAAGGACTCCAACTTCTCGCTGAAAATTACTTACATCCCGGAGACAGCTTGCTAAATGATAAATGTCCAAAAACCACCCAGACTATATGTACCATAAGCGGTGCACCCTATTCTGTTTCTGTTAGTTGCGTGCACCATCCTTGCAGGGAGACCGTAAGAGTTGGCTTGATACAGACGGAAACTGGGGATATCCAGTGGCAAGATGTTAGCTCGAGTAAGCTGGAAACATTCATTAAAGACGTTGGGTTTAAAAGCACGGAGTTTATGTATCCGTTTTTCTTTCTAAAGTGTGGGGGTAATGATGAGGAGAGTGCTGGTAGTGAGAGCTTTACTCAGCTACTGTCAATACCTATAGCCATGTTGTCAAACAGCTCAGAGCGAAGTGCCACCAAGGAAAGCATAAATGTGAATATAGTATCTCTAGATGCAGTCTCCAGACGCCACTTTTACAGATCTCTTCCAAAGACCATAGAGGCATTTAGGGAGATAAATCTGAACCCAAAATCTACATCAAATGTTCTGGATTTTGAGTTGTACCAAGCGTTGAGAGCAAAGCCTAAGGAAACTTTACTAGGGTTCAATATGGGGAAAAATGGCTACAAACTAGACAGTAAGATTGCAAAGCCATTACTTAGTCACTTCAAGGATGCAGGGTATCAAACCTTATGGCAAGAGGATTTTTGTTGGAAATTTAGTCAAGGTTTCATTGAAGATTCCAAACTAGCTCACCTAAAACCCAAGGGAAAGTGGAAGAAAATAAAGCAAGCAATGAAGTCCAATGATATAGACTCACTTGGTATCACTCACTCAAGCTGTCATGTTTTTGAAGAAAATAATATCACCAGTATGGATGACTATGCAGTGAAACACATTTGCTTTAATGGCAAACCACAGCATGAATATTTCTTGGAATTTCTTGGTAGATACCTGACAGAGGTAGACAGCAAAGCAATGGCCAAGCCTCTTTTTTCATTAACATCTTTAAACTTAGGGCAGGAGGAAAGTGGTTGCCACATTCAAATGTTGGATAAGTCATTGGCAAGTTTTGTGAAAAAGATGGCAAGTGACAAGAATACCATCACCATTCTGATTTCTGGTCATGGAAATATCTATGAAAAGTTTCCAGTACAAACAAATGAAGGACAGTATGAACAGTATAACCCATTTTTATTTATGGTGTTGCCAAATTTTGTGGCAAGGAGACTGGGGGAAACAAAGAAGAACAATCTACTTAACAATCAGTTGAGATTAATTTCTCTTACTGAGATCCATGACACTGTCATGTCTCTTGTAGCTAAGGGAGAAGATTTGAATGCCACTCAAGATCAAGGGTTTTTTAAAGAGATAGACTTTGACAGAAATTGTGAGAAACTTGGCTTATCTCCTTCAGCTCTCTGTATTTGTGATGGCTGGAGCTCCAAGATGCAGACAAACATGTTCCACTACATTGTGGCTGAGTTTGCTTTGGGACAATTAAACAACATGATAGCTGACCAGTATTTAAAGCATTTCTTAGTGAACAAACAGTTGCCTTTTACCTCATGTGAACGTTTGCATGGCATGAAAATTGGAGACATAAGCCAAAAACGAATTGAAAATGGTTACATTATTACCAAGATTGAAATCTACGTGCAGAGTAATGAACTTTTTATAGTTGAAGTTAAGTGGCATGGTGATAATAATCCTGCAATGGAAATGGAACTAGTTAATTACAAAAGGATACTACCAACAGGCCAATCTCCCTCTTGCTCTTCTTATATTGATCAAGATCTCTGTTTATGCCAAGTTAGTTTGCCAGGAAAGGCTACAAATGAAAATGCACCTAATTGGAAGAAATATGAGGATGTCTTTGGTAAAAAGACCAAAGCAGAGAATCGGCATAAACACTGTCTGTACTTGCTTACTAGAGATTACGGTGCAAGTACAGTGTTTGAAGCAGCAAATATGTGTGGTGATGTTGAATACAGTGTTGGTATGAATTTTGACCTGGAGAACATGCGAACGCCAATACCAATTCCATTAAATGTCACCATTGCTCCAAACTCTATTCATTTCCTAACATTTGTGACACCATTACACCTAACAAACCCTGGCATATGGGAATTTGAAATTGACTTTACTTCAGTAAAACTGAAACTGTAACTGTAATTAGACTGTCAAACTTATCAATAAATAGTTGACTAGTTTTTTAGATACTTTCCTATGAGGTCAGTGGTCACATTAAAGATTTTTTTGATGTGTTCATTTCATCTTAGTGCACATTTCCATGGATTCATGAGTCCAAACTGATATCACATGAATTCATTTTTGCACTGATGAGAGAGGTAAATATGAAGCTTAGCGGGTGAGTAACAGACCAAAGGTAGCTATACCTTATTCTCAGACTAGTACATTTTCATAAGTTTCATTGTTTTCCCTGTTAAAATTTAGAGCTTGGTGGACAACTTGAGGTGCAGATAGGAGAAATTATAAAAATATAACCATCCCTGAAATTCAGCCAAATCCATGTAAATTGATGTGTGGAAAACTTATGGACCGATATACCGACGGACATGGAAAATTTTCCTGTCCAGGAGATTTGTTGTTTTATTAGCATTTGATGGACGTAATCGTCGATCAAAAATGCAAAGTCTATTCCTAAAGTAAGATCTATTTGTAATTTAATTGACGGGTTTGGCTTGACATTATTTTCAAAACAATGCGTCATACTACCCTTGTCATATGTTCAGAGGTGCATGAACGCACCTTAAACATGTTAAGAGTACATTGTGGACAGTAACTCTTTTCGGTCCGTACCTGACTCTTTAATTTTATTCTATCACTCCGCAACTTTACGCAGGCAAACGCCCAACGATTTTACTCATTAAATGGGGACGTCTCTATATTTTATTATGGCCACTGTTATTATGGGGTCAAATGGTTAGGCAATATCCCAATTCACTATTTGACCGTCGTAACCACCTTTTACATTTCATTCTGATTGACGCTCCTCTACTTGCTTCTCCAGCGAGTCGAGTGCCGAGTAAAGACCCTGGATACGAAGTTAGCGTAGCCAACATTGAACGACGTGTCCGGGAAATCTAAATACATCCGACGTCGAAAACGTCATGCAAGTGTTTTTCAGTAATCATTTGATGATCAGGCAAGTCATATAGTAAACACTTATTGATTTCGCTAGTTCGGTCTCTACTGGTGAAATATCGAACCGGTTGAAACTGGTTTCTTTTGGTCATGCCAGCTTTTGAAAAATGCAAACTTGTCAAGGAAAACTTGCCAATTTTTCTCGTACATATGAGCAAATTAAACTTGTCGTGGACAACTTGGTCATGTGCTAGACTACTTTAAAAATTGCTGGCAGCTGTCCAAGAGCGATTACTTTGGGACTGCTAATTTTAGTATCGGTTAAGATGCAGTGAGCGGCAGTTTACTGCTAATTACGTTCAACCACGCCTAGGCGGAATTTTGGTGGTTTCTGTAGTGTCAACTCAAGTATGACTTCACTGTCAATGGCGTAAATCATGGGGGGGGGGGATGGAGGGGATGTATCCCCTCCACTTTTTCACTTAATCATCCTCCCAACTTTTGAACTTAAGATTTTCGAAAAAATATCAGTATCGAATCTGATATTCTAGTATTAATTCAAATATTATATTTGCTGTACCGTTTTCTGTTGTAATTACTGTGTCAGTAATTACACATCAGCCAGCTACAAGCTAGATCTGTGTGATTATTTTTCCCGCGTCGTCGTAGTCCCTTTCGTAAACGGTCTTTACCATCCAAATTTCCTCGCCTTCCCCAAGTGTACCCTCCGCACCCTAACCTTGTTAAGTCGCATCAACAAAATACACGGTCAAATTTTTTTTCCTGTTTTCTTTGGTTTGACTTTAAATTCAACGACGGATTATCTGCGTCACCTGACCCAACTGTCCCAGTAGAAGGTTTACTGTCTCGTTTATACCCCCATCTTGTCGCTCTATAACTCTAATCTTAACATTTTGACCATACGAAAGTTCAAAGAAAATCAAACACCGCAGATGTAGTAGATTCACTTCCGCCCCGGAAGTTGTAAACAAGCTCGTTTTGATAGTCAAGCAATAAAGGTGACAAGATACTACATTGGCGACGAGGATTAATAGTTTATACGCTTGAGACGATGGCAACCTATGGGAAAGTTGAGGAATATAAAGAAGACGAGGAATGGGTAGAGTATATTGAAAGACTAACACATTACTTTACTGCGAATGTGGTCGAAGACGAAGGTAAACAAAGATCAATCCTGTTAAGTGTATGTGGCGCCAAAACATACAAGTTTATTCGCAATTTGGTAGCTCCTGCAAAACCAGATTCGAAAACATTTGAGGAGTTAGCGGAGCTAGTGAAGAACCATCGAAACCCAAAACCTTCCGAAATCGTGCAGCGGTTTAAGTTTAACAGCAGATTTCGAAGAGAGGAAGAGTCCGTTGCGACGTACGTGGCTGAATTAAGACAATTAACTGAGCATTGTAACTTTGGAGGAGCGTTAGAGGATATGCTAAGAGACCGATTGGTTTGTGGAATTAACGATGACAGGATTCAACGCCGTTTATTGTCTGAGACGACACTGAACTTCAAAAAAGCGTATGAAGTAGCCGTGGGCATGGAAACTGTCGCCAAGAACGCCAAAGATATTCAGCAAAGTTCATTGGAAGGGGGCCAGACGGCACATCAACAAAACGTTCATCAAGTTAATCAAAGAGTTGAGAGACAAGGCAGAGATGATATGGAAACGTTCTTCGATTGTTTCCGATGTGGAGGTAAACATAATGCTGACCAGTGTAAATTTAAAGAAGTAGAATGTTTCTACTGCCACAAGAAAGGTCATATCGTGAGGAAATGCAAGGCAAAACGGCGACAAAAGGAATCCAACCGACCTACTGAAAGACAACGAGCAGCAGATAATAAAAAAGAGCGAGAAACAACGCATTATCTGATGGAAGATCAAGATCAGGTTGAAAGATATTCAATGTATAGCATCGGAACGCCGAGACAAGATCCTTACCGTGTAACACTTCAGTTAAATGGACAAGATGTGGCAATGGAAGTGGATACCGGGGCGTCGGTGACTGTCATTGGTGAACAAACCTTCAGAAAAACGTTGAAATCAACACCAAAGATTACACCTAGCAACGCAAAACTAAATACCTACACAGGCGAAGAAATCAGAGTATTGGGAACCATAAAGGTCCCTGTAGAGTACAAGGATCAAAGGAAAACATTATCAGCTATAGTAGTTGCAGGGAAAAGTCCTAATTTGCTTGGAAGAAATTGGCTCCAGGAGATTAAATTAAATTGGCACCAAGTGTTTGCAACAACCCGTGAGAAAGCGGAAAGGACCCGAAATTCCGGTGGTAACACAATCGAAAGTCAGAAGCTAAATGAATTGTTGAAGAAATATCCAGAAGTGTTTCAAGAAGGCCTCGGAACGTTCAAAGCAGCAAAAGCTAAAATAGTGGTCGATGGGAACGTGAGTCCAAAGTATTGTAAAGCCAGACCAGTACCTTATGCGATCAAAGACAAAATTGAAAAGGAACTGCAGAGATTGGAGGAAGAGGGAACGATTGAGAAGGTCATGTTTTCAGAATGGGCAGCACCAATTGTGCCAATAGTGAAGGAAGATCAAACAATAAGAATCTGGTGACTATAAAGTGACGGTGAATGCTGTTTCAAAGTTGGATAACTACCCAATACCAAAAGCAGAGGATTTGTTTACGACACTGGGAGGAGGAGAAAAGTTTACTAAACTAGATCTTAAACAGGCATATCAACAGTTGCTACTACACGACGATTCCAAGAAGTATACAACTATTAACACCCATCGGGGATTGTTTCAATATAACAGACTTCCCTATGGAATATCCTCTGCTCCAGGCATTTTTCAAAGGACCATGGAGAACGTTTTACAAGGAATCTCGTTTGTGATAGTTCGAGTGGATGACATCCTTGTATCTGGTCAAAACGATGAACAACACATCGCCAACCTGGAAGAAGTATTGAAGAGGCTTTTCTGGTGCGGGATTAAGGCTAAACGAAAAGAAATGCATTTTTATGGCTACAGAAGTGATTTATCTGGGCCAACGAGTTAATCGCCATGGAATTCAACCTGTGGAAGAAAAAGTGAGAGCCATAACGGATGCCCCAAACCAAAAAAACACCTCTGAACTAAAGTCATTTTTGGGCATGATTAACTATTATCAGAAGTACTTACCGAACCTTGCAACCATTCTGGCACCCTTACATAAACTGCTGCAAAAAGGAGTATCCTGGAAATGGGGCAGCAGACAACAAGAAGCTTTTGAGATGTCCAAAGATATCTTGAAATCAGCAGAATTGTTGATCCACTATGACGGTAGCAAAGGGTTAATCCTTGCTTGTGACGCATCGCCTTATGGACTAGGGACAGTATTATCCCATAAATTTGAAAATGGAAGTGAACGACCGATAGCTTACGCGTCGCGAACTCTTACAGTTCCAGAGAGAAACTATGCCCAGTTGGACAAAGAAGGACTAGCAATTGTATTTGGAGTAAAGAAGTTTCACCAATATTTATATGGCACACATTTTATCATAAACACAGACCACAAACCACTTCTTGGCTTATTCAATGAAAAGAAACAGATACCACAGATGGCGTCTCCGAGAGAACAGCGTTGGGCTTTGATGTTAGCTGCTTACGAATATTCAATAGCGTACAATGAAGGAAAGGAACACGCTAATGCTGACGCTCTCAGTCGCCTACCACTGCCAGATGTATTGAATAACACCGTGACACCTGGCGATAGCGTATTTTTGATGTAGGTTTTGGAATCAACTCCAGTCGATGCAGGTTGAATCAAGACAGTGACAAGGCGAGACCCGATCCTAGCCAGAGTTTGCAAACTAGTACAATATGGATGGCCTGAACGTTGCTTGGAGGAAGATTTACGTCCGTACTACAATCGAAGGAATGAATTAAGCCTTCATGATGGTTGTCTTATGTGGGGCAACAGAGTAGTGGTTCCACCAAGTTTGAGAAGCCAGGTCATCAATGAACTACATGAAACACATCCTGGAATCTGTCGTATGAAAGCATTGGCCCGTAGCTTTGTTTGGTGGCCAAGATTGGATGGTGATTTAGAACAGAAAGTCAAGTACTGCATCGTTTGTCAAACGCACCGTAAAACACCACCACAAGCACCATTGCATCCGTGGGAGTGGCCCAATAGACCATGGTCGAGGATACATGTTGATTATGCGGGACCGTTCCTGGAGAAAATGTTCGTCATAGTGATCGATTCATATTCCAAGTGGATGGAAGTATTCCCAATGAACAACTCAACTTCAAGCGCAACGATTGAGAAACTAAGAACGGCGTTTGCTACGCACAGTCTTCCCGAAAAGCTAGTCAGTGGTAATGGATCGTGCTTTACAAGTGAAGAATTTGAACGATTCCTGAGTAAGAATGGCATCAAACATGTAAAAACAGCCCCATACCACCCAGCGTCAAATGGGTTAGCTGAACGGGCAGTCCAGACGTTTAAAGAAGGAATGAAAAAGTTGAAAGAAGGAAGTATTGAAACAAAAGTTTCACGCTTTTTGTTTCAATATAGGATCACACCCCAAACTACAACCGGTATAACTCCAGCGGAATTGTTGATGGGTGGAAAACCCTTGTCAAGGTTAGATTTATTGAATCCAGATTTAAGAAGAAGAGTTGAAAGTAAACAGCAAGATCAGAAAGAACGACACGACAACCATGCTAAAGGAAGATCGTTAAAGCCCGGAGACTTGATGTACGCGAGAAACTATGCTCAAGGTGAAAAATGGATTCCTGGAAAGATTGAAGAGAGAACAGGACCGGTATCATTTGAAGTAGAACTAAATGACAACCAAAGGATAAGAAGGCACCAAGATCAAGTCATCAGCAGAGAAATATAATGAGGTTGGGGAGGACGGAAACCTCAGAAGAGAAGGCCGAGAGAATTTGACCAGCACGCCGTGGACGGAAAAACCATCTATTAAGGACATTAACGCAGGGGAAGTTCCACAACAAGAGATGTGTTCTAATCCAGCCACATCCCATCAATACCCAACAAGAGAGCGACGCAGGCCAGATTACTATGGACAAAGTTAACTTACCATAAATGAAACAAGACAAAACTTATCGTTAAATTCTATGTTGTTGATATTCAAATTGTTGAAGAATTATGTTGTAACTAAGAGGGGAGGAATGTAGTAGATTCACTTCCGCCCCGGAAGTTGTAAGCAAACTCGTTTTGATAGTCAAGCAATAAAGGTGACAAGATACTACAGCAGAGTAACAAAAAAACAGTTAATACAATAAGAGTAACAAAAAAACAATAAAATAAAATAAATAAAAACTCTACTTCACCACGGATTCGGACCTTTCGCTATATACATATAAAAAAGTTAAAAACGGAACAGTGTAAATATGCTACTTGGCATAATCCAGCATCATTGGTTATGTCCGATGTATACGCTTCTTAAACGAGTACAGCGTCTCAGACAATTTGGTTTCTTGCGAAAGATCATTCTACAACATGGCAGCAATGTAAGGTGTTTTGGCATTCGCTTCTTCTACAGAAGGATTCTTTTAAGTTTGGGGCTGTGTATTTTGTACATAAATATCGATTCGGTACGGGATCATTTCACATCCAGTGTTTCCCAAGACAGGGCATCTAGAACGTCAACCTACCTTACGTTGTAACTGGCTCCAGTAATAAGTTCTGCTGCACGAAATTGAAATTTTTGTAATTCATTCTGAAGTAATTTATCCTGAATTAATTTACCGCAGTTATCCCATAAAGGAGAATAATAATCGAAATTGGGCTGTACTAAGGCTTTATAGATAGTTTGTACTGAATCGACAGGAACATAGGGCTTTACGAGTCTAATAGTCCCAATGTCTGCACTAGCCTTATTGCACATTGTCTCAATCTGTTTTTCCCAGCTAAGTTTTTCATTTATTTCTGCCCCCAAACATTTATATGTATTAGATCCGGGAACTGCTACATTATTCAGTAAAACAGGATTGTCACCAGCCTTTTTGTTGAGATTATATGATGACCTAATAAGCATAAGTTTTGATTCGGTAGGATGATGTTGAAGCTTATTTTTGGCAATCCAATTTCGAATATTATTTACGTCGGATTTCAGATCATCTGCATGAAGGCATGGTGATGTAGTTTTCAAATAATATGGCATATCATTTATATACAATAGGAACAATAATGGGCCCAGGATTGAGTACTGCGAAACACCACATGGTATTTTCCTGGGTGGTGACGTGTAACCATTATGTAACCATTGAGACTATGTTCCTACGGGCATGGAACCTTTTTATATGTAAAGAAATCTAGATTAGAAATTTGAAATCACACTTATATTAATATTGTGCATTCACGCATCCACACGGTTGGGCTCGCGCTTCACGGGAGAAATTTCATTCACCTCTCCCAATCTTCAACTCTGTCCCCCTCTTGTCCACTCCCCAGGCAAGAAATCTACTTAATGGGTGGGAACAAATATGTAAAAACATGAGAAAATAAAGACCAAGCCGATGATTTTATCTACCTATGCTAGACAAAAGCAGTAACTTGCAAGAAATAAAACAAAAGAAAATCGTTCTTTGGAAAACGTGTGTGCAGTAGCAAATTACGGCAATAGAACTAATAAAAGAAAAAAGAAAAAAACCCAAAGAAGGACAATGTAGAAAGAGGGACAGTACAGATGGTTTCCTCCTAGTTTGATCATAAGACGCTCTATATGCTAGTCACAAAAGGAAAAGAAAGTGTCTCATTTTCGCTCCAGGAAGCATTCATTCATCCCCATGGAATTAACCACGAGCGTTTTGTTCATCAACGATTATAATACTGTAGCAAAAGACCTGTGATAATTTACGTCTCATTAATTACTCAGTTACTGACTTTCTCATTTGATGAGCCATTTCTATCGTCTCATCATGCTGTCAAATATAAAAACCAGCTCTAGCTTCTACTTTACTTTACGTTTCAGGCCCTGACTGCTCTTGCTCAAAATGTTACGATTTTCTGTTAAGCGTTTTATCTTTTTAAAAACTGTAAACACCTTGCCTTCATACTCATCCTAAAAGCACTAAGATAGCTAACTCAACCCCTCTCTCTATCCTGTATGGAAGATACACCGGTTTCATCTCAGTACAAAGTAAACCTATGACTAAATAAGAGCAAATTATACAGTACATACAAATCTGGTTTTTCGAAATCTTTAGTCGCAGGGTAAAGAGCCTCGTACTGTCACCTCTCTCCTGACCCGTGTATGGCATAAGCATTCATCTCGGTGACATTGGGCGGAAAGTAATCCAACGGTATCATTGCTTCCCCTGTCCAAGTTTTGCAGTTTTTTTGTGTAACAAACTCCAAGTCTAACTAATCCTAAACATTGAAAATACAGTTACCTTATTAACCACCCGTGTTGAACGATATAATGTTGAATGATGAACATCGTTGAACCCAGTTTCACTATGTTCAAATTCTATTTGTTCAACATGCATTCAACAACTCTTCACTACAATGTTGACAATCCTGGCCAAACAGTTCAACAGGTCGTTCAACTCCGTTAAACAATCACAATGCTAAAATAAGAACCCGGTACGTGTGTGAAGACCCAATGACAACAGATATAGGAGACACATGACATATACTTAAATAAATTTTTTACTAACTTTCCGTTTCTTACGCGAAACATCTTCAGAATGACTAATTACAGATGAGTACATTAGTCTGTTTTTGTAATTACAACTGATAAAATAATCTCTAAACATCTATTAAATATATGCCTTGTATCTCCTTTATCCATTACGGGTCTTTGCATATAATCTTTGATGTAAAATGTCATGACTGGTAAACATGCAGCACCAACACTGCACATGAGCGCTTCATCACTGCTTTAAGCGCCGGTATTAAATTATAAGTTAAAATTACGTATCGGCCATAAGGCACACAGTAACTTAAAACAAAAATCCTAGATCTGCAACTACATACGAAGATAGAATTTTAAAAAATTAAATCCGTTCAGAAGAAAGGTCTTGCCTGCTTAATCCATTGTCACACATTAAATGTTCGTTAGCTGTACTTACAGCTAATTTAAGTTTGCAAAGTAGTGTGGTTAAATGTACAGGTTAAACTTCTAAATAAGGGAAGCAATATTGCCGTTTCAAGTGTACAGTAGCAATCTCTATAGGCGTAGGAAGCAGGAAGGGGGGGCAAGTGCCCCCAATAATAAGTGAGAAGGCTGTGTCCCCAGTATTTACTGCAGTCACTAATTTTTATAATATAATTTTCATTATATTTTTATGATCTTTATATTTTTCGTTAAACTGCTCTCAAAATGCTGGAAATAGCATTTCAAAGCGTCTGCAGAAATTCAAAGCTTTCTCTGGGGTGCATGTCCCTGGACTCCCTCTAAAGGTGGGCTGTACCCTCCAAATGACTTATTGTTTCCTACGCCTATGATCTCTTTCCAAAGAGTCCAATGGTTACAATCACTTTTTGCAGAGAAAATCCAAATTATTAGCCATGAATATTACCCGTATTAAGTAACACATCATACCTTGATAATCTTTCTCCTTCCGCTCAACAAAAGCACTAAATGTTGGCCATGGCTTGAAAGTTAAAGTTGTTGCAACAAACAAGTAAGAAAAGGAGGTATTAATCAGAAAGTTGACTATAGTGCTCCAGGAATATATTATATATATAATTGAAGGTGTTTTGTTGAACAGTGGGTACCTAAAGGTTGACAGAGGACAATTTCCATATCAATTATTTCAATTATTTCAACCAGAAAAACACTACCTCTATAGCAACAGAAGCATAAAAAATTGCATTATTCAGTTCCTGCAGGCTTCCATATCAGTTCAATAATATCCAAAAAAACTGTCTGTGTTCAACATGTTAAAATGGTATTCATCTTGCACCTCTTGTGCACAGGCCCGTAGCCAAGGGGAGGCCTAGGGGGCAATGCCCCCAGAATTTTTTTCGCCTTCCCTGGAAAAAAATGCCGACCATATTAAAAAATGTGTTCATTGAAATAAATATGATAAATGAGGTATGCCTATCGGGTAATGTATTTGTTTGGTCTTGCTTGCATTAATAAGTTGGACTGGATAAACTAAACGATCATATGTCGATATCGATATTAATAATAGTTCGTTATATAAATATTTGGTACTGTCTCTTTTTTTTCTTCCTTTCTACTCGTGCAGGAAGGGGTATTTTGATTTTTGAATTGGTTGGTCATGATATGTTGTCATTGGATCAGGTCAGATGGGTCTAGTTCGTTGCCTCCCCCTAGAGCTATCAATGCCCTCCCTAGGGATGCAGGCTGGCTACGGGCCTGCTTGTGCAGAATATTTTGCAATGCATGTATTGAAAACATGATTCCTCATCATAAATGCTACCCATACAACTTACTAGGAGGTCAGGCTATAGTATTCAAAAATATTTACCCAAATGTAACCTTTTCTTAACTCTCTTAGTTATGGAAAAACAGACTCTGCATCAACCCTGATATCAGGTCTGTTTACAAAATTGTATCAAATGAACCCTTGACAACAGCATGATGGCCACAGAATACATTAGGGCTGACAAAATAGCAAATTTGTTATGGCAGTATTCAGCGCTGATTTATCAGCATGTCAAACTGATATAGCACTGCCAAAACAAATAACCATGCAGATTCTTAATTTTTTTTAGTTCTTTGTTAGTTTGATATGATCAAGCTGATACATTTCAGTTTTTCACAGAGCTGCTGCTGTTGTAAGAGTTCATTAGTTAAAGCAATAACTCAGTCTGAATAATTAACAGTTGGCATCCAGTTGTGTAGCCAAGAATTTGAAAGTCTGTAGGTGTGTGGATGTGGGGGAAAATTGAGACAAATACACCAAAAAGACAGTTGTAATGTACTGGCAGAAGTAATTAAGGAAAAAGCAATCAGAGCATTTCCGTGACCATAAAAGTGAAACTGCCAGCAAGTCTTGACAAAAGGATCTGATGAACAATTTTTTACATAACCTACTTGGACTGATATCAAATTACGGGTTAGGTGCACACTTTATAATTTTGCCCTGGTTAATGTCCAGACAATTTTATTCTTCAAGGGGACAAGTCCTGCCTCTTAATGGGTTAACAGCCATCTCCTTAACTCAATAAGGACCAAGGGCAAGTTTGAGTTAAATTTTGAAAATAATTTATTAAACAAAAATGTGCACTACATCATCTGAAGTAATACCTGACATGGGCATCCGCAAGGGGGGCACTTGACACCCCCCAAGGAATGCGGAACAAACAGTGTAACCAGCGGCGTACACGTTTTTTTTTTATAAGAACAAATGATATAAGAATATAAGGCTTAATTTGATAGCCCAAAAATTTAGAACAAGTTAAGAACATTCTAGGCTTCACAGGGCTTTGTATCTAAGAACATGTTTTGAAAAATCAAACATCTTTCATTCATATTTCTCTAAATATTTTCTTTTCCTTTTTCAAGTTAACATAAGATTATAAAAGAACTGTGTTATAACGCGTAAGAAAATCACTACAATATATTATCAAGTAGGATATCCTGCTTTTTTACACAACCTGAATAAAGCTATTGTATTATTGTGAGAATAAACAATTAAATTCTTTACACTTTCGCTAGAAAGAACCGTTATTTATGTGTTAATAATGTTGCGAAACCTTAAATCGTTCAAAGACACGAAGCACATGGTCACTCATTTTGTTATTACTAAAAACATCTTAAGAACATTTTTAGGCTTCAAAGTGGGAAAAATTAAGAACGTCCAAAGGTTTCTTTGCAGTGCAGTGTTCTAATAAAAAAAAACAAAACGTGTATATAACAATTTCTGGAGGGAGGGGCGAGATTTGAAAAATTCCCGATAAGAGTTAGCCTAAACTGGGTTACCTGAACAAACGGCAAACGCATTTTTAGTAGTCATTTAGGGTTGAGAATTAGTAACAGCAGTCTAGCCTCGGCTGTAGTACGCTGACACAGCGCCGCCAAACAACTAGCATTGACTGGCTTCATTACAGAACGCAAAAGGTTACCAACAATTTTATAGGCTATTTTGATTACACGATTTTCCTGTTTGTGCTACCGCATTTGCAATTGACCGAGCACTATGCGTTAACGCGTTGTTTCAAAATTAAAACGTTGAAGTTTATTGGACGAAACTTTGACGTTGCTATGGGCGGACTTCACGTTGTTAGGCGCCTGTCAACACGAACCGCGAGGAATGAATTTTCTCACGCTAATTTGTAGGCAGACAGTTGCCATATTTCAAAAGAAAACGTTCGGTTTTCTGCATTTGGTTTAGGTTAAAGATGTTTAAATTTGTTTCAGATTAACATAAATCGTAATATTGCATCATTTCTATTTTCTACAAATGTCCAACTTATGACGTTTCTAGTCCTGAAAGTTTTTTGACTTCTCAGCAAACGAAATATAGTAAGGTATCCCCCCTCAAATTTTCCGACAAGCTCTAAATTTTCCGACAGAAATGTCTGGTGGGGGGCGGTCGCCCCTCTGTCCCCCCTATATATACGCCACTGAGTGTAACAAAGGTAACTAAGCAGTGATTACATACAATTATACATAAAGTGGCAATTGCTGGTTATACGAATTAGAATTATTTACTGTTAAGAGTTT
Source organism: Heliopora coerulea (assembly GCA_030142905.1). NCBI lineage: Eukaryota > Metazoa > Cnidaria > Anthozoa > Scleralcyonacea > Helioporidae > Heliopora > Heliopora coerulea. Next base: position 2,393,171 of record JASJOG010000014.1, read on the forward strand.
TGGACTTCTTTTCTAAAGCTTTATTCCTGCTTTCTTATAATAAATATGTCAAAAACTCCGTTTACACTATTAACATTTTGGGCACAGCACGGTTAATTTTTTGGCATAGGTGCCACTATTTTTGGGCACTGCACGCGTGATTTTCACCGTGTAAATGGTGCTGCAGACTTCTTAAAATTTCAAACCTGTGCCAACATTATGTCACAAGGTCATAAGATCACCACATACCTTGGGTATCCCACTTGCCCCCCTAGAACGAATCCTGCAGACATCCATGATACCTGGTGAATCTTTTTGCATTTGCAGTTGCCTAATGCCACACCTGGCATCAGGTATGTACCTTTTAGATACAACCTCCTACTTCAAAATAATTATATTGAAATAAAAATTATACACAGTACATGCATGAATAAATTAGCCTAATTAAAATGAAAAATTTCGTAAAAAATGTTAATGAAAAAAAATGAAATAAATTGTTAATTTCGAACGCAAATTTGGAACATTTCTAGTAAAAATAATTGTTTGAAGCAGGTAGCTGTTCTAGTAAAGTTAGGGTCAAGTGCCTCTGTTGACAAATGCCTGTGTACTGAGGACTTTAGGGGATGCTTACATACAGCCTATCAGGAAGATTAGGAATAGTCCAACCACTCCTTAGGACACCTTGATCCCCCCCTCACAACTTTCATATTTTTACCAACAAATAACAATATTTGTACAATTCCATGTATAGGAAGGCCTTAACTTTTAATGCAAAGTGGAGGCATGCACCCTTTGCTGTCTCTGCCCCACCCCCCACTTGCTTTGGCTACATTCCTTAGTGTCATAAACAACTGTTACACTTCAGTAGATCCTAGTTTCAAGAATGCGTCAGTTTAACCATGGATGGAATTCAATGTTTTAAAAGTTAGAATTAAAAACAAACCTTAAAATAAAAACTTTCACCTTATCTCAAAATTTAACTTAACATGTTGAAAAGCTGAATAAAAGTTGGATATCTCAGCAAATACCTGCTGAAGCTTTTCCATGAACAAGATGTTCTTGAACAGCTAGATGATACTAGATAACTAACTTCATTGTCATTAACTGGCCATGAATGGCCATGATTCACACGAACTGGCCATTTACAGGTCTACTCACGGACAAAGTTCCACTTCCAGATACTTTGTATCTTCACCAAGAAAGAACACTTCTACCACTGTCAAAGAAATACAATAAAGACATGAACATTGTTTCATGAGATACTTAAACTCTTTCACCATGGGAGCCCCCCTCCATGATGAGTAAAATCATATGGCACTAGCCAGAGTAAAATAATACACGTCTTATCCTCTCCACAAACTCTTTTGCAAAGACATCTGGCTCATAGGTTTGGATAATTCACTATTTGTATACTTCTGAGCTGGTACTCCAGTAAGCTTTGAAGTACAGCTATCAATTGAACCGTTAGTCACCACTATCTACCATTATCCTCTTTACCACCATCGTCACCACCACTACATTCACTGCTGCCAACACCAATGCCAATTCTGCACAACTTAGCCTCACATAGGGGTTATTTACGTAATATACCAGAATGACTTCCATTCATGAAGAACTTGTCGCAACTTCTGTTGGACTTTTTTGTCTTTTACATGACACTGACATGAGGTGTTCCTCATTTGGGATCGAGTTCATTCTGGCGCTCATATTAGAATGACATTCTCATCCAAATATAAAATCATGTTCCAATATCTTGTAAAGGCAGCATTAGTTTTCGTTCCAATGAGGTAAATGGTTGTATCTTTTTCTAATTTTAATTAATTCAATCCATTGTCCACTTATGGAAATTAGCGGTTTTGATGTATGAGGCGCCGATGCGTACAAAACTCCTCTTTCGCAAATATTCGTTCAACATTGTTATACGCGCTTCAAATTAAAATAAAATGACGCTGTATTCGTAACAATACATTCGAAGTTAAATAAATGAATTCCAAGTACTTTTAAAACCGTTTGAAAGGATTTATCGAAAAAAGTACTCTAATGGCCACAATACGCCTTCTAATTATGATCCTTTGCGACTCGACGGTGCTGGTCAGAACAAACATGGCGACGAGATCCAGAAGCACATTTCCAGTCTTTCCAGATATTTCAAAGACAGTTCTCTTTCAAATTCAAAACCTGTATGACGAAGGGCCCTTGTCTCAGCACACCGAAGCTTCGTTGGATGCCTTAGAAAACCTGGCTATCCAGATGGACGACGTTTGCTCTACATTTTTGTGGTAATCCTCAGTGGGGTAGATCCTGGCGATAACTCCATGTGGCAGCAGGTTTCTCGACTTTCGTCGGTTTTGACCAGCATAAAGGAGTAAGTAAACAACGATGCGGAGAAGCTGAGAGCTGAGGAAAATAACGACCAGCATAGCACAAACAAGCTTAAATTAATCAAGCTTAAATTAAACAAAGATAAGACGGAACTGACTTATTTTTATTCTAAATACAGTCCGCAGACTTCTTTTATCCCGCTTCATTTCGGTGATGATCTTATATTGCCGTCCCAACATGTCAGAGACATTGGTGCTATTTTCGACTGCACTCTTTCAATGACACCTCAAGTTAACTCTGTCTGTAAGTCAGCATTCTATCAACTGCGGAACATTGCTCGCATTAGGAAGAATTTATCTCCCAAGACCATTGAGTTCCTTATCCACGCTTTTGTTTCATCAAAGTTAGACTTCTGTAATTCTCTGCTGTATGGTATCCCTAAACGTCTACTGCGGAAACTACAGTCCGTTCAGAATGCTGCTGCGCGCTTGGTGACATCTTCTTCAATATTCGATCACATAACTCCTCTATTGATGCAATTGCATTGGCTTCCCATTGCCGAACGCATTAAATTTAAAATCGTTCTTCTAACCTTCAAATGTCATCATGACTTGTCTCCTTCTTATATCAAAGAACTCTTAACTCTGTATTGTCCTGCACGCACACTTCGATCTTCATCTGCCATACTTTTAGCACGGACTGATTATAACATGACCACTTATGGTGCCAGGGCGTTTGCCATCTCCGCTCCTGAACTTTGGAATCAGCTACCTGATGATATCAAATCTATTGACAATTTAACAACTTTTAAATCAAAGCTTAAGACCTATTTCTTTAATATTGCCTTTAAAAATTAATTTTTATCTATATATAATATTTTATACTTATTTTATAATATTTGTGTAAAGCGCATAGAGCTGTTGTATATGCGCTATATAAATGTTTATTATTATTAAAGGTTCAACGAAGCTTCGGTGTGTTCAGCAAAGGGCCCTCTGTCATACGGGTTTTAAGTTCGAACAACTATGATTTTAAACGCGAGTTGGTGTTCTTCCTCCGATTTCTAAATATAGACAAACGAATTTAAAAATGAGGCGAAGCCGAGCTTTTTTAACGAGTTTCGAGGTATTTTGATATCGGAGAGGAACACTTAACAAGTGCTTGAAATTACTTCTCAAACGAACATAGGCGTAGCAGGGGGGCAATCCCCCCTAAGAATTTTTGAAAAAGGAATTCGGACACATTTCTTAGAGAAATTCGGGGAGTTTGTAGTGGTAATCCCTGGGAAGTGTTTAATCAAAATTTATTTAGATATTAATTCCTATCGTACGAGTTACGAGTCCATTAAAAATTGCAGCTTCTAGTTTTCGGACAAAAATGCATTCAACTCCCCCCCCCCCCCCCCAAACAAAATTGGTCTGCTACGCCTGTGCAAACGAACCAGTATTTTAGGCGAAAGTCCAGCCGAAAGTTAGCAAATTTCAGCTGCAATCTTCCTCTGATTTCAAAATATTGATTACGTATTTTTTTTGTTTTTGCTTAATGAATTATTGATGAGCTTGAGAAATATCTGGAAAGACATGTTTTTAACCATTGCCGTCGGGTGGCAAGGGATCATAATTAAAAGGCATATTTTGCCCCTAAGCATACTTCTTTTCGATAAATCCTTTCAAACGGTTTTAAAAGTACTTAGAATTCATTTATTTAACTTCGGATGTATTTTTACGAGTACAGCAAACTCATTTTAATTTAGAGCACGTATATCTATATTGAACGAATATTTGCGAGAGAGGAGTTTTGTCCACATCGGCACCTCATATTGATGATTCTGTACCTTGCATTTCCTTGCCGACCATCATCGCGAGGACTTCGCAAGTTCGTCAGATTGATAAGTGTGGATTCATATCATGCCATCTCAAATATCCTTATCGGCGCTTTTTAAAATTTAATTTGAGAGCAGTCACCTCTGTCCTAAGCTATTTGTCATATACCCCATCACAAAAATTTTAAATCATTAAATCCTACAAAACTTGTACATGTACTGTATTTCATCGTTTAAACAGAACTCTGTTCTGCACGAATACCTTTATAATCCCAAAGACTGGGACAAGGTTTTCCTGTAAGCACTTTAGGTGGTTTGGGATCGTTGAAAAATGGTGCGTTTACTTTAACAATCACACATTTGCCATCCGAACTTCCAGATAAGGTCAACTGCACTGGATCGTGTGAACCTACAGGATCTCCATTTCACGTTGTGCCGATGCTGACATGAAGTTCCTAAATATTTAAATAAAAAGTTTGTTCTATGCTTTCTAGATTATATCATGCATGTAACACAGCAAAACTTACCATACAAAAAAGACGTTCAAGTAAGGAATACCCGAAATGATTACAACGGGTTTAGGCCGAGTGTGTCTTTTATTGGTTTCGAAAAACCGGAAATGAAGATGTGACTGATGACATACCAGACGGTGGCGAATCCAGAACCACAGAATAAGGAAGTAACCAGAAGCTCAGGATGAGTTACAGAACAGAAGGGTCACTCGGGGGTGCAATGCATCCTCGTTTTCCAGTGCGCATGTCCGGGACCGCCCTATTGGCAGCCAGATGATTTCAGGCAGGCAACAAGAAACATAACGGAGAAAAACCAACTTGGATCACTACAACGGCTTTATTTGGAAAAGTATTGGGACGATCTCCGTTTTACTTTGATATGTTCCCAAGGAAAGGTAAGAGATTAATTTTATCATAATTAAAAGGCGTATAAAGAAATTTTCCGTGACATTCAGCTGGTTAAGAGCGGTCATTTGTTCGCTTACTTGCTTACTCGTATTTCACATTCGAAATCGGTATGCAGCATACTCATGCCCGAAGTAATTTCAGTTGTTACGTGTTCATTGTTGCTATATTTTCGCGCCAATACTAAACCTAACTTGTTGATTGTGTGTCACCTAGGTTAAAATAATCAAAAAAAAAAAATGCTGTGAGCCTTTGTACATGCATATACAATTTTGTATTCCTTGCCTACAGTTAGACAAAAATTTGCTTCAAAATGTTTGCCAATCCGCAGACTTCCAATGTAAATTTAAACTCCACAATTGATTTGTGGAAGGAGTTATTTTTATGTTAAACTTTAGATGTGAAAGCGACAAATTGAGATAGCATTTTATTTAATACTTTGGCTCATCCTTGTCTTGAACTAATTTGAAAGTCTTAAACCGTACTCATGTCTTGTTTTCACTTCAACCGAGAATTACGAATGGAATTATTCAGAAAAAACGTATGGCATTGATTTGTTTTTATTGTAATTTTAGTTGACAAATCTGGCCTGGTGTTTTGACTTTTGAACCTCTCCATGAGGCTGCTTGGAAGAAGCAAAGTTTATTCATTGAAGAAAGAAATGACAATACAAATTACCTATGGCAATATTTAATAAAAAATTCATCACAATTCTTTAAACATGAAATTGAATGATTGTGTAACTTCATGTTGATTTTCAGTAGATTGTAACATGGACTTGAAGGTGCATTATTACAGGTATCTGTTCCACGCTTCCCAATGTGATTTCAATCCTTAAAAATATCTAGTGTATGCCTTCCTGTATGCTGTAGCATGGCAGAGGCGTGAATGATTTCAATGTTGGGTGGAAATTGTTAACTTAGACAGGCATCCACTTTATTCTCATGCTGTGCATGCAAAACATGTTACATGCAGGATCTGAATGAGTAGAAAAAAAATTAATTTGAAAGTGGCCTATTGGCTTTTCATGTAAAGCAATTCGGTAAGTTTGTTTTTGCATTTTTTGTGATCATACCATCTGGTAGATTTACATGTAAAATTCTACAACAATAGAGCTAGACGGTAAAAATGAATGAAGAACTGGTCTGGTTATTAGAATAACGAAAAAATGACCCACTGTACTGTACCTACAACCACTGGATGTACAATACTTCTGCAGCAGTTTCTGCAAAGAAATAACTGCTCACTTATTAAGAATTGGTATCAACTTCTTGTTAGACTTGCACCAATTTTGTTAATGTTCTTTGAATTAGACTCCCTTTGTCATTAGACCTGGGATTCTGTTTCAGAGAGGGAAACATAGGCTTTTACGAGCATTATTTTTTAAAATGTCTGTACTTGAATGAAGAAGAAAAAAAATCACCATAAATATATAGTTAAAATTAATTTTGACTTTCTTGAAATGAATTTCATTTCAAAAATAATTTGGAGGCTCACAGGGTTGTTCATACAATGGTTGGATAATTTTGGTTTAGCTAATACTTTCCCAATGCTGATTCATGTTACCATTAATACCATCCAGTTCTAATTTTTCTAAAGTTTTCGCTTGAAATCACCTTCAGTTTTGATGTAACCAGTAACTAGTCACACACTAACTTATGTAAGATTTTAATGGTACATCGAGATTGGCAATTTTGCGGAAATCATGACCGTCGGAGACCGGGGTTTGATTAAAAAGCTTACTGGTAATGAAGGGTGTCGAGTGATGTAGAGGGAAATTGTAAATATGACGCAAGCAATTTCAGCTGAACTCTTTATACAGTAACGCTTGTCTATGACAAAAGGAGAGTTGTGATTGGCATCTAGTGAGCGAGAGACAACTGCGATTGTAGTAGAAAGAGAGTAACTAAATAAACGGTGAAAAAAAAAGGCTATTAGTGAACGGCTATTCTTGGAAGGCAGAATATTCACTAAACGTGGCACCTCCGACGGGATACGTATCAGTATGGATTTGAAAACGGCTGAGACAACATTCGAAACCAAACTTATCGTACTTCGCATGACCATGAAGAGAACCGACGCAATCCTTCAAACAGGACAACTTGAAGCTATCGAGACATCAGAAGGCGCTTAGAACGGTAGTCACAGAGGCTGACAACTGGCGAAGAGCAGTGGAAGAGCGAAGAATCGCAGCAAAACAAGATGTGGAAGAAATTAACGTCTGGAGCACTGAGGTCGACGGGAGGTTTGGCGAAGCGGATAGTGAGGTAAGACGTCTGGGAGAGGGGCTCAAGAAGCATGAACGAGAACATGAGATGAGAGAACGTGAAGAACAAATTAAACATGAGGCATTACCACACGAAACAAATATGAAATTCCAAACGGAGCTCTACGCTGCAAAAACAGGAAACACAGTGATCTCGGTCACCGAGTCTGCCATGGGGATCCAAGCAAGGCTTCCGAAATTGGTCATCACCAAGTTTGACGGTACGTACATGGACTGGCCGAGGTTTTGGGGGCAGCTCGAAGAGACGATCAATAAAACCAGTATACCGAACATCACCAAGTTTACCTGCTTACGCGAGTTACTAAACAACAAGGTGAAGAAAACAGTGGAAGCGCTGCCCTCTTCTGTTAAGGGTTATAACGGAGCGAAAACTATATTGAAGAGCACATACGGCAAAGAGTCCGAAGTAGTTAAAGCGTACACTAAAGAAATACTGAGACTACCGCAAATTCTTCTGACGCTAACACCAAGAGAATACACGAATTTAGCGAAAAACTCAAGTACTGCGTTCGGGCACTTCAGACCATGAAAAAACTACAAGTCAGTGGAAAGAAACGTCGCTATGACGCTCGACAAGTTACTGGCAATTCGGAGAGACCTGGTGCGTGCCGACTCTAGTTGAGAGAACTGGGGCTACGACAAGCTAGCCGAGGCGTTGCGTCAGTACACCAAAGGGAATCCGATCGAAGACAAAGCTACAGACAAGCAAGAAAACAAACGCCGCGACCGTTCCGACAAAATGTACCACGCGCGACAACACAATGGATGACGTCAACCCCAAAGCGGTGCTATGCACGAAAGTGAAGTCGGCAAGTGACAGAAAACAGATCTTAGCAAAGCGACGTCTGTGATTCAATTGTACCGGTGCCTCACACCAAGCGTCCGAATGTCCAAGCAAAGCCCAATGTCTAACATGCGATAAATGACACCACACATCCGTATACGATTAAGTCAACGAAGAAGAACCAAAGAAGGACAGTAAAAAGCTTATGACGGCAAATGGAAATGGCGAAGGGCTATTCCCAGTGATGGTGGTCAAAGTTAATAGAATTACTATAAGAGCCTCAATAGATTCCGGCGCCGGAAGTTCTCACGCCTCAGCCAAGTTAATCGACTTATTACGCCTGAAGCCCTATGAAGTAAAGGCAAAACGCGTTGACATGTTAATGGGATCATGTGTGGAAAGATTCGAAACTTATAAGACAATGATGACATCTGTTGATGAAGAACACCAGATAGATGTGATGTTAACGAAAGTAAACAATAGCAAATTACTATAGATAATCCAAATTATGAAGCCATAATCGCGCGCTACCCACATCTCGACGGAGTGGAAATCAATGACCAAGATGGGAAATTAAGTTTACCTGTACACGTAGTGTTGGGAGGGGGAGAATAAGCCCAAATAAAGACGGAAACTAAACCTCATGTTGGGAAGGAAAGTAAACCAATCGCTGAAAACACCAAACTGGGCTGGGTTTTTTGTCGCTGGGGGAGGAATTTGACAGAAATACCATGTTACTGACCCAGACGAGCCAGTCCGATTACGAGGAACTCTGTCGTCTGGATGTCCTCGGTTTAGCCAACGCTCTAACACATGACTAAGGTACGATGTACTCCGAATTCAAAGAACAGTTGACGAGACTTGGCGAGGAAATCATAAAAAATTGCCTGATAACAAGCAAGGCAGTTTAAGACGGATGAACAATCTCGTAAGGAAACTACGCCGAGATGGTCTCGCTAACGAGTCCATTAGAAGAGATTGCTGGGGATGCAAGCGCTCTAGAGCAATGGCCATAACAGCGCCACCCCCTAGCAGTGGCGTAGCTAGGATTTTTTCTTGGAGGGGGGGGGGCAAGCCGCAAGTAATCAAATTTTCCGACAAATCAATGTTTGGCGTGGTCAAATGTTTGTAAATGTGCGTGGTCAGATGTTCGTAGAAATAGCTACATACAGGCATAATCATAAGCCGCTGAACATGTTTACCATGTATATTAGTATATTTACAGTATTGTTAATAATTGTGGCTAAAGGCCAAAGGGTATAAGTAATGAAGATTGTGGCAAATTGTTAAATTGTAAACTAGACTTCATGCATCATTGACCGTCCAGTACTTCTGGTGCCAAATATCTACCTTTGATATCATCATCATCATATCTATATTTACTTACCAGTTTCCAGAATATTTTCTCCTAAGGTCAATATAAAGACATACAGCGACAAATTTTAAAATACTTCTGTGCGAATATCTGATAAAGGTGATAATTACAGTGATGGTTATTTAAGAATCATCCTCAGGGTATTATGAAACGATAACTTCACAATTAACCTACACTGCCGAAGTCAACTGAAAAATGTTGACTCGAGCGGGATTTGAACTCGCACCTTCGGGATACCGGTCCGCCGCTCTACCTGTTGAGCTATCGAGTCCACAGGGATTGGAGGCGAGTTTTTATCCAATTTAAGTGCACGAGATATTCTCGCGACAACTTAACGCTATCCATGAGGATGGATGTGCAGTGTTTCAATTCTATTTCAGAATCATCCTCAGGATATTATGAAACGATAACTTCACAATTAACCTACACTGCCGAAGTCAACTGAAAAATGTTCGCTCGAGTCAACATTTTTCAGTTGACTTCGGCAGTGTAGGTTAATTGTGAAGTTACAGTAATGCTTGTAGTCTCATGTTTCATCAAGAAACAGCCGACGGGCGACGGGGATTATGAGCAAATAACTGGCGAATATCATATGTGAAAATAGCGAAAATTCGCAAATGGCAAATGATGTAAATAGTGCGAGAAGTGCGGATATTAAATCATCAGGGTCATTATTAGAATTTTACTGAGTGTTTGACTTGAATTGCAATTAAATTACAATTTCTAGACAGTTAATTTCTTTTGAACCATCAGCTTTCCCGACAACCCAAATTTTCCGACTGAGGACAGAAATTTTCCGACAAACAGCTCTGCGAGGTGGCTTGGGGGGGTCGACCGCCCCCACTGGCAACGCCACTACCCCCTGACCTACTCCCAGAAGACCGAACGGCTGGAGAGGCCTTCGAAGTTATGGAAACTGAATTCGCGGGATCTATACATTATCGACGATCTTTCAAGACTGAGGGAAAGGCCTACCTAACCATCTTTTCTTGTAGTTTATCGAGGGCAATTCCCCTGTAACTGATTCCCAACCTCGAGACGGAAAATTTCATCCCGTACTTGAAGCTTCTAATTGCTCGACGTAGTCGAGCACGCGTCATCTATTCCGACAAGTGAACTGAAGTACTTTTACAAAGACCGCAAAGTGGCTGGACCAAGCCCTTAAACACGAGCGTCTGCAGAGCTACCTAATGTGCGGACGCCCATACCAATTCCATTAAATGCCATCGTTGCTCCAAACACCATTCATTTCCTAACATTTGTGACACCATTACATTTAACAAACCCTGGCATATGGGAATTTGAAATTGACTTTACTTCAGTGAAACTGAAACTGTAATTAGACTGCCACAATAATGATTCATTTTCAATTTAACTTACCAATACATAGTTCGTTAGTATTGTGGATACTTTCCTACCAGATCAGTGGTCACATTAATGATTTTTTCAATGAGTTCATTTCATCTCAGTGCACATTTTCATGGATTCATGAGTCCAAACAGAAATCACGTGAACTCGTTTTTGCACTGAGAGAGGTAAATATAAAGCTTGGCAGGTGAGTAACAGAACAAAGGTAGCGATGCCTATTCTCAGACTGGTACATTTTCATGACTTTCATTGTTTTCCCTGTTAAAATTTAGAGCTTGGTGAACAACTTGAGGTGTGAATAGGAGAAATTATAAAAATATAACCATCCCTGAAATTCAGCCAAATCCACGTAAATTGATGTGTGGAAAATTTATGTACCGATATACCGACGCACATGGAAACTTTTCTTGTCCAGAAGATTTGTTTTATTGCCATTCCATGAACGTAATAGCCAATCAAAAATGTAGTCTTTTCCTAAAGTAAGATCTATTTGTAATTTAATGGATAGGTTTGGCTTGACATTGTTTTCAACACAAGGCGTCATAACGGGATTTTCGTTCATCCTAAATTCCAGTCACACAGTGCAACAGAACCAAAGTCGATGACTATATGGCTACAACTCTCATCAGTTATCTTTCTGCAACTCTCATTTAGCATGTTTTAGCTTTTTACGACATTTTCCAGCACTTAATCTTTATTCCTATGAGTTCCCGTCCCAGAAATTGGCAATGTAATAGTTAATCCTCTCTTACTAACTTTCCTTTACCAACAACGATGTCCAAGAAAGTCTAATCTGTTTGAGCACATATGTAATGCAATGTGAGTGATATATTATTTAATTTTAAAATAATTTCCTGGACACTTCAATTTATAAATATTACAATAACTAATAGTTTCTTCTTTTAATTTATTCACTGATTATGTTCCAAGGTGTCGATTGACCAGATTCAGCAAGAAAACCTTGAAATAGGTACGTCAGGTCGAAAGGCTTGAAGAACTGCAATCGGTGACTGTAAAACCAGAACGTAAATTACTTTCTGTTTTAGTAACATTATTTACCCCAGGGCGTGGCCACGGATGGAAAAGTGGGAGGGAGCAGGTTAAAAATTACGTGGCACACAAGTTATGAGCGGAAAAGTTGGCTTCATAATTTTGGTTCTCTATCAATGGTTTTGCCTGGGCAGATAACCATGTGGAGCAAAAAGTGGAGATGTATACGGGGTAAGTAGAACTAAAACCAAGTTTTCCAAATAATCATAATCTCAGTTTCAGCTACAAAACGCATTGAAATATCCATGCGAACACATCTAAAAAGTAGGAGTTCTACCCAGTAGCGTAGCCAGGGGAAGGGCAGGGGGGGCAGTTGCCCCTCAATTTTCAGCCAGACCAAGTCTATCGGTACATCCATAACATTTGTCGGTACAGTGAGCTTGTCCATCGTGGATTGAGTTTGCGTTTGTGATACCAGGATGAAAAGTCGATAAATAAGTTCCAGCTTTTAAATTTAAGTGTATGAATAGCTCGAAGGTTTGTATTATTCCATAATACTTTTACAGGCAGAATTGCTCACGGTAATTCAGATTAAGTCAGAGCACTTATCTACTGCTTTGAAATGCATGATGTAGTATGATGTAGAGAATTGTTAATCTGTCTGAAAATAGAAGTATCATACCAACATGTCTCAATAAACATCATGCAGAATTAAGGTTTTAGAAGTGAAATTAGTTAGACTTGGTTTAAGTGTTAATCTCCACAGAGTTTACCGTTACTCAGCTAGCTTGCTTTTTACCAAGTTTAAGCCAAAATAAACGATTTTCGAAAAAATTGATCAGCTGTTGTGACTATCTTCCTATGAGGCATGGAATCTTTTTATAAGCAAAAAAACCGAGATTAGAAATTAGAAATCACACATATTAATTTGGGTACATTAATCGATCCACATGGTTGGGCTCGCACTTCACGCAAAGAATTTCATTCGCTCCCCAAATTTTCAACTCTGTCCGCCTCTTTCCCCCGAAGCAAGAAATCTAGTTACTGGGTGAGAACTAATATATAAAAACGCAAGAAAACGAAGCACAAACTGATGGTTTTATCCACCCATACTAAACAAAAGCAATAACTTGCAAGAAATAAAACAAAAGAAAAGCGTGCCAATAACAGAAATTACAGTAGTAGAACTAATGAAAGAAAAAAAAACAAACCCAAAAGAGAACAATGTAAAAAAGAGGGGAAAAGCCATACATAAAAGTGTTAATTCGATACAGATGGATGGCTCCTAGTTTGATAATAAGACGCTCTATAAGCTAGTCACAAGAAAAAAGAAAAAAGGAAAGTGTCTCATTTTCGCACCATGAAGCATTCATTCATCCCCATGGAATTAACCACGAACGTTTTGTTCATCAACGATTATAATACTGCAGCAAAAGACCTGTGATAATTTACGTCTCATTAGTTGCTTAGTTACTGACTTCTGATTTGATGGTCATTTCTATCGCTTCATCATGCTGTCAAATATAAAAACCAGCTCTAGTTTCTACTTTACTTTACGTTTCAGTCCCTGACTAAAGGCCCTCGCTCGAAATGTTACGATTTTCTTTTAGGCGTTTTATCTTTTCAAAAACTGTAATCATCTTGCCTTCATACTCTTCCCAAAACCACTAAAATACCTAACTGAACCCTTTTCTCTATTTTGTATGGAAGATATTCTGGTTTTATCGCAGCACAAAGTAAAACTATCACTAATAACAGCAAATTGCACAGTACATACAAATCTGGTTCTTTGAAATCTTTAGTCGCAGGGTAAAGAGCCTCGTACTGTCTCCTCTCTCCTGACCCGTGTATGGCATAAGCATTCATCATGGTCACATTGGGTGGAAAGTAATCCAACGGTATCATTGCTTCCCCCGTCCACGTGTTTCCAGTTTTTTCTGCAACAAACTCCAAGTCTAACTGATCCTAAACATGAAAAATATATGTACCTTGTTAAGATGTAGTTAAACGTTTTCAGCGTTCTGTTTGACCACCGGCGTTGAACAATGTTGAATGACGTTGTATGATTTTGAACATCGTAGAACCCAGTTTCACTACGTTCAAACTCTATATCTGTTCAACATCTGTTCAACATCCGTTCAACATCCATTCAACAATTCTATTTGCTCTTCGCTAAAATGTCGACAACTCTGGCCAAACAGTTCAACAGGTCAGTCAACACCGTTCAACAATCACAACGTTAAAATACGAAACCTTGTACGTGTGTGAAAACCCACTGAAAAACGATAAAGGAACACATGATGCACATTTAAACGAAATGTTTACTAACTTTCCGTTTCTTACATGAAACTTCTTCAGTATGACTAATTACAGATGGGCTCATCAGTCTGTTTTAGTATTTACAACTGTGAAAATAATCTCTAATAACTAGACTGATACTTGCATTTGTAATCTGTCACTCTACAGATGTGGCACGTATGCAGCGAAACGTCAGTAAACGTCTATTAAATGTATGTCTTGTATCTCCTTTATCCATCACGGATCCTTAAATATAAATGATGATGATTTATTTGCCACACAATGTACATAATAATTAGATAATTGTCAGAATAATGTGGCGAGGAGACCTCGGAAACCACCAGAGTTATTTTGAGGTCACCTCATGAATTTAATATTTAACTTACTTTCACAGTGCATTTATGCAGCATGAGTTAATTTGAGAGAAATTCCAGCATAGATTTCTTAAAACTATAAAAAATGGGTGAGTCCCTTATATGTGTTGGTAAATAATTTCAAATTTTGGGGCCTTGATGGAGCATCGTAAATTTTTTAAGATTTGTACGACAGGCAAGAGGACGATAATTTTTTGCTGACCTAATACATACATAAAAATTACATACATAAAGTAATTTATTTCTCCACTATGGCTTTTCAGAAATAATTACAATTAATAATTATGTGCATTACAAATCTATATTTACATTAACATCATTAATTACTCAACCTACGTGAATTTAAACTATACATTACAATTAATAACAAGATAAAAAGTTAAAAAGTTAAAAAGTTAACTATTCATGCAACTATTCCAAAACTCGTTATATAATTTGTTCCTTATTAAAATCTTAAAAGTTTCGATGTTAGAAATATTAATGTTATAATCATGTATTTATACCTAATGTTATAATCATGTATTTGGTTAAATTTGTATTTGTATAAAGCTTTGATGTATAATGTCATGGTTGAT
This sequence comes from Heliopora coerulea, assembly GCA_030142905.1. Classification (NCBI taxonomy): domain Eukaryota; kingdom Metazoa; phylum Cnidaria; class Anthozoa; order Scleralcyonacea; family Helioporidae; genus Heliopora; species Heliopora coerulea. Next base: position 2,408,262 of record JASJOG010000014.1, read on the forward strand.
GTACATGCAGCAGCAACACTTCACATGAGTGCTTTTTAATTGCGTTACGCGCCGGTGTCGCAGCAGATTGTAGGGAGTTTAAGCAAGGCTGTACAGCGACGACATTGAACAAACTAGATTAGTTTGAAGCATTTCGAAAAAATATTCCATTGACATTGCGATGAGTTCTGAATGTTGTTTTTACACTTCTGAAACTCTTCTCAGTAGTTCTGGTCAGTTTTTAAACTTTTAAACTGCCAAAACGTTCTACTAACTCTGTGCCAAACGTAGCCGTAAAACTGTGGAAATGTTCTCAACGTCATACTACCAGTGAATACAAGTGAGACGGCGTTGGAAATGCTCTTGGGACGGTAACTTATTCATTCCTTTTGTTTTGAATTAAAAATTCCATTGTAAGAGCACGTTGCCGCAGACGTCGCCGTCATGTTTGCTTAAACTCCTTAGTGATCCCCCGCGGATACTGTCCTAGACGTCCAGTAGCGGATACTGTCCCCTTTAATTAGATTTCCGCGGATAGTGTCTCCCACGTGAAAGTGAAAGACAAAAGCAAAGACTTTCCTGAGTAATGGTATATTTTACAAAGTAAACTAGTTTTTCGACAAAATGAATCGTTCAACAAAATTTAAAATTGTTCAGCTAAATATCCTGAAAGCTATTAAAATCGTTCAATTAAATATTCCCACAACAAACTGTTGAAATCGGTCGACTAAATATATACGCCACAAACCGTTAAAATCGCTCGGATAAATATTTGCGCCACAGACTATTACTGAATTCGCCCTATTCAAATCTCGGTCAAACACCGAAACTGTGCTTTGTAGCCTATGGTTGCTTTTGTTCCCTTTGTTTTTGTTTGTTGCCTAATACATAGAACCCTTGGAAGATGCTTGGCGTTTAGTAACCCCGTTGTAGATGGTTGTTTAGATGACTCATATCTGTTATTGTCAAAAACCGAACACGGAAAATGTACTTTATTGATGAAACCCTTGGGAGTTGCTAGGATATTTGGAACCTCGAACAAAAACCGAACACCGAAACTGCGCTGGAATTTGTCTTTATCAACTATGAGTTATAAGAAACTGATCGCTTAAACGGGGAGATTACTTTCATGTTTTCTATCAAAATGCGTAAAAACGGAAAGTCCCTGCACCAGTTTTAAATTTTTGCAGGGGCGACAGAATCCACGAGGGGAGACACTATCCGCTTAGCAGATAATGTCCGGGGAGACAGTATCTACTAGGAGATAATATCCGGGGAACAGTACCTGCTAGCTGATTGTATCCGGGGAGACATTTTTTTGGGAGGACACCATCTGCTGGGACACCGGCATTAAGTTATAAATTAAAATTACGCGCCAGCATAATGATATAGCTTGAAACGAAAATCCTAAATCTGCCACTGCATACGAGGATAGACTTTCAAAAATTAAAGCCGGTAAAAAAAGGTCTTGCCTGCTTTATCCATTGTCACATGTTAAATATTCGTCAGCTGTACTTTCAGCTAACTTAAGTTTTCAGAGTAGTGTGGTTTAATGTACAGGTTAAATTTCTAATTAAGGAAAGCAATATTGTCGTTTCGAGTGCACAACGGCAATCTCCATAGGCGTAGGAAGCGGGGAGCAGTGTGGACAGGTGCTCCCCCATAATAAAAGTGACAAGGCCGTGCCCCCCAATATTTATAACAGTTACTCTTTTTATAATATAATTTTTATTATATTTTTATGAGCTTTATATTTTTGGCTACACTGCTGTCAAACTGCAGGAAATTTCCACGGGGTGCATGCTCTTAGAGTCCCTGTAAAGGTGGGTTGTGCCCACCAATGATTAGGTGATTCCTACGCCCCTTACAGTTAATTGGTTCCAACCACTATTTTACAGAGAAAATCCAAAATATTAACCTTGAATAATATCCATATTAAGAAACACATCATACCTTGATTATATTTCTCCTTCCTTTCAACAACAGCACTAAATGTTGGCCATGGCTTAAAAATTCAAGTTATAGCAATAAATAAGTAAGAAAAGGAGGTATTAATCAGAAAGTTGGCTATAATGCTCAAACAATATATTTATATAATGAAGGGGTTTTGTCAAATGGTAGGGGATGACAATTTTCATGTATCTTACTGTCAATTATTTGGGCCAAAATGAACATAGTCAGTAAAGCATAAAGATTGCATAATGCAACACTCGGCAAGCTTCTGTATCAGTGGCATAGTGAGGGGGGTGAGGGGGGGGGGCAGGTGTCCTCAGTTGCAGAGTGAGGGTGGCACAAAAATCAGCCAAGAAGTTGGCGCAACATTCTTTTTGTGATCTAACAATTATTCTTATGTAGATATGTGTTTTGGTAGAAGTAAGAATACCATGTGAAATAGACCTTATTGATGAATGGCGCCTTATTTGATATTCTTTTATCTGCTTTTAGGCCTTATGGCCTCGTCTGAGAGCAAAAATTCTTTCGAAATTCTTATACAATAACGAGGCTATGGGGGCTAATTGATATGGCCATAAAAGAATATTAAATAAGGTGCCATTAATGAATAAAGTCTATACGTCAAATTCAATTTCACTAACCCAACACGTTCTTAATTTATGATTGATTATTATTATTATTATTATTATTATTATTATTATTATTATTATTTCAATTTATTTTTTCCAAATTTCCTTCCGTAGAAGAAAGTGGAAAGTCAACTTTGCCTAAATTAACGTGTGCAACAGGATTCAAATATGGAGCTTGGGTCCCAATAGAAACTTTTACTCATGCTGGGTCGACAACCATTACTTGGAAAATCCTAGTTACAAATTTTGTATAAATTGTCTGACATCATAATAATTTGCATTGATTTAAGTGTTATTCCATTTTAACGACTTAGCGGTGATTTACGATCAGCCCAGTCCTTGGTGAGATGCATTTCCCGACAATACATTAGGTATATGCCATGCAATCAAGTACAGGGATGCGACCAAGAAGTGTAAAGCTTAGGTTTGTTTGCATTTGAAAAGAAGTAACAGAGTAATAAACTTTTATCACGTCATGCCATGTGGCGACACTTACGGATTCAGGGGGAGGTAATTGGGGTTGCAATTCCCTCTGGGAATATATTTGAACAAAAAAGACTTTGCATTTAGTTCCATTAGAGTTGTCTTTAAAGCATACAATTTTCTTCTATGTTTAAACTTCAAATTAATATTACTCAATGTATGTCTATCCATGGGTCTTACACCAAGGAGGGCAGATAAGATCCATCAATGACTGAAACTGTCATGCACAATGTCATGTACAGTACTGTATTTTGAATGTCTAAAATACAACAACAAACAACAACAAACGTTTTACTGCCGTTTTCCCTGCTTACGCAAGGGTTGGCCGGCGGCTCTACACAGCAGCCTTCTCCACCTCTCCCTACCCTTCGCATCTTCCCTTTTTAACCCGCACTCTCTCATGTCCTTTTCCACCACCTGGCTCCATGTCATCCTCGGCCTTCCCCGTCCTCTCTTACTTTCCACCTCGACCGACATGATCTTTTTCACCCAATCATCATCATCCTTCCGCAGCACATGTCCCAACCATCTTAACCTATTCCGCTTCACGGCGTCAGACACTGACTCAATCCCCATTCTTTCCCTTAGCTCTGAACTCGGCACTCTATCCGTCAGCGATACGCCACACATCCATCTCACCATCCTCATCTCCGTACGTTCTTATCTCCCACTCTGCTCCGCCGTCATGGCTCACGTTTCACTTCCATATATCATAGCACTCCTCACACACGTCACATACAGCTTCCCCTTCAGTTTAAGTGACACTTCCTTCCTTGTCAAGATCCCTGATAACTCCTTAAACTTCCTCCACGCACAACGTGCCCTTGCCACGGATGCAGAATTCGCTCCTCCACCCCCATTCAGCATATCACCCAGGTAACAAAACTTTCCAACATTCCCTAAGTGAGCCCCATTTCCCAGATCCAAGCTCTCCTCCACATTCCTATCCTCTTCATCCCTTTCTCTTTCACACGTCTTGCACACAAACGTATCCTCAGCTCTAACCAGAGAGCCCTTCACACCTGAGCATCGCTTGTGTACTCATCCACTGCATCCCGTACATTTGATAGAATTGCTCCCAACACCCTTTCTACATACAGTACATGGCCACTTCCCCAGTCTTTCAACATCACCACAATTCTTCCCAGACACCATCACCTTTGTCTTACCAATGTCCATCTTCAACCCTTTTGCCTCCATGCACTCTTTCTACCGCAGCACTTTCCACTTAAGTTCCTCAATGCTCTCAGCCATCAGAACTAAATCGTCAGCATATAATATGCTTCAGGTTTCATAATTTTGGAAATCAGGTTAGTGTTACTGACTATAAGTGTATAACACATTTTGACCATTCACAAAGATTGCCATGGGCTGATATAAGCAGTCAAAGGTTGCTTGTCACTGACTGATTTGAAATGAAGAATTGAAACAGTAATTGAAAATCACTTCCCTCAGTTCCTGAGTGCATAATGATGAAATAGTCTATAAAAGTCACTGTTTGTGATCACATTTGGTTGTAAAACTGCCCTCAAAATGCAGAAAATAGCATTTCAGAGCATTAGAAAATCAGAAATCTTCAAGGGGAACATACCCCTCAACCCCCCTAAAGGTTTCTCACACCTTCACCACTTGCCTATCTCCCTTGTGGATTATTCAACCATTAGGGCATTGATAGAACTTGCCAGGAATATAGATTATAAATCATCAGTATTTAAGAGCACAATCAGTGTTTCCTCAGTCAATAGTTTGGGAAGGGGGGTCACCAAAGATGTTCTTGCTCTGCAGCACTGGAAAGCTATGCTACACCACTGTTCTGTATCAATTCAACAATATTCACAAAAACTGTCTACACTCAACATATTAAAATTGCTTAAATAATCTTGCAACTCTTCTGTAGAATAATTTGCAGTAGCATTAAAATTTAAACCACATTTTATCAATACATGTGTCCAAAACATGATTCCTCATCTTAAATGCTACCCATACAACTTAAGTGCCCTGGCTATAGTATTCAAAAATAATTTAGCTAGATGTAAATTTTTCTTAACTCTCCAGACATGCAGAAGCACTGACTCTGCATCATCCCTGATATCAGGTCTGTTTAGAAAATTATACCAACCTTTGATGACAACATGGTGGTAACAGGATACATTTAGGCTAATATAAAAGCACTTTATATGATTCAGTACTGATTAACCAATATATCAAACTGATATAACACTGCCAAAACAAAAGGACCATGCAGATAGTTGACTTTTTTTCATTCTGTTGTATATTAGTTTGATATGATAGGCTGACACATGTAAGTTCTTCTCAGAACTGCTGCTGTAAGAAATCATTAGTTAAAGTAATAGCTCAAACTGAATAATTATGCTAGCATCCAGTTGTGTAACCAGGAATTTAAGAGAGGGGGAAGAAGAAATTTGAATCAAATGTACCAGCAAGAATAGACGTTTGAATGTACGTGTACTGACAGATGTAATCAATGGAAAAGCAACCAGAACATTTCTGTGATGGTAAAAGTAAAACTGTTGGCAAAATTCAACAAAAGAATGAACAATTTTTACATAGCATATCTATTAAAGTTTGAAAACAATTTATTAGATAGAAATGTACACCACATGATGTGAAGTAACACCTGGTAATCGTTTTGCATTTACAGTTGCCTAAAAGCATGCTTGGCATCTAGTATGTATCTTTTGGATATAACCTCCAACTTCAAAATAATTATACTGAAATAAAATTTTATACACAATGCATACATGCATTAACAAACCCAACTAAAAAAGAAAAATCTATGAAATAAAGTTAATGAAATCAAATGAAAAATTAAATGATATTTTTTAAATTTTGAATGCAAATTTGGAACAATTCCAGTAAAAATAATTTTTTGAAGCAAGTGGTTGTTTCAATAAAGTCAAAGTAAAGTATCTCTATAGATGGAAAGCCTGTGTGCTCAAGATTCAAGGGAGTAATTGCACACAGCCTATCAGGAAGATTAGGAATAGTCAAACCACACCTAAGGATACCTTGACTTTCCCCCAACAACTTTCATTTTTTGAACAATTCTATACATAAAAATGCCTCAACTTTTGAATGCCAACATGGAGAAATGCACTCTTTCCTGTCTCTGCTTCCCCCCTTCTCCTTGGCTATATTACTTAGTGTGATAAACAGCTGTTACATTAAAGTTCACCAGATTTTAGCTTGAAGCATGTGTCAATTGAATCAAGAATGGAAGTCACTGTTTTCAAATTTGGAATTAAAAAGAAACCTTAAATTCTGAGATATAGGGGAAAATTTTATTTTAACTAAACAAGTTGTCATGTTCAATAAAATTTGAATATCTCAGAGAATGCCAACTGAAGCTCTTTCCTGGACAAGGCAGTATCAAACAGCTAGCTGATACTAGATAACTAACTTCATTGTCATTAATTCGTCATGAGCATGCACAACTCATGTGAACTGGCCATTTACAGCTTTACTCACGGACAAAGTTCCACTTCTAGATACTTTGTATCTTCACCAAGAAAGAACAATTCTACCACTGTCAATGGATAAAAAAAATAAGATATGAATATTGTTTCAAGAGATACTTGAACTCTTTCATCATGAGAGCTATCCTATGATAAGTAAAATCATCTGATGTTAACATTCATGCAAATCCATCTGGCTAACAGGTTTGGATAACAATTCATTATTTTTTACTTCTGAGCTAGTGGTCCAGTAAGCTTTGAAGTACAGCTGTCAATTAAACCCTTGGTCATCACCATTACCATTAAACTATCTCCACCATCACTATCTATCATCATCATCCTCTCTATCATCATCATCCTCTCTACCACCATCATCACCACCACCACATGTACTGCTACCAACACCAATGCAATTTCTACAGATTAGCCTCACATAGGGGTTGTACACGTTATGTACTGGAATGGCATTCTCATCCAAACATAAAAATAATCATGCTCCAATATCTAGTAAAGGTAACATTAGCTTTCGTTCCAATATGAGGAAAATGGTTGTATCTTTTTCTAATTTTAACTAATTCAGTCCATTGTACACTGATAGAAATTAGCGGTTTTGATGATTCTGTACCTTACATTTCCTTGCCGACCATCATCTCGGGGACTTTGCAAGTTCGTCACATTGGTAAGTGTCGATTTTTATCATGTCATCTCAAATATCCTTATCGGCGCTTTATTAAGTTTAATTTGAGAGCGATCACCTCTGTCCTAAGCTATTTGTAATGTATCCCATCACAAAAATTTTAATTCATTAAATCCTACAGAACTTATATTTCATCGTTTAAACAGAACTCAGAACTCTATTCTGCATGAATACCTTCATAATCCCAAAGACCAGGACAAGGTTTTCCTGCAGGCACTTCAGGTGGTTTGGGATCGTTGAAAAATGGTGCGTTTACTTTAACAATCACACGTTTGCCATCAGAACATCCAGATAATGTCAACTTCACTGGATCGTGTGAACCTACAGGTTCTCCATCCCACGTTGTGTCGATGCTGACATGAAACTCCTAAACATTGAAATAAAAAGTTTGTTCTATGCTTTCTAGATCATATCATGCACATGACACAGCAAAACTTACCATACAAAAAGACGTTCAAGCAACAATACCAAAAATGGTGGCAACGAGTTTAGACTGAATATACCTTCGTTGGTTTCGCAAACCGGAAATGAAAATGAGACTGATGTCAGGCCAGACGGTGGCAAATCCTGAACTTTCGTTTCGGGGAGATCAAGCAATAGAGTCAAATGAAAAACAAGGGTTTTTCCGTCTGGCTGTAGATGACAAGGAAAAGTTTTTTTCCTTTATGAATGCAAATACTGAAGTCTTCAATCTGTAAAACTGGATTTTTACTTCGTGGAAAAAGCCGAGCTTGCAACCTTTTCCTTTTATTATTATGAACTTAATTACTTACTAGAGGAACAAATTCGTGGAAAGAAATTCAGTTTTAAACTCAGAAAATATGCGCGCACGATTTTCAACACCCAGTGAGAAGCTGAGTTAAATAGTGAGAGCTGAAAGAGCCTTCCTGGATGAATATACTCCATAGCGTTGCAGATTTTATCAACCTGGAGTCATTAATGTCAGAAAAAATCACACTCATTCAAGACAATCCTTGTGACATTTTCATGTCCAAATAACTGTCCGAACGTGAAACAACCAACAAGATTTTTCAGGTTACTTAAGATTGCAACAGCAACATGGAAAGTCTTCTGGATATATAATATCTACGATTGGGTGGTTGTTCGTATTACCTGGTCCCATTGCATAAAAGTTAACGCCAATTTTGTAAGAAAGATGTCAAGAGATTTAAAGCTTGGCACGGCAATAAATTCATTAATTTGACGCAAGAGTTTGCGAAAACATACCTGGGAGACGGGCCATAGAATAGAATGAGACAAAACCACTCTTCTGAGCGACCCTAAAGATTACTTTAGTAGAAGGATACGGGAATCAATAGAAATATTCGAACATGCCACCATTCCGCAAGAGGGACAGGCTTTAAATGATACTTGGACAGCCCTTTTTCCCTAAATTTATTTTTCTAACAATTGTCTTGCACATATCTCTCTCTTAAAATCTATATTAGTATCCATATTAGTAGCTATTAGGAATATAATGGATTTTCTTTCAGTTAACGTCGTGACGCCATTAAGCACGCGACTACCGTGTATCCGTTGGAAAAAGATTGTAATGCATACACCCATTGAACTCTAAAAAGACTGGAACGATACCTGCAAACTGTATTTTGAAGCCATCATGGAGGCTGACATGTAGGTCAATTTCCAGGTCATCCCAGTCCCCTACGCAATAAAACACGCAACCTATTGTGAAAAACATTACCCAACTTTCGGATTTTTTGACAGTTTTCTTTTTTATCCATAGTAGAGGAAAATGTCGGTGGGACTGGATATTTGTCAGAATTAACTGTCAATGAAAAGTAAAGGTTCAATACAACTTTTTCCCACGCGTGTTTTTGACCTACATGGCTGCCCCCATGTTGGCTTCATTCAATCGTGAAGCCTGGTACTACGAGGCAGAGGACTATTGTTGGATTACCTTGTTGTTGGACTTTGAACTTTGGTAATTTGGCGGTATCCTTGATTGTTGGCAGTGGTTTTTTCGGGGCTTGTGATCTGGTGGGACTGTGGCGCGTTGTTTACGTAAAGAGAACAAAACGCAATGTGAGATGGAGCTTCCGGGCGACGCCAAAAAAGGGAAAAGGCTTTTAACTTTAGAGGAATTGATAATCCTGGATGTTGAGATGTGATCGCAATAAAAGACTTTAAACGAGTTGTGATTAACCGTTCCACATTTTATTGAAAGATACAGTCCCCGTTTGTGTTTTGGAACCAGCCGAAGCACAACTACCTTGGTGCGCCAGGTAGAAAAGTGCAATACATGCAAACACTAGGTTTATTTTAAAACTTCAATTTCTTGCTATGAAGAAGTCCTGAGTGTCCGGGATGAAAGCTCAGCTAAACGTAACTTTATACAAGGTTACCGCTAACTCTTGTGTCAAGAAATATGTGGTTACCATTAACTAAAGAATATGGTGTTGAAGAGGTGTTAGTTGAACGAGGAGACAAATACATCTTCAACTCAAGGCCTAAAAATATTTCGGGGCTTAGCCCTTTATGAGAAATAAAAGGGCTAAAATCCGCTAGCACTCCTTTTCGCCGCCCTTGCACTTAATTTATTTCCGTTACAAGGCCCGTTTTTGACTCACGAATGCTGCGTAGCACCACTCGCGCATCCCAACGGTGTAAACTTTTGCGATTTAACCAGGCTGCTTTGCGCGCTGTGTTAAAATCGGGCAGGGTTACAAATTGCTGGGCCCGTTAGTCCGTTATAGCAAGATTAAACAACTGGCATCGCTCACTGAGTTTCTGTACGAAAGGTGAGCAAATTGTTATCTACTGCCTTTTTTTTTTACATCCTTGAATCGCCTCAAAGGGCCTTTGATTGAACATGTCGGTCAAGTTTGCACTTTTGTGCATTCCAGAATGCCTTGGAAGTGACGTTGAAAATATTCAAAAACTTGCCAATAAAATTCTGTTACGTTCAAGGAGTTGCACTGATCTCTACAATAAGGTGACCCTTAAGATGGTCTTGCACTCAAAATGTCAGCTTTTTTCCGGAAATCTCTTTTACCTTTATTGTGTCAAAATTTTGTTTAGAATACAATAGGTGTGACCTTGGCGTGACCTTGAATGACCTTTTGGTTATTTTGTCGCACACTCAAGAGGAAAAGGTTCTTTTTCACGGTGGCCTTGAATAACTTTCATAATTTTTATGTTGACCTTGACACAAGAACGTTTTGATAACATTGAGTATATGAAAAGCATCTGTGTTTTCTTAAGTGAAGGTGCTGGAAGTCTGCAAACTGTACTCTCCATATTCGAGGTCAAACTTTGGATCGGCTTTTCTTGAGTTATTAAAGTAGTTGAAGAACGTCTTTTTCAGGCGTAAAATTCAATCTGCCTTTTTATCGATTTTTAACAAATTTTCCAACACCGATGGCGAACGTAACAAGCTAGGAAGTGAACTTATAAAATTTGATTTCATGTTGTAACACGTTCTAAAATGGCACATTGCATGGTTTCTCTTTCTAAAGTTTTGGATGTTTTCTATAACAATCTGAAAAACAATCGTAAAAGGCTTGGGAAATTTGGAGTTTTTTTAGGCTTAGTACCTGGAATAGCTTTCTGCTAATGTCCTAAAACTATATGGAACTTCACTGACCATTTGGTTGCACTATATCATGTTTGAAAGTGGTTACGCTATTCTACTGTCTGTGCTCCATTGTTTTGGTTACCATGGCAACTGATCAATTAAAACGATTTTCTTTGTTGAATTTGATTTGCTACTATGCTAAGAAACTCGGTTGCCTAAATATTTGAGCATAGAAATATTCATTTCTGGGGTGTAAAACCACCTTAAAGCTCGCCGCGAAAACCTACGTCAGTTGTTTTTGTAAAAATTTCATATGAACGACAAGAGATCAAGTTGTGATTCCCATGTAAAAATGAACGCTTTCAAGATTCTTTATTTCCACAACTTATGTTAAAATTCGTTAATACTTGCTTCTAGACACTTCATTATATTTTTTGCATGCATTATTATCAGAGGCGTAGCAATCAACTGTTCACTGGGAGATCAGGCCTCCTCTAGAGGGTGTCCAGGAGCCCGGCGGCATGCACCCCCGAGAAATTTTTGTTTTTCTGAGGCTTTGAAACGCTAATTACTCTAGGGTGCCAAATAGAAATCTCCCCTACTATTAAATTTCAAGGTCTGAGAGTTCAGTTATATTTTTTCTTGATGCAGAATTTTCATTTTTCTGCACTATAAAGTTTTTTCTTAACCAAAATAAGGAGCTACTTTAAGTAGATTAACAAAATTCACACCGACAACTTAAAAGACATAAAATGTGATTTAACAATTTTTCTTATTTGTTCTTGTTTTCTTTTGTTATTTTGTTGTTCTCTATACCTAGCCATTTCTTTATGAAAGCATTATAATCAAAATCAGTGTTCTATTTTTGATGGCCTGAAAATTCTAGCCCCCCCTACTATAAACTCCCCCCTCCTATTAAGTTTTAGGGATTTATCCAACCCCCCTCCTAGTCCAACCCCCCCTTCTATTCGGGGCTCTAGAGTACTGTATTTTGAGAGCAGTCTAGCAAAAACAATAAAGACAATAAAAATATAGTAAAAATTATATTATAAAAAAGATTGACTGTAGTAAATATTGGGGTGCACATGCTCCCACAGCCCTCACGCTTCGTTCGACCATGACAATATTCCTTAGAATTTTATTGTTTTCTTATATTTCCAGTTTAGCTGATGTAATTTAACCTATGATCACTAAATCAGTATTTGTTCTTCTAATCAACCAATCAACCAACCAACCAACCAACCAACCAACCTATCAATCAATCAATCAATCAACTTTTGGCTAAGCTCTTTTGTCTGAGTAAAAATTAAAAATTCTTCCTTAGGGAGATTGAAACTACAGAAAGGCCCCTCTACAGACACAACTTTTCAACAGTCTCACTCAAATCCAGGAAGGGGCAAAAGACACCATTCATGGATCTCTCATGCCCTTTTGGCCCCTCTTCTTGCTGAAAATATGGCGTTAGAACTAAAAACGGAGTTCTGGGAGCTATTGATCTGTTTTATCCCTTTAGGTCCTTGTCCAACTTTGGTAATGTATTTTACTCTGGCTATGCCAGACACTTTAATTCGTCAAGGAGACACTTCTTGGACAAGAAATGGCTAAAAACTCTCTCCGTAATCCTTTCAGATCGATACCCGACTTTGGCATTTTACTCTGGCTAATGCCAGACGGTTCTACACGTCAAAGGGAGACTTCTTGGACAGGGAAGGGTTAAAGATAAATTCTGTCACCAATATTGTCTGACAGATATTTGCGTTCCATAACAAACATTTTAAGGGCCAATTTATTTCACCTTTCAGGAGCTGTTTCATCTTTCATCTTGAGTAATATTTAGGTCAAGCGTGTACCGTGCACCAATCAGTCAGATTTTAATGAGCTCAAAGGAACATCAAATGATTTAAAATTATTTACAAGAACGAAATATACAGACTACCCAAGCTCCCGTTTCATACTTGAACCAACTCTAAAGATATTGGGTTAGAATTGTGGTAGCCTTGGACTCTTACCGTTTGTAGTATTTGTTGTTAACCCTTTCTGGTCCATACCCGACTTTGGTATTTTACCCTGGCTAACGACAGACCATTTTATTCGTCAAGGGGAGAAATCTTGGGCAAGAAAGGATTAAAACTATCACCCAAACCCTTTCGAGTCCATACCCAATTTTGGTCCGACTAACGCCAGATGATTTTACTCTGGCTAATGCCAGAGGAATTTACTCTGGTTAACGCCAGAAAATTTTACTCCTCAAGGGGAAACCTCTTGGACAGAAAAGGGTTAAAGCCCATCTCCCTAACCCATTCAGGTCCATACCCAACTTTGGTATTTTACTCCAGCTAACACCAGAGTATTTTACTCGTAAAGGAGAGACATCTTGGACAGGAAAGGTTTAGAAACTATCTTCCTAAACCCGTCAGGTTAATGCCTGGCTTTTGTATTTTACTCTGGCTAGCCCCAGACGATTTTGTTGTGGATAACGCAAGACCATTTTACTCTGGGTAACGCCCGACTATTTTACTCGTTAATGGGAGAACTCTCAGACAGGAAAAGGTTAATGAATAGACCAACCAACGGTTCAGTGAAAGGCAATCAGCATAAAGTTGAACTGCTGGTAAATTCGAGGCATATACTATACACAAAACTTGGAAATTCTTTGAGATTTTGTGTAAATTCATAAAGATATTATCCTGTGAAATTTGAACGTGACTGGACAACCGCTATTCATGGAACCAACACAACAGATTAATTGGTACCAATAATCTTAGATCACTACTGGTCGGTTATTGAGCATCATGGAGGCGCCTGGGGTCTTGACGCATCATTTGACTTACCATAAGACGCGCAAAAACGCACATTCTGTATCAAGCCTCATAAAGGCCAGGTCAGTTCCGAAATTGTTGCGCAAGGACGTAGCCAGCTATGCTCGTTTGTTTCGCACAAAACCACTCAGACAAGCAGTGCCCCTCGACAGGTGCACATGCTTGCATTACAAGCAGATCTATGTAAAAAGAAATGTCCAACAAAACGGTAATGCAGGCACATACGCCTGCCCCTACCGTTAAATGGAGCAAGTGTTGTCAAATCCTGGTTAAGTCTCTCTAGCGACTCGTGACGAAAGCATGACGATCACAGATTGAATGTAATCATGGCTGTCATATAAACAATTACAATAACATGATCGACTAAATGCGTATTATTTCGTTCATAGTCACGTCTCTCACCACTGTGACTAGGGTTTGGTAACTCAAGTTCGATTTTGTGCAGTTCTCTTAATAAATTTACCTTGGTCACATGTGAGAAGATTGTTATCCTGTTTGACTCTACCAAGCATTGCAGATTTTCGACTGGGTTTGTGGTTTTCCTCGTGTAGTAACTCTGGATCCATCATAAGGTGTCCCTTTTTGTATATGTATATATATATATATATATATATATATATATATATATAATATACGAGATGGAGTTGGTTTGAGAAAAGAGTGCTCAATGCGTTATTTGGCAGAGCAGGATTTACAAAATTTAGCTTAAAATGTTAAATGTTAAACTGTATATGTTAAACTTAAAATGTTAAACTATATATACATATATATATATATATATATATATATATAATTAGCTGAATAATTCTCCACTGAGGTCCTTGAGATCGCGACCAAAAACCAACTTTTCCAATTTAATGTGCATTGCACTAATGGATCCAGACTTGGCTTGAAGGGGAGACCCAGTCTAGGATTAGTAATTAAACAGTACCATTTCCTCATCTGCTCTGAGCTTTTCCAAAGAAATCACATCTTTAGTTGTTTGAGATTGTTTTTGGCGACCACTGAGATATTCAAGCGTTAATTTATCGTATTTACCAGAATGTGCACCCGTATATATGTTTTATTACATATAAATATATAGTATGTAATAAAACATTTTAAATTGCGTTTTATAAACAATTTGGAAGATGAGAACTTGTAGCTGTTTTCTTTTCCTACTTCTTCAGTTAGTAAGCGAATTTTATCATAAATTACACTTGTTATTATTTTACTGAAAGAGGGACCCGGGTCCCTTGGGCCCCACCCTGGATCCGCCACTGCACTGGGCAGTTGTATGAACAAATGAAATGAAGGCACTTGGTTTATTTACGGATGGTGTGACATTTGTATTGCCTGTATCCAAATCTCATTTTAAGAAATGCGTAACGCACCACCTGTACCACCCCATATTTTTCGTTCCTATTGTTAATTTAACTCTTTAATGGACGGGTTTCAAGAGGTCTCCCCTTGACGAGTAAAATCGTCTGGCGTCAGCCAGAGTAAAGTTAAGAAGTTGCCAAACAGTGGCACAACTACAAGGTGGTGAGGAACGGTAAAGCCCATGGGACTGAGCAAAAGGAATTAATCAGGGACCCCAAACATTTTGTGACATTGTTATTTTCATGTCATGACCGCATAAATTTGCTCGAACGAAGTTTCAAACTTTTTTCAATTCATAGCAAGACTGAACTATCTCATTAAGGCTAAAGTTTAACTCTTCACGTCTTTAATAATCGAACTATTTACGCCTGACAGATTAACCAAAAAATTAAAGTGAGCGAACATGAAAATTTTCACTAAAGTCCGCAGAAGATATCGAACGAAATCCTGTGCTGTTATTCGATTCCTTGTGTTTTAAAGCTACACAGTGAGCTGCTTCGTATTCCAATAAGTAGTCAGCAGTAACATAACTTTTTGAACAGGCGTCTTTTTAAAGAATAATATTGAATATCAATCACTTTTGTTTACTTAATATCTTCAAATTAACACACACACGTCTTCTGTAAAAGAAGACGTCACACGCTAAAACAGCATATAAACTTAGACGTAATATAAAAACGAGAGCCCAGCTCATGATTTTTATGTGGAGAGGCATAATGACAGAAATAAAACACAAAGTATTTAAAACAACTTTACTAACGTTTCGTTGCGGACGTGCAACATCTTCAGAGTGACTAATTTACAAATGTGACTAAAACCTATATATCTATTTACACGTGATGATAAGTTACATGAGAGCTAAACAATAGGATTAAAGTGACAAGATGTAGGGTGACAAGACGTGGGGCGACAAGATGTAGGGTGACAAGAAAATAGAGATGAAGTGAAATGAAGTGAAAAGAGGACCGCGTAGAACTAAAATAAAGAAAGGGGTATGGATGAGATGTTTTCGTTGAGAGAGGGTCTAAATTTCGATATAAGTAAGCTCTCTCTCGAAGGAGCTCAAAGTTGGAGTTCGAACGACAGGAAGAGATGATAGTGAAATCATCAGGGGAGAGATGTGGTGAAGAGATTGATGTGCGTGGGCAAGGACGCTTGAAAGGGAATTCGTTGCAAGTTTCCTTCCCTTCAGAGGCGAAACCCCCATATGCTCTGAGATTCGCGTATGAAAATGCCAATAGACATCATAGTTAACAAGACTTTTAACAATCCCGCACTTTACAATGGTTTCTCTGCATCGCAATTTCGTAAACTCTTATGCCTTTCAGTTAAAAATTGTTTTTTCTTATTTAATAACCGTCTTTACGAACAGATTGTTGGTGTGGCCATGGGCTCTCCACTAGGTCCATTTTTTGCTAACACTTTCCCATCCTTTCATGAGCGTAATTGGATAGCCAACTGTCCACCAGAGTTCAAACCGCTTTTCTTCCGCCGCTATGTAGATGATTGTTTTGCTATTTTTAGTTCTCCTGACCACGTTCGACCTTTTCATGAATACCTAAACTCACAACATCCCAACATTTCCTTCACTTGCGAGTTTGAGAATAATTCAACTCTCCCTTTACTGGATATCCTGATCGATCGTTCGAACGGGTTTCCAACTTCTGTTTACCGAAAGCCCAGTTTCACCGGTTTATTCACGCATTTTGACAGTTTCATTCCCATTTCCTACAAACATGGTCTGGTTTATACTCTAGTTAATCATTATTTTAAAATCTGTTCCTCCTACCAACTTTTTTCATTCAGAGTTACTTAACCTCAAAAAACTTTTACTCAACAATGGATATCCTGACACTTTCCTGGACAGCTGCATTAGAGTCTTTCTCGATAAATTGTTCAGTTCGCCCACACAAAACTCAAACACACCTGACAAAAATGTTCTCAACTTTTCTCTCTCTTTCACAGGTTCGCATTCTTTACAAATCCGAACTCAAATTGCTAAACTATGTTCCTCTGCTTTTCCGCACGTTACCGTGCGTTTCATCTTCCAGTCAGCCAGACGACTGTCAGGTTTCTTTTCCTTCAGAGACCGAATTCCCAAGCTGATGAGGTCGCGTATTATTCATAAATACTCGTGTCAATGCTGCAGAGCTTTGTATTTCGGCCAAACGCGCTGGCATTTTCATACGCGAATCTCAGAGCATATGGGAGTTTCGCCTCTGACGGGAAGGAAACTTGCAACGAATTCCCTTTCAAGCGTCCTTGCCCACGCACATCAATCTCTTCACCACATCTCTCCCCTGATGATTTCACTATCATCTCTTCCTGTCGTTCGAACTCCAACTTTGAGCTCCTTCGAGAGAGAGCTTACTTATATCGAAATTTAGACCCTCTCTCAACGAAAACATCTCATCCATACCCCTTTCTTTATTTTAGTTCTACGCGGTCCTCTTTTCACTTCATTTCACTTCATCTCTATTTTCTTGTCACCCTACATCTTGTCGCCCCACGTCTTGTCACCCTACATCTTGTCACTTTAATCCTATTGTTTAGCTCTCATGTAACTTATCATCACGTGTAAATAGATATATAGGTTTTAGTCACATTTGTAAATTAGTCACTCTGAAGATGTTGCACGTCCGCAACGAAACGTTAGTAAAGTTGTTTTAAATACTTTGTGTTTTATTTCTGTCATTATGTCTCTCCACATAAAAATCATGAGCTGGGCTCTCGTTTTTATATTACGTCTACGTCTTCCGCCCGGAAAATTAATAGCATATAAACTTCCCAAATGTTAACCCCTTGAGAATTAATCGCCATCATTTTATTTGGTAAAATTCTCCAGGTTACACTCAGATTTATTCTCAAACTCCCTTACCTAATACTCAAACGTACAAACACCAACCGTGACAAATTCATTAATCATAATTTCTTGGCAGACTTGGCTAAGGAAAAAAACCATTACCAGCCGACAATTTAAGAAAATATCATATAGAAAAACTAAACCGAAAATATCGGTCCTGAAATTTCATATTCAAGTAAGCACAAGAAGACACAGTATTCATGGTAATATTCTAGCTCTACTGCAGGATCGTTATCAAACCAAATAATTACAAACTTGCTGAAAACTCTGTATGTACACGAGAGTGACGTAATCACTAATTGAATCAGACGAATGGATTGATGATACCAGCTTGACAGTTAACTTGTGAAATAAATATATAATGGTTGGCGATATCAGCTTGACAGTTAACTCGTGAAATAAATATGTTACAAGCATTAAATATAAGAAAAGAGTAGAAGTTATTCACTAACTTTGATGCAGTGGTTCATTTTGTAATATTTTAAAATTATTGAAAACTAAGTACTTTATATTAGGTGTTACGTGGCAAGAAGAGTTGAGGTTGTCATAAAGAGTGTGAAGTTGAGCAAGATATTAAGCGTGAAAGCAGGAGAGAAAATGCTGTGCGACAGCACTAGTATCAAAGTGCATGGAGTGTTCAGTCAAGTGAGTCTTGAGACTTTGTTCTGTTTTTCTGATGTATTTTTATTGCATCCAGGACAAGAAATTTCATAAATTACGTTACTTTGTGAGATGTCTGGGACTTTGTCTTTAATTAGTTGTAATAATCTGAAGTGCTTCTCATAAAACTTAACAAGCCTGAAATTGAACCATGGCGTCGAAGCTAGTATAGAACTTGTACTCTTTCATTAAATTTAACACTCGTAACATTCAAATTACGAGTGTTAAACTCTGCAAGATTATCGCAGGTTGCACTATGCACTATGCAAGATTATCACTCAACTCGATTCTGACTTGACTACAATATCCAGCGATTGTCGAGTTCCGCCATTCACTCTTGTTATTTTACTTTAACTAACTCCAGACAATTTTCTTCGGTTTTAGAGGCCGTTAAAATGAGGCCGAGTCGAAATGTGAGTTCGGCAAAATCAGACTTGACTTTGAAATATTTATTAGTTTTCGATTCATTCCAATTAAATGTCTCTTCATTGTTTGTGTGGAGCGGATTGGTTTACAGGGTTCGAAATTAACTTTTGAAGTAGGTTGCCCATTGGACAACCATTTTTTCACATCTAGGCGTCCAAGGTGAAATCTAGTCGCCTAACAATAAAAGGTAAACTCAAAGCCATCACTTGGTATACATTATTATAAAATGCTTGTGGCTGCATTACTATTAATAAAGTTATAGTACAGTATTTAATTCAAGAGCTGAATAAAATGAAATTGACGATGGTAGTGTCACTGTATACTCCCTATTGTCCATTGATGAAAAACTACACTGTAAGTATTTCACTGCTGATCGTCATCATCATCATCATAATCAACATCAACATGTACAACGGCATTCATTTGCCTTTGACGGGGACCATGAGGTTGTATTCGGGGGCGTCTTGCCCTTATCCCAGCATTCCACCACAAACGAACTCCTGGCATTGGGTCGAAATCTGCAATCTTGTCTACTCCAGGTCCACTTAGCTTGATGCGCATTAAGTCATTCAGTCTTGGAGTTGAAAGATTTGCTCTCCAATCAGTCTTAACACGTGTCATCAAGGAGAACCCTCTTTCACATTCAGCAGTGTGGACTGGGATAAGAAGAACAATCTTAATGACCTTCACAATGTTCCTGAAATTGTCTTGATCTTCAAGGATAATTCTTTGCCAAAAATCAAGATAAGATATTGCTGGATCAATGGCAACCCTTCTGGCCACATGAGTTTTGATTTCTTGCCACTCGAGTATTACTGAAGGAATGTCACAATCCATTCTGTTCAGCTGACCTTCATAGTGATTGGTTAAGACTTGCAGCTTGTCATTTCCAAAGGGAAGAAGTTGATCTCTGTGTAATGGCCAGTCTCTAAAATCAAAAATGCGCATTGCTTTTAGAATATCATCACTCTCAAATGACTGGAAGCACCTCTGGATGTGAGTTAAGCAGGACTGGAGAACTGCCCTTTTGTCTGTCTCAGCCTGGCGCAAACCTTCTGGTCTGTTCAATAGGTCTTTGCCTTTGTAAAGAGTCCCATCACCAACCTGCTCCGTGAATGCTATTTCCATAGGACCAGGCGTAGTTAAAAGTGATCTGAGACCTTCAAAGGTGACTTCAAGTTTCCTTGTAACATTTTCTACTGATGTGTCATTCTTCTGGAATTCCAAAGACATTCTTGCCAAGATCTTGTAAAGATCCATGAGAAAATGGAAGAAGTAAGCACAACGAAATTGTAGCAACTTTTTAACAAAACCACTTGCTTTTGCTTTTGCATCTTTGGATTGCCCGTTAATAGCAACTTGTTCCAGGTGTGTTACCAGGCATGGCCAATCCCTAGAGACTGCATTAAGTGCTCTCTCGTGATGGCTAATCCATCTTGTGCCTTGTACACTGCATGGTTTAATGACTTTAATTCCAGCAGCAACTCCACTTTCTTTAAGGTTAGTCCAGTTTAAGGGAGAATTGTGGTAAAACTTATAAAGGCTTAACAGTAGCTCTTCCACAGTAGCAAGGTAAGCAACCTGTTTTGTAGTCTCTTTAATGCCAAGTTCCAACCTGTGTGCAACACAGTGTATGGATAGAAGGTGTGGAACATCTCGCTTAATTAGAGCAGACACACCACCTTGCTGCCCAATCATTACAGATGCTCCGTCAGCCCCAAATCCTATTGTTTTCTGGCACCACTGGTTATGCTCCAGATTTAGTTCTTCACGAAATGCATTATCCACAGCATTTAGTATCCCTTCAGCATTTGATCTCTCAAGGGCCTGCAGTGAAAAGTACTTTGTCACCGGTCGGCCATTTTCCAGTAGTCTGAGATACATTATTTCCTCGTCTGTCACAGATACATCTGTTGAAGAATCTATCAACAATGAAAACAAGTCTAATGACTTCACAAGCTTCGACAAGTCAGCCTTATATGCCTCAGCAATAAAGTGAACAAATTGTGCAGCTTGTTTGTCATTGCGATAGGTTAATTCAAATTCAACACTCATTGATTCCATAAGGTTACAAAGTCCACTAAAATCAGAGAAAGGCCTCTCGGCCTGTGCAATATAATACGCTGTCTTAAAGAGCTTTGAAATCTTCTCAAAGTTATCTTTTTCCATGTGAAGGATACAAGATTCCATTGGCCGTTCCTCTGGTGTTTGATTCCGAACAAGATGTTCATTCACAGCTAACTTGTGCGCTGCACTTTCTTCATGCTTCCTAAGTGTTTCAAGTCGAAATGTTGTACACCCCTCCTGTGTGGCCAATGCACTGCACGCTTCTTTTCTTCCTCCAGTGTTATAATCTATGCAATATGAGCAGGTCATAGACTTTGTATCTTCGGAATAGTTGAGCCACGGTCGACCAGTTTTCCACTGTGGCTGAAATTCTCGAAGCCGTGAGTTTTGTTGAGGTTCGGAGTGTTCTGTCTCTGTTCGACTATTCTTGTTTGTGCTGGCTGAAACTTTTTTTTCTGAATCTATTGATTTTACTTTTCGTTTCCTTTGACCCTCTTTGGTTTTGTCAGTTGTACTAAAATAGCGAAACAGACTGTTCCACTTCGCTGAATCGGCCATAATTTTAAGAAGCACATGACATGTACATCCGGGAATTTTCTTAGAGTCTGGATGTTACTGCACAGCGGTAAAACGCAAAACAAGATGGCGGAGAATACGAACGTTCATGTTCAAATCATAAACAAATGGACTGATAATTACATTGTGCCGTTTTCTCAAGCAGAAATCTCAGAAAAATTATAATTTTGGGTCGTTAACAACTGTTCGTATTTTCAAGAAGCTGGCATCTTGAATTCTGGTCGTCCAATGGGCAACCATGTTCTGCGATTTGGTAGTCAGTGTCAAATTCTGGTCGTCTCTGACGACTGGACGCCCGTTAATTTCGAACCCTGGTTTATGTGAAGCGTATCAAGAAGTCAGTCGGGTCAAGATGCAGGATTGACTTGACTTCAGAGGACACACTGGAAATCGACTTGTTTTCTCCAGTGATTCGGGCTTTTTGATACAATTGAGATTTTGATCCAACGTCATGTAGGCAGCCCGTTACTTTCCTTACGACCTATATCTTGGACTAATGGCAACTTTATAACCTTACTTATTCGAACTGCGCCATTTACTAGACACGACTTGAGTCGATCAGACAGTTAAATAACTCGACCCTTCCGTGACTCGACCTTGGGCTCGTTACATCATTGTAAACACTTGAGTATGTCTTCTAGTACACCTGCAATTTTGGAAATGTCTTGTGAAGGTCCGGGGCTGCCAGATCCCCGGTATTTATGCCACTGTTTTCTTCTGCACCAGCCCTGGAGCCAGGAGTGGCTCATACTGGACCTTTAGGGAAAGCTTTATGATACTACAGTTTATGATAACTATTGTTATCATAAACTGTAGGGAATTGATTCTTTGTTTCTAAAAATTCAAACATCTTCTGGGAGGACTTCAAGTTCACTCAAAGTCTAAATCCTCTCTGGCCCCTCACAGTTCAGGTAACTAACACTTTAGTCAGAACGTATGGAGGATGGCAGTGTTTAGCTATTGGAAACATCCGGACGTCGTTTGTCTTTCCCTAGGTATATATTAGTTCGGCCAATCTATTTACACAGGAAAACGTACAAAACATCCATCACAAGGCTGCAAATGGTCAACTCACTTACCAGGGCCGGATTTAGACGGGGCGCACCGGACGCACCCCCTTATTTGATTAGTTATCATGTGACTTCTTCCTTGCTTACAAAACAACAAGCATTAAACATGCTGACCACAAAGAAAATTGATGATTATTTTCAAAAAGAGTGAGTAGAAGAATTTCAAATTTGAAAAAAAACACCGGAAACGTTTTATTTTCGTAAGTTTTCAATATTTTGCGAAGTTTTTTTTTCACAAAACTATTACAATTTCACTGGTAACTAATCAAACCAGGTATTACAGCACTGAAGTGACAGTCATGCAGTCATTCATTGATTAATCGAGTAAAAGCTCGCCACTTGGGTCCGACAAACATTTAAATTTGACGGCATAAAAGAGGTTTTGGTTCTTGGTGTTCATGCTTAGATGATGACGCCGTTAGCATAAAAATTCTTCCGCCAGAAACGTCACATATTGGCATGAACTTGTAAAAAATTTTGCACAACCCCACACTTCTCAAAATTCTGTGCCCGTCTCTGCTAACCTGTTGATGTGTAGATCAAAACTGCTTAGCACTGAACCGTTCGTGCCTTTTATCGATAAAAGCAAGATGAGATGACTGCTTGTTACGGCTATGACACTTGTCTTTGGTCGACTGTTGTTCAGTTTAGTTCACTAAAGCATTAACTGTTAAAATCTTGAAAATTTGCTACCTTGATCTCAACAATTAAGTGAGTATCTTTACTTACAATGGATAACACCATCACCTATAACTGAACGGTTCTCCCTGGAAGTCCAGTTAAGGGCTGTTTGCACATGTGATTTTGTGCCTTGCAATTGGCATCTTGGAGTATGTGTTAAACTGACGAGAGCGTCGAGGACAAACTGCAGCGAATCATAAGCGGATATCTTGCTGCATAGACTGTCATGAGTTTATTACATACACCAAGATTACAGTTGCAACGTACAAAATTACGCGTGCAAACGACCGTTTAGGTCCACCTCACTTGGGTCATGTGTGATTGCAATGTGTGAGGAGCAAACCGGAGTACCTGAAGAAGACCTACATTGTTTGGTAGACTAAAACTGGACAATCCTCTTGTCTCACTCTTCAGAACTCTTCTCTCTGCTCTGCACTCTACCCTATCTCTCGTCTCACCTTACGTTCTTCAACACACTAATCTGTAACATTCTTCAACAGCCTTCTCTCTATGATCAAATTAACAATTGGACAAATCCCCGGAGCCGGAATAGAACCCTTGTCACAGTGGTAAGAGATAGGTGCACTAGCACTGTGCGACCTATTCTCCAAAGACACCGCTATTGGTTTATGAAAGCTCCGTGTAGAAAGGGAATACAATATTAACCTGTCTTTGTTCTGTCTCATTAGGACACACTCGTGAAGTTATGGCCTGTATTAATTTTCACGAGAAGGCCAACGGTACAAGACTGAGAAGAATTCTAGTCGACAAAGGAACCCAAGCATTGAGACAAAAATTTGACAGCATTCATCCTCCCTCTACATTAACTGTAGACCTCAGTGAGCAAAGGACACGACTTCTGACATTATGGCCCAGGATCATCAAGGACTCTCAAGGGGACAAATTATGCCCTTCATCTGGCACACCAGATCCGAAGACGTTTGATATAACTTTACTAACGATTCTTCTACGAAACATTTGCCGTTTGCGAGCGCCTGCAGCGGGATGGGATTCGATGCTACCTGCCTCAGATACAACGCTACAAGCAAATATTGTACGAATAAAGCTTTTTAGGAATAAGGTCTATGGCCATCTCACGAGCATCAAATTGAATGACATTCAATCTGAAAATTTATTGACCCAAATTTCCAAGACATTGGCTGATTTGGGAATTCCACAACATGAACTCGACGAGGTAAAGAAAGGTCCCCTGAGCCCAGAAGAAGAGATTTATGTTGAACAGCTAAAAGACTGGAAACTAAAAGATGAACATTTAAAAGAAATGGTTATGGAGAGTAACTATAAAATAGAAAGAACGCTTCAAGACTTTTTCAACGAAAATGCTTCAACCAAAGCACTTCTCGCTAAACATATTCAAGAGTCGTTGAAAAGAGTAGATGACGGTAAAGAAATTTTACTGCGGCTAGCGAAGTATCATTTTAAAGGCGACGTTAAACGTCTCACGAAATCCTTTCAAGAAGACCCTAGACAGTGGCTCTTTAATAGGCTTGACGATTGGTTTTCAGTACTACGGCAACTTATTTTGATCGAAGAGTTTAAGCGATGCATTCATAGTGATATACGGTCATTTATCAATGAACAAACAGCGGAAACTTTGGCCGCCGCGGCTCGTCTAGTGGATGATTATTCTCTCACTCTTAAGGTTTCTTTCGTAGGTAAGCCAAACCAGTCTTTTTCTTTTGGTTCAAAACAACGAAAGTTATCGTTTTATACCGGAGAACAAGCGTTTTAGTGGTTCACCTAGGAATATTCTCTTGCCAGCCACATGTGCGACAGTGGCCAAGGCTTTAAGGAGAGACTCGTTGAACAGCTGAAACAGCCTCACAAAGTCCAGACTCTGGGAGACGCCTTTTCGTGTATGGTTTGGATGAAGGTGAGGCTAATGGTAAAAGTGAGTTGTTAGATTTAATAGTCGAAGAGTTCGAGAAGTTCCCAGAATGGATCAAGATTCTGGTAACTAGCAGACCTGAGATTCCTGTGAAGAAGAAATTAAACCATATAAAACCCGTAGAAAGTCTTCCCGATGATGAAGATAATGAAGCCGATCTTAAGTAGTATCTTCAATCTCGTCTGCCAAAACTTTCAGCAAACGTAATTCATTCGCTTGTAAAGAAGTGCCAGGGATCGTTCCTTTTCGCTTTTCATGTTCAGGCTGAGCTGTTGAAACGCGACAACCTTGCTGATTTAACATTAAATAAGATTGAATACTTTCTGCCTAAAGGGATTGGTTCTTTGTACGAAAAGTATTTCGATCGCCTCCAAAGTGAACTCGAATCTTTGAACAAAAACCTCGACGGGATCAAACTGTTGGAAGCATTAGTTGGTGCTCGTGACATGCTTCCGATTACCTTTATAACTGAAGCTTTTGGAATGTCAGCCGATTCCCGATCCATGAAAGAAGTAATACGGAAAGTTAATTACAGTGTCTCTTCTATCCTGTACGTATGTGATGACCTTCTAACAGTTTTTCACAAGTCAATGGTAGACTGGCTCGCATCAAATGGCTACGAAGAACACCCCTATACGGTCAGCATTGAAAATGGCATAAAATTTGTATGGGAAGCTTGTAAGAAGGTGTACAAAGATACTGTATCAAGGACAACATTCATGACTTGAAATTGACAAATGAAGTGAAATATTCCCTTTACCATGGAAGTACTCCTATATTCGCTGTTGACGAGAAGTGTTGTTTTGAGAGTGCCTACGAGTGGCTGGTAGATGTAGTTATTGTATACGTAATTTATGAATTGTATCCAAGAAATGTGGAACGTTTAGAAACAGATTGGAAAGAAATTCTCAAACGTGTGGACAGCGTCTCACCACAGCAAATGTTAAAGGTTTTCTGGTTCCTGTACGTATGGCATTATCGTCAATGTTATTGTTGAAATAGATACTCCTCAAGTTGTTTGGAAAGTATAGTAGTGACTCACTGGACATATTCAATGTGGAAGACAAGAGAACGGCTAAATCCCTCATGAAAATTCATGTTTGGATTGAGAAGCTGAGTAGGGCCACCAGGGAAAGTAAGGATCATCTTACATGCGTAGGCATGTCGTGGAACAAACATTTTGTTGCTGTAGGTCATCAAGACGAAACTATTTCTCTCTTGGAGCTACTGAGACTGCGTGAAGTCTGCAAATTTTCCACTGATCACGACCCTGGTCATGGTGTTCCCTGCTGTACATTTTTTCCTGACAACACCATCCTCCTCTACGGTAGTTTAGGGTGCTGTTTTGAGATCGTGGCGAAGAAATCGTCCTTTCTCCACGATACTGATATTCAATTTACTGCATGTGCATTTTCCCCGTTGGGCAAGAGGTTAATAACATCTGACAGATCTGAAGTCATTATTCTTTGGGACATAATTGAGCAAAGCTTGGTCGCAGTTCTTCCCGCTGAAGGTCGTGTTGCTTCTTGCGCTTTCAGTAAAGATGGCTTATTTATCATTGGGAAGCTATCTGGAGTAAATCACACTAAATCATTGGGCATTTGGAATACTATCACCCTTCAACGAGTGGATCAACGACACGTAAGTAATTTGGGGCGGAGAACATCGGGAAAAGTTAGACTTGACCAGAAGTTTGTTGATAGCAATCTCCCAGGATATGCCATCCCTGTCATTAAATGTTTCCATCGACCTAGGAAAGATCACATTATCTGCTACCGGTCAATGCCAATATGACGTGTATTCTTTGCCACAGCCTTTCCCTGTTACTCGACTTTACTCATTGAATAATCGCTGGCATGTTGTCAACTGCAAAGGTTCGGACAGCATTTTGGTTATTGAATTCAGCCTTTCACCTTAAGAGATTCCGTGCACTGGACAGTGCTTCCGGTTAACTTTTCTTTGTTTCTCCCGGCAGCTTTTTACCTTGATCCTTATCGTCAACCTTGTACGCATCATTTGCATGCAAATGGCGAAGACACGGTTTCATGTCAAACGCGCAAGGGATTATTAGTCTTTAATGTTTCGTCGACAGAACAGAAAGATTTCCTGTCTATCTTAAACCCAAAGCATGTACTCACCTGTTGCTTCTCACCCAATGGCTCTCGTCTACCAAGTTGTACCAGTGATGGTGCCATCAGTATATGGAATGCCGACAAAGGTTTAGTTGCTCAAAGTTTTACGTGGTCTTCTGGTCTGCCAGTTGGTTTTTGGTGGTCAGAAAGACACTTATGGATTTTCTACTTCGTCGGAGATATTCCAATGCTGTCAAAGTTCCCTGTTGACTTTCTACTAAAGATAAAAGTTGCCGAAGGTGAACATCATCCATTGGATTGTACAGTTGAAGAAATCATCACATTCTCAGAGGTCTTGACTTTTTCAAAAAGTGTTTTAATTTTTCAACGTAGGAATTGGTCCGTCAACATTTTTAATATCAAAACACAGAAGTCGGATCGTTAACAAAATTAACCTTGAAGCACCCAATCGAGTGTGTAGCAGTTTCACCTGGAGGATTCTGTATCTTGACTGTTCATAAAGATAATGGTGGTCGATAAATTCAAATGTGGAAAAAGAACCCGAAGAGTCCTGTTGAATATGATATGTAGGAAAAGGCGAGCCATATTCTTCCTGGTATTTTGTAGGGTGGTTGTGTGGAGGTACTTCTCGGATATGAGACTGACGTGGAGAGTGTAGGTCGCTGACTTAATTGCTCCATATCCATTGACGGAAGGTGTGGGATGTTTGTTAGCGATCTTGTTCGTCCACAAATATTCTATGATAGCGAGGATGAAAACTTATACACATGCTTGGAAAATTATCCAGACGTCTTCATGTTCAGTATCTGTGACATGCGTAGTGGCTATATCAATAATTATATCGACAGGATATCGAACCATTTTGACTATTATAGCCAGCAGGACTACATACATGATTTGAACTTATTCGCATGTAATTCGTTTTTTGTCGTCCGGGGTCTTACAAACAAAAGTGCTATTGTAAATATACACGACATTGATAGTGGCAGAAAGGTAGCTGGCTTGCATGATTTACTTGAAGAGCCGAGCAGGTCTGGAGTGAAAGATGTTTGCCCGAGTCCACGCATTTTCCAGCATAAGAAAAATACTCGCGATTCAAAAAAAAGGAGGGGCATATTGACTTTGTTAAGCTACATTTCCCAGAATAGCGATTACAAAACCGATTAGTTTTAACTAAGAAAGGGATAAAATACTTGTACACGTTGGAAACCTTAAGTAATTGAAAAACTTCGCCCAAGCACGCGTGTCGTCAAAAAGTTTGTACGTAATTGACCGTATCGTTAAAAGATGGTGACTTGTAACATGTTGAGCATTCTTTCTTATAGAGCTAACGTACGTTTCCAAAGCAATGTAGTTAACCACGATGTGTAGCCGCCATCTTTTACGATGCCATCAGTTATAATTTCACTGTGTTGAGGTGACTTTTATTCCTAGAGGCTAAACTACAATTAGTGTTGTACGATTAAATGAATATACATGTTTTAAAATTTGAATATGTCCTTTATTACTTGCGAGTGTAACAAATTTTCAAATGCAATCTAAGGCCCATGTAGACGTTCTGTGGATCACTTGAGCTGGCCTCACATGTGTTAAAACGCACGCTGTAAACAAACGAAACTTTAAGCCCTTCAGTTCTTTTTTGACTCACGTTTAGCACAAGAATTTTGAAAATGCCCTTGCGATTGTCATGACAAGACACGAGCAACTGCCAATCAAGCGCAATTTCATTGAGATATCAGCGACATTTGTTTGAAGATTACAGTGGCATCTCCCGCGGAAGCGTCGTCGATGGAACAAACATTCCGACTAATTTAACTTTACGAAGACGAACAATACCTGTGGAACACTGCCAGTATCAGAATATAGTCGGAAAAGAATCTCCCAAGAAAATTCTCAATGTATTAGAGGATTAGTTGAGTATCAAACTGATGCATGCAATTTTGTTAATTCTGTTTTAATTATAAACAATGAAGTTAAAATCAGCACGTTTTCTTAATACGCAGTAGAAAACAAAACAAATTTTAATTTTAGCCAGTCATTCACTCACAAAATCACACAATTTTCGAGGCTGCAGCACTTTACGACCAAGCCAAAGTTAATCGAAGAAAAGTGGTGCCCCAACTGGGTATGCTTCCATCTACTGGACTTATTCCTGCAACATCACGTTGCACCGCATAAATCAATAAGTAACATCGTAGGTTATTATTCCACCACAATTGGACCATTCTGTTTGGATTAAAATAGATATAGTATTCTTTACCTACGTATGTCTCTATTATCTGAAGTTGTTCTGTAGCCCCTTTAATCTGTTAAAAAAGCAGAATAAAAGTCGAACTGAGTATAATGTGCTTTATC
The DNA here is from genome assembly GCA_030142905.1 of Heliopora coerulea. Lineage (NCBI taxonomy): Eukaryota > Metazoa > Cnidaria > Anthozoa > Scleralcyonacea > Helioporidae > Heliopora > Heliopora coerulea. The sequence goes on from JASJOG010000014.1 coordinate 2,437,895, forward strand.
TATTAAAATAGACGAATACCGTAACAGTTTCTTGGAGTGAATTTTCAGTCCCAGGTCAATCACCTGCAAATACTACAATTCGCTTGGGTCATGTGTTACTAATGAGGTTTATAAATAACAGATTTTGATTTTAACTGCGTGTTTTTCGTTGGCGTATCTCAGTATAACATATGTCACGTAACTGTCAATAACAGCCATAACTGTCATTACTGTCAGCGAATTGTAATCTGAAAATGAATTAGAAGTCTAAAGTTTACTCAGTGAAACTACCTTTCTGTTTATCTCAGTAGATAGGGCAGACTACATTCATTTGGTTTGACTTTTATCCTGTTTTTACTGAAAAATTAGCTAACAGAGACTTAATCTGTTAGCACTGTGGAAAAAGGAACCCAACTCTTCAAAACAGGGAGAGGTATGTGTTTACGAAGAACCCGCTTAACATCAAAAAAAATTATGTAGGGCACATGTTGCTAACACAAGGGTCTCGGTATTCTCAGGTTGCAATAGAAGGATACATTGAAATATTTCAAACCTCTTTGAAAAGTTACCAAAAACGTTTTAACGCATACCCCGCCCTTCTTGATCTAATTGATAGTTGAACATGCGATTATTTAAGTCCAGCTGTCTCGACATATATGGCTTTAATGGGAAGTTCTGAAAGAAAAATGAAGCATTCGGGCTAGATCGTAAGTAATTCAAAGGTGTTACTGGGTTGGAGATCTGCCCATAGGCATATTCAATGTAGACCTACCAATGTTCAATGCTATGTAGATTGATTAGTTGGAAAATACTCCGACATCATTTGCTCGGCCATTGCAACAAATATCGACGAAATTAAATTGACAGCATCAACTATTGCAAAAAGTATAGTACTAAAGAAATTCTTGTAATTGCGAAAATCCTAATCTATATTTGGTGGACCCATAATACTAACATGCTTGCCATTCCTAGTTCCAACGCAGTTTGGCAAGTTCTATTTTACTTTAAATTCTTCACAATCCTATTCCATTTCTTTGGGTTTTCTGGATACCTGTAGATTATTAATGTGATTTTTAATATGAATTATCTTCTGGAAACAGTGATAAGTAGGTGGTTTACGTATTTTTGTCGTAATAGTGCAAGCTTGAACCTCAAAGAAGGAACAACGATTATCAGGACAAAAAAAAAAGGTGCAGTAGAAGCTATCAGTGTCTACAAAAAGATACTAAAAATAAGTCAGGAAAACACAAAGGAAAATCATTGCTGCCTGGTGTCTGTAAATCTGATAAAACACGCTTAATTTTCTCCTCAAGTTTTTGCGGCTCAGGAACATTAAATTTCAAGCTCTCTTCAGGAATTAGCGGATAAAGGGGTTTGGATTTGAAGCCATTTAAAAAAAGAACTCGAAGCACGTGCTTTATCGGATTTAAAACTTCCAAACTTGGTAACATGAACCCTGGAGTAAATCTTATTACATAGCTGGGGTTTTGATTCGGATAACACTAACGGCCATAGGTTGAACTATGGTCACGTGCCCTTATCAGAGCCAAAATGTAAGTATCGCGGGGATGCATTTTATGTTGGGACCTGACAAGTGTATTGTATTCATCACCAAAGTCAAGGATTACAATTGTTTTTGGGAAATTAATTCTTTGAACTACAACCCTAATTAGTTCATTTTAGCTAAAATTATTTTTTGTTGATGAAAATCAATCAGATTACACGTAGAAGAACTTTGGTATTTCTCAGAGTGTTTACTTGGATCTATATCATTTTCCCTATAAACAAATTATTTACTCTTAGCATTCGGCTACGGTTCTATGAACTAATGTATGAGGACAATACCACATTTTATTGCTTGCGAGAATCTGTCGACGAGGAGATCGTGAGTTGTTGGACTGGTGCAAGTTAAACTCTTCCACCAAACTCAAAGACGTTTGAGGCCAAGATAATGAGCTGGGAAAATTTTAGTGGTCCACTAAACACGCTAATGCTTAGGTGATGTAAAATGATGTGAGTTTGTTCAAGGGTGCGAATCATGATTGACAATGAGCTAACTTGATCGTGACATGGATTGTACACTAAGCGAGGGTTCGCTGACAAATTAAACTTAATAATATGCCCAGATTCCCACCAACACATTTGCATTTAGATCTTTACTTTAAGATGTTACCTTCGGTAACATTTGCTATATTTTTCTGCTCTTATGAAAACTTCACATGTTATTTGACATATGAAAATAGTACTTTACAGGCGGAAACATTTTAATTCTACATGTGACCGTTTTTGAACCCGATTTTTGGAATCACAACATTGGTCAGGAATGACAAGAAAGATTATAGTTCATCCCGTTCCCCCATTGAGTTTTCCCGACAAGAACTCTTGTTAGGCTTGTTACAAAACCAGCTCAAAACTAGCCAAAAACACCATTTTGAAAAACATACTCTCGAACAAGGGCCCGTTCATTTACTAGGACGGCTTCCACTACCTTACTAAATCAATGTTTCTGTAGACTGCGTATACAGGTGATCCAAAGTGGATCTCGGTTGAGTGGGCTCTTTTGAGGGTTTTTTCCCAAAATAGCTACAGTTTAAAGGTCTTTTAGGCTACCAAAACTTGAAGCCGTGAAACTAATCTTTCAAGCGAAGGCCATTCATCAGGGGGCTTCCGACTCACTGGCGTGCTACAAGGATCCCCAGTCCCCAACTATAACTCTCACACTAGCCCTAGCATTAATTTGCAAATTCCTTTGCCTCAGTGTAACGTGGTTTTGCTCCATCTGAACAAAGTCACACCTGGCCGCAGGGCGGGTTATAAAATGGGTTTGGCATAGACTTGAACCAGAGATGTGGTTCGACGCAATGCTCCTTGAAAGAATTGAACACACCTCGAATCGTTGGAAACGCGTCCAAAGTTGAGAAGCGGTTGATGAGGCCATATGAAAAAATTCCTTAAATTTCACCTTTGTATTTTGAAAATGTCGAAGAAGTGGGAGGTTTGTATTTAATATTTTGTATCAAAACAAAAAATTTATAAAAGAAAATAAAACAAAACAACTTTTTCTCCCGTGTCGCAAACAATAATCATTTTCCAGTTATGTGATCACGAAACGAATCATTATGATTTTAAGCCGTTAGTTATAAAATCTATTTTGCATGTTTTGGACTGTTATTGAATAAGAAACTACACAATGAATGTTCATTAAAACGATGCCACTACTAAGAAATGCCCAATTTGCGACATCAAATATCGTGTGTGAAATATTAACCCTAAAGTGGGCAGGTTTTCAGGAGCTCTCCCCTTGACCAGCCAGTAAAATCGTCTGGCGTTAACCAGAGTAAAATCAATAAGTTGCCAAATGGTAATAATGGCCATTAAAGAGTTAAAAAAAGTATCTTGTTAATGTTAGGGCGGCACATTTACATTTTATGACAAATAATAAATTTCAAGAGTTGAAAATATTTGATTTCGAGTTACATCTCGTTATGTCGAAGCTAACTTCATCCCATAATGCCAAGCGTAGGACAACTAAGATATTCCTTAGCCATTAACCTAGACTTGCGAACTACTTTCATCTGGAGAACTAACTCGGCTACCTGTGCAAAGCTGTTGGTACATATTTACAAGTGGTAAAGCTTGTTTCAAATTTTTAAAATTCGTCAATGTCTAGGAGACTCTGCATTTCCTCATCAAGTTCGCACGGGAGCAACGTGTTAGGTCTAAATACTAAGCCAGATCGTAGTTGACTCGTCAACTCGCTTAACGACGTTACAGTCACGTTTTTCTCTTGAATTGTCTTGGGATGAGTTATTCCACATCGTTCCCATCGAGTTGTCCTTCGAACGGGCGTTAGAACTCGTTTTTCAGAGGCCGATTTTCGCCTGGAAAAAAGATAACCATATTATTTCAGTTAAAATTATATGGAAGAAAAACATGCTGAGAGTAGGTCAAAACGGTTAATTGACTGATGTAAAAACTGCCAACCGAAAAAGCAAATACGGAAGGATTGCGTAAGATTGCACATTATTTATTTCAATCGGAAAGCGTTCATTAATCGATGTGAGCATAAACAGGATCTTTGTCATTGGTTTAGCTGGTTAGGCGGATTGGCAGGCAAGAGCGATCTCCCTCGCTTTTTGACCGGCTTGCTTCCTATTCTGGCTATCTCATTGGCGAAATTTTGCGTTTGCGCTCATTGATTGGTAAAATTCAGACGCGGATCCAGAACTGTGAGAAAGAGGGGTGCAAATTTTTTTTACGGATTTATACCAGCATGTGTCATTTTAGTGAAAGAATTTTTATACCACTGTCGTTTCAGGTGTTTTTTCAATTCGAATTTCTTCTACTCGCTCTTTCTTTTCTTCGCTGTATGTTCCGATCCTCAGTTTGAAAATAATCATCAATCTTCTTGGTGTTCAACATATTTAATGCTTATGTTTTGTAACCGAGCAAAAGGTCACATGACAACTAATCAAAAAAGTGGGGAGCGCGTCCGACGCGCCCCCATCTAAATCCGCCCCTGCAATTGGTTGATTGGTCAATTTAAGCGGTTCGATGAATTTGCCTCAGAAATGACGTATCTGATTGGTTCATACATTGATTTTCTAGATATGCAATAGGTCAGTGTATCTTCGCAAGACATTTCATTTTTTTTTCAGGGGGTCTGTGTTAAGATACCTAACACACAACTTTGGAATGTATATCGATTTGAGTTCTGACGTTTACCAACGTGTGGCAAGTTTTTAAATTGAATGACGAGCTCCGACTGCGAAAAACGACGATTTACTACGTGGATTTAGTTGCCATCGAGGGTTGTCTCACGAACAGCATTTAATTGCAATCGACCGCGCATCGCCAGCATCGACCTTAATAAATCCAAGTAGCAGGCGAGGGTCTGTTATTTATTTAGGCCGCCCCTCCTGAGACTTTGGTTGCATTTTTGACTGACAAAAAAACCAAAAAAACAAACAAACCAAAAAATAAAAACAAAAAACAATACTAGACCCGCCACTGGAGAAGGAACATACAGAAAATTCATCGAATGTACAAATAGAGAAAAAAGGCGGAACTCCGTAAAGGGTTTCAAACGTATAAAGAACACTTCAAAACTTATCTTTAATTTGCACTGTACACTGAAAACCCAAAATAAATATTTCAAGACTTCGCCTTAAATTAAATGTTTATATTTAGTGCTGCGACGGTAACTGCACCCCAGTACCACCGCGGTTATGGTGGCCGTCCTTAAGACGTTCTGTCGCAGATTTTAACTTCCCTATTTGCGTCCTTCGAATTCCGTTTCGCGTCATTCGACAAAAATATTGACTGCATGTAGCAACAAATTTCCTTGTTTGTAGAAAATTTTATGAAAGGTCTCTTTTTCGCTCATCCCTTTCCCTCAACCAATGGGCAAGAACAAATTACGCTGTACTATTTCGTGTCCCACATGTCCCAGAGGAAGGTAAGAGTAATAACATATAAACGTTGGTGAAAATAAATGGTTGTACCTTGTCCTGAAAGGAGTTGAATCCATCAGGCAAAACCTAACCACTGAAGAATTAAGCATCTCCCTGTCCAGTCCTCTTAACTCTCTTGAGCGAGTCTGGTGAGGCGTGCGAAACGTTCCATCCTGGACAGGGCTTTTGTTTTCTAAAAGGCAAGCATATAAAATTTATTATCTGTTGGGAGAATTTGTAGAAGAAACACTTAAATGTTGTCCAGGGACCTTGGACCGCAAAACGCAAAGGTGGACCAAAGCATCTACTGTTCGTAGTTAGAAATTTCGTACAAAACTGTCGGTTGGCTAAAAGAAAAAGGTTCACGACAACGAACTGGACATGTTTACTCGAGAAAAATAGTTCAACCCGGTAACGCACAGAGTCTGATATGTCGGATACAGAAAAGAACAAATCACAGAATAAAGCAAAAAGAAAGAACAAAGACCAAAGCAAAAAGAACGCAACATTACAGGATTAAAACATCTGAAAAGAAAATGCATGCATGTGTCCCTCTGGGAACTGGGTATCCGGTCACCTGACTCTGGGTGTTTTGATATTATAACATACCATATTAATAAACAAATATCTGTTAATTTAATGTTTTTTTCATATATACATACAAATGTGTGCGTGCGTATCTAAGAAACTTTAAAAAGTTTACTTTTTTCCTCTCTGTATTGCTTTCTATTCTTGTAGTCACTGAGGGCGTTCTTGATTTCTTCTTCTGGCTAGAAATATACGCAAAGAAAAGGTTTGAAACAAAAACTAAGATCAGTTGTTTTCTGGAAAAAAAAGATACAGAGCCATAATAGCGATTCAAAATGGCGAGAACAAATGCCCCAGGCAAAGGTTAGTATTTCTCTGCCTCTGATTGATAGAGAACATAATGAATGTATGGTGCATTGTGATTGGTTCTTCTGAATTTTTGGTCAAAAAGACAGATTTAACCTGAACAGCATCTAGATTTATATGTTTTCCGTGAGTTTAGAAATAACCTACCTACATGCAAACAGTCTCAAAGATCACGTAGATGTTTTTAATCATTTCTGATTTAAATTTTTTAAAGAGGCGCATGAGAACACATTTCACATCTTGTACAACCGAATCTCGAAAACAGTGCCTTTAATGTGAAGAATTTGTGACAGTTTGCTTTTTGAAGTTGAAAAATGGATATGTTAAAAACAAATATTTATATTTACTATATGGCTGTGCTCGCTATCCGGTCTGTACGCAAAATGACGCACGCTGATTGGCTGCCTAGTCGTTCAATAAGTTTTTTGTACAGACGGGGTAGTTTTGGCGGGAAGATTTCCGAAATGATTTGAAGAAAAACAAGCCAGATTCAGGTACCTTTTACAGAAGATCTATAAAAACAAATCACGGGAAAAGAAGTTGAACGTTCTCAACGATAATTTTAAGCAGGAAACTAAATGAATAGATGCCAAAACCCACGATGTAACAGGTAAAAACAAGCAAGTAAACCTAAGCCGCTAACTCACGAACACAAAGCTTTGTTAAAAGCGATGAAAAAAGGAGCCAAAAGCCATATAATGAATTCCTTATTGACCTCGTTTGTTCCGTCTGTACGGAAAAGTATTTGCCCTCGGTTTTTTCCCCACAGACCTCGCTCCTTCGTCGCTCGATCTGTACGAAAACCTCAGGCAAATACTTTCCCGTACAGGCCGAACAAACGAGGTTAATAAGTAATCATTATTATTCTATTGTGGCTTGCACCACACGATTTTACTCGTCAAAGTTCAAGCCCCCGTCAGGAAAGAGTTAAAAAGATGATGTCGGCAAACTAAACCAAAAGGCTTATTCGGACCGACTCACGGACGCAAAGCGAGGAGAAAATAAAATATACTACTGCGGCAGTACAGCTCAACAGGTGGAGCGGCGGACCGGTATCCCGAAAGTGCGAGCTCAAATCCCGCTCGAGTCAACATTTTTCAGTTGACTTCGGCAGTGTCAGATCATCATGAAAAATTTCTGAGCAGTGCTGTAGCGAGAAACGTCTTTCGCAGTGGCTGAATCTGTGGTGTTGCATTCGGCTGAGTGCGGAATCTTAGTGACTAGCTGCAGCAATAGAAACAAAATTTTATTCTTTTGGATGACGAGTCAATTGCGAGACAAGTTGCGTGATGGATCTTACACTTTGTTACTGTTCAAAATGCTTTGTAGTTGTAGTTCTGCTAGGAAGAAATTTCATTTTAACCAGGAATTCTGATCCAGAGTGTTAAGTATTATATTGTATAATTTATGTATTATTTCTATTTTGTATTTTATGGTTGAGAACACCAGCATTTTCGGTGGGATTGCCTGATGATTCATTGTTGATGTACGGTGGGGATATCTTGTCAACACTGACGTTGTTGAGGGTACGACAAACAAGAAGTGATCAAAATTGAACAGAAAACCTTCGATGTACATCAAGTTTGATCCGTAGAAGAAACACTAAAACGGTGGTATCCTGAAGCAGAAAGAACAGAAACAAGCATATATCTTTTTGATTTGTATTTTACAAAGAGTATATATCGTAAACATCCTCAGGGTATTATGAAATGATAACTTCACAATTAACCTACACTGTTGAAGTCAACTGAAAAATGTTGACTCAAGCGGGATTTGAACTCGCACCTTCGGGATACTGGTCCGCCGCTCTACCTGTTGAGCTATCGAGTCCATTTAGCATTTCTCAAAATTCATTCTAAAGCTATTCATTTTTCGTAAATGCCGTTTAAGGCTTTTGTTTGTCTGTCTAGAGAAATTCAAATTACTATTTGTTTCAATCTCTGTCAACGATCAGGTTTTCATAAGCATTCATAACTCCACACCGATTTGGATTCAATTGAGGATTATGACAAACATTAGAATCATGTTAAGATCCTAAGCCGGACTTTGGACTTGGCTTGAAATTAAAGACAGGGTTAGGATTGTTTTTAGGGAGTATTGTATCTTGTCTCAGTGCAGGCGCGTAGCCAAGAATTTTTCTTGGGGGGGGGGGGGGGGGGTTCAATGTCGAAGAGCTCTTGCCTGTACAAATTACTACCTTCTTACTAAAGGTCAATTTGTGGGGCTACAACGTCCGGGTATTTTACCAAACTTCAAAACGCAGGGTTTAATTTTGTTTTACCAGAGTTTAACTTGAAAGTCTGGATGTTTACGACATGAAGTATAAAAATAAATGGCTTAAAACGTTCATTTAGTTTAAAAATGCTAAGTTTTAGCCTAGTAAAGAAGAACTAGACATATGAGTCTCTTGGGGTCGCTCACGCGTAAATGCAATTGACGGTAGCACCATCAAACGCCATCAAAGAGAATTTTTTGCTGCAGAAAAAGAATGGTAATTTTGGTGACGTTCTTGTCTGTAAAAAAGTCAGAAGTAATGCTCACTGAATTGTCAGTGATATAGAGAGTCAGAGCATCACGGTCGGCTGGTTCTGGCGCAGACTATTCTCAATGGCCTGCAAAGCGCGCTTTGTCAGACAATCAATATTTGTCAGTGATTAACGTCTGTTCGATGATCTGCTACCCTTAAATTTACGTCTTCACTTCAGCACTTCAGATAATACGTATCAACAATTTATGACGACATCGAATGTGGTTACAAGGTCGAAAATCAAAGCTGGCCAGTTTGTGATATTGTTTTGTCACGGTCATGAACTCCTTATTGAACTGAAAACTCAAGTTTGTGGTGGCTATGGGGGAGTGTTGAACCCCCCGAACCCCCTTCGCTACGCCACTGCCTCATTGGATTATTACGTTATTACAGTACCTTAGGGTCAAAACCTTATTTATCCCATTGGAAACTAACTCGTGTTTGCCCAAACATGTAAAATATTTTTTTCGAAATGTAAAAACGGCGAACCCGGGATCGACCTGGGTTAGAATTATTCAAGGATATACAATAGCACTGCTCCGAGTGAACGAACCCATACCGGACAAGTGGAAAAAAACCTCACTTGACATCAGCTGGGATTCGAACCCGCGACCTTCGGTTTACTAGTCCGACGCTCTACTAACTTAGTTAACGAGGCCAATCCTGCAGAATTATTCAAATTTTAAATTTAGTTTAGTTTAGTTTATCAAAGGGTGTAAGAAGTTAAATAAAGGGTCATGAGCTTACAAAAAGCTTATAAGAGCGTCATGAGTTTATAACTTGCACAAAGAATAATTCACCTCCAGAGTTTAAAAACATAGATACAGATTGATCATGAGAACTTTATCTATCAATGTTTCTGGGCCCTACCACTTTATATATACATAGAATTTTGCTTCGATGCTAACAAGCAGATTGATGCCCCACTTATCCCTGCCAGGAATCCAGGAATGTTGGTGAGAAGATCAAGTATCTTTTCAAGGAAAATTTGTGGCATTTAACCACTGGCAAACTATTCTGGTCGCCAGTTGAGGGGGAGAAAAGACAACCACATACCAACGCTGCGCAAGCTAATCAAACCATTTCACTAATGTTTACCTGGGCAGAAAAAGCAATTGCCTGCTCAAACATGCAAACAACCCTTTCATGATCGCCGACGTTTTCCGCAAGTTTGGCTCGGCAAATCCAGTACATAGCATGCCGCAATGCATTGGGATAGCTGCGTTGAATGTCATCCAGAGTAAACACAACTTCATCTTGCTTATCAAGCAAATTCTATGGGAAATAAAAATGTCTCCTTTAGTAGTCTTTAGAAGAAAAAAAAAACGAAAAACAAAACAAAAAAAGCTGTTCAGAGGTAATAATAATTTGACTTTATTTAAAAGCCTTCGCCAGCTGATGAAATATTACCACAGTGCTTCTGTTTTCTTCATAAATTCATTTCTTGAGTTATTTACAAGATATTTGTTTTCGGAAAATTCTTAAATTTCTTCAAACTGCCTGCTGGTAACGTAAATTACTGCTTGGTGTCATAAAAATTGCGGCAATTTACAGTAAACTAACCACATGTGGCAAAAACCTGGTACAGATATGCGAGAAAAACGTAAATCTAATGTTACCAATGTGGGAATTATGGCATTGCTCTTTTGCCACCATCCTATTACTCTCGACCGATTTTCCATGAGACCAATTTTTTATATAAGGTTATTTGGACTTGACTTTGACGTTAATCAACGACGAATTGATCTCCAAATGACCGCGTAAGACATTGAAGCTGAGGTAATAAAGTCCCCCTGCCCCTTTTAACATTTGATACTAATTATTAATATTTAACATATGAAACGTAGACCACACCCAGAATATAAATTTAGTTTGTCCTCTCGCAATTTCGTGCGCGTCCATAGTCTTCCGTATGCAATGTATCGCTAATAAATCGATATTTTACTTTGTTTCAGAATGCAGAATCTCAAACCTGTTGGACTACTAAAGCTCCACTGTGCCATGATAAAATATCAAATTACCAGCTTTAATGGCAGCAAAAATGCATGAATTAAACCTCAGCTAAAGGAGCATAGTAAAAAAGACAACCACACACTGTGCTATTTAAACTTCCGAATGTCACAGTGTAAACGGTGAGGACTGCTAGAACCCGAGTTAAGATTCGAACTGGGAATCAAATTGAGACTCGAGTTGGGATTCGATTTGGGATTCGAGTTCATTTTCGAATTCGGATGCGAGTTGGGGTTGGGGTTTGGGTTAAAGTCATGGAAATCAAAAGTTCCCTTGAAAGGGAAATATCGCATGTCTAATCAGGTCTCCACCGAGTTCTATGTTGTTCACGAAATTACACACGGAAAGCCTCTTCTTTCATTGAAATCTTGCCAAAGTCTGAATGTTATTACCACATAAGTCTAAATCACGTACCTCATTAAGCATTTTAAAACACCCTTCCAGAGAGTGACGGAGAACCTCTTCCTCTTGTACAATCCGACTGTCTCTAACAGACGGCGACTTTTCCAGCACAGACGTGTCGTACGCGACATGGATACCAGCCATGTTTTCTTTATTTTCATTAAGACAAGAACAGCTTTTCCTTGTTCTCTGCGGGGTATGTCCAGGAGTTTTAAGTATTCCGCGGTTGAATGAGCGATGTCCTGTTTTCCCGTCGGTCACACGTTCCTTACCATCCTGAGGGAAACACCAGGTTTTTCTTCTTTGGTGTGGAGTGAGGCTGGGGGTTTTCAGTATTCTTTGCTTAGAAAGTCTAGGTGTCTGTGGAGTTTTCCTGATCAAAGAATAAATTTTAATGAACAGATTACATGAAAAAAATTTATCCCGGGCTGCAATCGAAGTTAAATTCATGCAGAAATTTCTTGGTAGCCTTTGTTGTTCCCACGTGTGTCAGTCATCTTTTCAGCTCGGACTTAAAATTTTATCCCAGGTTGCTCAAACTGGGCTGAAACTTCAGCCTAGCATGGAACTTTCTTCATGTAATCGCGAGTTCCGTTTTTCCAGTGTCCTATCATGAGATTACACCGGATTTTCAGCCCAGCATGAGGACCTTCCCGGCCTTCCGATAGGGTACTGGAAAAACGGGGTTCGTGATTACATTGAAGAAAATTTCATCCCGAGATGAAACTTCAGCTCAGTATGAGTGACCCGGTTTGAAATTCTCATCTCGATCGACCGGGATGAAAAGTCCCATGTAATTGCATGAAAAGAAGTAAGTCCTGGCTGGAAAACTGATTACTACACAGAGAAGATCTGAACTGTGAAAACAACATTGGCTACCACGAAATTTTTGCCTGGGTTCCCTTCCAATTTTCGTTTAAACCCGGGCTGAAATTGAACATGTAATCGGAACTCGATCAGCCAGGCTAAATTTCAGCCGGGGATCAAAATTTCCCATGTAATTAGCCCTTGAGTGAAAAAATAAAACAAAAACCACTGACGATATGTGGACGTTCGTCAAGCTCATATCCTCAGAGAAACTGATTTTCAATTTGTCATGTCATGTTATGTTTCCCCTGAGGTGAATGTTGAACACAAAGTGCACGTGGGGCCTTGGTGATCACGGACGATGTCTTACCCTGGAGCTTTTACAGGAGGAAAACGATTTCCGAACTCCACATGGGGATCGTACCCTCAGCCTTCCGATCACCAACGAGACGTCCGGTCCTTTGAGCTATGGAGTCACAGAGTCTGTTTATATGGAACCTGAGATAGGATGTTAAGCCGGATCTCGTCATCTAAGAACCTTTGTTTTATTTATCACCTACCGTTCATGAAGAAAAAGTGCTCGGTAGGTCGTTTTTCGTTCCGTTTCGGCAAAAGCGGGAAGATTTTCACCATGTAAACATGTGAACGCTCTGTCCCGCTTTGGGTTGACTTTGCAATAATTCTGTCATGTAAACCCGTCAAGGAAAACAGCCCGTCCCGCCTTCCATATAATCAACCCCACAGATAGCGAACTAAGATGCAGGATTGAGATACTTGCAATTATTACTATTATTATTATGTTTCTATTAGTCTGTTCATATTCTGGCCATGATTCCCTCCCACCAATTATTGCTGGAAGGTAACCGAGGTACACGTGTTTCCATTGGTTCACACTAAGGCTGACGCGCTTCGGCTGTACGTCCCCTACTCAGGCTGTACCACTCATCTAAGCACTTTCCTAATCATTGTTTCCGCCTCAGAGAGCACTGTCCGCTGCATTGTACTTATTATCCTAATCACACCGTCCTCATCTCTAATAATCTTCCTCACTGCTCTGGTTGCATCTTCGCCACCGCCTCCCAGGCATCCAGTTATTACCGGCACTACTTTCACTCAGTACCTTCTTCCTTTTTCTCTGGTTTCGAATGCCAGCTGCTGATACTTCTGCAACTTCGTTCTCGTCGCTTCCTTGATGTTCTGCTCTTGAGGGCATGACATGTCCACTAACCAGATCTTCCTCGCTTTCTCGTCCTCTAATGTCAAATCTAGTCTGCGTGCAGAGCTGGTCTTTCCCATTCTATGCGCGAAGTTCCAACACAACTTGAACCCGTTTCCCTTTAGGACATGGCCTTTCTCCCTTCTAACAGTGTACCATGCCGTATTGGCAGGGAGAAGTTCTCTCTCTATTATTACTATTATTACTATTATTATTATTATTACACCTCGCACACCACCCAACTAAGGACAGTGTTTATTATTATTATTATTATTATTATTATTATTATTATTATTATCATAATCATATATTTCGCTATATTCATACTTGTCCAAACACCGGAACCCCTCCGGGGTCCAAGAATGAGAGGGCTCTAGAAGTCTATTCTCCAGTTGGACCAATTTTCATGTTCTTATAGATAATGTTTTTCTGAGTATATGTGCAGTACCTACAAGAGTAATCTTCTGCAGTTCTTGAAGCTTGCTATTTCCCGGAATTCTCTCGACATTCCTACTAGTTCCCTTTCGGATCATTCCTAGTGCACCCATGATGACTGGTATCGTTGTTGCGTTTAGATGCCACATCCTGGTGATCTCAATTTCCAGATCTTTACATTTTTTTATTATTATTATTGTTATTATTATTGTTTCTTAATGATTGGCATTTGATACTACCACTTGCCGGGTCATAACCAATAACCTAGGACAAGTGGAGGTTGGAAATGTCGGTGCTTCTACTTTTTCCATACACAAACGATCGTTCTAAATGGATAGAGCTCTTTGTAATATACGGGCTGTGCTTGTGAGAACAATTTTTTGGATCTTCAGTAGTGACGAATTTCCAGGGATGTTGTCTAAATGACTTTGGCAGCCCTTCTTAATCATACCCAGTGCTCCTATTATAACGGGGACCGTTTTTATTTTCATGTGCCACATTTTTTCTATTTCTATTTCCAGGTCTTTGTACTTGCTCAATTTTTCGAATTCCTTAGCTGATATATTCACGTCAGATGGTACACTCATATCGATCAGCCTACAAGTCTTTGCTTTTTTATCTTTGATAATGATGTCTGGTCTGTTTGCTTGTATTGTTCTGTCTGTATACAGGGTGTCCCAAAAAAATGTATACACACTTTGAATGATTATAAATACAATGTTTATCAAGACATATCTAAGTTTTATAGCCCAAGTTAAAGAAGACAAGTGTAGAATTTTTTGAGTTATCGCAGGTGTTGGAACTGATGACCATTCTGGTCTAGGCACTGCTGATAACGAGGACAGATGGAATTGCAAACATTGCGAATTATGATCATTTCATTTGGTATTTGGGTGCATTCTCTTTCAATTGCTGCTCCCAACTCATTGATTGTTACAGGTTTTGTGCTAGAAACCTTATCTTTGACGTATCCCCATAAAAAAAGTCCACAGGCGTGAGGTCTGGTGAACGTGGGGGGAATTCAATGCTATATCTTCACCAAATCCATCTGTTCGGCAGATTTTTGTAAGTTAGGCTCTCATATCACGATGGTAGTGGGAAGGTGCTCCATCTTGCTGGAAATAAAACTTCTCATCTCCAAATTGCTCACGAATGCATGGCATTCGAAAGAAAGTTTGTTATAGTGAGTTATCATCATTCAAAGTGTGTATACATTTTTTTGAGACACCCTGTATACTGTAAAATCCCGTAGAATAGTTACGTTTTCCCCTTCTACCACTGTTTCCGGATGATGTTCATACCAGTTAGGGGTTATATCGATTTGATAATGTTGACATATTTTCCAATGCAGATATTGCCCTAATCGATCATGACGTTTTTTATATTCATTGCATGTGAGAATTGGGCATCCAGATACTAGATGGTCTACAGTTTCAATAAATTGGTCACAAAATCTACACTTGGGGTCTGCACCATTATTCATGATATTGGCTTGGTAATTTCGAGTAAATAGGCTCTGGTCTTGTGCAGCTAAGATGAAGCCTTCTGTTTCCCTTGTTAGTCCTGAGCTCCTCAGCCACTGATGGGTTGCCTTCTGATCTACATCAGCTTCTCTGCTTCGGAGAAAGAACTGTCTGTGGAGGGGTTTCTGGCTCCATCTGTCTTCTATTTGTTTTTGGCCTGCTTTCTTTGTCTGTTGACAGTTTGTTTGTTTGATTTTCTTTGCTGCTTCTGTTGCGTTGTCTTCCGTTTGTACGTTATTGTCAAGGCTTTGTCCCAATTCCCTAGCGAATTTACATGCTTCTTTTACAATGGAGTGCAATTTCTTGCTGCATTCATGGTCATATACAAGTTGTATCATCCAGTCTTGTGTGACATTAAGATACTTGAAAAGGCCTATTGTTGATGTCTTGTATGATAGTTCCAATTGTATTATTCCCCTACCCCCACTACTTCTTGGTAGATACAGGCGGTCTATGTCTATGTCTGATTTGGGGTGGTGCATTCTATTGCAAGTAAGCATCTTTCGTATTTTCGTATCAATCTTTTTGATATCATTCAAGTTCCAATTTATTACATTAAAACTATAGGTCACTACTGGAATGGCAAGGGTGTTAATTGCTGTTATCTGGTTCTTTGAATTTAGTTCAGTTCTCATTATGGCTCTCACTCGTCGTATACATTCTTTCCTAATTTTCTCTTTCATTTTTGCGTGTTGTATTCCATCACCTTCGTTCACTCCAAGGTATTTGTATGTACCTTCCTGATCAAGTTCCTTAATCACCGTATCAACCTCCAGGATAATATTCTCATTATCTACAAGCTTTCCTCGTTCAAACGTTGCCTTAGCGCATTTGTCTAGCCCAAATTGCATGCCTATATCATCACTGAAGCTTTTTACGGTTTTTAAGAGTCCTTCCAGTTCTTCATCATTTCTCGCATACAGTTTTAGATAATCCATATAGACCAGATGACTTATCTTCTGTTCTTTGATCTTATATCCATACCCTGTAGCGTTTAATAAGGATGACGGAGGAATCAGTGCTATACAGAAGAGTAAAGGAGACAGAGAGTCTCCCTGGAATATACCGCATTTAATGTTCATATCTTTAATTAACAATGTACCTTTTGAATGGGAAAGGAACAAGTCCGTTTTCCATAGTTTCATGTTATGTTTTAGGAAGTTCACTAATATCGGTGATACTTTGTACAGTTCGAGAGCTTTCAGAATCCACGAGTGCGCTATCGAAAGCCTTTTTGTAATCTATCCATGCTACACTAAGATTTTTTTTTTTTAGAACGTGAATTTTCAAGAATCATTCTGTTTATGAGTAGTTGGTCTTTACAGCCATAGAAGCCTCGTCGGCATCCTTTTTGTTCGATAGGGAAGATGTTTTGTCCTTCCATGTGATAGTATGTTCTTTCCGTCAGGATAGAAGTTAAGAGTTTTTAAAACGTTGAAAGGCACGCAATTGGCCTGTAATTTTTGGAATTTTCAGTTTCATTGCTTTTAATAGTAAATAGGTGCTACCTTGGCAGAACCATTCTGGGGTCAGTGCTGGTTCAACCATCAATTCATTAAAGAGCCTTTCAAGTGAGGTACGTGCACCTGTTAGTGTATCAAGCCAGAAATTGGGAATTTTGTCTATTCCAGGTGACCTCCATTTATGGGATATACTTGATGCATCTTTTATTTCTCGAACAGTAATGTTTTGCCATTCTTGTTTCTCAATACCACCCGTGGTTTGTTTCAGGTCCTTAATCCATTGCGCAGTTTCGCCATGTCCTTTAACATTTTCCCAGATTTTATTCCAAAATGTCCTCACTTCATCTTCTGTTGGTACTCTATCTACTGTAATGGCTTCTTTGCCAATTTCTCGATAAAACTTTTTTGCATCAGTTTCAAATATTTTATTTGTTTCTATAGAATTTAGTGCGTTTTTGGAAACGACGAAGGCGTTGCACTTTAACTTGAATCTTCTGTTTCAGCTATTCCTTGATAGAGGGTATTTGATCTTTGTTCTCCAATTTATATTTTCTTTTTACTTTACAGGCTTTTCCAGTTCATACATCCTTATTCTTTTGCAATTCTTCCATTATAGATATTTCACTTCTCATTGTTTCAATTTCCTTTTCTATTTTTAACTTCCATCTAGGTTTCTTGTGTGGTGTAAGCCTAGGTTTCTTTTTCTTACATTTAATTCCACATTTTGACTGGAGAACTTTAGCTGTTGCATATATCAGTTGGTTTAGTTCAGTTAGGTCAGGTGTTGTTAATTTACAAATATCTTTTAGAGCTATGTTACCGATCTGTAGAGTATCTTTGAATTTGTTTTTGTTTCTCATTTTAAGGAGCATTTCTCTATCAACCATGTTTGTATGAGCTACTTTTCCTAACTCGTCGATAACCTCATCTCTCAAAGTTCTAATTTCATCCATATGTTTCTCAAAAACGCTGTGATGTAAGGCTGGTCTTCATTTTCTACATGTACTTGTGTGTCTTCCACTGAGTTCTCACCGTTATTCTCGATGTCAGTCTGCTCCATTTCTATTCCTTCATCATCTATTATTATTATTGTTATTACAACTCGCACACCACCCAGGTAAAGACAGTGGAAGAGGTCTCAGCCTGCTACGGGTTCCCAGCATCCCGCCAGGTAAGGCCGCAACAGACATTGCACATTTCAGGGAACTTGTGGGGAAATGAAATTTTACCATTAAAATGGATTTTAAGAAACACCCACAGGGCCAGCCCTTACTCGCCCAACTTACCCAGTCAGGAAGGAGTAAGGGATGTGCAACCCTCTAAAGTCCTTGAAAGTAATCCCCGGTGCGTATATCCAGTTTGACCTTAACAGTATTCTCTTGCACTTCCAACCAGTTAAGGTCAGTTTAGGCATGCTACTGCAAGGGTTAAGTGTGAATATTGTTTTATTCTTAGGCTAGTGCAGATGATCTGTTTCCGCATTTAAGACTGGTTTATCCTCAACCAACTAAGGTCAGGGGCATTATTATTATTATTATACTTTATTTTAGGGTAATTTATACATTTTTCTACCAAACAGCATTCTTCCAAACGGCCCTGAGTACCTTTGATATGACGTGATCAAATCAGATGAATGTTATGTACAGTGTACATGTGGGATCTTGGTAATGTCTCGGATGATATGTAGACGTTCATCAATCTCATATCCATATGGATTGATTATTTCATGATTTAGAAAAGAACATATTACCAAGTTGACATTAGGATGTTTAAACTAGTGACGATGCATGGCTGTGAGGTATGTCGGCAATTTAGAAGAACGAGTGAGGCTAATCGAGAGGAAAGAGGTGGGAAGGCTACGATACATGGATGTTGGGTGTCAAAAGAAACCAGAAGATTAGGAATGGTGATATTAAGTTTACTGTAAGAATTAGGAACATTAGAGAAAAGTTGCAAGGCATTCAATAACGATATTTGGGACAAGGCGAGAGGAATGGGGATGAAGTACTTGCAAAGAGAACATGGAGTTTGGAATTAGGGGAGAGAAACCAAGAGTAAAATCGAGACGAAGGTGGAACGATTGAGTACAAAAAGATATGAATGAAAAAGGGATAGATTATTATGTTTGCATGATAGAAGAAAGGTTTGTGACTACTAAACGATTTAACAACTTTGGTGATACTGATTTTAACCCAAACTGTAACCCTAATCCTAATGACCTAATCTTACAGTAACAGTAACACTAACTCTAACCCAAACCCCCACCCTAACCCCAAATTTTCGGCAAAATATCGGTGTAACCCCAGCACAATAACCTTACGCCCTCACTTTCCATGGGACCTGCAGGGACTGTAGGGACCATTGAGTTGGAAGAACGGAAGGGGCCAGGTGGCGGTTGATGGTGTTAAGTTTAGGCTCAAGCGGGCGCTGGCCACGAGTCTGCGAGATATGAATTCGGGAATGGAGATACTGTAAAATGTCACTAATAAAAAAAATCGTTCATATTTATCTTTATCTGGTTAAATCGTGATACAAGACGGCAGGAAACTTGCAAAAACGGAGGGACTTGAGGTAAGAGATCATTTGTCGGCCAAAGTTTATAAACTACTATTCTATCTGATCATGGAGTGCATGTCTGTTGGTTTGGTAAATGTATCTTGAAGGTGTAGTGATGTCTTCAAAACCCAAGCGGGAGGATTTTCCTAGTATTTTATAACGCATGGCTTTAGATTGCTCTTTGAACACTGAAAGCCAGACTTACAGGGTAGAGGTGAGGTTCTGTCCGAGCTTTGAGTGCTAGACACTTTTGTTTCGGACCATTAAACTGGAGAACTCCGAACGTAGTTCTTTTAATCTTAGAAGTTTAGAAGAGCCAAGTCTGAAGAGTGCAACTTACCCTTTCTCTTTCAGCCATAAGTCCAACCGCCTTCTGAAATAGAACAGGCACTTCATTAATTGTAATTTAGTTAGAGAAAAATTGATTGCTCACTACAATTATAGCCATAATGCGCTGCAACTATGCAATTTGGACGATCAATCGCACAAATAAGTTTTTCTGCCCTACCGTCAATGACATGGCAACTAGGGGTGCACCGGATAGTGTTTTTTTATAGCCGGCCGGATACCGGATTTACCGAATAATTAAAAAAAATCCGGCCGGATACCGGTATTTTGGATGAAAAGCTCGCACTTGCCACAAATCAATCAATTACTACCTAAATTAGGTTTGGATTGAGAGGAGAAAAATTAAAACTTTACACTGAAGTTCAAATATGATTTGTCTTTCTTTGCAAGTAATTACTTTAAAACTTTACTTGTTCACTGGCGTTTATAATTATTACAAGCATTAATTAGACAAGTTACGAGTTGCAACTTGCAAATGGCGGGAAAATGCAACAGAACTGAAGATGAACATGAAGATGAAACTCCTTTTCATTCATCACAATGCAAGAAAATTCTGAGAATGCCACTATATAACAAACTAGAGTGGGACTACAAACAACTTTGTGTAAAATGGTTGTTATGCGCATCAAAATGTGTCACTTATTCAGATTGTTATCAACTAACAGACGATTATCTTCTGTTTATTTGTTAAAAAATAACGTTAGAACGGAACACAAGTTTACATTGTTTCTTCTATTAATGTCTGTTGTTAGTATGGTACAAGTAACACAAATTGACAATTGTCTTCAGAAAAACAAATTATCCGGTATCCGGCCGGATATAAGAAAATAACCGGCCGGATACCGGATAGTCCCATTACCCTACTATCCGGCCGGATACAATATCCGGTGCACCCCTAATGGCAACAAAGTTAAGTATGCACAGTGGCGAAGCTAAGGATAGCAAATGATCATGATATGCAAATTTCAGATTACATATGCAGAGAAACAGGATCATGCTATGCAAATATAAAATTTTGTGCAATATTTAGTTATCAATGAAAACACATCCATAACCTTATTTTGCTGCAATTTCTAGTCATGGTTACCATAACCGCTACCTTGGACACTGGTTGTTGCAGGGATGGTGGAGCCAGGGGGGGTTGTAAGAACTGTAGCCAGCCTCCATTGTTTTCCAAATCTAATGTTGAAACAACTATGTTTTAGAACACTTGATGTGAAATTTCCCAGAGAAGCATGCAAAATGCTGTATTTTTATCTCAAGCCCCCCCTTGAAATTCTGCTATGCCATCCCTCAATAACCATTGTTTGTATGGCAGGTGTATATGGATTGATACCTGAACATGGTAGATCATTTTAAAGTTGCATAGCATAACCTGTTGCTATTCTATGCTTGGCCACTGAGTATGCATTGTTGTGGTTTATTCAGATTGACATCTGGTAATACTAGCTGTTTTGTTGTGATAAGTACAGTTAGTAAACCTTATTCAAAAATGCATGTAAATTGGCTGATAGAGCTTCATTCTTAGGTGGAAAAATTCTTTTGAATCACACCTGTAAGGATTTTAAGGCACAGCTGATACACACTTTTGAAATTTCTACCCTTGAATTTAAGGTCTATATACAAAGCAAGTTGGCCATAAATGAAGCTGGACAAATGACCAGCTGTAAAAATTTCTGACTGCCCAGCAATCCAAGATCTCAAATGTTGCTGGATTGCCAAACACAAATTCTGTTAAATTTTTAGAGGTCATTTAATATTCAGATTGCACACCATGTCTCAATGCATTAATACTCTGCAATGAACAATCAGCTGAATAATTCAGCTGGAATCCACTTTATGTCATGACCAGTAAGATTTAGTTGCGTAAAAATTCAGGACCACTTGCAGTCATGCAGGATCATCTGTCAATGATGGACGTAAAGTATCCAGTCTGGTGGCCTGGTTGACCACCAGGTTTTTAAAGTGAACTTCAGCCCCTGATAAGGATCTGAAACTTACAGGGAAAAGCAAAAGTATATCCCTGGGTCAGGGAAAAGAAAGAAACAATTTCAAAACTAACTTGTTGAGGAGCAGAACTCATTCCCTTGATGAGTAACATCATTTGGCAGTAGCCAGAGTAAAATCATAGAGTGTGCCTCTGCCCCATAATGGGATAATGAATTTTGCAAAGGCTTCACAGCTGGCCTGCTAGCCAGTGAATGAGGTGATTTAAGTGGCTTTCAAAAAAGAGTGGTATTCCCATCAGTATTAAAATATATAATAGACAAGGCTTTCCATGTTGTTGTGAACTATATTTATGGCATTTTGCTTCAAAAACTGTTGATATTGATTGAGATGATCAATTTAGTTGAATGGCACTATGAATTTTGGTGGCCTGCTGCCAAATACAAACCAAACACTGGCCAGTTATACCATGGATAGGTTCCAAAAAATTATTTTGACAAATTATAGTGTTTCAAAGAAAGTGGACATATACCTTTTTTTCTTTCCTGTTCAAAAACAGTTTGTACTACATTTTGTAATTTTACTAGATCACAAGTTTGATTATTTGTTGGCTTGACTGAGGCTATTTCTAAAGATTTCTAACAATTCACATGCAGTACAAGAAAAAATGCCAACCAGTTGCATTGCTGTATTATTTATTAAAATGACCAGCCAAACCATCTCAGCTAATACATAGCAGACAAGCTTTATGGCTGGTGTGACATTTCCTCAAAGTCAAACAATGTTGTTATTCATGCTGATAATACTAGTAGAACAAAACCATGATCACATCAACAATTGTCACAAAATGAATGTGGTTACCTCATATCCAGCTTGGGGTCTTTGTAGGTATCTCCTTTTGATGGTGACAGGAAATCCCTGGTTGGTGTTTTGAATTTGTTGCAAGCCTTGGAGGTGCTTGCGAAAGGTGTGCTTTTTTTTTTCAAACCATGATTTATGGTATTTGAGTCCTGCCTTAACTTGTTATGATCTTTAATTTCCTGTTTCCTACAAGATCACAAAGAGATTTAAAAGCCAATTGAAGGAGAAATAAAGTTACGTTCACATAACGACTTGCTTTACTTCACGAGGAACCTAAGGTCCATTCACTTTAACTGCCTAAGAACTTAAGATATATATTTATTGCACACAACCTTATTAGTTTCTCAGATTATCTAAGGCACAAAAAATAGACAGAGTAATGGTGTTGAGGAGAAAAGTTGACTTGCTTGCCTAACTTAGAACGAACGGATCATGTTAAGAATAACGATTGAGAACTCTTTGGGTGTAGTTTGACTTTGTTGTCATCAGAACCGCCATAATTTCTCTAATTTTCACTTTCGTAACGTTTGAGGCACCTTAGGGTTGAAGAAAACCACGGTTTATGCTGTGAGTAAACGAAGATAACAGATCTTCAGAGACTAGTAAATTATGAACAATTATCGCTGTTTTGATTTATCATCGTTACCTCTTCTCAGCTCTCCATAATTCAAGTCTTTCTCTAAAATAAAGGAGCGAAGTTTCTAGCATTACACGTTGAAATACTAATGAATAAACCAATGTTAAAGTGACAGCAAATGGCAAGATGACTAGTGCCTGGTGATATTCTCTGAATTTAATGTTTACGTTACCTCATATCTAACGATTTGTCTTCATACGCAGGTCTTCCACTTTGTCGTGAATTCGTCATAAAATTTTCGTTACTTTTAACCACCTTAACTCTCACACTCGACGATCGACCGTATTTTTGGTTTTTCATCGTGAATACGACCAAAATTGACGAAGATGTGTATCAAACCACAACCAAACCACACGAACAACACCAGAGAACTTGAATATACCTTGAAATCTTGCAAGCAAAGCCACGAACTAAATACATAAATTCATGGAGTTTTCTTGAATGACACAACAACGTCCGCACAACAGAAGTACCTTATAAAATCCAAGAAAGGTGACTGTGAGAAACGTTGTCAACAAACTGGAAATGTGATCGTAGTTCCCTTTCAAAACAACACAACACAGAACACAATCTCACGAGGGGCATAACTTGTAAGTTTCAAAATGGTGCGTGTTTCGAGTACTGCAAGCTGATTGGTCGATCAAATAACACATGTCTGTGACCTCGGCAACCCGCCCGTGGTCGAGACCATTGACACAGAACAAGCAACAATCAGAAGTCTTTCAGAAGTCCTACCCACTGTCTGCAGTTTAGATGTTTGTGTCCTCGCTCGTGTCGCCCTGTTCATCTCATCACTTCAAACACCGCCATCTTCCTGGCAAGCGTGTAGTGGCTAACATCGAAAGGCATGTTTTTATCTGAACGTAAACCTAAATGTGTTGACCGTCTGAATGCTTAGACTTCTTTTATTAAATTAAAATTGCAGAGACGGAGGAGGTAACTAGGAAAAATATCAGGCAGGTTTTTCTACCGGAACTGTTATCTTCTCATATTTCTGACATTTTTTCCAACCATGCCAAGATTAGCAATGCATGATTTTATGACCCGTCCACACGTTTTCGTCTCAAAACGCAAATTTTTCTTTGCGGATCGCCTTTCGCCAACACGTATCCGGCGAACAAGGTCACCGATTACGGGAACTTTTAAAAAATGCTTCCCAGAGTGGAAATTTTTGAAAACGCCGTTTTCCTACGCTCTTGTGGACGGGTGAAAACGGAACTTTTCAAATACGCCTTCGTCGTGGTATGGTATCCCACGCAAGACTTAAAATGGCGACCGGCGTATCCATTCTGTGTCGCTATTCTATGGGCTTTTTTCAAGCGTAATAGCGTGCCTTGATATCAACCAAGCTTTGCTGAATGTTGAAGCTGACTTAGTGAGGAGGCTTAACATTATCAGGTCACCTTCATTCTCGATCTCAAAAGCCAGTTTGAAACGTCTTAGCAGAGGAAGAAGACAGACAAGACCTTGAAGACTTTGGGTAAGACCAGGACGTGGAAGCAGGCCCGCCCAGAGTCTTAGTGGGGCCCAGGACAAACTAAAAATTTGAGGACCCCCCTACAAAAAATTAATTTGGTCGATGTTGCGCTTGACAATAACGCTTTCATCGCGTTCGTTACCGGAGAGCCTGAAGGTAACTATTCGGGTGAAGACATTTGTGTCCTGCCCTGGCTCAATGCCAAGAGCCCAACGTTCAATGAATAAATAAACAGCGTCAATTAAACAAAAGCAGCGGATCTTATTCAGTTATTTGATCTTTATTTGAAAACTAAAGGAAATAAATTTATCAGTATGCTGTGGGAGCCTCTCTTGAGCTGGTGCCCGGGGGCCTCTCTAGCACTTGGGGCTCCTCTTCAGGTTGAGGCCCGGGGCAAACTGCTCCATATAACCCCCCTCTGGGCGGGCCTGCGTAAAACGTTGTCGCAATCCTAAGTCAGATGTTTTTGATGATTTCTCAACACTGACCTATGTAGTATAGTTGGACCATGGGGTCTCGTAAGCCAAGACTGAGAACTAACAGGTCTGAACATGTGGACATTTTGTACTGATAATGCGCGAGCGAAGCGCGGAATGTGGACTAGCAACCCGAGCTGGGTAAAAATTTTCAAAGTGGTGGACTTGTGAAGTTATTTCAAAGTATTTTCTAAGATTGATTTCTTTCTGTAGAAAATTATTTTTATTTATGAAAACAACAAAAACATCAGTATTGTATGTCTCTATTGTTTGAAACATAGGTATTTTTATTTGCAAGTGTTTCACTATACATCTTAATATTTTTTACTGAATTTTACGAAAACGATTTTCTTGATTTTGATTATATTGCTAACAAGTTATGGGAGACTGCTAAATAATTTCATTGAATCCGTTCAGTGTTCATTTAAAATCAGCTCGGTTGTAAGGATGATACGTAGCGTTAATGCGCAGGTCTCTTTATTTCGTTCACTTTTCGTTCACTGGAGTATGTTCAGTAGTTTGTTGCGTTCAAAGTGAATTATGTTTAACAAGTTTAACATTATGAATACCGTAATTATTCGAATAAACGCCGCGGCGTTTATTAAATTTTTGGCACTTAAGATGCGGCGTTTATTCGAAGGCGGCGTTTATTCGAGGGCGACGTTTATTGCAAACCTTGTGACAACAACTGTGAATTTATTGTGTAAATTAAACGTCAATTTAACCAATACAATCAACCCCAAAAAAACTAAGAATAAAAGTTATATAAAATAAAAGTTGCAAGTCGCAACACAAACTCGCAACAATGGCAAAGGCAACACCAGTGGAGTTCAAAATGTATTTCAAGGTAGACTTTGACACGATTATCCGAGGTCACCATGTTTACAAGTCTGTGTGGACGCCCGTAGTAGATGAAATACTCGAATGTGAGAAAGATACTCGCACAGAAGCGAAGGAGCACGATGAAAACGCAATTGGTGTTTATAAACCTCCCGGTCCCAAAGGCACGAAGCAGCCGAATTCGGAGAAGACGCTTGCTGGCCACGTCCCAATTGAGCTGTCTCGCTTATTAAATAACTTCCTACGCGCAAACACTGAGAACAACTTATTTGCGAAAGTCACTGGCAAAAGAAAGAGAGAAATTTTACTAGTTGTACCGGCAAGATTCTCGGCTGTTACCACGGAATTGCGCATCGCAGAAGTTTTAGAGAGAGAGCTAAGCAGCAAAGCTATGAAGTATAGCCACTTTGAACTGAATAACATTACAATCGAGAAAAATAAATTTCCACGACTGGTTTAGATTGAATGTTGTCTTTTGTTTTTAAAGATAGGTACTTGAATTGCTTACAGTGGTTGTCAATAAATGCTTCGAATAAACGCCGCAATGACGAGAAAGATTGCGGCGTTTATTCGAGGGAGGCGTTTATTCGAATAATTACGGTACCTTATATTGTCTCAGAGTATTATGTCCGAAATTAAAAAAAAGAAGAAGTTTGAAATGTCCCAAAAAATCATCCAAAGGCGTTTTGTCCAAAGTTTACAACTTAAACCCAACGGCGCCCCCGCAAGATTCATAAATATAGCTTGATATACGTTCGGTTTAGGGCAAGAAGTACCTGGACCCAAACTGCTGTACGCAATGCTGTAGGCTTACAAATCACTATTACGGGTGGTGTTGACGACAATATAAACGACAAGCCGCATATAATAAGCTAGTATATTTTATTTTTCACTTACCGTTAATTGAGGACATTTCACATAACTTTTCTCAAGTGGGACAAGGTTTTCGTGAAGGTTCCCAGCAAACGGTCTAGAAAACCTTGCAAATGCTGGTCCAAGTTTCTGGAGACTGTATCTTGACAGATACAGAGATTTGTATCTTTACTTCAAACTTGCGATGATTACTATAATTACTATCCAGTTCATACATACATGCATACGTTCATATCTTCTTACATTCAAGTGTTCATCTGTCTTCCTAATCTGTCGTTACGACTTCACTATGTGTCTTCATCATCGCGTGTTCTTTTGTACTTACTGGTTACACCCCAATTAACTGTGCAACAAATTAGATTTCCCCGTGCACACTAGTGTCTTGTGACTATAGCTGCGCCAAATAAGCCACGCCTATACCCTATAACTAATTAACGCAATAAACTATAGTCCCGACAACGTCCGTTTTAAGTAGATACTAAGTGGACTGCTCAATTCATTTAACTGAATGCTTGCGTCCTTGGTATAGCCATGGAGCGTTATTTCTCCAAGACAATCTTCAACACGCAACTACTTCTTAAATTACTCCCTAAAGCTACATTATTAAAATAAAGTCTTACTCCTCAACTAAGGCAGCGCACCGCGTACAGTTGTAAATGACTCCATCTACACGATACAATTGTCGCATACGATTCTTAACCCTGGCGTTTGAAATTAATTTGCAAGAGCCAACGCAGGGCTTGACACTAACTTTCTACAATACTTTCCACTTTGGAAAATAGGTTTCAAATTTTACCTTCCATTTCAAAATCTTATTTCCCAAAACGAAGGGCAGACCTGCTAAGTGCTAACCATGATAAATTAATTATAACAAAAAAATTCTTCCCCACGTCTCATTACCTTCAGACTTCAGTAATTTTCGAAGAATGGATATCGTTTTCGGGTGGTGCCTTATTTTTAGCCCACTTTTTTCATTTAAATCTTTTTAACCGTAAGATTTACTTTCCAGTTTAGGCCAAAATTTACTTGCCCGATCGGGTAAGTATTTTGGTTCCTTTTTTTATTTTTTGCTTTCCATGAAGTAAATTTACTTTCCAATGGAAAGCGGGTAAGTGTTAGTGTCGAGCCCTGCAACGTCTGCTCACTATTCGCTAACGAATGTTGCAATCCCTCCAGACGGCCCTGGTGACTTAATCGTGCACATCAGGAAGCAGTTGTTTGTGACATTCAAACCATGTGTCAGGGCTGTTTACACGGGCGATTTTTGCTGCGATTTTTAGCCTCCTGACGCATGCAATCGAGTGTATTGACCTGCGAATCATTAGTGCAAAGCTATATGGTACAACACTTTGGTAAGTTGTTTACTCAATCGCATGCTTCAGGATTAGAAAATCTCAAGAAGAATCGCCCGTGTAAACAGCTCTTTAGAGGGCTTAAGCAGCAGGGGTTATTGAATGACGAACGACTTATTCTTTCAACGGAATTTTTCATTCGACACAAAGGAAAATGAATAATTTCAAATCTTAAGGGCGTCATCGAACTTCTAAAACGCCGTTTTTATTCGGTACAGACGTCGCTGACAACGTTTCCAAGTTCTAAAGACGACGTCTACTCTTACAACGTCAATATCTGTCAGTTAAATTCACCACTGCCTCGCCGGTTTGACGTGGTATAACCTTTCCTAGGATTTTTAAGTCACTCATCATCTTCACTTACATAAAGATTCTATTCAAATAATACATAGTACAAATACACCTGTTCATCATATTTTTCTGTTGACGCCCTTGACTCAAGAACGTCGATTGCTTTAGGTCTCTTGCTTGAACATGCGGCACGAGAACTCAGCTCTATAAGTAGAAGAAACAACAAAGCAACAAATTTTCCACGGGCAATTATTGCAAAGCACGCCTATCTGAACAGTTTTTTTGACTTGGTGATCATATTTCGCAGAAATATTCCCTTGAAGTTCCAGCCTTTCCATGAAGTAGAGACTTGAAATTGGGCACGCAAGCGTTGTGACCCTTCATCTTGCACTTCAAAGTTTCATCGCTGCTATACATCTTGTGTTCAAGATATTTTTTACCATAGACTTTCATTAAATTCTGAACAAGTTCTCTTTTATAACTAACCAAAATGCCATTCGTTTGAACTTTTAAAAACTCGCTTCTTGGTGGTGCTTTGGTGTTATGAGGAAAAATTGTCGCTACACCCCCCGACAGGTCTCCAACATTTCTTGGTGTGCAGAAGACATTAACTTGTGTCCCAAGGTGTCGTAGAACATAACCCTTTTGTTCAGTCAGTGGTTTTAAAAGGTTGTATAATTTATCAGGCGTCATATCATAAACACCAATATCAATATCTCCAGCCTCCCATGGTAAGATAGATCACATTTTAATGGCTCCCAAACTTACTCCGCCATGCACATAATAAGTCACATTATGTTGGTTGAAGAAGTGCGAGACTTCTGATAATGTGGTTTCAAGATATAGTTTAACATATATGGGTATGCAAAAAGGCCTTTGTACGCCCAGTGATCGCCACCAAGCATTAGTTTGTGCGATTTTTTCTCAATACACAAACCTTTTCCGCTTAATGGCCTGGTTGAACTACAGAGATCAATCACGTTTTGTTAAATATCCTTAAACAGGAAAACTTTGTGCTTAACTGCAAAAGGGACAAGTTCTTTTGTAATATCTCCAGAGCTCCACAACTGATGTAGACTTGTAAACTGATCGGTGAGGAACATAACGTTGGGCCTTGTTCCAATTATGATATTGCTTGTCTTCGCTCGAATGAAAAAGTCTTTTACTACCAGTAGATCGGGGGTGTTTGCGTCAAATCCATCTTTTACCCTTTTAACGCTTTTAACTCTTCCCATGAACGATGAAGAAGTACCTTCACAAATCATGAGGTTATCAAGAGATCTCAGATATTCATAACTTTCGGAAAACGTCCATCTGCATAAACGAAAGCGATGACAAGGTACTTGAAGTTTGTCCTTCGACAAGTACGATCCTCCAACGAAATCCAGTTCAGGAAACTGCTCTAAAGCGTCCCATAACAAACTAATTCCTTCCTGTGGTCTATCTGACGGTAAAACACAGAGTTCTAAGAAAAGAAAATATTCAGTTTTCACTCGAGATATCAAGCGATTGAGGGATTGATAGAAGAAGGAAACTCCTTTTTCAGCTGATTTAGTTGATTATGAAAAGATTCGTGATCATTTCCATCTGTATCGTTGAATATTATAACTGTCAAATTGGACTGAATGAATTCTCTCGGCATTTTGCTTGTAAACGGCTTATCAGTCAAGCTGGGCATAAATGATTGAATATTTTGATCTTCCTTTGCCAATGAGGACATGATCGTTCCTACTTTTTTCTTCAATTTCGCATTTTCACTCACAAGGATGTTTATTACAGCCAGCATAACGAGGTGGACCACAAGGGCCAGCATGAGCGGCACTATGCTCCGGCAAACACGACGATACATTGTTGCAATCGCAAGTCCGATTTTTTTTATGGTTTCTGAACATTGTCCGATATAGTATAGTTGGACTGCGGGGTCTCGTAAACCATGACTGAGAACTAACAGGTCTGAACAGGTGGATGTTTTGTACTGATCATGCGCGAGGAAAGCGCAGAATGTGAACTGGCGGCCCGGGCCGAAAAAGTATTTATGTATATATATTCAATGTATTTATATACATATATATTCAAAGTAATTTTTGTTTAATTTTTTTCTGTAGAATTTTTTTTATTTATGAAAGCAACAAAAACAGAAGTATTGTATGTCTCCATTCTTTGAACCATTGGTATTTTTATTGCAAATGCTTCACGTTTTTCACATGCTTCACAATATTTTTGCGGAATCTTACGAAAACGATTTTCAGTCTTTCACTCCGATGAAAATTGTTGATTTTCATTATGTTGCTAATACGTTTTGGGACACTGATAAATAGTTTCAATGAATACTTTCTTCACTCATTTAAAATCAGCTCTGTTATAAGAATGATACAAAGCGTTAATGTACAGGTCACTTTGTTTCGTCCTCTTTTCGTTCATGGTATGTTCAGTAGTTTGTTTCGTTTGAAGGGAACTGTGTTTAACTAGTTTAACACTAACACGTTGTATCGTCCCAGAATATCATGTCCGAAATTAGAAAAAAAAAAAGAATTGAAATGTTCAAAAAATCATCCAAAGGCATTTTGTCCAAAGTTTATATTTCAAATGTTATAGTATAGATCAAACGAACAGATCACTTCCTTTCTTAGACACTGTAAACACAAGACAAGAAAATGGATATATTGAAGTTTCGGTTTACAGAAAATCTACACATACGGATATAAATATCTCGATTTTAAGCCCACTTATCCTCTACACTACAGCACAAGCACTCAGTCGCCCGAACCCTTTTCAACTGTACAGTAAATATTCCCTTTTCCGTCGAAAGACGATCCGAAGAAATTCAACATATTTTTTATGCCTTGTCTGGCAATGGGTATCCCAAACCATTTCTAAAAAGCTGTTTAAACCAAAGTCTGCGGTCCCCCACCGTTCGAAGAGGCGAAACCACCGATAACGTGATTGAAAATGATAAGCAATCACTTCTCACACTTCCGTATGTACATGGCATGTCGGAAAGAATTTCAAAAGTTCTTAAACGATATAACATCAGAGTAGCACATAAACCTGTGAAGACCCTGTCCTCTCTATTTCCGAAACCCAAAGACAAGTCTGATCGTGACCGTACAACTTGTGTTGTATATAAGATCAAATGCAGAGATTGCTCCGCTGTCTACATTGGTCAAACAGCTCGCGCTTTGAAGACAAGAATAAGGGAACATAGTCGGGCCATCGCCAAGTTGGACAAAGATTCCCTTTTGGTCCAGCACCATTTGCAAACGCAACACAACATTGACCTCGAGAACGTCCACATTATTGAAAGATGCGAACAATGGTCCCAACGACTAATTCTTGAAGCCTGGCATTCAATGTGTGAACCAACTTCCATTAAAGAACACATAATTCAACCTTCTGTTTACAAATGTATTGTTAAGAATTCAGCTTCCATCTTGTAGATAAAGCAGTTCTTTAATCATTAGAGTTTTGCTAACGAAGGTCATAGTAATTTGACCGAAAGGTCCATTTTTAACTTTTTAGACAGGGACAACATATATATTTCTAATGAAACCTTTTAAGCTGCATATAATAAGTTAGTGTGTTTTATTTTTTACTTTCCATTAATTAAGGACATTTCGTATAACTTCACTCAAGTGGGACAAGGTGGCGCACCGGGCACACTTGTATATGGCTTCATCTACACTATACGATTGTCGCATAAGATTCTTAACCCTGGCGTTTGAAATTAACTCGCAGGAGCCAACCTCTGCTCACTATTCGCTAACGAATGTTGCAATCCGCCAGACGGCCCAGGTGACTTAATCATATACATCAGGAAGCGACAATCAAACCACATATGTCAGGGCTGTGTACATTCGCTATTGCTCCAAAATGCGGCATGAAAACTCACCTCTAAGTAAAAGAAACAGTACGTGAGGCAACAATAATTTTTTTGCGGGAAATTATTCCAAAGCAAGCCTAGCTGAATAGTTTTTGACTTGGTGATCATGTTTCGCAGAAAAATTCTATTGAGGTTTAGCTTTTCCATAAAGTAGATACTTGAAATTGGGAATACAAGCGTTGTGACCCTTCATCTTGCACTTCAAAGTCTTATCGCTTTTTTACATCTTGTGTTCAAGATATGTTTTACCATAGATTTTCATTAAATTCTGAACAAGTTCTCTTTCATAACTAACCAAAATGCCATTCGTTTGAACTTTTATAAATTCACTTCTTGGTCGCGCTTTGGTGTTATGAGGAAAAATTCTCGCTACTCCACCGGACTGGTCTCCAACATTTCCTGGTGTGCAAAAGATATTAACTTGTGTCCCAAGGTGTCGTTGAACATAACCCTTTTGTTCAGCCATTGGTTTTAACAGGTTGTATAATTTATCAGGCGTCATATCATAGACACCAATATCAATATCTCCAGCTTCCCATGGTAAGATAGATCACATGTTAATGGCTCCCAAACTTACTCCGTCTTTTACATAAGTAACACTATAATCAGAAGGTTACGGGTTCGATTCCCGTCAGGGACTCAGAAAGTTTTTCTGGGTAGAATAGCTTGAGAGCATGCGTATAAAGAACATCAAGTCACATTATGTTGGTTGAAGTGCGAGACATCTGATAATGTGGTTTTAAGATACTTTAACATATAAGGGTATGCAAAAAGGCCATCGGACGCCCAGTGGCCGCCATCGAGCATTAATTTATGTGAATTTTACTCAATGCACAAACTTTTTCCGCTTAATGGACTGGTCGCACTGCAGAGATCAATTACGTTTCCTTCAATATCCTTAAGCAAGAAACTTTGTGTTTAACCGCCAAAGCGACAAATTCTTTTGTAATGTCTCCTGAGCTCCACAAAAAAATATTCAGTTTTCACTCGAGATATCAAGCGCTTGAGGGTCTTGCTAAGTAAGACGCTCCTTATTTTCGCTCTTCAGAAATGGAGAAGAGGGAAACTTCTTTTTCAGCTTAGTGAGGCCAGTTCAAATGGTGCAGTTTTCATTTACCGAATCAAATGAAAATCAGTTTGAACAAACGATTTTGCTCATTAACATTAGATTCGGCACATGAAAAGTTCGACGTTTACACTGGGCCTGAGTTATGTATGAAAAGGTTCCTGATCATTTCCACCTGTATCCTTGAATATTATAACTGTCAAATTGGACTGAATGAATTCTCTCGGCATTTTGCTTGTAAACGGTCTATCAGTCAAGCTGGGCATAAATGGTTCAACATTTTGATTTTTGTTTGCTAATGAGGACATAATCGTCGCTACCTTTTTCTTTAATTTAGCGTTTTCATCCAAGAGGATGTTTATTACAGCCAACATAACGAGGTGAGCCACAAGAGCTAGGATGAGCAGCGATTTGCTCCGGCGAAAAGGTAGCAACATCGAAGCAATAATAGGTCAGACTTTATGCTGTCTTTAAAAATCTCGTTATCATCCGTTTTCCTGGATGACCGTTTCGCGCAAAATCCGTTAGAAGTCCCAGACAATCGTCGAACTTTTCCCGAGATTAGGAGCTATGGCCTATATAAGTCGCAGACACTTGCGTTGGTGCACTAACTTAATGAACACTTAAATAAATGGCCAGATTTACCTTGCGCAATCAATAATGCATCGCAGACGAATAATTGGACTGGTGGTAATTATTCATTAAGATACCAGTCTTTACAAAAGACGCGTTAAGGTACCGATTCGTGTCATTACTATTCACGGCTCATTACTTGGCGATTTTCATCTCGGTTAACTGGGCTGAGACTTCATCCCGGCCTTCCGATAAAATACTAGTAATTATAATAACATTAGGAAAGTTTCAGCCTGGTATGAAACTGAAATCGGAAATTTTGTGGTAGCATTTGTTTTAACAGTTCGTATCTACTCAGTGTGTCAATCACCTTTTCAGGATGGGATGAAATGTTTTCGTTCGATTACAGTGTGGAGCTCGGAATCACATGAAGAAAGTTTTAACCCGGTTTAAGCTACCCGAGATAAAATTTTCAGCGCCGTTAACCAGGTTTGAACTTCAAATGATGTCGCAAACTACAAAAAAAAATTTATCACGTGATGCGCAGAGTGTATCGCCTTGCAAATATTTAAAGGACCGGACCGGAAAGGGTTAAACGCCTACGCTATTGTCCCTTTCGTAACCGGTCGTTGCCAACCGGAACGGTCGATCCCAACATAATGTTCTCGCCATCCCAAGTGTACTCTGAGGATCCTCACTAAATGATATGATGTTTGTGGAATTCTCGATTTTAATCAGGATCTACTGAGCCTGTAAAGCTAGCGTAGTGGCTAGTGCGACCAAGAACGATCGGTATTGAGTAGGATCGAATCCTTGGCGAATTTTTTTTTTTTTTTTATTACTCTGCAGTGTTTTATTTTCTTCGAACATTCGTATAGTCAAAATGTTAAAATTGGATTAATTTAGCGACTAGTGGTAAAGTTAGGGTATGAACAAGGCGGAAAACCCGCAGCTGGAACGATTAGGTTAGGGTTTCGGTTTGGGTAGGGAGACCCAAGATAATCCATTGTTTAATATAAAGTGAAGGAAAGAAAAGAGATAAAAGATTTTAAGCGTGTTTCTGGTTGATGAGACTCAGAGTTAGGGTAAGAAGGGTACATTTGGGGATGGGGAGAACATGATGTTGGCATCGACCATTCCGGTTGGCAACGACCGTTTACGAAACAGAAAATTGCAACGCCTACCTCGATTTAGCGCTGTCCCCGATTACGTGCCACATCTGAGACCAAAAATATTTAAGACCGCCGTCCTCGAATAAGCGCAGCATTCATTCACAACAATGCGGCGCCTAATTGAAACAAAAGGCTGAAGTGTTCAAGGAGCGAAACTAAAAAACACGTGAGGTAAAACTAAATCTAAACCATCCTCGTAAATCTATTTCCCAGTATTAAAATGTTTTTATGTTAACATTTGCTTGTTATCGCTTAAAATTTAATAAATTTCGATGATTTGGCACGCGATTAGCACGAGATATCCACAGGTCGAAATTTGGCCCAATAGCAAAGGGGGGATCACATGAGCTATGTTATCCCCCGTTTCCAAACTGACCTTTATGCAATCCTTCGCAACTTCCAGATCATGACAGCAAAGGCCAGAGGCTCCCAAATACTGCTGTTTGGGGTTGATTCCGACGATTTGGCACGCGATTTGCACGAGATATCCATATGTCGAAACTCCGCCCAATAGCAAAGGGGGACCACACGGCTCATGTGGTCCCCCTTTGCAATGCGACGTTTCTGCAACTTTTCGCAACTTGCCTGATGTTGTCAGCAAAGGCCAGAAGCTTTCAAATACTGTTGTTTGGCGTTGATTCCGACAATTTGGCACTCGATTTGGACGAGATATCCAGATGTCGAAATTCGACCCAATAGCAAAGGGGGGACCACATGGCTCATGTGGTCCCTCCTTTGCAATGCGAAGTTTCTGCAACCTTTCGCAACTTGCCTGATGTTGTCAGCAAAGGGCGGAGGCTCCCAAATACTGCTTTTTGGCTTTGATTTCGACGGTTTGGCACGCGATTTGGACGAGGTATCCGCATGTCGAAATTTGGCTCATGGAAATCTCGTATGGAAAGATTTACAGTCAAGAAGAAATGAACAACTGTTACGGCTAGTTCAAAAGATAACGACTGGAAAGTCTAACAGAAAATTTATCGTAGTTGTTTTCTGTATCATACCGAGATTTATAATTTAAGAAGTAACAATCATATGCTCTCATTACCAAAACCCCGCACAAATGCGCTGAAAAAAGGTTTTGGGTATAGAGGATTGGTGATCTGGAATGCGTTATCACAAGATCAAAAGATATCTGCCATTCTTACGTTATAACGTCAATATTTTGTTAATTCTTTTTATCATTTTTAAACATATTCTGTATTTAGTTAGGTTATAGTTAATGTCACATTTTTAAACGTAATTTGAAATATAGTTAGTTTGTAGTATTTCTATTGTAAATATCACACGGGCTTTTGAAAAACAACAGTAATTAGTTGAAAAGCTACCGTGTATAAATAATTTTAAATAAATACAGAAATAAATAAATAAATAGCGCTGTCCTCAAATGCACGCTGTCCCCGATTAAATGCCGTATCAAAAACACTAAAAACGTAAGGAGTACCGCGGTGCTTAATCGAGTAAATACGGTATTCAGTAGCCTTATTTCAAACTTCGAACCCGTATTCCCGAGGTTAAATCTCGACAAATATGGAAAATTTATTCACCAAAATGTTGGAAATTTACTTAACTTTTGAAATCTAGCGGTAATAACTGGTACAAGCATGTGCAAAAGAGTTATTGACCAACCCCCCAGCTTGCCGAGACCGCTGCATCACTTTAAGGCGGTTTTCCAGTCCATAATTATATTTCACGGAAGGTGACCTTTCCTGTTGCCTCTAGGCTCTTAAGCCTGGTTCCATATAGTTGTAGTCGTTATAATTCAATCGGCGGCTGTCGCCGATCAAGTATTACAACAATTACGACTTAATCGAAACGTGACTTGTAATTGTTCTAATTCTATCGGCGATCAATCGGCAACTGTTGTAGAAGTTGAATCAGGTTCAACTTCTACAACAATTACAACAGTCGCCAACAAATCAATATTTAAAGGAAACATTGGTCGCCGAATGCCTACGATAGAACCAATGAACGTCATAACCAGTGAACGTCAAAAGTTGTTCTTCACTTCACGTGTTTACAAGACTATTCCACAGCCACTGGATAATATTTTATATGTTATATAGTGATGAATCAAACGCAAAGTTTAACTGACGAATGGTTCGCTGATGTTGCTTGGGTGTACCCTGCCACCTTCCAAAGGTCTTTGGTTGTATTTTGCGACAAAAAAAAAGCAATCATTTTATGTTTCCTCTTTCAGAATCATCCTCTGAGATATACATGAAGAGAAACTTTTCATGATAACCTTTCATGAAAAGTTTCTGTTTATGTTTCCTCTTCCTTCATGTTTTGCGAATCTTTGGTACGGCAAACAGCAACACCTTTTGGTATTGTTCTAGTAACCTTCGACTTAACTATGTCATCTACGTTTGGCGTTTTAATGAAAGGAACATTTTACGACAGCTTGTTTGAAGTCAAAATTGTGGCATTCGCCCAATTCCGAACCACCGGCCAACGCCGTTTTCTACAAAAATCGGCGGTCACTAAACCGAGACATCCTGAGTACTAGTGGGAAATCGGTGGATAAATTACGACAATTACAACTATATGGAAACACGATTGTTGTATTGTGATCGGTGACAGTCGCCGACTGAACTACTTTATCTTCTTCGAATTCAACGTTTGAATTGCTTATACTAGAAAGTCCCTTCGTTTCTCAATTTAAACATGATTTAAACCTCCTCTCAATGAAAACCTTAGTTCTGTTCCGCTTTCATTGTTTTGACGTTTCTGTTCCCTCTCCTTCCTCTCGTTGGCTGATTAATTATCAATTATGTAAATATATTAGTATCGCTTTGATAACGTTGCGCGATGGCAACAAAACGTCAGTGTAATAAATTTCTATAAATTGTATTTGTGGCTTTCTTATGTTTTGAAAAGATGACTTTTCATCCTAGTGTATTGAGCTGGGCTCTTATTCTCATCATTCCATTTAACTAAACTAATTATCTATTCAGTTTATGTAAAGGAAAGTCGATTCACTCGAAAAATTCGCAATGTAGAATGGTGTTTAATGTTTCAAAGCGATTTCGTCGTTCTGATATCAGACATGGTGAAACTTCTAGCAGACATGTCTATTTTTGGATTTAAAAACATTGTTGGATTCGCGGTCGCATTCAATCCTGGATGAAAGCTCAGCAAACCAGAACTCGATACATTATGTGAAATATTAAATATAATTTGTCTGCAGCACCCGCATTCGGGTCTTGACCAAAGTTGGGTAAACTATAGTTTTCATTTATTCAACAATTTTCATATTTCGAAAACAGCAATATTATATCAAAACAAGCTAATTAATTCACGAACGTGAATTGCATTGCTGACATTTTGGTTGGCTGATTTCGGACAGTTGATTCGATAAGCACGTAGTCGGAGTGAGAGGATCGCAGAACTCCGAAGACCCACCAGCTGGAATCCGAACCAAATCAATAGGTTCAAAGCTTGTTATAAATAATAAATTGACGAAATGGCTTTCCGTTGTTTACTTCATGTTGAATCCGGACTTGTAATATCGTATTTTCGACCCAAAAGTGAAAGTTCATTCTGATTTTTTCTGTGTATTTTTAGCAATAAACTGTAATAAATTTAATGAATCTGATTCTGATTTAATGCTAATAAAAAGGTTTAATAGGATAATGCTTTACTTATGTACTTGAATTGTTAACATTCAGTTGCATTTACTCGTCAATGCTATGAAACGGCTCTATCGCCAAATTCGGTTTGTATGACACTTTTCCCAAACTGTTTTACGTTTTCCAGCTCCTTTGGGACCGGTTGTTCTAATGCTTCTAACAAATCTCTCAGCTCAGGAGCTATTTTACAGTCCAAGGTTAAAAATGAAGTGGCCAAGCCATGTCTCGCCATTCTTCCCGTTCGGCCACAGCGATGAATGTAATCTTCGATTGTTTCCGGCATATCGTAATTGATGACATGGGTGACGTCTGGAATATCAAGACCACGCGATGCCAAATCACTAGCAACAAGAACGTCAACTTTACCCGCCTTAAACCCGGATGTCAACTTAAACCGATAATCCTGGGTCTTTTCGGAGTGAAGGCCTGCCGCATGGAACTGCTCTTTTCTTAGATGTCGGACAAGAAAGTCAACGGCTTGTATTGAGGAGGCAAACACAATAACCGGTGGGAATGTTGTTTCTCTGAGCACCTCTAAGACCTTGGCAGGTTTCTCGTATGTGTGGAGGAAAATAACTCGGTGTTCGATATTTGTGGCGGTTACTTGAACCGAGCCAACTTGAATCTCTACTGGATTCATCACCGCTGACCTCGCGAGCCGCTCTAGTGATTCGGGTAGTGTGGCAGAGAACAGAAGTGTCTGGCACGGTTGGTGCTGGACGGTCACCAAGCCGACAATCTTCCTCAGCTGTTCTTCGAGTCCCATTCCAAGCATTCTATCCACTTCATCCATCACGAGATATGTGATATCCATCAGGCGCAAGGCACCTCTTTCGCATAAATCGATCAGACGACCTGGGGTTGAAACCAACACGTCCACTCCAGCTTCAATCTGATTAATCTGTGACTTGATGGAAACACCTCCACAGATGGCTGCCACTTTGTAGCACATACCAGCAGAACTGGAAGATGTCTGTGGTTTACCAGGCCACGTTTCTGAAACGTCACCATTAAATATTACGCAACCCAAAAGCTTCTCAACGCTGACATGAATCTGTTGCATCAGTTCTCGCGTGGGAACGAGAATTAGTCCCACGGGATTCTCGCTTGGCATCCTTGGTGGTCGCTGTTTTAGCAAAATGGTCAGCGGCAAAGCGTATGCTAAAGTTTTCCCAGATCCAGTTTCTGCTAAACCAATAATATCTCTGCCACTCAAGGTACAACTTAAAGATTGCATTTGAATAGGAGTTGGGCGTAAATAATTTTCCTCCCTCAGATGCTCGATTACTTTATCATCAAGACGAAGATCTGCGAAGCTGTTTATCGGTGCAGGGCAATCTGAGCCTTTTATTTCTATGCCATTATACCAGCGAAGTTGGTCGGCATCTTCTTCAGATATCTTACCACCTTTGAAGCTTTTTTCGTAAAGTGACAAGACGCGGTTGCTTTCTCTTTCAGAGTACTTCAGTTTCTTTCTTAACGGTATGAAATCAGAGTCGTCATCCTCCGAAAAACTTTCCTCCATTTTGTTTTTGAAACACATTCGACAAACGAAAGGACTGGATACTAGATTTGGAATGCGCACGAGCTAATCGCAACCATTTTTAAATGCCAAGTATTTTTAATGTGGGCAGTTGGTGCTGATCAGTTTTTAGATGGTAGGAGAACCGTTACCCCTGCTTTTTTTAATTCAAATGCATTTTAAAGCACCTAATATTTAAAAAAACAAATAAAGCCAATCATTAGTTTTTCCTATAATTGCGTAGGAAATGAAGAAGTTCAAGAAGCGCTTAATCATATGTGAGCCCACGTTACACATCCTTCGGTCAGAGCAGGTTGGATAATTTTTGTGATGCTCTAGAGCTTTTGCACCGAAGTAAATAAGTGAGAGTAATTGCATTATTTTGTTGTAGTACAGCATGGGAATAAATATTTATATCGGCAGTGTGACAGTTCTGCTATCAGCGATATATTTACTCTTCTACGGATTTTTTGGTTCTTCTGCCATTCCAGCTATACGAATTCTTTTAGCAGCAGTTGGAGGGATAGCTTGTGGTTTGACACTCGTTTTGCGAAATAGCAAACTCAGGAAACCACGCGTACCAGAAAAGCCTCGAAACGTTCGAGAAATGTCGGAGTTTCTTGAGAAATTGACATTAACTCAGTTCCACGATCCATACAAGCACACAACAGTGGTAAGCAGCACAATTGATAAGGAAATACAAGAAATTTTTGACCTCTTTATCAGGGATTTTTGTCTGTCTTGGTTTCAAGACCTGGGCAAAGATGAGCATGCATTCAAAGATATACTTACCAAAGAAATGTGGGATACAACCAAGAACTTGGTTATAAAAATAAGACAAGTAGACGTTGTGAAATTCTTGTCTAGTGACATTGTTAATTTATTATGCAGCCATTTCCAGGAGCTGAGGTTGTCAGATCACAGGAGATTTCCTGAAAGTGCAAAACCATTTACCCTGCATTCTTGCCTGTCAAGTCCAGAGGCAGAACTGGAGTATTTACGGACAGCTTCTGAAGCCATTTTGTTTGCCCTTTTTTCTCCACGGAATTCAAATTCTTCTCCACTGAGATATCTATTAAGAGAGATTTTGGCCTATACAGTCTTTCAGCCATTGTTTGAATTGATATGTGACCCTGATTATATTAACCAGACATTGTTATTATACCTGGAGTCAAGAGAAAAATTATCTGAATCACATAAAAAAGACTATGCCTATGCAGAAACATATGAGGAGTTTATACGGTTGATTAACACAAGCCAAGATATTGAAGCAGTTAAGCAATTGAGGTAATGGTGAATTTCTGTATACAGTTCTTTTTCACATTTAAGGAATTTTGGTTAGGTTATAGGTAAGGAGGTGGTTTAAGGGCTTTGGGGATTTTGGAGAGATCCAGAGTTTTATGAACACCCCAGTTGCCAGTCAAATACTAATAATTAATTTTTACAGGTGGTTGCTCATTGCAGGTTAGAGAACAACCTCATTATATTGCTGGGATTTATGAATCTTGCTAAACTGGTTTTTATCAGTCCATTATCTTTGAATAGGTGAAAAAATCCATGGTAATACTTGAATAGAATAAACTTTCTAACTTTTTATTAATAAACAATTTTTATCCCTTTTTTCAATGACATTCTAAACTATGCTGCAAGGTTTAGCTTTGATGAAAATTGGTTTTTCACTGTTATTATGGAAAATACTAATTCTGTCTGGCTAGTCTTTAAACATCAACCAGTCTATAATTTTATAACAAAGAGCACAATCTCTTTAGGAATGAGAGCAAAATAAAATAAACTTTCATTTAATTATCTTAACTGTCATCTGGCATCATGTGAATTGGGGGTCATTGTCACAAAATGTTTAGTCATGAAGCTGTAAATTTGGCCTCCCATAAAAAATTGTGGCAATTGTGCCCTTGTTTATTCTGATGAAGTATCTACTGTTGATAAATGCAAATTTATTTATGGTTTAAACACAGCTTCATCAGTGTTCAAGCTCAGTGGATTTGTCCTTAATACCATGCAGGATTTAGAATTTTGTTGAACAAAATGGGTAATTCCATGCTAACTTAACACAGGCATGACAGCAACCTCCTCCAAATATCTTGAAATTGTGCAAGTGTTTAAAATGATATAAGAATGCTTTAAATATAAAATTTGAGTTTTATAGCTGCAATAGGTTTTGAGATATTGCAATTTGAAATGTTGCTGTAAATACACAAAATGGGCATGGCCAGCACCAAAATTTGCCACTCTTGCA
The DNA here is from genome assembly GCA_030142905.1 of Heliopora coerulea. Taxonomy (NCBI): domain Eukaryota; kingdom Metazoa; phylum Cnidaria; class Anthozoa; order Scleralcyonacea; family Helioporidae; genus Heliopora; species Heliopora coerulea. The sequence goes on from JASJOG010000014.1 coordinate 2,480,364, forward strand.
TTTTACATTTTATCTAATAATTTCATATCAATACTTGGTATATTCATAAAAATTTGCACAAGTATGTATTTTTACTTGGAGATTTCAAAAATTATACTTTTATATTTGTCCCTGCAACCAGTGCTCAGTTATAGAAAAGCAAAAAGTATAATAATGCATTTCTGCAACAGTGAAAAACACAATCTTTAATACAAATGTCTTTGTGGAAGCACTTCAGATGCATCACTGAAATTTTTTCCACTTCACCTCCACATGTTATTCTACTTTAGAAATAAATTTGGAGATGGTAAGTTACCACCTCCTAAAGTTATAGGCTTCTAAAGCTGGTTGAAGTACATTTATTGTGCATTTTACATGTTTCTAAGGTAAAATAAATACTTGATAATTAGTAAAACCAGCAAATATCTTCAAGTAATAAATTCTGTCATTCTTTCTAAAAGTACACATCATGCTCTCCAGAAACACTTCCCTAACACTGTGATTTCTTATTTTGAACAGTTTAATTACCATAGTTATTGCTTATTAGACTTACTGCACAATTAAGGGATCACTATGGTTTGTTCATAACTCTGTTCAAGATGTCTTGATCTTTAGACTGCAGTTTGTACTGCTGCCCAGTGATAGTTGTTGGAACACAAAGGTTGTAAATAATGTTCTCATCTGGAACCCAACAAATGTCATCTTGCACAGGCCAAAAACATGATCTGGCAAGGCACTTTGGCTGCATGAATTGTATTTTTACATCTCTTTGATCAATATCAATGTCTTCAATCAAACCAATAAAATGATATTCATCATACAAACAAACAACAAAAGTGTTAACTGAAAGTGCAAGGGGTTCTCTTTCTGGAGCAGACAGAAAATTAAATTTCAATGCATAATTTTGATCCATTGATGTCCTCTTTGTGCCAATGCAAGATGCGGAAAGTGGAACAAAGTGATGGCAGCTGCATTTTCCTGGTACAGTTTCAGCATTCTTGCATACAATTCATGCACCCAAAGTGCCTTGCCAGATCATATTTTTTGCCTGTGCTAGATGACATTTGTTGGGTTCCAGATGAGAACATTATTTACAACCTTTGTGTTCCAACAACTATCACTGGGCGGCAGTACAAACTGCAGTCTAAAGATCAAGACATCTTGAACAGAGTTATGAACAAACCATAGTGATCCCTTAATTGTGCAGTAAGTCTAATAAGCAATAACTATGGTAATTAAACTGTTCAAAATAAGAAATCACAGTGTTAGGGAAGTGTTTCTGGAGAGCATGATGTGTACTTTTAGAAAGAATGACAGAATTTATTACTTGAAGATATTTGCTGGTTTTACTAATTATCAAGTATTTATTTTACCTTAGAAACATGTAAAATGCACAATAAATGTACTTCAACCAGCTTTAGAAGCCTATAACTTTAGTAGGTGGTAACTTACCATCTCCAAATTTATTTCTAAAGTAGAATAACATGTGAAGGTGAAGTGGAAAAAATTTCAGTGATGCATCTGAAGTGCTTCCACAAAAATATTTACATTAAAGATTATGTGTTTTTCATTGTTGCAGAAATGCATTATTATACTTTTTGCTTTTCTATAACTGAGCACTGGTTGCAGGGACAAACATAAAAATATAATTTTTGAAATCTCCAAGTAAAAATACATACCTGTGCAAATTTTTATGAATATACGAAATATTGATATGAAATTATTAGATAAAATGTAAAATGCAAGAGTGGTAAATTTGGGTACTGGCCATGCCTATTTTGGGCTATTTATGGCAATATTTCAAATTGCAATATCTTGAAACTATTGCTGCTATGAAACTCAAATTTTGGATTTAAAGCATTCTTATATCATGTAAAATGCTTGCAAAATTTCAAGACATCTGAGAGAAGTGGGTGTCAAATCAGTATTTTTTGTGTTGAAATGACATGGAATTACCCAAATGTGATTTCAACCCTATGTAATAAACCTGGATTTTTATTACAGGTTTGACTGTTTTGATCACTACATAGTGGTCAGAAGTTGTGTTAGGGAGGTGGTTGGTCATGACAGGTCCATATGCATAAAACTCATCCATATAATGCAGATATGATTATGGGTGGTAGATAGATGTAAAATATATGGGAGGGATCACAAAACTTGGGTTATACTATAAGGGAATGGAATAAAATGAAATAATATGGAATAGAATTAAGCATTCTTTACTCACATAAATTCACCAGAAGTCCAATGAACTACAGTTCTCATATTTTGATCATTACCAGTACTTTGTGCAAATTAGTAAGTGCAACTCCCCAAAATACAGCAACCTCTCGTGATATAGGACAAAACTAAATCTGCATGTTTAATATGTCAAAAATTAATGTTTACACAATCAGGTCATTAGAACTTTATTTTAACTTTAAAAAGTTAATAATTTACTGTGTTAGGAGTGAGTCTGATGCAACTTGTTTGAGAGTGTACAATGTGTTTTTCATTCATCAATCAGATAATAATGCATACTCAACTCATCCACTGACAAATTATCAGAATTGATTTAAGTTGTCCATTTTCATTTGGTTTGATTCTTCCTATAATATTATTATAGTAATAACACTAACACTAATATCAGTCTGTTAACTGAACTCTCTTGAAATTTGTATAATTTAAAATATTGAAACACAAAAAGAAATCTCCAATTATCTACCTTAGTGTTTAGCATATCCAGATGGATGTTGCCCAATTATTTAACTCACTGTTTTAAAAGATTTGACTGGATACATGAATGTACAACAAGGCTGGTCAACCAAATACCAATTACATGAGAAAAGCTATCAGTTGTAGAGATGCAATGTTGGGAACAATCTTCCAAGTGAAATTAAATTGTCACTATCAGTTCATAGGTTTACCTCAAATTGAAGTCTATTAATATCTCACAAATCAATTAATCATTTTTAATTGTGTAGATAATTAACTTTTTATGTAATTACTTTGAAGGTAGTCCACAATTTATTATGGTTTTTGTCTATACCACCTATTGAAAGATAACCTCAAACTTCACCTCACTGAAGGTTTTTACCAGATGAGTAATGTCATCTGTTGTCAGTCAGATTAAATATTGGCCTTCATCCACCGCAGGGAAAAGGTTAACCATTTTAGATATTGATGCCTTGCTGCAATATTACCATGACTAAAGTAAAAGTGTCTTTATTTATACTGGATAACCCTATCAGCTACCTGAGCTGACCTTCCTAGAGGTCCAGTAAGGGTCACCCCTCATGGGTCCAGTGTTACTACAGGGGGAAACCGGAGTACTCGGAGAAAACCTGCGGTGCTTGGTAGAGTCAAACTGGACAACACTCTTCTCACATGTGACAGAAGTAACTTTAATCAGATAACAGCACGGAGCCGGAATCAAACCGTAGTCACAGTGGTGAAAGACACGTGCACAACAACTGTGCCACCAGCACCCCATAACGAGAATAACAACTACATCAAAACCAAAAACAATCACTAATAGCTATCGCAGTGATCGTGTAACAACCGTAATAGCAATTATAAAATAACAAGCATCCTACTTACGCTCAGATTGTATGAACCTCATTTTCGCTTAGAGTAAAGAGACGTAGTTGACATCATTTCATTTTACATAAAAAAAAGAGACGTTGATGGTGTCACGAGAATCCGAAAAACACCGGTTCCTGTATTTTATAAAACATACAGAAAATTGCTATCAAACCACTGCACTAATAGAAACATGAATGATGCTATTTCAACCAGAAAAATAGCCGAAAACTCTCCGATATGTCTCCTGTTTCCAATCGGCATTTTTCCGGTTGAAATGATGTCGATAAGATAGGAATACATTGCCCGGTCACGCACACCTTGAAAAGATGAATATCATCAGTTGACAAAAGGTGGCATAAAGATGAATATCATCTATTTAAGGGAAATGAAGACTCCCACATGCAATAGGTTGTTCCTGAAGTGATATAATGCAGAACTTGTAGGGGCGCGCCGTGCACCTTATTGCCATTTTGCTATCCGCCTGGATACCGAATAGTTTCTTGTTTCTCATACGCCAATAACTTTGCAAAGTTTGTCGTGTTATCTTCAAAACAATTTAAACCAGGACGAGGATTTAATCCAAAACAGACAATTTTGCAGCAAAATTGATACTTGAGTGATATTTTTGACAAATCGTAGATAACTAGTCCGTATTAATATATTCATTAAAATAGTTTTCTGTGTCTGAGATATGTACTTAAGCGTGGCCATGCGTGAGAGAATGATGTTTACTTCTAGCTTTTGCTAGTTTGAGTTATTAGTTACATTGTTTCCGGATGATTTTTGAAAAAGGATTTTGTTTTTTTCGTTTGTGCTTTTATTTTGTATTAAGCCTTTCAGGGTCAGCGTCCTGTATACAGAACACCTCAAACTAAAGAACGGATTGCAGAACAAAGCGAAAACAATGACAAAACAATGAACCACAGAAAACAAATTCAACCTTTAGCGGGTTAATTCACAGATTCGAAGTGGAAATTAGAGGCTGATTACATGTTGAAATTCAGTCCGGACTGAAATTCCAGCCCGGCCTTCGGATAAAAAAACTTGAAAAACGGAGCTCGCGATTACATGAAGAAAGTTTCATCCCGGTCTGAAACTTCAGCCCAGTTTGAGCTTACCAGGTTAAAAAATCCCTTGTAATTGCACGAAAAAATTTCAGCTCTGGCTGAAAAGATGATTTACAGGCGTGGGAAGATGCAAATTGCCGAAACAACAAAGGCTACCAACAAATTCCTGCCAGGCTTCCGATTTCAGTTTTAGTCCGAGCTGAAATATTTCATGTAATCGGGACTTTTTTCAACCTGTACTGCCGGGCTGAAATTTTCCCATGTAATCAGCCCCTAATTATCAAGTTATCTGGCCAGATAATTGAACTCTCTAGTCGAATCCCGGACAGTGGGAAAGAATCCGCTATCTAGCCGAATTGTGTATCCGGTGCACTCCTTACTAACACCAAGCAGCTGCATTGGTTAGTTATTTATGTTTTTCGCAATCATAGGTATCATATTATAGCTGAGATTATGCAAGCGACAAGTATTAACAATCTGAAGGGACTAGATCATCATGGCAAACAAGGACAATCGTATGACAAAGGCGAGATGCTTCGTTCCCGTAACCTTAAGAGGTACATAAATCAGTGCACAGTGGCGAAGTCTCAGTGTGAAAAGCGTATCAAAATGCTTGGTGGACCAGACTACGCAAACCACGGCACCGATGGCGTCATTGATGATAGCAACACCCTGCCACGCCGCAAACTGAATGCCAAGCGAAAGAAAGTATTGACTTACTCCGAAATCATTGATAATAGCCTGGCGAGGAGTTATTTTATGCAATTTCTTGGGCATAATGGAGCAGGGGATATGCTAAGGTACTTAACGCTAAGATGTTTTTACCTCCCTAAATCCATTTTTCCTTCTCCTTGAAACTTTTAAACCTTTAACCTGCATTAAAGAACTCGTGGCTAAGCTCTCAAAATACACGTTTCTGACATTCGAAAATTTCCTTTATCAAATGTAAATCCAATTTCATGTAATCAATTTTAAATGGTAAATATTTGTTCGATGTACTCCTTCAATTCACCGGCATTGCCATCATTATAGAACAGAACTCATATAAAAGTTCTTGGCAGTGATCTTCGTAGCTCCGTTGGCAGAACGCTACACTATAGATTATCACGGTGGTGGGTTTGATTCCCAGCCTCAGGGCCAAGAGCTGCATTTTTCGCTACTCGTCCCAGTTGGGTCTTAAAATGTACTATTCTGACACTCGAACATTTCCTTCGTCGAAAATGAGGTCTATTTCACGTAATGGATTGAAAATGCTAACTATTTGTTCAATGCACCCCTTCACTTTGCCAGAATTACCACCACTATAATACTGAACATGTGGCCCTCCTCTCGGCAACGACCATCTTAGCTCAGTAGGCAGAGCACTACATTCGCGGGATTGCGGGTTCGATTCCTGCCCGGATGCCCAAGAGTGTCATTTTTCACAACTGGTCCCTGTTGGGTCTTAAAATATATTATTCTGAGTCACTCGAAATTTTCACTCATCAAATATGAACTCCATTAAATGAGAAGACACTTCAAGACAGACAGGCAAATAGAAAGACTGAAAGATATACACACAGGTGGATCGCTGGATTGGTGGATGATTAGATGAGCTAGTGAGTTGTGGATGAGCATTGGTGGGTGGATAGGTATGTATGTCGGTGAGTGGGTGAACACGCCGGAGGGCGGGCAGACGGACGGAGCTGTAGTACTTGTACATCGCGCAAATTTAATTATAATCCTGTATAATGGTACACTAATTTTTAGGGCATGTCTAGTGTTAATCTTGTGTGGCTTAGAATAACTAGAATTTATCTTTGTGTTCGATTTCTTTGGAACGTTATAGGTTTTGGTTGGCTGTTGAGAACATGAAACAGTTAAAGAAAGTTAAACCAGATAAACTTCAAGAAAGTGCTAGAGATGTCTATAATCTGTACGTGGTCCCATCTGCAAAACACGCTATTCGCGTTGATTCAACGCTCGTTCGGAAAATGGAAGTGTATCTGACAGATGGGCTGGACGATGAAGGGTTCTTTGAAGCGCAAAAGCAAATCTACCGTAAAATGGAAGAGAAGTTTTACCGCAAATTCGTAATTAGTGAAGAGTATGTGCAATATATCTGTCAGCTTGAGTCCGCCTTGGATCATTTTCGCTCCCAGCAAGGAGATGAAGGAGAAGAACAACTATTGTTGGACTGGAGTGACGGAACTGAAAATTTTGATCAACAGGTAATAAATGGTGTAGATGTACTAGTAGTCTTCGCTCAAAAGAATCGAATATTTATGAAAAATGCGTTTCTTTTCCCTTTTTCTTTTTCATCCAGTTTGCAGTTGATTTTACTGCCATTACGTTAACCTGTTTCCACATATAATGATGTACTTGCTCGTTTACTCACACAGACAATCACTAATTCACTCACTCGCTCACATCAATGCGTTCTTGAAATAGTCGGACCTGTTTATTATGAAAACGAGATTACTTAAGACGTTATTAGGTTTTTCGTAACTATGCGACTTACTAGAGAATCATATAAACCTTCGTGATCCTTGAACGATTTCTGTCTGATTTTTACTTGGATAAGGCGTGTGTATAAGGATTAAAATATAAATGAGCAGTCGTTAATAGGATCTAACTTTGAAGTGGCATTAAACCGTTGACAGGGATCTGCGAACTAATACAAGATTATAACAACGCAGTTGATATGACAATGCCCAGCTTGATAAAGCATGGCGATGTTTTGTGCTTCTAGAGACTCGTGACTTTCCAATAAGCCATAACGTTGTGTACAACCTGTGACGTCATTGGACAGTGGTTATGTTATGTCCAAAAAAAGTAAAATAGACTAAGTATCTTATGAAGTTTATTCCAGTTTTTTTCAAGTAAGGCGAACCTCATCTCCGTTTCATCTTATCAATTTGATTGTTGTTATCATCTCAACATTTCGGGTTTTCACAATCGTCACAGTAACTATTGTCGATTGACAATGGATATTCTCGTTGAGAATCGAAGCAGTGATGTATTCACGACTAGTGGAAACGAAGACCAGGTTAAATTTTCTCTATTATTTTCTTTTTGTTCCGTTCCCTGTAGATGTCATCTAAAGTCGACGGTGAGTAGAAAGCGTTGTTTCAGCGTCAGCTCTGCTTCAGTTTGTTCTGTTTGTTCAGGGTTTTCTCTGCTGTGTTTGGTTTTGTTGTGTTGTATTGTGTTTGTTTTGTGTTCATTTGCCGTACGAAAAGTTCACGCTCCATTTCACAAGTGAAAGAACGCATGATGTTGGAACATATTCCGATACGAACCTTTTATTTCACGTACGAAGCTGCTATTTTTCAAACATGAATTATCTGATTCACTTGTGAAACGAGATGACTCTATAGAGTTATGCATGTGAAAGCTTGTCATGTGAAACATGTAGTTCACATATGAATTTTCATTTCGCATTTAGGAAGTAGAAAACATTTTTCTACCTTCAATAGACAAGTTTTTGTAGACACTTGTATTAAACATCTGAGACAAATGCTGCAGTCAGATTGGCCAGGCTATTCGATATTTAATTAACAATTAGATTATAAACAGGAAGTTTCCCTGAGCACAAAATTTCTGTCAAATTCATGGAAATTGTGAGCGAGAAAATCTAATTGTTTCAGTAGAAACTTATTGTAGCTTTTCAAATTTATTAATCAATCAATCAATAAATAAATAAAACCTTATTTATGGCCAAATCACTCCGCCTTATTGCATAACTTGCGGCTGCTCGATATGAAGCGAGCATTATATCGAACGTTGATTAACATTAAGATTGTGAACTAATTATATCGAGTGTCATTAGTAACTTGCTTATAAACTCGAAATTTCTATGTGTTTTCACAATACAGAAACACGAAGGCTATTTCATATTACAGTCAACTCTCTTTTAACGGACACCTTTATAAGACGGATACCTCTCTAAGACGGGCAGCTACTTTGGTCCTGGCCATTTCTCTGTTGTTTTCCTTTTCTCGAATTCCCTCTAAGACGGACACCTCTCTAAAACAGACAACGGACACTTTGAAGCAGTCAACGGACAGCTCAGAAGTGTGTTTTTATTGGGAAAAGTACCTCAAAGTATAATAGAATGAGGTTAATGGTCGCCTGTTGGCGCCATTGAATGCTGTTTGGTGCAAATGGTTGCGTATTTATGCTAAGGAATGCGACTTCCTATGCAAATATTTTAATTGAAAGTGACAAACGCATCGTGTGCCAATTCAATAAAACGAATGTATTTTTGCGTTAATGAGTTTGAGGTTAGCGTTAATAAAAGTATATTTCCTGGTAATGAACAGTAAAAGGTGTAAAGACGCCACTCGTATTAATAACCGGAAATTTAAATTTTATTCTTTAAATTTAAATTACATGAAATATTTCTAAACAAGCACTACATTAAAATTTTCTTCAATTTTACTGTAGTGCCTGTTTAGAAATAAATCAATCATGCCATGTTCAAACACCACGTGGAAGGAAAGAAATTAGTGCAACAAAATTGCAACAGTCAAGTTCTTGGTCTTTTAAGTCAACTGCGGCTAGCCGCACTTGCGTTTTCTTTCGTCTTTCCTTTCTTTTCAGTTCTTGTCTCCTGATTTCCGACAATAGCGTCTTCGACTATCATCTTTCCCTTGGCCTTTTCATGTTGTATTACTTTTGTTACCAGTTTCCAATTTGTAATAAACGACCCGCCCCAAACCGCTGTTTATTTATTGTACGTGCCTTCTGGATCACTGGTGTCAGGTCACCTCGACTCTCCATAAGCCGGACACCTCTCTAAGACGGACAGTTGGAACGGGTCCCGACGGTGTCCGTCGTAGAGAGAGTTGACTGGATATAAAATAACCAAGGTATTTTCGTTTTCTCGTGACAATGTCATGAGAATTCGTCTCAATGTCTCTATCCTATAATATAAAACGATATCGTCAGCCCGCCCAGCCGTGTCTCTGTACGGAGAGAAAACGAGGCTTGTGCAGCTTAGTTTTTCAAATTTATTAATAAATAAATAAAACCTTATGGCCAAAACACTCCGTCTTATTGCACAACTTGCAAACCTATTGAGAAAAAACGAGGCTTGTGCAGTCTGGACGTGCGTTGATTGCTTGTTATTTTATTAATGCAGTTGGAATATTATTGTATATGAAATACGTGTTCATATGTGAAATGGCGTATTAAAGGTTTGTAAGGCCTAATTTAGTTTTTTGTTCTGGTTTGATCAAATGCTAATTACTAACCATTCGATCTCTCGCACATTCAATAATTACTGTAAAATCCTGTCGATTGCGCAACATAAATTTTATTACTGCATCTAACTGTTTACCAAAAAATAAAATAACATGACTCGACAACGTACGATGCCGTTTGACAGGAGGCGAAACGACATGATTTGGCTCGGCAAAATGTGGCATAACGATTTGAACAGGCAAATCAAGTGTTCTAACTGGTCTGAAATCTTTTGAAGTGAATTCAGCGTCAATTCATTGTGTCATGACATCCAAAATAATTTCTTTTTAAACAGGGAAAAAACCACATTCTATAGAGGAAAGGAATGATTATATCATAAAGAAACTATCAATACTGGACCAGAAACTTGCCTCGAAGGTAATATCCCGTTCTGTTTGTAATGTATAAGAGATTGTATTTTAAACATTGAAAGATATGCTAGTTCGTATCTGACAAACGTGGAACTTCGTCCATCAATCGTAGTCAGAGAACGTTTCTGGGTCAAAGACGAAAATCGAACCCGCAATTTCATGATCACCGATGAGCTGCTCTAACCATCGAGCTACACGTGATAAATATGGCGGAGCGAAGGTGACATTTGTGAAGCGTTCTGATGTAGAACGTTTCTCCTGCGAAGTGTTGACATGCGAAAATGTCTTTTTGCGAGAATGTCATATTAGCGACCGAACTGTATGGGATTTACTGCTGCACTCCTTGTCAACCCCTTAGAGTTCGGACGCTAATATTGTATCTTTGTTAAAATACAAATTAATTTCAGTGACCATATTTACAGGCTATTTTTACCTACCTTACCCCCTGCCTGCCAACCGATATCTACCCCCTACCTATTCACCTACCTACCTTCCTACTTTCCTATCTGCCTATCTACCTACCTACCTACCTACCTACCTACCTACGTACCTGCCTGCCTCCCTCCTTCCCTCCCTCCCTCCCTCCCTCTCTCCCTCCCTCCCTACCTACCTTACCCACCTACCTTACCTACCTACCTTACCTTACCTACCTACCTACCTACCTACCTACCTACCTACCTACCTTACCTACCTACCTACCTACCTACCTACCTGCCTGCCTGCCTGCCTGCCTGCCTGCCTGCCTGCCTGCCTGCCTGCCTGCCTGCCTGCCTGCCTGCCTGCCTGCCTGCCTGCCTGCCTGCCTGCCTGCCTGCCTGCCTGCCTGCCTGCCTGCCTGCCTGCCTGCCTGCCTACCTACCTACCTTCCTTCCTACCTAACTACCTACCTACCTAACTACCTACCTACCTACCTACTTACCAACCTTCCTTCCTACCTACTTACCTACCTACCTTACCTGCCTACCTACCTACCTTCCTAACAACCTACCAATCCACCTGTGTACCAGCTTACCTCGTAACCTACCTTTGCATGCATATGTGTGAGCGTAGGTATGTACGAACATGTAAGTGTATCCGTGTGTGACTACCTATGTCATTTATGTATAAATTCGTACATATGTACTTATACACGAACATACGTACAGTATACAAGCATACGTACCTTCATGCATAATGCTCACAAACGTATTATAAGATGCACTAATTTATGATTTGACAAATACTCAAAGATAAACATCATCAATGTTTCTTTACTTTAGACACAAGAAGTTGAACTTGTGAAGAAGTTGCATGACATGCATATCCAGGTATGACCAACCATATATTGACAATACCGGACGTTTGTCTTGTTCATAAACTCTAAGCATGATCTCCAAGCCGATAAGGGGAATGAAAAACGTGACTTGTGATAATCGGTGAGACGTTCATACCATTGAAAAGTTACCCTCAAAGGTTGCATTCTTAAAGCATTCCCTTGCTTATCAGGACTTTGTTGCAACAGTGCTCTGAGAGTCAAGTATGATAAAGGCAGTATGTTTGGCAAATATTAAACATGCATACCCATTTCTGGTCTTCTCCCGTCGGTTTAATCACTTGAAGAGAATATTTTGAAACGAGGATATAAATTGCCTTTTCTTTGTTTTATTATACGGAGGGAACACTAAAAGCTTGGGCACTGGCACTTGCTTGAACGTCGCTTTTTTCTAGGTATTGGAATAGCAGTGTGTGAAGGCACAGGCACTATATGAGTGGATTGTACCCTGGCACCGCACAAAGGCGCAGTCTATGGCATGCACATGATTTTTTCAGTACCCATGCTTGCTTTTCACTCTTGTCGAGGCTAAATTACAGGATGAAAAGCAATCCAGAACTCTAAGTCTAAACAGACGCGCATTTTAGTTACAGTGGCTGTGAACCGTACCTGGGAACCTAGTCTGAACTGGACCAAGGAGTGTCAGTTTATGTGCTGCGCTCCCTGTACATGCAATGCCCTGAACCATCGTGTTCGATGTATTTCAAGTTCTCTAAATCAAAATGTGTAGTTTCGGTGGTGTTAATCATCATTCAAGATACGTACAGTATGCTCATATCCCGTACCGTTTGTCAATAGGCTTAGGTGTGTCATTTTTTATTTAGGGAAAATCACTTGAAAAGGAAATCGAGAGGCTTAAGAAAGAAAAATCTGACTTAGAGGCCCACATGGAACGTACTGGTAAAGATAACTTTCGTGCATTATTGTGTCTGCTAAGGGCGCCTGGAATGCTGTACAATTTTTGTAGTTCAGCCGACAAGTATCTAGTCATGATATCCACGTCCTATCAGGGTCTTGCAACTCCTGTAGCGTTCCTGAAACATTTCCCTTGTCCCGCCAGACGCGACGTTAGCATTTCTAAACTATATATTTCTTAAAATGAATGTGCACAAAATCGATGTCATGAAACAGTTATGAAATGGCGGTGGGGAAAAAATGTCAGACAACGATGACTAGATAAAAGTTATTCAGTTTCTGAAGCACAACATCGTAAATACAAGCAAAAGCCAAAAGTGGAGCTTGAACAATACCTGGGTTGCTATTTATGAATTTTGTTTTAAAGAATTAACTTTAGCCGATTTTGTTTTGCTGGAGATTTGGCAACAGGGTTTTGTTTATTTTTCTTGTTTTTTTCAAAAAAAAAATCGTTTTTTTTTTTCAGAAAAAAAAATTAATTTTAAATTGGGTAAGGTTAAATAATATATCGAAACCTTTTGCTTTTATCGAATCATTTACGGGTCATCTTTGTCGACTTTCCAGCAACGGTTTTACCTTAATCATCTATGTCGCATATGTTATTGTGGTCGGTTTTGACATCAGCTTACTGATTAGAATTTCTTAAAAGGGATTTAAGAAGAGAAAGAAGTCTTCCATCAGAGCTCAATGTAAACCATGAATTGTCATCCATGATTCATTGTTTCAATGAAATACTAAAACTTAAGTCACTTTGCCAATCTAGCAATGTTCCTTAATAGTGAAATGCAACAAGAAATATCACATATTCCCTTACGTGCAAGTGACTTTGTAAAAGTGAACTGAAGTACGTTTCCCTGTTGTAGAAATTTTAAAGGTACAGACGCGAATTTGTTGGACCTAAAGTAGTCAAAATTTGGACCTTGTCGGAAGTACGTCATAGATGGGATGAACCGAATTTTTATTTTTTAAAAGACTTTTTGTTGTTAACGACTACTAAGGAAACTAAATAGTCTTTTATGCAGCATTTCATCATTCAAACACATTGTTTTTTAAAATTTAACTTTCCTAGCTTAAGTTTTCCCCTGTTAAAAAAACTCACAAGAAATTGGCTGAGTCCATTATCAGCCGTGATCTCATTGCGAGCATAAGCTTGCGAAAGTGCTTTTTATTTATCGTTTCCGAAGTAGGTAGAGTTTCTGCGACACTTGGACTTTGCGAAGGGAATGTTAATATAATTTATCACATGCTAAAACAAAAACTATGGGATTCTTGTCGCGTTTCTCCTTTAGTATGCACTTGTGTAAAGCTGCATTCTCCACGAACGAAACATATTCTGGCACAGATAAAAAGTAACGTTCAGTTGTCTGTCTATATCTGATGAACAAATTCTATCGCAGTAATATAATACCTGTATTCATGAACACATTTCTCGTTTTAGAGCTGTGGTGTGATAACATCGGCAAGTGGAGAGTTCAAATTCAAAGTGCTTCGGTGAGGGAAGTTCGTTTGAAGTATTCGTAAGCGAATACTGCGGGGGGGAGGTTTTCGTTAGCGTATACCGCATGTCGTTTAGAAAAATACCGTTCAATTGATTCCTATACTGGTGAATTGTCTTATTCTCGTGTTACTCATTTGACATGATCGTTATAGGTTACAAATAATGTTAGAATTCTTAGGTTGTTGCTGTTCAACTTTTCGCTGCAGGTTTGTGTTTTTGTCATTTAACAGATCGAAATCACAAACGATAAGCCACATCCCATTTACATTTTGATGGTTCATCGCTCGTCGTCCCATGGGGATAGTGAACCATCATCGGAAACGGAAGGATGGATGATCGCTCGGACGTTGAAAGATTTCCACACTCTTCATTCGAAACTGAAGGAGGTAAAGTCGGTATTGCTCTGTCGAATGAACCTGCTATGCGTTGCGATCTCGAGACTCACAGTTTTGCTTGGTTCAATTATTGGCTGATTTGGCGTAAGGCCAAAGTCAAGGTCACACCTCGCAAGTACTTGGACTGATTTTCTACGTAGGTTAAACATACGTAAAATTTGATTATGGATTACCTTTATGTGTTTAGGTGTATAAAACTCCTGCGTAAAAACGTCGTGAGACAAAACATAGCGCTGGTGAATTTGCTTATTTATATATATTTATTTATTTGTTTGTTTGCTTGTTTTTTGTTTGTTTATTTATTTCCTTTTTGTCTGTATGTCTATCTGTCTGTTGATTTATTTATCCATTTGATAGTAATTTTATACGGCAACATATCAACCAGTCTTAAAATGCAACTAAGAAGCTATTAAACTAAAAACTGTTGTTTTTCACAAGGATGTATGTCTATATTGCAATATTAAAAGTGATGAGTACAAGTTTTCCGTATGACCACAAAATATTGCGAACTGTTGAAAATACTAATGACTACCCTATGACTAAAATATAACCTTGATAATATCATGTTAACAAATTTATCAAATGATCTTATCTTAAGTTAATTTATCTTATGTTGTTTTATCTGATTTATCATGCGTTATTTTGTATTACGTCTTATTAGACTAAAGTATTTTAGACATGAACACAAGCGTAGCTAAAATTCCTCTTCTTAGCGTTCCTAAACTCTGTAAGAAATCTGAGCTCGACAGGAGTGACGTTGGTATTATAGTAGGATAATGGCTACAGCCCTTTCATGTGGAAAAAATGGATCGTCTTTCTTGGTATAATCTGCAGAATAAGTTTGCAGTGTTATTTTAGCTGTAGCGTTGAGAAAGTTATTAGTCACACGTGTTTCTAAAATGCCAAAAATGGGCTTCGCAAGTCTTCATAAATTTCCAAAGTGCATGGGCGAGCGTACTTACAGACTCCTTACAAATGCAAAAACTACCGACGGGCTGGCTGAAAGAGTGAGCTCGTTTCTATCATCATCTTCAGAGCTTTATGGATTTTGGACGGCGGGAGAAAGCCACCTTAAAGATAAATGACCCTCGTTAATGACCATGAATTACTAAATTTTTGAATGTACGTCAATCGCATAAAAAGAATGCATCAAAATTCATTAATAATTCATCATTAAAATTCAGCAGAAATTAATGTTTTATCATTGTCTGTTAACTTTGATAACGAACTGATTAATAAAACGATTCTGTATCACGTTGACCGACAATGCTGTCTTTTGCTCGTCTTCTTCACCGTAAAACTGATGTCTTTTCACTTCTTAGAAACTTTTTACAATTTTCCACAAATGACTTAGAGCAAGTTATTGACAAAATTCGTTTCTGTTCTGCATTGGAATTTTTAATTCCACAAGACCTTTTGCGAGTTTATTTTTATTTCAGCCCTCTATATTTATAGTGTTGTAACCGTCTCAAGAAAGACCCGCCTTTACCTAGCAAAAAATGGTTTAAAACGTTCGATGACGAATTCTTAAACAACTCCCAAGGTGTTCTGGAAGAGTACCTCCAAGTAAGTAAAGTTAGTTCGTTGGTTGGTTAGTTTGTTTTTGTTTTGTTTTTACTTTATTTAAACGCGGAATCTCCTCATTTTTACATAATGTTCTTTTACAGCGCAATGTAAAATGTAGAAAAGAAGTAGAAAATATTGCAGTACTCGATTCAATATTAAGATAAAATATCAATTAAAATAGGAATGCTCAATTTAAAATCGGGTGTCCAAAATTACTATTTAATAAAACTTGCATAATTTACAAAAATGCAGGTTAAAAAAATTCGTTTTGTTTCTATGGGCCTGTTTACACGAACCCGAGTTGGGCGTCAACCAGGGTTAGGTCGTCAACCCGTCTCAACCCGTCTACGAATAAACTCCTGCAAACGTTTATATGATAGCCGGATCAACCCGCTTTTGAAGACCCGGGTTGGCGTGGACGTGACGGTGTGAAATTTTATTCGAATCTTCATGGAAGCACGGGTTGAATTGACCCGGGTTCGTGTAAAGTAGTGGTAAATGCATGAACCCGGGTTAATTCTCTTAACCAGAACGCATGATCACTAACCCGGATCCGCCGCTCCATCGCCGCGGGTTGAGTGAACCAGCCTTAGATGGATGGCAACCCGGGCCTATGTAAACATAATTTATTAACAACCAGGGTCGGCGGCGAACCTGGGTTCGCGTAAACAGGTCCTAAATGTTGTGCATGCCTTCAGTTCTATTCTATTTTACATCATCAGAAGAGGTGTGTTTGCGACCCCAGTTGAATTTTCATACTGCTACAAACTCTTTTCTGTTGATTTCCTGAATTTGCCCGCGCGAAAGTAATGTTGAAGAGACTGTTGTTAACTTTAAAAGCTACTTTGAGTGTGAAGATGACCACCTCCCCCGATAATGGAAACTTCGGATGAAATATAAAAAACAGCGTGCGAAATAGGTGATTTTGAACGAAACAGAAAAAGTCTAAACATACTGGGCTCCCAAAAAAAGAGTAGACGAGGTTCTGGAGTATCAAGCGAAGGCCCTCCTAAGAGTAAAATGTGAAGTGTAGAAAAAAGAGTCGGGTATCAAATGTGCAAAAACCATGGGAGGCAACTATAACTAGTGAAGTGAGCAGAAAAATGAAAAGAATGATAATTAAAAGGAAAGTCATTTGCTCTATCAGTGATCTACGAGAGCAGTGTTTCTCATGACTGCGTTCAACTGGACTATCAAGTTCAACATGCAGCTTGTACCTTCAGACTTCAAACCGTGTTTCGCAATGAACTGAATCTTTGAGAAATAAGCTGTTCTCCATAGAGGTCGATTAAGGGCCACCCCTCATGGGTCCAGTGTTACTACAGGAGGAAACCGGAATACAGTGGAACCCCGTTAATACGACCACCGTTGGGCCGAAAAAATTTGGTCGTATTAACGGGGTGGTCGTATTAACGGGGGTGGATCAGATACGTAACAAATGCTTTTTTAAATGACGTCATGGCAAACGGAGTCAGATTTCAATTAGCATAACTCTAAAACCACAAAATAATCCACAAATAAATTTTATTAACTGAACACAACTCAACAAAATTAACCAAATGAGATGAATAACCCTGATAATAAACCCCTATATTAGTTATTTAAATTTATTTAGGTTTAAAATATCTGTAAGCTTCCGTTGGTTTTTCCGACACACTCGGTTTGAGCTTGGCAGATTACTCTGGCGAGTTCATTTGCCATTTTTGAATTTCCTTTCTGTTCGAAAAGTAAAGCAGAGGCTAAAGTTATTGGAACAGGTGTCAATTGGGGCGGGGGATATGGAATGGAGATTCCATGCATTTACAAATTTATGGGGCAGGAAAAGAACATTGACTTGCTAAGCAATTTGCTGGACATCCCGAATAACCTATCCGTTAGAGTCGAAATGGAATGTGGCCAAAAGAGAACAGCAGAGGAAAGTGGCAGAAAAAAGAAGCCAAGAAAAAGACAAAACGACCCAAAAACATATTTAATCACGTTCTGTCTGTTTAATAAAAATTAAAATGAATATTGAAAAACGTTTAAGTGTTAATTATTTGCCGTATGTGTAATTGATTAAGATAATTATACACCGCATATCAGAATTTGATATCAAAAAGGCATTACTCAACACGTTGAGTGGTCGTATTTAACAGTAGGAGACGTCAAAATATGGTCGTTGGTCGTATTAACGAGGTGGTCGTATTAACGAGGTTTTCAGATCAGAAAAAAAGTTAGTTCTTATTCGGGGAAAAAAAAAGTGGTCGTATTAACGGGGTGGTCGTAAGGCGGGGTTCCACTGTACCCGCAGAAAACCTGCGATGCTTTGTAGAGACAAACTGGACAACACTCTTCTCGCATGTGACCAAGGCAATTTTAATCAGATAACCACACGAAGCCCATATGTATTGAGTATTAATCTACTTATGGGTTAATACTCAATACATATGGACTTGTTTTACTACAGCGCTGTGTACTATGTTAAAACAATACCATTTATTGATTATTACGTCATGTTTAAAGCTCTTACTGCGAGTTTTTTAAACGACCTCGGAAACGAACCCCTTTACTCGTTAATTCGCGAAGAAAGTTTGAAAATTAATGTTTTCTGAGCCGCCAAAATTTAAGGAGAAAAGTAAGCGTGTTTTTATCACATCTAGAGACACGACATGGTTATGATTTCTTTTAGTGTTTTTTCATGAATTATTAATGCGTTTTATTCATACCTTGGAAGTGAAAACGTGCTTCCTACTGGTTACCGTAATTTGCTTAAATTTCAAGGAAATCTCTAAAAACTACTTCAAACTACAAGAAGTGCCTGCATTACAAACGTGTTGTCAGTGCAACTACATTTTCCATCAAGGCAGGATCACTGTAAGAAACTGGGACTCCCTGGGTCTGTGCAGTCCAATGCAAAAGATTATCCAAACCTTAAAAATAGGGCTGCAGGATTGATTATGATTATGGATAATGATGGACTTCAGCTTGGCACTTTTGACGCTTTAGGCGAAGAAGCTTAGAAATTCAAAGAACGAAAACAAAGGCAAAACATAAACACAAGGTTATACATGGCATGCACACTGAACTGTCCTGCAGGTCTATTTACGGATAAAAGTGAGATCACGGAATATGATCTAAAGGGCTCTTCTATTTTGCTTCAGTTACTACTCCCTAAAACAGAAAGTTGGAAGAAGAAAATTGGCGATGTTCAGGCGAAAATGCCAGTCGTTTATACTATTTTCAAGAATGGAATTGCTGCTCATATTTTTTCATAGTTCTTAATTAGCAAGTAAATTTTACCTCTAAATTATGAATATTTTTACTCCTAATTTGTTACCATAATTGTTTACCGTTGAATACGCTTCTCTTGGAAATCGAATGTATTTGAAGAGGCTCTGCTTCCCTAAATAAAGATTACTTTTTTCTTTGGTGTTTAGTTCCTTAGTTACATACTTACTCTCTCACTCACTCCGCATACTTTCCATGCGTACACCCGGCCAGTTGTTATCATCTTATCTATCTCATTCAAAATTTGCCCTCCCCTAATAGTGCGGACATATTTTCCGGTATATGCATTAATTCTTTTTATCCGTCAGGTACTTCTGGAAGACCAAACGCTTTCATTAAGTGAAGAACTCTATCAGTTCCTTTGCCCCAGTATAGAAAACCTTCAGCAGATCCCAGCGTAAGTTCGGTTTATCTTTTTGTCGCCGCCGTTGAAACATTTTGCTTAATGTTACCTTTGAATGTACACATCTATTGGCCCTTTACATAGATGGCTGCCCATTCAATATTCTTTAATGTACATTTAAATTAGCCTTTCAAACCACGTTCTTGTGTTGAAGGCTAGAAAGGCTAATTTAATTTGGCGGCCATATTTGCACAGGGTCCATAACATATGGAGAGGTCATGTTTTTATTTTATCAGGCATTTGATTAGCTTGTAAACGTTCCTCTGCATGCCAAAAGTCTACGTTTTCGTTTCAAAGTGTCCAGGTAACATTCGCTACGAAATTCAACTGCACAGGACAATGTAAAAGCATAAATTTAATATAAACTCCAGGCTACATTTGAAGTTGCTTCCAAGTAAGTTCGTTTGAAGACAACGTTGTATTCAAATAAACCTTATTGGAGGAAACCATTTTCTTATTTTGCTCTACGGTAAAGGGTTGTGAACTTATTCAATAGACATAGCCGGGAGTTGACGAAGGGTATTTAATTCAGGCAATTTAAAGTGTAGTACTGCTGTAAAAGTTCAAACACGAGTTTGAGTGTTTCATCAGTGGTTCCAAACATGAGAGAAAAATAAATGAAAACCAAGGGAGATTCCCCCAAGTACAAAACAATGGTGACGCGGAAATCTGAAATAATTTTTATTTACTACGTTTCGACTATCTTGTAGTCATCATCAGGAATGCTGTGGGTGTCAGGTGACCTGATATATGAACATGGGAAGGAAACTATTGACGTCATTCGTGTATATTAATGAAATATTACAAGCTGTCTGGAAGTTTTTTTGTCCCGTGATTGAGGACCGGTTATGTGGGTGAATCTACAATGGCTCTAAAAATTTCGCATTGACGACTCAAAAATTTGAGTAAGTCGCCAAATTGGCGCCTAAAGATTTTACGGTATGATTGTCTTCAGTAAACAACGCGAGAGACTACTTTTTTGGTCCGTTCATGGTAACAGTTTCGTCAATCGCAAGTCAGTTTCCAATCCATCACGTGGCGTATTTTTATGTATATTTTATTTAATGATTACTTACGAATCAATTGATTGGAGTCTACCACAGGTCATTATCCTTAATAATATCCTTATGAATAAAATTGTTCTATTCTGTAAAAGCTCGAAAATTCATACATGTCTTTCGGAGGCCAGTGGAATGCTACCCTAGTCCTACTTGTGTTTAAAAATTTAGCTGTCACCAATGTAAAACATCTTCCGCCGCCACTGCTATTTCGTGTAGCGTGTTCCATTTGTTATTAATTTCCATTACTTTTGTCTCAGTATTTCTCTCTTTTTTTTTAGCCCTGTAGAAAAGAAACCTGGCTTTTCTCTCAAATCTGTTCTTAAGAGGTAACGTTCATAACAGACAGGCAGTGACATATGGCCTTCGAATAACTTCTGTCTGACTTCTGCGGTGAATTACTGTCGTGTTTTTCTTATAGCCTCCCGTTGATCGATTTTAACTTTACTGAAGAGCTTGATGAGGTTAGAATTACTTTTGATATTTGTTGCTGTAGCTTTTATCCCCTTGTTTTTCCTCTATCAGTTTTTCCTTTATCATCTTCATGTGTTCCTTCTTTGCTTTCATCTTTATCTTTTTCCTCATCCTCATCTTCGTCTTATTTTCCTCTTACTCCTGTTCTACTTTGTCATATTCTTTCTCTTGCTCTTGCTACTGTTCGTCAGCCTGTCGCATAGTGCTTGAAGAATCTTCATCTGCTTACACACTAAGAGTTCGTCGCTTGGAGTTGAGTCAAACACCTTATTTACCATCCGACTTCAGTGTCCGAAACTCACTTTAGTTACTGAACAATTCATTTCGACTTACGAAGTGTCTATCTTTCCACGGCAATCTCCTGGCTTCTTTCCGTAGCTCAATTGTTAAAGCTTTGGGCCCGTTAAAAAAAGGCTGCAGGCTCAAATCCTTACGTCAACGAAGAGTTTCTTCGCGTCTCCATAGTATACATTTGTGATTTGAATTGCAGCAACTCAAACTCGTAAATAGCATATAAGTATAACACAAATGTAATCAGTATGGAGACGACGTTTGTATTTCTGATCTTAATTAGCAACTGATTAACAACTGATTCCAATATGAATTCGTATGTGGCGTAATATCATACAATTGAAAGTATTGTTTTATCTGATATTCAACGGCCTTGAATTTGGTTTTAAAAACTCGGCTACCACTTCGTTTTTCTAAAACACCTCCCGGTTTTAAGATATCTGACATATTTTTTCCGCATGACTTTTCTCATCTAAGGGGCTCGTAACTCTCAGTATATTGCCTTCATTGCATATCTATGAAGAACCAACTTCGGGGTTCGTCGTGTAAGTTCCGGACCGAGCTATTCCCCATTGATTTATGGCCCTAGCGCGAAGCACGTGGTTCATACTTCGAGAGGAAAAAACGATAATGTATGAACTGAGAGAACAAGTGCGGGAAACGGAGAAAATGGGTACGAGAGACTATGAACCCAGAAAACGGGATTAATAGGATTTTTGCTACATAACTGGTTCAGGGAAAGGAAAGTATTTTAAATCAAATTAAAACACGATCAAGTGGGTTTTCTTTGTTCTTTCAAGGGATTTATCCTCCTAAGAAACCCATCTAAACAAAAGGGCTTTAGAAAAACTGGCGGGGACTGTATATACAATACCTGAAATAGCTGAGATTGTATGTAGAATCCCTGACAACAATTAATCCAAGAAGAAACAGAAACTGAAAACCGATTTTTTAACTTCTCAAAGCAAAAACGAATCATGTCGCTCAACATTTCCCGAAGGAAACCTCCTTCAATCGTGTTTTCAGACGGATGAATACTTCGAGCGTCGGCTTTAAGCCAGATAAATACCTTGGGGCCTTCGGCCCCTCGGGACGTATCTGGCTTAAAGCCTCCGTTCTCGGTATTTATCCTATACTTACAAGCTTATGTTACATTTGAAGATCGCCATAATAGAAGTAATATTTCATTTTAAAATTTATCTCCTTGATAATCGGCTGTTTGCTTCAGGCTTTCGAAAAAATCGATTATGCAAGAACTAGAAATTTCGTACTTGATTCGGTGGGGGCACTTGTTGGGGTAGCACGGAATATGTAATACGCTTGATAATTTTTACTCAGAGTTATTTTGGTACTTTTTCGTTCTTTTTAAACAGGAACCGTCGGAGGAAGATGGGTATGACCCTAATTTAGTTGTTTTTATTATGTATGATGACACCCTAACTGAAACTTGTCACTCAGGATAAGTCGTAATTACGCGCGCACCGGATAATCTAATTGCCGGATTATGGGACTGTATGCTATTCGGTATCACGTGTGCTGAGTGACGTCCCAGTCGATTGACCCTAGCAACCAATGAGCTTTTTGGGTTACGGTTTAGGTTAGGGTTTTGGATTGTGCTTTGTACTTGATGATATTTTATTGTTCAAGATAAACTGCTTTCACATTGTAAGCACCTCGCACGAGGCGGTCAGCGCTTGATTTGTTGATAAAATTTTGGTAAATGGATAAAATGAAAGAAAACAAAGTTCTAAAACAAGAAAAAAAAAAAAGATACTAAATTTCGGATAACGAAAATTATTACACATTCAAACTTCATTCTTGTTTCCTATTAGTCGACATTCACCAGTTAATTCTCAATGTCCGGAAACCGTGACATCATTTCCATCGAATATCGCGAACTATTCGACGGAGCTGTTTAAAAAAAGAAAAATTATTGGACGCTGATGACGTAACCACCTCAAGGCCGCGAAAATTACAAAACAGCAGAAATAGCCTGCAGCAGTTTGGAAAGTTAATCGCATGAGTCTTTTTTCTGTAAATCATTTCTTGCTTCTATCGCTGTTTTGAATGTATAATAAAAAAATTATTGAATTCGGCTTTCGCATAATATCAAGAATTATCCAGACCGAAGTCAATGTTATCTGCCAAAACCGAAGGCTAAGGCAGATGTGGCTATGTGGATGACTGGTTATGATATAATAACCCCAATGGTGTTTTATTTTTCTGCTTGATTAGCCCTGGGGATAGAAAGGATTCCATTGCAGAACCATTGTACAATCTTACTGGAGAGGTTTTTGAACTAAAAGGAGGTAAGTGCGTCAAAGGCAAGGTGATGCTGAACCCAAAATTTGAATGGAAACATTTGGGTTTACTGTATGTAGGGTGCGAAGTGTCTTGAGTCTCGTCGGTATTTGTAGAAATCAATGATCCTGAGTCACTTATCTCTAGATATAGGTAACTTCCGGTTAACCCCTTTATTTAATTGGTTAGTTACGTACGATAACATTATACCTGACCCTAAACTCACACTAAAATGTCACGGGTGACTACAGATCACAAATCGAGGTGTTATTAAAGCATCTGTAGTCTAGATATATGTAAGTCTGTGACTGCAAAGCATTCAATTCCAGGTCTATCTTATTCTCCCACGGTCGCCTGCAAGCGAAAAGACAGAAAAAGAGATACGTTTGTCATCGCCCTAAGCGTAATTTTTATAATTTTGCAATGCCAATTTTTTTCTTCTTTTTAAGCCCACTTTTGTTGCAGTTCAAATTTTTTGTGGACCTCGCATGCAAAATTAACGATTTAATCCAAGATTGCTGCCTCTTAGTGGATTAGAACGAGACAAAAACTTGGTAAACTACATGCGTTATGCATGAAAAGGTGTATAATGTAAACATGTGCAAAGCTAAAATGTTTATAAAATTAAAACTTGGTATTTGAAATTCGAAAGGATGCTTTTGAAAAGGGGTCTTCTTTGCTAAAAGGTGTGTTATCTTACCCAATTCAAACGTGTCCATGAAAGGCGTGTAATTTCACCCGGCGAAAATTATTACTTAAGACATCGAGATGTGCAATTTTACCCACGAAGACGAGTGAAAAACATGGGCTTGTTGAGTAAAATTACATAGTGTGTATCATTTGACATTTGCATTCGTCAAGAAGTGAAAGTCCCGTGAATCTACACAGCTTTTAAGAACAATCAATCGTTAAATGAACGATTCTAAAAATACGCATGTGTGTGTAACGAAGATTCATTTTGAATTTTGTGTAGTTTTCAAATGGCTTCGTCGAACGTTAATTACTTTCGTCCAAGTCACGTTTGGAAGAACAATAAACAGGTAAAATTGTTTTTTAGTTTAAACCTGTGATTTTGTTGGTTTTTTTGTTTGTTTGTTTGTTTTTATCTATTTTTTATTTTCTTTTTTATTTTTGGGTGTGGGTGATGGTAAGTATAGGTTATTTTGAGGCAACAAGGGGAAATGTAACTTATTCACCGAGGGCGTACCCCGAGGTGAATGAATCACATATCCACGAAGAGCCTCAATATATTTTACTTATATTTCACATGGACGAGGTTGATTTGAGAGACAATTGCAAAAAGATGCTTTTGCTCAGAGGATCTTTCGGAATGCGTATCTATGGCGCTGAAATAATGCAATAGAGGTACGAACATCCGTAGTGGGATTTTGAAGAGGTATATTTAAATTGCGATGTGATTAGTTTGGTTAGTTTATTACGCTAGAATTTGGTAAACATGGGTGGTGAGTCAGACGAGATTTTTTAACACAAAATTAGTGTCGAGTCGAAACCGTTCTCTTCATACCTACCAAAGGGTTAGTTGTAAAGATAAAGAATCTGTTTCAGACGTTTTACAAGAAGCAAGGACTACTTCATGAATGGCCAGCAACAAGGGAATTAAAGGCACACGATAGCGTTTCCCAAGCTAAGTCATGTGCTTTCAGTATAAGTAACTGCTCAGTTTTATTTGAAATGTGAGATGTTTTACACATGTTTATAAGACTTGTTAAAATGTGTATTGTTGAAGTGTATTCGGTGTTCCTTATTTTTTTTTGAATTAGAAGGAAGATAAGGAGTGGGGTGCGGAATGTTACAGTGGAATATTTGGGGGAATATCAGAGGGGAATATTAGAGCGGAATATGAATTCGTTGTTCTACCATTGTTTTCCTTTATTGTTTATGGCCCCGCATTCCCTGTTTACTTATAAAAAGTGCCACCAGCCTTTTAGACAGTTAATTGACAGGGATTATTGGATATATTCGCCCCAAAAGAACAAAGGAAACCGAGCCATGTGGAATATAAAATGTGTTCCATTCTTTCGAGTCTGGATAATTTCTTAGTCTTTCTACGTGTCATGTCAGTGTAATGACAGTATCTGAAATATCCTATAGTAATATACAGTATTCTATACTATGCTATGCTATCCTATACGATGCGATGCCATGTTATGCTATCCTATCCTATCCTATCCTATCCTATACTATACTATACTATACTATACTATACTATACTATACTATACTATACTGTACTGTACTATACTATACTATATTACAATTCAATACAATACAATACAATATATATGATATAATATATAATTGTTATACGTTGTCAACAACTTGTTTACAGCATTGATGTCATAACAATGCTATGACAACATGGCTATCATGGCAGACTGACATGGTTTGCGTGGTGCAGCACAACTTTGTTTGTGGTGTACAGTACAGTATTGTTCGTGGGGTGCAGCGCAACATTTGTTCATGCTTATTAATAAACGGAAAAAAGTTTTGCGTTTTTACGAGTGTACAAATATGTTATTGATTAAAATGGATTGTGTGAACCATATTAGGAAAAACTGAGAAAGAATTTCTCGACTATATCTGGGAAAAAATATGTTTTGCTTAGGACAGTCCTGAAAACATCTGGATACTTTCCCATTTTCCTTGTTTGACGTTTAGCGTCTTCCCTCTTGTGTTAAGTATTAATCCCTCATTGCATGGATTGTTACCCCTTGTTATTTGTTTTGTTGTTGTTTTATTTTTTACTCTGTTCTTTTATTTGTTCTATTGTTCGAGGTGTCCGATATATCGGGCACTGTGCGTTGAAGGGTTAAATGGTATCAACAGATAATTCAATTCCTCTGAGCTAATTTTACCAGAAGCGTTTCGCCTAGTTTTCCATGGTCTTATCCTTTTTTCAGGGAAATCAGAGAATTGGTTGAATGGATCGTATCGGAACCAATGATTGTCTATTATATTCAAACCTTTTGTAACGCAATTTGGCCTCATGGTAAACTGGCACCTCCAGCTCCGAAGCGTAGCGATGCAGTAAGTTGCATTTTTTAAGCTTAACCATACATTTCCCCCCTTGGTTCTAGGGTTTTATCCAACGGACAGTCAGGAAGGAAGTTTTTCCCTAAGCGCTTTAGCTTCACCTCCCATAATAGCAAACTTTATATAACCATCAAGTATCAACAACTGCCGAACTGACAAGTTTCAGTTTAATTGTACGTGATTATTACCTATTTGACTCGCATAAACCAGTTCACATTACACAACCCTTAAAACAGGTGTGCGAAATATTAACACTGCCGCTATCAAGAACTCTGCACATCCAAGGGACAGCATGCCAAACGTTATGTGTTACTTTTTCTGGCAGAATTATGTACATTAGAAAACCTTTCCTCAAAAATCTCATCCAGAATAAAACCTGACTGCCTTTGTGCAACAAAAGTTAGGATTTCGAGAGTAACATATTTTGCAGATCTTTATAAAATTCGTTAAAAATTCACGAGGAAAATACAAAGGAAAATCATAACCGTGTCGTGTTTTTATGTGTGATTAAGACACATGTAACTTTATATGTGAAGAAGTTCATTTTTTCGGCTTAGAAAACATAAACGTCCAAACCTTCTTCGCGAATTGGCGTACTAGGAGGTTCATTTTGTGAGACATTTAAGAAAACTCGCAGTTTGTGCTTTGTCAAATCTAAAACACTCGGCTATCGCGTCTTGTTTTAAATCCCGATAAAGCACTTCTGTACGGTGTTCAATTATTACATCTAGTTTGTGCTGTTTGTTGCCGGGTTTCCTACCGGTGTGACGGTACGCAGGGGAGATGTTTCGTCGAAATTTTATACATTCAGATACATGTGAAAGCGTTCTAATTGAAATGATAGAGCACTTTAACTTTCTTTATTCTGATATCAAAACTATGCGTAAGAAGTTAAATGGGTCAATTGATGTAAAGCCCTACTTGAGATATCCTGTTAAGGGTTTGTCTGGCAAACATCCCAGCAAACTTTTCAAAAATCCTTCCTAATCACTATTTTAGGATGCCTACCTAAGATGCAACTTCGTGGAGATCGGGTTTTGCAGCGCGCCAAAATTTACTGGTTGCTTTTTCTACTAGTGACTTATCATGCGATATCCAATAAATTGATGCCTTTGAGTTGCGTGATTGTCCCGCAATAACAGACATAATCACGCGTTCATCTGTCAATCGGTTTTCCCCCTCGGAATTTATAATTAGTTTGAAATCATAGCAAGTAAAATGAGTTGAACATTCGCGACTTCTTTCAAACAATGTTCTCTGTACATTTAGAGATTTATATAAGTTCGCCAGATATACCTTTACACGATGTGCGTGTAAAGAATCACAAGGCTTTCATATTTTGTACCCATTCGAGAGGATTAAGGCAAAGTATTTGTTTTCATCAGTGGCTAAAGAACATTGAAATCAGCTCATGCGCCCATAGAGCTTGAGGGATTTTAAAGGAGAAGTTCAACCCAGACCAACTTGCATTCAAATGAAAGGCCTTGATCCTTTCCAGACAGAATGACTCCCCCTAGAAAAGCTAAAATCGTGTGCCGTTAGCCAGAGTATAATAATAGAAGATTGGTCGTGCGGGGAAAGGAGTGAGGTGGGTCCCTACAGTTTTGGCTAGTTGAAAGAAATGCTTTTGAAACCAATTATACATTAAGGAGGACCGAGACTAATAAATGGGTGTGTTTGGTGATTTCTTTACTTATTTTTTTTTAATTTTCTATAGGCTAAAAGACAACTCTCATCTACGTATAACTGCACCCAAATAGTGGTTCACTCATGCGCGTTGTATTGAATCGGCATTTAGCTGCAAAATGATAATATTCTGCTTATGTTTATATTTACTACAACCTTGTGTTCTGACTGTCTAGGAAAAATCGAATACCAGACGAAAAGTGAAAGAAAAATTATTGGAAATGAGCCCAGGTACAGTACTCGGCTATGTAAAGATTAAGTAACCCAGCCCGTCCATTGAGGAAAAAGTTTACTGACCAAACAAAACCTAGTATTTTGCCCAAAACGGAGTATTTTGTTGAAAATGACAGTTGATACCATTTTCCATTGGCATATTCTAGACTTTAATCCATCGTGACTTAACTGCATTATTCATTTGGATTTCGAAATATTAATGTAAAAGATAAATTTTACTTGACAATTAAAAGTTAGATATATTATTTGCACATAACGAAATGCACTTTTTAACTGCATAAAATTTGAAGTTGATGGTATCACAGTTGTTGAGGTCATCTTCAAAAGATTTAAATCGTCCATTTCTCGGGACTATGTCGTTCAAAAGGGTGTGAGTCGTGAAGTTTAAAGATCTTGTAAAAAACTATTTTACAGAGGTCTTGCAGAACTTGGTTGGAAAAAGAAATTCGAAGCTTGGAATAATGAAGGTACTGAGAATCCACTCATGTAACAGCCCTTAATTTGTCCTTTCTTGCACGAAGTTAATAATTTTTTTTGTAAGAAATATAGTTTGGTTCATGAAGGGAAAATATAATAAAAATAGGTTTGCAATGTCCGTGAATGTATGACACTGTGAAAAGTTTACGAAATGTCTCAAGCTTTTTATATGTTGGATACAAGGAACAAAAAGTGAGATGAAATCTCTGTAAAAAGAAGCGTACGTTTCAACGAGACACCTACAAAAGCCTCAATGTAGATGTCCTTCAATAATAATTTGCGAGATGACGAAGACGGTGATGATATAATGTTACTGACAATAACATTAACTATAACGGTAACAATAACTGTAATAATAACTGTAATAATAACAATAGCAGTTACAGCGACATTGGCAGTAACGACAACAATAACAGTTAGTGATTATAATAATTTATGTGTAAACTGGAGATTACAAGTTGAAGGTTTGATGGGCTCGTCTGCAATTAGCGTTAATTTAGGAGGACACAGTGGTTCGCAGCTCTGCGGCAAGTTCAGCAAAACAGTGACCCAAAAACTCAACTTGCCTTCATTGATAGTAGTCCGCCTTGACTGGCTAGTGTGCACTCTGAGGAATTTTGATGATAAAGAAAATTATAGTAGTGTTGATGGTAGTATTGATAATGATAATGTTATAGTTATGGTTATGGTCGTGCTGATAATGATATTGATAATGATATCGATATATTGATAATAACAATAATATTGACAGTATAAATAATAATTGACAATAAAGATAATGTATTTTAAGTAAAGTTTGTTTCTTTTGACATCAGATGTTCGAAGCTTTTCAAGATATTCGCACAAATAAACACCTGGCATACGTAAGTGTCTCCAGAAATTATTTATCCTTGAAACAATCGGTTCCATGTATGTATGTATGTATATATATATTAAAGATTATATTAAGATTTTTAAAAAAAATTTTTTTTTTAATTTTTAAAAGAAAAACACGTCAAAATCAACTTTTATTAAAAAATGATTCGGAGACCTGCCCCATCATCAGCTCTTTTTAAATCCAATAAAGCACTTACTGCGAGTTTTTTAAATGTCTTATAAAATGGACCTTTTAATACGCTAATTCGCGAAGAAAGTTTGGAAATTTATGATTTCTAACCCGAAAAAATTGACTTTTTCTTCCCATATAAAGTGACATGTGTTTTTATCACATATAAAGACAGGACACGGTTATAATTTCTTTTGTATTATCCTCATGAATTCTTGATGAGTTTTATAAATACACACACAAATATATATATATAACTAACTACAGAGGGAACCGTTTCGGCCTACTGGGCCTCATCAGTGTAGTCCTGACGAGCAGGATGGAGAAGCCCATATTATATAGGCAACTCAAATGTCCCACACTTTTGGTATCGCATATATATATATATATATGCGATAACTTTGGGTGAAGCAGCTACCTGAAATATACGAAAAGAAACTTCGACGTTTCGAGCGAAGGCCCTTCGTCGGGAAGTTAGTAGGGTGGGTCGGGAAAACAACATGAGCTTTTATATTGTTGAATACAAAAGCGATCACGTGATAAAAAATAGACCAATAAGATGGATTTGGTAAAAACAAAGTATAAACAAAAAATGTAAATCACATAACAGAATATATTAAGGAGGAAACTAGGTTATAATTGCATAATATGCGGATAAACAAGAACGAAATGGAAAAGGTTAGTAATACAGATACAATAAACTAACATCGGGCCTAGACAAATAGACTTAAACATAAGAAAAACGCTCATTAATACCATGGGGGTGGACGGTGCCGAGTTTGGAAATGAGACGCATTTCATGTCTTTTGCGGCTATCATTGCTACCAGAAATGGGACAGAGGGCTCGAATTTTCATATCTGAAACACAGTGATTACCAGCACTGAAATGTCTGGCAACAGGATGGTTAGCATCGCTACCAATGACAGCGCAGCGGTGCTCACCAAACCTTGTCCTCAAAAGTCTTCCAGTTTCTCCAATGTAAAGCATGCCACATCTACTGCATGAGATGCAATAGATGAGATGGGAGGAGGTGCACGTGAAATGGTGCTTGATATGATACTTAGATTTAGGTGCCAGAATAGTGGTGGAAGAATCTAAGAAGTTACAAGTTTTACATTGACCCACACCACAAGGAAACGTGCCGTTATGTGACGACGAATCCTGTGGTAGGGAGCTATGGACTAGGGTTTCACCGATATTTTTGCTGTGTCGAAAAGAGACCAGGGGGTCACTGAAGAAAATGGAAGATGTTTCAGGGTCGTTTTTCAGGATATGATAATTCTTCCTAATGACATCTCTAACTTTGAAATTAAAAGGATGATAAGTGAGAAGTAGGGGAATTTTGTTATTAGTGGTGACATTAGACACATGGTCTCTAAGGGTCTCAGATTGGGGAATTTGGGAGGCCTTTGAAAAGGCAGTGAAGCGTTCACCGCTTATGCAGTGAAGATGAAGACTTTCAAGCCAAAAGTCTGGAAATGAGAAACTTTTTTGTCCAACGTGGCTATCCCACCTCTTTTTTCGACACTGCCTTTTCAAAGGCCTCCCAAATTCCCCAATCTGAGACCCTTAGAGACCATGTGTCTAATGTCACCACTAATAACAAAATTCCCCTACTTCTCACTTATCATCCTTTTAATTTCAAAGTTAGAGATGTCATTAGGAAGAATTATCATATCCTGAAAAACGACCCTGAAACATCTTCCATTTTCTTCAGTAACCCCCTGGTCTCTTTTCGACACAGCAAAAATATCGGTGAAACCCTAGTCCATAGCTCCCTACCACAGGATTCGTCGTCACATAACGGCACGTTTCCTTGTGGTGTGGGTCAATGTAAAACTTGTAATTTCAGATTCTTCCACCACTATTCTGGCACCTAAATCTAAGTATCATATCAAGCAACATTTCACGTGCACCTCCTCCCATCTCATCTATTGCATCTCATGCAGTAGATGTGGCATGCTTTACATTGGAGAAACTGGAAGACCTTTGTGGAAAAGGTTTGGTGAGCACCGCCGCGCTGTCTTGGTGGCGATGCTAACCAGCCTGTTGCCAGACATTTCAAAGCTGGTAATCACAGTGTTTCAGATATGAAAATTCGAGCCCTCTGTCCCATTTCTGGTAGCAATGATAGCCGCAAAAGACATGAAATGCGTCTTTTCTTATGTTTAAGTCTATTTGTCTAGGCCCGATGTTAGTTTATTGTATCTGTATTACTAACCTTTTCCATTTCGTTCTTGTTTATCCGCATATTATGCAATTATAACCTAGTTTCCTCCTTAATATATTCTGTTATGTGATTTACATTTTTTGTTTATACTTTGTTTTTACCAAATCCATCTTATTGGTCTATTTTTTATCACGTGATCGCTTTTGTATTCAACAATATAAAAGCTCATGTTGTTTTCCCGACCCACCCTACTAACTTCCCGACGAAGGGCCTTCGCTCGAAACGTCGAAGTTTCTTTTCGTATATTTCAGGTAGCTGCTTCACCCAAAGTTATCGCATCTTGTTATCCTCGACTACCTACACTGGCACCCATTGCTCAAGATTATATATATGTATGTATATATATATATATATATATATATATATATATATGAAACTTAAAGTAGCAATAAACATTTTAGGACCACTGATTAAGTATATATATATATATATATAACTTCAAAAAACCAGCTAACAACAACAGCATAAAACCGATATAAAACATCTAAAATATAAATCCATACCATTTTTTTATTTGTCATTTTTTATTTTCTACTTTTCGGGGCCTGCCCCTTTATCAAGAATTAACACAATAGCAGATAGCACTTATACACAAAAATGTTTTCTATGCTAATTAGAAAACATTTTTGTATATAAGTCAGTGCTATTTGCTATCGCGTTAGATCTTGATAAAGGGGCAGTCCCCGAAGCGTAGAAAATAAAAAATGACAGATAAGAAATGATATAGAATTTATATTAGATGTTTTATATATATAAATATATAAATATATAGATATATAGATATATAGATAAAGACAGACGTAGATATAGACGTAGATATAGATATAGATATAGATACAGATACAGATGAAGATGTAGATGTAGATGTAGATATAGATATAGATATAGACATAGATATATATATATATAGATATAAATATAGATATGCTTTAAAACTATTCATAATTGATGAGAAAATAGGAAAGAAAATCCGTACTGAGATTGTGGTTTGCAATTTTGTCCTTACGCAAAATGTCAGCAACTTTCGACCTTGTTTTCTCCTTAAATACGGATTCATCTGGGACACTATATCATACACTGATATCAATGTTTGATATGATCTCAGAACACCTCATAGTTGGTTAAAAGACTCGACTGCTCATTTTTTTAACAAACTGCTTGGTGTATTATATAAGGTCAAACACTCCGTGAACGGTATATTCCTTAGAAAACTCTACAAAAAATCCCTTGCTTCTCATGAAGAAACTGACACGCATACTGGTACCAAGCAATACACCTGTGAATACGGCGCAAGACCGTGTGATATCTTAGATAAGATTACGTGATTCGATTTGACCAATAGTGGGTAATGTAAATTTTGCCCTGAGGAACCAGTTGTCATTCAACGTTACACTTTGGGGGTAAGAGGAGGGGTGCTGATGGCACGGTAGTAGTGCATGTAGCTCTCACCACTGTGACTAGGGTACGATCCCCGCTACGTGCGGTTATCTGATTAAAGTTACCATGGCCACATGTGAGAAGAGTGTTGTCTAGTTTGACTCTACTACGCACCGTAGGTTTTCTCCGGATACTCAGGTTTTCTCCTGGCCCTTACTGGACCTCTAGGGAGAACAACTTAGGTAGCTGATAGGATTATCCAGTATAAATAGACACTAACTTAGTAATTTAACCTTTGAAAATATTGCCGTCCTGTTTATATTTGGTAAGTTGCTGTTTATATTTGGTAAGATGTTTGTGGTGGTGTAAGTGGCTGACCTGGTTGTACTGCTGACTGTGGTGGTGAAAGGTGTAGGTATTCGTAATGGTTGTGGTGGATGTGGCTGTATTGATAGTGATGGGTATGGAGATGCAATTGTTGATGTTGATGTCGTGGTGGTGGTTAAGGTAGTAGCTTAGTCATTCTACTGCTATGGAAAACTGTTGCTTTCGGAATAAACATATAGAAAAATATTTGTATTTTACTGGCAATAACGCAATCAGTTCTGGAAATTTTGGGGAACATTGGTTCCCATAGCCCACCCATTGTCACGGCACGCAACGTGTACCACCTTGAGGTGGTATATGTTGTGATTGCGATAGGGATTGTGTATTTTAGTTCTTCTGATACTTTGTTTATAACATGAAACGTTACGTTTTACGTTCTAGCTGATTTTTGAGCTGTGCATATTCACACTGTTTCCAGAAATTCGACAAAATGAAGCTTCAGCAGGTATCATTGATACAGAGTCGACCAGTAAGGTTCTTAGCCAATCAGACGAGGAATCATTTCAATGAAATCGGCAACCAGATACATAGTTTCAGATTAATATGAAATCGCACCCTCAGGTAATTGATATATAGTGATTATTTAATGTATTATTTAATGTAAAGTCCAGAACAGATGACTTGCATATGAAATTATTTATATTTGTACACATCATCTTAGCATAAATTTGAATAGCTTCCTGTTATAAAATCATGGATGTGATCTTGTCACATTCCTCATTTATAAACCAAAATCAGTGGGAAATAAAACGGATAAAACTTGTGGCGTAGCCATGATTGGTTGTAAAGAATGGCGACGAAGAGAAAGGTGTGCGAGTTCTTCACAAATGCAACCGTTTCTACGAGATAACATAAGCCGCGAACAGTGCATTTATACCAACATTTTCACGACTTAGATCAACCGCGGCTTATTTCAATCACGAAAAGCTCGACTATGGGGCGGTTTAGTTTAACCACGACTTAATTTTGTATAAACGGCTCTAATATGACGGTACCTTTACCTTTACTTAACTCTTGTATGGACGTTTAACGCTGGTTTTCAAGTATCTTTCAGCGACATTCCGGCTTTACCTTGTGCACAGTCATCGGCGGTTTGTTGCCTACATGTGCTTTCGTGAATTTTTTACCGCAGTTGCCAACGTCGAGGTGACTGCGACAAGAAAAACAAAAGAATTTTATTTGTTAAACTGATAAAGTTTTCGTTTTGCAACACATCCCGAGACGCTGATATCGTGGAGATGGTTGACCGCTGGTCAACATACACCAGCATGTTTTCAAACAGCAAACATGAAAAATTTCAATGCTGTTCGATCTCTTGTTTGTCATTTACCCTTTAAGACCCGTTTACACTAGCGATTTCGTGCCTCGCGGTTGACATCTTGGAGTATGTGTTAAAATCACGAAAGTATTGATGAAAAACTGGAGCCAATCATAAGCGACTATCGTGCTGTAAAGTCTGTCGTGGGTTTATTTCATACACCAGGATGACAAACGCAACGTACAAAATCGCACGTGTAAACAGCCTTTCGGGACGTTACTTCTGTGAAAAAGTGAGGGAGAAAAACCTCCCTGGTCCGGCCGTCCATAGGACGCCAGACACATAATTTCCATGTAATTCGTGATATCCAGACACATACTTACCTGTACAATTGTTTTTGGTGCCCGCACACAATTTCTGCATTTTGGTATCCGCACACTGCTTCTAACTTATGAGTTAAAAGAGGAGTAGGAATCAAATAACAAGGATTTTTTTGACAATGTTTGTTTTGTTTACTAGTTCGTTTTTTCCCTTTCTTTCCTCGCTTTGAACTCTTCAATATTGAAATTGTGACTAGCAATATTTCTATAGCGTTTCTTAAAGAAACATCACAACCTCCACCCCTAAATGTTACCCCGATGTTTCTTGTTCAAAATCGATATCTGTCGCGTTCATCATAATGCTTCCATTCAAAATTCTTTACGAGGAAATGAAGAAATCACGGTATTTTTTGTATCGTCGTCGTTTACCCAAACAGCGGAGGATCTTCGGGGTGCATCGAGTTCCCTGGCACTTCCCTTTCAGCTCCAGAAACGTTTTCTTCTCTCAAAAACCTCAGTGGCGAATCGTGAATTTTTTTGTCCCATCGTTCAGTTTTTTTCTCACTAAGGCCTGGTGAATTTTCTCGCCGACTGGATATTACCGGACATCTTCGGGATAAGAAAGAGTCAAGGTACAAAAATATGGTGGCTATGATGTTACGTGGAAACCATCTGTAGTGTTCGAGGATAGAAATGACCGTTTGAGAAAATATCCTGACCGTACATTTGGACGCAAATCTTAGCAAATTTAAATTAGCTCAAAAAATATCTAACATGTTACTCTGAATTTCTTTGATGAAAGCTTTCTAGCCTAGTTCAATCTGTTTCAATTCCTCACTCCCTATGTTTCAGGAAGGTACAACGTTCACTATGTACAAAGAATCATTAAATGTATAAGTTGCACATTTTCCCCTAGTATTAATTTTATTATATCCTTCGGGAACTTGGCGGAATTTCTAGCAGTTTCCTGCGAGATTCTTTTAGCGTATCCAACCAATTTTTAGAAATAGTTACCCGTGGCACATGAAGATAACGGGGAAAGAAACAACTCTTTGCATGGGAATTTTACAACAAATTCTGAAAGCTGGTATCTTATTTCAGAATCATCCCAGGGGCAACATGAAAGGAAAATTTCATTATTTTACATACTGCGAAAGTCAACCGAAGAATCTGCTGACTTCGGTGGATATGAACTCGCACCGTCAGGTTTCCGGACTGTTGTACCACACGAGAGGGTATACCTGAGGTGCTCTATCTGGGCTGCTCTACCTAAGCTGCTCTACCAGCAGCGGTTCATTAACCCAAGATTCTGGGTCAAATCGTACTTGAGTCGGTAAATTTTTCGGTTGACAGACTTGAATGTCTTCTCAAACTCATTAATAATTTATGAATTACAGTAGCCAATCCATAAACGTATACCACGTCACATGGATGCATTTTGATACCCAATAAAAACCTGTAGGAAAATCACTAGTGATCCCGATCACATTTCTTAATTTTCATACTCAAATCAGTGAAACAAACAAATAGTAAATCAATGGGAATACTTATTTGAGGCGTTAGTTCAAACACTCGTTTATCGTATTTCATGAGAGGACTCCAATAAATTCTTGCCTCAAGCCAACAGTGAAACATGGTGGTGGGAACATTCAGGTTTGGGGCTGCTTTAGTTATAATGGTGCTGGCGATCTTTAAAGAATTAAGAACACTCTTACAAAGCAAAAATATCACTCCATCCTTCAAAGACGAGCCATACCATCTGGCTTAAGGTTGTGCGGAAGAGGTTTTGTGTTGCAACAAGATAATGATCCGAAACACACTTCTCACATGTGTAAAAATTATTTAAGAAGGAAGGAAGAGAAAGGTGATCTGGTCGTTATGGATTTTCCTCCTCAATATCCGGATGTAAACCCTATTGAGAATTTATAGGAACATTTGAAACGAGAGAAAGTGAAACATGATCCCACAAGTAAAGACAACCTATGGGATGTCCTTAATCAAAGCTGGAATAACCTTAAACCAGCAGTACTCAGAAATCTTGTTGACTCTATGCCAGGAAGAGCTGAGGCTGTTTTAAAAGCAAAAGGAGGTCACACAAGATATTAAAGTAATGTTTACTTGGTCAATACAATGTACTCAATTCCAATGTTGATGTAAATACTAAAGTTATGCACATATAGTGCTGTGTTGTGTGAAAATATGTTGTATATCAATAAAAGACAAAAGCATACTGACTGGACTCAGACTTTTGACCCCCACTGTATGGTTAAACACATTAAGTGAATGGTTTGAAAAAGGGCTCATCTCGATCGACTCTGGAGTTTGGGCTTTATTTGCTTATGGTGACGTTCAAATCGCTCTCGTGGAACGACTTTGAAACGCCATCAACAGCTTGCGACACTGCACAGCCATTGGAAATAACTAGCGACGTTGGAAAACGAGCCCTAGCGTTATAAAAACGCAACCAAACAAATTAAACGAGCTCATCTCCATCTCGAAACCTGGAATCGAATATTCGAAGATGGTGAAGTTCAAGTCGCAGGCGTTAATGGGACACACACACCTTTTGATAGTCTTTGAAACACCTCCAAAAGCTCCCCCACGTTGTAGAAGTCTGGAAATGGTAAGGCGTAGTTGAAAAGCGAGGTTGCCTCCTTGAAAACATCTCCGATCAGCGTGCAAAAGGAATCACCTCGCTCCTGAAGCTTGGATTCAAATATTCATTTTTGCTGTCGTTCACGTTGCTGGCCACTTCCACTTTCAACACGTTGCTCGCCCCCTGAAATCCTTGCAAATGACGAGCGTGGTTGAAAAGTGAGGCTTGGTTCCATTGAATACGCCATCTAGTTGGTTGGATTCGGGATCAGCTGGATCCTAGTCCTTGAATTCAAATATTCGAATTTGTTGAAGATACGTTATAGGCGTTAATGAAAAATTTCTCTGAACCACCTTTAAAAATTTCCGACACTTTGTCCGCCCTCTGGAGTGTTTGGAAATGGCCAATGTTGTTGGAAAACGAGGCATGGCCGTCTTCAGAACCCCTCCGAACACCTTCGAAAAAAGCGTACCTCGATCCTAGCACTTGAATTCAAATATTCTAGTTGCTGAAGTTACGTTTCTGGCGCTGGTGGAAAATTTCTCTGAATCACTTTTGAAGCACTTTTAACGCTCTGGAGTCATTGCAAGTGAGGAAGGTCTTGGGAAAACGAAGCTTGACCTTTTAAATTCCTTCGAACAGCTTGGAAATTAGCTCATCTCCATTCTACAGCTTGAATTCAAATATCTGAAGACTTTTGACTAATACATGTACTTCCAACACCTTGCCCACGTGTTGGAAGTTCCAACACCTTGGATTGTTAGCATATGGCAAGCATCGTTCCAAAACAAACATTGGTCTCATTCAAAATTCCACGATACAGCTTGGAAAAAAAGATCGCCTCGATCCTAGAGCTTGAATTGAAATATTCGTGCTTGTTGGAGTTACGATGCTGGCGCTAGTGGAAAGTGTTCCTGAATCACCTTTACATCACTTCCTATACCTTGCCCACTCTCAAGACTCTTTGCATATGGCAAGCCTTGTCAGAAAACGAGGTTTTATCACCTTCAAGAGGAAAATTTCTCTGAATTACCAACGAAATACTTCCAACACCTTGCCCACGCACTCAACTCTTCGCAAACGGCGATCGTCGTTGGAGAACGAAGGTTGGCCGCCTTAGAAATCCCTCCGATAGTTTGGAAAAAAGCTCCCCTCGATCCTTGCGCTAGAATTCCAATATTCGAAGTTGTTGAAGTTACGTTTCTGCCGCTAATGGAAAATTTCTCTGAATCACCTTTGAAACACTTCCAACACCCTGCACACGTTTTGGAGAGTTTGAAAATAGCGAGCGTCTTTGGAAAACGAGCCTCAGCCTCCAAAATGCCTCCGAAAAGCGTGGTAGAAAGCTCACCTTGATCCTACAGCTTTAGTTTGAATATTCGAATATGGTGAAGTTAAGTGAGTGGCGCTAAAATAAATTTCTCTAAATCAACTCTGAAACTCTTTTAACACTTTACTCACGCTCTGGAGTCCCTGCCAATGGCAAAGGT
Source organism: Heliopora coerulea (assembly GCA_030142905.1). Taxonomy (NCBI): domain Eukaryota; kingdom Metazoa; phylum Cnidaria; class Anthozoa; order Scleralcyonacea; family Helioporidae; genus Heliopora; species Heliopora coerulea. Next base: position 2,520,205 of record JASJOG010000014.1, read on the forward strand.
CGTTGAAAAACGAAGGTTGCCTTTTTTTTCAAAATTCCTTCGAAAAGCTTGGAAAAATACTCGACTCGATCCTATGGCTTGAATTCAAATATTGGAGTTTGTTGGAGTAATGTTGCTGGCGCTTGTGGAAAACGTCTCTCAATCACTTTCAGGGCCGTCGGAAGCAAATTCACATTGGGGGGGCTGAAAAGTTCAGCACACTCGAAAATAGTGATGGCATTGTTAGGGGGTCCTGGGGAAATTTTTGAAATGTAGAACTTTGGAAACGCCATTTCCTGCAATTTTTCCTGCAATTTCATTGGACATGTTCAAATCAAAGGCAATATCTCGCATGTTTTTGCAATTTTCAAAAGGTTGTATTTTTTTTGCAAATTATTGGGGGGGGGCTGCAGCCTGCCCAGCTCCCCCGCTTCCGACGGCCCTGACTTTTAAAACACTTCCACCACCTTGCCCAGGCGCTGGAGTGTCGGCAAATGCCGGCATCGTTCGAAAACGAAGCTTGGTCTCATTCAAAATTCCTCCGAAAAACTTGGAAAAAAGATCGCCCGTGCAGGCCGTTATATCAAACACCAAGAATGAAAGAACAAATAACAGAACAAAATGAAAACAAAGAAAGATAACAAAACATAAGAACAATGCATTGAAGGACTAAACTGAATATTGAATTGCGTATTGTCAACTCTTCAATGCCCAGTGTCTTGTTTATAGCACACAAAGAAGAAAAGAACTAATGAATAAGCGAAGCAAAGACAAAGACAGAAAACAAGAAAGAAAAGAAAAGCAATTCAGGCGTTAAAGGCTCAATGAACCACGTTTGACGTTCATGAAATTTGATTACCCGTGGTTGAAATTTGAAAAGTCGTTTTGAATTCACGAAACGCTTCAATTAATACTGCTTTCTCGTTAACTCTCCCTGGTAGGATCACTCTTCTGTTGTTTTTATCTGGCTAACAGCAGATGATTTTACTCGTCAAGGGGAAAGGTCTTCCAGCGAAAGGGTTAACGAAGGCTAAACGTTTTGTTCTGAGTTTCACTATTTATATCAGGGCTCCTACAAAAAGCCCTACAGCGAAGTTGTTCTCGACAGTAATAAACCTAGGGTAATTTATGTCGCAAAAGTACTCGTTTAAGCACGCTGTTCACGGCTTATCGTGGCCGTGGCTTAAAGCCTGGTCCAGACGTGCGCACAAGCATAACCAAAAGGTCAAAACAAAAGGCAATACAAAGGAATAAAGTCAAGCCTGTGACATAAAGGTCGTCGTAGTCATAAACATAAGATCATAGTCCAAGCAGAAGCCAAGAGCCGTACAAAAGACGAAACAAAGAAAAGTTCTTGTTATTTTATCTTTGCAAATCCCTGAGTAGATATGCTTTGTTTTTATGTTGATTTTGTCCCTATGCTTATGTCGCTAGTGTGAACAGGCTTCACTAGGCAACTTAAACGTTTGAAACGTATTTGGAGCTCTTGTCTCGTTGCCATGGCAACACCAAGTATGCTTTAAAAAAACCTTAAGAATATCACAAGGTACTTCAAGATTATGAATAACCCTTCTACACCTGGTATCCGGTATATCTGACACGAGAACAAATGAGAGAATGGAACAAAAACAAAGATAAAACAAAGAACAAAGGAAGCAAAAATCCAGGCATTAAAGATAAATAAAATAATTGCTGAGTTGTTTTTCAAAGTATTCCTTAATGCAGTGACAATTTTTGCTTTCGATTCTTACTTGCAATACGTCCAAAAGATTCCAATGAGTTAATCGGATACATCAGAAGGAACTCTTGTATACGACAATCGTCTCGTGCAAATTGATCCCTAAAGGTACTTAAAAACCTGTTCTATCAAAACTAGTACATGGTATATATAATTTGGCACCTGACCAGTAGTTAACCGAGACAGTTCTAATAATAAGTTCGAAACGGCGGTTGAAAATTTATGTTTAGCAAAACCCAGACCGGTACGAAGCAGGGGCGGATTTAGGCGGGGGCGCACCGGACGCACTCCTCCCTTTTTTTTTTGATCAGTTGTCATGTGACTTTTTGTGTGGTTGCAAAACGCAAGAATGAAGCATGTCGACCCACTCAGGAGATTGGTAATGATTTTCAAAGTGAATCAGAACAACCAGTAAAGAAAAGGAGGACTTAGCAGAAGAAATTCTAATTCAAAAAAAAAACTCCGGAAACAACAGTAGAATGAAAATTCTACTTAAAACGCCGCATAGTGGCATGAATTTGTCTCAAAATTCTGGGTCCGCCTCTACGAAGTCAGACCGACAAGACTTGAGATAGTTCCTTGTACAAATCCTTGTTTTAGTTTACATAAGGCCGGTTCTAAAAATGAGCTCGGACCGGTCGAGCTAATTTGGATTCCTGGTCCAACACGAATGAGTTCAGACCAGTTCGAGCTCGGACTGGTACGAGATTTTCTTCATATAAATGCGAATATCTCCAGACCAAACATTGATGTGACGAACAAGTAAAGCATTGTTCCTGAGAGTTAACGAAAACTTAGAATGCGGTCAGATATATTTGCAAGAACATGGCTTTAGTTTTATTCTGGTCTCATTGTGAACACTTCGGACAACTTTCTCTTTAGTAGCAGTCTAACTGGCCGGTTCCCCTTATTACGTCAGCTGAATATAAGTACCAGAATGGCTTACAATATTTTCTCTTTCATGCAAATATTTAATGCCCAATGGGAATGGTAATATAGTTGCTTACATTAGCATAACGAAGAAGGTTGCGAAAAGCGTCTGGTAGTTGTATTTTACAGATGAATAAAAAGAAACCTTACCTTCCATTTATAATGGTCACTTGTGATCACCCCTAGGCCTATTTACACGTGCACATGTACCAGACCTGCCAACCCCTGAGAAAGGAAAATCTGTAATTTCTACTTAAAATATCTGGAGATTCTAAGAAAAGTAGTAATATGTTGTTATTTTGCCATAAAGAAACATGTAAAAATGTACCGTGTTAGCATCAGCTGCCCATGCGTGAACTTGGAAAGATTACAGGGAAACAAAGCAAGGCATCGAGATGTTGTTAACAGTTAAATATAACGAAACCTGGGTAACAAGCGACAGCATTTTGGATGAAAGATCAGTGGAATTTTCAGTATCTTTAAAAAGAAGAAATCGTGAGATACAGAGTTGTTGTCGTGAGACCGTGAGAAAAGGTAAAAAATCGTGTGACTCACTGCGAAACCGTGAAAGTTGGCAGGTCTGATGTACGACTGGCGTATGCTGTTGTTCGTTTTGCTGTGTTTAATTCAATTGTTTTGATTCATTAGTGAGCGAATCGTAAGGAGTTGACAACATTTCACACGCCAGGTGGCCAGGTTGAGCAATCAAAGTTGACAATCGTGAACCGGAAATTTATGTAAGGTAGTGGCGTCAGAAACGGACGGGAGACAGGACGGTTTCTACGACAGAATTTCGTTCTTAAATTGCGAATAATCAGTAACTCTGGAACAGTCTAAGATTAAGGATTATCCTTAACCTAAGGTTCCAGTTGTGATTAGGATTAGGTTAGGGTCAGGAAATGGGTTAGCTCCAGACGTTGGTACGATGCGATCATATTCATGTTTAGATAACCATAGTTGTCAAGATTCCTGATTCGAATCCTGACCCGAATCCTAACTGGAATCCTGGCTCGGGTGACCAACTAACTCGGGAATAAATAAATTTATTACAGCGACTCGCTTCAAGAGTTTTGGGGTTTCGCACGGCCTGTTACTGTTTGGTATTGATAACATTTAGGTCACGTGATAATATACATAATTTGGAACCATAGATTTCAAAATACAGAAAGTACTTCGTTAGACAATATAAGGAATTTCGTCAAGATGGGAAACCTCCCCCCCCCCCCCAGCAATCATGAGGTTTTGCCATGAGTACCAACATAGCCATCTCAAAACCTTGGTAAACTCTTACTTTGGGTGCCCCCTTTTCGCAAATCCTGGGTCCGCCATAGTAGGATGTTGCATAGACAGTGTTGGACGACACGTACAATGCCGAATCAGTCCGAGAATGGCTGATACTTTGGTGGGAAGATACTGACGTTTCGAATTAAGGCCCTTCGTCTTATTCAATGTTGAAAACTTTGCTCGAAACGTCAGTATTTGCAATCCTCTCGAAAGTCTCGACAATTCCCTGGTCCTTAATTTCAAACTTACGCACCCTTGACTCAGCGAGACGATGTTTAATGCGATGTGCTGAAAAGGTCCCGAGTCAATGGCACCATAGTTACAACTTAAAACACCCCAAGCCCGATATAAGCATGGTAAATGCCAAAGATAGTGCTGTAAACAAGAAATCTGTTTGGTTTTTCGAGGGCCATGTTATGAGCGTCGTAGGTAACAGGAAAAAAATCTATTGATCTGTCTGCAAGCTCGGGTTGTATGGTGTCCCAACCCCGCCAAAAATCCAAATTTCCATTCTATACACAACTTTTGACATTCGATACAACTTTTCGTTTGTAACAAAACTTTCATTAGAATTTGATTTTCAATACAACTTTTCATTTGCTGCACAACTTTTTTTTATCCAACCGCATCCACTAAGTCTGTGGATTGCGGGCTCCAACTGCTTTCTAATTTGTGGATCTGCGTTCTCACTTTCCAGGAAATTTCCTTAAACTGAGGAAATTTTAACCTTTTTAAAGAGTAAGGAAATGACTTTTTCAACAAATTTCTAAGAAACTTCATATTTTTTCCTGAAAGCTATATTTCTCAGAGTATTATGCTGAAATAACAAAATGAAGGCAAGTCTTACGAATAATGAACAAAACGTAAGAAAAAAGGACTACTCTGATTAATATGACGACTAAGTTTGTTCAGTCTTATTCTGTCTGATCTTCAGTTAAAACATATCAACTAATCATTAAATGTTAGTGGTTGAAAATTCTTGCCTAATAATTTCGTCACCCTGACTCTCGGACTTCTCACAATCAGAGGCCTGGGCCGATTAGGTCCCTACAGCATTTTTACGAATTATATATTTCATTTAAATTAATCAAGTTTTACAATTTTAGTTTCCCAAATGATGAGGATTCCAGGAAAACTACATTTTTTATTACTTGAAGCTCTGCAGGGCATTATTTACCCACAAATAAGGCTCCATCACAATTTTAAGGAAATTCCGCCCAATCGAAGGAATTTTTATCCCAGAATCTTATGAATTCGTAGCAACAGGAAGTGCATGAGAACATAGTTGTGGATATTTTATCCACATTCTGTCCGAGTCAATATCAGATTGTCCTTGTCAGTCAGTTTGAAGAGTATTAAAGCTCGCTAGAATAGCGACGACATTTGACATAGTCGAATGGTTTTCAGCGTTTAACCCTTTCATGCATACCGTTGTCGTGCAACAACAAATTACAACAATAGAACTAATGAAAGAACAAAGCAAAGAACAAAAGAAAACAAAGAACAAAAGAAAAAAATATCATGTATGAAAGGGTTAAATAGAATGACATTCCATTGATGTTGAAATGTGAATGTTATTTGCACACCTGTGGAAGTGTTCTCAGCAGCTCTGTACTGTTTGTAAACATTCAAACGACCTTAAACGTTTTCCGTGTAATATGCCAATATAATCTAGCTGTGAATGAAGTGAAACCACGTGAACGCCTTCTACCACGTACTGTGCGGAACTAGGCCAACGTTCAAAATATTCTTAAGACTAAAAATTATTCATTCCTTTTATTTTGAACGAAAATTTCTATTGTAAGAACATATTGCAGTAGACATTGCCGTAGTGCTTACTTAAACTTTCTCATATCTGTGACACAGGGACGGCGGAGCCGGGAGGGGGGCTGCGGGAGCTCTAGCCCCCCACTTTTTTCCAAATATAATGGTGAAACAACTACACTTTAAAACACTTGTGAAATTTCCCAGAGAAGCATACAAAATGCTGTATTTTTATCTCAAGCTCCTCCCCACTCGTAATTCCCCTCCGTCGTCCCTGTGACACGGACAGTCATCTAAATAGCTAATTACAGGGCACTTAAAAAGGTAATTTCAGACTGTCCAACGAATAGACCTCACCATATAGGGATTTTACTAAGAGGGAGGAGGGTTTCGGGGCATGATTCCCCAGAAAATTTTAAAATCTTGCTATCTTGAAACTAAATTTCTAGCAATCCCAGAAGACAATTTCTGTCAAAAATGCTCGGAAATTTATCGTCATTTTGCGCTTGTTTTCTATAAAAAACGCTGTTCGGTAATGAATAACAAAGTATCGTAAATCTTCACACTGAGACGTATTCATGGAGATGAAGTTCGAGAAATCGGATATTACTAAGTTATTAAAATGCAACTAGTCTAATTTATATTCTGCTCATTTCCTCCACCGGTTTACTACTACCACCATTTTTTAACTCGGTCTCTGAAGGATATCTGGTTCTGAATACTTTAAAACTGTGGCGTAGCTACACCTTGGCCTACCCGGGCCTGTGCCCGGGTGAAATATTGCTGACAAATGTAGCTCACAAGTACAGAGTATAGTCTCTACAAAGATTAAGTATAACTATTCTGTTTACCTAAAGTCCAAGAATTCGTTTAATTTCCTCATAAATGTTAAATATTTCGTAAAAATATATCCTTCCTAGAGAAAGTAAAAATCAATGTTTTTGACTGTCACCGCTAAGGCATGTGTCAGTGGGCGCTGATGAGTAAAATATTTAGTGTTGTTGTTCGACTGTTGCGAAATGAAACCGATAAAATAAGAGGAGAGAAAGTGGTAACACCGACCCCAAGTCAAGCGAGCCTAGAGGTGATGTTAAGAAGCCAGAGGAAACACAGTAGTAATAGCAGTTAGTACAGAAGTGTTATTGGGCTCAAGTACTACAAAATATCTTGAGGGGCGTGCCGCATGCCTTTAGCTAGCAGTGTAAAAACTAAAAAACTACCAGGAAATGTTCACACCTGTGCTCATGTTGTGCTCACGTAACATTTGCTTTCTGGCTACACCACTGCTTTAAAATATATGTAATTACACTGATAAAATTATTTTAATTTTATCCATGACACTTTCGGGTAATGGTAGGAAAGGGTAGATGCAAATCCTTTGAATATCATAGTAAAGTATTTCGTTATCTTGTATGGCAAGCACTATGAGAATTTGACGAAAATATCTTCCTAGGCTTGTTCCTTGAAGCAGATGTCAAAATAAGGATTTTTTCTATCCCGACGGCATATCGGTATGGATTCTGGATTTTCTAGGAAAATTGGGATGGTTGGGCAGTCTGTAAGTTTAAATTTGACTTTTTCGCGAATACCTTTCTCGTTTCAAAAATGATTTCGACTTTTTCTTCGTGAAACAAACAGTAAATGTGATACTGATCGCAAAATGGAGGGTGGCTGGATAACATACAGTTCCTCTTTAATGCTGTCCGCTGAAGGTGTGGTAAATTTCCATGACAAAGTTGCGTAGACTCGCTTTGTGCACTTTCAATTCTGTTTGATCTGGATTAGCAGAACCGAATGAATCTTGAATCTACACCAACAATCTCTGCGGTAAATTGTGGACAACTACGCCGACCCGCTTTTGATATGAAAGAAGGGTAACTAATGATTCCACTCGAACGAAGTTTTGAAGTTGCAGATATCAGCAAGGTGGCCAGGATAAACCATAAATTCCCTAACGTTTATACTTTGTGAACGATCTCACTGAACTCTTAAGTGAGTCAGCGTGGGAAAATGGCGAGAATATGCCGAGAATGTGCCTGGCATGTACACGGACCAGTGCTTCTACTTTACCACGACAAAATTTCCTCCTTTTATTATGATTGTTCCTTTTTCAGTCCAAAATTTCTTTCAAAAATACTCAAATTTCTTTGAAATTTCCTTCACAGTTTATCGTAAAACTAAGCATGTCATTGCAGTTAAAATGCTGGGGAACTGAAACGAATCTGTTTGGCAATCAATCAATGGTTACTTTCGGAGTTTCTCTTGTTAAAACTTCCTCTATGTACGACGAACTCTAGCATTAATGCACTGGCAAACGCCAGACGATTTTACTTGTCAAGGGGAGAAATTTAGTGGTGAAAGTGTTAACAAGTATAAATTACTGTTGTTTCGACATGTACAGTGGGGGTTAAAAGTCTGAGTCCAGTCAGTACGCTTTTGTCTTTTATTGATATACAATATATTTTCACACAACACAGCACTATATGTGTATAACTTTAGTATTTACATCAACATTGGAATTGAGTACATTGTATTGACCAAGTAAACATTACTTTAATATCTTGTGTGACCTCCTTTTGCTTTTAAAACAGCCTCAGCTCTTCCTGGCATAGAGTCAACAAGATTTCTGAGTACTGCTGGTTTAAGGTTATTCCAGCTTTGATTACGGACATCCCATAGGTTGTCTATACTTGTGGGATCATGTTTCACTTTCTCTCGTTTCAAATGTTCCTATAAATTCTCAATAGGGTTTACATCCGGATATTGAGGAGGAAAATCCATAACGACCAGATCACCTTTCTCTTCCTTCCTTCTTAAATAATTTTTACACATGTGAGAAGTGTGTTTCGGATCATTATCTTGTTGCAACACAAAACCTCTTCCGCACAACCTTAAGCCAGATGGTATGGCTCGTCTTTGAAGGATGGAGTGATATTTTTGCTTTGTAAGAGTGTTCTTAATTCTTTAAAGATCGCCAGCACCATTATAACTAAAGCAGCCCCAAACCTGAATGTTCCCACCACCATGTTTCACTGTTGGCTTGAGGCAAGAATTTATAAATCTCTCATTCTTTCTACGTCTAACATAAATGCGACGGTTATTTCCGTATATTTCAAATTTTGATTCATCTGCGAAAAGAACATTTTTCCAATCTTCTTTAGTGTAACGCCTGTATTTTCTGGCCCATAGCCTCTGTTTCCGTTTGTTTCGGGATCTTAGCAATGGTTTTAAGACAGCCACTCTTCCATGTAGACCACATGCATTTAGTCTCCTTTTCACTGTTGATCTGCTTATTGTTTTTTCTTGAGTTTCATTAACTATTGATTGAATGTTACCAGCTGTTGCAATTCTGTTACGTAAGGAAGTTGTTTTAATGTAGTGATCCTCCTTCAAAGTGGTAGCTCTTGGCCTCCCAGATCTTGGTTTTGTAGAATAGGATTTTGTTCCTCGAAACCTTTCCAAAGTTCGCTGCACGGCACCCTTTGAAATCCCCATCTTTTCAGCAATTTTGCGTTGTGAAAAACCTTCATTACTCTGTGCAATTATTTGACCTCTTATTCCTTCACTGAGTCCTTTTGCCGTCTTTGGTCCAGCTACACATCATAGAGACTTTATATAAATTACAGCGTGTGTTAAATAACTCAAAAATTAAAAGGAAGGCAAGTGGAAGCATTTACTGATAAAAATATGCATGTGTAGATCAATAAATGAATTTTTTCCCACATGAAACATGATTTATCATACATTGAGAGAAAAAATACAACTGGACTCAGACTTTTGACCACCACTGTAGTTTTTCACCAGCAGTGACACGAATATTAAGTCATGAATTCGGGAAGCATAAATGGTAACAAATCTGAGAAAACCATCAGAAAATCCAATATTCGCAGTTGAGTTTCCAGTACATTCAAAATAATTGTCAGAGTCCGCCGAACACATTTTATCTCAAGATAAATAGAAACATTTAAACAATTCTGTTTCAGTTCAACTGTTGGACATTTCAGTAAGATTCACATTTGGTGATCTAAGCCTGATCTTGACACGAAAGGTAAAAACAATAAATGGATATCAGCTTCAAAAGACTGCGCTTTTGTCGCTTACAAGGGACATTAAAATCTACGACGTCAACTTCAACGACGACGTCCTTTATAAAAAAGAATTCTTCATGCAAAACAAAAACAATGCATAATTTTTATTCTCCAAAGCATTCTCAACATCGTCATTGTTGTGCATACGTCACCCAGACCATTTTCATGTCTTAAGGACGTCACCTCCAGGAGTGAAAAAATCTGTTACTTAAGACTGAATTTAACACGAGACGGAGCCCAATTTCGTTTAAGAGAAATTGGCGCGTTTTAGGAGTCATAAAACAAGCCCAAAGTATTGATCACGGTCGCCAATAAACAGTGGTTTCTTTAAATGCCGAAATTTTAAAGGGTATCGTCCTTCAAGTTGACGTCTTAGGTCTTAAGGTCCTTACTACTTCACAGGAGTATTAGAGCGCATGCAGTGCATGACGGTTGTGACTCAAGAAACAATTTGGAAGTCGCTCGGGGATTATTTTTGATGTCATCCGCAAGCAATCGTGCCACAATCGACTGACGCTTAATTCTCTTTTGTTTGGGGTGCGTAAGCTACTGCAACATTACAAATGAAATCGTTAAAAAGTGCAGGTTCGATCAAAGTTGTTAACTATCACACGTTTCGTTTGATCATTTCTTTTATATATACACTAATATTTACATTATTTGATAGTATCCTTTTATCTGACGAGAGCCACTCCTTGTTAGTAGAACAACAACATCAAGAGGAATCAAGTTCGCAACAAAAAGTCAATCAAATTACATAAGTCTTCACTTAAGAAGTAATTTATAAGTTCCCTTTTATGGTAATCCCCAACAAAAATTTCTTTAAATTTATTTCAAGTTGTCAAAAAATCCTTGAAATTTCCCTAAAAAATTTATTTCCATCAAATTTCCTTCATTTCTTCAAAATTTCCTTCGAAAAGGAAATTTCCTTCAAAGTGGAAGCACTGATACAGATCACAGCCGGGTTCGGAGTTGGGGAGCCATCTTCCCTACTCTTCAACCTTTACAATCCTATAAGTATATTAGAGTGGAATGGGGTCCTGGATAAGGTTTGAGTATGGCGATGGATAAAGGTTATAAACGCGTTGGCTTTCCGTAAAAGGAAGGTCTAGCACTCTGAAATCAGAAGATAAAATTTCAAGATTATAGCCCGAGACGGATTGTCTATGTTGCAAGTGGTGTGAAAGAGTACTTGTTGGAGAAGGTTTAGCATACTTTTCACCAGAAAGCGCAGTAATACTCCAACTATTTGGTACTTGCACGGTTAAAATGTGCATGTCTTCCTCCAACAGGTATCCTTTGACAGTTTCACACCACCTCGAAATTAGTCATACCTCTGGCTCGAGGATCTTGAAATTTTGGTTCCTGTATTCCTCTGCTCTACAACTTCTTCATATTGGTGAAAGGCAACGTATTACTTTACTCAATCCTTTGGTTGATGCCAATTTGGGATTAACTTTAAATTCGCTTTTTAGTTCTGATTCTGACACGTGACCTTAATTTTCTTTCCTTTGACCTTTGTTGACCACTGTAATTCATTTAATTGGTAACACTAACCGACATGATGATGATGATGATCTTTATTTTAACACGCTAACCATTGTCAACATAAGTTGATTTAAATGTTACATATGAAGTAGATGTGCAAAATGGGTGATATCACGGACGAATGGCGGATAGTTCGTCGAACTCAGACCTTTAGAAAAATGAATCCCCGACGGGATCAAAACAGCAATCTTCGAATAACCGTTGTGGCGCACTAACCTAAACGCTAGCCGAGACTCAGATGGCCAGTCAAGATGTAGGTTCCACACGTGTTGCCTTGAGGCAGATCCTCATAATGAGATCGAATGACATAAGGAAGTCTCTCTAAATCGAACCTCTGCCAGGCAGGCTACCAAAATATGCGTCTCACCAGTAATCAGATCTCCGTGTGGGGCTCAGAAATTGTTGCTCTGAGAGTTTGAGTTGTCCGATGTTTTCCGCATTGTCCCATGTATCTGTCATACTATAATAGTGTTAAATTTTTTTTTTTTTTTTGAAACCTAGACAATTAAGAAGAAAAGCTAAGATTTTCACACATTAGTAATAACGACCCGTCTACACTTCAAATAAAACCTTAAGGGGTATTTTTCAATTTTTATTTCAAGAATTATTGGGGACTGTATCCCCCAGACCCCTGGTTGCGAAGGCCCAACTGAGTTTAGGAATTTGTTTGTTTGTTTGTTTGTTTGTTTGTTTTTCGTCATCTTGCTTTGCTCGAGGGCTCTTTTGGTAATTTTCCCACAACTGTTAATTGTTTTGACAAGGATCTTTCTACGAAGACTGGTGGCTGATAGGCTAAAATGCTAAAATCTTGAAAAACTTGCCAAAAACTACAGCTGAAAATCCTAAAAATCGAGAGAAGCCCTTCGTTTTGGGCTTTCACGGCCATTCGCTGGAAATGTCAGGAAACACTGGGAACGGCCTTCGCTGAACATAAAATAATTTGTTTTCAGTTTGGACAGTTTTTCAGCACATTGGTTTTTTATTCGTCAATCTTCAACGCCTACACTGAGGATTCCATTTTCCTGTTGTTTAGTAAGAAAGCTAAGCTGATCGGCAAAATCCGGTTAAGTGCAACATTTTTGTTAGTCTGATCTTAGATGTTTCAATTTAGCCAGTGCAGCAGAATATCCCAAGTAAAACTCCAGATTGAATGTTAATCCCATGGGTTAGCACTAATCGGATTTTTTTTGAAAGGTGATCCGAATTATTTTAGATGATGACGTAATCTCCGTTCAAACCACACCCCCGTCATATTTTAAGTCACCGTAAATTCCGCGGTTCCGCCACATGCCATTCGCTTGACAACTTATTGATTCTTTGGGCTCGAGCACCGGACGTGAATTCCTACAGGGAAAACGATTCTTCTTTCATTAACTTTTAGAATGGAAATTGACAAGAAGCCACTTTTCGTATATACTGTCTCGAGGTTCCTTAAGAGCTTACTTGAGAACACAATGATGCTTAGGACAAGCACATGCAAAAGAAAGGCGCGTTAAAAGACTTCTCTTTACAAGGGTCGCCGGCATGTGCCTATCGGAAGTTGTTTTGCCGCACCTAGTCGCCGGCAGTTATACAGCCCTCTCATGTTTCTGGTAAACCCTTGAGTTACCTCTCATGACTTACCTTCATTTGATGTGATTATGCAGAAATTTTGACTTTATAGAAACTTCGTTGTTTCAAAGCCAAGCGTTGTTGATTATTTCGCACATGTTTGCATGGTCTGTCTGCCGGCTAGAGGAATTCCTGCATTCCGTTCTGTGGAGCTTTAAATCCCATCACGTGATATAATTTGGAGGTGGTGATTGGTGAAAACTTTTCTGGTTGTGTTTTGTTCTGTGAGAGCGGGCGGCGTGGCGAGGTGTCGAAGACTATCAAGCCTTTTGGGGTTTTATTTAGAGGAATTTCTGCAGTTGAATTTGCTCATGTGCAGAAAGATGGTAATAGTGAACTCTCCCACTGACAATCCGTAAAAATGGTAAGCCAGCTAGCATTTGAAAGTGAAGTTTAATAGCGTCTCCTCGATGCCTCCGACATCAATCTGTCGGGGTCGCGAGGATATGTTTAATATACGATGTATCCGTGGCCGGCAGTTTATATCTGTGCTTTGTTTTTTCATGAAATCTGATAACTGTAAATAGAATGTTAGAGTAATTTATTCTGTCTTCATCTAGGTTGAAATTCTAACTGATCAGGAGTCAGAAATACTCGAGGCTTACGATAGGTAAATCGAAGCTTCTCCTTGCAACTAAAAACCTTGACATTTTGCCAGTTAGGTGCTACGGTCAAACGAGACGCACTCCCTTTATCTCGACATGTAATATTTTCTTATTTTCATCCTCTCTTTTCTTTATTGTGTCCTTTGCAGTCGTTACTTTGGTTTTTTGAGACTGACAGAGTCAATATGCGAAAACGTTACTCATAAATCTCTCCTGACAAAGGTAAGAAGAATGCTTGACTACGCCACTCGAACCAATCATGACTGGCTGAGATTATTAAAGGCTCTAGATTTTATGTTTTTGAGAAATTCCTGCATTTATGGACCGATGTGTAGGGCTGCAATTCTTTTACCGATATGTTTTTCATTCTTTGTGATTCTCTCCCAGGGCGTTCGTTATTATGAAAATGTACTCGTGAAGGACGGTGGTCACGCTAACCCGAATGTTTATTGCAAATTAGGACATTTTCATCTGCTTTTAGAGGACTATGTTAAAGGTAGGTTTTGAGCATGTGATGTAATTGACCAATACTCTGCTTGCAATATTTTCATGAATGACATTGTGATGAATTACTACAAATACCGCGACTGTTGAAGTAAGTTCGGAATTACTACGAGGCCGTGACCAACGAACGATGACATTGGGAATGCATTAATAATGCTCAATCATCGATATCTTGAGGTAGAATGGTAGTGAAAAGGCGCTTGGGATAATACTACGATTGTATAAACTACCTGGAGTTGTCGTGGAAACGTCTAGCAAATGCATAATAGTTTCTTTTTGTCGCTTCCGTAGTTTCACTTTGTGCTGTACCATCTGCTAAGTTTTCCTGTTAGTTATTGCTGCGATATTGATATGAAACTGCGTTCCCCCAGTGGAATAAATATATCAGTTTCTACGTAGATCCAGGGTGCTGTTATAGAAAACACGAAGCATGTTCTACTGAAATTTCACATTGGTCTTTACAATATCATTTGAGTTATCTTATTACGAAGGATTTTTTTACAATATCCCTTTTGGCACTGGTTTTTCTTATGGTTCCATTGGTCACAGTTATTTTGTAGGGGTCTTTTTCTAATGGTGACTGTTCACATAAATTATATGAAATAATTATACCCCTTGCTTTGACCAATTCTTAAAATATTAATCATTTATTCATGCTGGGGATTCCCTGTCCTTTCATCCAATTTTGACATTTAATACCAGCATAGAATAAGTTTGACACCAAAACGCAGCAAACATTGGATTTCTATAGATAAAATAAGTTTAATAAATTCTAAAATGAACAAAGACTGGTCAAACTCTTGTTATAAAAAGGTCAAATGTTCATCTCCTACAGCAAAGAATTACTGTTATTGACTAATGTTCACTTGATCTTTGTGTTTCTACCCAAATTTGCTAGGAGGTGTTTCCATGTGATTGGAATATGTTTCATGACAGTATGAAAAGCAAAATAGTGTACGTTAACATCACCTGAGATTGTGGTTTCTTTTAACAGTATGCAAACTCTTTGTCAGACTCCTTGAAAGTCTTGAAAGTTTGAAATCAGACTGAGGCAATGTTTCTTAAATGCTTACACAGATGTTAAATCTCCATTAGTGTTCAAGAATTTTTTTTTTACAATCAAAACAGTAGTAGAAGCAGAGGGGCTCAGTCCATGGGAACTGCACCTCTATTCAGAGAGCTGATATAGTCATACACTTTCAATAAAAGGAAATAAAAACTGTGTTATAGACTGTATAGCATAAATTATAGTAGAAGCAGAGTAAGGCCAGTGCCACCAGGGCCTGAGCACTGGCCCCTGCATTTAGGGATCCATGTTTTATTTTTAAATCAAAATAAAAAACAATTTAGTTTCAATAATATTATTTCACCTCTGACTAGGTCACTAGCTCATCATCAGCAATGTGAGATATTGCATGGTCCATTACCTTTGGAGGGTTATTCATCTTGCTCTGCATAATTATGTGATTGAGTAGCTCCTGCAACTTTGGGTAGTTAAAAAGGTATTTTATTGGGATCTCTCTCAAAACTGAATTTGATAAAGAACCACTGACAAATTATAGGAAGCCAACAAAGACTAGTAAGCCTAGCCATCCTGTCCTTGGAAGTGGATAGTTTAAAATCTATGTGCATGGATGAAATTCTATTCAAGTTTGCCAGCAAAAAAATACAAAAAAAAAATTCATAAAGTAACTTCAGTTGACTACTTCCCCCAGCCTTAACATGTACATTAACTTTATTATTTTTTTTGTGAAAATTTAATGTATCATGAGCTAACTTGAAATATCCTTTTATAATGAACTCTCTTTGAGATCATGGGCACTGGAATTTTATTAGTTATAACATGTGGTAATATTGTTACATTTTTCTCTATTTTTGTTTATTACATATAAAAAGTTCTTTTATGATCATTATCATATCTTATGATCATTACCAACCCCTGTGTAAGCAGTGAAAATGGCTGTAAAATGACTGTTGTTGTTGTTGTTGTATCATATCTTCATTGGTCTATTATGTGAAAGATATACTGCAAGTGGTTCTGTACTTTACAGCAGATAGCCATAAACAAATTTCCATATTTCATGGCATATAAGTCAACTTGGCATGTCAGTCAACCTGGCATATCAGTTCACCCCTTATTTTTTGACCACAAAATCGTGATTTTTATGATACCCTGAGTATAAGTTGAGTCCCTAAAATTAAATGGTTACCAGACACAGTGTTTGAAAAAACTTAATAACATGGCAAGTGTTTTACAGCATACTTTTTTTTAATCTTTTAGAGCTTATTTCAGTATAGAAAATTGCTCAAACAATCAGCACATTTTGTCTTTGGTAGATCTTTTATTTTGTCAGATTATTTCTATCAGTCTCAAATAAACTTCTTGCCAATACCAAACTTGCAGCAGGCAGCAGATTTGCTAGACTTTTCAGCCAAGTCAGCAACCTCAACTTCACCAAAGATATGAACATATTTCAAGATACAAACAACATACAAATTGTACTTCATATCTTTGTCATTTTGGAGGCATGTTGAAATCTTTACACTGTAAGAATGAGGTTTGTAATAAAATATGTTGACCATGTTGATGTGCCCATTCACTACCAATGAGCTGATTGGTCAATTTCTTAATGCATATGAAGGAGTGGTACTAGTATATCCAGTCTATGATTTTGCTCAATTTTGTGACCCTTTGTATAAGTTGAAGTGGACTTTTAGACATCAGTTTTGAGTCCTAGAAAATCAACTTATACACCATGAAATGTGGTACTGTCTAAGGTTATTCTGTGCCTTAGACAGTGTCTAATCACACAAGCTGTCTATAGGCCTCCTCACAAAATGTGAGACCTGGCCCTCACAGTCTTAATCCATTGCTAAATCATAATCTAGCTTAGTAAAATTGATTACATGTAGGTTTGTACGACAGATCTGATTACAATAGGCATTTTGATTTTACTTGTAAATGGCCAGACATTTACCAAGAGGTGAAGAAAGTTGTGTATTAGATCTTATATTTTCTGACATTTTCTGAAACCCAAAGAAGGTTTTTTTTCATTCACTTGAACCTTGGACTTTTGAAAACCATGGGTCTGTTCCTGTCTGAATCTTTCAAAGTATTGATACTGTAGTAATTATGACATGATTTGTGGGAAAAAATAGTGTAGTTGTCAATGTGACATTTTGATACCCTGATGAAGTCTTGCATAGTGTTTTCACAAACTGTGGTATCATTTTGGTCTATTGCCTGAATACTAAACAAGTAAAGCCAAGGCTCAAAGCACTGCATATGCTCAGAAATGAATGGACCCAGAAAAAGAGACACATGTGGCTATGCTTTCTGAACACTGCCAACTTTAAAGTACAGTAATTTCAAAGGACTAGCAATTGAATTAATTACACTTATTTGACTTGATAGGAATTAGAGGCCAACTGTTGATTTCTGGGCTTACTGGGTTTGGGATTAAAAACAGTGAAGGAATTAGTCACATTAGCTCAAGCTTTACAGTTCATTATTTTTGTGCTCAATATAATGCTGTGAAAACAAGAGCTTATTGAGTTGCTATATGTGTTCAATCTGTTGAGTTTTATCAAAAAAACCTTTGCTGAGGAACTTATCTGGCTAAGGACTTATGGAGAATTTATGGGCTCTAGTCAAGAGAGAGAGTGGCCACTACTGCTAAATTTTCCTATGATAAACATTTTTAAAATCAATATTATGACTTGAAATCACAAATTCAATCACTGAGCCCCCTGAATAATATAATTTTTAGGGTAAAGAAGAATGTTCAAAGAATCTCCTGAAGTTGAATGTCTTGTTTTCTTGATTTGGCCATTAAGTGAACTACTGACACACTTTGCTTCCATGTAAAATGGAGTTTTGCACAGACAGTTTTATCAACTTAACAGACAAATAACGTCCCCACTTTTCTAGTTTTCTGTTGAACCATGTTGGAAACTTGGAAACTACTGTCACAGGCTAAATTGCAATATTTTAGACCAAGCTGGATGCAAACTGTTCATGCTTAAAATCAGGGGTGTAGTGTAGGGGGCTCAGGGGGGCTGAGCCCCCCTTATTAAAATTCCATGACAATTTGGGGGTTCTGAGCCCTCCTTTATATTTTTTGCAGATTGTGTAACTTTAATCATGTTTGAATGTTCTGTGAAATTTATGTTAAGATATTCAGTCATTTCCAACAAGAATGATTTCAGTAATTTCTAATTTCAGTCGGCCATAACATGTGCTTTTACAAACACAGAAACACTGTTAAATTTTAATTACAGAATTACTGTTACCAGAAATAGAAAAATAGCATTTTTCAAGTTTATCATTTTTTCGGACCTCCCCAGATGTTCAAGACATTGTGTTGGTGAGCCCCCCTTGTTAAAGTTCCAGGACTACACCACTGCTTAAAATGGACAAGGTCCTGTTACATTTTCCGATCAAGTTTTTTTTGTTTTTTTTGACTGACTTCTCATGGTAAAACCTCGAAACAGAAAGGTTTGATTTCACCAAGTGGTATTTAGGTGAGACTTTTTACTAATCTTAATACGCACGCTCTCAAGCTGCTCTCTCAGAAAAACTTTCAGAGTCCCTGACGGAAATCGAACCCGTAACCTTCTGATCTCCGGTGAGACGTTCTAGCCATTGAGCTACAAAGACTCAGATGTTGAGCGAAGGTTAAATTTGTGTACTGCTTCGTATAGATGGTAGACATATAGATGCCAGTCTGCTAGTCTCGATATGTCGTCTATTTTTATGTTAATCAATGATGTGACTTGGTAATTATGTTCTTAATACGCACGCTCTCAAGCTGTTCTCTCAGGAAAACTTTCTGAGTCCCTGACGGGAATCGAACCCGTAACCTTCTGATCTCCGGTGAGACGTTCTAGCCATTGAGCTACAGAGACTCAGATGTTGAGCGAAGGTTAAATTTGTGTACTGCTTCGTATAGATGGTAGACATATAGATGCCAGTCTGCTAGTCTCGATATGTCGTCTATTTTTATGTTAATCAATGATGCGACTTGGTAATTATGTTCTTAATACGCACGCTCTCAAGCTGTTCTCTCAGAAAAACTTTCTGAGTCCCTGACGGGAATCGAACCCGTAACCTTCTGATCTCCGGTGAGACGTTCTAGCCATTGAGCTACAAAGACTCAGATGTTGAGCGAAGGTTAAATTTGTGTACTGCTTCGTATAGATGGTAGACATATGTACTGCCAGTCTGCTAGTCTCGATATGTCGTCTATTTTTATGTTAATCAATGATGTGACTTGGTAATTATGTTCTTAATACGCACGCTCTCAAGCTGTTCTCTCGGGAAAACTTTCTGAGTCCCTGACGGGAATCGAACCCGTAACCTTCTGATCTCCGGTGAGACGTTCTAGCCATTGAGCTACAAAGACTCAGATGTTGAGCGAAGGTTAAATTTGTGTACTGCTTCGTATAGATGGTAGACATATGTACTGCCAGTCTGCTAGTCTCGATATGTCGTCTATTTTTATGTTAATCAATGATGTGACTTGGTAATTATGTTCTTAATACGCACGCTCTCAAGCTGCTCTCTCAGGAAAACTTTCTGAGTCCCTGACGGGAATCGAACCCGTAACCTTCTGATCTCCGGTGAGACGTTCTAGCCATTGAGCTACAAAGACTCAGATGTTGAGCGAAGGTTAAATTTGTGTACTGCTTCGTATAGATGGTAGACATATAGATGCCAGTCTGCTAGTCTCGATATGTCGTCTATTTTTATGTTAATCAATGATGTGACTTGGTAATTATGTTCTTAATACGCACGCTCTCAAGCTGTTCTCTCAGGAAAACTTTCTGAGTCCCTGACGGGAATCGAACCCGTAACCTTCTGATCTCCGGTGAGACGTTCTAGCCATTGAGCTACAGAGACTCAGATGTTGAGCGAAGGTTAAATTTGTGTACTGCTTCGTATAGATGGTAGACATATGTACTGCCAGTCTGCTAGTCTCGATATGTCGTCTATTTTTATGTTAATCAATGATGTGACTTGGTAATTATGTTCTTAATACGCACGCTCTCAAGCTGTTCTCTCGGGAAAACTTTCTGAGTCCCTGACGGGAATCGAACCCGTAACCTTCTGATCTCCGGTGAGACGTTCTAGCCATTGAGCTACAAAGACTCAGATGTTGAGCGAAGGTTAAATTTGTGTACTGCTTCGTATAGATGGTAGACATATGTACTGCCAGTCTGCTAGTCTCGATATGTCGTCTATTTTTATGTTAATCAATGATGTGACTTGGTAATTATGTTCTTAATACGCACGCTCTCAAGCTGTTCTCTCAGGAAAACTTTCTGAGTCCCTGACGGGAATCGAACCCGTAACCTTCTGATCTCCGGTGAGACGTTCTAGCCATTGAGCTACAAAGACTCAGATGTTGAGCGAAGGTTAAATTTGTGTACTGCTTCGTATAGATGGTAGACATATGTACTGCCAGTCTGCTAGTCTCGATATGTCGTCTATTTTTATGTTAATCAATGATGTGACTTGGTAATTATGTTCTTAATACGCACGCTCTCAAGCTGTTCTCTCGGGAAAACTTTCTGAGTCCCTGACGGGAATCGAACCCGTAACCTTCTGATCTCCGGTGAGACGTTCTAGCCATTGAGCTACAAAGACTCAGATGTTGAGCGAAGGTTAAATTTGTGTACTGCTTCGTATAGATGGTAGACATATGTACTGCCAGTCTGCTAGTCTCGATATGTCGTCTATTTTTATGTTAATCAATGATGTGACTTGGTAATTATGTTCTTAATACGCACGCTCTCAAGCTGTTCTCTCAGAAAAACTTTCTGAGTCCCTGACGGGAATCGAACCCGTAACCTTCTGATCTCCGGTGAGACGTTCTAGCCATTGAGCTACAAAGACTCAGATGTTGAGCGAAGGTTAAATTTGTGTACTGCTTCGTATAGATGGTAGACATATGTACTGCCAGTCTGCTAGTCTCGATATGTCGTCTATTTTTATGTTAATCAATGATGTGACTTGGTAATTATGTTCTTAATACGCACGCTCTCAAGCTGTTCTCTCAGGAAAACTTTCTGAGTCCCTGACGGGAATCGAACCCGTAACCTTCTGATCGCCGGTGAGACGCTCTAACCATTGAGCTACAAAGACTCAGATGGTGAGCGAAAAATAACCTTCGATTCCCGTCAGTAACTCAGAAAGTTTTTCTGAGAGAACAGCTTGAGAGCGTGCGTATTAAGAACATAATTACCAAGCTACCACAAACATCATTGATTAACATAAAAATAGACGACATATCGAGACTAGCAGACTGGCAGTACATATGTCTACCATCTATACGAAGCAGTACACAAATTTAACCTTCGCTCAACATCTGAGTCTTGGTAGCTCAATGGTTAGAGCGTCTCACCGGCGATCAGAAGGTTACGTGTTCGATTCCCGTCAGGGACTCAGAAAGTTTTCCTGAGAGAACAGCTTGAGAGCGTGCATATTAAGAACATAATTACCAAGCTACCACAAACACATCACTTTTTACTAAGCTTTTGATTTGCAGAAATGGAAATAGAACTTCACAATTATTGTGAAATAACTCATAGTGAGAAAGTCTTTTCATAATAACTGAGTGTTAATGGCTATTAGCAACAACAGAAACAATATTTTATTAACAACATTTATTATCATGGTGACGATTGGGCATCAACAGAGCAAGGTAGTTGTCTTGTCATTGCTAACACTTTACAATATTTGGAAAGAGTGCATGAACATGCATAGAATCATGAAGTCTGCTGTACTGTGTCTTTGAGTCAAAAACTAAAAATGCTAAATAAGCTTTGCAGTTTTCAGAAAATTCACTTTACAGATTTTCAAAATTGCTTTGCAAATTGCAATTTATAAAGCACCTATTTGGGCCTTGTCTATAGTTTTTCTTTGAGACTTTTTCCTCAAATATCTTAACAGTTTTGTCATTTACACCACTGGCAATAACAAAATTGTTTTAAGTACAGGTATAATTGTTGGGGAAGGTGGCCACTATGGTTCATTGTCACTGATGGAGATTGGTAGGGGGGGAGGGGAACTGATCTCCCCCATGAGAATTTTGAGCAGAAACATCAAAGGCTTGTGGAAGGTACCAGTTATTCCTAATCACCTCTGTAAAACAACACAAGTTCACTTATATTTCCTTGAATAAATAAGAAAGGCTGCTACAGTTTATTGCACCCTTATACTGTATATTTTCTTATAGAGGCAACAGTACAACAATTTGAGTCACTGCTGTGCAGCAACAGTTAGTTTATTAAATTTTATAAATTTTTGAACACAATATCAGAATTTACTGTATTGGATTTTACTGTTTGTTTTTTTCTTTTATTAGCCTTATCAGCATATCAAAAATTTTTTAGTGTACAAGGAGATTACTGGAAGGTGAGTTTCAAATTATTAAAGTTTGCATGCACGTAGGCATGCATTTGTCTGTTGTAAATCAATTAAGGTTCTAGATGTCTATGTACAATATTATCATAACATTATTTCACTCTTGTACTGAACTGTCATTAAATACGTGCACTAGACAATTCTCTGTATTGTTTCAGTCAGTGGTGGCACCAGGTCTTCCCCAGTGCACGGGCTAACATTCCAAACAGGGGGGGGGCTAAACCTTAGAGGCCATGGCCATGCTCCCTTATAATTTCATCATTTAAGGGATGAAAACATCATTACTTTTTGTAAGAATGATCACAACACCTTACTAGAAACAGTTTACTTTTAAATTTGACAAGAAGATAAGAGTCTAGTATATATCTTTCTTGGCTAAATCAGTAACAACTGCTTAGAGTTTGTACAATATATAAATATGTTCATGGTTGAAAATTCCTCATTGGATTGTTAATTTTTCACCAACAGGCAGACTAAGGGTCCCCTATGGGGAGCTGTAGCCTCCTCTGGTACCACCCCTGGTTTCAGTCATTAGTCCCCAAACTGCCATTTAGTCATTTTATATTTGCATGATTGACAATTTTACTGTCAAAGCAGGGATACATAAAACCATACTTCTGTTATTTGACTGGAACACTTGTTATTTTGCACAAACTTTATTGCACTACTTAGAAAAATTAGCAAACTCGTGGACTGTAGCCTGAATTGTTTTTATCAATCAGTTCAACCAAGCAATTGTTCTAGCTGAAAAATCTTGAAATGATTAAAAAACATTCAAAAAGTATCAGCTCCTAGGGAATCAGAGGCTGTAACTATCTTCTGGAGAGAATGAAACAAGATGCAAATGGAGGAAGAACAATTTTGGCAACAAATACTGTTACTTAGAAAAGCATTCCTCCAGCAGTTACTATGGCAAGCACAACATTTTGAACTAGCTTTTAACTATGGAAAGGTAGTTAACATACAGTAAATTGAAGTTGTCCAAACCAGAATGACCCTCAATTCTCTTTCAATCAATTAGCGGATATTAAGAATCCCTTTGATGTGTAATATTTCAAAGTCAAAAAAACTTTTTTTTTTTTTAAAAATAATTTATAATCATCAGTTCTTTCTTAAAATTTTCCCCCTTAAAAGGTTAAAAATAAAAATAAAAAATAGGGGCCTCCCTGCTGTCTTATGATTTAAACTGTGTTGCATGGTATTTAAGAGCTACAGTATCATTCTGGTAACATTTTGAATACCAAAAATGTTTTTCTTCTGTTCACTGAATGTTTTATTTTTCTCAAAAGTATTATATCTTTTAGTCTTTTGGGATCTAACGTATGTCCTTCAACTTTTGGAAGAATGTTTCAGTATATTGACAGAGACCACTAGCAGATCCAGACTTAGCTTGAAGGGGGACCCAGCCAAGGATTACTAATTAAACAGTAACATTTCCTCATCTACTCTGAGCTTCTCCTGAGAAATCACATGTTTAGTTGTTTGAAATTATTTTTGGTGACCACTAAGATATTCAAGCATACATTTATAGTATTTACCAGAATGTGCAACTATATACAATATACTGTATAATATATTTATATATAATAAAAACTTTTAACTTGCGTTTTATAAACTGCTTGGAAGATGAACACTTGTAGCTGTCTTCTTTTCCTACTTCTTCAGTTAGTAAGCGAATTTTATCATAAATTACACTTGTTATTATCTTACTGAAAGGGGATCCCGGGCCCCTTGGGCCCCGCCCTGGATCCGCCACTGGAGACACTTCAACTGGCATTTTTCCCAATTCCTGCACACTGGACATCACAGCCACAAAATGAAGTGCGATCAACGAGGCGAGCGCCGTCACGCACCATCGATCTGCTAGCGCAGTTGATTGTGCTGTTAGATGAGTAATTTTTCGTAAATCGCGCTCGCCAGATTAGGTCCAACTGGAGCGGTAAAATGTACAGTAAAAAACAGAATCAAACCAACATTAAAACATTCAACTTTAATTCGGCAAATTACAAAAACGAGTTCCTTCAAGATCAAAAGAACAACTTGAGCTTGACTTCGTCGTCCTTTGCTTTGTTTCTTGATGGACTGCCGTTCGCTTTTTTACCAGTGGCGGAAAAATTACGTTTCTACAGTTTTACAATCTGCAAATTAGCGGTATTATCCAGCAAAGCAAGAACGTCGAATTAAAGCCTAGTTTCCATATAATCGCTAAAGTCGCTACGATCACTGCAGTGGTTGCGATTGATCAGAAGAGTAACCTCATCTATCGCAGCGACGATATGGACGAAGCCATGCTCTCTGCGTCTCCAACGATTGCCATGATTGACGATATACAAATTGTTCTACGTCAGTGATCTATATTGGTACGATCAGTGAGACCCCTTGGGTCGCTCTAAGCATGGTTTCAATATTATCGCTGCGATCGCAGAGGTCATTATTCCGCGTTCCGAACGACTGCTACGATCGTAGCAATCCTAACGATTATTTGGAAATCAGAGAGTGAAGTGTAATGCCTTTTGGTCAACCGCAGAACAGTAATCATCAGAAAGATTAATTAAAATGATACAATGAAATTCAAACAAGTTAAGTACAAAAAGTACTTTGTACATTTTACATCTCAAGTAATTTTGTTATTCTAGGATGCTCCATTCCTTTATGGATTAGGAATTGTATATTTTCATTATGGTGCGTACATGTGGTAAGTATAGCAATTTTGCTTGTCTAGGCAATATTGTGGCAGTTAAATATGTAAATAACAATTGGAATTACAAATAAAATGTAATTAATGAAGCTATAAGTATTTAGTAATACACAGCAATATAATTGTTACATGGGAACCATTTATTTCTTTGACCATTACCATGCTATCACAGGCCCAAAGCACACTTTCTTTCGTGACTGGGTAAATATGCACCTACTATGAAAAGATTGTTTTCATAACTGATCTGAGAGGAAAAGAAGCAGTAAAATTTAATTCATGAATACTGTAACTGGCTTTCCATCTCAGTATGCAGTAAACACGCATCTGAAGTTAGTGCCTCTTTCCCACACACCTTGAAACAATATATATATTAACCAGGCCCGCTCAGAGGTAGAGGAGCAACTGGGAGAGTTTGCCCCAGGCCCCAACCTCGAGGGGGCCCAGGTCCCAAATACAAGAGGGTCCCGGGGCATCAGCTGAAGAGAGGCTCCCTCAGCATACTCATACATTTATTTCCTTTGTTTCAAATAACAGAATAAGATTCGCTACTTTTGTTTAATTTACGCTGTTTGTTTATTCATTGAACGCTGGGCCCTTACACCGAGCCAGGGTTGAACACGCATGTCTTCACCCGAATAGTTTTCTTCAGTCAGGCTCTCCGGTAGAGAACTCGTTCAAAGCGTTATTGTCAAGCCCAATATCGACCAAAATAATATTGGGGGGCCCAAACTTCTATTTTGCCCTGGGTCTCACCAAGACTCTGAGCGGGCCTAATATTAACCCGTTGAGAGGTAGGCACCGTATTCTGATGAAAGACATCATTTGGCATTAGCCAAAATAAAGTTGTAAATTGCACTCTTACCCTTTCTTGGGCTAAATTTGTTTTTCACAATCAAATTCTTTATATGAGTGGTGAACTGCAATGAAAATGGAGGGGTTCTTAATGTAGTTTTTATAAAAGGAACATGTTTTCAAAAACAGTGTAATACACTAATTCGGGAAAAAAGTTTAAGAATTAATGTTTTCTGAGCCCCCAAAATTTGAGGAGAATAGTAATTGTGTTGTTGTCATATTCAAGGACATCACACAGGTATGATTTTCCTTCTATGTCAGTCATGAATCACTGATCAATTTTTGAAGATTTATTATGTACAGAATGTCTGTGAAATTTTTAGGACTATAAAAGCTTTCCAGCAGGTACTATATTTAGATCCTGGATTTACTCGTTCAAACGAGATCCACTTGAAATTGGGTATGATGTTCAAGATGCAAGGAAACTATGAAGCTAGTATGAAGGTAATGTTTTGTCACTATTTGTTAGGACATAAATTGTGAAGTAATACAATATCATAAGTGATAATTAGGAAATACAA
This sequence comes from Heliopora coerulea, assembly GCA_030142905.1. Taxonomy (NCBI): domain Eukaryota; kingdom Metazoa; phylum Cnidaria; class Anthozoa; order Scleralcyonacea; family Helioporidae; genus Heliopora; species Heliopora coerulea. The sequence goes on from JASJOG010000014.1 coordinate 2,546,755, forward strand.
GTTAAACAGATAAGAAAAGGATTTAAGGTTAAAATCGAACACTTTTGATAAAAATGATCATCCAAACACAGGGAGGCGAGAACCGAGTTATTTTAGCAACTATCTTTAAGATGTTTGAAAGTCAGATCAAACACAACTTTTAAGTGTATGATGTAGATTCTCAAAAGAATATGTAGTTTCATGGATGACTAGGCTTAAAGTTGTCCAAATGTCATTCTAATTAAGATCACATTTCCAGACTACATCTTGGTACTGATTTCTCTGTGTATTGCGAATGAAATAATTATTATTAATGAGTTTCAGATTGAAATATAATGTATAAATGTTGATTGACACCTTACTGTGTGCGGAAAGAGAGAGCACAAATAAACATTGCTATAGATAGCTTGTCTGTTAGCTATTAGTTTGTCACTGCTGATAATTTTTCACCTAACCACCAGGACTTTAAAACTCAAAATTTCCTATTCCCATTCGAGTTATAAAATAACGTGACTACTACGCGGACTCTGACTGGTGAATACCCGTGTTTGGATCGAAGCGTCCAAACTCGGAAAATTTTCCCGCCAAAAGTGTTCTGAAGTTTGTATATCACGTTCAGTCTTTTTTTATGTACATAAAAGAGATACTTAATGGTTTTAGTGTATTAGAATACTAGTGTTTCACATTCTTGGTTATTGGTTGACTTTCGAATAGCTAAAAAGCACTCGCTTGTTTGTTTGTTTTTTTTGTTCTTTTTTTTCTTTCACGATGAAGTGGCTTACCTTTGTTGACAAGAGTACGATCTTCTTAAGCTTGTCACTGATTGGTCGTTGATGACTTTCGGGATAATTGTTCACTTCATCAATGTGTTAATGAACTTAACAACTTTCCTCAAATCTCGCAACATCCCGCGTTTTCGGATCAAAGTATCCAGAATGAGTAACACGGAAATTTATCTGATATTTTTTAAATCCAAAACCTATCCCATAATGCAATATCAACCTTGGTTTTAACATGTCTAACATGCAACTTAAGATGGCAGACATCGTGAGCATTTGGCGTGTGATGTACTTTATTGAACAATCAGTCAGATTGTTAACAAAATTCATTTTCTTTTTATTCCAATTTTAGCATTTTCACCAAGCTTTATTGGATTCTCATCCATGTTCCCTCTCAAAGTTTGAAAGTAGGTTCATCTTATAGTACACTAAATGATGTGCATGTGTGTAAATGTATATGTAAATTGCAATCAATACCGTTCATCAAGCTCTACTCTCAGAAAAACGATTTCTGTACCCCAGACTGGGATTAGATTGGAGCTTGACAAACGTTCGTCTATCATGCGATATGTCTCCAAGCTCCCACATTCCTAACATCCTGCATTGACTATCATTGTTAAAATGTCGTGGCTACTACTTAGGCAACGACTTACGTTGAACTTGCACCTTAGTTCGCCATCTTAGTCTTGGTAGCTCAATGGTTAGAGCGTCTCACCGGTCATCAGAAGATTTTGGGGTCGATCCCCGTTTAGGGCTCAGAAATAGTTTTTCGGAGATATGAGGTTGACCGACGTTCATCTCTCATCAGTTTACGTTCTTTTTGATGATTGGGAGTTTCAGCAAACGTGGCCGCAGCATAACTCATGATGTGTCTTTACAATAAAATGAGTGTAAGAGAATGAACGATCAGGATTTATGTTAGCGATAGCATTTTTGTATAAGCCTGGCAAAGACAAACACTTAGAGAATAGGAAGATTTTGGCTCCTTTATGGTCAAACTTTTGCCAGAGTTCTGCAATATTGCGTTCATAGTTCATGGTAATAATCAACTCGGTAGTTTTGCTCGATGCTTAAACATCAGCTGCTTTCCCTACCTATGTTAATTGTGTCCCAGCTTTCTAAAGCTATTTTCAAAATGGCTTAACATATGGCACACGTTTTGTTAGCATATACCACGTAACAACGCATTTGGTCATTTTTGTTACCAGCAAGTTGTTTTTCAAGTTTGTGGAACAGATGTGGATTCGGTAAGGGTATGGTAAATATTCGTCTTCTTGCCCTTTTCAATTTTTAAAATTATTCTTACTATAGTTCAATTTCACATTGGTCATTTGTATGAGATGCAAAATAAATGCCAGAATGCTCAAGAAACGTATGAAGCAGTCATTCAAAATCCTGACGTAACCAGTGATCTGAAAAGCAATGTTTACAAACAGCTTGGTATGTAGTTATATTTTCAATTATATAGATAACTTGGGAAAATAAATTAATAAACAATAAAATGGGAAAAGCAAAACAGTTTACTGAAGTGTTTTAGTTTCAAAAAATTGTCTTTAGCCAGTATAGACCCGCGTAAAGCGACCCATCTGGAGGACAACTTCAAAGTTTGGGCTTTCAACAGATCGAATGATATGTGGAAATCCTTTTATTTTGTCATCCTAGAGGGTCGTTCTACAGCAAGTGTAACAGGTCTGCTAATATCATAAAATAGCCTGTTTACCACATTTTAAAATTCAAAGTACAAGTGAGGCTTTGAGGAAGTAAACTGCAAAAATTCACCATCACTACTCTAAGACACGCTATCACGTTAAATTTTCGTAAACTGGAAATGGACTATTGTATGCAGTAAATTAACCTTACCTAAAATGAGTCCTCAAAGAAAATTAGCCCAACTCTATCGACACAAACGTTCATCAGTTTACTGACTAAACCTAAAAGGTACGCTTATAAGTCCTTCGGACTGTTACCCCTTAGTGTTTAGAAGCAAAACTCCCCTCGATAATTGAGCCCTCAATTATAACCCCCAATGAATGCCATGAACAACTGGTGTACGTATAGGTACTGGTTCGAGGACATGGACTTGTTGCTTAAGTAGGTGTTTCTGGCAACTCCATAGCTTGCTCAATACTTTCCATATCGTCCCTCATGGTACAACGTATGTTTTATGTTCACATTATTGCTGCCGCTCCTGTTGTTGTGAAGCTTATTTTGCCATTCATATTATTGCTGTTGCTGTATGTTTTTTGTGTTTTGTATCGGTATCTTAAGTCTCTTACTAAGTATCTTAAGTCTCTCACGGTATCAGTGTCTCTCACCACTGTGACTAGGGTTCGATTCCGGCCCCGTGCAGTTATCTGATTAAAGTTACCTTTGTCACATATGAGAAGAGTGTTGTCCAGTTTCACTCTACCAAGCATCGCAGGTTTTCTCCGGGTACTCCCGTTTCCTCCTGTAGTAACACTGAACCCACGAGGGGCGGCCCTTACTGGATCTCTAGGGAGAGCAGCTTAGGTAGCTGATAGGGTTATCCAGTATAAATAAAGACATTTTACTTTTACCTTTTGTTGTGGAGTTGACGATGGAATATATGAAGTACTCTTGTTTGCCATTTATAAAAAACTCCTTGCTTTTGAAACGCAAAATTCTTTCCTAAAGTGAGTACAACTGCCCCGAAATAAGCCCTAGGAAAAGTGTGTTAGACAAGAAAAAGTATAGGATTTATTCGCAGAATTTGTTATTATTTATTTATTAATGAAAGTTGAGGTTGTATCAGGTTGAACCAAGATAGGTTCACATTCGTTATACCCTCCCTGCTGCAGTATACATGCATATAATCATGAGGAGTTTCTGAGAAGTACTACTTAATGTTTTGTAGTTTACTGAATCAAGGTTTTTCTTCAATCGTTTTCTTCAAACAGAGTAAATTTAATACCATATTTTGGTTTGCGGTGTCTTTATGTCATCAAATACAGACCTGAATTTATAATATTTTCATTGTTTTTTTTACCAAAGGCTGGATGTATTATTCCAAGGAGCAGTTAGGTGAAAAGCCAATACGATTGCAAGCTGCTGTACAATTTCTACAAAAAGCCATTGATAGTGATAACACCAGCGGGGCCTCGTGGTACTTACTTGGAAGGTAGGCGTGTCCGCGCAACTTTACAAAATCCAGACAAAGAACTTGTACAAAGCTTCGAATATTCGCAGTCTCGAAGACTCAGCCTGCTAAATTCTTAGATCACTAAAATCTTTGAATCTTTGAGCCACTCCCATCTTAAAGGAGGAAGGAACTGCTTTGGATCTGGGGTGTATGGGGGTTTACCGGATGGAACTTTTAAGAATAACCCAAAATATCAAATGACACTTGAAATATTTGAGTATATGTCTTTATATGTTATGCATAAGCCAAGGGTGGATACAGGAATTGTTCAAGGGGGATTTACTGATTAAGACTTACTGCCGTGTTTCCAAAGACACGATGTTTTAGGGAAGCATGTGGGCATGCCCCGTCGGAAAATTTTGGAATTTTAAAATCTTTGAAATGTCTTTTCTTACGCTTTGAGAGTACTTTTCAGTTATAAAATTTAAACATACATAAAATGTTCAAAAGTTGGTAGCTGCCGTGACTGATCGCACGAATTGTTTCGAGCAATTTTCGAGCAAAGGCCCTTTGTCAGAGAGTGAAACGTGTTCTAAATATTGATCAGTCATGGTAGTTAACAACCTTTGAACTTTTTATGCTATTTAAAACTGTCAATGCAGCATCCTGTTTATATATCATTGACGTAAATATACATATACTACGTTGACCCCTTCTAGCAGTTGAATATTTTGCAAATTTATCCTATCACAAAAGATATGTAATGCCTGCATGGATCATGTCAAGGCTTTTGACGTAACGTTCAGATTTTTTTTTCATAACAAATACACTAATGGATTTTTTTGTTGACTGAAAGATAGACTTGAAACCATTTTGCTCTTTCAGTATTACACAACAATAATTTAGATCTCGTCGTTAACAGACTAAAGTGTTTGTCAATATTTAAGTTATGTGGGCACAGAGAGCACAACAGAACGAAAGAAAAAATCACGAGGATCTACTAGTGCACAAATTTTTAAATTGCTCAAGGTTATTTATACAACGACTCGAAGGAGAAGGTCATTTTTAGAGAAGGATGAATGAATGATAGCTGTGTGAAAAATGAGAGCTGCCCATTGATAAATAAAATTTGGTAGATTCTTTTTTTATGCTTTGCCTTCGTTCACTTAGTGCGCTTAGTTCACCTACTGAAGTTTTACGGGATATTTTGGTTATTTTCAGGTGTTATGCTGTGCAAGGTAAAGTTCACGATGCATTCACTGCTTACCGACATGCTATCGATAAATCTGATGCAAGTGCGGACACTTGGTGTTCTATTGGGTAAGTGTTGAATATGTAATAAAATATTTCCCTCAAATTTCGCGTTCAGCCTAAAATCGATTTACCTGTGAAAGCTAGTGTGTCAGCTTTCCGTCGAAAACATCGTAAACAGTTTGCATTGTCTTTATCGTGGACTGTTACAAAAATTGAAAGAAAAGTTTGAATTGTAATTGTCAATCTATGGTGGACGTCTAGGAATTTAAAGTTGCCTTTTAAGAATTTTCCTTGGAGCAAACTTTATGACATTTAACACTTGTAAATAGTATTCGACCGATCACAGAACAATCGGAGATAACCGATTTCCGATTTTTCCATTTCATAATCGGCCCCAATCCCGATTATTTACTGATCACTACGATAATCGGTCGCATTCCGAGTGTCTAACCGATTATCAGTTAAACACTACTTGTAAATCAGTGAACTTCGATCTGATCTTTCAATTTCAGTTTAGGTAGCCCATTAAGTAGTTTAGCTATTTGCTATCAGATTTCAGTCTGTTGTAACATACATTCTGTTGCATGGAAACACTGTTTAGTAATGGTGTGAAGAGGCTACTGATCATAATTATTTAATAAGTAAAAATTTAAATTAAAATGAGCACGTGCCCTATAACTACATTTTCCATGGTTGCTGTTATGTAGTGTATTATATCAGCAGCAGAACCAGCCAATGGATGCACTGCAGGCCTATATTTGTGCAGTACAGCTTGATCCATACCATGCCGCATCGTGGACTGACCTGGGAATCTTGTACGAAGCTTGTGGACAGCCCTTGTGAGTACACCTGATTCACTCACTTCTTATCTTGACTGTTTCAGTGAGGAAAACATACGTCAGAATGAATGGATTTTTCATACTGGAAAAGCTATTTGAGATTGGATTACGGCCCATTCACACAAATGGTTTTGAATCATTTCTCGAGTGCAACTAAACTTCTTATTTTCTTTTAACCTCTGTCGTTTTCATTTTGCACTTGGCCTTTTTCTCGGGGAAAATCTTGAAAAATAAACGAAAGTACAGACGTATTATTCCGTTACTATCGAGTACGCAAAGAGCAGAATCTGTTGTATGCGTGAATCACACATGTACGTATAAAGTCTTCGAAGGTTGTTGTATACTTCCTCTCAAGTCTGTTTTCCACTACGCGAATTTTACAGCGCGAATCTAAATTTTTTTGTGTAAATTCAGTAGGTTTCTCATTAGTCACAGTCGGGTGCCCTTGATGTACAAAAGAAAAAGTCGCTTCGCTTGATAAAATTCGTCTAGTAGAAAACAGCCTTTACAGATAATATATAAGTAAAACTTATCCAGTGTAATTTTCTCCGGTATACGGTAAAAGATAATCGATCGTCACAATGGTAGAAAATATGGAGCGTCGCATTAATAGATGATCACTGACATTCTTGAGGTCCTAAATTCAGAGAAAATTTTTTTCCACCAAGAGAACATTACGGTTCGATCTCACCCGGAGACTCAGATCTTATCCTAAATCTTAACTTAAGAATGTCTACGATCGTCTATTAATTCCAAGCATTGGCGTGCGTGTTACCTACCATTATACGATTGTTTGAAAAAATTCGATGAGTTAGCTGGTATTTTAACCATGCAGTTTAAATTTTCTTAAATAAAATTGCGTTGAAATGGTAGTAAGAATTTCCGGAGTGACCATGGAGTTGGAACAGTTGGTGGGTAGGACATATGATAAGAGTCAAACTTTGTCGCGGACATCGCGGACAGAGCCGACGATAAACGGGAAATGTCTGTCAAAAGAAAACTATTTTCATTAACTCTGCGGCCAGTTTTGGCGGACGATTGATTGGCCAATATTACCCGAAATGTCCGAGCCGAGAAATTTCGTTAACTAATAAACATACTTCTCAACCGTATGTAATAATTATCAATGAAAGTGGGAGTCTGTGTTGAAAATGGAAATCTGTTGTATCATTGAGAAATTGTACTTCATGCAGTAAACAACCCTAGATTTCCCAACACAGCTTGATGTAAATGTCAATCTCTCGATGCTACCTTTTCAGTTTTATGTGTTGAACATGGTCGGATACCCACTCGTTTGGCCTAGATAAAAAAATGTTGTACGAGGATAGCCAAATTTCAGGGCAATGTTCTCGAACAATTTTGTCCATGAACTGGCAGATGTATATTTGACTCCGGCATGATTCCTGGGTTGGAAGAGTATTGAGTTCGGAGTACTTTGAGTATATATGGTTAGGAGTCTTTGGTTTTTACACAACGTTATTTTGAGACTTTTACCCTTTTATTGTAACTTTATTAAGACGGTGAATATGTGTTTTGTGCTTTGGTTTTTACACTGTTAGGTTAATAAGGCAATGGAAATTTTATTGATGGTGATATAATTGTTTTCAATTATTGTATCCATTTTTAGAGATGCCGTTAAATGTTATAACGCTGCGAAACGATGTGGTAGGTATCATGTTTATTTGTTACATAAATTAGTTTAGAAAATGTTAAGTCAATTTTTCGAGATGACTCGCGTTATATGTATTTATCATCACTTATCACATACGCTTATGATTAGCGATACTAAAATACGAGGCGACAGCCGACTATTTTTAATATTCGATTCATTCCACGAGTTCTTTAAATGACTCCTAAAACATACCATTTTATGTGGTAATGCTCCAAAGAAGATTGAAAAACCACGTAAAACTAGGCAGCAAAGTAATTTATTTGTGATTTAAAACTTGAGGAGCAACAGTTTCACTTTATTTTTTTACACACCCCATTTTATCTCGTAAGCTGAGAATGTTTAAGACGAAGAAAGATACTACGGAAGATCAGTTGCGTAGCAAACAACACTAACGTCAATATGAACCATTGTGTTAAACATGAAAATCGTTTCAGTCAACAACAGTGCGACTACTTCACACGCACGTCTTAAAAGACTGGCGATATATGAGTAGAAGTATTGGAATTAAAGATAAAATATAACTTCAATAAACCGCTCGTTCTTAATTGGCGCCTAGCTGAGCTGTTAACCACAGTTACAAGCTACGTGCATGTGCACGCATGGAACATAACGCGCTCGTCAGTGGCAGCATGCGTAGTGCACCTTCTACACAATAGTAACACTTCTTTGGAAAAAAGTTGTGGTGAAAAAAATATTATTTCGTTACAAAGAAAAGTATTTCTTAAGAAAACTACTTCGTTGCTGGTCAATGTTGACCTTTCTACTGAAGTAAAATAACAAAGTAATTTAACTTTGTTATTGGCCAACACTGGTTACAGTAATCTGTAGACTACGTCAGAGCGTTGTCAAGAGGCCTTCACAGGGTCAAAGTGCCATTTATGTGGATAAAGTGACATTTTGTCTGCCTTAACTTTTTCCCGACTGGAGTTCTCCCCTTAACAAGTAAAATAGTCTGTCGTTAACCAGAGTGAAATGGTAGAGTGCCTCGTCAGTCAGGAAAGTGTTATATTGGGCACCCTTCTAAATCGTACTTGTGGAACTGCTGTGATCCTCAACGAGCTGCGTTTAACGATTAACAGGTCATTAAAATGGACATTTCCTGAACCATTTAATTAAAGGGGACCAGGTCAACTGAGACTTCAGAGTTTCACGATTGATGTAACTATATGTTCAATCGTACGTGCAAAGGTTTTCTGTCCCCCAGAGTGTTTTATTTATTCGTTCGTTCGTTCGTTCGTTCGTTTGTTTGCTTTATTTATTTATTTATTTATTTATATATTTATGTATTTACTTATTTGTTTGTTTGTTTGTTAATTTATTTTGAACAGCAACGTGCCGTGCGATTTCATCGATATTTTTTCATATAACAGGTGCCTCAAGTCCTGCATTAGATGCAAGAATCAAGCTAATTCAAGCTCAAGCTGATCTTTCTCCGAACATTAATCCGCAGAAAAAGTAAGCTTTAATTAAACACAAACTTCTGCACGTAATTCCATGGAGACAGTCCAAAAGCTCCAAACGTCCATATGTTCTTTGTGTTCTCAAACGCGGTGTCTCTCCGCCTGACCTGTTGAAGATATATTTTGCTATCATTCGTCCAGTACTTGAATACTGCTGCCCAGTTTGGAATATGTCCTTCCCAATCTATCAAACAAACTTTAGGATGTACAGAAACGTACCTTCAGAATGATGTACCTTAATTTGCATTACACAGAAGGGCTCTCCACTTCCGGTTGCATTAAACTCTACGAAAGACACTTCAAGATACGTGAGAAAATTTGTAATAGGATCTGCTCCCCTAGCTCACGCCTATACCATCTTATTCTTCCGATAAGGGTCAACATTCATGGTCGCTCACTACGTAATAGTAACAGGCCATCTTTACATGTGTCGGACTGAGCGTTTTAAACGACGTTTCTTCCCAATGATGTGTAATATGGCCTGCAGTGCTCAGTTGCGATACTCTATAGGATTTTGTATTATAGTATAGATATATCATATTTTTATACATTTTGAATTTCAATTTGTAGTTTAATGTTTCTAAATTAATGTAGCCCAGTCCTTTCTCATTTTAATTTCTTTTAAATTGTTTAATTTTTGTGTCCGCTGACCTTTCTATAGAAGGTCAAAGCGGCCCTATGAAGGTCACTTGTTGAGGGTGGGTGACTGGGTTTGCGGCAATCATTTGATAGCCGAATAAGTTACGGGTAGGAGCGAAGGAGTTACGGAACGTGAAGGAAAGGTCGCGCATTTCGAGTGGAACGCGTGGTCGTCAGTGGTGGTTTTACGTTCTCGGAGAGAGGAGAACGTTTTGTATTTTTTTTTGACACAAGATAAGTCTTAGGCCTAGTTCTGACGTCGGAGTTCCGTTGCATTTAATTCATTGCATTTAAATCGACGAAAATTCGACGGTAGTGACAAGTTTCAGTTCAGACGTTGAATTTAATTCGATGCTTGAAATATGGCACTAAACAGCACTGTTGTTGATTATCTCACCAAGCGGAAAGAGGTCATCCAGACCAAAGTTTTTAAAATAAGAAGAGAAAGGCGGCTTAGATGACTTCGAATATTGCGCTATTAAGACGTTTGTGGAGTCGGTTAATTCGTCATCTTCGTCTGCTTTAACAGATCACGCCTGGGCCCAATATTTCAGTCCCTGCAACAGGCGACTCTTTTATTAGCCTCGCAGCCACGCGTATTGTCAGTTTTCTCTGCCGCAGAGCAGTCTTGGCCACTCTACACTGATACATTAATTCGTCGCATTTAATGCTACAAATATTCGACGGAAGTGACAAGTTTCAGTTCAGACGTCGAATTTAATGCGTCGCATTTAATTCGAAGCTTGCAATATGACACCAAACAGCGCTGTTATTGATTATCTCACCAAGCGGAAAGAGGTCATCCAGACCAAAGTATTCAAGATAAGAAGAGAAACGCGACTTTGGTGACTTCGAATATTGCGTTATTAAGACATTTGTGGAGTCGGTTAATCAGTCATTTTCGTCTGTTTTAACAGATCTTGCCCGGGTCTAATATTTCAGTCCCTGCAACAGGCGACTTTTTAATTAGCCTCGCAGCCACGCGTATTGTCAGTTTTCTCTGCCACAGATCAGTCTGGACCGCCACTACATCGATACAGCACTTAGAAAACACTTGTTATTTTTCTCGTTTCCACTACGTGGATAAGTGTCAGATTCTCGTTAAGTGTGTATATGAAACGAAACTTCACAATTAACCTACACTGCCGAAGTCAACTGAAAAATTTTGACTCGAGCGAGTCAACATTTTTCAGTTGACTTTGGCAATGTAGGTTAATTGTGAAGTTTCGTTTCATAATACCCTGAGGATGATTCTGAAATAGAAGTGTGTATATCAATGGAGCTATTGTGTTTGCGCTGATCACACTTGCAAGATGCCATCTTGCGCGAAAGGTCACTGGCATTTGACTACTTAAACCAGTGCTTCTCAATTATTTTCTGTTACGTCCCCCCCTACGAAGAAGAAAACAATTCACGCCCCCCACTCTATAAAATTTGTCTACAAAATTATATAAAAAGCATGTTCCCCAGGGTCACACGCGCCCCCTCTGGCATTGCACCGCGCCCCACTATTTGAGAAGGACTGACTTAAACCGTTACCATGCCAAAAGAATTATTTTTATTTAGTTCATTGTGATCCATTTTGGTCCCTGTATTTCTTAATATTATTTATGTCATCAACAACTCAGTCAGTGAACATATGCATCAACCGTGTGCCTATTTTTATATACCTTTGTAACAGAACCGCAATTCACTTATGTGCAATGATTTTGTATTAAATTCCGTATCCAATCCTGTCGCACACTTCATTGCAGATCAGGACTTAATCCTATGTGTTGTTGTTGATTGGCTGGGTGCACGTGTACTGATGTTCTTAGCAATTTGTGTTTAGGAGTTTGCCTTTAATTGAAGAGGCTTGGAAAATGCCAATACCTGCAGAACTAACCTCAAGGACTCTCAAAAACGCCAAAGTAATGGAAATATTACCGTTTATTTTAAAATATTTAAATTAATGACTACAGGTGTAGTGTAGTGTTTGTGTTGTTGAAGTTTGTTTGTGTGTTCTCCGTTGTAGTGAAATAGTTTAGCAGAATTAATATTTAATTTCGCTCCCACCCTTGTTCGTTGTTTCGTTTGCTCGCTTGGTCGTTCGTTCCGTAGGTCGATCGGTTGGTTGTTCGTTCGTTTGCTCGCTCGTTTGTTCGTTTGTTTGTTTCCATCTATGTGTCAGTCCATCCCTCCATCCTCTCGTCCGTCCCTGCATCGGTCCATCCTATCCGTCCATGCGTCCGGCCTTGTGTGTTAGTACATACGTTGGTACATGCATTTGTGCATGTGATTATACCTGAAATTTTTTTATTTGTTTGCCCATATGTTTGCTTACTTTTCTTCTTATTCGTTATTTATTTATTTATTTTTTTATGTTTTGTTTATATATTTTTCTGTTATTTATTTTAATTTTTACTTGAATGACAATTTAACTCATACCATTCATTTATTTCCACATTGAGATGTATCCTCCATATTATAATTCTAATCTTGTCAGCAAACCAAAGGCCCCCAAACTTTCCAACCTTTGCCACACCAGCAGACGTTGCAAAACCATCAACAGTCAACGCCACCTCCACCATCTCCCACACCACCACAACAACAATACAGCATTCAGATTGGCCAGACGTCGCAAGGAAATTCTCCTTTCGTTCATCCAGCCTCAACAGTTCCTCTTGTGAATGGAACGCCAAATTTATCGACTACGAATTCAGCATTACCAACTAGCTCCGCCGTTTCGCGTGGTCATATGCAACAGAATGGACCATACACAGTACAGGAGAAACATGCAACCAACACGAGCTACCAGACATCCACCAGTAATCAACTCGTAAATAATTTAGGTTTTCAAAACGTGCAACAGTTATCAAATGGTTATCCAACATCAGTGTATTCAACGTCGTCGAACAATTCTCAGCACGTATCAAGTAGTTACCAACCAAGTCCACAAACTCTGACTTGTGAATCTACGTCCATTTCATCCAATTCTATACACGGGGCTTCTTCGACAACTCACTCAAACCTTACGTCGTCGTCACCTCTGTCAGCCAGTTTAACTTCCCCAGGAATTCAAAGTCCAGGAATAGGTATTCCAAGTTCCTGCTCAATCCCCGTTTCTTTAGCAAATTTTCAAATTGATCCGCAAACTGGAATGCCTTTGAGCATTATTAACTCGCAGAATTGCGCAACGTTAAAGTCAAATTCTAACCAGTCTAACGTGCCCCAACCGGATTCCGAGAGCTTTGAGAGCCGTAGCAAGCCAAGTGGCATGTTATTGACCTCAAGGGATCCTGTGTTGTCAGCGGTACCTCTGGCAAGCGAAACATTTACAACGAACCTTCCATCTCAGCCACTAACGGTGAGCGTTTCAACTACGTCATCAATGAGCGTCAGTAGTCCCCCTTTGCTCTCACCATCCCTAATGTCCCCCGGATTGTTGTCACCATCCAGACACTTCTCGCTACTCTCGCCATCAGAACTGAGAAAGTCTAGTCAGCTGGGATCGGGTCTAAGTGGTCTTGGCAGTGTGAAAGTCAGCCTACTTCTTGAACCAGGAGCTTTTCCACAACCACCAGACTTACCTACGCCCCCGTGTCCTATCGAAAAGTTATCGCCACCGACACCGAGTATTTGTGTAAGTACGTAGTTCCTCATTAGGATACTTCGCGAGTCATAATGGGTGGGTAAGTAGAAATAAGCGTGTAAAGGACGAAATGATGTAGCACGGGCTCAATCATCGCTTATATATTCAACAATAATTAATACTTATCAATGGACTACAGACCTCTGCAACTCCATATTCAATGAACTAATAAATTACTTACCTTCAGATACTCCTTAACAGACACACAACCAAATTTTTAAAAACACGGATTTGTGTGGCAAATGCTGTTAAATTGAACTCGTATTATAAACTACGTGTTCGGCCCTTGAATTTCCTCAATCAACAAGCGAACTGAATGGACATTAACACGTCCACTACTCTGGGTTCAAAGGACACTTGCACCAAGAATTTTCGAAAAAATCATAACAAAACTTAGCAATTAGGAAACATCTGAAAAGTTTGCAGCCTCAGGAAAAAGGACGTTTTATGTTTTGTTTCTGGTATATTTCTTTCATCATTGAATGAGCCAAAACTATTTGGTACCAAACTCGTTCTGTACTAGGAATTGCAACGGATTGTTGTACGTAATTTGGTAACGATCCCTTTTGCGAATCACAAACATGTAGGAATACTGATGGCAATTAATACGATCATTAAAGGTCGATTTTATTTAACGTTTCAGGTGGACAGTAAGATCGAAGCTAATTCCCCCGTGCTACAGAATCTCTGTCTTTCTCCGTCTCAACCCATCACTGTCATTCGAGGCCTTGATAAAGCACTTGGTATAGGTAAGAACAAGTTCGAAGTTTGTTGTGATATGATATCGTAGAAATTTACTTAAAATCGCCAGATTATGGAGAGCATTACACAGCTCAGGCAGTCGTCGAAGTCATAAAATTGTTGGCGGCAATTTTTAGCATGACATTTATCGTGAATACAGCCATCGGTATCTATACTTATTCCTAAATTAAGCCTTTCACTGCGTATTCTAGTTCCTTCGCGTGTAAAATAAGTTTTGCTGACTGTAGTAGATGTTGGGCGGCAAACTCTGGTTGGTCGAGGCTGGTTATTGCATCAATGACCTTTGGTTTACTAGAATCCTATCCCGTGCCATTTGAGCTTGAAAGTCTTACCTGGACGATGCAGTAGGCAAACTGTTCGAATCCTGTAGAACAAGCGCGTGCTTAGTCATACAAGATCGTATCAAGTCTTGGGATGTTTTGAACTTGGTTTCCTGCCGTTTTATCATTATTGTTGTTTGGCTGTTCTAGCTGAACATATTAGAAAAGTCTGAGAAATGTCAGAACTTTGTCTTTTTCTAACCTTTCCGTCGTTAATTCTGCTTTAGATTTGAGTTTATTTTCAACAAAAGCTCTGTTAAACGCTCATGCCGATCATGAAGTGGAAGTTCGGACCCAGGTAAGTGTTATCCATGTGGAAATGTCCTCTTTGTTTTAATAGCTTGGGAAATTTCCTGAAAATGAACTGGTGAGCGAACCAACGGCCGAGTTTTCTATTAGGTAATATGGTGGGTCAGGGTTGGACACCCAGGTGAATGCGGCCCTCAAGCTTTTTACGTTGCTTGTTTCTGGGTGACACAAGTCCTTGTTTATGAAAAACTAACTTCGACCAAATGCAGTGCGCGGTAAAAAGTCCACTCACAAGGACGCAAAGTAAACAACTGGACTCTTGGATACTCTTAAAATGCGTCCTAATAAATGTCGGGTTATTTTTTCGTGTTAGATAGTGTATGAACACTCGACTCTAAAATGCCAAGAGACCGATTTAACTTCAAGCTTTGCAATCCCATTTTGGGTAGTCATATCATGTGATTACTCCTAGGAGTACCACATCTTCGTCCCTTTGCTTTTAGGGGGTGTTTATATGAAGGTGAGCCAGCCCTCTAAAAAGAGCTAGCCCTAGTCATTTTGGCTGGATTTCACCTCGCTTTTACATGGGTATTTTCTTGCCCTTCTGAGATTGCTGGATCTAGGGTGCATGTGTACATTAATTTTCTTGCCGCCCACCTTGGCGAGATCACTGGTACGCAATAGCGAGATCTCGCTTTGGTGGGCTGGTCCTCCTCTCATGAGAGATTTTTCACACTGAGGCGAGATTTCAGCAAAAATGTCCAGCCCTGCTGGGAGGGCGGGGTCGCTTCCATACAGACAGCACTTTACTAACATTGAACATAGATGAAAAGAGTTATAAAACGATAAATTATTTGAGGAACTGTCTTGTTGATATTTGGTATGAAATGGAGCATTGTACAGCGTAGCTGAATTAGTTTATTCGACTCATAAAGTTAAAGTGCGTAAATCAAATGAAAGAGGTTCTTCACCCGCTGGCTTAAGTAATGGATGCAGAACATTTTGTCCTGTAGACGTCATTTGTTAGACAAGAACACTCCGAGGAAGCGTTTTGTCTGCGTGATAAAGATGACTTTAGAACAGAGGTTCTTGTGCCCAAATGCCATGGAAACCAAGGATAGGCCTTATAAAATATTTCCGAATTAACCTGTTTACCTACCCATCAACGAGGCTTGCTGCAAAAACCTTTTATATAAGAATTCGCTTTCATTCCTACAGTATATGAATAAAATTCATCTTCCTATGAGAAGTTTTATACTAAGCGTAGATTTAGAGTAGGTGATGGCGATAAATAGACAAACTGGCCAGGGGTTGCGAGATAAATTCAGGATTGATACCTTTAGAAACTGGTTTCTGAGATTTAAATGACCAGGTGTCACTCGATCTCGTGGCGTTGGTTCTCCAGTTACAGCATCGGGAAAGTTCAAGCCGTGCAAACGGCACCACAACATTGTCCCAGCCAGTGGTACCTACATCAGCACCGTTTAATGAAGTAATATGTGATATTTACTGTGTGCTTGACACATTTTACTCTTATGGCTTCGTAGATCATCGTTCCAAGCTTAAGCCGCCTAGTGGGTTCTTATTCACCTGTCAATAACGTCGAGTATTTCATGTTGCGCCTCCTTACGTTAATTAAATCGCATCACACTAGTGTCCATAACGTTTGCTAAGACTACAAGTACGTTTGTGCTAATGAGGGGGTATCCAGGTTACAATAACCATTTGGTATTTATTGTATATGGTATTTTGTCTTTGTTAGAAACAACAACCGTCCGACGAAAACCTAGATGATGAAGGACGTAAGGTTTGGCTGTGTGAAAGCAGTAGGTACGACTGCATTAGTCCGCTTTCCAAATAGCAATTAGCATTCAGAGACATAGGACAATATTGGAGTTCCTAAGGCCTGGTTTCCACCAGCAACATTAGCACAAGCAAAACTGCATACGCAAGCGCAGTAGGAACTTCATGGTTGGATAATTCATTTACCCTTGCGAAGTGCAGAGAATTTAGTTGACGATTTACTTGCCTATGTCGTAATGCTTATGCTTACGTTGCTAGTGAAAACCAGGCTTAATGACTCAAATGAGTCCAACTAGCTGCCTCAGAAACGTTGGGGAAACTAGTTACTTGGTAAGCAACGCCAGCCATATAAGATGATTTTGCCATTGCATAGTTCCTAGTGTATTATAAAATGAGCTATTCCAGTTAGGGGGTAAATACACCCTTCAGCGCTTAAGTTATAATTGTAATTTACCCGTTTGTCTTTTGAGTGAGCAAAGTCTACTGCTGATGCACTAGGAACTCGGCATTAGCAAAGTAGTCTATTGGGTTAGGTTTGCTCTGGAGACTATCAATCAACTATACCTCGTGCTGGCGACATACGGCACGCAGTTTTTGCGACTTCTCGGTCGTGATGTAAAGTCACGATAAGCTTCCAGTGTCGATGAGTAAATCTACCGTTCTTAAATTACGTACTCAAACGGATTAACTATTCATGAGGCGGAAATAAAGGAATTGTGTACCGAGATGAAGTTTAGAAATATATTTGTGTTTTTCTTAATATTTTTGGAAACTTTCAATCTGATTTTCTTGTATTAACAAGTCATGTATAAATTTACTCCTTACTTCTTTTTAGGCTAGTTATATCTTAGCTATTGAAAAGATTTGACACTGGCTAAAAATTTGGGGAGTTTTGGACAAGACGGACAGGACGGCTAAATTACTATGGCCTTCTGCAGCATGACCCAGTAATGGGAAGAGTCTTTTATAGAAAAAAATATAGGTAAAATTATTTGAAAACGTATAAAAATATTCGCATTTAATGGCATGTCACGATTTGAGAAAAGTGCGTTGGTGTCAATTTGCTGAACCATGAATAATTTTGATGTTTTCAAACACATGTCGCTTGGTTCGAAGACATACGGAATCAAAGAATTGCCATCGCCTGTGAAAAGGGCTTTCTTATGTTTGTTTTTTTATACCAGTCTTATATGCAGATGGAAAACGGCCCTTCATTGTGTGCCATGCTGAAGAAGGCTAAGGTAGTTTAGCGGAAACGTCCTTTTAGTTAATCTTTAGCCAGTTTTATCTTTCACTAAATTTTTTTTAACCGATCAGTTTGTCGGCCATCTTTTTGTACGCAGTGCTCTAACATACACGTTTTTTGTTACAATCTTAAGTTATGGTTGAATAGTGATTCAACCATAACTGAAGATTGTAACAAAAAATTATTATAAATATTAGACGAGTTACTAATACAAATTACAACGGACAGGAAGTGACTAATTACAGTTACAAAGTTTCATTAGAAATCTGTAACTACTTACAAAGTTACCAGTTACATCCGCCAGTTTTGTCGAAAATATAGATTAAAGAAACCTAGAAGGCCATTTAAAAAGTTACTGCAGGAAGGGTATCGGACAACCAGGTTGTGACACGTAATTTGTAATCATCTGACTAGCTTAACATCTGGTTAGTCTAATCTTTGTCGTTGGGACAATGACTTGAAGTTGGGACCATAAGTCCAAGCCATTCTGTTATAACTCGTTACAATTCTAGTTATATTTTCCAAAATTTAATGAGTTGCTGAAACTTACCCAGAAGAGTACTTAAGACTGACATAAGTAATTAGTTTGATTCTATGCATTAAACCGCATATAGTCTGTGATGAAAATCTGACTCCTTTTAAGACGGCTTAACATACATGCCTTTCTTGTTAAAGATCGTATTCAACGATAGCAAAATACGCTCAATATCAAGCCACGACCTTTCAGGAATCTCGGGAGGTATGTTCTTGTGTTCCGAAAAAGAGATTTCTGTTCTGTTCTGTTCTGTTCTGTTACACAGACACTTCCTTCCTGAAAACCCCCTCACCGTTTGTTGTTTTGCAGTACTGTACCTATGAACTTCTTTTCGTTTCCCATAACCTTTTTTCACAATCAGATAGGAGAAAAATAGGTACGCAATGCGTACATGTGTCTGCTGACAGTTTGATTGAAGGTAAACGGAAGATTTGATCGTAGATTTGTAGTGATTGAGGTTGTGCTGATACCAACAGGTAATTGCTGGATAAGCATAACTTGTATGTCGGGGTGAGAGTGTGGAGGGTGGTTTCTAAGCGTGACGACGGTTCCTCGATTTGTTTAGATGATTATAGACGGGACGATTTTTGAAAAGGCAAGATATCGTCCCAGTGGAATATCGTTAAAATTTATGAGCGATTGGGCTGTTGCAAATATCAATTTTGTTGCGGTGCCATGTTGCGTAATTAATTGTCGTGTGTTGAAGGATCACAAGAATGTTGATATTTGCACTGCGTTACTAATAAGTCAGTGTCGTACCCAGGGACTGTTGTTGGGGAAACAAGTGGCGCTGGTAAAGGCTGAATGATTGCTGCATTACCGGCAACCTGAAGCGAGAAACATTTCAACATGGACCGTACGTAATAGAACTCGACCAAACTGTCGGACAGTGCAACCACAACGGATACGGTAAACAAAACAAGAGGATAAAATATTGTAATACCATAGCACCGTGGGAAACTTCTGTTGGATAAAACTTGCAAACTCGCTCGCGACCTTTCAGGCTTTCACCGCGTGGTTATAGAGAATCACCCTCCAAAGCCACTTCGTAATTTAATTAGCCACAAACATACAAACGCTCAAGATGTGCTGGCATTTTGTCTACTGATCAAAATGTCAGCAGACACAATTGCTTTTTTTGTGTATGATCTATTTTTTATTTTTTGTTAAAGTAGTGTCTTAATGTTGCTCTATTTTTCAGACGATTTATTTATGTGTTGTTGTAATAACTGATTTCTTTTCTTCAATTCGTTGGAATAGGAAGATGTGGAACGCTGTCATTCAGATAATGATATGTCGTTATCCAGTTTCAGTAAAAGGTCAGTGTAAACAGCTGCGTTTAGCAAGTATGCACAACTGCATAATCTTTGCTGTTAATGCGAGGGTCAGGGCAGTGGTCGTGATCAAGGTTAGTGTTGATATTGATTGGAACGGAAGTGAGTTTGGATAGAAGTAGGAGATGAGGGGTAAAACAGAACGGCATAGAATGAGGCATGACGTGGCTGAGCGTGAGAACTTATTTCTTACGAATCTGTCAAGTGGCTGCAAACTACCACGCAGATTTTCGTACAGAAGCGGTTGTAATATACTTTGCTACGCAGTGAGGCAACGCCTTATCAGTCAAACAAGCGATGCTGCGAATTTTAAGACTGAGTCGTAAATGGATTTCAAATGCAGTTGTTAGACACAGTTTTATATTGGTAATAAGTAGTCGTATGCCACTCAATTGGCATCTCAGGCAAGTTGGGAAGGAGCTCTAGCCTTCACCCATTGTGTATCAAACCTGTTTACATGTATGTTACTTTTTATACACCAGGAAAAAACGCGGTGGACCCCAGAAGATTATCAAATTTGGTACTAATTGCGATCTGTCGGATGAAAAGAAGTGAGTATTGAACAGTATTTTGTATGCAATAAAAATTTAATTGTTGGATTATACTCTTTGGTCAAGACCCTTGATATATATTGAAGGGCAGACGAACAGGTGGCGTCACCAAAAATGCGAATCAATCACAACTTCCACGCGTGATATCACGAGACAATTACGCTGCTTTCATATGAATAGAACTTAGATAACGTCACATGACCGTCAAATTTTTCCGTTGCCCAGAAAGTCCCTGTGAACTTCCTTTTAGTTCTATTTTTTTGTTGTATAAAACAAGATTTCGTTTTCCTTAGTCTGTTCTATTTGAGGTGCACATATATTACATCGTGGATAACACATCAGTGACCCACTTAACTAACGTAATTTGAACAATTTTTTTTCTACGCTGTGACGTCATCCGTGCATCTGTAACCCATCACACTATGCAAAAATGACATCAATGTTTTAAACAGATTCTTTGATATCGTAAAGTGAATGAGCGTAAACGAATATTCTCCTAGTGTTTTACTTAGAACAGTACTTGATCTCACGAAGGCAATCAATCGGCCAACTTTGTAATGACTGTTAAAGCTCATCATTCATTGAGCTACAGTGATTTAGATGGTGAACTAAAGTTGTGACCACGTGATCCTCCTGTCATTTGGAGACTTTTCCCTGTTCGTTATCAGTCAAAGGGGTTTTTTCTGACCTTACTTACTTTCCTTCGCAGGTGGAAAGCCCAGTTCCTTGAACTCAACAAATTACCGTCATTCCTGAGGGTGAGCATACTTTATCCCGTTCTCTTCTAACACAGCAAAAACCATTTTGTGTTTGAAACGGGGCTATGATAAGGTAGCTGGGCAAAATCTTAGTAGTTCCATGTCCATAATATGTTGGTCACTGAAATCGTTGCAGGTTTTCTCTCCCGGAAACATGCTCAGTCATGTTGATCATGTAATTCTTGGAATGAATTCAGTACAGTTGTATATGAAGATTCCAGGATGCCGCACTCCAGGTTCGTAACTTTGGAACACAGTAGGGAAACTCCGGTATAGCTCAGCCTGTTGAGTAAAAAGGACCAAGAAGTCTTCTAGCGACTTATCAAATCTTGTCACTTGATTTAGGTGTACTTTGATGTATTTTGATTAGTTTTTATTGCTCATATTGGTGCTAGGTAATATTTTAGTTTTGAAATAGCTTACAGACAACAACGCTCCTTTTAACTTCAATTTCTAATTGTTGGGTGGCAGGATTTTTTTAATTTTGGCTCCCCCATTTAGAATGGTGGTTGCACCTCTTTTTTTAAATTTATATTTAACTCTGAAGATATTAAACTGCTGGATTTCTTGTGGATGACCATTGTACGATTGATACAATTAGATTAAGTCATGTAGATAATGAAAAAAACATTTGAAGGTTTATATTACTTAATCCTTACTAATCTGGGATTAGTCGCAGTTTTTAACAAACAAGTTGGTACAGTCTTGCTGGAATTAATGAGAATTTAAGATTTTGAAATGCTCGCTAAAGTGATTTGGTATGTTGTTTCTTAAAGGTCATCAAGAAAACCTCAATTTTAGTTCTGTTAACATCAACATCGGACCAGGTGATTGCGAGTGGTTTGCTGTGCCGTATGAGTACTGGGGAGCGATTCATAACTTCTGTGAAAAGTAAGTGGTTGATATCTAGAACTGTTAGACGTCGTCGTCTTCGTCATCAATAGGGACCTTAAGATCTATGACGTCAACTTGAACGATGATGTCCTTTAAAACTTCGGCATTTAAAGAAACCAAGGTATATTGATTACCGTTCTTAATACTTGAGGCTTATTGTATGACTCCTAAAACCTTCCAATTCTTCTCTCACTACGGCTTTTCTCACTCTGCGAGCTGACGTCGTCCTTTAGACGTGAAAATGGTCTGGGCGACGTTCTATGAAGAATGACGGCGGTTTTGAGAATACCCTCGAAAGTAAATATTATCCCCTCACCCACCGCGCGAAGCGCGGTGCGAAGGTACTAATCTCGACGTGCGTGGAGTCCTTTTACACGCGCGGTGACTAGGGAGAAAAATTTTCGCAATTTTTGAATAATTTATGTCGGTATATATATATATATATATATATATATATATATAGGTATATATTCAAGGATTCCGGTCACTCAAGTATGCCGTGTGCAATCTTGGGGACTGGTATGTTGTTGACCAAACCCTACTTAGGTTACTGAGATCCGTATTGAAGCAAATCGATTTAGTCTCGTTCTTTTTTCCCTTGTGTGGATTTCTAGCAAGTTGTTTACATCATTTGAACACTGAAACCAGTAAATGATTTAAGACCGGCAAAGGAAATGGCTTTTTTGGTGCTTGCGACTGGTTTCATATTGCAGGACATCTTAGTTACTGGACAATTTATGACTTGAAAGGACAGTTCTAAAACTCAGCTCTTTGGAATATGCATTGGCCAACTATTCACATTCTGTAGCAACGATTTGACTTGGCTTCTTCTCCGGCATCAACATGAACGAAAGACGTTAAGGGAACTCGTTTGTTGCCAGGACATTTCCAGAGCGACTGAGTGTAAACGACATTCTTCGCTGAAGTTGAAACGATGCTGATTTGTATAAATCGAGACCTTTCACGTTCTAGTACTCACTTAGCTGATCTAGACAATCTCAGGTACGTCTGAATCGAGTAGCTTCAAAATGCAAGTTTTGCGAACGGAATAGTTTTGAACAGCTTTCAATAGTGGCTTCCCGACTTCATTCGTCCCTAAGGGAGACTTCTTGGTTCAATTATTATCGCCTGGATTTTGCTACTGTTTAATGGCAAAGTAGAATGTAGATTCTGGTTTATTTGGACCATGGCTTTCGAATATTTTGTAATACTTATCCGGATTGTGTTCACGGTCACTTGTTCAAGAAGTGGGATAAAACACTCAACGTCCCGAAGACTTGACCTGAGCTGACAGTCTTCGGATCCTCTCACCGCTTTCCACACAAGGATTTTATTGCGTTTTTCAGGATCGTTTTCCTGGTGAAATGTCGCTCCACTGAAGTCATTGGAATCTATTTATGGCTTGTAACCAAGAATGACAGGCAAACAGTCACCAGGAACACGATGAAAAGCTACTTATCGTTGTAGATCATACTATCTTTCGGCGAAAATGTTGTCCGCTTCAGTCTTTCTTACTTCTCGGGTGGTTTGTGGATGATTACCTTTACCATGTTCGACCAGTAGTGTTTTCATCAGGATTTTAATACCACTCAGGAAAATTTAAAACCGACTTATTTCAGTAAATTCACCGTTGAACCCTTTGTGTTGAGGTGCCGCTGAACGCTTCGTTGAAAATACGCAAGAGTTGAAGGTTTGTACGCTGCGCCATTTTTCTCTTTTGCCAAAGTATTACAGTGGAAAAAAGTACGTATTTTACTTCTCTTTACTCGTTCTTCTCTCGACAGAACTTGCACAAGGTTTGCTTGTCGTATTTTGTTGTATGTTTTGTATTTTCCGATTTTTGGTCAGCAATAAAAATGCAGAACTCTCTCATGTTTTCTTTGTTTATTTCCTCGGTTTCGTAATTCGTTTCATCTTCGCCACCAAAGTCTTGTACCTTCGGATGAATACTTAGCATAAATCTTCATCATAGCACTTCTACTAGGTGTTTTTAATTGACTTTGAGATATTGTAGGATTTATCAGCTTTTTAATACAAAAATTATCAAAAAAATTTTTTTTCAGTCATAAGATATCCGTAATGCTGGTATCCGACCGGTAACCTATGAGAATGCTCCGCTTTTAAGACGGAAAGTGTTGCCATGTACTAAAGTGTCTTTCTTCAAAGTTAAAAAAAAAAAGTAATAAGTTTGATCCGAAAACGACACGAAATACCTCAAGGTCGCAACTAATACAGGGTCCCGATACGAACATCCATTGTTTAGCAGTAGAATTGTCAAAATAGATCTCACAATTTGTGAAACCGTTAAAGGTTATTCTCACCAAATGTTTTGTTTTAATAAAACAGAGTCGAAATTTCAAACGTAAATATGACGACAAGCAGTTTAAATATACAACAATTTCCAGTTTGAGTTGTTAATATTCGTGTCCAACTGTTGTGTTTTTCTGATATTGCATACCCTCTTCCAGTTATAGTAAGGAGGATTTGTCTTTTTGACAATTTTGAAAAATTATCAATGTTACTTGGATTCTCGAGAGGTATATTGGAAAGGTGGGCGATGGGTTGTTGCGTACACGTATTTCTAGTTTATTTTCTTTGTTTTGGATGAAGAATTCTTTTTTCTTCGAAGGATGCGTCGTTAAAGTTGACGTCGTAGATTTTAAGGGGTCCTTATTATCCTCGTCTTCATAATCTCATCATCATCAACATTATCAGCATAACCTAATATATGCTACCGATCTATTGTTTTTGTTTTTTGTGTTGTTGCTTTACTCTTTTGTTGTTATTGTCGTTGATTTTCTTAATGTTATAATTGTCGTTGTTATTATTGCTTTCCGGAGCTATTATTGTCATTGATGTTAGCGTGGTTGTTGTTGCTGTTGTTGTAGTTGTTAATGCTAATGTTTTTTATCGTTACCGTTGTTGTTGTTTATGTTAATGTTACTGCTGTGGCAGATGTTGTTGTGAATGCTATTACTGCTGTGATGGTGATTGTTATTAATGCCGTTCTTGTTTTTGTTTTTCCTGTTGCTGCTGTTGAATATAACTGTTACTGTTATTGGATTGCTTTTTTACATGACGGTTTCTCTCATATAGGAACAACGTTGACTTTTTAATGGGTAAGTGTTCTTTTCCAAGCAGATATTTCCACAAAGAGTCCGTGAGCATTTGAAGGTGATCGAATCATCGTCGTGCTGATGGTCGGTGACCGGTATACGTTTAAAATTTTACCGAAAGCCCGTTCATGACCATTTTCCTGCGTAGACGTTCTTTATGCGAGGAGACATTAGTGGAGAGTGAGGGAAGCAAAGGACGTTTGATTACTAAGACATTACTATTGACCCCTTCACTACAGGAGGTCGTCCCCTGATGAGTAAAATCGTCTGGCGTCAGCCGGAGTAAAGTAGTAAAGTACGTCACCTGTGGGGAATAGGTTAAGGAGGTTCGATGGCTCAGGTGTCAGAGCGCAGCTTCCCACCGCTGAGAGTAAGAATGCGAATAATAATCATGTAGTTTGCATCTAACGTTTGATCGCACTTTTTCAACTGTTGGACGAAAGTTTTGAGTATTCCCTGCAATTTGATGGGTCGTTCTCCATGAGAGAAGCTAGATAGGGGGTGAGTTAAGGTTAATTGAAAAGTGGTGGAAATTCAAAACATGGTAAGGAAAAATAATTCAAATACTAACGCCGTGATTAAATTTCATGTAACCGTTTGCTAGAAACCTCTGATGGGTAGGGAGCTGAAACTGCGTACAGTTACTCATCAACAACTACGAGAACATGTGACGTGTGGCCGATTTGTGCCACATGCACAAATGAGAGAGCATGGCCACGAGTATAATACTGAACTCGTGGCCATGCTTTTGGCAACGGCCTCCGTAGCTCTGTTGGCAGAGCATCGCACAAGATTCGCGAGGTCGCGGGTTCGATTCCCAGCCGGATGGTCCAACTTTGCTTTTTTCACAACAGGTCACGGTTGGGTCTTAAAATACCTACACACTGGAGATTTCCCTTCTACAGTATTATAAATTTATTTGAGTTACTCATTTTCAACATGCTGGTTAGAAGCATGGTGGTCATGAGTTTTCTTCTTAACCAAACGCTTGACTTGGTTTTATTGGTGCCCGTTCTATAGGATCTTGGTGGCCAGTTCTCGAAGACTTGTACGAAGAACGTGTTCCTGTATATCGATTTATTCAGAAGCCAGGTGACGTCGTGTGGGTAAACGCTGGCACGGTACACTGGGTTCAAGCCATTGTAAGTGATATTTAGGTGACTTTGTAGGTGTTTTTTAGGACAGGCGTGAAAGATAATGTACTTAAATTCCGACTTTTCAAAATCATGTAAAATAAAAGTTGAAGACTAATATATACCACGAGGAAGGAAAAAAATGATTTGACGCTTCTCTGAATTTCTGAGCTAATACCTAAGGTTAGCTGACAAGGTTTCGATGTGATGCTCCACAAGTCGTTCTCAAGACAACAGTTAAGCGGGCTTTTAGTGAGGATTTCAAAACTACCGAGCAAAAAGTTCAGGGTTGCTGGCTGATTTTTTAAGAACGTATATTAAAGTGGTGTATTCTGGTAATCATGCTGTTAAGAAAATGCTCAAAACTGTAGATTTTTAAGTGCACTTTCTTTGATAACGTGTGCAGAAAACCAGGGTTGACGTTCGACAGTTTGCTATAGTTCTCTTCATTAAAGTCATGTGAAATTTATAAGTATTGTTAAAACGGATATGTTCGACAAAGAAAGTTTTAATGTCAGTACGTCATGGTCCTCAACATATAGTAGCAAGATGCTTTTAGAGCCAAAAGAAAAGAAAACCTCAGGATTATAGTGCCCCAAATCTTGCATAGTCTGTCTTACGTTAGCCACTGTCGAGGTGTAACATCAATCCCAATATTATTATTATGTTAGACTAGTGCCTAACTATAGTGTTGTGTTTTGATTTTCACTGTTAAGATTGGACTCAATCGACGTAAAGATGTTAGGTTAAGCTTTGTCCATTCCGACCAACCTCGGGTATTCTATTTTTGTTTGTTAGGGATGGTGTAATAATGTTGCGTGGAACGTCGGACCTTTAACGGGTAAGAACAACATGGCTGTTTTTCCGATAACATTCTGCTCAGGCGTGATAACGATGAGTAAATCAGACAGATAAGAACATGTTTTGACGATTATTTACATATCGCTGAATGAACACGCATACGCTGCCAGACTGATCTCGACAATTTATTACGAAAAAAAAGATTCTTCTGGAATTCTTTACTGTACGGTGACCTTTCGTCCATTTTATAAGTTCCTATACATTAGACACTCTTAATATCGTGCATGATGTAACTTTTCAAAAGAATCCGCATTTAAGGAGCCAAAAAATTGAATTTTTTGGCTAATTAAGAACACATTTCCAAACAGTCTTTGTATCGAGCTCCTATGTTTTTTGTCACGAATTGTTAATGAGTTTGAGAACTGATCAGACTACTTGGTCTGAAGGTTATTTTCAAGTAAATTTCAAAATACCTTTATTTCATCTTAATGCTGCTCTTTCCCTTCTTAATTGAGTTTTCAAGATATTTTTATTCGGGTTATCGCTTACCGGTCCGCGACGTCTCCTCGTGATGAGTAAAACCGTCTGACTTTAGCCAGGGTAAAGTCAAAAAGCCAAGTACGCACCGAAAAGAGTTACCAAATAGCTGAGAAATATTTAGGTGTACGTGCATGTCATGCACGGTTATTGCATTAGCCAAATTTATGTAAATTTGTTCCCCTGATGTTTGAATTTCATTCTCACTAGGAAAATATTTCTTGTTGGTAATAACTGCGTGTTATAGGCTTTGTGTGCTAAGTAAACTGTTGGTGTAGTAATATTTCTTGAAATTTTGAGGGCAATTTAAAAAACCCAGGAAATAGGATCTTCATAAATCAAGCAAGTATTTGTCATTTGGGACCAATTTGCTGTACTGAATGTTTTAGCATGTTTGTACTGTCCGGTATTTTAGTACAGGATGCTGATAAATGCGAACAAGTTTGTCAGCTAAAGGAAACTATAAATTCATTAAATTTAACACTTTTACCGGATGGTTTTGCTATTTACTAGCACGCATTTCATTTGACACTACGGATTTTTGTTTTTGTTTTGCTTGATAGAATACCAATATAATATGGCAGTGGAAAGATATGAATGGAACAAATTACAAGGTAATTAAAGGTGCTGGGTGCGGTCGCTCTAGGAAGGTGACGGGATCTGGGGACGATAAGGATCCAGTGAACTCGATTTCCATATCTGAAATTCTAACTCCCAGTCATTTGCTCAGGCAAAAAGTGAAGCCAAGATGGCTGTCCATGTAGGGAAGTTTTGTACGTCAGTTTCAGTCCTCTTCGCGGTCTTGTACGTCAGTTCCAGTCCTTTACACGACTCTAATCTTCAATTTTTGTTTGGTTCGGCTTCGAACATATTCCCAACCTTGGAAAAAGTGCACAGACGATCTATTACTGGACCAATTTTACATATTCGAGTGGTTAAAAGCATTCATTATTGCAGTGTAGCCTACAGTAAGAACCGTTCTAAATTGTGTAAAGATGGTAAACTGACGGTAAAAAAGGGCGTGCACCTACTAGTTTCCTAAAGTAGTTTTTCGAGACCGTTTTATCAGGTTTCTCGTCAGTTTGCTAAATTATTTTCGTGAAAATATATAACCTGTAACTCGGTTTGACTTTGTCGAAATATATTTGAAATTCTTAAACTCACTTCTATTTTTTGAAGACATGTTTTGTGTGCATTTTCAAAGAGAAATCTTCAGAAAATGTAAAACGTCGCGTGGTGGACTAAAACTGACGTACAAGCCCGCGTAGTGGACTGAAACTGACGTACAAGATTGACCTGCATGGGCAGCTATCTTGGCTTCACATTTCATTGGCCAGTTAGCATTCCAGATATGGAAATTGAGTTCACTGAAAGGATGTTGTTCCCTCTAAAGATCTGAGGCATCCATTTAACAACGCCGTCAAATCAATCTGTATTGATCAAATATTGAACATTACGAATTAACGTGAACAGCTTTTAACCTCCATTTAGTCCTAACTGTGCTTTTAAACTCTGTCCATGCCGACACGTGGACGCGAAATATTGACAGTATGTGTCTCCTTCGTAGGAAACAGATCTATTGTTCCCATGATTCTTCTATCTTGGAACTTGGCAAGAAACATCAAAATCTCGGAGAAGAGGTTGTACCAACACATCAGGTGAGCCCACAGCTCGTATGGGCAACACTTGGACAGAACTGCTATAGATTGCAATTACGTTGGCGCCTTATATGATATTCTAGCCAAGTGTGAGAACAAAATTCATTTGAATTTTTTGCACAACAACATGCTATGAGGTCTAATTGATGTTGTCATGAAAGAATATTAGATAAGACCCCGTTTATGAATAAAGTACTTTTTTAACAAACATATCCAAAATTCAATTCAAAATGCACCAAAATTCAATTCAAAATTTGGCTTCCAAGCTAATAAAATTGCAGTGTACCATACCATTGGCGGGTCCAAGTGGAGGGTTCATGGGCTTTAACCTTCACCGTTGAACCACCAAACAACGCTAGGAATTACTTGCTGTAGTCTTTGTGTTTACATAGTGAACATTATTTGCATCTTTTTTGTTTAATTGTGCACCCCAATTAAGGGATAAGGGGACCACCTCCCCCTTAAAAACCTAGAATGACTAATGGACTAGTTAACCACCCCGTTTTGAAAAATCTGAAACCCCACCAGACCTGGCATTCCTCCCCCCTTCCGCAAAATCCCAGATGTGCCTCTGCCTATTCAAAGTTTGTCAGAGAAGTTTTGGTGGAAAAGACAAAATTATTAGTTCGAATCAAAATAGCTTTCCTAAAAATGCTTTAAGCTATTAACGAGAACCAAGAAACGTAAATAGTCTTCTCAAGTTAATGTTTCTCAAGCTTTCCATGCACGAAAAAATCTGAAAAGAAATGACTGAGCCATTGACTTCTTTTGAAGTCATTTGGACCACAGGCTTGCGAGTACGCTTTATCAAGTAACGCTCTCTTAGTGAATGAAAGTTCTGTGACCAGTTGAAAAAAAAAATATGCAACTCTTAGGCCTCGGCTGGGAATCGAGCCTACGAACCTGTGAATCTAGTACAGCGCTCTGCCAGCTGAGCTACGGAAGCTGTTGCCGAGAGTTTGACCGCGAATTCAGTATTTATAATTGTAGTAATGCTAGTGAATTATGCTTGTATTCAACGAATATTTGCCATTTCCTTTCGATGACATGAAGTGGAGATTACATACGATGAACTAAATTTTTGAAGAGACGGGGTCTTGTATTTTAAGACTCAACTGGGACGAGTCGTAGAAAATGCAATTCTTCCACCTCCAGATGGGAAGCGAACTCGCAACCCTGCAAATGTATTGCAGCGCTCTGCCAACCGAGCTCCGGATGCCGTTGCCGAGAGCTTGGCCACGAGTTCTGTATAACGGTGGTAATGTCCGCTGAAGTAATGGGATTTTTCCCCCTGCATTTTATTTCCTAGACCGTATTTAGAGTGCATTACTTGTGATCAAGTCTAAATGTCAAATATTTGTTGAATGTTGGATTTAACAGCCTGTTACAGTCACTACGACATGTATGTGTCAGACCTTAAGCAAACAAAGGTCATACATGTGTATACCTCCACGGAGGTATGGTCGCCCCTTTCACCGTAGCCTTTTTATCGTCACCATCGTCGTTGATGTCTTTGTTATTGTAAATAGTTACCATAATGTTGATGATGGTAATGTTGATTCTCCCAAAACTTTGCAAACGCAAGAGAGAACTTCGCAAACAGCTTTCAAGCCGGTGGGGTTGAAATTGTATGCCATTTTGGAAAGTGGAATTCAGGCATTTGGCAGAAATTAATCAAAAATCGCTGTCGCTGCTGTGTGGAATAATCCCAATGATTTGACCATGTTCATTATAGGGAAGTATTGGCCCGCGTACTGAAGTACTGCCAAGTAACTCTGGATTGTTTAAAAGAGGCTGGTATTGCGGTTACTATACAAAGACGAGGAGAACACGAGGCAGCTCATTATTGTTGTGTGTGTGAGGTTAGTGTTGAGACGATTTGCATATTATGAGGTTATTTTCTGACATCTTTCGACAGCCAACAATTTTGAGAGCAATTTACAGAGCTTATCAAATATGGAATGCTACATAAGCAATTCTGAACGAAATGGCAAAAGTTTGAAGGCGATACTCAGTCAAGAAACGAGATAACAAAGTACGCATGTTTTTAGAAAAACCCCTTCATCTGAAGAAGGGCTTTCCTGCCGAACATCTGTAAAGTTCTCTTGTTGTTTTTTTTTGGGGGGGGGGGGGGTTGTGTTTTTTTTTTTTTCCAGATTAGTGCCTTTTAACTTTTTCCACTGTATAGAGGTTAAGGCCTAGTTTACACTAGCGACATAAGCATAAGCATAACGACATACGCAAATGCAGTGCGTACTTCATAGTTGGATAATCCCTTTCTACTTCGAAACACAGATCTCTGCAGAAGACTGGAACGAGCATCCCATATTCAGAAAATGAACCCGAAAGTGGATTGCGTCTGCGAATGCTAGGTGACCAATTCTGCGACTTCCTTATAGTCCGTGTAGAGTTGCTGTTGATAAAGCTGTCTTTCGACCTACGAAGTCATTCCATTTTGCCATAAACCAGGATCAGGAAATGATTTTGAAAGTGTTGGGGAAAAAAGATTTACGACTTTGGTCCCTTAGTAATGGCGCGGGTAAAATTTTGCTGGCTTCATTTTCTGGGCCTTTCAAACTTTAGGATGCTCGATCCACTCTTCTCCAGAGATCAGTGTTCGGAAAGTACAAGGAGTTTAGTTGACCGTGAAGTGCTAACTACTCTTGCGTATGTTGTTTTGCTTATGTTTATGTCGTTAGTGAAAACTTAAGCTTAACTTAATTCGCACTGATGAGTTTCAAGAAAATAAATTTGAGTCGACCGGAGCATTCGATTCTCTGACTAGAGCATGTTGCAAATTTCTGTAGTATCATATGTTCTGAATGTATTGATGTACGTGTAATTTTAAGACTCAGCGACACGGTACAATTGTCGAGTACGGTTGTTCCTCGTGGTGTGTGTGAGTCAGTGACGAAAGCCTTCAAGATGAATTGCAACATTCGTTAGCGAATAGAAGGCTGGATTTGTGTTCTTACCATTTAATTGCATACGCCAGGGTAAAGAATCATATACGACAGTCATGTCGTATGGACAAGCGCTCACATATATTCGATTTAGATTGGTCTGAACCGTCTGGGAATTGTCTATATCCAGGCAGTTAAAATTAAATTAAAATTTTCATCAAAATTTAGCTTAGTTCCACATTACAGAAATTGTGTGTGCTTTGTTATAACCCCGGTGCAAAAAAACTTCAGAGGCTTGGCTGACGGGATTAAAATCCTAAATCCGCCTCTGTATTGATTATTTTAGGAACTGGTCGTTGTGCCCAAAGGGGAAGACTATTTGTTTCACCATTATTTGATACAGCTGACCATAATTGAAGTGCGCTCAACCTTGAGAAAATAGTTGATTGCCCTGACTTGTTTCCCTCCGACGTCGACAGTAACATAAAGCACGAATGTCGCTCCCAGAGCCTTAGGCGCTCCCCCTAAGAAAATCTCTAGAATTATCCATTCTCGTAAGCACTTTAATTATCGAAACTGATGCGCAGAACATTTTTCGTTCGCATTGCAGTACATTCTCCAGAAACGATCAAACGTCTGTTTTCATTTTGTTGCAACGGCGAATGCGCTTATCGTATTTTTTTGAACTGGAGGCACGTTTTTCTGTCCGGTGATGGATTATCCCAGAAGGCCCGAGGTGGAGCATTGCAAAAGCTTTAGGTATGGGAATCGATGGCCTGACCGGAGTAGAACGAGAGGGAGGGGTCATGGGGGTCCGTGTTGGTCAAAGCCATACAGACACTCCCAGGCGTGGAAGAATTCTTAGTTTTACACTCTTTAATTTCCTGGACGTATATTCTTTATGTTTGATCGAATCCAATTGACCGTACGTCTGAAAAGTAGGGGATCCAGCCCCCCATTTCCCCCGTAGCCTCGCCACTGACAAGAATGTTAGTCTGATACAGTGGAACTTTCAGTCAAAGGGAAGACTCTTTTTGGCTTGTATTTTCTCTTAGGTTGAGGTATTCAACATTTTGTTTGTTACGAGCAACAAGAAACATCAGGTGCATTGTCAGGACTGTGCAAGGAAAACCAGTGAAACACTCCAAGGATTTTTTGTATTGCAACAGGTCAGTTTTCGTTTGATAGCTTTAGTAAATGCATTGGGAAATACAGACAGTAGCATGTCAGCAAAGCAGCCTAGGCAGCCAGTTTCCTGGTCAACATGAAATACTGCAATGATCAGCTCCGATTTCTTTACTCCCTGAGAACGTTTAAACTAGAAATATCTCTGATTGCTTATACTAGAAAGAAATTTCGCTTTCGTACAATCGGTTTCTATCATGAAGCTGTGTGAGGAAGTCAAAGGTACCATTCCTTGCTCTCCCTTTGCTGCCCAAATATCTTGAAAATTTTCTACGGCAATTAAAGTAGTACGAAGGGACTTTATAAGAGAAAGTAGCAATTATAATTTCACACTCCTTCTGGAAGATTTGAAAATGTCACTCATGCTCACGCTGCTGGGATTTCGCGAACTTTCACGCGGCTGCGGGGGAGGCTGTTTGAGAGCTGCAATGTTCCATTAAATTGACTTAATATTGGTCATTTCGAACGTTTCGTTGCGTCAGGTATTCTGTAGCTTTTCAAAGTACCGTAAATCTTCTTTTAATCGCCCTCTCTCAAATAAGCGCCTCCCCTTTATTAATGGCCTCCCTTTAGGCCCATTTTGTACTAAGCGCCCCCTCTAATCATCGCACCCACCTCCCCCTCTTAACCCCAGAACAACACGCTTATTTGCAGTAACATTTAATAACAAGCTCTACTTATATATTAGTTGGTGTGGTTAGCGGTTTGCTTAACAAGCACGGGCTTTGAAAGAAGGTTCTGCTGTATTTCAAACTCGAAATATGGATGGCGTTCTGCAATTTTCGGTTGCTCTTCGCTGAGTATCTTAGCATGTTTCCTCCGCTTTGTTCTTGCACGATACATCCCGGGAATTATTAAGCCGACCTCTCGCTTTCGCTTTCCACACACTTGAACAGAAACTGAATTGATTTCCGATGCACCGAGAAAACCAGCTACAATTCTTGATAGCTCTATCGGGGTGTGACCAGCCAACTCTGAAGTTCCCTTTGCTGGCAATTCTTTATACACTCCGACTGCATTCGGATCACGTTCAACTGCTTTTTCACGTTCGTCCTTTTTGCAAATCAGCCACTCATTCATGACGGGCGTCCACGTCGTTTTGTACTCGTGATGTCCACGAATGGCAGTCTTGAATTTCATTTCATGGCACATCTCGAAACTATAATTGTAATTTGTTCTAGCCATCACCAAGTTTCGAAATTCTATACGGTACGTTTAAATCGAGAGATCATGTGTGTTGTTGATTTCCGGCCCAGAGGGTAATACGACACTTGCATCGCTTTGTGTGACAAGCCACATTTTGAAAATGGCTGAGTTAAACACGGAGCGATCGCATAAGAAGAGGCTGAGTTTCTCAGCCTGTCAATTATGATTAAGGAAAGGTCGCATGTTATTGGTCAATTGAGTTGAGACTAATTTCCGGTGGACGAATATCACGTTCAATTGAGGAGAATATAGGAGATGAATTTGTTTACAACGACGTTGCTGCCTGGATAGTATTTTGCGCCTGTTGGCCATTTGAACTGTTTTGACTGAGCCAACAATCCAAGAGCAATTCCATCACTTCAATATTTCCTGCCGGTTTTCCGTTGGACAGCAACTGATTCCTCACGGTGTTGATCTTTTTACGTACTTCTACCAAGCGCCCTTCCTCATCGCGTTTCACTTCCATTTTGAAGCCGTAGTAGGCCTTGCTCTCTTTAATTGCACTTTTATTCTTCTGGTAGTAGGCTTTATTGCGATCATACTTGCTAAGCCCCGCAGAAAGCGGAGTTGTGCTTTGCGCAGAGGTAGAAGTCCGAGCTGTTGGATGAGAGCAACTGAGCATATTTGCCACAAATGAATTTGAAAGTGGCGCCAGTTTTTGTTTATATTTATAATATTACAAGCTTCAAGAATGCGCCAAAAAGAATACAGATGGCTATGACACGTCGCGGACGTAATAAAATGTGAATCGTACCCAAACACTGCGCGGGTAGGATGACTATAAGTGAATGAAGATGCGCAGGACGTCTCGAATGATTATAATACGATGTATAACAACAAGACAAATCAGTAAATGTGGCATGTTCAGCCATTTATTGCTTTATATATTGCTTAGCTGTATTTTAAAAACACATTTTAAAAGTATTTCCGTAAGCTTTAGGCTCTAGGACACGCTTGTGGAGCTCTGCGCCGTCCAGTTCAGTCACGCTTCAATGTGTCTGCCAATTTGGAACATGCAATCGCCATACGAAGCCAGAAATGTGGGAGGAGCTTACCCTTTTATAGCGTCGCTCCGTGTTTAAACAATGATGTTATATCACAGAAGGGTCGTAAAATAAGAAGTTTTTTTTTACGGCTTTCAAACTTGAAGCGATACAGTATGCAGAAAGAGTATTAAACCGGGCCGCGTGTACAAATTACGAAGTCGATGTAAAGCGAATCCGGGAGTGGCGAAAAAATAAAGACGCAATGGAAGAACTGAAAGCGAAACTCAAAGGTAAACAGAGAGAAAGGCTTGATGGAGGTGGGCGAAAAGGTTTTATTGAGCAACTTGATAATTTATTGCTTGAGTGGATTTACGGTAGGCGGATTAATGGACTGAGAGTTTCCCGCAAACTCATCAAGGTGAAGGCAAGGCAAATCTATGATGAAAAGTGCTCTGAAGATGAGAGAGTTATTCAGTGCTTCGACTGGCTGGCTTGATAAGTTTATGCAGCGGAAATTAGGAATGGTTTGTCGCTTCGTAGAAAGACCATTACCGCTCAGCAAGAGCCAACTAGAGCCATTGATAAATTGACTTCTTATATCCTCCAAGTACCCCGACTTTCCAGGCAGCACCAGTACCAGCCTTGGCATGTTTGAGGAAGTAGATCGTCCAGGTTAGTGTAGTCTTGAGAAAGACTGTTGGTTGAAGTGACTGACGTTTTGACAGCCTTAGCGGCGATCATCTTCAGAGTCAAAAGGAGAGTAAATGTCAGGTTCGCCTGTATTTGTATCTGGCTCGTGCGTGATAAGTGGGCGGTCGTATTGGTCATGGAGTCCATGACTAATGGGTTCTAGAAGGGTGGTCGCAACTTGCGCAAGATGTAGTTGTGAAATCATTTAAGTTGTGCGCATTAAATTTAGCTGTAGACGGCTCCGAGGATTCAATGATCCACTGCTTTAAAGAAGGGCCAGCCGTGTGAGTCGGGACTCGACCAACTAAAGGCCCAATTTCCTGTCTTAGACGAGCCAAACCAGCCCAACCCGTTCTTAGACATTCCCGACTCGGACATCCATGAGGCGGATGGGATTGGCGTTGTGGAAATGGAGGATGAGGAAGTTGACATTGAGATCTGAAACAGAGTTTCTGAAATACCGCATTCTTTTCTTTGCAATGAACGGTACATTAACTTTTGTATGGCTTATGTAATTATTTGAGAATGTATAGCCACTTGCTATCTTTTTTTCCATTCGATTAAAGATATATTCATGATTTACTAGTGTACCTTAACGCGGGCGCGTTGACTGCGATAATTTCAACGATTATATGACGTACCATTGTGTTACATTACATATTGGCTTCGTTTGTGCGTACTAAGTTGGTAATAAAGTTTGCGAAGTACGGTAACAGAATCTGAGTGTTTAGTTTAAGAAAGTAAGTAAGCGCCCCCCTAAAACCTCCGAAATTTAATAAGCGCCCCCAGCGCTTAATAGAAGATTTACGGTAGTCTGAGAGTTGACCCATTCGACGGCTGGCTTATCGAGGAACAACATCGAGAAAGGGTAGAAAGGGTTTGTTCCGTGCGTGTGAGCTCACGCCACCCACTACTACATCCGCATTGATGCAGTGCATGCTTTGTGAAACATTTGTTAAAAAATTAACACTTTTCCTTGGGTAACGTTAAGCCCTATCTTTCCACAGGAGACTAATTTTTAGAAGACGCTTTATCATACACAAAATTAAACTGTCCCACCCCTTGACGTTGCTTATAAATACTGTTAAGTTATAACTAGTTTTGCAATATACCTCCCAGTGTTCGGCAGATCGAACGACAATCCTTGCATCATTGATACAATACGATATACCATACTCTGGTAGGAGTGTTTGAACCGACCGGAAACCACCAAGAAGTATATAAGTCTCTACTAAATACATACGTTATATAAAAAAATTGAATTTGAAGTTTGTTGCTTTGTCAGTCTGTCAGGTTACGACTACAAGTGACCTCTTAGGCTAAATAATTTTTATTTTCCAATAATATAGTTCCCCATGGATGAATTGTATAAGATATACAACGATTTCAGGCTGTACCTGGTAAGTAGATATTTTATCGGAGTTGTTTACTAAGTAAAGCAGACCAAAGGTATTTATTGGCAGAAGTAGTGGGTTTTGCATATTAAAGAATTTTCACACATAAATATCAACGTGCATGGTTTTTAGGTAAGTTGGAAATAAATGCTTGTACTATATTAGACGGCTGACTGCATGCTTTGTGCCTAAATAACCGTTAATTGACATGCACAGTATCTTTATATACCAATGGGAATAAATTTTTAATGTATTCAAGACATGTTTTTCAACGTCATTGGCATAGTTGTGAAAATTAGTCTCTTATGTTGACAAAAGTATACGCGATGTGTTATCCAACCCATGTAATAGCTTTCTTACATTCTTCCGTAAAAACTTATTTGAATAACTCATTTTAATACATATCTGTATATATATAACAATGTCTGGCAACAGTCAAGCGTTACCAAAGACAAACGTAACCCAATCCTGTGCGCTTATACACAGTCAAGGTGTTAACCTGTGTTGGCATGTGACTATGACGTTAAGCTTTGTCTTTGTCGGCATTAGAACGGAACCACTGAGACCAGGTAACCGAATGGAGACTGAGACTGGAAAATTAATTTTATTTACCTGATATCTTTTCACCTAAGATTCAGGATAATCCTGAAACTTCAATGGTTTTAAGATTCAGAATTATCCTGGATGCTATGGTTAGGACTGGGATTGGGATTAGGGTTAGGGTTCGAGTTGGAGTCCTAATCCAAATCCTAATCCTAACCCTAATTCTAACCGTTGACGTGTTACTCCTGGTGACATTGTAACCTTTAACCCCAACGATTTTTTCCAAAAAGGTATCAAGTAAATAAAATACTTAATTTTCCAGTCCCACTCTTCACACGGTTACCTGGTCTCAGTGATTCCGTTCGAGTGCCACCAACCTTCCTAAGTGTTCTCATGTTGACGCCGCCGCTGCCTGAAAGAATAATCAGTTATTTCCTTTTGTAATACTGTTTGTTTCTTTGCAGCCAACGACTGACCACGTGTTTTCTGAGCCGCAACAGTGACTGACGGAAGTATTGTTGACAAGTCGGCCTCTTTCAATTGTTGAGCGCAAGAGGAGGAACGAAATTTGAGTGGAAATCTTTGTTAGGCTCATGTCAAATATGTTTGTCTGGATGGTTGTTACTTAGTATTTCATATGATTTCTTTCGTCTAATCTAAATTAATAGCACATGATCACGCATTGTAAATAGTTTTCACAATCTATTTTTGCCGCAGGCATGTCTTCATATAACTTAATTTTGTACAGCACGAAAATCACGATTCCAATGAACGAATGAAAGTTAGAGAAAGAATGACAGGAAGTAGGATTGAATTTTCTGAGAAATTCAAACGGAATGAAACCACCTTAAGCTCTCATCAGTGATAGTAAAGCACCAGAAAAGTACTTGCTAATATTTTGACTTAAAAAAAACATTCTTTTCAAATCTGGTTTTGTAGTCTTTACTAGGCTTTAATCGCAAACGCTGCCATTTGGGGCTTTTGTCATTTATCATCCAACAATTAGCAACAGAATGCAAGTTACCAACTCGGTTGCCTGACGTTTATAAATTCCGAGGAGAATGAATTTTTAGAAGTGTTTTTCTTTCGTACTAAATGAATTAAGATCTCTGATCTCTCTGGTTTAAAAAAATCATGGATCTAGCTGCAAGCACGTTCTGTCCAAGAAATTTTAAGTTTGTGGTTTAACTACGAATTAACTGTTATCAAATCTGATAAGATTGGGTGCTTTCCCTATTAAATTCGGGTATACCTCCACGTAGCAGACTGTAATGTCATGCGTTGCGTGAAAAGTCGTTCCCTCCTTGACTCTTGCGATCATCCCGGTACTATAACCCCAGTACCTTGAATTTAAGATGGTGTTAGCACTTGTGTTTTGCTTCGTACTAGGCTTTAACTCTGCAAGGGCGGTGTTTTGTTTTGTTTTAATTAGTTCAAAGCAGTACTACTTGGGAAAGATAAAGAAAAAATTCTGCTGAGGCCGGAAATTCTGCTATGTGGGAATAAATCTTGATCCAGAGACTTTTCCAATACTGAGGTCTTGCTGTATTTACTTCGTCGTTTTTTTCTCCTACATTTTCACAGTTTTCACCTTTGCTGCGTTTTTCTTCGAAATTGTTTCAGAGCGTGGTAGTTCTGAGACGGACAGATGTCAATCAATCGAACATCAGACCAAATCTGATGTCCTAATATTTCTTTTACTAACTTTGCTGCTGAAGTTTAAGCTTTTCTCTATATTTTCGTTGTACCAGAGG
The DNA here is from genome assembly GCA_030142905.1 of Heliopora coerulea. Classification (NCBI taxonomy): domain Eukaryota; kingdom Metazoa; phylum Cnidaria; class Anthozoa; order Scleralcyonacea; family Helioporidae; genus Heliopora; species Heliopora coerulea. Next base: position 2,586,466 of record JASJOG010000014.1, read on the forward strand.
ACTTTTACAACTAATTCGTCCTACAAATTAGATGTTTCATTTAAAAAAAAAACAAAAAAACGTTTTAAACCAGTGTGTCGTGAACAAATTTTGTGACAGAACGGGATTAACTACACCATTTATTTTGACAAAGATGAAGTTGGTCATTTTACTTCTAAAAGGTCTGACTGATCAATGTGTTTATATTCTTTGGCAAGTTGCGATTGCTCTCATGGTAAAATAGGCTTAGGGGCGGTTGGTTGGATAGTATTCGGATGATGAAGTGAAATAAATACATTGTAACCGAAAGTGATGTCTGTAGGGGAAAGTATTTACCTGAGGCTTTTGCGCTGACCGGACTGAGGAACATGGTCTGTTTGAAAAAACCGTGAACGAATACTTTCCAGTACGGACCGAGCAACCGAGGTCAATAACGAATTTTTTAGATGGCTTATGGTGGGTTTTCTTTCCCACTTTTAACTGAGTTTTTGTCGTCGTATGTTGCTTGCTACCCTACCTCGTAACCTGTTCGTCTTGCTACGTATTTCCGCCAGTTTAATATTTGTTTATTCGTTTTTAACAAGTACAACACTACTGTTCCAGTACATATTATTCGAAATTTTTAATGCTCCAAATTTTAATTCTCCTTAAGGGCCGTCTACACGTGCGATTTTGGATGTTGCGATTGTCACCGTGGTGTATGTAATAGACCCGTGATAGTCTATGCGGCAAGATATCCGCTCACGATTCGCTGCCGTTTGTCCTCAATGCCTTTGCCAGTCAAATACATACTCCAAGATGTCAATCGCAAGGCATAAAACCGCACGTGTAAACAGCCCTTTAAATTTCATTAATATCAGCTCGAAGATTTTCACGCTAATAACTTACTGGACTGGAATAAAAAGCTTATTGGACTGGTCCAACGTCGTAAAATCTCAAACCTTTGAGCGACCATTCTGCATTATTAATTTTGCGTGCGGACCGTGAAACGAACTTGGCCACATACTAAAGAAACTTTCATGTTGAATTACCCCAGCTGTGATTATTTTCATCTCTTTAGTTTTATAGGTCTCTGTTATCAGTTTCAAAAGCAGGGATGGCGTGGCCCACCCGGACACTGGGACATTTCCCGGTGGTCTCCAAGAATTTGTAGCTCGTAGTCTTCTCATTCCAACCATAAACGTAGGAAGCAGGGGGTTAGGGGGGCTTCAGCCCCTCTTATCTCCACTGGTTCGAAAGCAGCTCATGCAAATATCAGCCATGCTCATGACACTCGATCTACATTTACGATATTTTGAAGATTTCTCTAACGGACGGGTAGTTAGTACTAGACCGCTTTAGAGGAAAGCAGACTTGACGAAGATAGTTAGAAGCTACTGATGGAAATCATGATGGAATCAAATGTGGGAGCTTGGAGATATTTTGAATGATAGATGAACGTTCCTTAAGCTCTATCAGAAAAACGATTTCTGGGCTCAAGACGTGGATCGAACCCGCAACCTTCTGATTACCGATGAGACGCTCTAACCTTTGAGCTACCAAGACTCCGATGGTGAGCTAAGGTGCACGTTCGACATACATCCAAGCTAAGGGGCAGCCATATGTTAATGATATTAATGCGATATATATGTTGGAAATGTAGGAACTGGAGGTATCTTGAATAAATGATAGATGAACGTTCGACAAGCCCTTAAGAAAAACGATTTTAGAACCCTAGACGGGGATTGAACCTGCAACCTGATGATGAATTACAAGGCTGGCTGAGCGTTATATATGTATGTATATATATATATATATATATATATATATACACTACTGTGCAAAAGTCTTAAGCACCCACTAATAATGGGCATCTTTCGTACCATTCATTCAATTTGGTAAGTGAAAAGCAATTTCGACTTTGGGAAACCTGCAAACATGCGCAAATTTAGATTAATACAAACTTCCCACATTCGTAAGTGGGAATCTAAAATGACGAAGATATCAATTGCGACAAGACATCGAGTGGTAATATTATACGAGCAAGGGCATTCCTAGGCTGAAATTGCACGTCAAACTGGAGTCTCAAGGTGTGGAGTCCAAGCAAGTCTGAAGAAGCAACAGAAGACAGGAAAAGTTGAGGACAGAAAGAGGAGTGGAAGAGCACAGAGACTAACTAAGAAGGATGAGACATATCTGAAGATAACATCCCTAAGAAACAGAAGAAAAACAAGCTTGGATCTTGCTGCAGAAATCGTTCAAACGTCGGGGAAACAAGTACACTCATCAACTGTAAGATCACTCATAAGGAATGACCTAAATGGCAGGGTTGCAGTCAAAAAACCACATATTCGGAAAGGAAATAAGACTAAGCGACTCAAATTTGCCCAAAGGCACAAGAATTGGTGTGCTGAACAATGGAAAAGTGTCTTGTGGAGTGACGAGTCAAAATTTGAAATATTTGGGACAAAGCGACGACCGTATGTACAAAGAAGTAACGGGGAACAGTTTAAAGATATATGTTTGCAACCGACAATAAAGCATGGAGGAGGGTCTGCCCGAGTTTGGGGTTGTATTCCTGCAGGTGGAGTTGGGAATTTATTTAAAATTGATGGCATAATGAATGTAGAAAAGCACAGGCAAATTTTAATTCAACATGCTATACTATCTGGTAGGCAATTAGTTGGTCCAAATTTCATCTTCCAACATGATAATGACCCAAAGCACACTGCTAAGAAAGTGAAGGACTATTTACAAAGAAGAGGAAATCAAGGGCAACTTCAACTAATGGAATGCCCACCTCAGAGCCCTGATTTAAACATAATTGAGGCCGTTTGGGACTATTTGGATAGAAAGAAGCTGGAAAAGCAACCAACAACAGCAGAAGAGCTGCGAGGTATTCTTCGTGGTGTATGGAATAACATACCAGGCGACCTTCTGCAGAAACTACAAGACAGTATTCCTCACAGAATTGATGCTGTTTTGAAAGAAAAAGGGAGCCATACAAAATATTGAATGTTCTACTTTTTTCTCCTGTTTTTTGTGCTTTTTATGTGTACTTCTGTAAACCAGCTGTGTTGAAATTTACAATTATCATAATAAATATCGAAATACAAAATGTTTTTTTAATCTATACATTCACTAGATTTTTTAAACTAACTTTTCGTCTGAAGTGCCAAAAACCTTTGCACAGTAGTGTGTGTATATATATATATATATTCAAGAATGACATGTAACTAATGTAAGCCTTGTAATTCATTTGGTTTGATAATGACCCTGAAATAGAGTTGAAATATTACCGCGTACCTTGTCCATTCTTTTTTTCTTGAATCACAAGTTATAAGAATGACATTTTTCGGAATCTGTTTTATTTTGTATTTGCTTAAACTGTCGGCCGGTTATGGTTTTTGGTCAAACATGAAGCAAATACCGTGTATTGTAACCAAGTGCTGCCATGCGGTGGAAGTCTGCAGACATCTCCAATGATTTCTGAATATGTTCAATTGAGGGGAATTGGGAAAGGAAGCGGAGTGGGGGACTCGTTTTCCTGGCTTAATTTGTTGGGCAAGAACCCGTAAAAACAACCCAGCGCGAAAGTCTTTAGAAATACTAGTGGATACCCGTCCGGGAAATTGCCCAGTACACCTTTGGGTGTACTCTAGTCTTTGATCAAACTACACAGGGCTGTGGGTGAATATTTTACGAGGCACACTTTGACAACTGTGAAACTGATGTAGCATCATTTAGTTCATTTTTAGTGCAGTGTAACAATTCACATGCAAAACTCAAAGGAAATCAATACCGAAACGTTAGGATATCTGATCTTAAAAGCCGGTGTTCCTTTATGCATCTGCTAAATAGAACGACCAGAATGCCTTTCCAAATCTTGTTTGAGATGTTAATCGGAGCGATTGTCATTCCTTTCGCTTTGGAAATTCAACGTTTGCACGAAAATGAATAAAATCGTAAAGCATTCTGGTAGTTGTATTCAGCAGCCGTAAAAAGGGGAACCGGCTATAAGCATAGACTTTCCACAACTTCAAACCCGATTTTTTCTTTAAATACGGATTCCTTTGAGATGTAATATCATACACTCGAAAGTCGTGTTTCATCAGATATCTAAACACCTCGAAGTTGGTTTAAAAAACTCGGCTATCGCCTCGTTTTTCAACTCGCTTCACGGCGTTTGAATATCTGATGAAACACTTCTTCTCATGTATGATATATTACTTGAAATACGGTGGATGTGTACGGTTTGGACGAGGACTTGTTAGAATCCGTCAGTAGATTTTTTAACTTAAAATTGACTGAGTCTTGAAGAATCACTTCATTGCTGAGATCTCTCTAGCTTTAAAGCCCGACACATGTCATTACAGCGAGGATGAACAGATTTCCAGAATTCCTTCATGCCACTCTCCTGATGATCGTAGGGACTGAATTTCTCCAAGCCGCTAGTATGAAACTGAGGATCAGTTAGGTAGATGATCCCACTGTTTTCTCTGGGCAGCCAACCTTGGATGTCCACAATCATTAAAGTTCCTTTCGACTCGTAATAGGAGAAATGAGTAAGGGCCGTGGCTAAGTCTCCCCCATGATGTTTCTTGTTAGCAAACGCAAAGTTGTTGGTAAGTTTTATGAAGTCACCATGTAGGTACGGCTCAACATTGATGCAATCTTCAAGGTCACCACTCGGAGTCAGCAGCTGAAGGTGGGCAGCGGGGAGGAACTGGACTTGAATATCACGTTCATAATCCTGCATGGCCTCGTTAAACTTCGTCACGTAGTATCCAGCCATCATTTGACACACAACATCTTGCATGTATCTTTTAGGATTGTGATGGCGACCAAGACGGTATCTCTTGCCAACATATCTACAAAACACGGGTTCAATATAAAAGATACGTTTGTCACTGCTCGGAAAATTTGAAATCGATTAACTTTTGTTCTGTCATATATGTACCAGTTCAAAACAGCAAACCTAAATTCGATATGTCGTAATTCACTCAATTAAATTACCATGACCAATTTCGTCATTCTCACGAACAACTCAATTGCGTTTTGGCTGTTAGTTGAAGCTGAATGCTTGCAGGAGCGAACATTCTATTTCGCTGCTAAAACTAGTAGAAGCTTGACGACAAGGTATGAAACCTAGCGTTCATCGGATAGCTCTGATGGGCAGGAAAGCAATTCACCTGTATCTCCACAAACCATCCCAAGAACAGTATTGCTCTTATCTCGTCATCGAGCCTTCAACTCGTCTCGTTGAAGGCGAGTACGACTTCGAGCAACTGTCGCTCAGCTAAGTGAGAAGTCAATCGCCGCTAGCACAGTCTCACGGCCGGTTCATATCATCTGTCTCAGTTTCCAGGCTCAATTGAAATAGAACGGACTGGCTTGTGGCACCCGTTGGTCGGAAGGCCGCTTTAACTCTTAAACAAAAATGAGGTCGTATACGACTCTACGTTTGTTCTTCGGCTTTTCAGCCATAACATCGACCAAGCACAATTTGAATTTCTTAGTGATAACATTGGTTGAAAAAACGATCAAGTCAGCGTGGAAAAGGAGCCCCCGTCTCCTCTCCTCCCCCTATCTCCTCAAGGGGACAGCAAGTTCACGGGAGTGAAGTGTCTGCAGAGTCCTCCTTACACCGGTCTACCCGTGCGTGGACTCCAAGATTTGGGGTGGGTTACTGTTTGCTATACGCTTACAGGATTATCCCGCTGCCTTACACGTGGGACATTTTTTACGGGAATCTATATATATATATTTAACTATATAATATACATTCTATAACTATATATTCTATATATTCTATAACTCGATATCACTAGATAACTGTTTTCACCTCGGCATCAATCAAGTTTTGATCGGTTTTCTTGCAGGCGAAAAAAACCAGAAAAAAGCAGTAAGTTAAATTGCATCAACCAACCTCCCTCTGGGTTCATCCTGATGAAGGAACTGTACATGAAAAGCGTCTCGGCAATGACCTTTCTTGTCTTCTGTTAAATCAAGTTCATCCCCCAGAAAAGCGAGTGTACTCTGAGCTGTCCATACACTGGTAGTAGGATTAAAGTTCAGCACAAATGCTCCTGCAAAAATCAAAATATTGAAGCTAAATTGCCCGATGCAGGTATTTGCTTTACCTTATCGTTTCTACTTTCAACAACAATTATTTTAAAAAAAATGTTTTGCCTCGAGAGCATTGCAATCATGCAAGATCACCACAACACAACACTAGAGACGTCAGCGCTTGGTATCAACAGTCTTCCCACAGAACTCCATTGCTACTAACACTGACCTATACATGACTGGACTCTAAAGTTTTGTATTTCATCAAATGTCTCTGCGCAGGAGGCTGGCGTAATGTGCAGTATATTTGCACTTTGAATAGTATTTAGGGTTTTAACTTGAAACATCTTCATATGAAGATAATTATTCTCCGGGTTGACAATTTTCAAATGTCGTGCTTTCGCCCTTCCTGTTTTTGCTACCTAATGAGTCAAAAAGAAAACGGAGAGCTAAAACAACCAATAACAACACTACGAGAAGTTAGAAACATATGAACACGATACAAAATTATTTTCGATAAAAAACCTATTGAGATTTTCCTGAACTGGGAGATTTTTTAGCTAACCGACAAAGCTTCTTCTCTGCGAGGCACCAAAAACAGGCAAATTCTCGCTAAACCCGCTTTCGAGTGATGTGGACCCAGGCTCCCCTTGCTTTCGGAAAGGACGTGACTGTCCTGTGATTGGTTATTACATTGAACTCTAAAAAGACCTGCAAGCCATAGACAACTTGCAATGCTGCAAGCTGTATTTTAAAGCCAACATGGAGGCTGACATGTAAGTTAATTTCCAGGTCATCCTAGTCCCCTACGCGATAAAACACGCAACCTATTGCGACAAACGTAGCCCAAATTTCGGATTTTTAGACAGTTTTCTTTTTTATCCTTAGTAAGTAGAGGACAAAGTCGGTAGGACTACATATTTGTCAGAATTAACTGTCAATGAAAAGTAAAGGTTTAATACAACTTTTTTCCACGTGTGTTTCTGACCTACATGGCTGCCCCCATGTCGGCTTCATTCAATCCCGAAGCCTGGTACAACGACATGTCGTTCCAGTCTTTTTAGAGTTCAATGGATTATCATGAGGATCTAGCTATGTGGATTACGTTTGTGAGCGCTTTTCCAAAGCACTAGCAGTGCCTGTTCATGAGAGTATAGCCATACCGGGCGGGACCACTGGCACAAATTTCAAGTACCTGGCATTCGGTGTAACGATTTTCGTATGCTGTCCGGGACATTGTTAGTCAAAGCATGAAATTCAGTCGATATTTTCAAAAATATCTCCCAATCTCATGATCACAACATTAGACACATTCAATTTAACTTCGCCTTACCGGAGTCAAAAACTAATTTTTGCATTGGCGTACTGGCTTAATGTAACCGTTCAACCGAAATTAGAACCTCCAAAACCGTAAATATTTTTGAAAGGAGGATTAACCAGTTGTTCGAGACTTAGTTTCTTATTACTACATAATCAATTAATAATATCTCAATTAGAGGTACTTAGGATGTAAACAGTTTATTAATTTAATTAACACGCCCAATTGGAAGAACACTATATTTCGTTTACTTTGTAATTACTTTTGGTGAAATAGAACCGTGTTTAAATAAATTCTGCCAGTCAGTCAGTTGGACCATTTGTTCAATAGAATATAAGCCCAACTAAAGAATCCAAACCGGCATATTATAGTCGGCGCTCATTTATTGCCAGCTACATCTTTGCCACATATCACCAATAAAAATTTACTCCGATGAAATCAGACGTTTAACCCTGTACTTAACAATACAGTTAGTGAAATAATGAAATGATGAATACTTGCTTTGAATCCTATGTCCTGGAGCAAGCCCTTCTGACCTTGGCGGAAGCCAATTGTTCATGTATTCCACAGTATCAGTGGTAGAAATACTCTCTCCAAGCCCCACGTCCAGTAAATCTGTCATAGTTATCCTACCAAGGTCAACAAGGGGTGCAAACTGTGAAACATCAACGTGTTCATCCACTCGGTGTCCGTCTCTATCACGCTGACTTTTCATTGGCTGGTTCGGCAAATCATGAGGATGAAGGAAAAGTCTACCAGAAGAATTCACAGAACCCGTGAATGATGCCGTGGTGGCCTCCCGGTTAACTAGACTGTCCAACTTTGACGGAACAGTCTTTTCTTTTGTCTTCGTTCTGTTTTCCACTGTATGCTTAATGTAAGGTACAGATAAATTGACAAGCGGTAACGACCTATCAAATTCCTCATCCGAAGATGACACATCAGCATCTAATTCATCTGAACTCTCGTAAGATGGCGCAGGAGAAGCAAAAAAATTGGGATCAACTGGAAGGCCGACACATTTGTGTTTATATGTCTGCCATTGTTTTTTCGGATCCAATGGTTTTCCGAGGTTTATTAGTGGATATGTACGACAACCTTGCTTTCGTGGGTCCAGATTTCCTTCCTGACGTGTTTCATGCCCAAAATTGTACGTCCATCCTCTAGACGTTTTATCTTTTGTCGACTCGTATTTAGGTCTTCTTTCTATCTCACTTACGTCTGCTGTTCCACTGAACTCTTTTTTTAGTTTAAATGATGACGACGACTGATTCTTTGAAGATTCACTTTGGGAGAAACCTTGATGACCAGAATCACCAGTTGATGATTCCAAGAAAGTGTTAGCTTTGTTTACCGACTGGCTGAAGCTGATGGAATCACGCTTCGGATCGCCACAAAGAACGTTCGTTTCTACTTCTCCACGACCATCTGCATGTTTGTCCAATCTTCTAGTATCCTGTCCTTCCGTTTCAGAAATTCCTGAATCTTCAGAAACGTTACGTCTGCTTGAACTTTGATTGTACTCATGGCTCTCTGGCTCTAAACTTTCTTCTTCAACCACTCCAATTAAATTCGGCAGACTAAGAACAGTCAAGGATAAATTGATCAACTTGATTGACTCGGTTGAGTGGCTGAGTCTGGCAACCCGCTGAGCTTTGTTATGCTTACAGAGATGGTGGTACAGTTCTATACTGAGCTGCTGAATGTATTCCGACACTTTTCGATCTTGTTGTACTGGGGAGAACGCCAGAGTAAGACTTATCATGAACAGAGCACGGACAAACTCAAAGAACTGCTCCGAGCTGCTAAGGGCGTCAACTGTTTTGTGAGCACCAAGGCTGCTTTTCAATTCTTTCAGGATGGTCTGAAGCCAGGTGTACTCTTCAGGTAAGGATGGGCTAAGGATGGCGTACTTCAGCAGTGACGTATCAGCGTCAAGCTGTAACGTAGTTAAAATACAGTATCATTAAGACATTAACTCTCTTTGGTTCGAATGCGACTCTTATTATTTTATTCTGACAAACTACAGATGATACTACAGAGCTTAAGCTTTTTCTTTCCATAGAATTTTTAATTTAAAACAAAGAAAATGAATAATTTGAAATTCCAAGGGCATCGTCGAAATTCCAAAACGCCGTCTTCAGTCTGTACAGACGTCACTAACAGCGTTTTCACGTTCTATAGACGAGGTTTCCTCCTACAACGTCAACACCTGTCAGTTAAGTTCACCGCTGAAACACTGATTAGACGTGCTATTATCTCTCCAGGGATTTTTAAGTTATTAATCACCTTTGCTCGCATAAAAAATTCGACTCAAAAATACATTACCCAAATATCAAAAACACCTATTGATGAAACCTTCCGGTTGACGTCCGTGAGTCAAGAACATCGATTGCTTAAGGTCTCTAATACTCGTCAAGGGAAGACGTCATGGACCGTAAAAAGTTATAACAATCTCAATTAACTCTTTTCGATCCAAATACAACTCTAATTATTTTACTCTGGCTGACGCTAGACGATTTTACCAGTGAAAGGGAGACTTCTAGGATCAAAAGGAGTTAAGACTTCCCTTACAAAAATTTCATATGCAATTTCACATATGAAAATAATATTTCATAATTATGTGAATTGTTTCATCTCCATATGTGAAATAAAAATTTCATTTGTGAAATTAATTTCATGTGTGAATTATCCATTTTGTACGTGAAATAAATGTTTCGAACACCAACATTTCACATGGGAAATTTTGAGCCAGTTCATTTCACATGTGAGTTTACCCTTTCAGGTCCGACTTTTTAATTTTGCTCTGGCTAACGCCAGACCATCTTACTAGTCAAGGGAGACGTCGCAGACAGGAAACGGTTAAGGATTTCATATGCGAAAACGTTCCCATTTCATATGTGGAATGAAACTTTCATATGTGAAATGTTCCTATTCTACATGTTTTTCACATGTGAAATGACATGTGAAATATTTGTAAGGATATATCTCAATTATATTGCACAATTAGTTCACCGAAACGATCACTTTCACTCCATTCTAATTCAGAACACGTCGGCCTGACGGATTTTCCTACGCCTAAAGCTTCCCAAACTTTATCTTTTTTCCAGTATCGTGTAAAAATGTTTTGATATTGTTTTGAAACGTTAGAGAATTTACTTTTTCACAACTTTATTAAATTCAAGACAAGGAAAACGGTGTTAAATTGTTTGCAGGACGTAGCAAAACATCTTACCAAATGTCTTGAACTGTAAAGACTCTCTTGCAGACTTTGGATATGTCCAACGGCCTCCATCCCTTGCACGTATGATTCAAGACAAGGGTGGTCTTTCTTAAAATAATCTGGAAACTTTTCTTGTACCTCTGCATATTCTTCCAAAGATAGTTTACCAAGACATTTTGTAAGAAGACCTAGGCAGGAGGCTATGCCTTTGTCATCTTTTATGTGTAGAGATGCAAATAAACGGATAGATTCAAGGAAAGGTTCCACAGCTTCTTTCAACAGACCTGGTAACACGCAATGTTGTCGTAATTAATTATCGTCAATTTTGTCTAAATTACGATAAGAGTATTACTCAAATAGAAAGATACATGAAAATTTACACCAATTTCGTGTGCACAGAGAGCCAAGGCATTTTACAGCAAGATGGTGTGGAAAAACCCTTGCCCATGTAAATTAACAACTGGGGTTATTGTGTAAGTTTACACTTATGATGGTGTCCACATAGAGGCAACGATTTACATTGATTTTGGTGTTGGGTCAAAGTTCACAGATTTAGAGTGTAACATAAGTAAATTACACTTGTTTAAAAAGCTGCAGCCTTAGGTAAAAAAAATAAGCAAACTTACAAGTCAGGTAGCAGTAAGCAAAGTCTAACCGGTGACAGTTTAGCTTTAAAATGGAACCGTTAAGTCTGTCGACACATAAATACATTAATAGATACATACACACGTATGTACATACATACATATATACATACATACATATTTACATACATACATACATACATACATACATACTTTCATACATACATACTTTCATATTATTCAGTACATGCGTACATACTCACGCAAGTGCATAATTTGACGTACACATACAAATACGTATTTACTTACATCCGCACATATACGAATAAATATACATATATACGGATAAATATACATATATACAAAACTGTTTCTTTGGAGGCCAACAAATTCTATATCAACTTACCTAGGTTGTACAGAATATGTCCCTTTATTTTAATAATTTCCGCTTTAGTAGTAAGATACTGATCATCATCAACGTATTTCCATTCACCTGCACAAAAATTAAATTACTAACAAACGAACAAACAAAATAATGATTGTATGAATGCAAAAAATGGGACGAACGTGTCGAATGCAACGAGTGAAATAGAATGGAATGAATGAATGCACTAGTGAGTGAGTGAGTGAGTGACTGAATGAACGAACAAACGAACGAACGAACGAACGAACAAAAGAATGAATGAATAAAAAGGAACCTAGCTCAACTTATAACACAAATTCTCTGTAAAGCTTAATATATTAAGATAGTTTAATTTTTTGTCGAGAAATATGCGAGATTATTGTATTTTATCTTAATCTTATTCCATACAGGAGTAATCTTTAGCTTTGGATTTCAAGGGCGGTGCCGTCTCGGATTTCCTGATGTCACACTCTTGCCCAGATTGTCCAAAAACAAAGACTTTGTTGTTAAGTCTTTTCTACTTGATAAAAAGATACAAAACCTTCTTATACGTTCATTATATTGGTAAACCCGATTCTATTTTGGCTAAATTCATGCAACACGGTAAATTATTAATAAATTAATATTTAACTCAAATTACCTGGAAGACCCTGAGGTCTGACAAGAATCTGATCGAGTACTTTCATGGCACCATGTAGATCACCTTCGTCTTTCAACACTCGAGCTTTGCGCACTTGTACCTGTGGAGCGATCGCTACTGTGGGATCCGCCTGTTTTATCATATCAACTACTGGCAGTAGAGCTTTGGACGCACCGGACCAGTAGGACGCTCTGTCCACCACGTATGCTATGCAGGCGGCCATATTAAACTCTTTCGCTTGGAAAGCAAAATCGACACACCTCTACAGAGAATAAGCGTTGGGTGCAAATATTCAGTTGAACACTTGGGAGACACAAATACAAAATTGTATATGAAATACGACAATCGTATCGTGTAAATGGGCTCTTACATAATCGACCTTGGCGCCCCTGAGATGGAAAAAAGCGTCACATTTTGGCACTCATTAGAACAAACAGAATCCAATTCCGCACAAAACAGACCCTGCATGAGAAAGTCTCTGGACTACCCAGTTACTTCATGCTGTAGTCTTAGGGAATAAATTTTAGAACATTCAAGGTTAATAGTTTACCGTTGTCCCAAAGTGCGACCCCTGAGAGGCGTTTCAAGGTCCAGCATCTGATATTTTATGGCTGTGCTGCAGCCGAGATTTCGACGAAAACTTCCCTGCAACATGGTCTGGCTCCCAGAGACAAAAACCGCATGGTGTTGGCTAGAGTAAAATACTAAAGATCCGCTTCGCCTGGACAGAGTTAAATTACTCAATAAAATATACTTCTTCTTACATAGAGGATATCCATCTGACTCATAGAAGGCACTTTGCTGTTTTTTACTGCCATCATTTCAGGAGTAACATCCGGTGGTAGAAATGGCCGTTCCTGCCGTAAAGCTGCATCTATTTGCGCCTTAATGCTGTCCGGCAGGAGTAATAACCACTTTTGCAACTTCTCTTTGGCTCCAGCAGGTCTTGTGTCTCCATAAACAACATGTAACGTTTCTGGGTAGGGAGAAAAAGCACCCGTTCTTCATGATTGCCAATTATCGAACAGTTAATAAGAATATTTTAGGTATTGAAGATCAACCTCCTGGGAAATGCAATGGCACGACATGATCTATTACGCTATATTTGGAGTAATTTTAGACATATGATCATTACTAATCGGTGTCACAGTGGTAATAAGTATGCTAGTCACTTCTCATCTGTGCGTGATTCCCCATATTGGAATCTTAAACCTCTGTGTACCGGATAGTGGTTTCGACCTCTGAAGCTGTGGTCAAATATTCATCCAATTCAAACCCGGTTTCAGACTTCTAACCACGGAATAGCCGTAGAATTAAACACACCGGGCCCGTAAATAAAGCTAATCGATTTAAGTATTGTCTCACCCGAGCCCCACCATTGTTTCTTACCCCAAACCTAACGTACCCTTAACCCCGACCCTGACCCGAACCCTAACTTTAACGCTAACCCTAACCCTAACGCTAACCCAAATCCTTGGGTTTATAAGTCAATTCAAAATAACTGATTTCAATTATGATTTATGTGTGTTTGGTAATAACTCCAGTCTTTCACCTTTTCGTATGCAGCACGTCTACCACAAAGCTCATTTATTCTGAAGTGGTTGTTTCCTGTTCCAAACTGGTTGGTTCCTGTTCCAAACTGGTTTTTGATTTAAAAAGACTACCTTTGGTCACTTCTGAGAAGAGTTTTCTTCTCCAATGTGAGTCTTTTGGGCACTCTGGCTTCCTCCTGCTTTTATATAAATTTTATTCCCAAAACTTACTGGGTATATTTATATACCCAGTAAGTTTTGGGAAAAAAATTAAAATTAGCCAATTTAAAATACAGAGAACCTTTTGATAACATAAATAGCATGAGACTTTCTAATGTAATGATAAGGAGATTTAATTTTTTTAAACTTTTGATTTGGTTCAGATACATAGTTTCAGATTCATTGAAGGTCAATCAAGGGTTTTTTTTAATTGTAGATTGACTGATTGACTGCCTGACTGACAAATGGGTTGATTGATTGATTGATTGATTGATTGATTGATTGATGGATGAATTGATTGATTGATACTAATATAATTAATTACCCATATTGATCAGTTACAAGGATGCATTAATGATAAATTCAATTTCTATTTTACACTTTACTAACAAACCTTAGTGATTCAATTTATTTATGGCAATGCAATATTTCTGAGTTTGCACTTCACTAATACATCTCAGTAACTCAAATTAATTATGGCAAAAGAATATATTTGACTCCCCAAATTTTTAAAACAGCAAAAGCATGAAAATGTGGTGTGCATGTGATGTCACAGCAGCCATCTTGGATCAACTTTCACAAAAGAATCTCATTAACTCTTATTGCATGTGGAACCAACATGGCTGCCATATCACTGTCTTTTGAATCCTGAGGGATTGGTTGTAACCCACCTATTAAGTTTCCCTTATGCTCCACCTATACGTATATATATATATATATATATATATATATATAATACAATCAGTTTCTATATTGACTTTATGTAGAGTGCTCAATATCTTGTAAGATAGAGCAGATAAATGAAATGAATAAGCTTAAAATTCTGGGTTTTTACTCAGAGTTTCACATCTCTTTGGACGACCATCAGACAACTGTCTAGATCCTGATTTAGTTATTCTTTTATACAGTCTTGCACGTCATAAGGTAAAAATAGTCCGGTGATCTCATTGCCGTGCATCAACGGGGTGTGTTAATTTTGTTAATGAGGAATTTATTCCTCTGTCGGCATGTTGAGAATATTTTGGTTCGCTTATTTAGTAGGTTCTTTTTGTTGGCTTTCATAATAAACAACTTTTCCAACAATTTCCAACTACAATTTCCAACTTCCAATTCCAGACTACAATTTCCAGCAAGATTTTAAATGAGAAGTGACTACTCCAATGAATCATGAAGATCAGACAGCCTGATTTGCGTAGTTTTCAAATTAGTCATGGTATACCTGTCTTCAAACTTCCTCCAGTAATATACTGTCAGGTAATGAGAATGATAAAGGGGCTTTTTCTAATGAAAAATTCACATTCTACTGTTGTTCACAAGAGGATTGTAAGTCAAAAGAGTTGCTGTATAACTTGAAATTTTTTAATTGCTGCAAACCATTGCAGTAACAATCTAGTTATCAGACTGGTGTTAAAGGTATTTTAAGTGCAATGACCAATTAATTAAATTTACTTTTAGGAATGAGCATTTTGCAAAAATTTTTCAAGGTGAGCTCACAACAATTTTCCCCAGTGAAACTGACCTTATGAAAAACCCCAGCAATGTAAATGTTTTGC
This sequence comes from Heliopora coerulea, assembly GCA_030142905.1. Classification (NCBI taxonomy): domain Eukaryota; kingdom Metazoa; phylum Cnidaria; class Anthozoa; order Scleralcyonacea; family Helioporidae; genus Heliopora; species Heliopora coerulea. Next base: position 2,601,965 of record JASJOG010000014.1, read on the forward strand.
CAAAGTTTCAGAATGAATATATGTTAAAAATTTGCCTTACAAACTGACCTCTTTATAGTGTATAAAACAAGATTCACAAATCAAAGCAGGCAGAAAACAAACTACAATTTTGGTATTTTGAAACAAGAAATCATAAAAACTCTTCATTTACAAGTCCAATGCCCATATGATTGTCATCTATGAATCAGTAAGAGATAAAAGGCAAACAATACATTAGTGAACAAAGTTGATACCAGTGAATATGTCCAGACCAACTCACTGTAAACTTCATCAGTCATAAGTAATTTGCCTCAGGAAGTTCCATTAACAAATTGGTGTAAACCAGTGAATTTTGAAGTGAAACATAATGTAGAGTTCCTGGATTGACCAGTTATAGTTTTGGGATTTGGGGTTGTGAATTATTATCCACCATTTAAATTTCAACTGTGCATTTTGGAACTCCCTTCCCCCACTTTCAATCTGCTATCTTAACATACTCATGAATTTCTTTAAAATGGCTTACAATTATTTAGTTTAAAACGACTGGAACACAAACTAAAAGCATCCCATCTTTCACTTCCGTTACACTATATGTTCAAATTTGACGAATGATAAATTTGAATTTTACAACTTAAAATATTTTTATTACAGACATGACGACTGTTAGTTAACATATATGTATCTAAGGTATTGTATGTACTCTATACTGAACTTTTTTACCATCAGAAATGTTCGAAAGGAAGGGGATATACCGCAGATGGTAAACAATCTCGATTTATTTAGCAGATTATAACAGTGGGTTACGACTAATTATCATATCTATAGTTATCTGAAATTTCCAATTTCTTGGCTACCCAGAAAGGTCTTTAGGAACAATAATGTTGCCCTTAGTTTACCGATCACAAATACGCAAATTTATGACCACATGTTTTTTACATGACGGTGATTTTTAATGTCAACAGCAAAACAACAGAATTCCAATACAAAGCACAGAGAGAATGATTTAATTATCATTATGACTGCACCCCTGATTTCCTCAAATTATTATAAGCAAAATTTGAAAATTTGAAAAGCTACTACTTACTTTAAGAGTCTGGATATTTGTTGCCAATCATATCCACTACATTATTACATTTACGTGGGAATGAAATGGTCTGTTCTTAACGTACCTTCGTCCGTGACTGCTTCCAGTCCTAAGTGTTTCAAGACGCTGTCAGACATCCCAACACAGCACAATCAGCTCTGCAAAATATATATATATGAACAAACACCAGATCGTGTGAAAGCTAATAACTTCAAGAAGACAAAAGTAGTACAGGGATTCAAGAATGACTCCATTTAACAACTTAAAGATGCTAAGAGTAGTACAGAGATTCCGGTTTGCTTTATTTGGTTGATTACATCAATGACAAATCCAAACCCATTCCACGACCGGCACTTCGCTCCAGCCTGCATTATTGGCTTGATCTTGCGAGGGCTTAGCCCGACCATAAATAAAAGGCGCTGCCGACACGATACTATTGTCGCATACGATTCTTCATCCTGGAGAATGCTGGCAATTTATAAGAGGATAATTTTTGCTTACTATTCGCCACGTGAATATTGCAATCACTGTCCTATATATAAGTGTTATGTATAGGTCAGTGGTTGCAATGAGTTCTAAGGCTACTTGCAGCTAATTAAATCGTACACATCAGTAACGACCGTACCTTGTAGATCAGGCCAAAGAGATGTGAACGAATAAATTCATGTATTGCTTGCAACTTAAAGCCAGACATGATTTATGAACAAACATTGTATTATAAAAAATTAATAAATATTGCATCATGAACAAATACTGCTCCAACATTGATGAACTATCGGAGCAATGTATCACCTCCACTAGACGGTGGGGTAGGATACCTGGTGGGGCTTTGATCTCTAGTTTTTCTCAGAAATCACTTTCAGAAGAATGCACACAACACAGATCCACAAGATAGGAAATTTTTATGTTTGCTATTATATAACTCTGGTGCTTTAGTCACTGAAATAAGCGATTTTAGAAATTTTATCTTAAAAATCTCACAGGGAAGCATGTTTTTCGACCTCCTGGATTTCTGGCTCCCACTTCAACTCTTGTCCGTCCCTAACGGCCTTTTTTGACGTTACAGAAATAGATTGCTGCGTAGGCCGGCAGTGTTGAATGATGTGTTAAGAGGAAACGTCTCGGACTCAAAACGGTGAAGAATACTTCTCAATTAACTCTTTTCTGTCTGTATTTGACTTTTTTTATTTTACTCTGGCTAACATCCATTGATTTTACTCTAACTAATGCCGTACGATTTTACTCGTCAAGGAGAGACGTGTCGGACAGGAAAGCGTTTAACTCTTAAGCGGCAGGCTGAGTCTCTTATCAATTTACTCTGGCTGACTCCAGATTACTCCAAATGCACTGTTCGTGGCATACCGTAAAGTTCCCAAAGTAAAAAGGGTCGTTACTCTAGTATTTAGCAGCCTTCTCTATCGTTACAGTACTTTCGGGGCGTCGCTACAAAATGCGTGTATGAAGTAATTCTTGATAAATATTATCAGAATGTTGCATTTCATTGTGAAATGATTTTCACAAAACGTTCCGTCGGTATTCCCATGACTGTATGCCCTCTTGTGTTAAACTGAACTGTCTGCAGTCGAAGTAAGAAGTTTCAATTTCTTCCTCAGTTCTTTGCGCAAATCTTTTAGCCCTTTACGCAAACCTATCATATACATATAGCATCAGTTAACAACATCATTATAAATGCTCCAAATTCTTTAGTTATCCTTTTCAACAGTTTAAATTACGAGGTCTTCAATTTTACACCAATCACTTGCACGGAGGTGCGGCGCATCATTTTATCCATGCCCTCCAACAAGTCACCGGGACCTGACAAGATTAGCATGCGTGTCATCAAAGACAGTCTGTAATGATATGACACCTAATATTCCGAAATTATTAATAACAGACTAATTAGTTAATGATACAACAAAGCTGTGACATGAGAACACATAGGAGTTGTCACTTGAGTTCATGAGAGCTAGGATAATAAAATACCACAGATCATAACATGGTGTCAGGAGTGGGATAGATTAACAAAAGCGTAAAAGAAGGCAAGATGAACAAGTTAAATCCACCCAAGGAACTGCGATTCGATGGAAACCGTAGCCAGAATTGGGAGCAATGGAAAAAAGAATTCAAATTCTTCATGACCGCCACAGAGTCGAACGATAAAGATGAAGACGTCAAAACTTCCAGACTTCTAACTACAATTGGAGAAAGAGCGCGAGAAATCTATTACACTTTTACCTTCGAAAACGATGAAGATGGCATGAACTTGGAACCAGTATTAAGAAAATTTGATGAATACATGAATCCCAAAAACAACATTCCATACCTAAGATACAAGTTCTTCTCATACAACCAAAGCGAAGGACAAAACATTGATGACTATGTCACTGAACTGAAACTAAAAAGCACGTATTGCGAATTTGGATTACTAAAAGAGAGCCTCATAAGGGATCGAATTGTCGCTGGAGTGAGGGATACGAGAGTGCAAGAAAGATTACTGCGAGAACCTGACCTGACACTTGATAAAGCAATGAGCATTTGCAGAGCAGCTGAAGAAACAAAGAAGCAATCGGAAGAAATGCAGTCTAAAACGTCGCCAAATCAAGTCGACCAACTACGCCACCGAAAGGGCAAACCGCGAAACAGAGGTAAACAAGATAATCAAAGAAAATGAGATAATCAAAGAAAATGTGATAACCAAAGGAAAATTTGTCGATACTGTGGAAGTCAACATGACAAAGGACGCTGTCCCGCCTATGGGAAATTATGCAAGAAATGTGGAAAGCGAAATCACTTTGCAAAAGTATGTTTATCAAGCCAAATAAACGAGATGAATTCGAGAGATGACAGCTATTCTAATAAAGAAAGTATTGAAGGTGGAGACAACTTATATATTGGCACCGTCAATAGCAAAGAGAAATCAACACGCCACTCCCTTAACAGAAGAAGAAAACGCCCGCCATGAAGTCGAAATATATGAGAAGCAACATGATTCGAATACATGGACCGTATCAATTGATACATCTGGATTACTCGTCGAATACAAAATCGATACAGGAGCACAAGCCAACGTAATACCACAAAGCATATTCAAACGACTTCCAAAACAGCACAAATTACACCAAACGAAAGAGAAACTACTCGCTTATGATGGAACAGAAATACCAATCTCAGGCAAATACTACCACTAAAAAGAAAAGGAAAGATTGATTATCTGATACAGTTCTTCGTCGTCCCAATTAAGTCGTCTCCAATCCTAGGACTAGCAACAAGTGAACGCCTCAACCTTATTAAACGTGTAAAGCAAATAAAGCGAACTTCCGACATTACACAACATTATTGACAAGTATTTGGAGATATTGGTTGCCTATCTGGAGAGCACCACATCAATCTGAAAACAGATGCAAAAGCCGGTAGTACACCCTCCTCGCAAAGTACCGTACTTATTGAAAGACAAGCTAAAAGCTGAACTTGAACGCATGGAAAGAAATGAAATCATCGACAAAGTAGACGAACCGACCGATTGGGTGAATTCTCTAGTTATAGTCGAGAAGCCTAATGGAAAACTGCGAATATGACTTGATCCATACGATCTAAACAAGGCAATAAAGAGAGGACACTACCCAATGCGTAATGCTGAGTCAATCATGGCAGAAATGGCAGATGCAAAATTCTTTTCGAAGTTAGACGCGTCAAGTGGATATTGGCAAATAAAAGTTGATGAGGAGAGCTCAAAGATCCTAACGTTTAACACCCCATTTGGCAGATATAAATTTAAGAGACTTCCCTATGGAATCTTAAGTGCAAGTGAAGTCTTCCAGAAGAAGATAACCCAGATACTTGAAGGCATTAAAGGCTGCGCAAATGTTCAGGATGACATCATCATTTGGGGAAGGACCAAAGAAGAACACAATGTTCGCCTTTCGCAAGTCCTCCAAAGAATTGATAAATCCGGTTTGAAGTTAAACAAGGAAAAATGTGTTTTTGGAACCACAGAAATGACCTTCCTCGGTCACATATTCTCAGATCAAGGCGTAAAACCAGATCCGAAAAAGATCAGAGCGATCACGAACATGCCTATACCAACCAACAAGTCGGACCTACAAAGATTTTTAGGAATGGTCACATATCTTGGAAAATTTATTCCAGATCTTTCATCCAAGACAACATGTCTACGACAACTATTAGAGTCAAGCGCTGAATGGCAATGGACCGAACATCAAGATAAAGCCCTTAAACAGCTCAAGAAAGAAATATCATCAAGCCCCACTCTCAAGTACTACGACCCTAAACTTCAAACCATGATATCAGTTGATGCATCAAAGTATGGCCTAAGAGCAGTTCTACTGCAAAAGCATGAATCATGGGCCCCAGTAGCATATGCCAGCAGATCACTGACGAAAACAGAACAAAACTACGCACAGATCGAAAAAGAGACTTTGGCAATGGTGTTTGGCACTCAACGATTCCACGATTACGTATACGGCAAGCCTTTCGTTGTAGAATCCGATCATAAGCCTCTCCAACACATCTTCTCAAAACCAATTGCAAGTGCCCCTCCAAGAATCCAGAGATTCAAATTAAAACTCCAGAGATACGACATGACAATACAGTATACCCCGGGAAAAAACTTACCCGTTGCAGACACTCTGTCAAGAGCATACCTACCTCGACTACCAGAAGATGAACTTAATTTAGAGAGCCAAGTTCACATGGTAATATCCAATCTACCGATATCCGAAACGATGCTTAATAAATTTCAACGTGAAACCGCGAAAGACCAAGTCCTACTGAAGCTAAGCAATATCTTAAAAGATGGATGGCCAGACCACAAAGCACAGCTTCCAGTTGAACTTACACCATACTTTCCATTTAGACAAGAAATCACCGAATCCAACGGTATCATCATGAAATGAGAACGAGTGATAGTTCCCTCGACCATGAGAATGGACATGAAAGAGAAAATACACGATGGACACCTGGGAATCGAGAAATGTAAATCTAGAGCTAGAGAAACATTGTTCTGGCCTGGGATGAACATGGAAATAACGGAAATGATTAAAGGATGCAGTGTATGCCAGGAATATAGAAAATACCAGCAGAAAGAGCCACTGATGCCGCACAATCTTCCTACGGAGCCTTGGGAGAAAGTAGCAACAGATTTATTCAAGTTTCAAAACAACGACTTTGTGATTGTTGTCGACTACTACTCCAAATATCCAGAAATAGCAAAGTTGGACAACACCAGCAGCAAACAAGTCATCCAGAAACTGAAGTCAATATTCTCAAGACATGGCACACCACACGAAGTAGTCTCTGATAACGGACCACAATACAGCAGCAAAGAATTTAAAGAATTTACCAGAAAATGGGACTTTATCCACACCACATCGAGCCCAAAATACCCAAAGTTAAACGGAATGGCAGAACGAGAGGTTCGAACTATCAAACAGCTCCTCAAGAAAGCTACCAAGAAGGGAGAAGACCCGTACATAGCAGTTCAAGCACATCGAGCATGCCCAGATCCTAAAGGAGGACCGTCGCCTGCTGAACGACTGTTTGGAAGAAAGATTCGAACAAGACTTCCATCATTTCAACATTACACCCAGACACATAATGAGAACAACAAGTACCTCCTAAAGAAAACAACCCTGATGGACAAGCAAAAAGAATACTACGACAGAACAGCAAAGAAACATTCATCACTTAAAGAAGGATCAACAGTTCGAGTAAATAAAGACGGCTCATGGCCAGTCAAAGCAAGAGTGATTGAACAAGACCAACACCCGAGATCCTACAAAGTCCAAACAGAAGAAGGCTGAGTGTTGAGACGAAATAGAAGAGATCTTCTTCAAACAAATGAACCATTCATAACAGCCAACGCAGAGATCGAAGTACCGCTTACTGAATGTCATAATACGGAGAGAGAAATTCAAAAGAAATAAAACGACCCTACAAGAACGAAAACAGATTCCGGAAAACAATCAACTACAGTAACCACACGTTATGGACGGGTTAGCAAACCGCCTGACTATTATTATTGATATCGTACACGTTTATACACGATTAAACAGTATTGACTCTCTAGTTCAAATTTTAATATACTTTTAAGAAAAGGAAGATGTAATGATATGACACTTAATATTCCGAAATTATTAATAACAGACTAATTAGTTAATGATACAACAAAGCTGTAACATGAGAACAAAAAGGAGTTGTCACTTGAGTTCATAAGAGCTAGGATAATAAAATACCACAGATTATAACAAGTCTTTCAGTTATTCTAGGTCCTATTACAGATATCATCAACCGTTCGCTTGACACCTCAATATTTCCTGACACATGGTAAGAGGCAGAAATAATCCCACTATTAAAAGAAGGTGACCGTGAAATAGCGTCTAATAGCCGTCCCCTTTCACTTCTGAATGTTGCCTCCTAGGTCTGTGAAAGGGTTGTGCTTGAGCAGTTCAGCTCTTTCCTCGAAAGGAATGGTCATTTGTCTCCTCACCAAAGTGGCAACAAGAGGCACTATTCCACCGAAACCTTCAACATGTTGGTGATCGACGCTATTCTGGAGGCGATGGCAAAACGATGGTGACAGCTTTCGTCCTACTCGACCTATCCAAAGCATTCGACAGTATTTGTCATTCAAGCTCAGTTGTTGCACAAACTAATTCCAGTTGGTGCATCACCCAGAGTAGTTCAATGGTTCAAGAACTATCTGACGGGAAGATCACAATTCGTCCGTATTGGCTCCACACTTTCATCGGGGCTCCACACTCACGGGGCTCCACAGGGTGCAATACTTTCATCCCTGTTGTTCTCAATATACTTGAGCGATCTACCAGCAGTGCCACACACATGTCGCCTTGAATCATATGTCGACGAGTCGACGACGACACTAAAGTTTTCACGTTTTTCTCAATCAAGGACATAGATACGGACAATCAGACGCTAAAGGAAGACCTACAGCGTATTGCCCAATGGTGCTTGACCAATCAACTTTTAATAAACCCCAACAAGACCAAGTTGCTTCTGATGGTCACATATCAGTTGCTACAAACGCTTGCTACCGTCCTTGAGCTGAACTTCTTGGGCACAATCATTAAGCTGTCTTCTTCAGCGCGAAATTTGGGTGTCACTCTTGACCTCTATTTATCATACGATTCCCACATCACCAATCTAGTTTCTCCGTTCGTTGCCCAACTGTCAAATAAACCGAGTCAAGAACAGCTTCGATGCCACGACTTTATCTGTAATTATTTCTGCTCTCGTAATCAGCAAACTTACGTGCTGCTCGACGGTTTTGGTCAAATACAAGGTCAAATACAAATACAAATACAATCAAGAAACTTCAGGCTGTTCGGAACTTTGCTTGCAAGATCATCATGAACAGCTAGAAGTATGATCACGTTATACCACTTCTTAAGGAACTGAACTGGCTGCCTATTAAAGATCGATTATATTTTAGAGAAGTTGTTACTGATGTGCTACAAATGTATCAATTTGTTACCACCAGTTTATCTATGCAGCAAATTTCAGAAACGTTCTGCAATCCACAAATATTCAACCCGAAACAACTTGTAAATCCTTCGATTCGGAGCGAAGACAGGACAGAGAACTTTCGTATTTAGAGCTACAAAGATATGGAATGAAATGGACATCGGACTAAAAAATCAAAAATCTCTGACCCATTTTAAACGGAAACTGAAACGGCGCATGTTTTTTTTGGAAACCAACTAAACTTTAGAGCTAGTTATAACATTTTATAAATTTTCATAACAGCTTTCATAACAAATGTAATGAAATTTTAAAAGCCTGTAAAGAAAATTCAATAAAGTATGTATCAGATGTATGTATCTATAAAGTTGCAAATTGGAACAAGCTTATATAAGTTTACCGTAAGAATACGAAAAGCCTGGGTGATTCTGCACGTTTTGTGCTTGTTCTAGAATTATTTGATGTATTGATGGCTATATCTATGATTAACTTGAATTACTTATTGATCAGTTTGAAACAATGTAATGCATTTATTTCGCATCATGATGAAAAACAAAAAGTTGACCTTTGTTTCAAATTATTACTTTCGTGGGATAGTTACTTTCGGGATTTATTAACGAGCACTGAATTTTATAGTAATTTTCGGGGTGTCGTTACTTTGGGAACTTTAGGGTACTTCTACTGCGAATTATTTTCTCCCATTTTCCTTCTTAGCGAAATGATGCTTGTACAATCTTGTAGCTGGCTTAGGGTGCTATATCATGGTTGAAGCGCTCTGATCTGGGCCACGCTCTGGTCTTGTTCCTGGAAAAGTTGTTGGTGTAAAAATTAGAGTTTCCTTGAAAAGAAATTTCGTAGTGAAAAAGTCGGTAAAACGAACGTCGCCGAATATCGCAAGGTTTCGGTCCCGCGCGTTCATCCCGTGTCGCGTCCTTGGCAACTGCGTGGAAAACATTGATTTTAAATCAATATGGCGGGCGAGTTTGCAGACGACGAAGATTCCTTTCAGGATAATTTTAATGCCAGCTTAAAGCAGTTTATCGCAGGCTTAGAGCCTACCCTAAAGGCAGCAGGCTCTCTTGCAGCTGCAGAAGATATTTTACAGCATTTAGAAGCGACTGACGAAAACTTTCACCGGTATGAACAAAGTTTGTTCCACTAAATGACAATTTGGTTTATAAAATTCTTCCCCATGCCATTGTGGATGCTACTGTGTATCACGTGTTTAGTTTAATGAAATATTTAGGATAAATTTCTGTATTTATCTCTCACAACTGCTAAAATGTTATATGCTGTTAAATTAAGTAGACCACACGTATAAATTAAATCCCACAAAGTTTATTTACATGTATATACATGTAAATCCGCTATCAAAAATAAGCAATGTCAATGAAAATAAAATTCAAAATCAGCGGCCCAATAACCCAAAAATGCGAGTTTGAATCCTGCTTCACTCAACTTAGTTTTTTTAATTGACTTTTATAGTTTAGGTGTATCATGAAATTTTCTCATCTTGTGGGCGTTCTGATAAAAAATTTCATTCGATTAGGCTACCGTATGAAATATTTGATTGACAAATTATGTTGTACCAACATAATAAGATTAAAAATAGATGACATTTATTCATTTGGTAGTTAATACATCAGTTTTAATTTGAGTGGTGCAAGACTTTGGTTGTTGAATTGGATATTTTGAAGTTGATCTGCCCAGTATAGCCTTGGAGTAATTCTCTTGCACTAGTTTTCCTTCATTAAACAAAGCAGAACTTTCATTTATTTCATAGTATGTTCAATAATGTGAATGTATCTTTATTTTAATGCATTGTATTTTGATGTCAATAAAATGTATGCTCATAATCATTATTTGATGGTTCAGGAACAATAGTTACATGGATTGGTAAAGTCAGCATCATCAAGGGAATTTCAACTGTATCATAGGAGAATTGTTACTTCACGTGCAGTGTAGCATATCCCTGGATTGATTAGGCAATTGTGTGCTCAATATAACCCTAACTTTAACCCTAAGTGGGTAATGCTAACCTTTACCCTAACCCTAACAGGTCAGTGGTTTGTCAGGGTCTGCTAAACTGCAATCCAGCTAAATTAATAAAGTGACAGGACATTCAATAAGATGGTTATCACAGGCAGCAATGCAATAAAACACCATGAATAAAGTCTATACCATTTTGTACACCATGCACAGCAGATACACAGCAAAGACTACAAACAAAGCAGGCCAGTAGTTAGTCATTATTTTACTTTTGAAGACTGCTTAGTCAACTACCTACTGCTTATCATTTTATATTATACTTACCGTTCTATGTTGTCACAAAAATTTCTCCAGATTTAATAGAATTAATATCACAAGGCCTTCCTCATACTAAATGTTGAATAGTGATAGTAGTACCAGAGGCTAAATGGCACATAACAAGTCAAACTGATATTCAATCATGTCCATACAACTTTGGCACTCCTCCTTTGGAAGTGAACCAACGGATGCCTATGAACTTCTTAAATTTTCATGAATTTATTAAACTGTCTCATAGTTCCTTTGTGAAGGAACTATGAAAAGAAGCTGCATTCCTAGAACTTGTTACAAATTGCAAGAATTAGAGACAAAAATGTCATGATTTTTCTTGGTGGAATGAGAAACAAGAACTATGCTGGTTTCCTAATGAACTAGATCAAAATTTCTAGTTTCTGTTTTCCAGAAAAATATGCCTAATCCAGTTTTTGGCTCAGTTTGACCATGCACAATACTATACACCACTGTCACCCAAATAGAATGATTTTACACCAATTTCATTAAGTTTGGCTGATAATGCTATATTTGATTATTTTGCATGGAGATATCAATGCTTCTACATGTATTTTTAATAGAATCAGTTATGTTTGCACCACAAAATATAAGAAACAACATTAAGTGTTTAAAACCCTGTTAAAGTTTTTATAGGTTTTTTTTTGAGTGGGCAGAAAGGGTCAAAAACATAGCAAAACTAACTCTGGGGAAAATTAGTTTATCTCAGATGGAACTTGGAGAACTAGTTCCTTAAGGAAAGAATGCCATGATTAACCATGAAGAACTAATTGGTTAATCATGAAATTTTTTCTTCATGTTACCTGGAGGATGATACTAAATTAGTACCTAGGCTGATGTGAAACTTGAGATCAGAACCAGTTACACTTTAAACTACAGAATGGGAACTATGACCTAGTTAGATTTAAAAAGGAGGAAAGCTGGAAGCATACCATTGAGGACCCAAATGCTTAATAGAGTCTGCAGGATTATGTCAGCATAATTTCAAGCATTATTAAGTACTAGATCTGCAGCATCAGATATAATCTGCAATTCTGTTATATTGCAGTTCTGATAACTGTATGTAAATTTTTCCTGCAACTAGAATGTACAAATTTGATAAAAACTTGGCCATTTTGGGAACTGGGTACCCTAGACTAGTACTCAGAGCATTTTGGCATAGTCAAAGGCCTGGTTACCTCATTATGCCAGGCTTCCAAGGCCTAGCAGTAGTGTAGCACGAGCAGTTTGTTCATCTAACACTTTTTTTCTTTTGAAAGTAACATGAAAATCTATGTAGGAATATTTATTTAATAGGTGTGGGAGGGAAAAATGTCATTTTAGTATGGTATTATTAAGAGCATAATAACTCCAGCTAAGGATAATTTTAAGCATAATACCCTGGTTTCATGGGTTACGCCTGATAGTGTAATACTCAATTTTTTGTATATAATCCGACAGACCCTAATGCTCAATATTAGAACTCCAAAGAAAAATTAGGTCTACTAAGCCACTTGTATGAATTGTAGGCGGCAAGTCAGTGAATAGGTCCCGGCCTGTACCAGCAGCAGGTCTTGGGAAATCTACGGTCAGCACCAGAACGTAAATACTGAGACCAGGTAACTGTGTGGAGAGTGAAGACTGGGACTGAAAAATTAGGAAGATTTATTTAACTGATATCCTATCACCTAAGATTCAAGATAATCCTGAAATTGCAGTAGTTCTAAGATACCGAATTATCGCAAATGTTATGATTAGGATTAGGATTAATGTTAGGGTTCTAATCCTAACGCTAATCCTAACCTTAATTCTAATTCTAATCCTAATCTTAATCCTAATCTTAATCCTAACAGTTGACAAGTTACCCCTGTTGAAGTTTTAATCTAAACCCCAACCTTGAACCCCAACGATTTTTTCCAAAAAGTTGTGAAGTAAATTAGTATTCTTAATTTTCCAGTCCCTGTCTTCACACGATTACCTGGCCTCAGTGGTTACGTTCTTGTGCCGACTAAAATCTTCAAATATACCATAATAAGATTATACTGTACAGATCTTATTCCAGATACTGGTGTGTCGAGCCATCAGTCCAGACTCCACTACCAACAAGGCACTTATTTACTTTTGATAAGGTTTCATATGTGCCATTGGGCCACGGGTTATTTAAAACTGTTTTGAAGCTCACTTATTTTCTTCAAATGATTTTAGAAATTGAAGCAGTAAAAATACATGTATTAAGTACATGTACAATATTAAATCAGTCGTAATTATTATTTTCTAGTTATGAGTTTGTTCGCCAGTTGAGAAGTCGTATCAATACTGCATTATCACCAGTAGTGGCAGCTGAATTTGAAAAGAGAGCAATGGGTGAAACAGACAGTCACAGTGTAATCCCTCTGATTATTGAAGAGTTGTTGGCATCACAAGAGTGAGTTATGGTTAACTTATCGTAAATGTTCACCTTCTTATTAGTTGATCGCTTTTAATGCAAACTGCCATTATGATAGCAGGTAATTAAACTTGGTATGTTAGCCAACATATTGAAAAGCGGGGTGAGGGAAGACGTTACGTTTGCTTAGGCTTGCTACGTTCGAAATTGGGTTCAAGCAGTCTATCGTACTGGCGGATAATGTTGTGCACGATCAGTGAACTAATCTTACGATAAAAGTCAAAACCTTGCAAAAAATACGGATTATAGGCATCGGAAGATAAAAGTTAATCCAGAGCTAACATTTTCCTGCTTCTCGCAACATCATCAGAAAATGAATGTGTCATATTACAGGCAAATAACTAGACAAACACGCAAAATGCTTCTTTTTTTATGTTTAGTTATATACAAAAAGTTTAATATATTCAAATATTTTCGACCTGCGTATTTTTAACCGAAGGAACCACTTGTCGGCTATGTTTCTGGTGTGCTTGGAAGAAGCTTCTCAACAGTTCCGTCAACATTCTTCTTGAAAGATTTTAGTTGTTCTTTTAAAGTTTTTCGTAAGGTCGTTTTAAAGCCTCTATAATCTCTAAGTCGTTCAAGCAACAAATTTCAATTCACCGTGGATGTGTTGCATGCATTTGTCACGAGTGTTTCCGCAGGAACCATATCACTCCATAGTTTATCCACTTCAGATAAGAATTAACTTAAGGGCCGACTAGATGGAGCGGGCTGGCCTGGTTAGCCGGGATGAGTTTTAGGGACCGATTAGATGGAGCGGGCTGTGCCGGTTAACCGGGATCAGTTCAACTGAGCGATTATTTGGGTGATTCCATAGCGGTTGGTTGGTGAAGATTTGTTTCGCAAAAAATTTGAGGCCAAGATTTGAATCCATTGTGAAAAATAACAAAATGATGGCTCAGACATCTTTTGAGGCAAACTTTGACAACTCTGAACTAATGTTGCACCATTTAGCCTTATTTACTTCATTTTAGTGCAGTTTTACGGAGTGACTTACATTCACGCACTCTTCCGTAAGCACTGATTTTCTACGTTGCTAAACGTACTATTATGCTGAAAAGAGTAACCTTGGATGCGTAGGCGACACGAGTGCTCATACATCAAACTACTTTCAGCCCGCCTTACCGAGATGAAACAATTACATGGGAATGTTCAGCCCCGGCAAGCCCGGTTTGCAACTACCGGGATCCCGGCAAAGCGGGCTGGCCCATTTACTATGTAATCGAATCGTTGAAAAACTGTATTATTTATACAGGCCCTTTACACGGCCCCTTACATGTTACTTTCGCACAATCGTTTCTTTCGGGGGCGCTATTGTCGGAAATTTTTAGTGTCCAAAATTTTACGCTTCTTTCGGGTAGTCGTTACGTAGGCGAAGGAGACGCTACTTCCAGAATTCTACAGTAAAATATTCCATATAAATGCTGACCGTTAAGTCATTAATTTACATTTAGATACGCTAACCTGTCTCAGTCAATACTTTCAAACATCAAGTCATCAGTTAATGAAATGGTAAGCCACGATACATGCTCTTCAAGTGAGTTACATGTAGATTATTCAGTGCTGGAATTTATTAACCTATAGCTGAATACGAACAGGTTTTTTTCTGCCAAACCCACCAACATATTTACCCAATTTACGCCATTTCGTTGTGTTAGAGACTTACATGTCTGGTACTGCAATAAGAAGAAAAAAAAAAGAGTTCTGCGCCTAGCAAGTGAATGCGGTTTTCTCATTGGGAGACAGCGAGTTTCCCGTCAATTGTTGGGATAAAACCTCATTATATGCACTACATAATGAAAATCCAAGCTATTTGTAGGACTGTTGCATCCATGGCTGTATACATGATTATTTGCGGGGGCAGTTGGCCATATGGACAGAAATGAGTTGTCAGTCGGATCGTTTATCGTGCTTCAAATAAAGATACAGTAAGCCGATTTCGCTGCTATTCATATATGAAATTACACAAGAATAAATTAAAACCCTAATGTGCGTCTCAACACAAAAATATTCGTGTTATAATTCGCAGTTGTACTAAACAATTAGGTAAATGTCTGCAATAAAGTAATAATCAACAATATAAAACACACAAGCCTTCGTTAACTGATTTCTTCAGTAAAAACAGGATATACGTCGAAGTGAACATAGTATGCTGATCTATTTCGATGAATTGATTGAAATTTTGATTGAATCTTCAATTTCATATAAATCGTCTTCACGCTACCAAAGTAGTCTGAAGGTAATTTAATTAAAATCGAAATTTCACTAAAGAAAACTACAGTTGTTGTTTAACCAAGCGGACAATGCACATTGTATTGGGTTTGACTTTTATCCTATTTTGTAAAAGACATATATAGGATTTGTAGAGGTGGAGGAGCAGTTATCCCTGCTACCTTCCGCTATGTTCGGCTGTGGTTGAATCCCATAACCTAGCTCTTAGTTTGACGTGCGTTTATTGTATTACGCTCAATTAATTCTTGCACAGATTGAAAGTTTTGACAAGTCGTCCATCCATCAGACTTGGCCAGATTACAGTGGCTATGGCAAACACCAACCAGTCGACCGTATTGAGGAAGAATCATCAATGTCATCTTCAGAAAAAGTATGTACCTTACAAGGGCGCAACTAGAAATTTAAAAAGGGGGGGTTGTTTTTTGGTCCAGAACCCCCTGCCCCAACCAATAACAACACACATAGTAAACTATGGTAAGTATGTATTTAGTTTATAGTAACAACATCCGACGTCAAAGGCGCCAGAGAGAGAAGTAACTTCTGGGCAGCTCAGGAGATTAAAGCTGACGGTTGACATTGAAAAAATCCCTTACACTCCCCCAAAAGGGGGGGGGCGATCGCCCTTCCCGAATTCACCCTCGTTGCGCCCATGGTACCTGACGACGGTGCAGCTGACAACAAAAGGACCTCAGACGTTATAGCTCATTCTCAAAACAGTTATCCTTATGATGACATCAAGTCATCAACAAATATTTATAAAAGATATTCTTATTATATAGATGGGCTACATGTTCATGCCTCATGAAAAGCTTCGTAGCATTGTACAGAGACTGGATTTATCTCAGCCAGTTGAGGTTTGTGTGGATAATTATTGGAGTCCAGACGCTGACAGAAATTTCTTACGACGGGACAGATTTGGTTCTGACTATCATCAATATGGGGTGGTTTAACCTCGAGAATTGCCCATATCTTATGATTTTTATAGCTTTACAGCACTTTTTTTGCTGTTTGCTTTCAGCAGAGGGATGGTTGAGCCCCCCACACTCTCCTTCGCTCCGCCACTGTAGGAGTCAACCGATACAGACATTAAGGAAGACAGAGGTTGGGGGATATGGTAGCAAACGCAAAAGGACCATTTCCTGCCAATGTGTGAAATATGACTTATTCAATTCCAGTGTCGTCACAAAAAAGATTGAAAGTAATGCCTAAAATCAGTGACGTAGCGACGGTAGAGCTACAGGGGCCGCGGCCTAATGTAGGATTTAGCCCATTGTCTTTCTGGCACTGCTTTCGATTTCCTGAGATTATTTCAAAATCATACCTGAATTTTCAAAAGGTGCTCCTAATTTACAAAAAAAGGTACTCACGAAATGGCGGCGTTTCAACGTATGTAACAGAGTTAAACAAATGCTTCATTGAAATACTTGTAAGAACCCGTTGAATAAATAACTATATTATAAATCAACAAAAAATCAGGCTTAAATCCTCAATACTTCTTAATTTCAGTTACTCGGTTTTAAAATCATCCAGTTATTTGTAAATTGTAACGCTTTAAGTGAAAGAACAAAACTGTGTGTGTCCTCGATACTTGTTTCTGTTTCAGTTACGATCTCAAAAAGGCCACTCAGAAATAACTTAGAACGAAATTTAAAATGAATGACCTCAGAATCCATTCCATCGTTTGTTGAGGCCATTTTGAGCTCGCGAGGATTATCGCGCGTCTTGTAGTTCGGGATTTGTGACGAGGTCAGATGTCAACTCAAGGGTAGGGAAAAAAAGTCACTCTAGGTATGCATACTTTGAGTGGGTACCAGGATCAAACGGGGCTTAGCTGCATAGAAGAGAGTAACTAACTTCTAAGAGAACTGGAGCGTCTTAGGAGTCATAAAACAAACCTCAAGTATCCCGCACGCCGAAATTTTAAAGGACGACGTTGTTCAAGTTGACGTCGGGGATCTTAAGGTCCCTATCATGCGAAAAGCCGGCACAATTGAATACTAAGGAATGGAATTAGGCTGATTAACTGTGCATTCGTTTTGATGTTTGTGATAGACCCGGTACCAGGCATTGATGATGTTATCACAAATTCCTCAGTGCGACGTCGTTACGAGCGAACACTGGAGTTTTTTAAAGAAAGGTCTTACCCTTGCTTTGAGTGATCAAGATGACAGACTTTCTGTAAGTATTTTCTCAGGAATAAGTTGTTAACTCAGAGCCGAAAGTAGTGTAAGCTTAGTTTATATTGACCTTGCTTTTATAGTAGCAATCCAATGTAAAAAGACTAACAGTCTCAAGAGTTAGATACCAAAGTTAATACGTAGCCTCAGCAAGTATGCGAATTTCGTCAATAAACTGAATTGAAAAAAATGCCTAAATTTCGTTGATTTTTTCATCTTCCAATACAATAAACCTTCATTTACTGTAATAAACTGTTAATGTAATGGTCATTTTGTGATCACAAAACTCACAGTTGTCCAGCGAAATAACAGGTCGATTTAATTCTCCAAACTGTGCAGGCACGCAAATCTTTTGCCAAAGGCATCAGCTGTAGTTGTTTAGTTGAACTTTCATGTTGATGAAAAATGCCTGTTCCAAAATCTTGAAGGTGCTATGCTAACCTTCGTTAAAGTATGATTATCTCTTTCTTTTATTTTCATATTTTTGTCATAAGGCATATTTTCACGTAAGAGAGCTCAAGACGTAGGTGTATATTTGATTAAATACAGTGTATTCAACCCAATGATTATGACAAGATCTTTGAGGTATTAAGATTATTTTCGTTATATAACTGGAAGTTCATCTAGCTTGCTTTATTGATCTTGCGTTAATCTTTTCGGCAGGACATTAGTCTCAAGTTACTGTCCAAAATGCACATAATTAACAATGGCCATGCAACAAAAGAAGTATTTACGTGTCTTAGTAAGTGTGTTGAACTGTTTTATGTGAATATAATTTTAATTTTATACAAGTTTCATGCACCTATAATCGAGTTATGCTAGTATAGTTGTCGTGGTTTTGAGTTCAATTTGGATTTAATTTGCGTGAGTGTGTTTTTCTAACAGTCTAAACTTGTGTGAGCCCAATGAAGCGAACACAATTTAGGCTTTTTGAAAAAAACGCACAAATACTAACTAATTCGTAATTGAACGAAAAATTGTACGATTACTAATTAACCCCCAGGCGGCCGATTGGATCGGATATAAACCCATGTTGATCTTCTGGATTTTTGTCCATTACAAATCGACTCAAGTTTAATTTTTCTTAGTTATTGCATTATATAAAAACGAACCGAACGAGCGAGCAAGAAAAGTTCCCATTTCTGCTCCTTTTACCCTACCTCCCTCAACGGGACAGTGGATGGAGTCTCAGCAGAGTCTTACCCCCCACGTCCACCTGCACGAGGCTCTTAGATTGCGGATGCGATTGTTTTTGCTATATAATCTCGAAATGGTCCAGTTAACTTTCATATGGGAGCCCCTCTATCTTCTATAAAGATATCACGTAGAATCGCATACTAAGTGGATTTATCAAAATGGCTTCAAAAATCATAGGTGGCAAAGTGGGTAATAATATTAATGAAAAAATAGATTTGGAAAAGACGTACGCTAGTACAGTAACGGAAATACTCTTGCCATCGGAAATCTACCCCAAACCCCGTAAAATTTCTTTTGCTCCCGACTAATTCTCCAAGTTTTTGCAATGCTGTTGAGGTTGAATTTGATTGACTGTCTATGATTTAAGGGATGTTTTGTGCTTTAAGAAGTATGCACTGAATTATGTTTTTTTGGCACTGTGTTACCACTGCTCTCAGCCAATCAGAATTGAGAAATTTTGCATATATGCTGTTGGAAGGTGATTTAAGCAATTACTAGAAAAAGTTGAACTTCACAGCGACTACAGTGAAGACTGAAGTCGGTTTATCTACCTAGCCTTGATGACATAGCACAAAAATTCGAGTACACAGAACCGAGGACTTGGTGGTTCTTGTGAACATGCTAAAACTGCAGTCAGTAATTGTTTTTATTATCCAATTTAAATGCAGTATCTAAATCAGACTCTAACATGGCGGGACGTTAATGCGGGGTCTAGGAGTTGCTTATAAAGACTTGATTCAAATTATTCGTATCCCCTTGAGGTCACTTCGTTTAGCTCCTTAACATTTGCTCAGTATGACGTTGAGTTTATCACGTTACATAGTTCCAGGGCTCAAATTTTATCGTGGCCATCTTGACAATGCCTTCTGGTAAAGGAAAACTGGCCATGAAGAAAATGAAATTGTACCTAAAATCCAAGGCCGCTTTTGGCCCTGATTGGTATTTCAAGAAAGCACGCACAATACATATCTCACTAACTTCCTGAATTTTTGACTAAATTTGCTTTATTTACGAGTAAGGTTTCCTGATAGTGTGCAACCAGTTATTTGTATAAACCTTTTTCATTTGGTCTTGGAGTGAAGCACAATGTGCCTATAAACCAACTAATATCGCTAATTCTTTTGATGAAACAGTCACTGGTAGTACAGCCAATTTAGGAATAAACACTTTGCAAACTGAGAGCAAAGCTGACAAACATTCTGGGAAAAGTGGTGGCAGAACTCAAGGGTAACAACTGTAAAAAAAAACTGGAATTGAGACTGGGTAGAGTTATAAAGAGGAGGATGGAACTGAAGTGAACTTCATATTATTACTTAGGGCGGCCAGCATCAAGGTCAAAAATTGTTCATTGTTTGTGAGGCCTAAAGGAATGGCACACATAATGTCAAACTTTGTACTATCGTGTACAGTACCATGCAAAATTATTGGTTGTGCAAATGGATGTTGTGAAGGCAAGTATGTTGAAACACAAACCAACCAAAACTCCCGTGCATAAGTTGGTCTTCTAAATGAATATTTGGAAGTGATTTATATTTTATATACAACCAAATCTTTGGCCTTGGTAAAAAAAGAAATAGGCATTGGATAGCCACAAGCAGGTGAAATTATCTAGGTCATTTTCGGCTTAGGATAGAAAAAATTAAATTTGAGCCGCGAGTGCATTAGAGTACAAGTTGGGACATAGAACTTTGAGTGCATATTCAGGTGCGAAGGCCACCTTCAAGCCCCATCCGAGACAAGGGCGTCGAAAGATGAGATCGTTCCCTGGTCAAACCAGTTTTGTGGGTATGATACGATTCCGTCTTAACAGCATTGAACTTAACTGAGAATTTACAGTTAATTGAAAATTATCAGACGAGTGTTCCAATGACCAAAACTCTAACTTTGAACAATCGAGTTATGCAAGCCTATCCAGACCCATTACTATGATAATGACATTAGACCCATTACTATGATAATGACAAGACTGAGTCCGCGTCTGTTGGCTGGAAACGTAAAGGCGAAAATTGGGGGATGGAGAGGTAATAGGGGATTTTTGAATATCAGTTTGCGTTCTTTTTGGTTTTCGTGGCATTATTTTCATATAGAGCACGAAAATACTACCAAATAGAACATTTTAATAAAAACAAACATATGTATTAACTTCTAAAGCTTCCCTGAAAACTTTTCCAAGATTTTATAGAAAAACAAGTGAGAACGGACATTCAAATGACCGAAACCGGATAAAAAATTTAAAAATGGAAAATGGAACAGCACAGTTTTCCCTGTAATTAGTTTCACCTGAAATCTTATTATGTACCCGTTCGTGACTATATTTTTTGTACAATTGTTTACTGACTAGCCCCTTTGTAGCTACTCCATTTTTGAAGCCTGCGAAGAATGATTTGGCGTTTGTCACCGCCGCAGATTTGAAAGTGAAGTTCAACACCGCCATGAGAGTTAACTTGAGATCTGAAAACGACTTCCAGGATGACCGCGTGGGGGACTGAAACGAAAATAACCCATACTCCCCCTTTTTGGCTTCACTTTTGCATTGGCAGTTACGCACTTTTATTTATGACTATGTTTAGTGATTTTGAAGTGATACCTGCAAACATCTCGAGTGAGAACCTTTAACAGCACGTTTTTTGAATTGATTGTTCATCCTAAAGACCTGAACCAATCAAAATCAGTCGATTAAAACCCCGTTTACGCTGTTAATATTTTGGGCACGGCATGGCTAAAATGTTGGCAAGGGTGATTTTCATGGTGTAAACGGTGCGGGCTTCCTAAAATTTAGCCAAGCCATACCCAAAATGTTACAGTGTAAACATGGTTTTAGTGAAGTCAAAGATGATAATAATTTGATTTCCCTGCAAGCGGAGTAATCGAATGCTACTCGTTCGCACGAAGTCATTTGATTTTCATGATAATCTTTAAAAGAACTGTAGCTGAAATAAGCTTTAATTCATACCTTTTTTCCGTTTGAACCGCAGCCCAACATCTGATGGGTATGTTTGAGGACAACTGTAACCTTCGAGCACTTCTGGATGATGGACTTGATGTTAATTGCAAGCCAACTCAAAACATTTTAAGAAGAGTAAGAATTTACATTGTTATCGATAGCGAGTTGTGAGATTAGTTTGCCTGTCAATACTTTAATACCTCAATTTACTAATACACTTTAACTTTTTAATTCTTTATAAACGGTAGCCTACTGTGTTCGGTGTGTAGAAAAAAACGGTTTTTGTAAAGGAATGACTTTAACTTGTGCAGTATGACAAGGATAACTATTGACGGGAACAAAATTTACATTAACATATGATAAAATGAATCTAACCTACAATTACGTACAATATCTACAAAAGAAAAACGTATTACATACTTATGAACTGGCTGCCGACACGTTGTTTAAATCATAATTTTGATATATTTAGATGGTTTTTAGCGATCTCAGTTGGATTAATTTGTTGCTATGTGCCAACGCTTTTAGTACTAAATGCAATGACTGTATATGAAAAGTTTATGTTCAGAAAAAATTAGGTTGTGCTCTTTCTAACTATATGTAATTAGATTCTCAGGAATCACTAACTGTTTATCGTACTTGAACCATTCTGACTTTACTATCGACATTCGTAGAAGACTCAGTCACTCTACTAACGGAATTTTTAATCACTGTTTTATTTAGTTTCGGTTACTCAGTGAATTTCTACATGAAATTCCATCGTACTGGGTCAGATACCCGGAAAGGTACAGTAGTATGAGGAAAAACTTGTAATTAGCCATAGAAATTCCGGTACCAAATCGTCCGAGTAGGTGGAGTATTTCGAGATTCAAAGTAAAACTGTAATTGGGCTGAATAAAATTAGTTGGAAAAATCCAAGGATATAGTCCGGAATTAAACACTTGGCATTGAATATTTCGTCGTAAAACGTTTGTAAATCCGCTGCTGCTGTGTAAAGTGCTTGATGGTGAAATTTTGGGAATTGGGACTTGGATATTCGCGTAACTCTGTTGATTAAATACTTTTATAAAAAATATCAAAATGTCTCGAAAGCAGAGTAGGTTGGTGATGTCCTAAGGGTTGAAGGCCCATGGTAATTTAACGTAATATCCCTAGGTTTTAGGGTGCATTTATATCGAATATTCTTCATGTCATGGTATGAATATTTTTATATCATGGTTACAGATTATTATTTAAAATTCTTTGTGATTAATTAGGAAAAAATTAGATAGTTTCCCAATTTTACGACAATTTAGGGATTAAATGTCCCCTTGAGAGCAACGGAAACGCCGGTAATCATGGTACTACTGGGCTAAAGCTTTTGAGTTTCGCAGCTTGCTATTTTAGATTGGAATGTAGAAGATATTGAGAATGTTGGAGGGTGAGACTTCTTGGATGCTGGTTGCACAATTCTGACATATATTTTCCCAGACGATCCATATTTGCTTTTGAAAGTACATGACGGTACATTATTCGGCGAAATATGTTCTAAGGAGAAAGTTTGTTTGAGTGGATATTGCTAAGTGGAACATTCCATTGTAACCTGCGCATGTGACCAAAAACGTTCGCGCCTTTTCAAATACTGTCTATTGATGGGTTAATCAGAAACGTCATGGAATTGGGTTTTATGCAACTGAAGAACCTCCTCTAAGAACCTATCAGTCGGGCAGTGAAAGGGTTGAGAAAATAAGTGGTTTCTGAAACACTTCCAGGCGTAGCTCTTATGGGCCATTCAGTTAGTAAATGTACACTCAGTGGCGGGACGATATGCTCAGTTCTAGAAAATCGAATAACATAGACCTATGATATATATTTGTGTTACGTAAGACTGAAAATTGTTTGTACATACTCATATTTCTTTTACTCCTCAGATTTGTCGAAGATATTCTGGAAAGCTCAATATCTCTGTTGAGCTTAGGAAATCATTATTTTGGTCTCTCTTCGTTCAATGGAATAATTTCTCCTTTGCATTATTTGGCTTTACTTGACCCAAAAGCGTCTTGGTTTAAGAAGTGGATGGTAAGAGACTTGACGAAGATATGACTACTGTGAATTCCGCTGCAGAATCTCAGTCAGTGACACTCAGAGAGTAAACGTTTCTGCCAAGGGATCATTGAAAACTAGTCTAATAAGAACAGTTTCCGGTTCATTGACATATTTGAAGGTCTATATTTCACCAGTACTTCGACGGCCCTGAAAGGCCATTAACCAACATTTATTTATATTGTCGGTCAACATGCCCGATCGGCGTTGAAAATATAAATTGTTTCCTTCCATGCATGTCATAAATCACCGATTTCTCCAATTTATTAGACAGCGATTTAATCTCTGTGAACATTAGCTTAACCCTTTCCTGTCTGGGATGTCTCCCATTGACGAGTAAAATCGTCTAGCGTTAGCCAAAGTAAAATTAAAAAGTCGGATTGGGACCGGAAAGAGTTAAGCAAATCATGCTCAAAATTGCCGAAAAAATTTAATAATGAGTTTAAAAATTTCAATATTCTTGCTAGTAAATATTTCATTTTAGCATATACCTCGTAAGGGACTGGTGTTTTTTTGGCCCAATCTGACTGGTTCCTCCATCTCGAAATATTCCTCACTATTCACCTCCGAACAAAACAAGAGGGCGTCCAGTTTTGTTTAAGTTACAGAAGAGGAATTCTTTTTTAATAAACACAGTCACCGTGCCAGACAATACCAAAAAAGCAACGAAATCTGTCAATTTGTATATCTTTTACTTTTTAGGGACAAATGTACTCATGATGTGTTCAAAATGTTTTGTTTACAAATGATGAGTGGACGACTAGCCGATTGAGCTCGGTAAAATTGTTTTAAAAATTTTAGAAAAATATATGTGAAAATAATTATGCGAGGTATATGCTAAAACAATTTTTCGCGGGTCGGTAAATATCCACCTCTATTCACCTCCACTTCTGTGAATATAATTGTTCTTTTTTAAATATGATTTTGAAAAACACAAATAGTTGAAAAACACATAGGAATTTGAATCAGAGCAACCACAGATTTTACACACTTCTCAAAAGAGTTTTCTTTTGTTTAACTCGTAATGTTTATCTTTACTCAAGAAGTGTTGTTGCCTTTTTGCAATTTATGTCCGATTTAGTTTCCTCATCTTTCCTGTTTCCTCTTCTTAGCATGGGTACTACAGCAGAAAATCAGTTGTGGAACAACTCAATCAACATCCAAGCCTGGTACAAATAATTTTCTTTTCTTAATTTTTGTCACTAATACAATTTTTATATGGCTGAGCTCGTTATCCGGTCTGTCCGCAAAATGACGCGCGTTGATTGGCTGCCTAGCCATGCAATACGTTTCTGAATGACTGGCAAATTTCGGCGGGACGATTTCCAAGTTGATTTGAATACAAACAAACCAGATTCAGGTACATTTTACAAAAGCCGAAAACTAGATGGATAGATACAAAATACACGAAGTAATGGGTAAAAACAACCAAGTAAACATAAGATGCTACTTCACAAAACAAAAATTTCGTTAAAAGCGTTAAATTGAATGAAGGAAGGAATCTGAGGTCATACAATAAATTCTTATTAGCCTAGCCCCTAAACGCAACTGAAACTAGAAATCAACTGTTAATGTTGAATTAGTGGCAATCGCGTTTTGAACAATCGGGCCTTGATGGAATCAGGAAAGTTTAGTGAAGGAATACTATTTTATTGAGCACGTTCTGTTGAGGTCTCAGAAGTGCATATAGAAAAAATATGCTCTGCACCGCAAAATCGGAAAATTGGGAAATGTGTCAGTATTTATGCGAATTGCTTGTTATTTATTGTATTTATAAAAGCTCGTTTCACATGAGTTGCAGTTTGATTTAGTAAAGGTTTCCGAATGTCTAGATGAGTAGCTGCTGTTACGAGACAGTAAAAGAAAATGACAGATTGATTGAAGAAGAACCTATGCAGTATTTTTTGTCTTAGGCTGCACTTTAATGGACGGTAGTTACGTACTCAGATCTGTCAAGCGTTTTCCTTTTTCGGGGCCTCAGTGACGACTGAGACTCCAGGCTAGCATCAAGCGCGAAAATGAATGAATTAGTAATAACGATAACAGTAATGATAATAATTATGACAATAATATTGATAATAGTAACAGTAGTAATAATATTCAGAACAATAAGTCGGTAACGGTTGCGGTAACAATGACGATAACGATAATGTTAACAATGATGTTAACTATAACGATGACGTCAACGATAACGATAATGATGATGTTAACGATAACGACGACGTTAACGATAACCATGACGTTAATGATAACGATAACGGTAATTGTAGTTAACGATGACCATAGTAATAGAGATAACGATAACCATAATGATAAACATTGTTAACTTTGTTTTCATTGGCTTTAGGAGAAACATAGTACATGTTAGCGGCATGCATTTTTATCATGCAGATCGATCGACGACGGCCTGCACTTCGTTAATGAGTGTGCAAATTTTATTTATTGAAAGAAGTGTTTGATGTTTTAATACCAATCTTCTTCCTCACGTTCTTTTCTGTTGTTAATATCTAGTTGATTGACACTGTTCAACACTGTCTGGAGTTTGCGTCTATTTGTAAAAGCCTGTATCGATTTGATATGTTGGAAGATGATGACAATGACCAAGGTGACTGCGAACAAAGGTCAAAATCTCCAGCAGGTTAGAGAATTTAATTGACAGATGTCTCCTGGTTTGACTTACGACTATTCCAAAAACAAAGTCATAAGTGACATATGTTCGTTTCCCTTCTCCCTTTATTCTAATTTCACCGTTAGAACTTTCTTTACAATTAATTGCCTAACTATTAATGCTGCTCCCGATTAATCGATTAATCGATTATTTTTTTGGCAATCGATTATTCTTAAAAATAATTGGATTATCGACAACAACCACGCACAGCATGTTATTCACCTGAACTTTCTTTCTGGAATTAAAAAAATGCGAAGAGATAGCATACTCGCGCTCTCATTGCAGTCAATTGTGGTCAAAGAAGAAGCGTGCAGCACTTAAGGCAGCCGTTGTTGATGCACTGTTATTTTTAAACAAAAACAATATGTAGACAGTCAAAGTGCATATTTCTTTATTTAGCCTATTTCTCTTTGTTTATATAATCATATTATAAACGTTTCTTTCTTGAGTTTTTCTACTAGAAAATTTCGAAACTTTAAAAATATTAAAACACACCCCTTTCTTTGAAAAGACAAATCACTGTGGACGTGTCATGGTTTAATTTATTCAATACGATTAATCGATATTAATCGATTGTTGACAGCAATTAATCGATTACGGATATGAACCGATGGGAGCAGCACTATTAACTATTAATTCTTAATAATTGTTAATTCTTCTTATTTATTGTCAGTAGTATTTTTATTATTATCTGCTTAATTATTAATTAGTCCTCCCAAATCGCAATGGTCATAGTAAATGCTATGTGAGGTTGACTGCAAATATTTCACGAGCCATGAATATTGCAGCTACTTCACTATAATTGAATGAGCTAAAATTACGGCTGCTTGTCAACATTTGTGGTTGACAACAGTTACCATTGAGAAACCTTAGAGAACTCTTTCGCCATATTGACAGCTAGGAGTACATCATCTCATATCCATGTTTGTAAGCATAGTCACGAAATATCACAAATTCCGGCTAAGATAACTCGGAAGAAATAAGGAAACAGCTGGAAAATAAGTTTTGATCAAATTAATCTAGTTAACATGGAGAATGAGTAATTTGTTCAACGTATTTTTGTTTACGCTTGTAAGCCGAATCATTTGTGACTCGTTCACAACAGAATTCTTGAGTAGCGAAACACGTAGACGGTGAGTACTTTAGAAATGTGATCTTAATTAGTACTATACTTCAACGACTTTAATGCTAATTTTATCGTTATATTTGGATTGTTTTGAGATCGAAGCCATATCGAAAACACGATATTGCTGGCTCAATAGTCGAGTAAAATGAGATTTGGCGGGAAAATTTTGAGACACAATGCAAGGGTAAAATGAGTCTATTAAAAATGTTATAACGACATGTATTTAGTTAGGGTTAGAGTTAAGGTTAGGGTTAGGATTAGCATTAGGTTTAGTTAGGAATAGGGTTAGTTTTAGTTGTAGAGTTTCTTTATCTTTTTTGAATTGAATGATATCTTCCTACACCAAGGCCATTTCACGCTTGACTGTTTGTTGTTGAACCGACTGCAAAGGTCAGCGGCCAGGTGCGTCCGCTAAACTGCATTTGTACCTTTACGTTACGCTTCTTGAAAAGAGTAATTCGCTGAGATAGCCAACCCACCCTTACGTAATTGTAATAGTAACCGTAATCGTAATCATGATCATAATTATAATTAATAATAACGACAATGAATCCGTCGAATAAATTTTTTCTTTAGAGAAAAAAGACTTCTATAATTTCCAACAACTGGACTATATTTATTTCGTTCATTCACTTTGTTTGCTTGGTCGTTTATTACTGTACAAAGATGGTAGGGAACTGTTTCCTATTCCTCTGCCAGATACAGATGGTGCGTACATTCTTTTAGTTTTAGTACTGTCATTATATTTCCTTATTTTGTGCATTCAATTTCAGTTACATTTAAATATTTACATTTTTCATATGAACGTGTTTATGTGTACGTGTTTTTATGGATATGGTTAATATGCGGATATGTGGTTGTGTGTATACGAGTATGTGTGTTTATGACTTTGTTTAAGCCTTAAAACACTCTTTTCTTCGTTTGTTGTCGGGATTTACATCATCGAGTTCACCAACAAAAAAACTAGAAATTAAACACCGCTCAAAGCAAAGCCGAGTTATATTTAATTTCGAGTTCCTTGTTAATAAACGAATGGATCTAAATCCCGATAGTATTCAAACAAACCATGCTTTAAGCCTTTTCATATTTAAGTTCTGTTCAACGTATAAAGTTAACCATCGCGGATATGTTGAGCTTTGAAATTAAAAGTATTCATGACTGTTAAATATAGAACGTTCATGTTTACAATGAGCGCATTTGTCGGGAATGCCTTCTTAAAGCCACAATAATGTTGTGTGGGATCTATCGACTGATCGCCTGTGCATTATCCCCCAAATTATTTGACTTTCCACTAACAAATACCCCATCGTCACCTAATATTATCCTCAGGCTGTGTCCTAGAGGATGATATTAAGGATAATAATAAGGAACGTAGGATTATGGTACAATTCAAATTTAAGTCTACTGCTCGACTTCTCAAATTTTCTGCTACTAACAATACCAAATATTTACGTGCTCGACACGCAGCACTATCTTTTACATCAGGCATGTCAAGTTATTTAATTCTGCTGCTGCCACTAGTGATCTTGGATTGTTTACCTTTGTATTGATTACCTTCTGAGCCTGAGTTCAATGTATCCCATCCAACATTAGGAAACAAAGCAATTACGTCAGGGCCTCGAGCCATCATGCGAATACCTGTCCTGCTGGATATAAAATACTACATTACATAATGTAAAGTACTGTAATATATAAGGGATTGTACAGTGCCGTGCAGTGATATGTAGCACAGGGCAGGGTGGTTGAGCACAATAAAATCTGATGCTATACGATGAATACTCTATAAGCGTAATGAGCTAGAGTTGTATATTTATAAGCTTTGAGTTTTATCAGTTGATTTCCAAACGTCTGTACTCCAAACCCAGAAAATATTTCCATGCTTCAAGTCAATTGCTATAGTGTCTCTCTAGTCATCAGAAGGAGACCTGTTCGATCTCGATTTTGCGTTTGACAACATTTTCAAGAGAATCTGAGCTTGACGAACGTCTGCCGATAATATGACAATAGTATAATGGCTTGACAATATAACATACTGTACGTATAGCAAAATATGCCACAACACGGCACAAAACCGTTAAATTCTAAAGTGTTGTGCTGGATAGTCAAGAATAGACTGAGGCGAAACAAATGATATGGCGCAGAGCAAAGCAGGATGGAACAGAGTAAAATGTAAAACTAGAATAGGGTGGAGTAGGATAGGACGAAAAAGAATAGGACAGGATAAAATGGACACATAAATGATAATCTTACCTAATTCTGACTTTTCACCGTTGTTTCCCTTCCTCAACCTCAATACCCGCACCTCATAAACTCTCGTGGGAGAAGCATTTTCTTGCAAATATCTGTGCTAAAAATATTCGTTTTAATGCTTGACACTTTCGCAATTCGTTTAGATGCAGTGTCTACTACGGACCTTATAATCGCTTTCATTGAAATTATGTCCGCAAATTATCCTAATTATAAAGGTAAGAATCATGAGAATTTTTCACTACCAGAGAGCACGAGTGATTATGCAAACAGATGACTCCCCCAGGCAGTGAAACTGCGTTTCCTCCTCCTTTCCACTTGGATTTGAAGATATCAAATAGCTCACTACTGTTATTTATTTCTTGTTCCTTCTAATTCATTTGTACACACGACTTCTTATAGCGGACATTATACAATGGACCCTAAACTTGAGGGCAGATATTCTTTTTGGTCAGTTATCACAGAAACCTCGCAATTCAGCGGGCACCTTTTGATGATGAGCAATGGCTTTGTGATCGTGAACAATGGAATTTCGATTATTATGATTATATAACGCAATAAAACTAGAAGGACCATAAGGAAATCCTTGCAAACAACCAGACGATTGTTCCCTATCCCTTTGCCATGTTTGTAAAATTATCAGTCAAGCTTTACAACCTATTTCCTTGGTTAGTTTTAATATTTTTGTCAACGATACTTTCATATGAAATGGAAAAACTACAATAAAAAATTTTTTTAAAAAAAAAACAGGAAAAAAATTTAAGCTAAAAATATACGGCGGAAAATGCCATGTATTTGGTAGTTCGCATTGTTTACAAAATGCAGTTATTTTTTACTAGCATATACTTCGCAGGTGGATAGTGTTTGTTGTGCAACGTGATTGGCTCCTCTGTCTCGGAATATCCTGCACTATTCGCCTCCGAGCGAAACAAGATGGCGTCCCGTTTTGTTTCTGTTACGGAAAATGAACTTTTTTCAATAAACGAAAGTGGCTGGCAAAACAATTCCAAAAAAGCAACGAAATTTGGCAATAAATCATTCAAAGATATGTTTTGTTTACAAATGATGAATGGAGGCGACAAGCCGACGTTCCGTAAAATTGTTTTAAAAATTTAAAAAATATATATATGTTTTTGCGGCTCGTTAACTATCCACCGCTATTCACCTCCACTTCGGTCAATAATTGTTCTTTATATACACAAGTTTACGAAATATTTACGAAAATGTGCCCGCTGATTAGATTTCTCACGGTACGAATTCAAATCTTTTCTGAAAACAGAGCAAGTAAGTGTAAAATATGTGAGTTTTGTTTAAAATATGCGTCCTTTACTTTTGTTTGATTCACTTAAATCAGGTGCAACATTGAAATAAATTCAAACTAGAAAATTTAATACTGGTATAATGTAATTTTTTTGGCTTTAATTTCAGTGTTGCAGTATTCTTTTGAACATAGTGAGATAACTTTGCGTCTCTTCTGTAGATTCCTACCATCCTGGAGAGCTTGTTGTGACCGTGCTGAAGGAGATTGCATCAAGTACACTAGCTAGTCAAGAATTACTCTGTAAGGTTGGTATTAAAAAAAAAACCCCAAAAAACAAAAACAAAAAAGCAAAAAAAACAACCTCAAAAAAACCCCCCATTCCATTGGTATACTTGATATTTGATTTGGTGTCAATCCCATACTTTTCAAAATTCTAAATGAGTAAAATTGCTCTTACTAGTAATGTACATACACTTTTTCGTGGTACTCCAGTGGTCGACCTTAACTTTTTCACTAACTCTTTTCTGGGTTAGTGAGGTTCAAAATTTACGAGCCGAAAAGCATCTCCTGGTAGCCAAGCCCTGAATTATGTCAGAAAAATAACTAGAGATGTTTGTTTTGTTTTTTTTCTAATTTTATTTTTTGTTAAGTTAACTTTATTTGCAAACAAACATAAAACGTTGAAATGTCGTTACAGTTTTTTGCTCCTACATGTTTGATTTGCTGGTGACATTTAAACAACTATATGGAGCTTGTCTTTAGCCTGTTGACTGTCCATGAGCGATGACAGAAAAAGGTATTCAGTAAGGAGTTGAAAGTAAAAGCATAACACTCAATGATAGAAAAAAGATTAAGATTACCCAACTAAATAAACTAACATGGCAGGTAGGGTGACAGTTTATTGGTTGAATGGATATACATGCCTCAACTGGCGATTAGTGGAATCTGTTTATTTCTTAAGTTATCCTTCCAAAACCTCTTCTTACAGGACTAAGCCCGTGCCTAGTAGTTCTCACATTGTGATAGTGAAAACCTAATTTTTAGTAGTCCTACACTAGTGCACTACCGTTAAGGTCAAGTTCTGTACTCCGCGATTATGAACAGTTAAAGTTTAAAGAATCAATAACAGACTGGAAATCGGACTCTATGGTAAGGAGAGCGAGAGCAAATATTATCGAAGGAAAAATGCAGTCGTTAAATCGTCATAATTACTTTAGTTCATCAGAAATTTTACAACCATTGCCATCAAGCTATTCATCCATATTATTATTGATTAATCTTGAGCTAAAGCTGGGATAGGTACATCATACCAAATGGCTTATCCTCTGAGTTAAACTGTCGACCATGTGGCAAGCCGCTCCAAATCATGAAACAGCCATGCAGCCAATACAACTACATGAATGATAATACCTTGATTACCTCGTTTTCTTTTGTTTGAGAACGGACATTTAAATAGATAATTTAATCTCTAAATTTCCTCATCATCAAACAAATTCCGTTTTTAACTTTTCCCAGTCCATGTTGGTGAGGGACATTTGGACTGATTTTCCCGGTACAGAGTGCTACTCTTCTCATATCGCGTTTTGTTTTTTAGGATAGTGTTGCTAACGCTCTGTTGCTGCCTCTTCAGAAGTACTTAGAAGGTCTCACGGTAAGTAAACTCTCTCTGAAAACAGATATTTCAAAGATTGAAAAAAGTAAACTGATATGATTGATTTTTTTTTCTTTTTTAAACCAGCAGTGTAAGAAATGATCTTTTCACCACGATCAGTTCATGTCGGAAAATCGTCTGTATTTCATGCTTCAACATATAATGTACCTGAGGTTTTAATTCCCTTTTATCCCTGCAAATCTTCTTAAACATTCAGCCTAGTTGTTAGGCTGCAGGATCAAAGCATGTGATCATTGAAAATCTATATTAACATGTCGTGACTGCTGTACAAGTAGCAAATAGGCTGCACTTGCGTTTAAGCTCGCCGTCTGAGTCTTGGTAAGGCTCAATGGACATTGATCCCCGTTTAGGGCCCAGAAATCCTCTTTCCGAGATATGAGCTTGACAAACGTCCACATATCATCCGTGATATCTTCAAGCTCCCACATGTTTTACATTTATCTCAAAAGCATTTCAGCATGCTAAATGAAGATAGTATTTTTGGTTAGCATCTTGGACACTTACCGTAGCTTCTGATAAAAGTCTAACGCGTTAAAAATTGTAAAATGTGTTTTACCTCGCCCTTTTTGCTCTATTTTCAATTGAGGAGGTTTTAGTGACTCGAAAATTTTTATACGTTTCGTAGGAGTACGACGAAGAATCGATTGATTTGGGAAATACTACACTTTTGTTTGTTGCTGATGTCCTTGCTTGCCTAGCAGCGTCAGATTGTGGGAGACAGCTCCTATTGTACGGCGAAAAACATGAGAGATGGCAAAGGAACAGGTAGTATTTTATTGGTTCCCACTTAACAATGCCTCCTTCGAAAATTTTTTCGTGTGGAAGTAAGTTTTATTAACACTTAGATTGCTGGAGCTCTCCCCTTGACGAGTATAATCGTCTGGCGTTAGCCGGAGAACTCTTATCACAAGCATTTTCCCTCGCCCCTTCTTCAACATTTTATCCTCGGATTTCCACGAATTAGGAAGTCGACTTTGATGAGTAGTGGTAGAATAAGTCGGCTAGTCAGTGGCGATGTTCTTAGAGCCAATTTCGATGCAACTTCCAGAGCTGTTTACACTGGCGATTCTTCTTGCAATTTTTCTCATCCTGAAGCATGCGACTGAGCAATCAACTCACCAAAGTAGTGTACCGTATTGCTGTGCACAAATGGTCCAGAAGTCAATCCACTCGATCGCATGTGTCAGGAGGCCAAAAATTGCAGCAAAAATAGTTCGTGTAAACAGCCCTTTACAAACTGCATTTTTTTTGTTGACATTCAAATACCTAAGAATAGGTACAAATTTTACATTTACGCGTATATTCTGTGGATGTACTGAAAACCGGGAGATGACGCTTGAACTATAAGAATTTAGAATAAGCTAAATGAATTCGATGACATTGCTAACCGTATCCGAAATACAACGGTCTGTCTCCATTTTGATCTTAGGTTTTCTCCTGCACACGTCATCATTGAGTTCACGAAGAAAGCTCTCACTGGGAAGTTACCAAGCGATGTTACGTTATCTGATGCATCAATTAGTGCGTTTGTGTTCGTGTGCAGGCAATTGTACAATGGATGCGAGGGATTGCTGGTGATAAGTCATTATGGTCTACACCAGTGTATTGCTGATGCGTGGAGATCAGTAAGTTAATCAGCATTTCTTTAAATAATACTGAGTCCAGGAATCACTGAAAAAGAAAGTGAGAAAGTGTTTACTTATTAATAAGGAAGATCGAGGAAAGGAAGTTTAGCACTCATTGGCTGATCTTACGCTGGATTTCTTGCTGAGAATTTTTTCACGCGAGGAGACTTAAAGCTGTTTAAAAGCCGTTTTTCACTCGACGAATTTCTTTGCCCGAAGCGACTTTCTCATTTGTCTCCCGAGCTTTCGGCTAGAACTAATGATGGATGCATTCAAATTGAACAATGAAAAGTTGATTTGCACGACAAAATTCGCTTGCTGGAAAACGTGCTTTAATCGAATTTTATCGCGTGAATCGATATTTCTTTCTTTACAGTGAACTGGTTTCTCATTAATTACAGTCGAGTGCCTATAAGAAAAAAGATTGAGTCACTTCGCGCGAGAAAATTGTGTAGTGGAAAACAACCTTTATACCTTTAGCTTTTGTTCCGTGTTGGGTAGACTAGCTAATTAACAACCTATTGGATTTTTACAATAGAGATGTTGCATCGCGTGAAAAAGTTTGCAAATGAAAACCCGGCTATAGAGAGTTTATATATTTTCCTCTGAATGCGAAGTTTGAATTTCGGAAATGCTCAAGCTGTGCTTGGTAAGTACGGAGAAATGAAATGGTTTCCAGTAAACTGCGAGAAATGGGCAGTGGTGGAAACGTTGTGATAGCTGGGACACTACACGCAAATCTACCGACGAAACGGCCACCCCCTGAACCACCTCCCTTAATAGTTATCATTGTACTCTATGGTTATGATTGCTCAAACTTTATTCTCTATTGTGTACCCGAGAATTAGCCAGTTCAAGAAAAAACAGGCCGAAGAAATCTGCTGACGAAATTTTCACGGTGGGTTAAGCCACTGCCGCGGTCCCAGCGCTAATGGGAATACCCTAAGCATAAACCTCCTCCCTAGCTGTTGACTGGATGCTCCGGTCTGGAGAAAAAATAGATATAGACCACAATATAAATTCAAAAATAGAAAGGTAAAAAATCGCATTCTACTAGAAAATGGATATCCCTCGTTTCTAACTCGAACAAAAATTTTTTCATAATAACCTGATACTACTGAAGTCAAATGTTGACTCGAGCGGGATTTGAACTCATACCTTCGGGATACCAGTCTGCTACTCTACATTTGTCGACATTTTTCAGTTGACTTTGGCAGTGACAGATTATCATGAAAAAGTTCTGTTCGTGTATCTCTGAGGATGATTGTTAAATAAAAACTAACTCGAACAAATATCTAGAGATTTGCAAGGTAC
Organism: Heliopora coerulea; assembly: GCA_030142905.1. Taxonomy (NCBI): domain Eukaryota; kingdom Metazoa; phylum Cnidaria; class Anthozoa; order Scleralcyonacea; family Helioporidae; genus Heliopora; species Heliopora coerulea. The sequence continues at coordinate 2,637,814 of JASJOG010000014.1, forward strand.
GAAAACAATCACCAATTAACTCTTTTGAGGCAGGAGCTTTCCCTTTGACGAGTAAAATTGTCTGGCGTTAGCCAAAGTAAACTAAGGGGCTGATTTCATGGGAGAATTTCAGCCCGGCTGAACGGGTTGAAAAAAGTCCCGATTGCATGAAATGTTCTAGCCCGGGCTGAAACTGAAATCGGAAGTGAACCCAGGCAGGAATTTATCGGTAGCCTTCGCTGTTTTGGCAATTTGCATCTTCCCACGCCTATCAATCATCTTTTCAGCTCGGGCTGAAGTTTTTTCGTGCGATTACATGGGATTTTTCACCCCGGGTAGCTAAAACCGGGCTGAAACTTTCTTCATGTAATTACGAGCTCCCTTTTTCAAGCATTTTATCAGAAGCCTAGGCTGAAATCGCAGCCCGGTTAACCGGGCTGAGAATCGTCATGTAATCAGAATCAGTCTTGTGCCGGCGGGAATAAGTTAAAGACAGCTGTGGTTTGAAAGTGACACTTTGTGTTTGCCTGATGTAGACAAGCATTTCGAAAATGATTTAACGAAAAAGTGCTCACATTACGTGAGCTGTTATATATACCTACATATCTTCTTTTTCGGCCATCACCGCTACCACAACCACTTTGTCCCGAGGGTTGACTGTATCTATCATTTTTGTCGGTTAAAAAACCAAAGCAAAACTTATCCTTACCAACATTTTGTATTGAACGTCTTTCCTGTAGTTAACTTTCGCAGGAGCTTATTAAACGCAAACGGAATCCACGACAGACAGACAGGATGTACCGACGGCCCTAGTCCGGACGAAAATGGGGGGCAACTACCCCCCTGCTCCCCCTTTGCTCCGCTAATGCCGGTAAAGTGGGATGAAAATAAGTCTTTTCCCGATTAGGTGGAGTAAAAACAACTAAATGAACGCAGAAAGATTTTGTCTCTCTGAGTTGAGTAACCTGGCTAGCCGGGCTCATATGAACAGGCCCTAATTAATCGGTCCATGGAATGAATGACGTGAATTTTGACGTTTAAATTTTTAAACAAGACTAATTGGACAGACTTAAAAACCATAGTGCTCGCACCCCTCATGGGACCTGCCTGCATGTCATTATAAATTTTGACAGGGATCTTGAAGATTTTAGTTCGCATTATTTTACAGTCCAATGTCCAAGAGTCGACCTCGGAGAACAATCTTTCTGATGGTGCAAGCAATAAAGATACAAAACCAAACGATTTATGCCGGTAAGTGGTACATTCCTGATTATAACGTTTTAATTATTTGATGGGGTACATACAAGTCATCATCACTGGTGATCTATTGTAAATGTTCACATCGCGAGATATTTCTTAAAATCAACAATACTTTCTCATTAAATAGCTCTATTTTGCCTACTTGCCTCCTTGACAACCTCCTGAATTTTGCCGGGACGCCTAAGGTGAGTTTTCCTAGTCCACCTTTCGCCAAAGTCTAAAAGTAAGTTTACATGGCGAATTCGGTGCGGGAATGAAAGATACATCCGACACGTTAATTTCCTCGCGAAACTAATAGTACTGAAATGCGTTGTAGTGACAAGTTTTTGGAACAGTAGACACAATTGGGAAGTGAATTTGAAAGATACCTGATCCACACGTCATGCAAAAGGAATTCGTTGAAAGGAATGCTAAAAATTTCTCGAAGCATAACTTAGCACACGAGAAACATACTCATGAGTATTAAGGCACCGCTCCTAGACGAGCTCACCAATAGAAAGCGTCAATATTCTTTACAGAGAAACTGGAAACATGTCTAGAGTCATATGTGCTTGCTATTCGATTTCGCTATTCCTTAATCGAGTTCAGGGTTCTGCCCACTGTGGGCAACGCCGAACGGTAGCGCCCGGCACTTACGCCAAAGCGAAGCTTTCCGCCGGGCACTCGAAAAGTGTCAAATATGTGATAAGAAAACCTCCAGTGATCTTTTTTTTTATTTAAACAGTATTATTCACCATTATTTGGTAAATATTAACACCGCAATGCGCGCACAATTACCTAGCGATAATTCGGTGAAATATGTTGTCCGTTCTAAACCAGAAGTTGGATTGTCTGATGACTTTGTGGGGTGTGACCTCGGGCCTGGAAGTGTGCGGCACTATGATGGTCCTGGGTAGAACACTGCGTGTGGCTGGTTCTTTGTTGTATGTCACCAACATTTTGACTCTGAAATCAAAAGCATATACGTGGCGAAGCCGAAAATCTTGACCACTCTTAAAGGTGTTTTGTCAAAGGGTCGAACACTCTCACATATATTGCATATAATCTAATTGTTTTAGTAGAAACACTTTGCCAAGAACATTTTTTCGTCTTCTCTGGGATGCACTTTCAAGTAAGCATTCTATTTCGTCTTCAGAAACTTCACAAAACCGAGAGGCGGAATCCATTTTCGCTACTCGCTATCTATCGACGAATAGATAGCGAGTAGCGTAGCCAATCAGAATGCAGCATTTGCATTAGTACTCGACTAAGTTTCTACTAATGAATTTTATAAAGTGTTTTTCCTCGTAGATTTTTCTAAAAGAGTCTTATACCATTGCATGATTCAAATCAAATTAAATCAAATCCAGTCAAAACAACTCAAATCAAAACGATTGAATTCGAATCGAATTAAATCAAACCGCTCTATCTAGAAGTTAGACTACAACGAAAGATCTGGCACTTTCCCTTATCGCCCTCAAATATCGTTGACTTATGAGTTCGGCGTTGTAATATCGTGCCTACTTTTTAATATAAACTGTTTTCTTTAGGGAATTCTACTGCTGCAGCAATCCGGTGCTATGAGTGAATGCGTTTCGTATATGTACGAGAGATATAAGAAAAAACTACAGGTAACATTGATCCATGTTCGTCTTATTACAACCTCATGATAGACTTGGCTTCCGAAGATAGTATACATACCATCGGTATGCACACGATCTCCGGAAAGTACGTCTGTCGTGAGTCTGTCTATCATACATTCCAACGGATAATATAAAGTTGGACAGAGCGTAAATGCGGTGTGTAAGGTGGTGTTTACATGAAAGCGACCCAGTCTTTCTAGTAGGGCTGGCTCTATTTGCCGAGATCTCGCCTCCCTGTGAAATCCCTTGTAAAATTTGTTTTCATGTACATGAGAGGAGGGCCAGCCCTCCGAAGCGAGATCTCGCTATTGACTACCCGAGATCTCACTTCGGAAATTTCCCATGCAAACACCCTAAGAAAGGCTGGCCCTCCTATAACGCATGCGTGCTAGATCCTGCCCTACTAGAAGGGTCAGAAAATTCCCATATAAAAGGGAGGTGAGATCCAGCCCTCTTACTATTGTTAGACCTACCAAGAGGATTGGTTCGCCTCTATATAAACATCCTCTAAATTCTCTACTCTGTGAAGAGAGCGTTCGAATTTTACCTTCACGCAGGGTTTGATTTTGAGAGTGCATACATGTATTTACCTGCTGGGAGGTTCTTAGACAAAAATATTTTATCCGAGGTCTCCAAAAACCCATTTTTAAGACCGAGGGAAGACATTTTTCAGCGCGTTCTGACCGAAAACGATAAATTACATCGATTTTTTTTGTTCAGCTTCAGTGTAAAACACTAACAGCTGAAAGTCAAATTGAACGTTACAGTATTTGTTAATAAAGGAAGCGAAAAGAGCGCAGGATTTCCATTTATGTTTCATTTAAGAAATACCAAATGGATTCCCGTGTTTGGATACAGTGATCTAAACACGTGGGATATTGCGAGATTTGAAAAAAGAGTAAAAAAGTGCGGACCGCAAGGCGAGTGCTTTTAGCATTTCGAAAATCGAGCAACGTCCTAAGTGTTTGGATGACAGTATCCAACCACGGGAATCTATTTGGTATTTGTTTTATAAAATAATGACAGTTGAAAAGCAGTTAATTCAATAAACACGATGAAGTAAGCAATTTTCCCAAAAATCATCAACTACCAATCAATGACAAGCTTAAGAATATCGAACCCTGGTCAACGAAGCGAAATCACACAACGCAATAAAATGGAGGAAAAACAAGCAAGTTTTTCAAAGCAATTTGGAAGTCAAGCAATGCACCAAGTGTTTGAATCACAGTATTCAAACTCACGAAAACCATTACGTGTTTCTTTTATAAAATAATAGACTGAACGTGCAAAACAAACTTCAGTACACCTTTGGCGGGAAATTTTTCGTGTTTGGATAGTCTTATCCAAACACGGATATTAACCAAGCAGAGGTCGCGAACGAGTCATATTTTTTTTATAAAATTATTTCGTAAGAAAGCCATCGAAATGTTCTAAGCTTTTTGAAAAAGTAAAATGAAAAAAGTCAGAGGTTTTGGTGGGAAATCCATTCACCGTAGTGAGATGCCTCAAAAAGCCTGCCATTTCTATAGCTAATTAAAATGCAGGAATACCAAGGGTTACCTTCGCTGATGATGGGTGAAAAATTAGTCGTGTTATTTGTTCGGACTACCGACGTGAAATTTTCGACCTTCTCCTAAGAGAATCTGTCGTTCCATGACCGTCAGAAATATGAAGATGCTTAGAAAAGAAAAAGGCGAAAAAGTATTGAAAAACAAACGCCACAAAACTAGTCACAGTTTCCCTCCAAAGCGATATCTTGATATACGTGTAAAGGTGAAAAAAAGGTGAGGGAAGAGTCTAAGCGTATGAGAATAGACACTGAAGTTTCAAGCGAGAGGAATGTTGCTGGGCAAAAAAAGAACGCCATTCTCTCTTATTTTAAACGTAATTTTAAATGAGATTAAACTAGAGGAACCATTTTTTCCTTCATAGTGGCACTTTAAGAAACGCCAAATGAGCCTTATTTTAGGCAGTACACTTCTTTGATGTTCCTGCCTCTTTACTGTTTTTTAAAGGTTAGTAAATGCGAGAAGTTTGGTTATGGGGTCATGGTAACCCAGATTGCAGCCACATGTCCTGGGATTGTTTCTTTGGAAACCTCAGGTAATTAGAGATGACTTTGCTGGTTTAAGTTCATGATTGATTTCGGAACAACCAGAATGTTATCTAAGGCTCACTGAATGAATTAATACAAGTCGATGGAAAGATTTTGCCAGAGATCCTTCTCGTGCAACATGCTCAAAAAACGACGGCTTGTCAAGGTCACATTTCATAGAACAACTATTTATAACGTTTTGAAGGTCAAGGTCCTTGAAAGCTTGCGCTGGCTACACGGCTTGCTCGACACGTTCATTTCACGCAGACTCACACGCACCTGCACACACAAGGACTAAGACGAACGAGGTAAATGATGGTAGCCAGGCAGTGGCAGAATTTTTGACAGGGGCGGCAGTGAATGTTCAACAAACCAACAGTTTAATAAACAGATACAACCGTTGCGTCAACAAACCTTCAGGAATAATTGAATAGTGAAATAAATGGTCATACACACTATTTTAGGCTGCGTATAGTATCATTTCTTACAATGCTTCTTTCTTCTCATGAATTGTAGGATTTGTCAGCGCTCTTCTTCATGACCTGTGGTTTTCTTTGGAAGGAGGCCAGGACGATAATAAAATTTTATCACCGAGAATCAAGGAAGATAGCATAGAGAAAATGTTACATAAGGTAATTCATCTTAGGGTTTCGTGGAACTCATATTTCACAACATATCAATTTGTGTTATACGAGAGCATAGAACTAATTTTTTTTCATTTCTGCTGTAAATGCTATTTTCCGTTATGGCATTACCTCACCACTTACCTTTCGCTTCTTTCAGCTCAAATTCTAGTATTCTTATTGCTTTTATATTATTATTGATCATACTTTATGTATGTACAAGCAAATAAACAAACAAACAAGTTACAAATAAATAAATAAATAAATAAATAAATTAATAAATAAGTAAGCAAATAAGTATACCTGTGTTCAGGCGCGAATCTTTCACTTCAACTCTTTTTGGTTAGGATTTACTGTAAAAACTGCTGCATTACATATAGTAAAATAATAGAATTAGGAAAAACCAGATAAAAAAATTCACAAAAATTGTAAAAAATAAATTGATGTGTAGGCAGTGTAAACGACATACAAAAAGGCAAAAGTATGAAAAACTGCCGACTCTCAAAATCGAATACTCCCAAAATGTTTCATGTTGGTTTCAAAATCATCTTCAGAGATACGTGAACACAAACTTGAAAAATGTTGACTCGAGCGGGATTTGAGCTCGCATTTTCGATTATCATGAAAAAAAAAATTCAAATCTCGCTGGAGTCAACATTTTTCAGTTGACTTTGGCAGTGTTAGATAATAATTTTTAAAAAATTTCTGTTCATGTTTCATGTTGGTTTTTTAAAGCTTCTAATTTACTTATGTTTCACTCCCTTAAGACGGGCCTTCCATCGAAACTTTAGGATTTATCTATTTTCATTTTCCGTAGTATTTCTACCTTTTAACTTTTTGCACTGCATTAAATATTTAATTTGTCTCAAGTGTTAAGTTTTTTTTTCGTGTACGTACTTTCTGCACATTTTTTAGGTCTTACTAAATCTTCTGAACATCCTATCAGCATTTCCAGCTGTTTATGAACTTATAGTGAACCAACCACTATCAAGTATTTCGCCGGTTCTACGGGATGACAATGTTACGACAAGTAGAAACAGATATTCTTACCCAACTACTATTGTGGTACGTTAATCCAATCTAGCGAGTAATACTTGTTCATGATCAAGTAGAATTTGTAATTAGAGAGTGGCTGGTTATTAGTTTTATATTCCAGCAAGTAATTTTCGTTCACACAATTCTGACGGAACTCAAGTTAATGAAGCAATTCTGTCTGTGTTGTGTGAACAATGTTTCTTATCAAAATTATTGGTTGGACTATTTTTATATTAAGACTTCAATCCCTGACTGATTTATCAGCTCCAATAGTTATAGTGTAGTCCTTTCAGTCCTTTGTAAGAGCACGTCACTTTGGAAAAGAGTACATGCTGGGGTGAGGGCCTGTTTCTTTGTAGGCGAGGGGGTGTGTGTTAGCGAACATCAACTTTCAAATATCTCATGATTAAAGTGGCTATGAAATCAATATTAAATTTGTATTATTTGAAAGAATCCTGAACAAATTCTACAGTTTTTCTATGTCTCCCGTCGTTCTTGAGATGTTTTAAGTTGTTTAATATGTCAACGATCTGCAACGTCATTTTGCTGAAACAACATTTGGCTACTTTGAAAATAAGTTTTATCTCCGAGATTATTCTACGGAATTAGTTGAAACTTTATACCTTGATTCCGATTGTGAAACAGAACAGATCGATCACGGTAATGTCTGTGTTTCCAGACCCCTCAAGTCTGTCAAAAAATATGTTTGTTTGCAGCCAGTTCATGACATGTGAGTCAAAACAAGTTGGGTTTAACATTACATTTAACATCATGTGAAAAAAACCCCAAATCCCTTGGTTTATGACTGCAGGGTAAAAAAGATGCTGCAACCCTTTCCGGTCTGAGACGTTTCCCCTTGTCGAGTAACATTGTCTGGCATTAGCCAGAATAAAATCAAAAAGTCGGTTACGGACCAAAATGAGTTAAGGAGAAAGATTTCCAGGAACTGGTACATGACTAAGGCAACAATATTTTAATCGGAAATTTGTCAGCTTCATGAACAAAGCTAATGTACAAAGTTTCGGGCGAATTTGAAAATCTTGGCGATGTAACTCTTCTTTTAGTTTAGTGAAAATGCCGTGTCAACTAAATTACATCACAAAACATCTCATTTACAAATCAAACTAATTTGAATACCGGAAGACTAAAGAGAGGAATGAAGAAACTACATAATGTGTCCCTTTATTTTTGCTATAGTTCTTTTACATGGTGCAAATTTAATTTTCGTTTCTTTAAAACACTTTGAAGAAACTGAGAGGTATGCATGAACATGATTAGAACACCTGATAGCACTTTTTGAAGCGATTTTTAGCATGGAAAGTTTCCTGTCACCCCAGAACCGTCCCTCTTCTCCGGGTTATCACTCCTTTCCAAAATAAGCTGATGCCCTACAGTTTCCATGACGGCGGTGTTTGCTACAGTTTGCATGGTAGAACCATGACGTAACAAGGTATGGGTACGAGTAACCTGGAAATGTATCCAGACGTTTTTCATTCCGTTGGCAAGTTAAACCCCATTGAGACATTTTGCTTGGTGTTATCGGTTATGATACAATGCCATATGTAACTTCAGTTTCATTCTCATCATTTCTAAGACCTGACATACATCGAAAAGCAAGCTGCCTGATTTATCTCATTCGCTATCGCATAACCCTTTCCTTGTGGGAGTTCTCCTCTTGACAAATAAAATTGTCTGGTGTTAGCCAGAGTAAAATAATAGAAATCTTATCCTAGCGAGAAAGAGTTAAGGAAGATTTTTTAGTAACATATACACCACTGTTGAAACAAGATTTGTCTGTTCCACCATGCCACGCTAAACTTATTGAAATACCCTGAATTGAGTTAATTTAGTATCCTAAATTACTATTACTATACTAAATTCAAGATAAAACGTCAGCTGCTGAAACTTCTAATTCAAACTTTATGTGCCAAACTAAAATCCTATGTATATATCCTTCGATCTTAATGTTGTAGGAAATTATCGAAAGATTAGTGCTAATTGATTCCGAAGCTAAAGTACAGCTGCTGCTAAACTTCGAAGAATCACATTTATTTGGGTTGAGGTACGAGTTACTTTGTATGATTAACTTAAATTGGAAAGGCTAATATCAAATGATCAGACGATTGTTTTTAAGAAATACCGAATTAATTTCCGTGTTTGAATACTGTAATTCAAACATGCAGGATGTTGTGAGATTTTAGAAAGATCTAATTAAACACAATTAGCCGCCAGTTGAGTGTTTTCGCTTTCCGAAAGTGGAGCAACATTCCAAGTGCTCGAATCAAAGTTACCAAACACGCCAATCCATTTCATATTACTTTGATACAATAACGAAAGATAAAAAGCTGTTGACGTTATTAACTCTGATGAGATCAGCAAGTTTTCCAAAACTAATCAACCACCAATCAGAGACAAGCTTAACAAGATCACCCGCCACAATCAATGTAGCAAGACTTTCTGGTCAGCAAAAGTCAAGAACCACTTTAACGGTGGTGAAAAAATAAAAACAAAAAAATATTTAAAAACAAGCAAAAAAATTAGACATTGGAAAGAACACATAAAAATCATTAGATATGTCTTTACTGAAATAATAAGATTGGACGTACAACACAAACTTCAGTAAATTTGTGGCGGTAAATCTTCCATGTCTGGGTATTCTGATGCAAACACTGGTATTAACTCTTTAAAGGTCGAATTCGTTTTCTTTAGTTCATTCATTGTTTTCGCTTTGTTGTTTCACTTTTATTCTTGCTGTCCTGTGTATAGGACACTGACCCTTAAAGGGTTAACTTATAAGAACTTGCGCACGATACACGTTACTTTATAAATCAAAGCAATATTTACACTGGGCCACATGAGTTCCACGGCAAAGTAAAGTTTTCGCTACAACATCCTAGTTGAAGGCCCCACTGTTGCTCATACACAGTTCCAAAACGTCATTTAAAATCGTTATCACGTTTAGTCTTTAGTTTATTGCGAGAAATGTTTCCGTCATTCGTCTTTGATTTTCTGGTCTCGACAGGTCAATGGTTAGAACGTCTTGCAGGCATCGGTAGGTTAAGCATGGATTAAGTCTCTATATCCTTTTGAAGGGGGGTGAGTAGCCCTACATTTCTGATGCATTCGCCGAGTAGTTTTAAATACTTTAATGCCACAGATGCCTGATCGTTACAATCATTCGGGAACCAGGCTTTTATATCTATAACCCAGTATTTTTTGCAGCACCAGATAATTACCTAATCTTACAAAAACATTACCAGAGAACCAAAATTCTGAAACCAATTTTCTTCACAGCATGTGTAGCACACCCATTTTTCAACTTGCGCCCTCTTTTTCACAGCGCCCTCTCCATTATCCATCAGTTCATCGTTTAAGATTAGTTAACAAATGGGAGGGATATTTTTCAACGGGGAACCAGTTAAGGGAGTTAAATTAGCTGTTCTTACTTGGTATTTATTCTGATTTTGCAACCGTGTTTTTTTTTTTTTTGTGTTTTTTTTTTCATCCAGGCTACTTAATGTGATGTGCACATCCCTGGACACATTCCTCCTTCTACAAACGCAGTATAACATACAAGAAGTTCTCTTGCAACTTCAGGCCAAGAGCACGTTGCATGACAGGTTTGTCCGTCCACTGTTAAAAACTGTAAGGTATGACAGGTTTCTGATGATTGTGCTTCTGCAGATGACTTATGATTATGTCTTACATTAAGTGGCGTCGTATGTTGTTGACGATTGCCACTGCCATCTTAACGTGATATAATTTTACTATATGAGAAAATTACTTACGTTCCAATATTCTTCACAATTAAATTTTTGTGTTTCGACATTCTTGCACAATTGAACCAAAAGAGAACAACGTATTTTTGCTCAAATTTATTATTGTGTTCGGTCGATCTAATTTCCGCGGGTAAAAGAACTTTGGGAACTAAGCACGCGACCTGTAACGGTTACGAAATAATTCCAACGTGCTGGAAGGTTGGTGATGAAATGTACCCTCAAGCCTTAAAAGGGTATACGGAAGTCCTTCCGCAAATTTCCCTCAGATCTTCAGGACATCTAATCAGTAACATCCTTCATGTCATGGTTTTATTATAATTGATACGCACTGTTACCATGATTAATCGGAACATAGGCTTTTGTTTATGTTGTCGAATTTCTCCTCAGTAGCTCCACCAAATTTTAGCCCTGTTGCTGACTGCAAGCTATTTTTTTATTAATGCTTTAAGCAGCGTAGATACTACGGCGAGAGAAAAGGAGATGGAAATGAAAAACAAGAAACCAGGACTAAAACTGCTTTTCTCTCTTACTGCGTTTTCGAAAACACTATATCCATATTCAAATTTATTTTGGTGTTTGGTAGATCTAGTTGCCCAATGCAAAAAATCTTGATAACTAGACTTGACTTTTAACTGGTACGAAATAAAGTTGACAATCATATCCGTTTCCTTGACTTTTGATGACTGATGATTGATGTTCTCAACGGGTTCTGAGAAAGAGAGGATGTTGCTAACGTTTGAAACGACTATATTTTAGCGGAATTGCTCGTCTGGTTAAAATGGCGCATAGTGGTCTAAGTTGAAAAACATTCAAGCTTGCAACTGACAAATGACTGAAGAAGTTTGTCGAGGTATTATACTCAGGAAACGTTTTCGACATCCAGAATAGAATCGAATTAGTAACCTTTGAGCTCTGGGTTTGGTTAGGTAAAAAGATGAAGTGTTTTAACCCTATCAGCTACCTAAGCTGCTCTCCTTAGAGGTCCAGTAAGGGCCGCCCCTCATGGATCCAATATTACCACAGGAGGAAACTGGAGTACCCGGACAAAACCTGCGATGCTTGGTAGAGTCAAACTGGACAACACTCTTCTTACATGCGACCAAGGTAACTTTAAGCAGATAACTGCGCGGAGCCGGAATCGAACCCAGGTCACAGTGGTGAGAGACACATGCCCTACCACTGCAGTATCGAGATATAATAGAACGACAAACTTCCATAATAGTTTATCACAAGTCATAGTCAGATATTTAGTCTTGTAGTCAAGCAAATAACTATTTCTTAATCTGTTTCCTACAGTTCCAAGTTTCTAATAGATGCTTGCTCAATGGAGCGTAACCATATTCTTGTGAGGACGTACTTTGTCGGTGGACCGTCTGAAAGAAATCTTCCTCCAAGAACGTTATCCAAAGTAATTACTTACATTCCTGTTGGTCGCATATTTTAGGTAGATGACAAGGCTTCAGTTGGTAAACTTTTGTTGAATTAATATTTAAACAAATGAGTTTCAGCTAAGTATACTTTACAACTGAATTCTATATGATGGGATAAGTTGTCATAACGTACAAATCAAGAGAAATTCAGTGCGGTCCAGTTCATGTGTCTGAACAATTCAGCATATCACTACTAAACACAGTAAAGGGAAGCGATGCAAGGCGAGACGAAGCGATAAGAAATGAGTTTAGCTGAGGTTAAGAGAACTCGACTGAAATGAAGTATAGCGTAGCGAAGTGCGCTGAAACAGGAGGTATGGGCTAAAGCCGTAGGGCTGTAATTAATCCAGAGTCCAAAGGGATAGGCGAACAAGTTGCAAAACTGTGTTCAAACGGTTTGATCTGTTAAAATAGTGGGTGCAATCTTTTTAATATTGGAATGCGCTAGCTGCAGTATTTAAGCATTGCATTTCGCAACTTTTCGCACATTTGGAGTTACTCATGATAATATCTCAGAAACTTGCATGAAACACTTTATCAACCTGAACTTATTGATATAATGGAACTAGCTCACCTCATTGAATTCGTCTAATTAAACCAAGACTAAACCAAACAATAAACAAGACAATGATGGTAACGACAACGTGACAAAGACGCCAACGGAGACGTTTAAAAACTTCATTGTTCGTATATATTAAAAATTTTCATTTTGGACAGTTTGCTTAAAGTGCTTTTAAAATGTACTGCTATATCTTTTAGGACTCTCACGAAGCACATTCGTTTCCCATGTTTTCTTCTTATCCTCCACCGTCAAAAAGTTATCTCTTGCCAGATTCTGCTGTGAAACACTTAGTTTGTCCAGGTGTTTGTCGACCTTTTCTCGTTTTATCGATGTATATTCTAATTCCTTTCTCTCAATTAATTGGAAGTGTATTGTATATTACTAATTGCACGTGAAACTTTTATTTAATCAAGGAAACTTTTTCAACATAAAATGGTGCGGTTGTCAATGAATATATATAAAAACTATTACACTGTATAAACCATCTTGCAATGTTATTTGTTCTTATATTAATTCAGTTATACCTCGTATATCAGCAGTAGAGAACGAAAAAATAAGGATTTTCCTTTTACCAGTGGAAGCAAAACTTGGTAGAGTTTCTTTCCACAAAAGACTATTAAAAATACAACAGAAAATAGGTGGTAGTTTGGGTGGAGGGGATGTAGTCAAACGTGTGAGTGGAATCATTTACCTTAGTTTAAGACAATGTTTCATGAAAATATTTTCATAACAGATTTTCATTTATTGTAATGATCTCTTTTAAATTAGATAAGAATTTAAGTGAACTCCTTGAAGGTACCGAACGCCGCAGGTAACTATTTAAACGTCGTTGTAACAAAGTATTTATGAAGCGCTTTTTAGCATATCGATGTTCATTAATATAACATAAAATGCGATTAATTAATGTAACTGCTGGTTGATTTTAAAATTGTGACCATTTTTAATGTGTAAGCCTGTTCATAGTTTCAAATTCGAATTAAATTTGGGATAGAATCCAGGGTTAGATCGCAGTTTAGCGGATACCAGTGTGTTGCTGACCAGTGCGGTACTGGTATCAGCTAAACTGCAGTTGTACCGAATCCAGTTTTTCTGGACGATAACGAGGAGTATAACATGGGCCAGAGTTGCATTTCTTGGGGTGATGAAAGCTGAGTTTTGCACGTAAACTTCAACAAAAGGTGGTGATTACCATCGACGACAATTCATGTCTATCACTAAAATTATTCAACGGAATCACTTGAACTTGTACATTTGCGTTTAAGTATCTCATGACACTAAACATGCAATTTAATTGAATAACCTCGGAAATGTATATCCTGTGGTTCAATTCTAGCCTAATTTTTTTAAGGGTTTAAAAAGATTTTGATGCGGTGATCAATTTTTATAATCACTGTAATTTTGATGAACCATTAAAATTCTCAACAATTCTATTGATTTTAAATTGATTTCATGAAAAAAAATCTATCTCCAAATTTTCATTCCTTCACCATCCCTTCGCCTTCCCTCCAATTCCACATTCATTTCCTGGTCCACCGTTCTTTTCTTCACTCCCTGCGATCGTCATGCATCGTACGTCTTGGTATAATCATCCATGCACTCTCATACCAGGACAGTCGAGCTTAATATCAATTTTCAGTGCATTAATCTACTGTGCCACCAGCGTATTTGATTGCTTGAATTGCATATTTATCCTTTTAGAAACTAACCGTAATCCTAATTTCAATCCTAACCCTCATAGCGTAGAGGTATAATTCTAATATAAGATTACTATCTTTAAACATTACCATAAAGATTAAATGAGTTAAAAAATTGAACCGCTAGTTCATGAAAATGAAACCGGTTTCAGAAAGGTGGAATTATAGTTAAAAAAGTTAAGCCAATCAAAAAGATATTAACCAGTTAAAAAAAAATTATTGATTAGAATTGAACCTCAACATACAATATTTGAATGAACTGCAAGTACCAGTCTTCACAATTTTACTACTTCTTCGAGGTGACTCCATGCAATTTCCTGAAAAATGATAACTGTAAAGTTGAGACCTAAAAACATGCATGTAATATTTCGGAAGAAGAATAAAACTGAATGTCATGTAAAGAAAATACAAAACAACGGTAACTCCGAAAAGTGAAAACATTTTTACTATCGAGGTTTCGACTATTTTCCAGTCATCATCAGGAATACTCGTGAGTGCCGCGTGGCTTAATATATATACAACTGCTCTAGCAACAGTCACAATTTGAAATGGTTCCTTTTTACCATTCAATGTCATTTAATTTGATAAAAAGTTTGTCGATCTTCCAATTATATATAATCTCCCAATTATATTCATTAGGACTTTTCATGCAGAAGGTGGATTAATAGACGGATTTTAAAAAATTTCTGGGGATCGAATTTTTTTGTTTTTTCTGGAGTAAAAATCTATTTGTTCACTTTTGCATAGAACAGGATACACAGAATTTTCTTTTTTAAATTAGTCTATAGATCGCCACTTCTGCGAGAAATGTTATAAAGAAAAAAAGGGGTTGATTAAACTCTTTTTTAGGTTGAACGGTAATTGGGAGCTGATTTGAAACTTCTCTGTGGCAATTGCAACTGGTCAAACTCTCTTATTCGTTTTCCTTTCAATCCATGATTTTCACTTTTATTCTTCTCCCGAAATTTTTATGTGATTGTTTCCGGATATCAAATTTACATTTTCCAGTTTTTAGAAATTGTTTGGAGCTACCTTGAATTAAAAGAATTTCTTTCGAGTTTAATTGTAACTTGATATGTACTGTAATTGCTAAATTTTAGTTCTGTTATTTCGAGATTTTATCAGAAAAAGTTTAAAGTGAATATTTGATCTGTGGTAACGTGGCACGTGACAGAAACATATTACATGGCATTCTTTGAACCAACTTCACGTGTATAGCAACGTGAAGGGTTGTTTACACTTGAGATTTTGTTTCTTGCGATTGACATCTTGGAGTATGTGTTAAACTGACGAAAGCATTGAGGACAAACTGGAGCAAATCAACAGTTGGTATCTTGCTGCATAGACTGTTGTGGCTTTGTGCCATCCACCGCTAATCCAGGATAAACAGTTAATCTGTTGTTTTGGTTTCGTTTATTTTGGTTGAACAGTCTAGTTCACACTTCACAGCTTAAAACCCTCTTTGTGTACGCCCAAAATGTGTAAAAGAAAATTCCAACTATTCTCAGCAACGTAATTGGACATGTATCCACAGCATTGTCGCTAATCCTGAATTAAGCTAATCGCCTTTTGAACAACTGGGTCCTGGAGAACATGCAAATCGATTTAAGATCGTTCGACTGAATAAACATTACTTCGTGAGCGAAGGTCGGAATTGAGTCAAGTTCTCACTTCTCGGTAACTTTCTCTGATTCAAGTACATTCGTGCTAGATTATCTTCCCATTCCAAGAATCTTGGCTGAATCCCTTTCCTGAAGGAAAATGGCACAGCGCAGTAGTATCTCTGGGTACTAGAGATGGAAGACAGAATTTATAAGTCCGACAAATATTTTATTTTTCAATTTAGCAAGGAGTGGATGGAAAGTTGCCGCGACGTCTTCATTCAAACGATGAAATTACCACAGTCAAAGTTAATAAATAAAGGTAAAATAACGTGCACATTTCCTGGCTAGTTTAATCATTTCGGGATTGGTTAAAACTTTCGTGTCTAAGCAAGACCTGATAGGTTGAACTCCAGTGCTATATTCTTTACGTAAGGGTCAGCTATTTGACTTCTTGCGGGGGAGGAGTGTTTTCAGAAAAAAAAATTCTGCATGCCGACTTTCACGGAAAAAGTAGTTTGCTAAGAAATACCCATTAAAAAAGGAAACGTACGTACGTGCCATGTTCAAGAATAAATTCGTCAGTCGTAAAAAAGAAATAACATTGCACCTTTATGTCCTTGGTAAAAAATGTCCTGGTAAATGTAAGTGGGGAATGTCGCACTTATTAGAGGATCACAAGTCAAATCGTTGGCTTCTTACTAAATGTTATATACCGTGATCGAGGTGTATAACCTACTTATATCATCGTTGGTGAAGTTTAGCAGGGACCTTTAAACTGCACAAGAAACATAGAAATAGCGAAACTTTGTCAAAAAATATATCAATACTTCAATGGGGTTGATAAGTTATTTATTAATTTCCCCAGTTTTAACCATATCTTAGCAAGGCTAAAACCTATATATTTTAACAGACGGTTACAGATTTGAAAACTAACCATGATAATATGTATGCGATATGTATATACATATGAATGAATAAAGTTTTGTTCGGTGACTTGCATGATGGCTACATCGTGTTGTCATCGAAAAATGAAAAACCCCCTAATTTTTTTAGATTTAGAATCGAGAGTGGTTTGTGACAATGAAATATGTTCCAATCTCCTGAAGAAGAATTTCATGATATTATTCTTTACCGAGATTGAGGTGGTTGTCTCATGAGCTAACTTTCATTAACCTGCTGATGCAGGTTATAACTTTAATTATTATCCAACTTCGTTTTGACCGGTTTGAGTAATGCGAAAGACGAGTATAAATACACTGCGATAAGATAGTATGTTCTTTAGTTTTTCGCACAAACCAGGGTCCAGCTGCTCATATATTTACGCTTAATCTTATAAGTGATAACGTTGATGCAGTGAGAGGTCGAATGTCTTTAACATCGGACGTTAGCATTTAGGCCTACCGCGTTAATGTTATTGCAGCTGGTCCTAGCACATTTCGGCAGGAAATTTTAGGACCATAGGGGCTTCTATGAAGACAAATGAACGAGAATTGGTGCATTATGAGAAACATTTTAAACAACAGGTTTGTCTGGAACGCAAGTAGTTGAACTTGGCAAAGATCTGTCTGTCATGTCAACATGCAGAGCAAACTTAAAGGACGTCTTGTTGATATATGAATTATACCATTTGTCTCGAGAAGCTTTTTGCTTAGGAATTGTATTAGACAATTGTAAGCAGACAGTCTGATATTTAGTGTGCTACTGGGGGTGATAAATCATCGACCTTACTTTGATCTTAATTAAAAATACTGTTGAAAGGAGGAAGGAAGGCGTTCGTGGTTTGTCATTGTCTCATCTCATTGCTGAGACATTCAGGTTTTCAGAATATGCTACCTATATATGTCTATAAGACATCGTATATTCCTCACAGACCAAGTGAAATACACTGAATAAGGAATAACCCGAGGAAAAAAACGTAGAGCTTTTCGAAGCTTTTCAAATGCATGGTAGCAAACGAAATACTCTCCTCAGCGCCTACTGTGTTGCCGCTATGAAAACCACTCGTTTTAAAATCCACTTTCTCTAAACACATCAAATTCTCATTTCTGTTTTTTTTTTTCCCCTTCCTTTAAGCAAAAAGATGATTTCAACCTTTGGAATGCAATATCCACATTTGTACGACTCTTTGCACTTACGCATTGCAGCAAATATCTTTGAAAAGAGATGCGATATTGGAAAACAAGGAGCGCCGTTCTTTGCTCCATTTCCATGACATTAAATGAAATAGAAAGTAGATGGAGTATTTTTAGTCACAGCACCTCTTTAAGCCTGCTGTGGCAGACCGTCTTTTTTTAGTTGCCCGTCATTACATTTCATTTGATTAACAGTTGTGAAGGGCTGACGAACCTGAGGACCGCCAAAGGGAAAAACGCTTTTTCAATCATTCATGTTCCTTATCAGTCTTATTTTAATGATCCTTGTTACTGAGTTCATACATCCTTATTGTAAATCTTTCATTTTTTTTCACTTTAGTTTCCATTAGCCTACTAGAACAAGTTGCGGAAACTCTCTCGAAAGATCCAGAAGAGGCTATCTTCCCACTTATCGACTTTTCAGGTATAACGTGGTCAGCTATATACTAATAGGCTAAGTAGACTGGCTGGCTGGTTGATCGATTGATTAATTGATTGAACTAAAGTGCAATTTAACGGACCTCAACAAACCGCTGACTTTTTTTCAGGGTTAGAGTTAGGTTAGGGTTAGAGTTAGGTTAGGGTTAGAGTTAAGAAAAGATCGGGTTAGGATGAGAGGGTTAATGATGTTAATTGAACCCCCTATTGCTTAAGTAGTTCAGAGTCCCGTTAAAATGCGCTTGAACCATTGATTAATTGATTGACTGATTGATTGACTGATTGATTGACTGATTGATTGACTGATTGATTGATTGATTGAGTGATTGATCGATTGGTTGGTTGGTTGGTTGGTTGTTTGGTTGGTTGGTTGGTTGGTTGGTTGGTTGATTGGTTGGTTGATTGATTGATTGATTGATGGAACAAACAAACGAATGAATGTAACGAACAAATTTCTGACTGACTAGCTGGCATGCTGACAGTCCGATACGCTCTTCGAGTTGCCTAATTTATTTATAGCTTGATTCGGCATGTTAACATTTTATGTGTTGGTTGGTACGTTTTTATTTCCAATGTTAATTTGTTTGTGTGTTGGTTCGTCAGTTGGGAAGTCGGTTTATGAATCTATCGGTCGACGTGCTGGTGTTTTCATGTGTTGGTGAATTGATTATTTCAGAGGCGGATCCAGGAATTCTGGAAAGCGGGGAGGGAGAAGAATGTCCTGTAGAGGGTTTTAATACTGAAAAAATCTTCTGCCGCAGGTTTTAAGCTTAATTAAATGAATAGTTTGGTTAGAGCCTAGGGAATTTCAAATGCAAAAATTGGTATCAGCCTTCAGAGTTGCATCTCCTATTACCCAGTGAAAAATCATAGCGATATCGATCGCGGTCGATATCAATCGATTCAATGCTAATTAGGAAGTGGATTGCACACGCCATCGAAATTCATCAATTTTATGGCACAGTTGATGAAGTGCTGTTCTATCACGAATGTAAATTTCTGTGCAGAGATCGTGAGTTCCCAGCTACACTATTTAAACTACAACGATACTTTGGTTAGTAAAAATAGCGCCCGCTCAACAAATTCATTCTCATAGAAAAGGCGGTGCTCGACCCCTTCGCTCCCCTACCAAATCTGCTCCTGTATTTGGTTTTTTCTTGATTAGTTAGCTGGGTGGGTGCGTAAGTGAGTACGTAATAGTTGAGTCAAGTTGAGTCAGCTGGTCGATAAATCGGCGAAATAGATTTAAACTTTAGAAGTTCAAAAGACCAGAGCTACTCGTATATTGTTGAAATCTCATTAACTCTACGTACTATTATCGGTTTAGTAATTTAGAGTTTAATTTTATCGATGTTCTTAGATTTTTTAGCTTTTCAACTCTCAATAATCATCAGATACATAATTTTATCATTTTTAGGAAGTGAAACAATTCTCAAGGGTGTTGAACTTTCTGAGCAGCAGTATCTTGGTGTGAAGCTTGCTATTCGTTATGGAAACCAGTTAAAGTTGCTGCAGTCAAGTGCAGAAAATCATCACAATCTTGTTCTTCTCTTGAAGAAGACAAAATGTTTTTTGCAAGGACAACAGCATAAACCTTCACAATCTACACTTAGTATCCTTTTGTTCTTTCTCACCACATTTACCAAATAACCTTTCTTTTGCCAGTGAAATGATTTGGGGAACATTTTTGGACTGGAAGCGGCAATCAGGGTGTTTCGATTTGCTCTTCAGGATGTATATATTTAGTAAAGTATTTGGCCCTCTGTACGCCTATGCTGTACTCGGTTAGAAATGTCACCGATTTAACAGCTTTAAGCATTATAGTAAATCCAGAACAACTACTATGAGTTCGAGTGTTTTGACAATTTTTGTCGTTTATCATCCAAAGTTGTAAAATTATATTCCACAACGGGTCACATATTTCCAATTTTGCTTTACATTTTGCTTAAAATTCCGTTAAAGATTTTTTTTTGCTATTTTCTTGTTTCTTAAATCAGAGGAACTTCAGCACTTAGTGTAGAAGTTGACAGTTTTCATGCTATAAGACATTAAGCCGACTGGACGAAATGAAATGGCGCATGAAGAAATTTTCATTTCTCTCATAAAAATCTGTCGCGTTGAAAGGACTCGAACGATGTATTAAATGTCCTCATTGAGTTATCGTTCGACAAAAGTCGGCTTCAGCTGTCAAAAAGGCGTTCGCTACTGTAAATAGTTTTGACGTACTTAACCAGGATGTATTAGCCGTCTCAAACATTAAAGATGACTGTACCTAATTATTTCCCAATTTAAACGTCTTCAACTATTGAAATTGCCATTGTATATTATGCAGAGAAGCAGATGCCTTTTAGTGTATGTTGTTTCTCTTTTTCTGTTTTACTTGTCCTTAAAAGATCCAATCAGACTTTCTAAATGATTGTTACCCTGGATTTGACTGGTTTTCTTCAACAATTTTCTTAATGATGGGTGGAAACGGTGACAAAGCCTGGGAGTTCCTCTTCAAATTTTCTTGTGTCGTCTCGTCCGCGTATTTATGGACCCAAAGGCTTCATGCATCGGTAAGTGAGTGACAAATTTCATGCCACAGAAGCTATTGTTATACAACAGAATATATTGTATGTATGTTATATAGCATATATAGCGTTATGTTTCGTTAAGTCTTGAGCGCCTGTGGGTCAGAAACTGTGATGAAATAAAGCATATTCTCCTGCCACTTCTGGCCAAAGGTTGCTATTAAATAATGGCTTAGAGTTAACGTAACTGTTAGCAGCTCGCACGCGACGGAACTTTGGCGAAACTCTAACAAAATAGTTTCAATAACTGCTGTTGTTTGTGGTACCTACATGGTGGCCGTATCTTCATCTTTCGATCCTCTTGGAATTGGTGGCTAAGCATCGACTGACCAACAGAGGTACTGAAGCACTTGTGAATGGTCAAAAATATGTTTCTTAATATGATCTCTAGTTTGCATTGGAGTGCAAATTTACCATTTTACACTCCTGAAGACGCGTTTTTTTCAACGGCTTTTTTTACGACTTAAGAAAATACGCACTCAAGTCTTCCAACATCCCGCGAGCTTATAGTACAGTATATGAACATGGAAAATCGTTTTATTTTTCTTGATTAATGTTTCGTTTGATAGGTTTTGGTCCGAGCTTTCCCGGGATGTTTTTTTTTCCGATTTTATTCAAATGGTTCGAACGTGAGAGTTTGTTTACTTGGGTGGTCATTTAATATTTTCCTGGAAACTTGAGTTAGTTTTAACTCAGACAATAGGTTTGTTCTCGATTGCTAAGAAATGGCAGTTGACTCGGCTTTAACCCTCGGAGTCAAACGTTCTTTAGCTGTTGCACCTGAATTAATTAGTCGATCGCGGGCTTAACTCACCGAAACCAAACTCTGAGCCTAAACCTAAAGCTAACCGAAACCTAACCCTAACCGAAACCGAAACCCTAATCCTGAACCGTAGAAGGTCAGTGGTTTGTCTTCGTCTGCTAAACTGCATTCTAGCCAGCCCTTATGAACCATATCTTCATAAAAAATCTCGAGCTCATGAACTAATAGTTTAGCTTAATCTGAGATCTGAACAGCAAAAAGAAGTACTTTAAGTTGCGGAGTACACCGTAGTTTTAAGTTTTTTTACTTTGTTGTTTGTGATAATTGTCGTCTAAGATTACATCATATTAGGCCCCATTTACACGTTACGATTTTTGCGCTCGACTGTTCGTTCTGATGTATCCAATTAAGTCACCTGAGCCGCCAGGATGTATTGCCACATTATCTAGCGAATCACAAGTAGAAACTGTTGTTTCGATACAAAAATGCAGAGGGCAGCACGAACAATCCTATGCGGCAATCCTACTGTGTAGATCAGCCTTAAAAGAGTGAATGGCTGATATAGAAAATAATACATGGACGTTTGGAGATAAGGAATTTAGCTTCTCGTGTTCAGTTTGATTTTCCATATCGCCAAACGCTCATGTATTATTTTGTTTATTTCATAAACACTAACGTACAATCTAAAATGAGGATCAATCATCTGGAAAGTTTTTGTTTGGTTTTGCTCACAAAAAAACTCGTTTTGTTCGCAGAAAATGAACGTCTGGCAAACCAACTGAAATCAACAAACCGCCACCGAGATACGAATGATAAAACATTGGATCTGGTGGATCTAATAAAATAACATACGCGGCTTTTCATGGGATCGTTGAACCAATATCTTTATACGTAAAAATATCGTATCTTTTGCGTGTGATAAAATACGAGTTTTCTAAAGGCCAAAAACGTTGTATCACTCTAAAGTGTATGAAATAAAAATAATTATTTAGATAGAATGCTTGAGAAGTCGATTACCTGGCTACATAGCCATTCGTTGTATATCGTACACATGTAGCGTCATAGATAAAAACAGTGCCAAGGCCAACGTGTGATAGTATCCTTTATACTGAAAACATTCTAATTTCAGAATGATCCTCAGAGATACATGAACAGAATTTTTTCATGGTAATCTGGTTTTCAAAAAATTATTTTTCAAGATTGTCATGAAAAATTTCTGCTCATGTATCTTTGAGGATCATTCTGAAATAGAATTGAAACACTGCACATCCTCTCATGGATAAGCGTTAAGTTGTCGCGAGAATATCTCGTGCACTTTAGCTGGACAAAAACTCTCCTCCAATCCCTATGGACTCTATAGCTTAACAGGTAGAGCGGCAGACCGGTATCCCGAAGGTGCGAGCTTAAATCCTGCTCGAATCAACATTTTTCAGTTGACTTCGGCAGTGTCCGATTATCATGAAAAATTCATGTTCAGACATTCTGATGAGGTGCCTATATTGTAGGTTCATCTTCCTGCGTCTTTAATGAGCAGCGGAATCCCTCCGATTTATTCATCTGTATGTCATAACATTGAATTAGTACTACAGGTAAGTCGTTTTTCCATTAATTAAGACATGATTACTGAGGTCATGACGGCTGTATTGGATATAGTGGAACCAGCTGAGGATGTAGGCCGAAGTAATTATCATTTATGATTAGGGGTTCTCATCAAATCCCACTGTCTACTCTCTCTGCATTACATTTACAATTTTAACCTCCCTTTGTTTTGTTCTTGAAAACGCAAAACAATGTAAATGATTTGATAATGCATATTAAGACAGGACAAAAAAAGAAAGCTTAAAGATTCACCTCTAATCCATGTTAGATCATCAGAATTTCTTAGTGAACGAAAAGAAGGAAATACGAGAGTAGAGAAGCAAACGTTTTGAACGACTCATGAGTGAAAACATTGACTCGTCATCTAAGAGCTATAATATAAATTCTTGTCATTCTGTTTCACTGAAGCTGGAGTCGATCATCGGCTGCTTGCAGAGAAACACGATATTTGAAATTATCAGTAAAAGGCTTTTCAATGTTCCTTATTTAGGCAGAAGTTCCGTTGACATTCTCTGCATTTAGAATGTCAGGTTATACACCTTCGCAGGTAATTATAACTTTTAACTGTTAAACGAGCTGGGTAATAACTGATTCTCTTCATACATCTACCAGGATGCCTTTCGAAGTCTTGTTTGCAATGTTAATCGGAGCAGTTGTGTTTCCATTCGCTTCGGGAATTCAACGTTTGCATGAAAATGGAAAACCGTAAAGTATTCTGGTATTTGTATTCAGCTGACGTAATAAGGGGAACCGGACGTTAGGTATTATTGGCGAGACTGAAAAGTAGCAAAACCCAATGTTTACGGCAGAGTAATCATTAGGCTTTTTAGCTCTTTAACCGATTTTAAGTTCTTCAACCTTGGAGTACTCAACGTCTTATAATTTTTACAGTTTATATTAATATACTGTATTGCAAATATCGTTATGGAAAAATTACTTTGTAAGTATGCATAGTTTAACAGCCCTTTAGCAGAAAGGACAGCGTTTGTTGAGCCTACTTTCAATTGTGGGCGCTTCATGATTTAACTGTGCGTAATATCATGTGTTATACCGTCCGCATTTTTAAAATTCGTAAATCGTTTTCACAAAATTCATAATACTGCACGTGATTTGAATTGTGGATAGTATTATATTGTCTCTCTTTTGATAGTAAATTTGTAAGACTCGGGTCGAGTCCTGAACGGGTTATAGGGTATTTTTTTGTTTCTTTCTAGATCTGTCAGCACTGGTTATCTCAATGTTTCTGGAATTATTTTGATTGGGAAAATGTTTGCGCATATGTCCTTATTTGTTTAGTAATGGGCATTGATTATCAGGTTACTCTATGCATTGTAGAACTAGCAGTTTTTTGTGGAATAATTTCGTTTGATTTGTTTTCGACATTTGTATGTGTATTGTATAGTTTGTGTTTTGGATTTATTTTATTTTGTTTGTTTTGTTATACTTTCTTTTCTTTTGTTTTTGTTATATTCTGTTTTGTTTTCTTTAATTTCGGTCTTTTCGACGCATGTGCTCTGAATTCAATCATTATCTCTCAGCCCGTAATGGCTGTAAGGAAGAAAGGTTACTAATCACACAAAATACCATTTGCATTCATCCGTTTGCATAATGTTTTAGTCATCTAAGTCCTTGGACTAGCGACGAATTTTCATTTTGGTTTATTAATTTACTGATTTCTGTCGTGCTTTTCTTCTATTGTACTTTATCTTATTTTATTTTATTTTATTTTTTATGTTATTTTACTTTTGTGCGTGTTTTGTTTTTCTTTGCCTTTTTTTTACATGTCAATTTCATGTATGCAGGTACACAGGTATCCATGTGCGCCTGTACGGATGTACGTATTTACGTACGATTGTTTCTTTTATCCTTCACAACATGTAACATATTTGAAAGAACTTTGTGCCCCTTTTCGTCAGTTTCGTGGAAATTGAGTCGTCGTCGATGACATATGATTGGAGTGTCTTAGTAGTTATGGTAAATTTCGATTTCTACTCCCAGTTGGGTGGTGAGTGATGCTTTGCTCAGAAAAGAACTTATGATTGTGACCGAAACGTCTCTATATATTTGTTGATCTGTTTCTTGTTGGTTAACTGATTTGTTAGTCAGTAGATCGATAGGTTTGTTGTTTGTTTGTTTGTTAATTTATTCATTCCTTCCTTCCTTCCTCCCATCATTCCTTCCTTCTAACCTTCCTTCCTTCCATCCTTCCTTCTATTGTTCCTTCCTTCCATCCTTCCTTCCTTCCTTCTATCCTTCCTTTTATCATTCCTTCATTCCTTTCTCCCTTTCTTCCCATCTTCCTTCCTTTCTTCCTGTGCTCCGTATGTTTGTTTGTTTGTTTGTTTCTGTGTATATGTCCGACGGAAGAATGTTGGTGCTCATAATTGTACCCTATCAAGTAAAACGCGCCCCAGGGTCAACAAGATGGTTAGATTTTCCTTATATTGATTTGTTATTGTCACCCACAGGTTTACTTTTGTGTTGCTGTTCTGCGACATTTACAAAAGAGCATTCTTCTTGAAACGCAGCATCAGAGTTTACTTCTGTTCTTAAAGGTAGAGAAGACCCGAATGAAACCATTTATATAAATTTTTCTAACCATGTAGACTGAAGGTCGAAGTTGAAGTTCGAACAAACGTTCCAGCACGATAACTGCATCCCGCAAAAGTCACGTAAATTCACCTCATTCGAGTGCTATTGCCAGCAGAACTCGAGAAGGGCCTGTGCAGGTTTCGAAAGCAAAAGTTTCTAAATCAAAACATTCTGAAGTGATATTTACGCCAGTAAAAGTGACATAGATTATTCAAAAAGCCGCTTAAATAGATTGTTAGCCATCAAAGTAGTTAAAATTTTCAAAAAGAAATATACCACATTTTTTCGAAAAGAACAAAGCCGTCAAAGCATAAAATGCAATCAAAAATTTCAGTCTTCTAATTTTTGCCTCGCCAGAAAATTATATTTATATAGAAGTAGCAATTTGGACGTCTTTGAATGTTTGCGGGTGACATAAATAATTTTAAGTCATGGTGTATAACACGCGATATGATTACTTGCGAAGTGTCGGTCCCGTTACCACAGGATTAAGATAAAATACCAAGTGAACAAGACTGAAAGGTGTGAAAAGGACAAAAGGTGCATCAGTTTGCAAGGTATTTCTGCCAGTGGCGTAGCCAGTGGGGAGTAGCGGGAGCCGTTTGCTCCCGGAACGAACCCGAACGTTTGCTCCCCCGAACTGGGAAGAAAAAATGAGTCTGAGAGAAGCACGAAGATGGAAACGGGAGAATGTTGGGCAAGGAAGTCAAACATTGCGTTCACAGCGCTACCAATTACGGTCACAACTGCATTAGATATAGGTTACCGAATCTGTCAGGCCAAAATACACTCATTGCTCCTGTACCACCGCGATCTCGTCCATAGACGGGATAATTCTCAGCCAAATATGAATTATCTTACTTAGCCTGTTTACGTGAACCTGACACAGGAATAAATTTTTACCCCTGCGAAAAATCAAGGCTGGCTACACCAATGGTTTCCACAAAAGTTATAATTTAACTTTAACTAATATCCGATTGACGGGAGTCAGTTCATCATCAACAATGATTTGCAAGGAAGTGTAAAATATTGCAATAGCGAAGAGCATGCAGTGGAGGCTAGATGAAACCATGGTGGGCACACTGGTGTTACATTGCCGAAGTGTTTTATTTTTTTCTTTGTTTTCTGTACTAACTTGTTTCACAATTCATGTTAGGGTAAGACGTACAAATTTTGTTGTAGATTCAGTGCCCAAGATGAGATAGTCATGTATAAAAACTTTAATACATATTACTTAAAGAAACTGATGAAATAACTGATGCTTTTATCTATGAACTAATATCTGTACCTCCAGTAAATACCGCTCAAGGCAACATGTAGTTTTTTGTGTTGGACGAATAGATTTTAACGGTAGACATACTAGAAAGCTTGCATTATCATGGTTTCATTATTACTGATGAACCATGCAATTTTTTCATAATATCGTGTGATTACTATTTCAGTTAATCCATCATTATTCTCAAATATTATGTATTTAGAGTTTATTTGGTAATTATTTCAGGAACGGCCGATAAACGATTTTCAAGTTTCAGAACACGTGGAGTTTATGGTGGACTTAGAACGGCGTTATCGTTCAACGATTTTAAAAGATCTACAAAACATAACAAAAGCGTGACTTTTCAGGGTCCTTTACTTGCTAATATCGAATTTTACGTGACTTCCATATATAAATGACGAATTCATGGCTATTTAATTGGAAGATCAGGTAGCAGTGGATGATGGTAAGCGACAATGTACTACAATGGCGCAGTTTTTTCTCTAGTCTGTTGATGAATAGATTCTAGTTCGCTGGTAAGGGCAACCTCACAGTATCATTTTTCGTAATTGTCAAATTCTTGAAAGGCTGTTCATAAGTGACAAGAAATCTATTGTCTGTGTACCGGCCACCTTTCCTACAATTTCTTTGGTAGTGGCATTGTCTCAGTTAATAAGTCTGTTTTAATCTCTGTCAAATAAAAGACACAAAGTTACAATTTATATCAAATTTTAATGTATAGCTTCATGCATGTATATACTTTAAAGTATTTTGTTTGGGTTTCAAAACTGTAAAATAATGTGTACAAATGTAAATAAACGTTATGTTTTTCTATTGCATGATGAATCCAGAAGCGTCGTCCAAGGATTGACATTGGTGGGACCCAGGACTATTAAATTTTTTTGGGGGGGTAGGGTATTTTATTTTTATGAAGGCAAATGTGCCTAAACAAGTCGAAAAGTGGATGGTCAACTGGGTTTTTGCTGAAAGTCTCCCAACCCTCACCATAGTGTTGCGAATTTTCCTCACTGTGTATGTTAGCGTCGCAAGTTGCGAGAAGAGCTTCTCAAAGCTAATTTGGTGAAGACATAGATCTAGCATGAGACAAATGCGACTCACAAGCTTGGCTCTATTTTCTACAGAAAGGCATGCAATGGAATTAATAAATTTCGAGCTAGTAGTCAGAGACATTGCGTCGGTGGGAGCAGAAATTACAAATTGTCCTGATTCTAAAAGACTTTAAAGGATCCTCGAGTGGTTTAATTAAGTTACATTATTTAAGTAGGTGAGGCTGATGGAAGTTAATTTTGAACAGAAATTGCTTGGGTGAATGTTTATATTTCTGTGTTACGACATTTAGCGTGAAGTATGAACGGTGCTTTATGATAAAGGTTTGCTAAAATTTAATAAACGACAAGTGCTACAGAAACGTCCAATTAAATGTTCTTTAACATAGATGTTTTATGTTTTCCCAAATCAGAATGATGAATACCTAACTATTTGATATAAAATCAGAGTACTGCGTAGAACCAACCTTTGAACTTTTTAACCATTTTTAAGACAGATTCTGTATTGAAAGACTATAAGGATTGCTTCAGCGAGAAACCAGGTAAATTACCAAACGAGGTACATCTAGAGATTGTCTCATCAGTGACTCCGGTGATTCATGCCCCAAGAAAGATCCCAATTGCCCTTATGGATCCAGTTAAAGAAAAGCACCAGGAGATGAGAGCTGATGATATAATTGTTAAGGAGGAAGGACACACACCTTGGGTGTCATTCATGCAGGTTATTGACAACAGAAGAACAAAAGAAGACCCTGGCAAGAAATATCCACCGTCAAAAAGAGACGTTAGAATTTGCATCCATCAACGAGACTTAAATAATGCAGTAAAAAGAGTCCGTCATCCAATGGTCACCATAGAGGAGGTTGCTAATCGTTTATCGAGTGCCGAAGTGTTTACATCTCTGGATGCATGTAGCAGATTCTGGCATCTACCCATGAATGAAGAGAGTTACGTTCAAAGCTGTTAACTTTTAAAACACCATGGGGAAATACCGGCTTACAAGATTGCCCTTTTGAATAGCTCCTGCTCCAAATATCTACCAAAGATAAAGTGACAAGCTTTTTGAAGGAATTCCTGTTGAAATAATAGTTGACAACTTCTTAATTTAAGGTAGGAACCAAATGGAACTTGACCAGAAGTTAAGATTGGTCCTTGAGAGAAGCAGTGAAGTGGGCCTGAAATTCACCCCTTGGAAAATTTAACTGAGTGTTCCGGAAGTAAGCTTTGTTGGACATTGGCTCACTTCACAAGGTCTAAAACCAGACCCGGAAAAGATCGTACTATCAAAGTAATGCCACCTCCCAGGGATAAAGAAGGTGTATAAATGCGACTGTTGGGAGCCAGCAATTACTTGGACAAGTTTATTCAACATAAAGCCGAACTCTAAGGACTTATTTCCCAGTTGTCTCAGAAAGATAAAGCATTCGTCTCAGAGAAACCACAACAGGAAGCTTTTCACAAGCTGAAATCTGTTATCATACGTGCACCAGCACTTGCCTACTTTGACAACAAGAAAGAGGCAATGTTAAATGTGAATGCAAGTAACACTGGAATTGGTGGAGTGGTAATGCAGGATAGTGAACCGGTTGCATATGGTTCCAGAACTTTGAACAGTTGTGAACAGTTATGCAAATATCGAGAGAGAGTTGTGGGGAGTGCAGAAATTTCACACATACGTATATGGGGCCGTAGACTAAGGGTAATTGTAGAAACCGACCACAAGCCACTACGAACCATTTTTAGAAAACCATTGAATGCGGACCCACCAAGTCTGCAACAAATGTTGTTAAAACTTACCCAGTATGATTTGGATGTGAGATACCTTCCAGGGAAACAGCAAGTCATTTCAGATTGTGTAAGCCGACCACCTATCACCACTACAGAATCTACAGGCATCCATACTGGCAAGGAGTTAACCTTGTTCACGATCTACGAATGAAAACAAGTATGGATGAGACATCAAGAGTCGTCATGGATTACGTTTTGAGAGGTTGGCCTGAGATTATAGACCAAGTTGATGAACTTGCAAGAGAGTATTGGATTTACAAGGAAGAGCTAAGTGTAGAAGATGGTTTGCTTTCAAATTATGCCGAATAGTAGTCCCAAGAGCATTGAGAAGCGAGGTATTAGGTGATATACATGGTGCTCACATGAGAGAAACCAAAAGTTTGTGCTTCATTAGAGATCATGTCTTAGCCGTCAATCGCAGCAAAATTTAGAGATAAAATCAACTTTTGTCTTATCTGCAATGCCTTTCGACGGAACCAGCAAAGAGAAACACTAAAGCCACATGACATCCCAGATTTGCTTTGGCAGATTTCTGGTACTGACCTATTTGAATATGGTGGGTATACATATTTATTGGTGACTGACTTCTATTCCAAGTATTTTGAAATTTGAGATACTGTGTCAGAGCACTGCGACCTGCCTTATCAATAACCTCAAGAAGAATTTTGCAAAATTTGGCATACCAGAGCAAGTAATCAGTGATAATGGGCCTCAGTTTAGCACCACTAAAAACTTATTTGATGGCAGTCACGAGTTTAA
Organism: Heliopora coerulea; assembly: GCA_030142905.1. Classification (NCBI taxonomy): domain Eukaryota; kingdom Metazoa; phylum Cnidaria; class Anthozoa; order Scleralcyonacea; family Helioporidae; genus Heliopora; species Heliopora coerulea. The sequence continues at coordinate 2,668,463 of JASJOG010000014.1, forward strand.
ACAGTTTGCCAGAGTGGGGATTTCAAAATAACACAACTTCTCCTGACTACCCCTACTCCCCTTGTCCGATGGAGCTAATGAGGGAGCGGTACAGACAGCAAAGTGGATTCTGGCAAACGCGAACAATAAATTAAAGATCCAATTTAGGCATTGCTAAAGTACCGAAATGCACCCTATTCAGATCTTGGTGTATCACCAGCCAAGCGACTGATGAGCTGGCTTACTCGAACGATGATACCAACTCACCGGCGTGACTCCTAGTTCCACAGACCATTGAACTTAAACAAGTTTGTAAAACCTTTCAACAACGGCAAGATACAACAATTGAACATCATGACAAACGAAGTAGGGATTTACCTTCGCTTAAACCTGGAGACAGAGTAAAAATTCGGACAAATGGAGATCCAGAATGGTGAAAAGCAAACGTGTTGCTGAGATCATAGCTGATAGCAGACGAGCGAGAACGTACCTACAGAAAAAATAGAAAACAGCTTCACCCTCTAATGACCGACCACTGGTTCCATTGGTCGAAAATACATCAGGACCGAGTCCAAATCAAGAGGAATCTTCGGAGCCAACAAAGGCACCCACTAGAACAAGATCAGAGAGAGAAGTCAAAAAACCTCAATTCTCAAAGACTGATTGAATCTTGTTGGAGGGAAACCTGTTGTATTATATTTACATTCGGGGGACCCATGTAAGCAATAATTAGGACCCCCTCTACAGTTGTGTTTATTTGACAGGAACTCCCTCTAAGGAGTACGGACGTTGGTGGTTGTTGGCGGGAGTCATGGTACACCACACAGCGTAATTTATATTTGTACAGTTGTACTTTAATTAATATTAAAGTTCTTTCGAAAAGATTGTACTGGAATACAGACTGTCCAACTTAAGGACCTCGCCAAATCGGAATTTTACTAAGGGGATTCTGGGGGCATGCTCCCCCACAAAATTTTAAAATCTTGATGTCTTAAAACACGATATCTAGCTATCCCAGATGACAATTTATGTCAATTCATCGTATTGATCGTCGTTTGCCCTTGTTCTTTTTTTATGAAAAATGGTACTGTAATGAAATGACGCTGTAATGAGAGACATATCCATCAAGATGTAGTTCGAGAAATTGGATATTCCTGACTTATTTAAATGCAACTTGTCTAATTTATGTCCTATTCATTTCGTCCACCTGTTTACCACTGGCGCCATTTTTTAATTTGGTCTCCGAACGATATCTACACTATTAGAATTTGACAAAAATATCCTCCTGGACATGTTGTTCCTTGAAGCAGATATCAAAATCGGGATTTTTCTTATCCCGACGGTATATTGGTCGGGATTCGGGATGTTTAAGCAATATCGGGATGGTGGGCGAGGGGATATCTATCTAGTTATCCCCTCGCCCACCGTGCGAAGGGCGGTGCGAGGGTACTAATCTTGACGTGCGTGGAGTCCTGTTACACGCGTGGTGATTACTAGGGATAAAAATTTTCACTTTGTGTATGTATCTTTCTATATATATATATATATATATATATATATATATATATAAATATATATATCCATGGGTTCCGGTCACTCAAAAATGCCGTGTGCAAGCTCGGGGACTGGTATGTTGTTGCACAAACCGTACTTAGGTACTGTATTGAGGCAAATCGATATGGCCTCGTTATTTTTTCCTTTGTATGGATCTCTCGCAAGTTGTTTACATTATTTGAACACTGAAGCCAGTAAATGATTTAAGACCGGCAAAGGAAATGGCTTTCTTGGTGCCTGCGGCTGGTTTCGCCACCTCAGTAACTGGACAATTTATGACTTGACAGAGCAGTCCTCAAACTTAGCTCCTTAGAATATGCATTTGCTAACTGTTCACTTTTTGCAGCAACGCTTTGTCTTGGTTCTTAATGATTTATATGAACAAAAGACGTAAGGGAACTTGCTTGCTGTCAGGACATTTGCTAAGCGACTACCTGTATTAAAACGACATTCTTCGCTGAAGTTGAATAGATGTCGATTAGTATAAATCTTGGGACTTTTCACGTTCTGGTAACCACTTACCTGAGCTGCACAATCACAGGTACGTCTGAATCGAGTAGCTTTGAAGTACAAGTTCTGCGAACGGAATTGTTTTGAGCAGCTTTCAAAAGTAGCTTCCTGACTTCATTCTTCAAGAAAACAGTTGCTGACTTCAAGAAAACAGTTGCTGGTCGCATATCGGAAAGGAGATAATATTTTGTACAAGACGTGTCCCTTAGGGAAGAATGATGTCGTGAAGCTATCTTCGAAAGCTAATCAAAACAATGGCATGCAAGGAAGATTAACGGACCATTCTGATTGCAAAATCTGCATTTCAAGGTTTCTAGCTTTAGACATGCCTGTGATTTATGTAACACAGCTAAGTGCAAGGTTACCAGAACATGACAAGTCTCAATTCATACAAATCAGCATCCATTCAATGAGTTGCTCAGAAAATGTCCAGCCAACAAGCACAAGCTTGAGTTTCCTTATGCCCAGCTTTTGTCAAAATTCATCAGGAAGAACCAACTCAAAGCTTTGCCACAAAAAGTGATAAGTCGGGGCAAAATTCTCTAGAGTTAAGTTTGAAAACTGCTCTTTCAACATCCGAATCGTGAATTGTCCTGTAACTAAGTTACAGGTTAAGAAGTTATACGAGCCGCAACTGCCAAGCACTTAACCCTGGTTTCCATATAATCGCTACGATCGCTGCGATTACTCAAAATTAAACTCAGCGATCGTAGCGAACATATGAAAACTTCATGCTTAGCGACCCTGGCGATTGCAGCAATCGCCGAGATAGAAAATGTTCTATCTCTAATCTAGAAATAGAAATGGTGATCGTAATGATTATATGGGAACACTGGTTCAGTGATCTTGGCGATCTCAGCGATCGGTATGTACACCAGTATGTATATATATATATATATATGTATATATATATATATATATGTATATATATATATATGTATATATATATATATGCATATATATATATTCATGGATTCCGGTCATTCGAAAATGCCATGTGCAAGCACGGGGACTGGTATGTTGTTGACCAAACCGTACCTAGGTACCGTATTGAAGCAAATCGATTTGGTCTCGTTATTTTTTCCCTTGTATGGATCTCTCTGACGTTGCTTACATCATTTGAACACTGAAGCCAGTAAATGATTTAAGACCGGCAAAGGAAATGGCTTTCTTGGTGCCTGCGGCTGGTTTCGCCACCTCAGTAACTGGACAATTTATGACTTGACAGAGCAGTCCTCAAACTTAGCTCCTTGGAATATGCATTTGCTAACTGTTCACTTTTTGCAGCAACGCTTTGTCTTGGTTCTTAATGATTTATATGAACAAAAGACGTAAGGGAACTTGCTTGCTGTCAGGACATTTGCTAAGCGACTAACTGTATTAAAACGACATTCTTCGCTGAAGTTGAATAGATGTCGATTAGTATAAATCTTGGGACTTTTCACGTTCTGGTAACCACTTACCTGAGCTGCACAATCACAGGTACGTCTGAATCGAGTAGCTTTGAAGTACAAGTTCTGCGAACGGAATTGTTTTGAGCAGCTTTCAAAAGTAGCTTCCTGACTTCATTCTTCCCTAAGGGAAACTTCTTGTACGAAATATTACCGCCTGGATTTTGCTGGTATTTATTGGTAAAGTAGAATGAAGATTCTGGTTCATTCATCTCTGTAGGACGATTATTTTTGAACATTTTGCAGTATTTAACCGGACAGCGTTCATGGTCATTTGTTTGAGAAGTGGAATAGAACACTCGTCATCCAGAAGAGTTGTCCAGGCCATGACAGTCTTCGGATGCTTTCTCCGCTTTCCACACAAAGATTTCATTCCCTCAATCAGGACTTTTTTCCTTATGAAATGTCGCCCCACTGAAGACGTTAGGATGTATTTTTTGGCTCGAAACAAAAATGCAAGGTAAACAGCCACCAGGTAACTCGCTGCAAAGCTACTTGTTTTTGGTCACCAAATTATCCTTCGGTAAAACAGTTGTCCGCTCCGGTCTTTCTCACTTCGAGAGTGATTTGTGCATGATGACCTTTACCGTATTGGACCAGTAATGCTTGCATCAGGATTTTAAAACCTCTCAAGAAAGTTTAAAGTCGTCTTTGTATAAATTTACCGTTGAACCCTTTGTGTTGAGGTGCCACTGAATGCTTAGTTGAAAATACGCAAGAGTTGCAGATTTGTACGCCATTTTTCTTTTTTATTGATGCTTTACCGCGGAAAAAGTACGTGCTTTACTTCTCTTCTCGTTCTTCTTTCGAAAAAACTTGCGCAAGGTTTGCTTGTATTTTGTTTTATGTTTTGTAGTTTCCGATTTTTGGTCAGCGATAAAACTGCAGAATTCGTTCATGTTTTCTTTGTTTACTTCGTCGATTTCGTAATTCGTTTCATCTTCGTCACCAAAGTCTTGTACCTCCGGATGAATACTTAGCATAAACCCTTATCATAGCAGATCTTAAAGACATTTGTAACCAACTTTGAGGTAACTTATAATTTATCAATTTTTTTAAGTCAAAAAAAAAATGTCAGAAAAATATTCAATCATGAGCTGTCCGTAATGCCGGTATCCGTTTGATAACCTATGAGAATGCTCCACTTTTAAGACGGAAAGTCTGTTTGGATTGTTGTTTATTTGCGGCCAAATTCTGTGTGGATTTCTTTATTGCATGTCCTCTTCCAGTTATAGTCAGGAGGATTTGTCTTTTTGATAATTTTGAAAACTAATCATTGTTACTTGGATTCTCGAGAGATATATTGGAAGGGTGGGCGAGGGGTTGTTGCGTGCACGTATTACTAGTGTTACCATTCGCTGCGATTTGATAATCAAATGACGCCCGCAGCACACTGCTCCAGCGGATGGGCGAAAAAATAGTGTTTTGGCGCCAAGGAACAAAGAGTTCGTTGTTAGTGTCCGAAGGTGCAATATGTGAGCTAACATCGTATTTCCCGGCGTACAAGTCGACCAGGGATATAAGTCGACCCCTTATTTTTTTGACTGAAATATCATGATTTTTACAATACTCTGCCTATAAGTCGAGTCCGTCAAATTAATAGTTACCAGACACAGAATAGTGTTCGCAGAAACGTTGATGACATGGCAAATCTTTTAAAGCATATTTTTTTAATTATTAAGAGCTTATTTCCATATAGAAAAACTACACATACAGTACTGGTATTTACTAAAGCTACTTACAATTTACTTTACGTGAAATATTTTAGTATACTAGTCTTGTAGATGAATAAACATTGGATATTAAAATGTCTGTGCATCAAAATTCCTCAAACTCTTCTAGAAAATCGACTTATAGACTAGATCGACTAGAAAATCGACTAGAAAATCGACTTATACACCGGGAAATACGGTATGTTTCACCTACTCGATAGTTGAGTTCAGTTGAAATATTAAAGCGTTTACAAAACCAGATTTAAGTAGTCAAGCTCGAACACCAACACAGAGATTACAAGTGTTCTAGGGGCTTGTCAGTGTGCATGGGATTGTGGGAGATAAAAAGAAGCATGTCTTTCCGTGTGTAACATGGCGTCGGTTTATATTAAAATTGTGTTCCGTTTTAATCCGGTTGAATCCGTGTCTTAAATGCGACATCCTTGTGGACTTATTACACAAGGTAAGCTAATAAATGTTTTAAGTTGGAATCATCCATAATATGTAGCTTTTCGTTAACATGCTATGGCGGATAAGACAAGATACCGTTGTAGTAAAGTGCTGCCTAAGTAAACCTGTTTTGTGAAATTAGAGCTTGAAAAGTCAGTCAGGTCTGGTTCTTACTACCATTGTATATCATTCATGAAACTTCTTATTCATATTGCCAGGCGAGTACGAAAAAGTTGTACAAAATGTTGTGCTTCATTTGACATTGTGGTCCCACAAAACGTTCGAAAGTCGTATAGAATTGGCGAATAGTTGTTGGTGCCTTGGATGAAATTTACTTTAGGCTAAACATTTTGCCCAGCAAATAAAACGTGGAGCACCACATGTTGGATGATTTAGCCGCTTTTCTAATATTACGAGCAAAGAATGTTGGCTGTTTTAAAAAAAGAATTAAAAATCTTAAACGTAGATATGACGACCGACAGTTTATAGCTACAATCGTGGCCAATAATGACTGGGACAGCGCTGCAAATGGCTCCCTACTAACCGTACAGAAAACAAAATAGGAAAGATCACTCGCTCCTCCCCCTCTCGCCCCTCCATCAACGTTGCTTCATTCCACCGTGTAGGATGATGATGACTGGGTCATATGCAAAGCGAAAATTTGACGAAAAACTCACAATATTGAATGGTGGGAGTAGGGAGTCAAGAGTGTGTTCATTATGAAGTGTTGTCCCCATATTTTTGGCCAGGATTGTAGTGTTACATGATGCAACGGTTTGTTAAACCTGTGTTGCAATGCATTGCAAGACAGTTTTAGTGAAAGCTTTTACACGGTGCAACATCAGTGACATGAACTCAGGCCTCTCAAAGGGATGCGCTCAATCGCGCGCGAGCGCGCAGGCACGCACCCCACTAATGTTACGCGTGTGAATGATCACACACGCAAATGTTAATTTCCGCTCGCCTATCAAACTGTTTTGTTTTCAAAATGCTCCCGTCCTTCTGGGTATAACTTTCAAGCAGAGAGAACGTTCAGTACCGTCACAAGCATTCTCTTGGATAGGTGCTTGTCAATGGCCCACAACGCTTTGAATGAAAGCCTTATCGTCAACGGAAACAACCTGCTTTGGAACAGAGAAGAGAAAGAGGCCATAATAGAGTGTGCTGTTGAAATATATATGACATCAAACAGACAGAAAAAGGTCTCTCAACCAAATCAAATTACGTCAGTGAGAAATACCATTAACATTGTTGATGAGGTCCACGCAACACTTGACCAAGACAAAAGCAGTAGTGAGGACAGTGAATTTGAACTTTTCCAAGAGGAATTCGAAAGCGACTCGGACTGAAGTAATATCTTAATGTTTCTGTTCCTTCTTTTGTTATAAAAAACATTGATATGACGTTGTATTCATATCGGAATTAAATTGATGTAATTACAAGAAAATTGAAAATTTTTTTTTTTTTGACAATCCCCCCAAATTGTTGTTAATTAATCGTGCACGCAATGTAATCTGCCCACGTGATAGACTGCTCGTGCCAAATTTCGAATGTGAGAGCCCTGATGAACTCACAATCATTGCATAAAGTTGAAACTTTTCAGTTTTTGGAAAAACCTGTTTTGCAATGGCATTGCAAGACAGGTTTCACAAATTATTGTATCGTGCAACACTAGCTTAAAGTATACAAAAATTTCTGATTCAGGTTGTAAAGTTGTGGCCAATATGTCATTGTGCATAAGGTTTTGTCTTTTTACATTTCTATTTATTTTTGCATTGCACTGTCCCAGTTATAGTAAGAACAATTTGTCAATTAAATATTAGATTTTGGACTTTTTGACAATTGTGAAAAATTATTAATCTTACTCAAATTCTTGAGTTATATACAATTGACCCCAGTTAAGTGGCCACCTATTAAGTGACCACCTTCTTGTAAGTGGCCAGTTTTCATAGTCCCAAAAGCATTGTCAGTAGAAATATTGCATATAAAATCCTTATTTAGCAGCCACCTCTGTTAAGCAGCCATGGCCACCTTTTGGCCATCCCGATAATGGTTCTATTCTTTTCATCTCTATTAAACAGGCATTGGGAACTTAACATTTGTAGTTTCACCTGATCTTAAGAAAGCTGAAGCCAGGAAAAAGTCTCAAATAGGTGGTGAACACCTCAAATTGGGAATCTGAGGATTATTCTCTGCAAATGTCCATTGTCAGATGTCTGTTAGATTAGTTGAACCACAGTATGGGAAATTTTTCACTGGTAAAGTGGCATTCCCATGGAACTTCCAAGCCATAGCCACCTCCTCTGTTCTTACATTTACCCTCAACAACTGCTTTGCCATAATTTTGTTGCTTTCTATTATGTGCAGCAGTTGTCAGGAACCTCCACATGTGTTAAAAAAGTAAAATGACTTTGAACTGCACCTTATGCTGGTTTGTGACATACCCTTTTTAAGTGACCAAGCCCTATTAAGTGGCCATTTTCCATCTTACTGAGAGTTGCCACTTAGCAGGGATTCAACTGTAATGCAAGGGTGGGTGAGGGATTGTTGTGTTCATCTATTTGTAGTAACAAATCTGAATACTCATAAATTTTGTTACAAGTGCTTTCCAACAAGTTGTTTTTATGTTGTTTTCAATGAACATACATCAAGCTCAAGAACATCTTGTACCTGTCAACCTTGTTGACATTAACCAAGTCCTAGATCTAAATTGTCAGTATATGTCTGAACTGACATATCTGTTGTCTAAAATATGCCTGATACTTTTGCCAGTTTTTTTGGCCAGGGTTTGAACAAAGTGTGAACCAGTTTTTGATTAATGATTATTCAACAAAAGCAGTCAGGTTGAGATTGAGGATAACTTCAGATTTTCAATGTTTAACCAATTGAATAATTTATGGAGGTAGTTTGTATATTAAAATTTTCCTGCCTACAGGGAAATCTTTACAAATGACCTTGATTCCAGGTTTTAATATGGCTTTTTATAAGTCCCAATTCAAAGTACCCTTGGAGTATCTCAATTATCACTGTATTTTGTTCTTGTTTTTCATTATTGAATGTGAAAAGAAACTGATTAATGTTATGGCAAGCAGGGTTCAAATTAAGAATTTGAAAGTGCATTGTGAAAACGTTCTGCAGTTATTCATGAACAAGAAAAAACTGGGATGGCTAACACGTAACATCCCCCTCCCAAACTATACTGGGGTAAAATTTACTACAATTCTACCAGAACCAGTTTGTAAAAAATCCTCAATTTAAAAAACTGACAGATAGTGCAATTCCAACTTTTTGCTTTTGAAATCTTAGGGAGGAGCATACACAAACCTCTACATCAGACAATGTCACTAGGCACCTCTACTGGAAGAGCAATGAAGTAATGTTATATTTAACAACAAGACTTATGATGAATGGAAAGATTACTTTTCATGATATTTTAGGATTTTTAATACATTATCCTAAAAAATTTAAATTACAGTGTCCATGCAAATAAAAAGATTTGAGTTTGGCTAAGCAAAAATAAATCTGTATGGGATCAAACTGACATGTTGCTAAGTGCTAACTGTAATGTTTGATCAAAACTGTTCTATTTTTGATGAAATGGGTGTGATTTCCATGGATGTTTGTCATAAATAACATGAGAAGTCAGAAACAGTACAGTTTCACTATTGATGCATTATTTACAGAAAGATTTTATGGTTTGTTGAGTATTTTGTTTTAGTTGAGATGGTGGGTCTTTTACTTACTCTTCTTGTTGCTTTAAAATTGAAAAGATTGTTGCATCATGATTTTGGCCAAATGACAGGCTTTGTGCATTGTGGATTCTTAAAAGTGCATTGCAACTTGTGAATCACAATATGTCAATTCAAACCCTGGCAAGGACAACCGCTTTGTATTTGATTAAGTTTTTGGTCATTGATTATTTTCCATTCTAAAAGATTTAACTGTTTTTTGTTTCAGGTTTGAATTGAGCCCACAATAGATTACTTGACAGCCCATTTTGTTTCACTTTTGTGATAGCCAGTTTTTTGTTCCAAGGTAAGCTGGTTAGTTATTATTAGGCAAACAGTGCAATTATGGCAGAACACCTAGTCCCAAGTCAAGTGTCAAGTTGATTAAGGCAAGTCCAAATCAAGTTGCAAGTCACAAAATTTTACAGCTCAAGTGCAACTTGAGTATGAGTTGCTGACTCAAGTTGTCAAGACTGCTATAAGTATTAAATACATACAGTAGATACCAGTGGAAACATGTTGCATAGCAATCCTTGTTCAGTAATCAAAATCAAAGCCCAAATTGTTTGCTTTGCACCAAACAATGTTGCCTAAGATTCTCATATTCAAACTGAATCAAAAGGTTAGAGCTGGCTTCTCTTAATTGCTGCATAGATGTCAATACTGTGATGTAACTGACGAAAATGTGTATGCAAACATTAGTATTTAAAAATTCTGGTCATAAACTCAGGATTTTGGCTTGGACAGCTACATGAAATGTTGACCTGTACAGTCAATGAGGAGAATTTTTAAACAATTATAAATGTTAATTAAAGATTCATTTCTCAACATTTTATCTTTTAAGGGATATGTTGCACAGTAACTAAAATATAATACTATCAGAACACAAAACAAATGTTCTGTACCAAATTTTATTTTGGAATGTAATTATGTAAATTTTTAACACAATGGTTGGAACTTCAGTGAACTTCTTCCCTAAACTTGATCTTTCCTTCATTTTGACTCCATGTTCAGCAATTGGGTTATTGCTGATTTCATTTTTCCTTCATTTGTGTGTGTTCCTCTTGAAATAAAAACTGCACAAAAACAGAATTAGAAGAAGACTAAGTAAATGAGTCATTGTGAAAAATCTGTTCACATACTGTAGTTAGTGGCAATTACAGGAACAATCTTTACACAAAGGGAAACAGTAAATTAAACTCATGGTAAAACGCTAATTTAATTTCAAGGCAGGTTCTTGTATTTAACAACTACAAACTACATCTATTTAGAGAATAACAAATATATATACTGTATCTTCTCATCAAAAATAACTATGCTCTTGAGCAGTACTTCCAAACACTCGCCATTCTCTTATTAATCATAAGATTTGAACTTCAGTATCTTTGTACGTTTTCATTATGGTGAACATCACAAAAGTACAGATTTGCTAACTTGAAAATCTAAGGTCTCTGAAACTGAATTTCCTGTATTCTTAGATCACTTTGTGCCAGATTCAAATCACCTACTATATGATTAATTGATTCACAAATAGATAAACATTTGTTTAATATGGTTTGACTACAAAGCAACTTATAATAAATCCAAGACCCTGAATTCTGGAGGAATTTTATAAATGTAACATGACAACTTCATAATGTTTGTAATGATATAATGTTTAAATGACTTCCAGTTAGCACAGACCACATATTTATTGAAATTTTTATGGCTGCTGTGTTGGTTCCATTTTCCTCACAACATGAATATTGTGTTTACATGAAACACTCCATAATTTAGCACATACATCATTGCATCAGGGCAAGAAACTCTAATTAAACATACTGTATACTGGTAGCCACCTTCCATCCATCATGGAAGTCAGAAGGTAGTTGTCTCTCTAAGGAGGACAGAGAACATTAAAATCAAGGTTGAAAGTTCAAATGTTTTGTCTCTTACATGTGTTGAAACAATGCAAGTTTGTGTAATCTAGGCTTATCTGATTTTTAGAAATCGTATTACAGGCTCAAAGAGGGTATTATGGATCCTATTTGTCTAAAACCTCTTTTGAAACTGCCATTTGCATGCTTGAAGTAGTCAGACATTTGTCAAAAACACTCCAACAAATCCTGAGAACAATTTTTAAGTTTAGCTGTGTGATCAGATTCATGCCATGACGATTCTGGGCATGTGCTAAGGTGCCCGTGTGCAATCACATGCCTCATATGAGAAAGCCTGCTCAAGAATCTATAGTTTTTTTCTTAGCCATGTCAGACACGAGCTATGATAAAACTAATTTTCAGTGCCACATTAGCTTAGATGGTGGCACTGCTGGCTGCAACATTATCCTTAATTGTTGGAGAGGTCAATCAAACAATTGTTAACCTTGGGGAAGGATTCTGTTGAACAACTTATGTCCTATATTAAAGGGATTTCAAAAAGGAAATCTTGAACATGCAAGAGTTGTGGCAGTTTCATTTTTACTGGGCTGCTGTGTTGATAGTTGTTACATTTCCATAAAATGTCTACTTAAGAGTATTCAAGCCTGTAAAGAGTACTACAATTACAAGAGCATTTACTTGGATTACTTGTGGTAAGTCTGAGGAGAAAATTTGGCTTTCTCTGCTCTTTTTATTTTTTCTGAGTCATTAATTGGATTTCTTGTGCAATCCACAATCCCAGCATGCTTTAAATAGTGGTGCATGAATACAGTGTGTTCTCTTGGGCTTTCAAAAATAATATCTATTATGTACCGTCAGAATGCAGTAAGCTAAAATACCAAGTTATCAGTTATAATTTCTGCAGGTAGAGTTTAACGAAAATAGGCAAACTAATCATGTTGTAAACAAAAAGTTGGTAAAAGTCAGTTGTAGCAGACTGTAATTTGTAAAATGGGAGAACAGAGGTGGAGTAATAAGCATAACACCATAAAGTTGCTCTTGATCCCTTGAATTTTTTATTTGTTTTAGCTTAGAAGCTCTTAACAGTTGTAAATAAAAATTGTCAACTATCCTTCGTTGAAACGAACCGAGTGTCTAGTCAATGAATTTCAAAGAATGGCGATGCATAATTTTAAAGTGCAACTTATGTGGTCAGAGTGATTGACTGTCAATATTCTGGTACAGCTGTCCATACAGTCATACGGCATATTCTCTAATGAATGATTTCTATTTAGCCACAGAACATGGTTATTTGCAGGTGCAACATGGTAGAGGGGACTACCATCTCACGCGCATCTTAAATCCTACCCAAAAATACCCAGAAGAGCGTTGCAAATGAATCTCTACGTAACCGAACCAAAGACGAACGAGGGAATATCGTTCGCTCCCCTCACCCCTCCGTCAATGTTGCTTCATTCCACTGTGTCAGATGATGCTGGCTGGGTCATTCGCAAACGGAAAAATTGACCAAAAACTCACTACGTTGATTGGGGGGGGGAGTCAAAAGTATTGGTCAAAAGTGAAGTATCAAGTTGCAACATCTCTGAACAAATGTACAATAGAGAATAGGCATTAGGCATGGTTTTTATCAATTTTTGAGCCGAATGTACTGACTGTGATCATCTTTGAAACGCTGCTGACGATGTATTTGAGCAAGGTAGACCATTTCATCTCGTGAAATATTCTTTGCAACGGGACTACAGACTGTCCAAGGCAACCATCCTGATTTCGTCGGGATTATCCCGATTTTGCTTGAAAGTCCCGATGTGCCGTCGGGATAGGAAAAATCCCGTTTTTGACATCTGCTTCAAGGAACAACAATCCTAGGAAGATATTTTTGTCAAATTCTTGTAGTGCTTGGTATACAAGATAACGCAATGAATACTTTACGTTGATCTCCAGATACACTTCAAGTTAAGTCGTAATATGAAAATAAGAGCCCAGCTCAAAATTGTCACGGAAAGAGGCATTGATTAAAAATATATTTAACTGACGTTTCGTCGCTAGTCGCGCGACATCTTCAGAGTAGAAATGTATATTGAGAGGTTGCATATTAAATTATATTTACATGGTATAGGATAACACGAAGCCGACGAGAAAAGAGGAAGGTGTGAGAACAGGAAAGAGCGATGAGAAAAGAGATATAAATCAAAACAAGGCAAGGGGAACAGAGCAGATAGTTTCATTAAGTTCGGGCTTAAATTTAGAAATGAGAAGGCTTTCCTTAATTAACAATTCCGAAGCGGTATTGCAATAGGACATCATGGAAAAGTCGTCAAAGGAAATGGGGAGGCAAGTTGTTCTGGTGTGAGCTTGGATGGCAGAAAGAGAAGAACAGGTCACTTTCTTTCCACTCAAAGGTGAAATCCCCAAGTGTTCAGAGATTCGCGTGTGCTAATGGCGGCAAGTTTGGCCAAAATACAGTGCTCCGTAGCACTGACACTAATATTTATAAACTACACGTGATCTGATTAACTTGGCGATGACGTGTTTGAATTGAAAAAAATCTGACAGAGGCCTGCCGGGCTTAAAGACAATGCGAAGGCCGATATCAGGAAAACAAGAAGATAGAAGTTTAACCAACTGTGTACGGATACGTAGTGAGTGTGTACCGGTAAAAGGAAGACAGAAGTAAATGACTCGTTTATTAATGTTATCTAAAGGTGAAGAAACAGGAACGGAAAAAATTTTATCTAGAAAAACGCTAAGGCAATGTTCAAAAAATGCTGAGGGGTAACCGTTGCTAAGTAAAAGATTCTTAAGTTGCAATACTTCCAAAGGAAAAACCTGATAGGACGAACATATCTTAAAATACCTATCTAGTAAACAATAAACAAGATTGCGTTTAAATGAAAGAGGGATGAAGCTATCAAAATTAGTAAAGAGGCCGGTAAAAGTGGGTTTACGGTAAACCGAAGTTGAGAAACCATTACTACGTTCAATAGAGACATCAAGGAAAGGAAGTGATCCGTTATGAAATCAAGAATGTTTATGCGGAAGCACACTAAGCGAAAGGTTTGCAGCTGCTTCATGCAATATTTACATGGTCTGGGTAGCCTTTATTCGGTAAAAAATTGGCTCATTCTGAAGTTTTTAGAACCCATATATCCCTCGGAGGCTCGGTTAAAAAAATGGGGGCAATGCTAAACCAGTGGGGGAAATGAATAGGACATAAATTAGACTGGTTGCCTTTTAATAAGTCAGAAACATCCGATTTCTAGTACATCGTGTCGATGAATCTGTCTCGGTCTAAGGAGTTACATTACTTTGTCTTTCATTGCAGTAGCGTTTTTGTAATAGAAAACAAGTGCAAAATAACCATCAATTTACCGAGTATTTTTGACAGAAATTGTCGTCTGCGATAGCTACAAATGGTTGCAATCGAAGAACCAGGCGGAAAACGAAGCCTTGTGATAAAAATAATAGCCCAGGAAACGAGTTTAAATAGAGCCATAATTAAACCATGGTTCCATTATGGCTCTATTTAAACTCGTTTGTTGGGCTATTATTTTTACAACAAGGTAGAAATGGTGTTTCAAGAAATCAAGATTTCAAAATTCTCTGGAAAAACATGCCTCCAGACCCCCCCTCGTAAAATCCCGATTTCGCAAGGTCGTTAGTTTGGACAATCCGCCGGGAATGGCTGCCTCACAAAAGGGTCATTCCAGCCAAAATCAACAAATGACTTTCAGGTCATGTCTTCCAATTTCCTTTTGATTTTGACCATATGATAGGATTCATGAGAAAAGTTCACTGTCAAATTTTCAGCCTTATAGCTATTGTTGTTCTTGAGATATCGCCAATCAAACTTTTCAGCAAAATGCAATTTTCTTGAAATTTAGCGATTTTGTCACTTTCAGATACCTATATCTCCTGTATGTTGTACTTTTGACTTTTCCAGTTATTTGAGGCTTAATCTTTGCTGTGGAGACTACATAAGACAGTTAAATTCATAGCCATAATGTATCAGTACAGGCAATTATTCAAGTCTAATGTTGCAAAAAATTTCTGCGAAAGGGGGTATTGTACAAAATTTGAAAATTTTGAAGATTTTGACAATTAATAACTCTGCCATAAGTAAAGTTTAAGCTGTGATTCTTGGTGCATACAAGCTACACATGGTCTAAACACAACGCAACAGTTACATTGGCTAACAAATTTATCGTTGCCATTTCTCAGGGGGTCAAAAATGGCAAAAAATAAAAATTACGTGAGAAGTTCTGCTTTTTTCTCAAATTTACGGTACGATATCTGAAGTTAGGCTCATCTAAACACCATATAACCATACATATTCCAAAACTAGGCCCAGAATGTAGCATGAAAAGGTACAATTCAAAGTTTCAAACATCTTCCATTTCAAGTATTAACTCCCTGAAAACGCAACAAAATGAAAAATCCGTAAAAAGTCCCTAATTCGGGCACCAAAAAATGCATGTGCGGAGGATTGATCAAACCTCAAACCTTTTCTGTCAGAAGTTGTGTCTTTCGATAGTCCATACAGCCTAGTTAGGTTTCTAAACAAGATAGTGGTCAAACTAAACATGGAAAGAGCAAACAGGGGGTAAATTAATTTTCAGGAGCAAAGTATGGACAACCGATACGCCCATAGAAATGGTTATTCTCGTCTGAAAAATAGGAATTCTTTTCAGAAAGAAGGAAAATTATATCTGCAGTAAAACCTAAACTTTTCAAACTGATAAGAACTAAAAAAGAACAAAATTCATATAGTTTAGAGCATGTCTGCTATTCATATTTAATTCTTTAACATTAAAAGTGTAATATCGTGCTGTTGACCCAGTGCTTGGCGGAGACAGTTTCATGAGAACATCTTCAACTGGAATCCAGTATTCATCATTTCTTTGTGGCCAAAAGTAGTGCTTTGCTAAACCCTTTGGGTGCATAAACATAACCATTACATCATTATGCTCTTTCGGTACGTATTTTACAATTCCAATAAACCATTCATTATCATACATGCGAATATGAAATGAGCCATTATGAAATCAAAAGACATAGCACTAAAACATCCTTCTAATGTTAAAGAATTAAATTAATGTTAAATGTTAAAGAATTAAATTTAATGTTAAAGAATTAAATATGATAGCAGACATGCTCTAAACTATACGAATTTTGCTCGTTTTTGGTTATCAGTTTGAAAAGTTTAGGTTTTACTGCAGATATAATTTTCCTTCTTTCTGAAAAGAATTCCTATTTTTCAGACGAGAATAACCATTTCTATGGGCGTATCGGTTGTCCATACTTTGCTCCTGAAAATTAATTTACCCCCTGTTTGCTCTTTCCATGTTTAGTTTGACCACTATCTTGTTTAGAAACCTAACTAGGCTGTATGGACTATCGAAAGACACAACTTCTGACAGAAAAGGTTTGAGGTTTGATCAATCCTCCGCACATGCATTTTTTGGTGCCCGAATTAGGGACTTTTTACGGATTTTTCATTTTGTTGCGTTTTCAGGGAGTTAATACTTGAAATGGAAGATGTTTGAAACTTTGAATTGTACCTTTTCATGCTACATTCTGGGCCTAGTTTTGGAATATGTATGGTTATATGGTGTTTAGATGAGCCTAACTTCAGATATCGTACCGTAAATTTGAGAAAAAAGCAGAACTTCTCACGTAATTTTTATTTTTTGCCATTTTTGACCCCCTGAGAAATGGCAACGATAAATTTGTTAGCCAATGTAACTGTTGCGTTGTGTTTAGACCATGTGTAGCTTGTATGCACCAAGAATCACAGCTTAAACTTTACTTATGGCAGAGTTATTAATTGTCAAAATCTTCAAAATTTTCAAATTTTGTACAATACCCCCTTTCGCAGAAATTTTTTGCAACATTAGACTTGAATAATTGCCTGTACTGATACATTATGGCTATGAATTTAACTGTCTTATGTAGTCTCCACAGCAAAGATTAAGCCTCAAATAACTGGAAAAGTCAAAAGTACAACATACAGGAGATATAGGTATCTGAAAGTGACAAAATCGCTAAATTTCAAGAAAATTGCATTTTGCTGAAAAGTTTGATTGGCGATATCTCAAGAACAACAATAGCTATAAGGCTGAAAATTTGACAGTGAACTTTTCTCATGAATCCTATCATATGGTCAAAATCAAAAGGAAATTGGAAGACATGACCTGAAAGTCATTTGTTGATTTTGGCTGGAATGAATCAAAAGAAAATCTTTGTCATCCTTTGTTGGAGAAGTGAATTTGGTACAGTCCAGGGGGGAAAAGAATATGATTCGTCGGAATTAAGAGGGAGACAGCTGAATACTTGTGATTTATTTTTATTCAATAAAGTTGCTGGGCCATCATGCCTTGTAAGCACAGAAACCTGGCGAATACTTTGAACTCTTATTCCTGAAAGAAATTTTCACCAAGTGGGCAGAGGAAATCAACCAAGATTTATCTGTTTCCAGCAAAAAAATTGATTTCTAACGTGTTGTGAATTCCAGTTTGTCTTTCTGAGATACTGGCATACATTGGCATGGTTATAGAAAATTCAAGAACACAAAAACTACCATTATAGTGGACATCGCTCGGTTTATCTTTGCTTGGCGAAGTGGTTCGAATCCAATCACACTAAACACCAATTTTAGTTCCTATTGTATAGTGTCATATTCTTTTGAATTAACTTCACTTTTGAATTAAAATCACAACTTGTCAAAATTTGATGATTGTACCATCAAGTAATTTTTCAAAATGGCAGCCATTTTGGTGGCATTGGACTAACGTTAGAAAAATTGATGCACTGTAACTTGGGTATTCCACAGACATAGTCTCCCTAATTGATAGAAAACACAGGTGGTACACTCTGCTACATAGTCCCCTCACCCACCGCGCGAAGCGCGGTGCGAGGGTACTAATCTCGATGTGCGTGGAGTCCATTTACACGCGTGATGACTAGGGTGAAAAATTCTGCAGTGCGTATGTGTGTTTGTATATAGAACAATTATTCACTGAAGTGGAGGTGAACAGTGGTGGATCTTTACCAAGCCGCGAAGCGGCGAGGTAAATATCTACACTATTCACGGACACTGAGTTGAATAATTGCTTTAGCATATACTTTCCAAAATTGTTTTCACATATATTTTTTTGAAATATTTACAGTTTTACGGGATGTCGGCTTGTCGTCCACTCATCATTTGTAAACTAGAAATACGTGCACGCAACAAATCCTCGCCCAGCCTTGCATTATATCTCTCGAGAATCCGTGTAAGACTGATAATTTTTCAAAATTGTCAAAGAGACAAATCGTCCTTACTATAACTAGAAGAGTGAATGCAATAAAAAACAATAAAAATATCCACAAAGAATTTGGCCGCAAATTAACAACAATCCATACTGGAAATTATTTTATATTTAAGCTGCTTATAGTCATATATACATTTAAAATTTCAATTCTGCTTTATTAAAACAAAAAGTTCGGTGAGAATTACGTTCAACGGCTTAACAAATGGTAAGATATCCATCCTTACAATTAAATTATTAAACAATAAATGATAGTATCAATACCCTGAATTATTTGCCGGCTTATGGTAATTCGTGTCATTTTCCAATTAGACTTCTCACTCATATTGCCTTAAAGAAAGATGTTGTTATTAGATGACTAGACTTTCCGTCTTAAAAGTGGAGCATTCTCATAGGTTATCAAACGGATACCAGCATTACGGACAGCTCATGATTGAATATTTTTTTGACATTTTTTTTGACTTTAAAAAATTGATAAATTATACGTTATCTCAAAGTTGGTTACAAATGTCTTTAAGATGAGCTATGATAAGGGTTTATGCTAAGTATTCATCCGGAGGTTCAGGACTTTGGTGACGAAGATGAAACGAATTACGAAACCGACGAAATAAACAAAGAAAACATGAACGAATTCTGCAGTTTTATCGCTGACCAAAAATCGGAAACTACAAAACATAAAACAAAATACAAGCAAACCTTGCGCAAGTTTTTTCGAAAGAAGAACGAGAAGAGAAGTAAAGCACGTACTTTTTCCGCGGTAAAGCATCAATAAAAAAGAAAAATGGCGTACAAATCTGCAACTCTTGCGTATTTTCAACTAAGCATTCAGTGGCACCTCAACACAAAGGGTTCAACGGTAAATTTATACAAAGACGACTTTAAACTTTCTTGAGAGGTTTTAAAATCCTGATGCAAGCATTACTGGTCCAATACGGTAAAGGTCATCATGCACAAATCACTCTCGAAGTGAGAAAGACCGGAGCGGACAACTGTTTTACCGAAGGATAATTTGGTGACCAAAAACAAGTAGCTTTGCAGCGAGTTACCTGGTGGCTGTTTACCTTGCATTTTTGTTTCGAGCCAAAAAATACATCCTAACGTCTTCAGTGGGGCGACATTTCATAAGGAAAAAAGTCCTGATTGAGGGAATGAAATCTTTGTGTGGAAAGCGGAGAAAGCATCCGAAGACTGTCATGGCCTGGACAACTCTTCTGGATGACGAGTGTTCTATTCCACTTCTCAAACAAATGACCATGAACGCTGTCCGGTTAAATACTGCAAAATGTTCAAAAATAATCGTCCTACAGAGATGAATGAACCAGAATCTTCATTCTACTTTACCAATAAATACCAGCAAAATCCAGGCGGTAATATTTCGTACAAGAAGTTTCCCTTAGGGAAGAATGAAGTCAGGAAGCTACTTTTGAAAGCTGCTCAAAACAATTCCGTTCGCAGAACTTGTACTTCAAAGCTACTCGATTCAGACGTACCTGTGATTGTGCAGCTCAGGTAAGTGGTTACCAGAACGTGAAAAGTCCCAAGATTTATACTAATCGACATCTATTCAACTTCAGCGAAGAATGTCGTTTTAATACAGTTAGTCGCTTAGCAAATGTCCTGACAGCAAGCAAGTTCCCTTACGTCTTTTGTTCATATAAATCATTAAGAACCAAGACAAAGCGTTGCTGCAAAAAGTGAACAGTTAGCAAATGCATATTCCAAGGAGCTAAGTTTGAGGACTGCTCTGTCAAGTCATAAATTGTCCAGTTACTGAGGTGGCGAAACCAGCCGCAGGCACCAAGAAAGCCATTTCCTTTGCCGGTCTTAAATCATTTACTGGCTTCAGTGTTCAAATGATGTAAGCAACGTCAGAGAGATCCATACAAGGGAAAAAATAACGAGACCAAATCGATTTGCTTCAATACGGTACCTAGGTACGGTTTGGTCAACAACATACCAGTCCCCGTGCTTGCACATGGCATTTTCGAATGACCGGAATCCATGAATATATATATATGCATATACATATATATATATATACATATATATATATATATATACATATATATATATATATATACATACTGGTGTACATACCGATCGCTGAGATCGCCAAGATCACTGAACCAGTGTTCCCATATAATCATTACGATCACCATTTCTATTTCTAGATTAGAGATAGAACATTTTCTATCTCGGCGATTGCTGCAATCGCCAGGGTCGCTAAGCATGAAGTTTTCATATGTTCGCTACGATCGCTGAGTTTAATTTTGAGTAATCGCAGCGATCGTAGCGATTATATGGAAACCAGGGTTAAGTGCTTGGCAGTTGCGGCTCGTATAACTTCTTAACCTGTAACTTAGTTACAGGACAATTCACGATTCGGATGTTGAAAGAGCAGTTTTCAAACTTAACTCTAGAGAATTTTGCCCCGACTTATCACTTTTTGTGGCAAAGCTTTGAGTTGGTTCTTCCTGATGAATTTTGACAAAAGCTGGGCATAAGGAAACTCAAGCTTGTGCTTGTTGGCTGGACATTTTCTGAGCAACTCATTGAATGGATGCTGATTTGTATGAATTGAGACTTGTCATGTTCTGGTAACCTTGCACTTAGCTGTGTTACATAAATCACAGGCATGTCTAAAGCTAGAAACCTTGAAATGCAGATTTTGCAATCAGAATGGTCCGTTAATCTTCCTTGCATGCCATTGTTTTGATTAGCTTTCGAAGATAGCTTCACGACATCATTCTTCCCTAAGGGACACGTCTTGTACAAAATATTATCTCCTTTCCGATATGCGACCAGCAACTGTTTTCTTCTGTATTTTAAAAGTTATCGAGAAAGTTTAAACTTGTCTTCATTTAGCAAATTTGCCGTTGAACCCTTTTGAAGTGCTTGTGAATACTTGATTGAAAAGCCGCTAGAGTTGCGGGTTTATACGCTTCGCCGTTTTTCTTTTTTACTTCGAAAGTAAACATAAGCAGAAGGTTTAACCGCGGAAAAGCTACGTTTGTTTTACTTCTCCCTGCTCACTCTTCTTTCCATAAAAGTTTTCCCAGGTTTGATTGTCGTATTTTGTTTTTTGTTTTGTATCTTCCGGTTTGTGGTCTGCAGTAAAATTGCAGAACTCGTTCATGTTTTCTTTGTCAAATTCGTAATTAGTTTAATCTTCATCATAAAAGTCTTATATCTCTGGATGAATAGTATAAATCTTTTTAACAGTACCTCCTAGACGTTTCTAACCAATTTTAAGATAACGTAGAATTCTTCAATTTTTAATGATAAAATGTCAAAAACGTTTTCTGTCATGGGCAGTCCGTAATGTTGCTGTCCGACCTGTAACCTGCTGTGAGAACAGTCTGTTTTTAGGACGGACAGTCTGGCCATGTAATAAAAAATCTTACTTTAGGGCAAATTGAGTGAGAAGTGCAAGTGGAAAACCACACGAAATACCACAAGCAAGCACCTGATAAAGTGTCTTGGTCCAAGCATTCATTGTTTTAATTGTGAGAATAAATCTGTTAAGCCTGGTTTACACTAAGCAAAGTAACGTATTAAATTGGTCACGCGAAAGCAAAAGGCACTCAGTTTCCATCGATTTATCGATAGTGTAAACTAGGTAACATAATGAAAGTAAAGTAGCATGACAACATGGAATTAAGGACATGAGGAAAAACCTGATCTTTTTGTGTTGTAATGTTCATGTTCTTACGTCGTTATGTCACTAGTGGTAAGTTCACCATTTGTAATCCGTTAAAGTTCATTCTCACCAAATGTTTTAAAAGAGAACTGAAAATTTTAAATTTAAATATGACGATTAGGAATCTATAGATAAAAACATTTCTAGTTCTTCTTGTTATCTTGTGGCCAAATCGTTTAGGGCTTTTTATTTTTTTAGTTTTAATATATATATATATATATTTTAATTTTTGATTGCATTCACTTTCCCATTTATAAGACAGACGATTTGCTTATCACAGGTTAAATTTTAGAGCTTTTTACAATTTTGAAAAGTTATCAATCTTACTCGAAGGGTGGGCGAGGGTTTGTTGCGTACACGTATTTATAGTTTAATTGGTTTTAGTTGAATGACTTTTTAATTATAATTAGGGCATGAAGGTAAAGTTGAAAGTTGATGCAATTTAAATGTAATTATTATAATTTATTCAGTTGTAGTAGAGTAATTTTGATACGATGACGTACAACATCAGATAAATAAACTCGAAACTGCTTTCCCCATTCCTTTAGCTTCTGATCGATGTACAAATTGTATACAATTTGTTAAAATTTGTCTTACATATTAAGCTTCTAGTGAGTAAATATGAAAATTTACTAACTTAAATAAAAAAAAACAAACCTCGGCCTTCTTTGAGTTAACACTATTTCGACAACATTAACAAACAAAACTGGGAATCAGTATGGTTTTATTGCAATTAAAGTTTCATTATTTATTAATGTAGGGAAAAAAAATTGGATAAATAAGGGCAAATAATTCCAACTTTGTTTAAATCTTCCGTCAGAGGTATCGTGCAAACAGTGCTTGATATTTTGAATGGTATTACATGTTAATGGTATTAATGCGATATACATCTTGGAAATTTGGGAGCTTGGAGATATCTTGAATGAATGATAGGTGAACGATCGTCAAGCTCTTACCTGGGGCGGAAAAATGGGGCGGAAATGTACAGTATTCTGATGGTTACAAAACTTCGTATAAAATACTCATTCTGAGAGTGGGAAGTTCTGGGCCTATTTGTATTACATTCCACTGAAACCTCGTGTGTTGATATCACATGGGTCATTCCATGTCAACTCGACCAATCGCCCTGCTCCAACTTCACAGACTGAGCTGACGTTTGGTACATTTACCGACCATAACTGTATATGAATTTTTACCGGATGGCATTGAGTATCCTTTAAAATATGAGCGAAAAACCGTCAGCTCATAAAGAGCGGAAGTTGCCATATTAAGCGATTCTGAAATTTTCGCACAGTTCGTACTTCATTATTTCGTTCAGTACTCGACATATTCCGACCAAAACTTCTTCACCTGTAGAGTTGGTATTATTCTTTTAAAAGAATAAATCACATAAACTACATAATCCACCGTGTCCAAGTTGGAGTAACGTCAATATTATACCACAATGGCCGAAATGCAATTATGGAGTATTTCTGAGCAATAACTTGGTAGGTATTACCGTGGGAACGTCCAAAATACACACACAAAATGACAAGACATAGATCTATATACTGTAGTTGTAATAACATGATTCAAAGGGCACGCTCAAAATAGTGGTTTAAGTTATGGCAACTTTCGTTAGATCCTTGTTTTCAAGGGGTAAAATTGGTCTGTGGGATAACTCGGATTGATCCGAAATTTTTACCTGTTAAGCCTCGAAATATGATAAAACGGTGGTCCAAATTTCGTAGTTGTCCTCGAATTATTTCAATAGTAGTGAGCGATCTAAATATAGGTGTTTTTCAGCAATTGACTCCTAATGTGAAACAAACGGTGCGTGAACGCTCATTGGTGTGATTGTGCTCCTTCATGAGCTCGAACTCAAAAAAATCTTTAATTTCGACTTTTTGCTGAGTAAAAAATGTTATAAAAAGTCCTTACCAGACATTCTTTAACAACGGAGGACTAACGTAAAACACAGTCAATGTCACTATCACGTTAAACGATACTTGCAGGATAGTGACGTCAGAGTTAGATGCAAGCTATTAAAAGATTCAAATTTTAAGATTCCCGAACAAACCCTTGAAATTGAACTATTCGTGTAGCTAAAAAGTACCTACAAGTGATCCTTCGAGTGCAATCTAATAAATATTGATGTTTTGCAGTAATTGATTTGACTTCATGTAATGTAAACAATGAAGGAGCGTGTCACGAGACTGTTGTTAATTTCACAGGAAAGACGCGAGCGAAAAATTGTTCTTGGTGTGAAGTATTTCGACAAATATTCCTATTTTGAGAGCTGAGTAGTTATATCAAATCATTTATCAAGGGGCAAATACGGGAATCTTAAAATTTGGATTTTTTAACAACTTGCATCTGACTCTGACGTCACTATCCTGCGAGCATCGTTTAACGTGAAAGTGACATTGACTGATTGTGTTTTAAGTTAGTCCTCCGTTGTTAAAGAATGTCTGGTAAGGACTTTTTATAACATTTTTTACTCAGCAAAAAGTCGAAATTAAAAATGTTTTGTAGTTCGAGCTCATGGAGGAGCACAATCACACCAATGAGCGTTCGCGCACCGTTTGTTTTACATTAGGAGTCAATTGCTGAAAAACACCTATATTTAGATCGCTCACTACTATTGAAATAATTCGAGGACAACTACGAAATTTGGACCACCGTTTTACCACATTTCGAAGCTTAGCATGTGAAAATTTCGGACTAGTCCGTGCTATCACGCAGACCAATTTTACCCCTTGAAAACAAGGATCTAACGAAAGTTGCCATAATTTAAACCACTATTTTGAGCGTGCCCCTTGAATCATGTTATTACAACTACAGTATATAGTTCTATGACTTGTCATTTTGTGTGTGTATTTTGGACGTTCCCACGGTAATACCTACCAAGTTATTATTACTCAGAAATACTCCATAATTGCATTTCGTCCATTCTGGCATAATATTGACGTTATTCCATCTTGGACACGGTGGATTATGTAGTTTATGTGATTTATTCTTTTAAAAGAACAATACCTACTCTACAGGTGAAAAAGTTTTAGTCGGAATATGTTGAGTACTGAACGAAATAATGAAGTACGAACTGTGCGAAAATTTCAGAATCGCTTAATATGGCGACTTCCGCTCTTTATGAGCTGACGGTTTTTCGCTCATATTTTAAAGGATGCTCAATGCCATCCAGTAAAACTCCATATACAGTTTAATCACGTTATGGTCTAAATATACCAAAAATCAACTCAGTTTGTGAAGTTGGAGCGGGGCGATTGGTCGAGTTGACATGGAATGACCCAGATACTTGGGGGGCTCGGCCTCCTCTTCCGGCGGTTAGGGATGCGCCAGATCCGCGCTACCCTGTGCATTCGATGGCTATGATTTAGCTTCTTTTTCTCAGGGCTAATAATGTTTAGCCCGAGTTTACGTATATAGACAAAGTTAGGTAATTTATATTAGACCCGAGAATTTATATTAGAATTTATATTAGACCCGTTTATGGATTGTGATGGTAGGGGATAAAGAGGGAAGGTATTATGACCTGACAAATTCAGTCTCCTCAAGTGTTGGTATCGCATGTTTCATATAGTATGGATCGATCATAGTTGGTAGTCCTGTGAATGGAATATTTGACGTTGTTGCCCAACATTTTTCTGTTTACATCTTCGTGCTTCTGTCTGTCTCTCATTTTTTTTCTACCCCGCATCTTTCCTTGATATTCTTTTTATCCCGTTCCTTCTCATTTTCATCCCGATTTTGTCCCTTTCCATCCTTCGGGGGACAAACTGCCCCCACTGGCTACGCCACTGGTTGCATTGCAGACGCGGTAGTGGATATCGAGCCCTTTAGTCATAAAAGCAAATACCGTATTTCCTGTATTAAACTCCCGGGGGTTATTAAGTTTTAGTCATCAAAAGGGGGTGCTTATTGGAAGGAGGGCGCTTAATTGAGGAAGGGGACTTATTTAATATTCCAAGTCAAAGTGAGAAAAAAAATCCGAAACCTAAGGCCAACTGTAACTGATTTTCTATGAATGGAATTACTGTAGAAAGAAAATACAACATATCTTCACTTAATCAAGCAAATATATTATAACGTTACAAATTTATAATTATTGTTTCTTAATCAAAACTAGCAAATATAGTAAAACAATACAAATTTACAAGTATCTGTATCCAAAAGTAACGTACTTTAGCAGTAAAATTTTACACTGTACGATGATACTGCATTTGGAATATACCAGGGTAAAGGCAACGTGAATAAGTTACTTGTTGGACATGCTCCTGTTGAGTTTTCATTCTTACTTTGTAAATTTACTGTTCGAGAAGGATGTTACCTAGAATTTACGCCAACTGGGCGCAGATATATCGAGGATGGACTCGTACCAGGGACATACCCAACGTACGCAAAGGAAGCCCGTCTAATTAGGATTCTCAAAGACGAGCTTGACAAAAAATATAAAAAAATTAAACATATGAACATATATATCTTAGTATTGTAACAAAAAACAAGATTTACCGTACGAATGACGAGTAAAAGTGAAGTATTTTGATAATATGTTTCCAGACGTATGCATAGATCAATGTCATGTTGAGAGGGGAGGGTTTAAAAGATGGAGGGGAATTATTTTTGTTTTTTACATAGTGGGGGCCTTAATAGTGGGAGTGGGCGTAGTAGAGGAAATACGGTGTGGAAGAAAACTGTCAGAATAGGATCTTCTTCCAAGCAAAGTTACTGAATTTTGCCAGAAACATTTCTGTTTCCTTGACGTAAGTTATAATCTAATTTACTTTGCGGAGCTATTGTCTTCATTAGTGTTGTAGTATTTCATCAGTGATCAATTTAATCCACGTTTTTCTGCGAGAAACGTTATTTGAGACCTTAGTTACGACGATCAATTTGGGGCCAAATTACATATTTAATGTTGAAATAGGTCGTTGACCTAGTGCCAATAAATACTTAGAAATTTCTTATGCTCGTCAAGGTGCAACTCCGATGATAGTTCAATGCGTCCGTGATAAATGTCGTTTTTCGAAGCTTGGCTGGATCACTGCATAAACAGCAGCAAGTCAACATTCATTAATTATGGTACTTGCATGTACATCATGACCAAATGTTAATGCAAGTCAATAGGGACTTTAATAAAGCACGACGCGGAAGATGACGACGACGTGAAGGCAGGGGGAAGACTGGGAAACGACAACGGCGTTCCCGCCAAAATAACTTCTGTTAAGAAAAACTAAGACGCGAACGTGAAAGTTTTGTTACGGTGTCGTTCAAAGAAGTGAGGGAATTATTAGTTATAAGTCGGGATGAAAACTTGATTGAAGATGAGAGTTTTTATTGCTTTGGGAGATGTATACCCCTAGAATCCCGACTACCCTTACGAATATTATCAGCCATTCTCCTTGGAAGAACAAAACGAAGCCGAATGTACAAGCAATTTTCGATTTGAGAAACGTGATATTCCGCTTCTGTTAGATGTACTAGGTCTTCCTGAAACCATCAAATTCTATCAAGGAACTTTATGTAGTGGACTTGAGGGTCTTTGTATCCTACTGCGAATGTTTGCATATCTATGCCGCTACTGTGATTTGATTCATATCTTTGGACGACCCGTTCCTGAGCTATGTTTGATAGCAAATCAGGTTACAGATCATTTATATTTTGCACGGGCATCGTACGTCACAGTGGAACCACGATTCATTTCAACCAGAGAAGCTACAATAGTATGCAGATGCTGCCTTTTATAACTGTTTTAGTTTTCTTAATACGCACGCTCTCAAGCTGTTCTCTCAGAAAAACTTTCTGAGTCCCTGACGGGAATCGAACCCGTAACCTTCTGATCGCCGGTGAGACGCTCTAACCATTGAGCTACAAAGACTCAGATGGTGAGCGAAGGTTAAATTTGTGTACTGCTTCGTATAGATGGTAGACATATGTACTGCCAGTCTGCTAGTCTCAATATGTCGTCTATTTTTATGTTAATCAATGATGTGTTTGTGGTAGCTTGGTAATTATGTTCTTAATACGCACGCTCTCAAGCTGTTCTCTCAGAAAAACTTTCTGAGTCCCTGACGGGAATCGAACCCGTAACCTTCTGATCGCCAG
This sequence comes from Heliopora coerulea, assembly GCA_030142905.1. NCBI lineage: Eukaryota > Metazoa > Cnidaria > Anthozoa > Scleralcyonacea > Helioporidae > Heliopora > Heliopora coerulea. Next base: position 2,696,833 of record JASJOG010000014.1, read on the forward strand.
TGAGACGCTCTAACCATTGAGCTACAAAGACTCAGATGGTGAGCGAAGGTTAAATTTGTGTACTGCTTCGTATAGATGGTAGACATATGTACTGCCAGTCTGCTAGTCTCAATATGTCGTCTATTTTTATGTTAATCAATGATGTGTTTGTGGTAGCTTGGTAATTATGTTCTTAATACGCACGCTCTCAAGCTGTTCTCTCAGAAAAACTTTCTGAGTCCCTGACGGGAATCGAACCCGTAACCTTCTGATCGCCGGTGAGACGCTCTAACCATTGAGCTACAAAGACTCAGATGGTGAGCGAAGGTTAAATTTGTGTACTGCTTCGTATAGATGGTAGACATATGTACTGCCAGTCTGCTAGTCTCAATATGTCGTCTATTTTTATGTTAATCAATGATGTGTTTGTGGTAGCTTGGTAATTATGTTCTTAATACGCACGCTCTCAAGCTGTTCTCTCAGAAAAACTTTCTGAGTCCCTGACGGGAATCGAACCCGTAACCTTCTGATCGCCGGTGAGACGCTCTAACCATTGAGCTACTCAGATGGTGAGCGAAGGTTAAATTTGTGTACTGGTTCGTTGTAGCTCAATGGTTAGAGCGTCTCACCGGCGATCAGAAGGTTACGGGTTCGATTCCCGTCAGGGACTCAGAAAGTTTTTCTGAGAGAACAGCTTGAGAGTGTGCGTATTAAGAACATAATTACCAAGCTACCACAAACACATCATTGATTAACATAAAAATAGACGACATATTGAGACTAGCAGACCTGGCAGTACATATGTCTACTATCTATACGAACCAGTACACAAATTTAACCTTTGCTCACCATCTGAGTCTTTGTAGCTCAATGGTTAAAGCGTCTCACCGGCGATCAGAAGGTTACGGGTTCGATTCCCGTCAGGGACTCAGAAAGTTTTTCTGAGAGAACAGCATGAGAGCGTGCGTATTAAGAACATAATTACCAAGCTACCACAAACACATCATTGTTTTGGTTTTGTAGATGGGATAGTTCGACCAATTTGTCGTCCAGGTCGATACCAAAGGCTCGTCTACAATGGCCACAAACGGGTGCATGCCATCAAATTTCAATGTGTTGTACCTCCGAATGGGATCATTGCTAATCTATTTGGGCCGATAGGTAAAGTTGTGTTGTACTTTTTTTTTTTAATAAATATCTTGCAACTAGTATACCTCTAGTAATTCCAAAAAGTTATCATTTCACTCAATTTGTATTTTGCATTTATATGTTGAAACGTGCTTTTATTTTGGGGATTCTCCTTAGCACATAAAGTTTTTTCTTTGGGGCTTTACTCTTATGCAATGTAACTCATTGTATCATTCAGAGGGTAAACGACACGATGCCGGTATGTTAGCGGAATCTGGATTGCTACGCGATCTAGAAAATTCTTCTACACAAGGACCAATGTGCATCTATGGTGATCCTGCCTATCCGTTACGGATTCATTTACAAGCACCTTTCGCAATGCTATTTTAACACCAGACATGGAAGAATTTAATAAATCGATGAGCACAGTAAGGGTTTCTGTGTAGTAGTTATTTGGCGATATGGTAAACTACTTCAAATTTCGAGATTTTAAAAAAAGCCTTGAAATACAATTAAGCCAAATTGGCAAAATGTACATAGTTTCTGCAATACTAAGGAATGCCTTAAAATGTCTGTACAAAAACACAACCTCACAGTTGTTTGAACTTGAACCTCCAACAATTCAAGAATATTTTACTTTACAATAACATTAAACTTTAATGAATTGAACAAGAGTTGAAACAAAAAAACCTTATTAAACAGTAACGTTGTTAAGCATGTAAATTGTACTTTCATTAAAACTAAGTGAACATTGTTCTTTAATAGTTTTTATTGCTTCGTCATCACCTTTTGAATAATCTCCATCAAAACCTGGGTTTACTGCTGTTGTTGCATCACCACAATATTCTGCATTTCCTGCTGGCTTTGTTGTTGTTCTATCATAGCTTTCATCATCTGTATCTGTTGTTCTTGCGCCTGTCTCAGCAAGTCAGCATATCCCCTTCTTGTTGTTTGTCAAGAATTTCCTGTTCTTTGGTTATGCGATTCTGTTCAGATTTCAACATTAGGTATTCTAGAGCCTTATTATCCGACCTCCTTTTCCGAGCTTGTTTGTCTTTTTCATCTCCAGATTTCCGTTTTTTTGATTTGGAAAATGTTTCCATTTCAATTTATCTCACTTCTTCTGCGGATTGCTTCTGGGCCTCTTTTTGTTTGTTCTTCTCCCGGATACATTTTGCTGGCTTTCGAGAGTAATGCTTTCTTTAAAGTAAATGGTTTGAACCTGAGAGAATCGTGACATGTTTGAGGAAGTTGATCGTCCAAGTTAGACTACACTAACCTGGACGATTAGTGCTTTCTTTCTCGCAGATTTCTTCAGTGAGAGCATCTAACTCTGCCCTGTCCGGCGAAATTCCACTTGAACTCTCTTGTTTCATTTTCTTTTTGTATTTCTTTATCAGGTTGTTTAAACGATCTCGTACTGATCTTTTATCAACATCAAACCTCGGTTCCTTTATCGAATTGAGATTATCAGCAATACTGTTCCAAACCATTCCCCTTTTCACAGATGACCTTTTTGTTTCGAATAAGTTACATGCCAGAACTTCTCGGCAGAAATGGATGTCGTGGTTTTTAGTCCAATACATTGGACAACTGCAAGACCAGAAAAGAGAAGTACGGATGTCAGCTAGGTGTTTAAACTTTACTTCGAATATTTTTTAATGAAGAGGACATCATTGTCATCAATGCTGTGATTTGCGCTTTCGACATTTTTCCCGAGTTTTTGCTTACGAACTCTGACAATTTAAATCGAACCAGTACAACACAAACGATCATGGAAAGACAGACCAATCTTGTTATGAATCTAAATCTAAACGGTACAATTGTACTAGTAATAGATTGTCGAGTTACACTTACTTTGTTTTTCCAACGGAAGAAATGGAACTAGATGTACTTGCAGCATCCATCTCTTGAATCACTTTAAAAGCTATATAGATCCACAAAAGGTTCATGTTGTTTCCAATTGCTTTACCGGAAATCTAATTGACAGAATATAGGCCGTACTTGTTTGTGAAAAAAATACCTGTTGTCCCATTATTTGCAAAGATTTCCCCAGAATACTTCTAGCGTTTTCTCCACAACGCCAAACACGTCAAGCAGATGTTGTCGACGTTGACAGGACGAGGCGAATTTCTCTATCAGACATGCGCAGTTAAAAATTTAGCGGTCTTTTTACTTCCGGGCGTCGTCGCCGTCTGCTGCGTCGTGCTTTCTTAAAGTCCCTAATGTACGTCAAAGAAAACCTCTGGTACTTAAACGAGGTTTCGAGCTTGGTCAAACATGCTGCACGTTACCAAAGTTGAAAGAAGTCCTTGCAATTTGGTGACTTAACAAGTTGGAACTTGAATTCACCAGTTTTCTTGTTTGGTCTGGGTTTTATAGATTTTTTCAATATTAACTTAAAGTTAATCTAATTTATTATAACTTAATATTACGTTAATCTTAAAATTAACAAAAGGGCTTTTAGCGGCGTCTGTGGCTCAAAAATTAACGTTAAAAATTGTCCCTTGGATATTTTTTGGGTGTTTCAAATATGAAAAAGGCTTCTGCCAGACCTGAACTATAAATTACTTTTTCCCCATATAGTATCAAATGGCAACCACCACACTACAAATCCGTGCAGTTCCTGTGGGAAAGGTCAAGTTTTGTCTATTCCTGAAATCACAGAAACCTCAGGAAATTGTGGCAGCTTCAAATTGCTCTTTGGGAAATGCCATCCAACGAGTACTGAAGGAATTTCGTGTTGAAGATTACATCTTCTTTGCGCAACTAAATAACCACGACGACGAAGTCGCTGTCACCCCTATGTTATTATGTCGCTGGTTGAAAGAAGGTGGTAAAGTAAGAACGATAGGTAAACCGAAAAGAAATTCATCCACGGAAACGGTGGATAATCGTGGCGATCGTCAACAGCAATCAATATTTTTCATAAAAACTATCGAAAGACGAAGCAGAAAAAGAATAACTCATCTCCGTTATAGTCTTTACGAGGGCAAAGATTTGTGTGTTGTTGCGTCCGAAGGAGAAAAGCTTCAAGATGCTCTTTATAAAGATAAAAGATTGGTGAACGTTGAACGGTTTGAACTGCGCCGCTGTAACGATCTTGAATCCGTCGTGTCTTTGAATGAGGATGTTAGTGATTACCATTCCACTATTTTTAGCGTTTCAGCAGAGATAACAAGGAGAAAAAGAAAAGACTTGATGACTGAGGTTACTACTCCTCCAAAGATTAAAAAAGAGGTCTCAATAGAAGATTTAGAAAGGAAAGATTTCGATGTGTATTCCAGCTTTTCCGTAACTCTGAAAGATTCTTTCACAGAAGAAATGGGGATCAAGATGATCAAAGAAGTAAAAGCTAAAGCCCGTTCTACGCTTCTACCGCCAAAGAAAAGAAAAAAAAGTGACCAAGACGTGCACAACCTTGCAACCAAGTTTGCCAACAGAAAACCTGCAATGAGGCCTGCGAGGGTTCTCGAAACCCTTGCTCATCACTCGAAGTCAGTCGGATATCTAGAATGTGGAAGAACTCAAGGAACTTGTTTCTTATTGGCTGAAAACCTGGTCATAACTTGTCATCATATCATCAACCAGATAAATGAAGATAGACAGAATTCAACTGATCCTGTTACTCATGCTGCAATTTATGTTTGTTTTGACTATAATTACGCTGGGGTTTTAAACCACGGTTCGCGTATTGAAGTGGATGAAACTAAGCAAATGTATGGCAGTTCAAAATTGGATTTTGTATTCCTTTGGCTGAAAAAAAACGAAGCCTTAACAGGTATTGTTCCCTTGGGCCGTTTCGTTTCGAACCTTATCCCTTATGAAGGTACTGTTTCAATCGTTGGGCACCCAGGTGCTCGGGAGAAGCTTGAAGAAACCTGCGTTATCATTCCAGGCCATGACTGGCAAGAAAGGTTAATTGAAAGAGCATTGGAAAAAGAAGAAATTTGTCGCGCTAATCCTCGAATGTGTGCAAATTTTGTTAGAGGTGTGAACTGTGTGCATATGTACGGAGGTAGAATGTTGAATGACCATGATCACCAGCTCAAATACGATACCAGTTTCTTTCATGGATCCAGTGGATCTCCGGTATTCGACTGCGATGGGGCTGTAGTAGCCATGCATACACAAGGTTACCCAATCGATGACATGGGTAAAAGCTCCAGTATAATGGAATTTGGAGTAACATTTTCGGCTATACATAAGTACGTAAAAGAACAGAACATGCAGTTTGCAGAGTACTTATTTCCAAAGATTTTTTAGCTTTTTCTGTTTTATTTCACTTAAAATCGTCGGAATTGAAAAGCAAAGATTCTACATATATACTGGAATGCGAAGTAGGCTAGTCGAGAAGATAAATATTGTAGTTGGGTATGGTTGCTTCATGAATTGTATGGGTAGCTGTAAATTTATGTATTTAATTAGGCTCTTGCTGCAACGGAGCTCATACATCTTGTAAGCAAGCAGGGGCGCATGCAGGATTTTAAAAATTTTTTGGGGGACATGGTTAGCAATATAGTGGTTAAGATATTATAAGGTCACGTCAAAAGTGCGATTTGCCTCGATGTGTCGCACGGGTTGCCTCATGGAAATTTTTCGGAGATAGTCATTTCCAGTATTTTTGATGAAACCCATGGTTTACTGCACTCAAACGGATTTTTATTGAAAATCCAATGTAGTAAAAATTGTGTGAAGGTGTACAACTTTGGCGATAGGAATGTCGCTTTGCAGTCTGGTTTCCTCATTTTTAAAATAAAATTTCAGATCTTGTCGTAAGATTGTAGTAATTATTGCGGTTTTTGTTTAATTCATGACCTTTCATTGTACGTTACTTCAGTTAACGGCATGCAATTGACTCGTCAAAGTGAGACATCTAGCTCTTAACCACTTCATGGTAAATTGATTATGGCATTATGCGGGTTGCACGAACCTCTGGGCTCTTACCTTTGGTGAGCTCCTTGTTGCAGAAGAACTAAACCTGATAGAGCAGTTGAACATAATTACTATTTCAAATTAAGGCAGGGCTCGAAATATTGGCCTGCAAATCGCCAGAAGCAGGCTAAATTTCAGAAATGGCAGGTGAAAGTAATTTTTAACTGGCAGGCAAATTTGTAGGGGTTTATTTTACTTAATTGTTGATCGCATTTCATTGTCCACTGCTCATTTCCTCGCTAGCTTGCAGTCCAAATCGTGTAATGTTGACTCTCAGTTGTGCTTTAAATGAACTTTACGAGTGGTGGATAACTAACAAGCTGACACTTCATACACAGAAATGTGTTGTGATGCGCTTAACTAGAGGTGCCGTAACAGGCCCATTCATCTACATCTACATTTATGTCAGCAGAAACTATTTACAATTATCACGCTTATTCGCACCAAAGGGCTTTCGTTCGTTCTTTCTGTTCTCGAGAATTACTTTTATAACTTTTCATTCGATAACAATGAGTTTAAGGAGGAGAATATTGTAACATTTAAGAAATAGAAACTGCTTTGCCGTGTTTATATAACCTGATGGAAACACGAGGAGAAGGTTGAGAGAACATCATCCCGGTTTGAGCTACCAGGGATGAAATTTTCAGCCCGATTCACCGGGCTGAAAAATCCCATGTAATCGCATGAAAACATTTCAGCCCGTGCTGAAACGATGGTTAATACACATGGAAAGACGCAAATTACCAAAACAACAAAGGCTACCGAGAAGTTTCTGCATGCGTCGACTTCCGATTTCAGTTTCAGTCCGGGCTGAAATATCTAATTTAACTGGGGCTTTTTGCTGGGATGAATTTCAGGCCGGAATTACATTTTCCCATGTAATCAGCCTATATGTTGAAATAAAAAGCACAGAAGTGGCTTTTAGCACGTGAAATAATTTTCCAGATAAACAGCGAAAAACAGGCATTCGAGTGGACGGGGCTATTATGGTATTTTGAATAGTACGCTCGTGTTACCTCGTGTGTAGTTTCAGACGAGACCCTAGGTGACCAAAAGTTCATCCGAAATCATCAACCTCTAAAATTTAAGTGGCTTTTCAATTTATACTATTTAGAAACCGGCTTTTTTAATATTTTGAGATGCCAATTCCCTGCTTTTGGCCAGCCAATTTGAATCGACTTCATTCCTCTTACTAAGAAGTAGCAAGCCAAACTGCAGAAATAATTCCGGACGTTAAAAACGATTCTTTTAGGTTATCTTTAAAACTAGGAACGAAGAATCGGAGTATCAGGAATGGGATACGCAAAAGCCAGCAACAGGTCAACACAAAATTTTTAAAACCTGGATTATGAAAACCCGAAAATTTTAAATCTCAGAACTTAAAAAACTGGAATCTTTAAAACCAGGAACAAGAAAAGCCAGGACATGAAAAAACGGAATCTCTAAAGCCAAGAACATGAAAACCGAGAATCTACGAAACCAGGAACTTGAAAATTTGGAATCTTTAAAACAGGGGGCCATGAAAATCCGGAATCTTTACTGAAACTGGGAACATGAAAACCAGTATCATGAAAACCCAGAATTTTTATAACTGGAAACAGGAAAACGTAACATCTTTGAATGTCGGAATATTTAAAACCAGGAACAAAAATAGCTCGGAATTTTTAAAACCAGGAACGAGAAAATATGGAATAAGCTTTGCCTGGCAATCAACCCGCCAAAAAGGCTTATGAGCAAATATAGATCAAGGGCTAATTTTTTGGTCCTAGAGGAAACGGAAGGGGCGTGGTACGTTCTCACCTGCTCTTCCGAGGTCCTGTAGACATATGACCTACTGATACTGTGGCGGCATACCTTGAGAAAGCCACCGTGATGGCGGGCTACTGAACGACAAAGAAAACCTAAAAATAAAATAATTATATTCGTAAAATACCTGTTCTTGAACACGGCACTTCGACAGAAGTGGTAAAATGTACCTGGTTTGCCTTTCAGTTGACAGACGTTTTGAAGAAATACAGAATCAGAGAAGGGTGTTTTAGAGATGGTTACGCTGGAAAGTTTAATGGATGAGATGTGTGTAGTCATAAAAAAGCTCAAACGACAGCAGAAGAAACACGAGATTTTCTTATTGGACAAAGGTTGAACGTTTTAGTTCGAGTCCAGTGGCAGTGTTGTCATATCCCTAGTTAGGTAAAAGGCCAAATCGACCACCAAAAAAGACCAAGTCGAAGGGAAAAAAAATATTCACCAAAATTTGTGTCCTGCTGTTTCCTATGTGAATTTAATCATTCGTAAAGCTTCAAGAGCTTTACTTATAGTTGTGTATGCAGAAAAGTACTCAGAACCACATTAGTATAAGGATTCAGCGGGACTCGTACTGCAGGTGCCGAACGGTGAACGTGGATGGTGGTGTGTTCCGATAGCTGGACGTTTGGAGAACGAGGTTTGTTGGAAAGTAGATGCCGTCCTGAGCTGTCCACGTGTCGTAATGGTTTAATGCATGCTATTATCATAGTATATTTTAAAAAATACACACATACGTCATTAAAATTTTGCAAGTTTAAAGCAGTGAAGGACCTAAAAATTGAATAATAATTTAAAAATCGCTGAGAATATGACAAAATTACATAGATAGTAAACAGAAGACTTAAGTCAACAATCTTACATACATTTATGTGAGACATGCTTTGTAATTAATCATTGTATTTTAATTTACATTTGCAAATTCTCGGTAAAGTTGTGATCATTACATAAAATATAAAATTATATAATATATAATCCCGAGATATACATTTTAGAAATGTAGGAGTGTGGAGATACTGTATCTTAAAATGATAGATGAACGTTCGGTGAGCTGAGGTGCAACGAGCTAAGGTTTCCGCTTAGGTCGCACATATGTCAAACTTGCACCTCAGCTCACCATCTGAGTCTTGGCAGCTTAATGGTTAGACCGTCTCACCAGTCATCAGAAGGTTGCAGGTTCGATCTCCGTCTGGAGCTCAGAAATCGTTTTTCTGAGGACAGAGCTTGACGAACGTTTGTCTATCATTTCATCATATAATTCTGTTTAATATTATACGTTTAATGTAAAAATTAACTTTTGTACACTGGAACACCCAAGGGGAGCTTAGGAGACTTAAGTTCATCCCTTAGTAGCCACGAAAATTATTTCTATTTCCATCCACGAAAAAAACCAATTAAAAAACGTAACGTAAAATTAGAAACAAACGGTGAAAAGGGTACGATACATGTATCAGACCACTGTGAAATGCTGTAATTTTACTGTGACTCCACTAATGGGTTATGTACAAGGACTGTCAATTCATAATGACGGAAGTGGCCTTGTGGAGACTCCAAAATATAAAATATTTCTGAGCGAACATGCCTCCAAAACTTCCTAGTTGAGGTTTATTTGACCTTCTAGTCCCCGCTTATAAAAATCCTGAGTGCACCGTTACTTAAGTAATACCGTAATTTCTCTATTAAGCCCGTGGGGGTCTGCTTTTTTCAAGCGTCATTGAGGGGGGTTAATGGAGAGGGGGGCTTATTTCCAATGTATACAAAAACTGTTTGCATGTTTGATTTTTTTTTACCTTATATGCCATTTAAAAGTATTTAACATTTTAAACAAGATACAGTGACGTTGCTTAAGTGTAAGGTAATAATTAACAAGGCAATAACATAAATGTTTCTTGCATTGGTCTCTGACTGCTGGATTAAGGCCCTACACGATACTGGATAACATTTTTTTTACGTGAATAAGTTCGTATACCGGTGGTACGTTTTATTATTGTTATAAAAATACGTCTTTATTCAATAATATCAAGAATCTCGTCATCCTCATCTAAAGAAGATGAGGGACGTCTTCAAACATTTCTTCCTCTGAAAATTGGGCATCAAAAGGATCATCTTCATCGTCAAGCTGGGAAGCTTGCAATCTTTGCAAGAGGCTTTAGCATGGGCCATGTTTGATACACATTATCTGGTCATCTTCTGACCCATCCAGACTGATAGATGAAGCACATACTTTGAATGACTTTTTAATCATTTCCGCTGGCAACTTCTTCCAAGCCTCAAGCATCCATTCAATCATTTGCTGCCCGTGCCGTGATGGCCCTCGCATACTTCCTTGAGCGGTTAATTGATGATCTACCTTGGCAAGCCAGGTAGGCAACTACATCCCCCTGAGATATTCTTTTATTGGTTTGTTCCAGCTTACATTGGGAGCTTGGATAAAATTTGTGCACCCTCCGGGAACAATGACAGGGTCGACTTTACCTTTATTGAGCAATTCTTTAACACCAGGCGTCAAATGACAACTCAATGCATCCCATACCAACATGCGTCGTGAACCAAATGTAAACGTTCCAATAACTTCGAGGCAGTATTGCTCAGTTAAGTTCTCATCCGTCTAACCGTTGGCACTACTCGCTACAATACACCTGGCATTGTATTGTTCATTTTAGCGTTTTACGTCACGTTTCCCTCCCTTAGAAACAAGAAAGGTTTTTTCTTTCCGCCATCAGCCGTGGCAGTTAAGCAGACTGTAATCTTGGACTTTTCATGACCAGTAGTCTTCAAATTTACTGAGTGAGCTTCACGTTTCTCTACGGTAGTGTTTGATATCATGTAATTCCAGATTGCTGTTTCATCGATAACAATCATATTCTGTAATTCATAATTCATTCGTTTTCGTAGTCGTCTTACCTTCAGGATACATGCGCTTAGATTATCAATCACTTAATCTGGGGTTAATTATTAATTAATTAATTAATTTGCGTGAGACACGAAGACCTTTATCCCGTCTATCAAAGACCCATTCCAACAAGTTCTCCTCAATTTCTTCATCAGTCAGATGCCTTCCACCTCCGTCCAGTCGTTGTCTTTTAGCACCAGAACTCGTCTCCTTCATAAGTTTTTCTATCTTTTCGCGTTTTCTTATCCAGTCATGGACGCTATTTCGATCAACTCTATATCTTCGGGATGCGGCGTGATTGGAGTTGACTTTGGCGTATCGAATAACTTCTAACTTAAATTCGGCAGAGTACGAGCGCACTTTTTCTCCTGTGAAATGTTGTACCTAATTTATCTTCGGTCATTATTCAATTCCTGTAGGACTATTCTTTGGTCAAGTTCTTTACTGCTGCGTGAACGTTTCTTTACTGTATCTTCAAATCTACATACGTAAAATGCCTCTTGTCAACATTACTGGTGATTAATTTTCATTGCCTCGCGCATTAAAAGTAACAGAAGCGTTGCGTTTTCATGGTCAGTTTTCAGTAGCATGATATTGCAATCTATTTATTCCGTGTGCGCGATACGAATCTTACGCGACGTCACGCCAGTTACGGTAATAAAGAAAACGCTGTTGGCATTGCTGGAATAGTAAAATTCTAGTCGCTGTAATGGCAAGAAGTCAAGGAATACCCGTCGAGAAACTGTACTGTTGTAAGCAGTGGCGTAGCGAGTAGAAGTTTCATTGGGGGCGAATTCCCAAAATGCCGCCCTCCGGCATATTCCGTGGCCTGTGGGCGTGGCTTTTTAAAAAAATTTCGGAACATATTTGCAAAAACGAGGAAAAAAAAATTTCTATTTGATTGTTACAACTTACTTTTGATTGTTACACGACCTATACTGCATACTTTCTTAACACAATATGTATTCATGTCCAGGAAAGAAAACTTATGAAATGTCAACAAAACCTTTCTAAATAAAGCTATTTTTTATTATCTATTCAATCAGTTTAATGTTTGAGAAACTTATATATCCTTAATATATCCAAGATCTCACGTTTTTCAAACATTAAACTGCTTCAATCATTACTAAAATATAGTGGCTTCCGCTTAGGTCGCACATATATATCGAATTTGCACCTTAGCTCACCATCTGAGTCTCGGTAGCTCAATGGTTAGAGCGTCTCACCGGTCATCAGAAGGTTGCGGGTTCGATCCCCGTCTGGGGCTCAGAAATCATTTTCTGAGTATCAAGCTTGAAGATCGTTCATCTACCTTATCTATTCAATGTTATTGCAATTGATTGTTGGATTAAATAAACAACACCAAAGTTAACTATTGAAAGCACCTCTTGATTCTTCTGGCCTTCAGTAAAGTAAACTCGTTTATGACATTGTCAGTAATAAAGCAGTCCGTATCTCTTGACAGTCTATCATGCTGTTTTCAACTTAAGGGCTTTTGATTGGCTGCGCAATAGATTCACACGCGTGTCAAATTTCGATTTTAATATCGAATTATGATATAATACTTGTATTCGTAATCAATTCATAACATTGTCATCAGTAATCATTAACTTTGAATCACGCGAATGGTTTAAATTCTTTTATATTATTTACGTCTTCTAAGAGCTATCAGGCAAAAGCTAAACGCCAAAATCGGAAAATTATTATCATAGTTGTAACTTGTAAACAGAAAGCTCCATTGCGTTTCAAACATCAAACCCTAAGTGCTGCTCCAACCTAAAAGTGCCGCCCGCCAAAAATGTACCGCCTGGGGCAACTGCCCTCTTCGCCCCCCTCTCGCTACGCCACTGCACGCATATTAAGACAGGACAAAAAAAAGCCTAAAGATTGACCTCAGAATTTCTTAGTGAACGAAAAGAAGAAAATACGAGAGTAGAGAAGCAAACGTTTTGAACGACTCATGAGTGAAAACATTGACTCGTCATCTAAGAGCTATAATGTAAATTTTTGTAATTTACTTATCTTACACTCTCCCCCTCCTAAAATAAACGGTATCCTTGACATTTCTATTATCTTAGGGGGTTTAAATCAGTTCTTAACGTATTTTTAACAATTTTACTGACATCGGTTCTACTACTATAGAACCGTGGTTGGGTTGATCAGGCCCTCCCGCTGTCATATCTTCTCTCTAACATGCTAACTGATTTAAAAAAGTATCTTAGAATACTGCTGTTGAAAGTTAGGATGATGCAAATCCTTCAGGTGAAACTAATGTATCATAAAACCAAGGTTTTGTCTTTAGTGCAAACAAACAACAACATGGATAAATTTGTAGCTAGGCGTCCTCGTCCTACCACTGCATCAGTAATGTTGGATAGTTGTAGTTCCATGGATGCTGGGTGGGTATCGGGATTGGGTAGCGTTGTAGGTCTGGTTGGTGGTAAAAGAAGTGAGGTGTCTGTTGTTTGAACTGCGTAATCGTCGCTCCACAATATTAACAGGTTGGGTGTCCAGGTGCGTAGTACGTAAAACGTTGTGGCGCTTGTCTGTTTCTTTGGGGACGATCACCGGGGTTATGTTCAATCGTTTCTTCTGCCATTGTAGGTGCAGGTATGTCTTCATTCGTTTCTTCTCGTGTTTCTTCAGCTTGGTGTTCGTCTGGTACTTCTTCAGCTTGGGTTTCTTCCCGTTCTTCAGCCTGTTCCCGTCGTTCTCCAATAGGGTCGTCTAAAGCAGCTAGTTGATCGGCTTCGTTCGGAGTGTCTGGTTGTTGTTCAGCTGGCTGTGCTGTGTTCGTCGGACTTCCTCCGTCTTCAGTCAACTGTTCTTGTGGCCGATAAACAAAAGGAAGGAAATTCGTCATTGTCGTCAGATGAACTGTTACCACTGAGTGAGTCACGGACAGGCAGACGGTCCGGAACTTGGCATTGTCGAGTAGACGGCGGAGCTGATTCACTGGATAGATAGTCGCATGGGAGCAACATGTTGCGGTGTAATGTAAGTGGTTTGTTTTTCTTAGATTCCGACGTGACGTCATACACAGGGCTGTCTGGGCCTTTTCGTGATACCACTACGTGCACCTCATCCTCCCAAAAGGATCTCAACTTTCCAGGGCCTCCTCTTGGGGTCAGGTTCCGAACTAGGACCCGGTCCCCAGGTTTCAGGACCGTTGATCGGACTTTCTTGTCGTAGTGCTTTTTACCACGCATTGCATTCTTGCCTGCTAGGTTCGAGGCTTTGGCATAAGCTTTTTGCATTGCTGTTTTCCATTTAGAAACATATTGTGGGTAGCCGATAGTGCCATCTTTGTTCGTAAGGTTAAAGGCGAGGTCAATAGGCAATCGTGGGGAGTGGCCAAATAAGAGAAAGAACGGAGAGTAACCAGTGGCTTCATGTCGAGTACAGTTATACGCGTGTACAAGCTTGGAAACGTGGTCTTCCCAATGTGTTTTGTAGGTTTCAGGCAGAGTTCGGAGCATCCCAAGGAGTATTCTATTCATCCGCTCGACTTTCACGTTTCCTTGTGGGTGGTAGGGCGTTGTGCGTGAGTGATTCACTCAGGACAACTTCTCTAGCCTCTCAAACAAACCATTTTCAAATTCTTTGCCCATGTCATGGTGGATTTTCTCCGGAAACCCAAATCTAGGGATAAAGTCATTAAAAATTTTGTCGGCAGCCGTAGTGCCAGCTTTGCTCTTGATGGGATAGGCTTGAGCGTATCTAGTAAAGTGGTCTACAATAACCAAAATGTACCCGTAGCCTCCGTAACTGCGTTCAAGATGTACGTAGTCGATGGCGATTAGCTGGAAAGGAGAAGTTGTAATGATGGGCTGGAGTGGTTCACCAGTTGGGAGTGTGGGTCGTTTATGCTTTAGGCAGCGGCAAACGTGGTTGACAAAATGTTCGATATCCCTTCTCATGTATGGCCAGTAAAAACGTTCTCTCATATCCAAGGTGACCCATGTCTTCATGCAGTTCTTTGAACACTCGTCGATGGAATTCCTCTGGAAGGACCACTTGTGATCGGTGATACAGGATGCCAGTCTGGGGGTCAATTCGCAGTTTGGGCAGTTCGAACAGGAATCGTTTGACCTTTGATGTTTCACGTTGTCGTTCTTGGGGCGTCGGAATCTGCTGGGACCGGATAATCTCTTTAACACGGTTGACATTCCGGTCGCTATCCTGTGCCTGTACTATTTCTACCACTTTGATTTCACCACAGATGGGGTTGAGAGGAAGGAAAGCTTCATCGTCGTCCAACGTGTGTTGCTTGGTGGTAAAGGAAGTGAGCCAAATTGCTTCGCCATTACTGAGAGCACGAATTGATGTTATAGATGCGTCAAGTTCGTCCTGCGAAACCGTTTGAGTACACGATGCCATATACTTTTTGAAGCATACGAGCAATCTGGATAAATTGTCAGCATCTGTATTGCTTTGGCCAGGTCGATACTTGATGTCGAAATTGAAGTCCGAGAGTTCTCCGATCCACCGCAGCCCCGTAGCGTTCAGCTTTGCTGTTGTAAGGGCATAGGTGAGAGGATTGTTATCAGTAAACGCAGTGAACCTCGTAATCACGGAACTGCTCAGTCACAGCCCATTTCAGCGCGAGGAATTCGAGCTTCCCCGAGTGTAGGTGATAGTTCTTCTCCGCAGGGGCCAACGTTCTCGATGCATACTCGATAACTTTCAGTGTCCTAGATTGTTTTTGGTACAGCACTGCGCCAAGTCCGTCTTGTGAAGCGTCGGTGTAAACAATAAAGGGGTCACAGTATTGCGGGTAGGCGAGGATTGGTGGAGACGTTATTCGTTCGATGAGGATCTCCAGGGCGTCTGCGTGTTTCTGTGTCTACTGTACGGTTGATTTTGATGGCAGTTGACTGTTAAACTTCTTACTACGGTTGCTTTTCTCCGATGATAAATTCTTGCCTGGCGAGTTGTCCCCATTCAATAGGTCATATAGTGGCTTCGCGATTTTTGGGAAGTTCTCGATTGAACGTCGATAAACGCTAAGAAGGCCCATAACCTTGCGTATTTTACCTACAGTCTGTGGCTTGACTCCTCTCAGATTCGATACGGCTTCAGTCGCTTTGGGGTCCATTCGGTATCCGTTTGCCGAGATGATTCGTCCTAGGAATGACACTTCATTCTTAAACAAGTTACATTTCTTTGGTTTGAGATTGACACCGTGGCTTTTTAATCGTTGGAGAACCTGCTGTAGGTGTTCCACATGTTCGGTGAACGTCCTCGAGAAGACGATGACGTCGTCCAAATATGGTATACAGATGGTATCCCTCAGGTTCCCCAAACAGTTCTCCATAAACCTCTGAATATTAGCCGGGGCGTTAGTTAGTCCGAACGGGATTCTTATCCATTCATATAAACCCCAGGGGGTTATGAAAGCTGTGAGAGGCTGGCTGCGTCTGTCCATAAATCCTTGGTGGTACGCTTTGCCTTGGTCGAGTACGCTAAACCAGTGGTTTCCTCCTAAGTTGTCCAGTGTTTCCTGAATACGTGGTATTGGATGGCGGTCAGGGACAGTTTTCTGGTTCAAACTCCTGTAGTCAACACAGTCTCATTCCAACGTCTTTCTTTCGTACGCACACCACACTAATGGAGAACGACGACTTCGACTTTCGAATAAAATTTCCGTTCAGCAGGTCCTCGATGTAAGACTTCACTTCTCGGTATAAAGGTCGAGGAATTGGGAAGTAGTTCTTCTGTATTGGTTGATTGTCGGTCAGCTGGATGTCCCTTTGGAATTCTTCAATACACCCGATGTCGTCGTCGTCTTTAGCAAATGCATCTGTTTCCTTGTATAACATCTCGATTACCTCCCGTTGTTGGTCCGGTGTCAAGCCACTCAGATATACTTCCGGTGGTTTACATTCGCCACTTCGTGTGGGTGATGGTTCCATCGTGGTCTGTCCATCTTATTCTGGTTTCATTTCAGAGGCACCCATCCTTTCTCCATCAACTTCATTCTTTAGTTTGACTTCCAGTGGAGTTACAGAACGAACCAAGTGCAGGCGACCAAGAATCAGTCGACTAGGTAAGACAATGTCATGTGTAATATTTAACACTGGGATCTCTATAATGCTCGGCTTCCCTCGCTTTATTGTAGTCAAAGCTTCATGAACTGTTAGACCTGAAGGCCAGCTGGCTTGTTCATCAGGTTCAAACAGTGCCGGGCTGGTACGTTGTATCGGTCCAGTGTTAGCGCGACATGAAATGTTCACTGACTGACCTCTTGGGATAACAACCTTCCTTTTGGATGTTCTAACTGTGCAGAGACTGTCGATGGTAATACTGTTAATGAAGTTGATTAAGGCACTCGCATCAGTGTTGTTCTGGCTAAAACTCTTCTTTATCGCTGACAACACCTGCTCCGGGCAGTTGTCCTTTACGAACGGTTCAATTACGTTGTAACCAATGATAGGACAATCAAGTTGTTCTTTTGTAACTAAGAACGGTACTGTGATTTCTGTTGCTGTCTCGTCCAGGAATTTAAAGCTAACTCCCACCCATCCATTGCAGGGAATCTGAGTCCCATTTACAGCTTCTAACTTTAGGTCTGATCCAACTTCCAAAAGTTCATGGATGTCTTTAACCGGAAGATCAGGGAACTTGCCTTACAAAAGTTTCTCTGTAGTATAGAAACCCGGGCTCCTGTGTCCCAAAGTACTTCAGTTTCCTTACCATTTAGTTGACATCTCACTTGGCACTTTTCCCCAAGTAACTTGGCAATGGTAATCCTCTGTTTTGAAGTAAGGTGACTAACGAAAACGTTTGTATCAGCTGAATCTCCCAAACCAGGTTCTTTAGGTGTTGAAAGGTTCTTGATAGCCACACAGAGGGTCTTGTTTTCACTCCAATGTTTCGTCTGACAATGCTGTGAACAGTAACGCCCCATCTTATATCCTGAACATATCTTGAATTCACCTGTCATCGTTTCTTTCTTTGAGCAATTGTTACAATAGTGGGACTTCACTTCTTTCTTTAGTTGGGCTACTCCCTGTCCCTTGGGAGCAGCCCTTTGCGGTTTCCCTGATTCTTGTATTTAAGCTGGCAATGGCAGGCAATGTGGTTGGAACCACTACAGAGGAAGCAATGAGCACATGTGTCAGAAACACCTTTCTCTTGACATCCCTTACACCCACACTTTGGTTGACCCGCAGGTTTACCGTCTTGCTTGATATGAGCTGGTTCCTGCACTTTGGTGACTGAATCACGGAATGTATTCATCTCGGTCCTCATTGTAGCCAAATCACATTGCACTGTTTTTAAAGCAGCCAATATTCGTCCTTCCTTTCTCTTTTCCTTGGTTTTTTCGTTGACCATCTCCAAGGCTGATACACTTGCTGGTTTTGTCCTGCCAGAGAAACTGAATTTATTGATTCTTTCTGTCTCTGCAGACATGGCCATGTTCATGGCTTCAATTAGGTCTTCATCGGAAATCCTGGGGTTCTTGAGGGTAGGTCTCATCTTCGGCCGAATGGTCTCATCAATCAGCAGACTGAAAAGTAGCAAAACCCAATGTTTACGGCAGAGTCATCATTAGGCTTTTTAGCTCTTTAACCGATTTTAAGTTCTTCAACCTTGGAGTACTCAACGTTTTATAATTTTTACAGTTTATATTAATATACTGTATTGCAAATATCGTTATGGAAAAATTGCTTTGTAAGTATGCATAGTTTAACAGCCCTTTAGCAGAAAAGACATCGTTTGTTGGGCCAACTTTCGATTGTGGGCTCTTCATGATTTAACTGTGCGTAATATCATGTGTTATACCGTCCGCATTTTTAAAATTCGTAAATCGTTTTCACAAAATCCATAATACTGCATGTGATTTGAATTGTGGATGGTGATACGTTATCTCTCTTTTGATAGTAAATTTGTAAGACTGGAGTCGAGTCCTAAACGCGTTATGGATTTTTTTTTTGTTTCCTTCTAGATCTGTCAGCATTGGTTATCTCAATGTTTCTGGAATTATTTTGATTGGGAAAATATTTGTGCATATGTCCTTATTTGTTTAGTAATGAGCATTGATTATCAGGTGACTCTGTGCATTGTAGAACTAGCAGTGTTTTATGGAATAATTTTGTTTGATTTATTTCCGACATTTGTATTGTATCGTTTGTTTTTTGATTTATTTTGTTTGTTTTGTTATACTTTCTTTTCTTTTGTTATTGTTATATTCTGTTTCGTTTTCTTTAATTTTAGTCTTTCAGACACATCTACTCTAAATTCAGTTGTTATCTCTCAGCCCGTAATGGCTGTAAGGAAGAAAGGTTACTAATCACACAAGACATCCATTTGCATTAATCCGTTTGCATAATATTTTAGTCATCTAAGTCCTTGGACTAGCGACGAATTTTCATTTTGATTTATTAATTTACTGATTTTCCTTGTCCTTTTCTTACATGTCAATTTTCCTTTTCTTACATGTCAATTTCATGTATGCAGGTACACAGGTATCCATGTGCGCTTGTACTGATGTACGTATTTACGTACGGTTGTTTGTTTCTCCCTTCACAACATGTAACATATTTGAAAGAACTTTGTGCCCTTTTTCGTCAGTTTCGTGGAAATTGAGTCGTCGTCGATGACGTGTGATTGGAGTGTCTTAGTAGTTATGGTAAATTTCGATTTCTACTCACAGTTGGGTGGTGAGTGATGCTTTACTCAGAAACGAACTTATGATTGTGACCGAAACGTCTCTATGTATTCGTTGATGTATTTCTTGTTGGTTAACTGATTTATTAGTCAGTAGATCGATCGGTTAGTTTGTTGTCTATTTGTTTGTTTGTTTATTCCTTTCTTCCCTCCTTCTTTCCTTCCTTCCTTCCTTCCATCCTTCCTTCTATCCTTCCTTCCGTCTTTCCTTCCTTCCTTCCTTTTCCATCGTTCCTTTTATCATTCCTTCATTCCTTTCTTCCATCCTTCCTTCCTTTCTTCCAGTGCTCCGCACGTTTGTTTGTTTGTGTGTATTTGTGCGACGGAAGGATGTTGGTGCCCATAAATGTACCCTTGCAAGTAAAACGCGCCCCAGGGTTAACAAGATGGTTAGATTTTTCTTATAATGATTTGTTATTGTCACCCATAGGTTTACTTTTGTGTTGCTGTTCTACGACATTTACAAAAGAACATTCTTCTTGAAACGCAACATCAGAGTTTACTTCTGTCCTTAAAGATAGAGAAGACCCGAATGAAACCATTTATACATATTTTTCTAACCATGTAGACTGAAGGTCGAAGTTGAAATTCGGACAAACGTTCCAGCACGATAACTTCATCCCGCAAAGGTCACTTAAATTCACCTCATTCAAGTGCCATTGCGAGCAGAACTCGAAAAGGCCTGTGCAGGTTTCGAAAGCAAAAGTTTCTAAATCAAAACGTTCTGAAATGATGTTTACGCCATTAAAAGTGACATAGATTATTCAAAAAGTCGCTTAAATAGATTATTAGCTACCAAAGTAGTTAAATTTTTTGAAAAGAAATACACCACATTTTTTCAAAAAGAACAAAACCGTTAAAACACAAAATGCAATCAATTTTGGTCTTCTAATTTTTGCATCTCCAGAAAATTATATTTATATGAAAATAGGATTTGCTCTTCTTTAAATGTTTGCAGGTGACGTAAATAATTTTAATCATAGTGTAATACACGTGATATGATTACTTGCGAGGTGTTCGTCCCGTTACCACCGGATTTAGATAAAATACTAAGTGAACAAGACTGAAAGGTGTCAAAAGGACGAAAGGTCCATCAGTTTACAAGATGTTTCCACCAGTGTCGTAGCCAGTAGGGGGTAGGGGAAGCCGTTTGCTCTCAGAAAGATGGAGAGGGACATAGTCGAGACGAAAAGGAGAACATCGAGGAAAGGTGCTGGGAAGAAAAAAAGAGTCGGAGGGAAGCACAAAGATGGAAACGGGAAAATGTTGGGCAAGGAAGTCAAACATTGCAGTCATGACGCTACCAATTACGGTCACAACTACATTAAATATAGGATGCTGACATTGTATAAGACAGAGTCTATACGCTCCTTGTTCACGTACCACCGCGATCTGGTCCATAGACAGGATAATTCTCGGGCCAGATATAAATTATCTTACTTAACCTGTTTATGTAAACCTGACACAGGAATAAATTTTTACCCCCGCGGAAAACCAAGGCTG
Source organism: Heliopora coerulea (assembly GCA_030142905.1). Taxonomy (NCBI): domain Eukaryota; kingdom Metazoa; phylum Cnidaria; class Anthozoa; order Scleralcyonacea; family Helioporidae; genus Heliopora; species Heliopora coerulea. The sequence goes on from JASJOG010000014.1 coordinate 2,717,747, forward strand.
GCTACGCCAGTGGTTTCCACAAAAGTTATAATTTAACGTCAACTAATATTCAATTGACGGAAGTCAGTTCATCATCAACAATGATTTGCAAGGAAGTATAAAATATTACGATAGCGAAGAACGTGCAGTGGAGGCTAGATGAAACCTTGGTTGGACATACTGGTGTTACATTGCCGAAGTGTTTTATTTTTCTCTTTGTTTTCTGTACTGACCTGTTTCATAATTCATGTTAGGGTAAGATGTACAAATTTTGTGGTAGATTAAGTGCCTAAGATGGGATAGTCATGCATAAAAAGCTTTAATACAAATTACTTAATGAAACTGATGAAATAACTGATGCTTTTATCTACGAACTAATATCTGTACCTTCAGTAAATACCACTCAATGCAGTATGTAATTTTTTGTGTTGGACGAATAGATTTTAACGGCAGACATATTAGAAAGCTTGCATAATTATGGTTTGATTATTACTGATGAACCATGCAATTTTTTCATAATATCGTTAATCCATAATTCAGTTAATCCATCATTATTCTCAAATATTTAGAGTTTATTTGGTAATTATTTCAGGAACGGCCGATATACGATTTTCAAGTTTCAGAACACGTGGAGTTTATGGTGGACTTAGAACCGCGTTATCGTTCAACGATTTTGAAAGATCTACAAAACATAACAAAAGCGTGACTTTTCACGGCCCTTTACGTGCTAATATCGAACTTTACGTGACTTCCATATATAAATGACGGATTCATGGCTATTTAATTGGAATACCAGATAGCAGTTGATGATAGTAAGCGACAGTGTACTACAACGGCGCACCTTTTAGTCTAGTCTGTTGATAAGTAGAATCTGGTTCGCAAGTAAGGGCAGCCTCATAGTATCATTCTTCGTAATTTTCAAATTCTTGAAAGGCTGTTCACAAGTGACAAGAAATCTATTGTCTGTGTACCGCTACCTTTCCTACAATTAATTTGGTTGTGGCATCGTCTCAGTTAATAAGTCTATTTTAATCTCTGCAAAATAAGACACAAAGTTACAATTTATATCAAATTTTAATGTATAGCTTCATGTATATACTTTAAAGTATTTTGCTTGTGTTTTAAGACATGTGTAAAATAATGTGTACAAATGTAAATAAATGTTATGTTTTTCTAATGCAAGATGAATCCAGAAGCGTCGTGCAAGGAGAGAAATATGTGGGACCCAGGACTATTTTTTTGGGGAGGGATATTTTATTTTTATGAAGGCAAATGTGCCTAAACAAGTCGAAACATGTCAAAGTGATAATAAAAATCTGGGAGAAATTACTGTAGGCAACTTAGTGATGCAAGAAGGAAACAAATCCGAAAAGTATCTTGTTGCAAATCCAAGATGTAAGTTAAAGAACTAGACAATACAACGATTTAAGTTATATTTCGACTCTTTTTCAAAGTCATCGTCAGACTTAACTAAATACAAACACTCTCAGACCCTTGCATATTCATGTTGAATGACACCTGTCATCATCAACTGAAGTAACAGTAAGAAGCCTTTGCGATTGACATCGTAGAACCCGCTGATGAGCTGTCTATCAGGTATGATTTATCATGGAAAAAGTTTCAGTCCCTTAGGTGCTTTGAGGCCGTTGTTTAGTTCAGGCCAATTAAATTTTGATAGTTTTACATTTAACTTAGTGAGACCATTTTATTTAAACTAACCAAACGTACACGTTTTGCAGGCAAGTGTGCAACGTTCTTTACCTCGCAATATTTCAAGAATTAATAGCAACAAAATTTTTTGCGTTCTGAAAATAAACTTATCGTCAAAAATTTGGTGGAGTGGAGGTGCTCCCAGGCCTCTTAGTCACAACGCCACCGCATATTGGTTTTTTGGTTTTTTTAGTATGAGGTTTTAGAAAACAAAAAAGAAAAGGAAGGTATTAATAATGAGAAAAACGTGGACGATAATGACATGGTTTTGCATAAACAAATAATCTACTGTTGATTGCAATCTGTAGTTACTGTCTGTGTCCATCAAGCACTGAGGATAGCATCCATTTGCCCAACCCGTGGCTCTTGAAAAAATATTTTCTGAATGACAGGAACCCGACCGGTGGCTTTTGATGAGCGTTGAAACGCCCCAAACACTATAGTTACAAAGACATATGGAGAGCTAGGTTAGTGACACTGGCATATTTAAGATTCTATATAGTACTCTTTTACGACAAAATGAGAGAAAATTGGTATGTTTATAAGTGTTTTCGCTCATTTCGTTTACATTGTCGCCCGATTCCAGCAGAAGTGCTTGTCCTACGTGGTTTCTCGTACTTTAGATTAGAAACTTACCCTAGCCAAATTCCCGTTCGTTCAAAATTAACTAGTTGAAATAAAGGCCTTCAGTGACAATCTCCAATCGATACCGGCAATATCCCCAGTTACTGCGACGTAGATATAATCTATGGAGGTTGCTCTCGTATTTATTTACATATATATAAGTACTTGCACAAGCGTATCTATGAATGCGATATAAAAAACCGTTGGTAATTCTTAATACTTTTCAGCCGCTATTAGTCTTGAAATACTAGTCTTCATCAAATTCATCGACTGGTGTTACTGGCCTCCATTTTCGTCTTCTTTGCTCTTTGTAGAACGACAAAACAGTTAAGACGCAGTAGATCTAAAAGAAATACATGTAGTATGTGTAAGATACCGTTGATTAGGTGGCGGGTCCAGTGCGGTTACCGTTGCATCTGTCGTTGTAATAATAATGATCTTTATCATTATACATTCATACTTCATTCTTGTTTCTTATTGATCGACATTCACCTGTTAATTCTCAATGTCTGAAAGGCGTGACGTCATTTCCACCGAATATCGGTAATTAGCATACACCTCGCCGGTGAACAGTGTTTTTGGCGGATTTTGATTGGTTCCTCTATCTCGGAATATCCTGCACTATTCACCTCCGAGTAAACAGGGTTAGCGCCAGAGGGGGGGGGGGGGGGGGGGGGCAGTGGGCTACAGTCCCCTGTCTGGGAAAATTGAACAATTCGTCGGGGACGACATACGTGGGGGAAACTCTAAATATTCGTGTTTGTTTTCTCAAACTGGTAAAAGGAAAAACGAATTATCTGCCTTAAATGTGAATAATAAAAGCAGGGAAGAATTTTTACGAGAAAATCAGGGGTAATGACGTGAAAACGAACGAAAAAGCAAACTGACACTGATGTGGCTGGGCAAGCTGGCCTAAAGCCATAATTATCGGTACCACCTTTATTGTTTTGTGGCTTTGCGAGTTTAAAATACTACGGACTACTCAAACGCGACTTCAGACTTCACTTTGTGCCTACGAATTGTTCATTTATCCGTGCATATACATTCATTTCCAAAAAAATAATGCATTTTCCTGCACCTAAACCTCAGCCCCCCTGTCGGGGACTTTAGCCCCTGCATCAGGGAATTTCTGGCGCCATCCCTGAGAGTAAAACAAGATGGCGTTCAGTTTTCTTTCTTTCAGTTTTCGATGTCCCATACAATACCAAAAAAGCAACGAAATTTGGCAATTAAGTATTCAAAGATACGTATTTCTTTTACTTTTTAGTAATAAATGAACTCTGGATGAGTTCAAAATGTTTTGTTTACAAATGATGCGTGGGCGACAAGTCGACTGAGTTCGGTAAAATTGTTTTAAAAATTTGAGGAAAAAATAAATGTGAAAACAATTATGCGAGGTAAATGCTAAAACAATTATTCACCTTATTAGACGAAACTGTCCCAAATAAACTATTGGACACTAACGACGTAACCACCTCAAGGCCTCGAAAATTACAAAACAGCATAAATGGCCTGCAGCAGTTTGGAAAGTTAATCGCACGAGTCTTTTTACTGCAAATCTTTTCTTGCATCTGTCGCTGTTTTGAATGCATAATAAAACAGTTGTTGGATACGGGTTACGCATAATATCAAGAATTATCAAGACCTCCGGTCAATGTTATCCGCCTCGACCGAAACTGACCTCGGTCTGGATAACTCTTGATATCATGCTCAGCCTCATCCAATAATTGTTTATTATTGTTGTACTTGTTGATATGTTTGTTGCTGAGGTTGTTGTTGTTATTGTTGTTTCAAGTCAAGTTGTTACTGCTGTTACTGTTGCCTCTGTTGTTTGTTCCTTTTATACCGTTGTTGTCGCTGTTGCCGTAGAACACTCTTTGGTAACAACATTTAACAAAGCATAGTTAATTGTAAAACGAAATATTCAGGTTTAATTAACATTATGCGACTAATGTCGGATATTGCTTAATTAATCGTGATTACCAAGGTTTATTATATATTTGGAGAACGGTTGTAATATAGATGTTGAATACTGTGTTGACAACTTTTCAAAAAAGGCAAAGTAATACAACTGAGCAGGGACTATATATACAATATATTCTAAGAAAATCTCAATAGTGCACATTTAGGGACACGTATCAAGGTTAGCAGGCATGCGTACATTAGCAGTTCCACCTGACATTTAACCAATTATCATAAAAAGCCTAAGTTTTAAAATCGTAAGAAAACATTCTTAATTAACAACGTTTACCAAACTGTCTTGTTTGACAAAACTGATACAACCTTTAAAGTTAATACAATTTATTAAAGATTGTCCAAAGTCCTAACGAACATAAATAGCTATCAAAGAGCCGTTCAACTCCCTGTCCGCTAAGAAAACTAATTATCCTGCTTCAATCCTCCAACTTTCTTAAAAATCTTAGAATTCCAATTTTGCTCGACCTTAAATTCAATACTGCACACTTTTCAATCAATACTCCACAATGTGTGCTGTACTGCTCACTAAAGTAGGCCATGCAACTGAGAGTAGTAATTATCTAAGCTAGAAACTTATCTCACTGTTCAACTTTCAAAATTCTGTATGTGTTCAAAATACTATTGCAAAGGCAACACTTTGCCCTCAACTATTTTGAGACATTGAATAGAGGTCGAAAGAAGAATCAAACCAAGGTCTACCAACTCCAAGTTTAGTGTGGTGTTCGCTAAACGATATATGTATAATTTAATATCAGCAGGAAGGCTCTCTCACCTAAGTGATTTTCAGAGAGGCCGTGTATGGAATTATGTAACAACATATTAACAGGTTAAAGTACCTCAGATACGATAATACTTTTTTCTATAATTTATGTTACATGATATCTTTTCACGTTAATAATTGATCATATTAGTCGAAAAAATGAAATTGAAACAATCCTTCTTGACTATTTTCTCGAAAGTTTTGGAAATTTCGTTCTTTAAACGAACTGCGATTTCACAACCTCGTGAAGTTTCAGTCTTAACGTAACATCTGTGGTTTGTTATTGCTTACTTGTCTTTGTGTTCGTTTCTTCGAAGACGTTTCGAAATCTCCAACATTTATAAAAGTTTTCCTCGAATGTCTATGCATTCATATCAACTAGCAATATCAACGCGTTTTCTTCGCGTTCTTAGTCCTTGACATCACTGTCTTAAGTAGGAAGCTCACCAAATTTTACTTTACAGGATCGAAAAAAGGAGAGTTTTCAAGTTCGTAGAACACTTGTAAGAATTTCATGCTGTCCAAGGAAAATGTGAAAATGTTGAATGCCAAAATTGATCGCTGTGACTCTTTAACCCTTGCCAGTCCGAGACGGTCACCTCGATTAGTGAAATCTTTCTGTTTTAGGCAGAGTAAAATTAAAAGACGGATACGGACCCGAAATCATCTTAAAATGAATTGGAAGTGAACATTTAAATAAATAAAAAATAGGTAAATAAATAAAAAGATAATAAATAAATAAATAAATAACCGCAAAGAACCATTTGAGATCTTTAAATGCCAATGAAAGTAAAATTAAAATGTCGCATAAGGATTAGTTTGCAGCAGCAGGCTAGCAGGTTATTCAAGCAAAAAAGAGTTCAGGATGTTTTGCTTTTTGTTTTTTTCAATATAACAAGGAGGAATTGAAACTTCACAAGAGAAATGTATATATTGATTTATCAGAAGATCTATTTTACATAAGTGCAGTACATTTCTAAGACTTAAGTATAAACAATATTTATTATAGGCCATCTTCGAGTCGCCCAACAACACCTTTCATTTAAAAATGACTTTCATTCACATGCAAATAAAACTCACTTTCATGTCGCAAAGAAATGAAACGTATTGGACTGAGCCCCGTTTTAGAGCAGAAGGAAAGGGCAATTTGCAGAATAGTTTAATTTTAAATTAAAAATAGATTTAAAACATTAAATTGAAAAAAGTAAATAATTGGAGTGCTGGTGGCACGGTGGTAGTGCACGTGTCTCTCACCACTGTGACCAGGGTTCGATTCCGGCTCCGTGCAGTTATCTGATTAAAGCTACCTTTTGTTACATGTAAGAAGAGTGTTGTCCAGTTTGTCTCTACCAAGCATCGCAGGTTTTCTCCGGGTACTCCGGTTCCCCCCTGTAATAACATTGGACCCATGAGGGGCATAGAGGACCCATGGACCTCTAGCATGGACAGCTCATATAGCAGATAGGGTTATCCAGTATAAATAAAAGCACTTTACCTTTACCTTTATTAATTTTATTAATTTATAGAATATTCTTAGATGAGAATTAGAATGTCACTTACGTTAATGAGGAAAATAATCATATCTGGAATCCACACGGAACTGTGTATCTGTCAAATTATACAGGACGTTTCAACCAAAGTTTAAACTTTACAACTGAGAACAACGCACGATTCTGCTTGATTCTAAGTGATTACTAACTGAAAGCATTTGGAAACTAAACTTAAAAAGAATATAATTTTATAAATAACAATACTAAGAACGGCTGTCCACAACACCAGAATTTTCTGGCAACACGATATATAATGATACAAACGATATGTGTAGATAAATTCGTGATAATATGCTGGGACCTAAACTGTTAATCACATTCGTTCGTCGTACACTGGCAATTATTTTCACTGACCTGAAGTTGCATGTTGCGTATTGGTGAACGTGTCCATGCTCTAGGGCATTGAACGTTGGCCAAACTTGCCAACAATTAGGCGCACGCTTATCAGATAAAACAAGGATTTCACCCTCGACTGCAAACTCCCCTCCCACCAATTTCTTTTCCCTCACCCTCATGACCGATCAGGCATAAATTATTAAATATTTGTTGTCGTAGTGAAATTCTAAGACATATTCCAAGCGCAATCACTAAATATTAACCTGATCATGCTCGATATATTCTTCGAATAATGAGAAATACGGAAAAGCAAGTTTCGCATTTTAGTAATAATGATAGTTAAATGGAATTTAACGGCACAGTGCACCCTAAAAGAAAAAAAGGACTTTTACTGCATTAGGGAGATCGAAATAACGAGCAATTCAGTTGCGCGAAGTTATATTTTGACCGACATCCAATTGATTCAGTATGCTCGCGTTACGCTTTTAGTCAATAACCTGTGTTTCATTCATTCATATCATTTTTATCATCTGTATGATGTTCCGCAAAAGAATTTTTGAATTATCACGCACAGTAAATTAACCCTTCAAATCGGTGTGCAAAGTACGTTAGTATGCTATTAAAACAAGCTTATTTTGACAAAGCCAGGTTAGCCACTCAACAAATTCTGTGTCCATTTCTGGTCGCAAAAATGTTGTAAAATACTTGAGTAAAAGTTCTCAAGGTACGAAAATTCTCTAGTTTGGTTTCTTTTCTGTTCGGCGAATTGTCGTATCAAGACCTCAGAATCTTACTTTCTGATTTTTTACTATTAAACTTACAACTAACTAATACCAAAATTTGACCTAAAAATGAAAAAAAATTTGTTTTCTTCGACTTGTTGCCCTATGCTTAATATTTGTTGAAAATCGCTCTTAAAAGTTTTCTGTCTGAGACGTCTCCCCTTGACGAGCAAAACGTTTGTTGTTAGCCAGAGCAAAACTAATAAGTCGGGTACGGACCGAAAAGGGTTAAACCTTCGGTTAAAGCGTGGTAAGGGGGTGAGAATGTGAAAAGAATAAAGATGGTTTATAGAAATAAGTACGCTGCATGAAATTATTATTCATTACCTTAACATCTTTAGCAACATAAAATAACAGGGTACTTATGTCAAATACTTCATAAGTCAAAACTCCAAGAGCATAAGGTAACACCAATTTACGACGGTCCTTAAATTCAAAAGAATAGAATTTAATAAAAGCTTCATTAAAATTTATTCTTATTTGTCATTCATTAAGACTGTTAACCTAGGCTAAATGGGTGGAGTAACTTGGTATCACAATTACGAAGGACATGATGAACCCACGATATCGTTTACCAGTGCCTTAGCCATATTTTTCAGCGTTGTTGAAAAAAAAACCGCATTGATAGAACGGCTTTGTTCACCAGTATTAAGTTCGTTGATTAATCTTGTTGACAACTGACGGCTGTAGAACGCTTTGCGAGATTGTTATCGTGACATAAAAACTTTGTTACAACATTGCTCAGAAGTAGTAGCACCATATTCTTCACGGAGTGCAGTATTCTGAGTGCACGGCCCACATTTCAGTTTTGCTAGCTGGAAATGTCCTGGCCACCTGTGGCAAAATGAAAAATTTGTTCAAAACGGAGGGCATGGGACGCTTCTGTTTTCTGGTGTTATATACTTAGACATTTGAGGTTTTATTTCGTTTAATCTAGAATGAGATTTTTTTCTTAGTGAATAAACAAAACAATAGAAATTAATTTGGTAATGGTTCGACTCTGCTACAAAGTTCAATGTATTTGATCAGATGACTTTATAAAAGGGTCGAAATATTACCATTTCAATTTGTATCGTCTTGTTTATTAAGTCACATCTTGGGTCTTCGAGTTGATGATTTTGTGTTTACGTTTTATTCTATACTTCCTGAATATGTCGGCTGGTAATGGCTTTTGGTGTATATTCACGGTATTTGAAATTTATGGCTATTGTTGTCCAGTAGCCAAGGAGAGCAAAGGGAGCGATCGTTCCTCCGAAAATAGTCTGAAGGTCATCAGGGCCGTAGCTAGCTGGGGGGCAACGGGGCAGTTGCATCCCCCCAAAAAATTCACTTGGTACGTTCATAGGTAACTGAAATAAACAATTTTAAAACTCGTTAATTAATTGATAAGTTAATTAGTTTAAGGATAATAATTTTAAGTGTTTTGTATGATCACTTTTTACGACATTTAACCACTGACAGCCACCGAGATGAAACATCAGCCAAAATCAAAGCACATCAAACATGAAGTGACACCTCGGACAATGATAAGGCCTCTAATGCTCTATGGATCATGTGTATGGAGCTCAACATCATGCGATAATATAGACCGTGTTTACAAACTTTAAAAGCGGGCTGCACGTGTGATACTTGATGCTGATAGGGAAAAGAGAACTACAAGTCTTCTAAATCAACTTGATTGGTTACCGTTTAAACAGGAAATAATAATGCAGAAGTGCTGCTTAATATTTAAGCAAATTACTGGTGATTCTCCAAGCTACATGACGGACTTATTTGTTAGAAATTCAGATGTACATAATAGGGCTAGCCGTCATGGTTACTGTAATCTAGTATGTCCACGCTACAATAGAGAAACAGAGGGAGGAAGGACTTTTCAAATAAGTAGTATAAAATTATGGAATAGTATCCCAATTGATGTGCGTAAGAAAGAAACAGTTAGTTCTTTTAAAGTAGCGCTATCAAAACACCTGAAGTCAATGTAAATAGGCTTTTTTCTTTTATTAGTTCTTATATAAACTTAATATGACCTTTCTATATATTCTTAGTTTAGTTTTAAACTAAATTCCAATTTTTAGTTTTGTAATTATTTCATGTAACTTGAGGGCCACAGGTTTGTCAGTGTTTACTGTTACGTGCTACCCTCTTTAAATAAAGTTGATAATAATAATAATTATCGCTGAGTGGCATGGCACTAAACTTTTTTTCTAAACCAGTTCAACGTAAGTCGTGATCAGTGACAACTGACGTAATAACTATAATCCATTATGAATACTTTGTTTATCCGAGGTGCAGTGTATAAGGCCAGTAAACATCATGTTTAACGTAATCTTATAGAAGCCCTTAACGTAAATGATAAACACTATCCATTGACTGTTCACGTCCTTTGTCCCCCAATCAAAAAATCCTAGCTACGGCCCTGGTCATTCTCCTAAAGCAGACAAACCCTATGAGAAATGTATTCGGGGAGTGTAAAGTTCAGGGAACATAATTTTGGACTGCCGCATATAACGTAGTGTTTGCCTCCGCCAAAGATAACGGCTGTTTCTTTTTTGGCTATCTCAAACTTTGGTGAGCGAGTTTCCACGACGCCCAGCCAACAAAGGACCCAAGAACCTACGAGTTAACGTTGTTATTCGTTGTCCTTTTGGTTGGAAGATTATAATGTTGAGAGCGAAATTCCAGTTAGTTGTGGGCAATTGGACTTAGTGGCCGCAGTAAGGGGGAGCATGGGGGACATTTGCCCCCCTCGTGAAAATTTTCCCCCTAACTTCCCTACCAAACTGGTGATGAAAGTGTAAGACTTGTCAATCTTAGTCGCAATTTATCCGTGGGAAATGCGTTTTGAATAAAAAATTAGGGATATTATTGCAGTGTTGTGATATTTTCCTGGAGGTTTTGCCTCCGCTTAGAAATTCTGTTGGCCACATTTCCCCCACAGACCAGGACGTCTGGCACCGCCAGTGATTAGACAAGTCTAGAGAAGCCGAGAGTGGACAAATACATTGAATCTGATAGTTCGCTTTTCTCATAAAGTATTCATAGAGTACATTTTTGCTTACCTTGACAACCGCAACATCAAGAAGTATTGAGAGAATTGCCAAAATTACACCGCATGCAATCTCCACTAGTGCCAGAATTTTTGCACCTAGCAGGGATTTTAGAAAGGTAAGTTAGCGAAGTAGTTGCAAACTTGAGGTAGGCTGTTCAACAAGTGATTGATTTAATCCTGAATAACCAATGTGAAGAAAGTTATGGAAATTGTATTGAGAAAAGTTGAGATTTCTTTGGATCTTAGAAAAGCATCAGAGTAAGGAGGAAACCAGATCGTGAAACTCGGCGAACGTCTTTGTTCGGTGATATTGTTGCCTTCCGTGCTTGGCTACACTTAATACGTGTAATTAAAAATAATTATTATATGACTGGCGCTACTTCCAGTGAAATGGAGCGTTCTGATTGGCTGAGACGCTCTGACTGGCAGTCAATACTTTCCCGTAATGGACCGGTCCATTACGGAATCTGGTTTGCATCAGCAAATGTTTAGAGCTTGTTTTTGCCAACGGCTTCGTGTTTTTTTATTTATTCGTCTGCTTTTCTGATTAAAGTCATCGTGCAAAAGATTTAACCAAGTCATAAGCGGTTTGTTTTTGGTTAATCCTTGGTAAAACGTAGCTGAACCTCGTTTGTTTGTCTTCAAAGCAACTGGAAAATTTTCCTGCCAAAACTTGCCGCCGTGTAAGAAAAACTTACGGCACAAAAAAACTCAACTTAAGCAGCATTTTTTTTCGTTGACATGTCTAAATTATTGGCTTTTAATCGTGAATCTGAAGCAAATTGATATTTCTTTGTGTTCTGTGTCTGCAAAAACGCTTGACAACTAAATCTTAAGCTTTGTCACGCTATACGAATATAATATATTTTTATCTGTATATTTTGCTTGTTTAAAACAAGCCATATAATAAACCTCTTATTGACCTCGTCTGCTTGGTCATTACGGTAAAATATCAGACAGGGCTCTTTGATGTAGAGACCTCGCCCTCCGGGCTTGGTCCGAACTGTCAAGACCCCGGTCTAATATTTTCTCGTAATGACCGCGCGCTCGGTTAATAAGAAGTTCTTATTGATTGAGTTAATCAATCATTTGAAACCCTTAGGCTCAAATACTCAACTGTACCTTTAAACAAATGATTCGTTGAGCAAAACTGTTAAAGGGGCCCTTCAAACACAAACTGCAATGAAAATAACTCAGTGACGTAACTGCAGGGAGGTCTGGCCACCCAACCAAAATTATTGTGCTGTTTAGTCAAAATCAAATAAGACATTTTTACGAGATCAAAAGATTATCATTGACATGTACCCTCGGAATCTATTCTTCTGAATGTAGTACCCCCTAAAAGGCAGCGAGCCAATTTGAAGATATTAGGTAAACAAAAGCGACTGATATTCAACATCACTATATGGCTGTGGCAGCGAGCGGTAATCTTGCAGCTTGGTTTATAAGCGGTCGGATATTTTCCGTATTGACAGCTCTGGCTTCAGGGGTAAAAATTTGGTTGCAGCTACTTACTCGAGTGCAACATTCCTTTCTACATTGTTTCAGGCTGGCCAACAGCTAATTAACATCTAAAATTTGGCGCGAATATCTGCTGGTGAATGTACTCCATCAGGAGGCACTTGAATTTCGGGAATCAAACGGTGATTGGTTGATACTGGGAAAGGAATGTTGCACTCAGGGAGCAGCTTGAACTGGGGGATGAGAGTTTCATGGCAGCATTAAGCCTGGTTTATACGACCGACATAAGTATCAGGGCAAGATTAATACGAAAACAAAGCATATCTCCTTTGGGACTTGCGAAGATAGAACAAGAATTTTTCTTTGTTTCCTCTTTTTCCCGCGCTTAGCTTATGCTTAGATTACGATCTTACGCTTATGCTTACGGTGATCCTTAGTGTCGCAGACTTGACTTTATTCCTTTGTTTTGCCTTTTGTTTTGTCCTTATGCTTATGCTTATGCTCACATGTGAACCAGGTTTAAGAGCTACTGCGTGGGAAACTTCCTATACCTTTTTCCAACCTCAACTCAGTGGCGTAGGAACCGTGGGAAGCACGGGGGCTGCGGCCCGTCCACCATTATATTTAGGGAACCGCAAAATTGTTCGCTCCCCTTAAAGACAGATATGGTAACAGTATACAAAGTGTTTTTTAATTTTTTCCATCGCACGCACTTGCATTTCAAAATTAAAATAAAAAATAATATTTAAAAATCTAATCTACTACACATAGTATTAAAAATGATTAATACTTTATTATGCTTTACAGTTGCCCGCATATGTCATTAAGACTCGGATAAATGTATGGTCAGTTTTAGTCCCGCTCAGAATAAAGGTTAGAAAACCCACAACATTTTATAATTGCATTTAGTCTTTTAATGAACAAATTAGCAATCCAGTGTAATATTCCTCACCCTAGGTGTAACTGGCCGTAAGCAGTCTTGGTATTCTCAACAATAAAATCGATATAAACATTTACCGAAAAACACCCATCCTGAAAAATAAATTTTGCTCCCGGTCCCCCCTAACTTCAACCAGCTTCCTACGCTCCCTACCTCAACTGTTGTGGATTCCCAAACTCCTACAGACCTAAACTTGATCCAAATAGAGACAGATTTTCCCCGATTTGCTCCAAGGAAGAATATATCAAATGTTTTCTTGGGGATGAGGAAATTAGAGATTTAAAAGTCTTTTTTTAATCGAACAAAACAAAGATAACCATAATGCAGGGGCAGCGGAGCTGCTAGGGCTGGTGGGGCTATAGCCCCACCACTTGTTTGCAAAACATAAAAAGATATTAAGTCGTCTTAAAAACTTAAATTTAAAATTGCTTCGAAATAAATATTCCAGATTCAAAAAGATGCAAAACTAACAGGAACAAGAGGACAAGACCCATTATCTGGACCTCGGATCACACTAGGTTCAGGTCTTTCAAGTCCAGCCGCCTCAAACGATACCACTGTCTCTGAAACACTGTTTACAAAAACCATTTGTCCAAAGTCATCGGAACCCTTTCAACCTCAGAACTATACATTTCCGAAAAAGAAAATAGGAAAACAGAGTTATTCTTTTCGAGCAAGCTGGTTCAAGGAGCTTGAGTTTTTCAAAGATTGGCAACAACTTTGTATCGAACAGTAACCGATATCGAAATTTTGGCAAATTTAGACCAGCTGACCGGGAATAAATTAGAGAACTCCCTCATAAAATCAAATAATCACTGACGAAGTGTGGTCTTGGAGTCACAAACAAGGCATAAAAGACAGCCCGGGAAAAAACACATATGAAATAGCTGCGTAATGTTGATTGGGTTGTCCTGAATACTTTTACAACCATACTGCTATGTCTGCCATAATGGAGTTGAACAACTGTTTACAATAAAATGACTATTCTAAAATACATGCACATGTTCAGTGAATATTTAACTCTTTTACATGCTGCTATACAAATTTGTGAAAGCCCTACGAAACAAACGGGATAAACTAGAGCAGTTACGACTGGCTACTCATGACTAATTTGTGGGACGTTTTAAGAATAATTAAGCAATATTCACCCCCCAATAATCACTCTGAAAAGAAGGGCTTTCCTGGGCTTGAATTACGTTTCCATACATCGTCACGTAATCAGTAACGATTTAAGGTTCCGACTAATCTAACAGCTACGCCCTGACTATTTCAGGTTTACAGGCCGACGTTTTCAAAATAGAGTTCGAATTAACGGGGTAAATTTGAGCCAAGGGAGTAGCTTTAGTAGCTACACCTTCTTCTGATCACGGCGGTTAGATGTGTCTCTCCGGACTACTGCATTTTGAGGCTTCTACTAGCTTATTTTATCTTGTATAACTGGTGTTTTTATCTAAATTTTACTTATGTACAACTTAGAAACAATTTTTTGTCGTCTGGAAGTTCTTATTTCTTCGGACATGCTCGAAATTTCGTTCTTCAGTGCCATCTTTTTGGGAAATCGAGGAGCCATTTTGAATTGTCATCTCGGCGTGGCAAGAACTACCTGACTTCACGTGTAAACCTTTACCCGAACTCTGTATCGACTTTCTAGCTCAAGAGATTAGCTACTAGTGGAGATGTTAGTACGGACCCTGGACCTGACAAGTGTTCTGTTTTTGCTAAAACTATTGCTAGTAACCATCGTGGAGGAGGAACGACCTCGATGTTGGCTGTGAACTTTTATGGTGTGAATTCACATCTTCTTTGGAACAGAAGATCCTATTTGGTGTTTATTACCGTCCACCGAGTACTGGTGTTCAGTACTGGGAGCTGCTACGTGATTCTCTTTCTAAAATTGACAACAAAATTGATAAAATCTTCCTCGCTGGTGACTTTAATCTACCTAATTTTGATTGGGTCAACCAAGCTCCCATTTCCTCAGAGGCTATATATTTGAATGCTTCTGAACTTTTGAATGATTCATTTTTTACTCAAGTGGATCGACATCCTACCTGTAACAACAATATTCTGGACTTAGTATTGACTACTGTTCCTGATCTCATTTCTAATGTGTATTCCTTCCAAAATATTGTGGACTCAGATCATAATTGCATCTCCTTCAGCATTCATTTTTCCTCTAGAAGCTTAAGACCTGTATCCAAAGATGTTTTAAATTTTAAAAAGCCAACATCCAAGAGCTCAAAAGAACACTGACATATATTCCCTGGCATGTTGCTATGCTTGAGGATGATATAGATAATGCCATTTCCAATTGGGAAGACTTAGTCTGGGCCACTGTTAATGACTTTGTCCCTAGAAGCAAAATTTCTAGTAAGCAAACTCCACCCTGGATAGATGCAGAAGTCAAAGCCCTGTGTCGCAAGAAAGATAAGTTCAGTCGGAAAGCCCTTAAAACTAAGAGTCAAGTGTAAATTGACAAATTCATGGAGCTTAGAAAGGAGGTGAAGAAACTCATACGTTCCAAATATAACACTTATATCAAGAAATTGGCTGATGATGTTAAATCAAAACTTAAGACGTTCTGGAACTTCTGGAACCTCAGCCATCAAAAGGAACATTATTGATCCAGTTCCTGTCACTAAATCTATTGATAAGGCCAATTTATTCAACAACTACTTTCATTCAGTGTATAATCACGATTACGATGAGCCTCTACATCCTGGTTGCCACGCAATAGTTCCTAACCATGAGATCTTATCTCATATTATAGTATCTACATCTGATGTTTTGGAAACCTTGCAATCTCTTGATCCATCTAAGAGTCCAGGACCTGATGGTATCCCTTCAAGACTCTTGAAGGAACTGGCTCCTTATATAAGTAATTCCATTACTGAAATCTTTAATAAGTCTTTGGAAAAAGGGATTTTTCCTACCAAATGGAAGGACTGTAACCTTACTCCTGTATTTAAAACTGATCAGAAAGACATTGTTTCTAATTATCGTGGTATTGCCTTACTTTCTATACTATCTAAAGTCCTTGAAAGACAAGTACACTCAAGATTATACCTTCATGTCTCAGAGATGCTCTATTTCCATCAACATGCTTTTAGAAAGCAAAGATCATGTTTGACAGAACTTCTACAATTTGTGCATAAAGTTGCTAAGTCACTTGATGATGGCATTCAGACTGATATAATATATCTTGATATGTCTAAAGCATTTGACAAAGTCCCACACAAAAAATTGCTTTATAAATTGGAGATGATTGATGTAAGGGACCCACTTCTAGCATGATTTAGAAGTTATTTAACAAACGGAAGCCATAGAACTGTTATTGATGGGTGTGCTTCTGACTGGAGTTTTGTTCCATCTGGTGTCCCTCAATGTTCAATCATTGGCCTTCTTCTCTTCCTTATTTTTATCAACGACATTGCTGATAATATCAGTGTTTATACACATATTCCTCTTCATGCAGATGATGCCAAATGTTTTAGGGAACTATTAAATGCCGATGACCATGCTACCCTACAGAGTGACCTCAACTTAATCAACGACTGAAGTGAGGTCTGGGGCATGTCCTTTAATGTGATGAAGTGTAAACATGTTAGCACTACTAGGAAGAAAAATCTAGATAAAAGTTCATATTTCCTTGGGAACAATATCATAAATAAATCTAATTACGAAAAGGATCTTGGGGTTATTGTTAACAGCAAGTTATCCTGGCATGATCTAGTCATAAGTAAAATTAATACTGCCAACAAAGTTTTACGTCTAGTCAAAAGAACTTGTGGGAAATCTACTGCTGCTGACGTTATCAGGAAGCTTTATCTTCACCTGGTCAGGCCGCATCTTGATTATGCTTCGCAAGTTAGGTCTCCTCATCAAGTGTACCTGAGTGACATGATTGACGCTGTACAGCGCCGAGCTACCAAGCTTATGGTTGGAAACAAGCTGCCCTATAAAGATCGATTGTGGAGAACTAATCTGATGTCTTTATCCTCAAGGAGAATCTATTTGGATTTACTCTTTCTTTTTAAATGTCTTCATGGCCATTATGACCTTGACATTTCGAACTATTTGAAACTTTATGACTTTGAACATGAATCTTATGGTTTAAGACACACTGAATTAACTTTCAAAAGACCCTATGCTAGAACAAATATATTTAAGTTTTCCTTTTTTCCTAGAGTTGCTCCGCTCTGGAATAGCTTACCTTTATCTTTAAGGAAAATCAAGTTAGTTTCTAGCTTCAAAAAGGAGTTGAGGGCATATTGCTTTGACATGGATCGTCAAGCCTGAACTGATATTATATTATATTTTTTATTTTATATCTATTTTTATATTTAATTATAATCTTAGCTTTACTAATTAAATTTTAGATACATATAAATATTTATATTTAATTTTATCTTGTAATTTTTTCCTGTTGATTTTGTAGATACTGTACTTTTATATTTTTTTCTTCTCTTTGGTAGTTTCTTTGAGGGAAGTTTTTTTTCCTGTTTCAGGGCTCCCATCAGCACTATGTTATTTTATTCTATTTTGTATATATGTAATTTATTTCTGCTGTAAAACCTTTAAAGTAAAGTAAAGTAAAGTAAAGTAAAGTAAAATTAGGTTTTAGTTAACGGAGAGTTTGAGTGAACCAAGTTTGAGTTACATGATAGTTAATGACAGGGAAGATGGGATCAAGTCCAGGGGAAATTGAATTTCATTCGATTTGGGGGGGAATTCGAGTTTACCGAGTTCGAGTTAGGGAGGTTCTACTGTACTTCATTAATGATTATATTGATATTGACACTATATTTTATCTTGAGTTTGGTTTAAAATATAAGCAGATGTAAATTTTTTCGTTTTTGCATTTTACTGCTGCCATTGGCAGTTTAATTAATCATTTGTTCATGTGCCATCTTAATTATCATACTTCTTACATCAGAAGTACATTCCTGAGAGTTTAAAGGGTGTGATTCCAAAATATTTTGGGAGGCAACTCCTGGACCTCCCGTTTCTTCTAGCTCGGATCGTTCCCAAGCCTCACCACTTTTAAAATTGCTCCGCGGTCCCTTTAATGTTATTCTAAATGATAGATAAACGTTCGTCAAGCTCGATCCTCAGAAAACGATTTCTGATCCCCAGAGGGTGATCGAGCCTGCAACCTTCTGATGACCGGTCATCAGAAAATTGCGGGTTCGATCCCCGTCTGAGGATCAGAAATCGTTTTCCGAGGATCGAGCTTGACGAACGTTCATCTATCATTCAAGGTATCTCCAAGTTCCCACATTTCTAAAATATATAATGTAATTTTACCAATATAGAATATAAAAAAGTAAACGTTAGGTCTTACTTCGTAGTTTGATTGGCCCGTGCTTAATCTGATATTTGGTCAGATTTTTCATTGATATGAGGTTGTACACCTGAAGTGCAGCCATAAGAGTGGCCGTGAACTAGAAGGTATAAGATCAAAACAACATGGGTTACACTTAACAAGGGAAATATTACACCCTTAACTGTAGTTTCGCTGTTGTTTGAATCAAACCCTACAGCACTACAGCACTATCATCGGCTGTGTGATTCTGCTATTTCAAGTAGAATTACCAGTTGTCATGCATTAAAGCTGCGGTGCTCTATTGTCTCCTACCCTAACAAGAATAAAGAAATACCTTACGGTGTTTTGTGGCGTGTGGTGAGCTTCCGTATTTGTGATCGAAGCATGTGGGATGTTTGCAAGACTAGGGGAAAGCATTAAAAGCACGAGCTTTTATGAGAGTGCTTTTTCGCTTTTCTAAATTCAGATAGTATCCTAAGCATTACGATCATAGCATACAAATGCATACAAAAGAAAAAACACCCACCAGGCATAGTTTCGAAAAATGATAAGAAAGAACGATCAACGTAAGCCTCAGGAAAACTTTGGCGGGAAACTTTTCATAATTGGATTTCTTCCATCTCAACACGGATATTAACAATCCAAGCACGGACACGACGACACATGTTACTTTATATCTTAAGGACCATTTACACCATTAGCTTGTCGTATACATTGTCGAATACGATTGTTCGACCTGACGTATCCAATGTTGTCATTTGAGTACAATACCTTGCAATGATTGGTTCGCTAATGTAGCATAGCATCCTACTCGAGTGAGTTCATATCGGATACATTAGGACGAACAATAGTATAAAACGATCTTGTCGTGCAAAGGGGCCTTAAGACTCTACTTGCATACAAAATTTAGAAATCGAAACAAGGAACTGCCAGCGAGTTTGCTTGTTACCCTCAAGATAGACTTGAGCTCACATTGATAGGACATCTGAAAACACCACTAGCGTGGCAACAAGTTTTACTTAAAATAAATAAAATAAATAATACTTGCGAATAAATTTTGGGCGAACTTTTGGCCAATCGATAACAACGTGCTGGCTTAACAGAAATGTTTTGCTCATACCACTGTAATGCGTTCAGCAAGCATGTCGATAAAAAACAAACTGTTCTCAATCTCAGTGTACGTGTATCGGTTTCAGTGCAGACCAAGCATCAATTCACGATTATACTGCATTGCATAGCCATAGACTATAGCTAATAGCATAGACAGAGTCGAAAAAAGATTTATCAGCGTAGCAACTGATCAGCGGCCCACCATCCGTAACTATGACTCTATTTGCATATTGTGACTATTGATACTGAAATCGAAACAAGGAAGCGCAGCTGAGTTCGTAATTCCTTGTTAATACTATCAAGACAAACTCATGGTTAAATCGATATGATGTTTAAAACCACAGGTGCATGGAACCATTGCTGCTTGAAATAAGCCAAATAAAAAATATTCGTTGATTAAAGATCAAGAGGGATACTTCACGCTGTTAGACACTTCAGAATGTCTACGTTGATCTGTTATGTTAACAGTAAATTTCTTTCACTTTATTCCTAATTCCCGTTGAGTTTCAATACCAAACCTTGTGGACATCTTTACGTCTCTGCCTCATTATAACCAAGAAAAACGTTAACTGACATAAGGAATATGTTTTGTCTTAATGAGTATTACCAAGCAAACTATATAATCTAGAGTTTATCTACTTCCTTAGTTGATCTCCAAGTTGACCTATAAGGTTAAAATAAGTTGCTCTGTCTCCTCATAAGGTTAACTGAAACAAATGGTGAAATATTAATAAAACCTACTAGAGTCCATGAGCTAGCTGCCAGGCTTCCAGTACGTAATGAAAGACAGCAGCAAAATTTCGTCAGCCACCTCATGGTGTAGACACCACCCTCGTACTTTAAATTAATTGAAACGTTTTCTCCGGTTCCGTATGTTTTCCTGTTACTCAGACTTCATGCGGTACAAACAATGGACCATAAGGGGCGGCCCTTACTGGGCCTCTAGGGCAGGGCTGTCTAATATACCGCTCACCTAACCTCTGAGTGCAACGCGTTTGGGACTATTTTTTATATGAGTTAGTCGGTAGCCATCATTTGTTCTTACCTGTTCTATTAATTAAGGTAATCAAGACACTCTACTCAGACATATTTTACTTGCTTTCTTAAACGAAATTGTACTCCTTGTGCCGCTAGGTCTCACAACTTGCTCTTTGTCAAAAATTTGATGGTACAACGCCTTGATGAATTTTGTTCAGAAAACAATTACTGCGTTCATGCGTGTAATAACAACAAAAGAACACCTAGCCATCAGTACATTATACCAACAGTCTTTGAACAAAATTTAAGTCAACTGTTTTTGCAGTTGTAACTAATTAACTTAGAGATTGAAGTGAAACGCTAGCCCGTACACATACGAATTTCTGATCATATGGATCACCTTGGAAAAAACGTAGATACCCCTGGTCTAAGGAGAACAACTTGATTGAATACACCTTTGGCTGTTCATTACCAGAAAATATACTATCATTAATGCCAACCTCAAACTCATAAACGCAAAAATACATTCGTTTTATTCAATCAACATTTATTAACCCTTCTGTCACTTTGCATAGAAGGTGACATTCATTAGCGTAGATACGCAACCATGTGCATCGAAGAGCATTCTATAGCACCAACAAACGACCATTAATACCATTCTACTATACATTAGGGTTAATAAAATTTCAATTAGGCAAGAAATTTCACTTGTGTAATTTAAATTTTATTATTTCTAATGTCTAGTAGAATGGTGTTAATGGTCGATTATAAGCGCCATGGAATGCCCTTTGATGCAAATGTTTGCGTATCTACGCTAGTGAATGTCGATTGAATAAAGTTAATGTATTTTTGCGTTAATGAGCGTGAGGTGGTCGCTAATAATAATATATTTTCTGGTAATGAACAGCAAAAGGTGTAGAATATTCTATTTTTAAGATGCTGTTATTCGGCTAATGTTTTGTTTTACATCTTTTTTAAAACTGTCGTCTGGTATTGGTTTTAATATTGATAGATTTATCCAGTATGAAATTAGGACTCAAATAATAAACGTAACTAAATAATTCAAATTAGAACGGAAGTTTTAATTTTAATTTGTTACTTTGAAGAATGACTGCATGTAAGGCCTTAAATACATCAAGGCAAGCTGGCCCGGCTAACGGGCTAGCTCTGTGGTCGGGAACGACTATGTTTTGATATTACATGAAGTGAGCTGGCCCGCTCACCGAACTGGATTTTTGTTTGAATTTACTATGTGGGCATGCTCCTTGACCTAGCTCAGTAGCCGGACTCTCGTGTGGTGATTATTATTACATGAGGTGAGCTGACTTGTTTACCGAGCTGGCCTGGTAAACAGGCTGGCTCATTGCCAGGTAATCACATTTTTTTCAGTGAATTTATCATTGTTTGGCAGGTTAGCCCGTTTAGCAAGTTGGCGCGGAAGCCAAACCATTTCATGTAATATGGACCTAAAGAGGGGTTGAGTGAACAATTTACGTAAGGCGTATTATTCTTTATTAGTATAATTACTCTGGTGATTATCGAAAATCCCGCTTAGTGGTTGGTCAGAAAATAACGTCGTAATTTTCGGTATATATTCACCTGCAGGTGAATATAATAGAAAAAGGTCTAAAGCAAGATGGTGGCTACGTATGTAAATGTTACCGAGGAGATTTGAAAAGTGCTCGTTCACTACTTTTTTCAAATAATCACCTGTGTTATTGTACTCCAAAAATTATTCGCCTCAGGCTCAGTGAATATTATTGAATAATTCTTAGACTTCGTCTCGGAGGATGTTCGAGACTACCTCGCGAGATTATTCACGAAGGAAATAGAGAAATTATTAATGGCGGACCAGTGAGCCCAGAAAACCATTGGTTTTGGTTTCTATAGGAATTGAGGATTAACTAAAAGGTGAGGTTCAGTTATTTTTAAGAGTTTTACTACTTTGCTGAACTTTTGGTTGCTTAAGAAAAGCTTTGATTGCACCTTTATGAACTATAAAAGCATTGAAATTTAACATAAAATGGCCGTGTTTAATAGTGTTTCAAGCGTTTACTTAATCGTTGTAAATTGTCTCAGATAAAAGGAATGAAAGTGTTCCAGAAATTTCATCAGTCTTGGCAAATATCACAATACGATAAAGGCTGTTTTAGGATTTTAAGCTCAAATTAATAACGAGGAATGTTGCATATGTGCACTTCAAGGAAGCACGTACACTTCAACTTTCAAGCACCAGTTAAGGAACATTACTGACATTTTAATCTAGAATAAATTGGGATTTATAGAGTCCATGGAGCAGGTAATGGCACTCATAGAGTTTATGGAGCAGGTGGCAGAATTCAATCAACGGCGTGCTCAGGAGTTCCAACGAAGTTCCTACAACAAAGTAAATTTACTAGCTTTGTCCAACTTCTGGATTACTGGTGCAGGTTGATCGAGTTTTATATGCGCTTGAATTAAGTTGAAGAAAGGGTAGGTAACATCTCGTGTTGAAATCCTAACTTTTTGCTGGCATTGAAATTTATGTCATTTCATGGTTCAGTTCAAGTAACGTGAGCCAGACGTTGAGTTATGACTGTCTTTTTTTAAAGTAGAAACGACAAAGAATTTTTTTAATTGTAGGATTATGATAAGCTGGGTTTACTTCTTTTTGAACTTCTTTCTACTCATTCTTGAAAGAGGTATGTTGATGATTATAAAGCACTTTTTAACAAGCAGTGCTTGTTTCTAGGTTTCAGATTAGAAGTACTGGAGCTTATGACGTAAACAATATTGTTCCAAATGACTGACAATTTGTCAAATGCATGCCATTCTTTGCCTGATGTAATGTTTTAGTTTAATGCCTTTACTGGATGTATGAATCAACATTTGGCAGTGGATTGCATGATAACTATTTCATTTCATGTGTCATATCCCCTTCTAATTGCATATTGTAATTTAAGAAACATTTCAATAATTTATTTTCAATTTCCAAGGATAGTGAAACTTCCAGTGAGTAATGTCTAGTGCTGTCCCAATTTCCTTGACTTAGTATGTCATAAAATGTTACTACCAGTTATTTCTGTTTATATTTCATTATATTTTTGAATAAAAAATTATTGATACAGAGATTACTTTCAAATATCCTTTTACTTCTGTCATAGGTGTGATGCATGTAGCTTTAAGTTTACTTAATGTATTGATGAGTTAGACTTCATAAAGGATTGTAGATGCTGTGTTTTATAGATTCTAAGAGTGTATCAGATACTGTATGGTGAGGAGATTGTGCCAGAAGATTTTAAGATTGTATATCCCATACCTCCGGATGTTTCCCCCCTTGATCATTTTTTAGGGATTGTTTCACATATGCTTGTAGTATATTTATAATTGAATTAGCATTAATTCAAAATATTATAAGCCATCAGTTTTTGTCTCCAGCCACAAATTCCTTACTTCTCGGCAAAAACACTAGACTAGATATATTACTGATTCTTCTAGTATGACCACACAACAGTTACTGAAAATTCAAAATGCAAGTCTTTAAATTTTACCCATTGGGCAAAGTTTTGAGATAGTCAGCGTGAATGTCTGTTTTTAAAGTTCAACATTTTTATAGTACAGGGTACATGCTTTCAAAATGTTTAAACGACTGTGTAACTGGTGAAGAAATTGCTTAAATTTTTTTTTTTGGTTTTGTTCATTTCACAGCATAGTTAAACTGAGTAACTGTGTGAATGAATGAATTTATTAGTGGTTAATGTTGTGCACAAAATGGAATTGTTCAAGTTTTGACTGCTGACTGACCTGTTGTACATGCATTGCCAGATTAGTTTGCTAGAGGCTACTATTGTAAATTATAACATTAGAAAGGTTAGAAGATGAATTAATATATAAGTAAATACATAAAGTTAATAAGTAATTATAAAAACTAAATGAAGAAATTACTAGGCACCTAGGTAAATAAATAAACAAAATTAATATCATTGAAAAGTGTGATACATCGCTTTTTATGGCATCAGTGATGATTCAAAATGGCTCATAAATTGGCATTTAACTTTATTTAATTCAAAAAGTGTGACCTCCAGTATATTTTTTTTCATTACAACTTTTCTCCAGGTTTGGATGTTTTCTTTAAAAGAAAAATATGTCTTTCAGGTTAAGCCTTAATTAGGAAATATTTTGCAACATCGACTATGTTACCACACTACTGGGTCACTGTTTGCTAGGTAAATCACATTATCTTTGATTTTCCTCAAAATATTCACAGCTTTTTGAGGATCAAATCAATAATTAGGAAAGTGACTATCTCAGACTCATGAGTCATACAACTTTTAAGTGTCCACAGGTATATCCATTTTATCATAAGGGTCTATCAATGACTCTTAGCTTTGGGAGACCTCCGTATCTTCCCTTGTTAATTATTTGCATTCTGTATTTTCGTGGTTCAAACTCAGGGCCGTCGCAAGCGTAGGTGTAGGGGAGAGTAATACCCCCACTATTTATTGATGATGAAATTCAGATAAGTTATTGCCTGATTCAAATTAACAATACATTCAGGTAATTCAAGAATGCCATTGGAAAACTGTTCCACAGCATTTTCCACTTTCTGACATTTTAAAAGGAAAAACGTTCTGATTATATGGGGTGAAACCAGGAATTTTAAAGGACAGGGGCCGGAACGAGGTTAATATGGCACCATCAAGGCGATTTTGATAATTTCGAGTGTAGTAAATCTACGTGGCTTTGGTGAATGAGGCAAAAAACCCTGCCGCTAACAAGGTACACCTAAAACCTCCCACAATAAGGGCAGTGGTGGCGACCCGCAACCCCCACTCTAGTTGTGCCCCTTAATAAATGGAAAATATTGTCAGATAAATAACGAATAATTTGGAAAATCAGGTAGATATTTGGTTGACACCCTCTTCGTCGGTTTTTTTTCAACAGCCCTGTTGAAAGTTTCATTGTAATTCAGCAGACTTTCAGAGCACACTTTAATTCTGTGGTTCCTTTTGTCGGGGTTTTTAAAGGTTTTGCGGTGGAAACCAAAAATGATGATTTAAAGCCGCCAATCTATATGCGTGATATTCCGCATGGTACCTTGCCTGTATTAATTTGGTGGACCCAGCATATTTTTCCTCACAGTAAGAAAGAAAGCCTTACCCATACCATCCAATGCAGTTCAGGACCTTGCCTATCTACAGTCGATAGAAAACTTGTGAACAGCTCCACTTCGCAAGCTTTCCTATTTTACGGAACAGATTTTCGTGCAAATGATGTCCCACTTCCAAGGTTTCCTTGGCAACACTGGGCGTTATTCCATGAAGAATCACCGAAGAACAACTGGATTTTAAGCCACGAAGATTGTATAAGGTTCGATTCTTTGTTACATACTGCTTAATTATAACGTACAGTAGGATATGAGGTGAAAAGATCGTGTGAGAACGCGTTTTAACCATTGGGCAACGAGACGCCTCCCCTTAAGGAATAAAATGTCCTAGGGTTAGCTGGAATAAAATATTAAAGTCTGATCACCATCATGAAGGGGATTAATTTTGTTGCTGCTGAGAAAATCACGTAAATGTTGAAGCAGAGAGTTTGTGGTACAGTTGTGTTAATATAAATTATATACTGGGCTCTATTCAGTATTGAAATCCTGGGTATTCGAAATGGGCAAACGAAAATTTTGACAGTGAGATTCCAGTTTGGCTTAACTTCTTTTCCGGTGCCCTGTATTTAAGAGTTAAATAGGTCAATAGTTTAATAGTGACTTGTAATTTTTTTGTATAGTTCCATATATTTTGAAATTGAAATATACTCTACTGTATCGTGTTCCATTCATAATATTGTGAGGCTATCGAAATGTAGTGATTCTAAAACACGCAGTTATTGGGAAGACAACCTATGTACGCCCGGCGAAACATTCGACGATTTTACACATTGGTTATTAAATTATTTATTGATGCAATAATGTTAGTTGAATGAAAGTATGCTTACTGTGAAACATTTTTCCATGATGATGATAAGGTCAACCAAATATTTGATCGGTTTTCCGAGCCAACCTTTTTATGACTTGTAAAGAATAATGATAGTATTGCCTAAACGAAGGAATATGCGTATCACAAAAAACAGAAGTTATAGTATTGGCCAACATTGTTCCAAACGAATGAAACATTTTTTTTTTTTTTTAATTGCGCCTCAGTAAATATCCACATTAGTAACAAATCTGTTTCCTCCCAAAACCAAATTCTACTGTTGATAATGACAACTATTACCTCTGTATTCTTGGTGTAGCAGACTCTATCATCAGCAAAATAAAGCATAATTTAAGTTAGTGGCTTGGTTAGAAACACGCATGATAGAATCAGAGAACATCATCTTTATTTAGATATTTTTCCAGTTCCAATAACGCGAAGAATTTAATAACAGTGAAGATTCTTGGAGGAAATAGAGATCTCTTCATTTACGAGGGAAGGAAGCCCTCCATATTCAGAGAAGGCGTGACCTCCCAAAACATATCACCGATCACTAGTGCTGTTGGTCAGCATCTCCTAAACTATGAAAATGGCCATTACTTTACTAACTTCCGTTCGGAGCTTAACTCCTTTAGAGAACAGCATAAGACAAATGGAATCACTGGTAACTGTGAGGCCAAGGCATTTGTTAAGCTTAACAATATTCTGGAACCCTTGCAGAGTCAAATCAACTTGAATTAAATAATTGAACCTTCAAATTAGTGTAGTCTTGAGAAAGACTGTTGGTTGAAGTGACTGACGTTTCGACAGCCTTAGCGGCGGTCATCTTCAGAGTCAAAAGGAGAGTAAATGTCAGGTTCGCCTGTATTTGTATCTGGCTCGTATTTGTATCTGTATCACGCACGAGCCAGATACAAATACAGGCGAACCTGACATTTACTCTCCTTTTGACTCTGAAGATGACCGCTGCTAAGGCTGTCGAACGTCAGTCACTTCAACCAACAGTCTTTCTCAAGACTACACTAACCTGGACGATCAACTTCTTCAAACATGTCACGATTCTCCCAGGTTCAAACCATTTACTTTGAACCTTCAAAATTGGAAGAAGAAACTGTCTACCTTAAGGAACAGATATACTTGCCATGATGACTTTATCACAAACCCCATCACAGGGGAAAAGTTGTTGCTATCATGAGCTGTATTATATATGACGTGTTGAGCGTTG
Organism: Heliopora coerulea; assembly: GCA_030142905.1. Taxonomy (NCBI): domain Eukaryota; kingdom Metazoa; phylum Cnidaria; class Anthozoa; order Scleralcyonacea; family Helioporidae; genus Heliopora; species Heliopora coerulea. The sequence continues at coordinate 2,745,505 of JASJOG010000014.1, forward strand.
CATGTAATCACCTCGAACATGGAGGTGGGCCAATCATAAAGTGGATTAAGAACTGGTACGCAATAGTATGTGACAAATTCCGTGAAGGTCGTTAAACAACCCCATAACCTTTATTTTAACTTTTAACATTTACTGTAACTTTGCTTTTGTAGGCTGTTTAACTACACTGCAACATTTAGCCCTCAGTCAGATTATCCTGTTACGTCACAATTTATCAAAGATCCGCAGGAATGGGCTGAGGAACCTGCGGTTTCGACCATCGATAAAAACAGGTAACTGATAGTAAGTCGTAAACATAAGGAGAGGCGCCTTACGCTTAGTTTGACAAACATATCCAACCAATCCAAAAATGAAGATTTATAATCTTGATAGAGAGTCCAAAGAGGTCCTATTTAATGTCGTCGTTGCTGGGATACTAGAAGTTCCAAGCACAATACTCTTCTTGAAATATAAGACTTGTGAGCGTTATTCCTTCTTGACGTAATTTGTTTCTTGTAATGCTCAATAATTAAGATAGTATTGGTCTTTTTTTCACGGAAAGACGCATGCCAGGTGCGGATCCAGAGTTTTGAGAAAGAGAGGGACGCAATTTTCTTTTTACAAATTCATGCCAGTGCGTAGCGTTTTAGTGGAAAAATTTCTTTGCTACTGTCGTTTTCGGTGTTTTTTTGAATTTGAATTTCTTCTACTCACTCTTTCCTTTCTTTGATGTTTTTCTCGACTCTCTTTGAAGATAATCATCAATCTTCTTGGCGGTCGACATATTTAATACTTGTGTTTTGTTTATCCTTAATGTATAGTAGAATGGTGTTAATGGTCCTCTGTTGGCATTTTAGAATGCCCTTCGATGCCAATGGTTGCGTATCTACGCTAGTTAATGTTGATTGAATAAAATGAATGTACTTTTGCGTTGATGAGTTTGAGGTTGGCCTTAATGATAGTATATTTTCTGCTAATGAACAACAAAATGTGTAATTTGCGTGACTCCTTTTTTAAAAAAAAAATAAATAAATAAAAAGAAAAAAAAGAATTAGGTGGCGCGAAAATTTCTTGTAATAAGGTATCTGTTCTTCCAAAAGTAAAGGGATGGAAAAGGGCACCTTTGCCATAACTGCTTTAACGAAAACTCCAAAATACTGGACTCTATCAAAGTTAACTTCCAACAAAGTAGAACATTACTCTTTCCCTTTACTCCGGCTTACTCTTCTGTGTTTTAACCGGACCATTTTATTTCAAGATTCCAGCACGAGAAAGACCTGGCCCCTGTCGTATACGTTCAAAGGGACTGTAATCCTCCATCTGACCGCGACAGTTACGTGAAGGAACTTATGAAGTACATTAAAATCGATTCCTATGGACCCTGCTTAAACAATAAGAAATTTCCTGCTGGCATAGACGGTTTTCACAATCTGGAGAGCGAAGACTTCTACAAATTCTTATCGCGATACAAGTTTAACCTTGCTTTTGAAAATGCCATTTGCGATGGCTACATGACCGAGAAGTTATTCCGTCCTCTTAAGGTCGGCAGTGTTCCGGTCTACTTCGGATCACCCTCGGTTCTGAACTGGATGCCTAATGAGAAATCTGTCGTGTTAGTCTCCGACTTTTCGGGACCCAAAGAGCTGGCTAGGTTTTTGAATGATTTAAATGACGATGACGAAAGCTACGAGGCTTACTTACTACATAAAAAGCCAGGCGGCATTTACAACAAGGTGCTATTATCAGCTATTGATCAAAGAGGTTGGAAGGTGCTTGGGGAATGGGATAAGGTGAATTACGGACACCGTATGTACTCCGGTTATGAGTGTTATATATGTAACGAGTTATACAAATGGAATAATTCCCTGGCAGAATATTTAAAAAATCCGAATAACACCTCTCCTTCGCAACCAAGATTTGCGGATAACTCTCATTTAGGTTGTCCTGAACCTCAACCCTCGGTCACTTCTGGAAAACTCCACTATCTTCAAAGTCTTCCCTACTGGCAAGGTCAACAGGAAGCTAAGGCTTTGCACCAAATGGTCATGAATGGAGAATCGAATTCACGGGAATTTTTGGGGAAGTACCTTAAGATGAGCACTGACAAATATCAAGTGCAGAAAGATGAACTTTGATAGAGAACAGTGTGGACAATATCCGTGTCTCCACATTGATATTGTATAAATACCGGAATATTGGATAATTCTGCATTGTTCATATTCATATATTATAAACAAAGAAAATATTGTTCTTAATACGTACGCTCTCAAGCTATTCTCTCAGAAAAGCTTTTCTGAGTCCCTGACGGGAATCGAACCCGTAACCTTCTGATCGCCGGTGAGATGCTCTAACCATTGAGCTACACAGACTCAGATGGTGAGCAAAGGTTACATTTGTGAACTGGTTCGTATGGATAGTAGACATATGTACTTGCCAGTCTGCGAGTTTCAATATGTCGTCTATTATTACAGTACTAATTACGGTTACGGGTTCGATTCCCGTCAGGGACTCAGAAAAGTTTTTCTGAGAGAACAGCTTGAGAGCGTACGTATTAAGAACATTATAACCTACCAAGCTACCACAATAACATCATTAAAGAAAATATTGCTTCTTTTTCTAAAAGATCGTTTCTTGTTGCTTTTCCTTATTGTGCCGTTCGAATCCTCGTTGTATAAAGTTTAAAGAGTTTATTTAATGTACAGATTACGCTTTGTCTATTGGAAACAAACATTTTGCTAGCTCTATCTTGCAGGTTTTTTAATATATATTATGTCGAAGCAAAAGTGTTATAATAAACTTTTAATTGTCCAAAAATCAAGTAGTTTAAATCGTTAATTAATGAAAAATTTTAAAGCAAATTTAGTGGTTGCCAGCCAGCAGAGTTTCCAAATGAGAAATCAAATAATTATCTGCACGAGAGAACCGGGCTACTAGCACTAATAAGTCATTGACTTCAACTCTCATCAAACTTGAGGCATGGAATAATAACCTAAGAAAACGCATGCATGATGATGTTTTATGCAACGGCGTGAAGTTGGGTCTTCAGAACGTGCATGGTCACGAAACGATCGAATCAAAGTTAAAACGTAGCAGTGAAAACAATATTATAGAAGACATTGATTTAACTTTCCAGTCTTCGTGACTATACACTACTTCCTTTGATCTCAGTTAAAAAATTGTTTTGCGAATTGAGGTCAAACTCGGATATATTGGTTGTTTAAAAGACGAATGTAGAAAGGGAATATAATGTAATCTTTAAACATTTTCCCATCCAAACAAAAATTGCGAAAAATAAGTCGTGAACACTGACTTATGAAAAAAACGTGGACAGGAAATAACAGCCGTCCATAGCAAAGCAACAATCATGGAAAGGTAATCTTCGTTTTGACTACTTCAAGTCTGGCATGTTTGAATTCGCAAAACGTCACGAGTCTAGGGCGATTATGTTGTTCATAAAGACAAACGGATTGTCTGACTACTGGACCGCGTTGGATGATGATCGCCGCGCTATTTGCAAAGCTGTCGGATGACTCACATTTAGTACGTTTCACCTGTTCACCATCTCACAGTGAAAACGCTAAAGCTGTGAAATCGATTTGAACCAGGAATCAATAGTTTGATGGGTTTGCAATTAGTCCATCGACAAAGAAAAGGACGAAAAAACGGCGGCCTCATACAATGACAACTAATGTGATTCTTTGGTGGAAAATACCAACATGGCCGCCATGCGGCGCATCAAAACCGCAATTGTTCAGTTAAGGTCAAGAATGAAAAATCTTTTAAAAACTTGCTTGGTTTTCGGTTGATTACACCTTTTGTTATTTATAAACAGAAAATATACCATCATCAACGCCAAATTCGAACTCATTAACGCGAAAATACGTTCATTCTATTGAATAGACACCCATGTAAGGGTTAAGGGTGGTTTCTGCTAATGAAAATTTGCCTCAGGAAAGGAACGGACAGGAACGTTTTCTTTGTCTTAAAGTCATTAGTTCCGCCCGAGAGTTCACTTTCCTGTCCGTTCCTTTCCTGAGGCAATGGGATACAGAGTCCCTCGAATTAGATAGACGGCCACGAGGGGCCGAATGTTAGAGAATGATTGTACTTAAGAAGGGATTTAAGGTCATTCATACAATTGTTAAAATGAAGTAGTCACAAATACTTTTTAAGGGGCTGATTACATGGAGAATTTCAGCCCGGGCTGAGATTTAAGCCCGGCCTTCCGATAAAACACTTGAAAAACGGAGCTCGCGATCACATGAAGAAAGTTTCAGCCCGGGCTGAAAAATCCCATGTAATCGCACGAAAAAATTTCAGCCCGGGCTGAAAAGATGATTGACAGCTTGGGAAGATGCAAATTGTCAAAACAAAGGCTACCTACAAATTCCTGCCTGGGTTCACTTCCGATTTCAGTTTCAGCCCGGGCTGAAATATTTCATGTAATCGGGACTTTTTTCAACCCAGTCTGCCGGGCAGAAATTTTCCTACGTAATCAACCCTTTAGATGAAGTTTCGCGTGGAGACTTTCGTTTTGTGATAGTCGATTAAATATTCATAGTGTGGTAGAGATGGCGAGTTCGTTCTAGATGACGAAACTCACCGATGCAAAAGAGCTGGAGGTTATTTTGGCCACTCAAGATTTGATTGCTCATACATGGAGAGAAACTGAATATTGCAGAATATTTAGAAGACGACTGAGAGGGGGAAAGTAGATTTCAGCACGTAGTTTCAGAAAGCGAAATAAAGAAAAGAGAAACTGACAGAATACCGAGGAAAATTCGTGAAAGTGCTGCATGGGCGGTAAATTGTTTTCGTGTATGGGCTGAATCCCGCAACAAAATTGAAATGCTTCAAGATCAATACTCTTTCGTTCTTTCTGATCTACGAAACGCCCGTTCTGAAGAAGTGTACTATTGGCTTACATGGTTTATTTTAGATGGAGTGAAAGGGAATGGCAACCTGCATCTGGGCAGTTGTTTCTACATCATCTCTTGTGGTTTACTGAGGCATTTTCGCAAGGAACTGAAGCGCTACGATCTGAATATCTTTGCAAAAGATGAACCGCAATTTGCACCGTTTTGGAAGGCGTTTGACTCCAGAATGAAGGGGATGACGACTGCAGGTATTGGTCTTAAAGACAAACTCAGCGGACCCATTCACGACAGATGACAAAAATCAGCTGTGGAAATCGGGAACAATTGATTTTTATTCATCAAAAGCACTAAGCTACGGGATGGTTTTTTATAATGGCGAGATGTTTGGTTTTTGGGCCATGAATAAATATGTTAATCTGGTCGCCATAACAGTACAAGTTTGGAAAAGATTCGAGGGGAGTGTTCATGGTATTTACTGGACGAGTGAGCAAGAATATGCAGGTTGGATTGCAACAACGAAAGGTTAATATGAAACATGTCAAGCAGTACGCACAACCACAGAATCTTCCATGCGTGGTTCGAGTTTTCAGGGAATATTTGAAATATGTACCGTGAACTGGACGATTCTACCGTACATACTTTGACAAAGTATGTACGGTCTATGTGTCTAGACGCCAAGATAAATCTACACGGAAGGCGATTGACAAATCACTTTGGTAAAGTGACATGCGCTACGACGCTGTAAGAATGTCGGGAGTTTGACGAACAGACTATTATATCTAGGACAGGTCACCGAAGCGTTGCAGTCTGAAGCTACAAACGTCAAAGCGATGCACTGGTGCAATCTGTGTCAGACGCTTTACAATCACCAATGGCACTGAAGACAGGTGACGAAATCGTTGCAGGAAAAAGAACCGGATGGGAAACGACATGGAGGTAAAGCCATTCTGTTCTGCACCTTCAGTTTCCACAAAGGGGAGGTATGTTATTTAATTTAAAGCATGGTGAGACAAGTGTTACTTTGCAAATTCAGTGATGTTGATGATTGTTGAAAAGCAGACGTTGAACTCGTTCAGTATTAACGAACTATGTAACATGTTTGTGTTGTTGTGGATAAAAGTACATGTTTAGTGTTGAGTACAGACTATCACAGTTGTGTTCAGTTAATTGGTATTTTGATATATTTATGGTAAGAGAATTGTTTGTTATTCATTTTGGGAGATGAAGTGCAAGATAGTTTTCAACGGTATGTATTGTATATAATAAATTGGGATGTTCTGTGGGTGTTGAGTTTTAAGTTACTATCATCAGGGCTATACTGAATTTATTAGTTGCTCTATTGAATGCGTTAGTGAATTCTATATAGAGTTGCTAATGATTCAATAAAGCCACTAGTGAATTCAATAGAGTCACTGTGAATACTAATTTTCTTTACCCCACATTTTCCCTAGGCTTCAAAGTCCATACCACTTCATGAAATAAGACACTATGGAATATAGAACATCATAATATTTGTCCGGGATTTGCTGAGTGCGTACAACCATTCTCTAATTACTCTTATGTCACTTTCATTTAAATTTTTATGCATAAAAAGTGTTATCATTAGCAAAGATATGCAACAATTTGCATCAAAGGGCATTCAATAGCGCCAACAAACGAGGCTCAGAACTTTGGGAATCCTGTCTTTGAAGGAAAAGAATTGCAAAAGATGAAGGGAAGGACAGGCTCTTTCGTTCAACTCCTCAACCACCTTAATCCTAAACATTCAAATATAAATTTCACATATGAAACAGAAAAAAAAACAAAACATTTACTCATTTCTGGATATTTGCATTAACCGTTTTTAAGGACATTTCTGATTCAACATCCGTTTACCATAAGCCCACTTTGACCGATTTACTGACTGCTTTTGATTCTTTTATTCCTATTGTTTACAAGAAGGGTTTGATTTTCTCGCTTGTTGATCATTGCTTTAATATTTGTTTAGCATATGAGATATTTCACACTAAATTAATTAAGCTTAAGGAAGTTTTCATAAAAATGGCTATCCTGAAAAACTTCTGAACAACTGCGTTGGCTCGTTTCTTGACAAAGTTTTCTCACACTTAGCAAAAATTCTCAATGTTCCGAAACGTATTGTTTATTTTGTATAGGTTATTTTGAGACAATGAGAGGATATGTGATTTATTCACTGAGGGCGTAGCCCGAATTTCTCGATGTCCTTTGTCTTTCCATCCCTTTCTGTCTCTACCTCCATTTTTGTCAAGACCCTTGTCTCTTTTACTTTTCTCATCTTCGTCACCGTCGGCGTCTCGGACTCTCTAAGTTTGCTCTTTTTCTGGTAATCAGAAATTGGTAGTCTGATTAACATTTTATTTTACTAAGAAATGATTTACCAAGAAATTGTTTGTGTTATTAGAAAACGGAAATAAGCGGTAGACAAGGTGGGGTTTGATAATCCGATTAACATTTGATTTTATCAAGAATTGGTTTACCAAGAAATTAGATGTGTTTGTGTAACACATAGTGTATATACCAGCAATTAATTGACCAGACGAAAATCAGTCACTTCTCTTTTTTGGTGACCCATTTTGTCTGGTATTATTAATAGTTATTATTAATAGTCTGGTATTATTAATAGGATGTCTATTGTATGGACGTCTATGGTATTATTAATCTGTCTGGTATTATTAATAGGACGTTGTTGTGAATGATACCCGTGTTGGTTTGGATAAGAACTATCAGTTTGACCATGTGTTCACCCAGGAAACAACCAATGCTCAGGTTAGTCACTTCAGTTCTGGAAAAATACTGCAAACAAGTGCCACAGTTTCTAGGACTTAATGCATATCACAAGCATACTTAAGGTAGAATTTTCTAATCAAGTGGAGTATCAGTGCGTATATAAAATTAACATGTAATAACATGTACTGTAATTATATGACCTAGTGATAACAAAAGATTTAGATGAAGCCATGAAAACCTGCTTGAAAAATTGCTCCACTTACGAGCTTTAGCCTGACATTTATAACATATATTTCTTCAAACTTTGTCACTGAACAATTAAACTTTTAGTTCTCAAACAAAATGCTAGTAAAATGTTTTGTTATGTGCTCTACAATGTGCCTGGTATTCAGTATTTCACATAAGTAATGCCTTGCATGTCAACACAGAGGGATTCAGTCAAACTCCCTATCATCCTCTAGTGATGAGCCTGAATTACATACTGTATAACAGCAAGAAGAAAGAGAACTGGTAAATAGTTAACAGATAATTACTGAGACACACAGCATTATTTGATATAATGCAGAGGCAACTGAGGCCACAGGCTGAAGCTACTTGCATTATATTCAATAACGCTGTGTTCTGAAGTAATAATCTATTATAATTACTGACCCTCTTAAAAAACCATTATGTTTTCTGTGCATTATAGGTAGCGGGTAGTAATTGCAACTTTAGTACTTCAGGGATTGTCGACCCTGCCTACGCAAGACCCGAGTTCAACTGGCTCCGGTTGATAGCACTCGGTATGGGCCCCTACTCAGGGTGACGGTTGCCTGCTGCCGTGTTGGTAATGCCTTTGTAGGCAAAGGCTAAAGGTCCTCCCCTGACAGAAAAGGTTGGCGCCAGGAAGGGCATCTGGCCATAAAAATCTCAACCCTCAAAATCGCTCAATATGGCAATCAAGAAGCATGGGCATGGTACAGCCCTAAATACCACGTGGGGGTCCCCATCTCCCCTCGTTAGAACTCAAGATGGGGAACCCGAGCGAAGTGTGTGTGTGGGAAACCCCATGGATGACGGCAACACGCCCGATGTACCACGTGGACCTCGGCTCATAAGGTTTGAGTCGTGGAATATAGGTAGCATGACAGGAAAATCAAGTGAAGTGGTGGAGGTGTTGGAAAGGCGAAGAGTTGATATATGCTGTGTGCGGGAGACACAATGTAAGGGTGGAAGCACAAAGATGGTGAAAGGAAAGAGTACACAGTACAAGTTTCTGTGGCAAAGATGTCCCGAAGGGACTCATGGTGTGGGGGTGTTAGTGTTAGAGGTGTTTGTGGATAAAGTAGTTGAAGTGAAGCGTATGAGTGAACGTTTGATGATGGTGAAGCTGTGATTGGGAAATGTCTGATGAATGTGATATCAGGTTATGCACCACAGGTTGGACGAAGCCAAGTTGAGAAGGACATGTTCTGGAATGCTGTGTATGACTCAGTGGAAAGGCTGAGGAAGGAAGAAATGGTGGTTCTTGGTGGAGATTTGAATAGGCATGTTGGTAGAGAAAGTGATGGGTATGAAGGAGTACATGGAGGGTTCGGCTATGGTATTAGAAATATGAAGGGTGAAAGAGGAGTTTGGAGATGCAATGGATATGATTGTGTGTGGAACGCAGTTTAAGAAGGATGACAACAAGATAGTGACGTATTCGTCGGGTGGATCGAATACCACGGTTGACTACCCCATGATAAGTAAACAGGATAGGAAATGTCTCTGGGATGCGAAAGCAATTTCTGGTGAAGAAGCAGTATCACAACACCATCTGATACTGGCCGATATGAAGGTGAGGGGTGCAGTGACAACCCAGAAGAAAAAAGTCCAACCAAGGAGAAAGGTGTGGAGGCTTAATGATGAAAATGTGAGAAGGCAATTCCAGGATAAACTGGTTCTGGGGGAGGCGGGGGAGGGTGATGCTAATGTGGTATGGGAGAAGACAATAGATTGTTTGTTTAATGCGGCAAGTGAGGCATGTGGATGGACAAAAGGGCCACCAAGACATGTGCAAACATGGTGGTGGAATGAAGAGGTTGAGAAGAAGGTAAATGAGAAGAGGTCGAAGTTCAAGACGTGGTGTCGGGCAAAGGGTACTGCTGCAGAAAAGGCAGTGTTGAAGAAGTATGTAGGAGCAAAGAAGATTGCAAAGAAAGCAGTTGCTCAGGCCCAGCAGTGGGAGAGAGAGAGATTAGGAGAAAAGCTCAACACAGAAGAAGGGCAGAAATCTGTGTTCAAGATAGCAAAGCAGATGGCGAAGGAAAGGCAGGATATGGTTGGAGTGAACTGCCTGAAAGATGAGAGGGGAAATATAGCTGTGATAAAGAAGAGATGGAGGGAGTATATGGAGCAACTATTGAATGTAGAGAATGATTGGGATGGAATTGAAGAATGTGGGATAGTTGAAGGACCAAAAGAGCTTATCACAGAGATGGAAGTAGAGAAGGCGATAGGGCAGATGAAAAGTAGGAAGGCAGGTGGTCCGACGGAATTGGTGGGTGAGATTATCCGTGCAGCTGGTCAGGTAGGGGCGAAGAAGATGACAGAGATCTGCAATATGGTAGTGGACGAGGAAAAGATACCTTGGGACTGGGAGCTGAGCACCCTTTTACCCATTTACAAGAGGAAAGGTGATCCACTGGAGTGTGGGGGACATAGGGCAATGAAGCTGTCAGAACACAGGATGAAGGTATTTGAGAGGGTTCTGGAGAGAAGGTTGAGAGGGAAGGTAAATATTAATGGCATGCAGTTTGGATTTATGCCAGGGAAGGGGACGACAGATGGGATCTTTGTGGTACGACAGATGCAGGAGAAGTTTCTGGCAAAAAAGAGACCATTGTATTACGCATTTGTGGATCTGGAGAAGGCATTTGGTAGGATACCAAGAGAAGTGGTTAGGTGGGCATTGAGGAAGCTGGAGGTTGAAGAATGACTGGTGAGGCAGTGATGATAATGTATAAGAAAGCGAGAACAATGGTGAAAACAAAGCATGGAAACAGTGAGGAGTTTGAGGTGAAGGTTGGGGTACATCAGGGATCGGTTTGTGAGTCCATTACTGTTTGTGGTTGGGATGGAGGCGCTGAGGCAAGACGTTAGGGAGGGCCGGCCGTGGAAGCTGTTATTTGCTAACGATTTAGTTCTGATGGCTGAGAGCATTGAGGAAATTAAGTGGAAAGTGCTGTGGTGGAAAGAGTGCATGGAGGCAAAAGGGTTGAAGATGAGCATTGGTAAAACAAAGGTGATGCTGTCAGGGAAGAAATGTGGTGATGTTGAAAGACTGGGGAAGTGGCTATGTACTTTATGTGGAAAAAGTGTTTGGAGCAGTTCTATCAGATGTACGGGATGCAGTGGATGGGTACACTAGTGATGCTCAGGTGTGAAGGGCTCTCTGGTTAGAGCTGAGGATACGTTCGTGTGCAGGACGTGTGAAAGAGCAGGTGATGAAGAGGATAGGAATGTGGAGGAGAACTTGGATCTGGGAAATGGGGTTCACTTAGGGAATGTTGGAAAGTTTTGTTACCTGTTTTGATATGATGAATGGGGTGGAGGAGCGAATTCTGCATCCGTGGCAAGGGTACGTTGTGCGTGGAGGAAGTTTAAGGAGTTATCAGGGATCTTGACAAGGAAGTAAGTGTCACTTAAGCTGAAGGGGAAGCTGTATGTGACATGTGTGAGGAGTGCTATGATATGTGGAAGTGAAATGTGGGCCATGACGGCAGAGCAGAGTGGGAGATTGGAATGTACAGAGATGAGGATGGTGAGATGGATGTGTGGTATATCGCTGAGGGATAGAATGCCGAGTGCAGAGCTGAGGGAAAGAATGGTGATTGAGTCAGTGTCTGACGCTGTGAAACGGAATAGGTTAAGATGGTTGGGACATGTGCTACGGAAGGATGATGATGATTAGGTGAAAAAGATCATGTCATTTGAGGTGGAAGGTAAGAGAGACCGGGGAAGGCCGAAGATGACATGGAGCCAGGTGGTGGAAAAGGACATGAGAGAGTGTGGGTTGAAAAGGGAACATGCAAGGGATAGGGAGAGGTGGAGGAGGCTGCTGTGTAGAGCCACCGACCAACCCCTGCGTAAGCAGGGAAAACGGCTATAAAATGACTGTTGTTGTTGTTGTTGTTGTTTGACTTTTAGATTTGACCATTTTAGAAGAGTAATGAAAAGCTGGATGATTTTTGACAAAGATATACAAGAGTACAACTGGACTTAATTTTTAAGTGCAGTTGTAGTCATGATTATTTTTGTTAAATATTAAAAAACAACAGGATAGGAAAGAAAGTTGGATGTTTAAACAAAGATGTTTGAGAGTACACCTCGACTAGTATTTGTAAATACTATTCCAGGTGTGCTCTCTAATATTTTTAAAAATATTATTCCTTGGATGACAGAATGGTGGGAAAAAAGCTTACTGTTTTTTATTTGGAAAAGGAAAATTTTTTATTTGACAAATTACATGGTGAGTAGCTGATAAAGCATAAAGATCACAAAAAAATGAGAGTTGCAATTTTTTGACAAATAGCATGATGGGTGATTGGCAATCTTTTTTTCATTAATTGCTTGGTATGCTGTTTGTTCAAAAAACAAAAACAGAAAGGAGATTTAAACCAGATAGATTTGAAGAAAGTCAAGAAAAAAGAAAAATATCATAATGTAATTCCCAGTTTAATAGTATACAAGAAAGTTAGCAGTCTTTAATTTTTTTTATATTTTTAATGCATCTCCCTTTCTTGGATATTGTTAAATATTAAACCTGTTAAAGAAGAAACAAAAAGAAGGAAATGAATTGATACATGATAATGGTTCAACAAAACATTTAAGAAAGAATGGAATAGAGTTTTTCAACCAAAAAATATATTAGGTGATGGTTGAAATGCATTATACATTAAAATGTGTAATATGATATTACAGGTTGCCATTTATTTCCTAATTAACTGTAAATATTCATTCTCCAATGATGTCATGAGACGTGACAAAACATTAGAAATATTAAGCCTTTTTAAAATGCCTATCATTTGTGTTCTTTTGGTGGGCTTTATTGTTTATTTTAAGATTAAGATTCCTGCCTAGTCCTTCTATAGTTGATATCAAAAAAATATTCATATTAATATTGATAAATTTCACCATTATCATGTATTTTTTTTGTGGACCAATCATTAACTGCTCATGGAGTAAATGTTTAATGACATCAGAGAAATGACAGTTGGGATCAAATTCCAGCTCTTCTTTCTTTTGTATTGTTAAATATTGAATTTTATAGAAAGAAATATGTTTGAAATGGGGCACAGACAAGCAGCTAAATATATATTTATCTATTTGGTTTGTTTTCTGTTCTGTGTTTTGAAATAAAGTACAAGCAAAAAGAAGATTGACAAGAAACATGGAGAGAGAATGTTTTAAAATTTTAAAAAAGTCAACTAGAAATTTTTGAGATTTCACATTGGTCTTTAAAATTTTAAAAAAAATTTATAACAAGAAAATCAAGCAAAAGAGAAATTTTGATGTAAAAAATCAGCAAACAATTTACCTGACAAACTTGATAATTTTCGTAATGATCCATTTTGGTCTGGCAGAATAACAGTTGATTTATGAGCCAGAATTACAATTTCAATAAATTTTGAGCTTTTATGAGATAAGGCTCTCCTTATCTCATAAATACGAAAGTGGTGCTTTTTTTAGCTCTAAAACTGGTTCGAACGCCTAGAGTTTGTATCTGGCTGATATCGGAAGATAATTTTGGCCCCTCTGTATCCTCGTGGCCTGTGAGAACGAAGCTGAGCGAAGGAAAGGAGTGTTGATCAAATTAAACTCAAACCTAGTTTGCGAAAACATTTGCTCAAAGTATGCCACCCGAATAGAAATGAAGAATGACGAATTTATTGTCTTCGTGCATCTACCCGACGACAATTGCTTACCCTTGAAAGCAAACAAGAAACTATTCGTCTGCAAATTCATTGAAGTCGTCCACCAGCTCGAGACCTTCCCTCGTTCATCGTCGTTGTCATCATTGTCACTCTTCTCTTCATTGTACTTTTTATGAATGGTATTACTTCAAGATGGGGTCGTTCACTGGTCTCCCTGGGCGTTTAACCTTAAATTCTGGGATGACATGGCAAATTCGATAATACTGACATCCATACGTTGCATGCTAGAATGAAAGAATGTCCGCATCCTCGAAAGATCCACCGCAATGGACTTTTTAGTTCTACTCAAGGTAATTTCGGCCGTTTTTGAAATTCAGTACTGATCTTGCTCATATCCACTGGTGAACTCGCATTGTCTTTTTTAATGAAGCTATCGCTGGGACGCATTAACAGCAAAAGTCAGAAACTTTATGAAACCAGTACCAATCAGAAAATACGTTGTCAAAGAGTGGGACAAATCCATTCGAGTAATAAGCAAATAACTGCAAACTGCAGGCAAATTCAACTCCAGCTCTCTCTACTTGTGAGAGGTCCTGTTGATTGACATCATGATATTAGATACACTTTTGAATTTTGATGCACTTAATATTTATGGGTTTGAAGGTTTTTTACTGATATAAATCCAAGTTACAGAACTTTGTTTGCAACAATCTCTTCACCAGAAAGATTGGGAAATTTACACCTTGATGAGTCGATCCTAGAGGTGTTGAGCAATCCCGAGCAATTCAACAGGCCCTTTTTAAAATTATGGTCAGATAATCTGAAGAAACTTGGCAGCCTTAAATCTCGAATTTTTAATTCTTTTCCTGCTATGAATTCAAATTTTTAAGTGGCACAAATGTGCATTAAAATTAGTGCAGTTCATGCTAGCAGGCATCTACCTCCTTGGCTTTCTCAGTAATCCAACCAGCTCTATCAGTTTCCTTTGTACTTCCTAGTGAAAAGGAGTGGAAATTTTCCGCAAGATATTCATCAAAGACTACCCTAGTATGTAGCATAGGCTGGGATGTTAGACTTCTATTTTTGTGCGTATAAATTGAAGTAAAAGTACAACCAGAATGGCCACATGATAATGATGCCTGTGGTGCACCATAACATTACCCAACAATGTAACAAATACTTGCAATACAGATTGTAATTATTGCATTTGGAAGGTGACTGAAAACAGACAAAGTGTGATCCCCTAAGTTTCAAAGGTGCAATTTCCATAAATAACCTCCAGCAAGATGGGGACATGACTTTATGGCTGCTGCTGATACTGATGCAGCTTTAATAATGTGGGGATCTGCTGCAATTCCCAAATTTCTTAACGATGCCAGGATTGCAGTGTCCTGGATAATGCTACATGAAACCAGTTTGTTTTTTTATGTATATGAGTATATCATGATGTCTTCCACAACTGTGACCCAAGTTTTTGTTGATTATCTTGGCACCAGCTTTAAAACATTTTTTTACAATTTCATCTGGGTCCATCTCTGAGCTTTGCAAACATTTAGAATAAGAAAAGTATTGATTAAATATTGTTAAGGTCAACCTTAACCCATTAAGAGCCAAGGGCTCACTCTCTGTCATTTTACTCTGGCTAACACCAAAGGTTTTCACCCATGAAGGGGATGAGCCCTGCAGCTTAATGAGTGAACAGCCATCTCCTTAACCCATTAAGTGACAAGGGCACACTCTTTATTTTACTCTGGCTAATGCCAAGCAGTTTTACTCATCAAGAGGATGACTCTACTGATAAGTTAATATCAATACATCAAGATTCTGAATTAATTCAGGGTTATTGTCTTTTTTGAAAACAAATATACAATCATTTGTATGACATTCCTTTTCTTCATATGTTTCTAAATGACTGACTACAGTTTCTTGTGAATCAATGGTTATCAACCTATAGTTTCTGGAGAATTTAGTGTATTATGGCAGAATCATTGCTTGATTGTAATTTTGATATACCAATAAATTGGCTTCATTCTGAGCCATCAGTTCTTTTTGACCATTGTGTGGTTGCAATTGACGTGTTCAAATGAGGCTAAGGATGGTCTCTTTGGAACATGTGAACACAATTCATTTCTAAATAAGAGGACATGTACTAAGCGATCTGATCTTTTTGTGAGAATATTAGGGAAAAGTAATTTTTTATGTTAATTCAAAATTTAAAAAAAGGACAAAATATGAATATTATTTGAATTTTTTGCTTTTGTAACAATACCCAAATTTCATAATGAAAAATAAAGTCTTTTCTTTTACAGTAAACTTCAATACACTGTAATAAGGATTTATGCCTTGCCTCTTTCTGCTTTTGCTTGGCTTCCTTGACTAAAACAGGTTGTCAAATATTCATTAAATGTGCACTTTTTTATACATTATATGAAACAGGCACTGCAAAGATGCCTGGGAATCACTTTGTTATTTTGCTACTAATTATATTTTATGAAACTAGCAAATGCTTTGCATGTCGCAGTCAAACTATGAACCTTTTATGGTTCGCCAGTTGCTTTTGACCACAAACCTTTGACCACTGATCATCAAGGGGATGGTTAAGACAATTTTTGTTAAGAATTTAAGCGTTACACCAAACTTCAAAGATTTTCTTCTGAAAAACCGAACTATTTTAACATTTCCCCGCCGTTCGTGGCTGGGGATGAATGGAACGAAACCTAGACCTCAATAATGACGAAAAGTACCACCTTAGTTACTTTATAAGGTTCTTTGTGATATATTTATGAGATAGGGAGAGCCTTGAAAGCTCTAGGATGTCTAAACCCGTACGGAATAAATTTATGTTGGCTTTTTCACACAGACAACGTTAAACATGAACTCGGTCGTAAGCATTTCGTAACTCCCGATTCGAAAGCCGATATTTTTCTTGTTAAGGAACGCATTACATATCCCCACGACAGATTTGAAGAAAAACTCATATACTATCCGAATCAGTTCGTTTTCTCTTTGAAAATGCAAAATCCGCATGCACGGAAGGCTTTTTCTGAGGTATAGTTTTTCGCAGTGATGTCCCAGTAAATTCAGACATGTTGGTAAAATCGAGCAGTCTGATTGGTCCGCCCCATCGCTGTAAACAAACGCGCTGATTGGCTGATTACATTATCTGCCCTTGTTGATTGAGCAACCATTGTTCAAAAAGTGAAGCCGGAAGTCAGCCGTGGCGGGTTACATATATATATATATATATATATATATATATTGTACGTTTAATGGAAATTTAATAAAAATATAAAAACTGTAACTCGAGTTTCACGCTGCACGGCGATCCTCAGACTAAAAGTTAAAACTATTTACAGTGATATATATAAGCAAATCAATTAAAAAATTAATATGGAATATATTACATAAAATATGAACCTATAGATAAAATTACCTATTTACATAAAAATTTTACCTATTTACATAAAAATTTTGCTGCATGCCTACACTTCGTTTCTAATTCGGATCTTTTGTTCAATAAAAAGCGTTTATCTGAATTTAAAATCAGCAGTTTTTCCGTAGTACACAAGTTACAATACGTAGCTCCACGATTTGTGTTGAGCACTGTCGATATCTGGTGGACATATCCAAGTCTATATATATACATATATATAGGTTATATATATATATATAGGTTATATATATGTATAGGTTACATCGAAGAAATTGGAGAACTTTCAACGTGTGTAGGTTCTTGGCGTATAATTGTCAAATTTTAAATGAAAACATGCCAAGGAGAGACAACAGCCTTTAAATTGTCCGATTTTCTTTAAAATTACTGATTTTCCCGTGATAAATAATCGACTATTGAGCAACGAGTGATCGTGTTGGTGGCGTGTACTGCACATCGAGATCTACTGCATAGTCTACATACTGTGGAGGCCAGAGATTTTTCCTTTTACAGTGCCAGGTTTTATTGATGGAAAAGGCCATGGTTGTTTAGCGTTTCCAAGCCACAAAGTTTTAATAGATTCAAGAAGGTTTCATGGGCCACATCTAGGCAGCAAGTTGCCAATTGAAGATTCCTGGGCTGTACTATGACATGTAATTTGTTAAACTGGTCTCCAGTATGCTAAAGCAATTTATTAACAGTTTTACCACAATTAACAGGTGGCTGTTTCAGTTATGCTTGTTTCATTGATATTTGGATTTTTAAACTTTGATGAACCTTTAAATGAACTGCCTTTGATAACATTTGCCATTTAAAGGTGTCTAAAGGTTTAGTTATATGAAGTAATTTTTATTTTTCAATGCAGTTGTGTTTAAAGTTGTGCTGAAACTGTTTTGCTGTTGATCTATTAAAAGAATTGTACAAGTTCAATTCAAATATGCACAATAAAAACAACCAAGCACCTTGTTCTAACTGATGTTGCATTTTGGTTTGTGAGAAAAGTAGCTCATTCAGAGGGGTGCCATGAATTTGACATTTAACTAAGGGTGAAGATATTCTTTAGCCAGTTTGTGAAGTTTAAGTTTGTCTTCTGTTAATGTTGATTCTTGAAGTGCCATAGTACTTTCCTCAAACTGTTTAAGTTGTTCACTTGTTAAAGCAGGACTAGTTGGAGGAATGTCTACTGAACTATCATCAAGTGGGATAGGTCCATCCCAGTCAATACCATATTTGTCAGTTACTTCAATAGGATTGGTACCTTCTTCAGATGTCATCAACGAACCTTGGACCCAAAGCTGAAGGGGTGTATAGTTGTTTGCTGTGGACATAGGATGTCTCAAACAGTCAGCAGACCATCCATCTAAACAATGGTTTATGTAATGAAGGAATGCATAACGTAAGCACCATAAGTCATTCTCTGCTTAAGAGTCCAAGATATTCAGATCCTCCATTAATAAAAACAGTTTGTGGTAATTCTTTAAAACATCCTTAAATACACCCCACCAGACGTGCTCAATTTGTTGATTGTGCGTGCTCTTACTCACAAGAGCTGACCCCTTACCTGGACCACAAGTGTTTAACTTGGCTATTGATTTTCCGGGCGGAAAGCGTAATCGTAATAAAAAGATCAGAGCCCAGCTCAGAATTCTTAAGTGTATCGCCATAATGAAATAGGCAAGTCAAAAAGTTTTAAAACATGTTTACTGACGTTTCGTTGCCGCGTGCAACATCTTCAGAGTGTAGGGTTACAGGGATGAGAAAAAACTATATATATATATATATATATATATATATATGAATCTATAATTACATATTGGAATAATTAGACGGCTAACCAATAGAAAACTGCGAGACGTGACAGGAAGTGACACGCATACGGAAGATGAAAGCATTAGAATAGAGAAAGAGGTGTGGAAGAGATATTTTCGTTGAGAGACGGTTTGTATTTAGAAATAAGTAAACTCTCACGAATGAGGAGTTCAAAGTTAGAGGAAGACCTGCAGGAAGAAATGATGGAAAAATCGTTGGGAGAAATGGCGTGATTAGTCTGGCGAGTATGAGCCTGGATACTGGAAGTAGGAAACGAAGTGGTTGCTCGTTTCTTACCCGTCAAAGGCGAAACCCCCATGTGTTCTGAGATACGCGCGTGCAAGTGGCGCCTTGTTTGGCCCAAATACAATGCTCCACAGCATTGACACGTATATTTGTAGACAAATTTTTTGTTGACACGCGAAGACTACCAGATTTTGAAAGGACTAAAAGATGACCCAAACATCTTAATCATGAAGCCAGACAAAAGGAATGGAATCGTCTTGGTCGACAAAGATGTTTACCACAATAAAATGAGTGACATTCTTGCCGACACCACGAAATTCAAGCCACTTTTATCCGACCCGCTGAAGACCACGCTTCGCCGAGAACAACATCTGCGCAACTTCCTGCTCTCTCTTAAGAAGAACAACATAATCTCTGAGGAACTATACGAACGTTTAACTCCAACAGGCTCTTGACCAGGCATTTTATAAGGCTTACCTAAGGTGCACAAAGCTAACCTTCCATTTAGACCTATAGTTTCTGCCATCTCAACTCACCCTTATAACCTTTCTAAATTTCTCGTTTCTATTCTCACACCTCTCTTAAGCAGTCCTTTTATAATTTCCGATACGTTTTCTTTCGTTGAGGAGTTACGTGCTTCTAACCTTGATACTAATAACATATTTATGGCAAAATTTGATGTTAACTCGCTTTTTACTAACGTTCCACTAGACGAGACCATTGACATTATTGTTAATAAAGCTTTTGAGAATGCCACTCTTTACCATGGCTTTTCCGTTTTTCAATTACGTAAATTGTTATGTTTAGGTGTTAAGAATTGTCATTTTTTATTTAACAACTCACTCTACGAACAAGTCGATGGTGTGGCCATGGGCTCCCCGCTTGGTCCTTTATTTGCTAATATCTTCTTGGCTTTCCACGAACGTAGTTGGCTAACCAACTGCCCTCTAGAATTTAAACCTCTTTTCTTTCATCGTTATATTGATGATTGTTTTGTTGTTTTTCGCTCTCGTAATCATGTTCGTCCTTTTCTAGATTATCTCAACTCACAGCATCCGAATATTACGTTTACTAGTGAGTTAGAAATTGATTCTACACTTCCTTTTTTGGACACTTTGATTGATCGTTCTGATGGTTTTTCCACTTCGGTTTATCGGAAACCTACTTTTACTGGTTTGTTCACTAGTTTTGATAGTTTTGTTCCGTTATCGTATAAGTGTGGTCTCGTCTATACTCTACTTGACCGCTACTTCAAAATATGCTCTTCCTTTCACCACTTTCACGCTGAAGTTCTTAAACTTAAGAAATTCTTGCTTAGGAATGGTTATCCTGAGATTTTTCTTGATCGCTGCATCCGTCTTTTTCTTGATTGTCTGTTTTGCCCCCCCCCTCCCCCCAAAAAAGGTTCTGATTCTCCTCCGAAAAATATCATCTATTTTAAGCTTCCTTTCACAGGATCACATGCCCTACAGATCCGAACACAGGTCTCTAAACTATGTTCATCTGCTTTCCCACAAGTTACTTTGCGTTTTATTTTTCAATCCGGAAGACGGTTGTCTGGTTTCTTCCCTTTCAGGGACCGGACC
The DNA here is from genome assembly GCA_030142905.1 of Heliopora coerulea. NCBI lineage: Eukaryota > Metazoa > Cnidaria > Anthozoa > Scleralcyonacea > Helioporidae > Heliopora > Heliopora coerulea. The sequence goes on from JASJOG010000014.1 coordinate 2,766,074, forward strand.
CCCATGTTAATGAGATCGCGTGTTGTCTACAAATATACGTGTCAATGCTGTGGAGCATTGTATTTGGGCCAAACAAGGCGCCACTTGCACGCGCGTATCTCAGAACACATGGGGGTTTCGCCTTTGACGGGTAAGAAACGAGCAACCACTTCGTTTCCTACTTCCAGTATCCAGGCTCATACTCGCCAGACTAATCACGCCATTTCTCCCAACGATTTTTCCATCATTTCTTCCTGCAGGTCTTCCTCTAACTTTGAACTCCTCATTCGTGAGAGTTTACTTATTTCTAAATACAAACCGTCTCTCAACGAAAATATCTCTTCCACACCTCTTTCTCTATTCTAATGCTTTCATCTTCCGTATGCGTGTCACTTCCTGTCACGTCTCGCAGTTTTCTATTGGTTAGCCGTCTAATTATTCCAATATGTAATTATAGATTCATATATATATATATATATATATATATATATATATATATGTATATATATATATATGTATATATATATATAGTTTTTTCTCATCCCTGTAACCCTACACTCTGAAGATGTTGCACGCGGCAACGAAACGTCAGTAAACATGTTTTAAAACTTTTTGACTTGCCTATTTCATTATGGCGATACACTTAAGAATTCTGAGCTGGGCTCTGATCTTTTTATTACGATTAAGTGTTTAACTTATTCTTGACTGCATCCACATTTTAAGTTCCCTGACAACATCACACCTGCTTCTGAAGGGCAATTTCCAGTTTTCTACTGCTTTTATGAAATTTTAGAACACTGTGGCAGCTTCATTGTTAGCATTGCAGGGTAAATACACAGGTGTGAAGCCATCCTCACACCCGTGAACAACAAAACACCATTTGACAAGTTTATGATTGCCATCAAAATGCCAGAGTCCAAGTGGCCTTGTTACATTGTATACACATCGTTTAATTGCCGTGCACCATCGAGTAGAAACTCCCTGGGGATCAACTCGTGAAAGAGCTTCTCTCACACGATGTCTGGGGACGAAAATACTCCTTGAGCCAAGGTGTCCCATCAACATTTTTAATCCATATTTTGGATTTGTTCTTTTAGTTGCTCTCACTATCTCATCTGATTATCTTGTATTTCTGTGTAAAGGGAATGCACTGAAAGACCATATTCTTGCATTTGTCGTTTTACAGTCTGTGAACTCACATGAAGTAGCTCTGAAATTGAACGGATACTAAACCTGGCTTTTACAAGCATTGCGAGCTGTTCCTTGCTAATTGCATACTTTGGTCTACCTGGTTATCCCATGAAAACAGCATTTTCTCTGATGTTCATCCCCGAGCGCTCTAAAATTGACCATGCACTGCTCAACAAATTGAATATTTCTTCTGGTATTCTTGTCAAGGAGTCTAAGACAATGACAAGCTTCTGAATTTCTTGAAGCTTTTCTGCTATGTCGAAATTATCAGCACTATGAACACTAGAAACAATCTCCCTTAATTTGGATATTACGTCTTTCAACTCGGCAGTGAAATCTGTCACCATGTTCGTTTGTCTTTCTGCCATGCCCAACGTACCAGCTACTCACACGCACATGAAATTTTGCTTGGTCATGATAATAGTACAACACTGCATAATAATGCCACAGTGCATGATAATATCGAAACATTGCAAAATGATACTGAAACAGTGCCTAATAATAACAAATCGGTACAAATAATGAAACATTTCACAATAATAACGAAACAGTGTGTACCAATACAAACCAATGCTTTATAATAAACAAGCAGCGCATAATAATAACAAATCAACAGTGCATAATACTAACAAAGCAGTGTATAATAATAACAAAGAAATGCAAATTAATAACTGGACATTGCATGATCATGATGAACTTGGGAATAATAATAACGAAAAACTGTATAATAATGAACCGATAGATAATAACGAAACATAATAGTTTTGACGGTAATGACACCCCATACTTACCAGTGAAATGTGCGTGAAAATTTTCTTTTTAACCTGAATTGTTCACCGTCAGATCCCTCACTATCACTTTGGGATGTGTTGTCGTTTCCTTTCACATTTTTTCTTCGTTTACTACAGCCCTACGTACGAGTTTCCTCATTTTCATTATAGCCTTACTACAACGTTACCGAGAAAGTGGTCACTCCAATATGGCGCAGATTGAATTTCGCGGGCTTCATTTTCTCCCGCACTCCAACCCCTGGGTTGCCCGATCCAGTCCTACTTTTCAGATCAGTGGTGACACTGGACACCCCGTCTCGCCTGATGATTTCACCATCTTGTCCTCTTCATCCTTCAACTCTGAACTTCTCGTCAGATAAAGCCTTCTTATCAGCAAACTCAACCCATCACTTTCTTTATTATAAGACTTTTCGTTTCCTGACATTTCTACTGCATCTCAGTTTACTGTTCCTTTTGTCTTTCTCACTTCCGTTCTTACACCAATATCTCGTAAATATGTATCCTGTAACATAACCAGTGTAATATTTATCACCTCTGTGTTATAAGTTATTCATTCTCTGAGGATGTTGCATGCAGCAACGAAAAGTTAGATGTATACTATAAACCTTCAAATATGCCAATTTATTCTTTGCTTAGGACTCCCGCCTGGTACCTCTGTCGCCCGTATTTTGAAGAAAGTGATTTTCAATTGCTGTTTCACTTTCCCCAACAAAATCAATTTTAAGTGTTTATATTCACCCATGATGGTGAATGGTCAAAGTTAATGCTGTGCAATAGTCAGTAAACCTGACCTGGCTTTCCAAAATGCCCACCATACCCAAATTAATCAATAAGAAAATCAATTAAAACTTATAGTCATTATGTACAAGGTGTCATAGAATAGGATAAAGTGTCCAAGGCTTTGTTATAACTAAGTCGTTATTATTATAACACAATGTTTTCTTTACTCTTGCCTAGTTTTTAAATAAAGTTTAATATAGGCTCATGTTAAACGTTTTAGTGTCCTACACTACTGCATCATGCTATAATATTTGTCAAAAGTAGCAAGACTAATATACAACCTAAAACAGACTCACTAATTTCAATTCTAATAATGACAAATATTCATTTCATAACTGATTGTTTTGGTCCAACTTTAATCAGGTACGTTATACAAAACAGCGACTGCAGTAAATATTGGGGCGCCTGGCCCCCCACTTCTATTAAAGCACTTTTTCCCCATGTATTTTGCAACCCGCAACTTTTTACTCACTTCACACCACCCACGACGAATACTCAAACTCCAATTGAAAAATACAGCCAAAACAAATAATAGTAACAGAAGATATCATATTGTGTAAATAGTTCAAACATTTGATGCCTTCTTGACCGCTAGGTATCATTTAGTTCCTTCTTGTCCAGAGGTTCTTCTGTTGGCCTTTGGTAGTGTTAAAAAATAGGAGACTTTAACAAAAGAAATGATTGAAAACTCCGACAACGAAGAGTAAGGTCAAGCCTTTTATTGTCTAGAGGTATCCCCGATCCCTTTAGTAAGTAAAGTCATCCAGCGTTAGGCAGTATGAAATTATTTGTCGAAGTAAAATGATAGATTATTTATCTGGCCAAGGAAAGGTTAATATACTGTATTAATTCACCATGCAATAATAAAGGGAAGTTTACGCAATTGGTATTAGTTATCCGTTTGTTTCAGTCTGAGTATTTCAAAAGTGTTGATTGAATTGGCTTTCCCATTATTCACTCTACTCATGGGGTATATAAATGGTCTAGAAGTTCAATCACTCGAACTGCTTCACGAGATCATTTTGACATTTTACACGGTTTATTGCTACTAAATGTTTGAACGATCTGATCAAAGCGTTTGAAAGGCGCATAAGTGAAGGTGCATAAACGGTTTACTTGCCCCCAACGGTTCACTTTGCTAAATTAGTGGTCTTTCAGTTCGGTAGAGTCGCGCTTTAGGCGAGGTACGGGATCTTTATTGGAATCACCAAAACAATATACAGAAACTAAGGTTTACGAATGTTCAATCAGTGTTCAGCTCTAGCAAGAAGATCTTCTGATTCTGGGTTCTCTACTTGATGCCTATTTCAGCTTCGTTTTCACTGGTCGTCTACTCTGGTCGTCTGCTATGCTTGTCTTTTCTACTCTCTCATCTGTTCTCTGTTTGTTGGGAAAGGAGCGTGTTTTTTTAAGCTTTGGTGGGCAATTTTAGTTGACAGTGATCGGACATTACAGGTTAGCCAATCAGATGCATTCTGACTAAGTCTTTCGTTCTACCAGGTGAAGGGGTTGTTTGGAATGTGACGTTGTCAGCAAGAATGTTTGAAAAAGATTTTCGATGCTAAATGAATATATTTCTTTGTAAAATTGAGATAGTAAAATCAGAATTTAACGGTCCTTATCATAGTTATGTTATTTCACAGTTCATATCGTATTTTGATCTCAAATCTAGTCTGAATAGTAATTAGATCATACCTGGAATTAGTGAAGTAGCTAATTAATATAGGCTGGACTAATACAAACCAGAGCAAGGATTTAACATCATCAACTTGTACCTTAATCTTAAATTCGTTAACGTAAACAAAAACCTTTTAAGCCAGATCGGTAACATAGTTTATGACATTTTCAAAAGGATTAATCATGGTGCTGTGATTACATAAATATAATAAAGACTTTGCATGTCTAAAACCATACAGAACTCAAATAAACACTACAACTTTCATGATACGATCATCTAGCTATAGCGTAGGAACTCTTTTCACAATAGACTACGTTGACGTTTGACAAATTCCAGTTCAGTTCATGACAATACAAATTGTAGATCACCAAAATTGATGAGGTGTTTCATAACAACTTGAACCGTTTAAACGGTTTAAATGGTACCTTCAAGCGCTTAAACGGATAAAAAACGGTCTACGAACGTTTTTTCCGAACCGTTTTTCAAAGTGTCTTTTATAGTTTTTGTTGTTTAAGAAATAGCCCAGAAGAAGTACGTGTTATCAGACGTGTCAGTCAATTTGCCTTTTGTATAAAGAGAGGCTTCTCATCTGCCAGTCTCAGTTAATTACACAAGCATTCCAATCATTCTGTCGTGTGTCTCTTAAAACTATAAATCCAGCGCTCATACAGTGCAGTGCCGAAAGTCATTTACTTTTCTTACGTGTGAAGTTGCATCCTGCCCTTCTCTGAAATATTCAGGTCATTTTATCCAGTCGGTCCAGAAGCTTTCCATCATAATGAAATCCAGCACTCTTTACCTCCACAGTATTATTCTGATCTTGGGATTGCTGTTGATCACTTGCTCTGCAGATTTTAAAGGTATGAATTTTTTTTTCCTGTTCTTTGTACAAGAAAGCTACTTAGCGAGCCGTTGGTTGCTTAAACTACAAGAATTACTACCAGATTTTCTTGGCAGTATCCTATATTGAAAGTACTCTCTCTTCAAACTAAAGACGAGCCATGCTGTGTAGCGGCTACGATGGCCTATAAGGGCCTGCCATTTTGACCATCCAGTTTCCCACAAAAGCCCAACTCAAAATGGAGATAATCCAAATGTCGCGGTTCACGGCTTATTGTCACGGTTAGTGGTTTATTGTCGCGACTAAATTTTTATCGCAGAGTTTTGTTACGCGTTTAATTTTTCCTGGGTTCTTTTCTCCGGTTTTTTTTTACCGCGAAAGTTTCAAGCAAGTCAAAATATAAAGGAAATTATGTCAATTAGAATTCACACAGGGGAGGAGCCGTGTTGCATCATGCGTCAAATACTGTGGGATGTATACGAATAGTTCTTTGACCAAGTTTTATACAAGCAAGGCAATACATTGTTGCGCCTTTGTTTGTAAAATGTATAGGTTTTCCTTTTGATTTCTACCTCAAAGTAATTTTGTGTTGTCATATACAGTGATATCCTCTGGCATATTAAACTGTCAAACGTCATCAAGGTTATTCTCAATGTTCTATCCCAACAATAGTAACTATACAAATAATGTGGTCAATTTGTTAAACACTATTCAACTTATCATAATTGAAGTAGAAAAGTTACACTATTAAATATTCTCAATTCCTAGTTTACCTCTATATGTAGGTCGTGAGCGAAAAGGTTTCGTTTGGGAAAGTAAGCTAGAAATACTTCACCGATCAGCAACAACGTTAGTCATGAACTGCTAAATTGCGATTTTTTTTAATTTGTATCGCATTGTATTACTTCGACTACGCTATTTTATTTATCTGAAGAGAAAATCATAAGTTTGCGAGGTTTCATAACCAAGGATGACATTTATCAACCATTAAATATTTCTGTGCGTCTCCTGGTGTTTAATTTCTGACTGACACATCACACGAATTCTGATGGCAAAGTATAATAAGAACTCCTCACTTGGAAATTTAATAGAACACTTTAACACCTGGGCAATACTGTTTGTATGACAATATAGGCCTTAAACACTGCATTTTCATTGCACTTTCTGGCTCGTATCGGAGTAATCCTAGCGGTATTTGAACACTTTTAAAGACTAAAGACTAAGTAACTTTTTTTATTAGTAACTATGTCGTAACGGGCTGTACAGTAAAGTTGTTGTAGGTAGCTCAAGCGATTCAAAGTTAGAGTGTTTTTTTACTACACTGCTGGGAGAGAAAGATAAAAGTCAAGTTCACAATGATCTAGAAGTGAGCTGGTTTGCTACGTATCAGTTGGAGGCCAAGGACATTGCTCTTCAGAAAGCACTATCTCTAAGCTAGATAATATATTTAAAGAACTTTTTGCCTTTAGTATTTTGATCTTAGCAACAAACATAGGATTTTCGAGATGTGATATTCACTTCATTGGTCTTATAAAATATATGGGAAACAAAACTCAATGCTCTCTGATAAATACAACCACGCTACCCCAACAGAAAAATTGTCGGAAGTTTGTTCCTCCGGCACAAGCTTAAAGGCTAGCTTTTTATAAGTAACTTTTTTGTTGGTAATCATGTCGAGACGGCTGTACAGTAAAGTTGTTGCAGGTACTGTAGCTCTAGCGATTCTGAGTTAAACTTCAGATTGACAAGGATCTTGTGTACTTTGTGGCTTACCGCTCTCCATCGATTCTCATTTCGAATACCATTATACTGTATATATGGCCGAATACTTACCTATGTCTATGCTGTCCTCGAGCCTTTTATTTGTATAAGATAAACGTTTTAAAAACATGTTATACTAACATTCAAACTAAATGCACATGCGTTTGGGACGGCGGAAAACTTTTGATGTAACAAGTTCTGATTGTTGCTTTCGAGTAAGAATTAAACATGCGCAAAAACTCTTGCAATATTCATATCACCCGAGGGCGGAACCTGAGGGATTTGGTGTTGGAGAGGAATTTGTCGCGACTCCTGCCCTTTTTCCGGGAGGTCTTCTGTGGGACCTGTTAGCATAATTTCTTTTTTTGCATTAATTTCCCAAAGTCACGAAGATCAACTGCACTTGAAATGATCAAAATCAGCCCACCAGTACCTTGATACTACCCTCCAACCCCTGTCCTTCAAAATTCCTGGAAGCGCCTGTAGTGTTATTGCTGTTGAACGTCAGTAATGCTTTGGTCCTCGAGAATCAATTTCCATTCTTGAGGCTTGGACTAGGTAATTGGTATATGTCTGATAAACACAACTAGGTTTATACGAACAACATTGACAAATCCACGGTATCAAGAATATCTTTAAAGTGTAATAAGCTTGGACCGTAATCCTATGTTATGTTTGAACGTCACATCTCGTAATCCTATGTTTGTTGCTAAGATCAAAATACTAAAGACAAAAAGTTCTTTAAATATATTATCTAGCTTAGAGATAGAGCTTTCTGAAGAGCAATGTCCTTGGCCTCCAACTGATACGTAGCAAGCCAGCTCACTTCTAGATCATTGTGAACTTGACTTTTGTCTCTCTCTCCCAGCAGTGTAGTACAAAACACTCTAACTTTGAATCGCTTGAGCTACCTACAACAACTTTACTGTACAGCCGTCTCGACATAGTTACTAATAAAGTTACTTAGTCTTTAGTCTTTAAAAATGTTCAAATATCGCTAGGACTACTCCGATACGAGCCAGAAAGTGCAATGAAAATGCAGTGTTTAAGGCCTATATTGTCATACAAACAGTATTGCCAAGGTGTTAAGGTGTTCTCAGTGGCGGATTTAGGGTACGTCAAATAGATCAGCCGACTGAGGTGACTATCTCACTATTCTAAGATATCAGATTGACTTTGCGTCGCATATTTGCCGCTGTGATGTTGTCAGATAGCTTTGTTTACTTCGCCGAATCTTAATTCCCAGCGTTGTATTTATATCTAATGCGTTTGTTGTCTCTGGTAACATTGGCAAGCATCAGAATCATGATCTAACTGGCTTCTCTGTCAAGCTCAACCAGTTTGCCGAATCTTTCGATTATAATCGTCTTTGCATTTGGATGGTTCGTTGAAACTTCATTCATCGTTAGCCGTGATTGGTTTGACCAATTTCGCTGTCTCTTGCCGAATCTTCATTTTATTTCACTAGCTGTGGTTGGCTCAACATTTTAAGACGCTCCTTAACCAGGGCCTTTTTTAAGAAATTTGCCGTGGGGGGGCATTTTTCAAAAGGGACCTTCGACTTCATTGGTAAATTTGTCCCTCTAGAATCGTTTTTTACTTGGACCATTCTGAAATCTACAAAACGTAAACCTAGAGCACAGATTATTGTCAGTATTTGAAAGAAAGCACTCAACAAATTTGTCTATAGGCATTTTTATTATTACTTATTTTCGTGCCACCTAGAGGGACTGGGGGGGCATTTGCCCCCCCCCCCCCCCCACTATAATAGTTAAAAAAGGCCCTGTCCTTAACAAATTAACATGAGCTATTAGCTAAGCGGTATAAACTTTAAAGTTTTATGTCGAATTTGTGATGTCATCATGCCGAGTTTGCTGAGGTATGTCACCTTGCCGAAACTATCACCTTCCATCGGTGGTCTTCTGATTGGTCATATTATCGTAAACAGTGTTTTGTTGATTTCGAAACACTTTAACTAGCGTGTCGAGATCGTTTTCAGTGACAGTCTTACGGTCCTTCAACATGTTGTCTACGAGCTTTTTGAAACGCTATCTTACTGCGCTTGACAGCAATGATGGTAAGACTTTGCTTTTCATCTGAGACACTGTTGTCGACATTAAGCGTTTGCAGTTGTTCTGCTCATGGTAGTAAACGTCTGGATAATCCACTCGACCACCGCGCGAAGCACGGTGCGTGGGTACTAATCTTGACGTTCGTCGAGTCCTGTTACACGCGTGGTGATTACTAGGGAGAAAAATTTTCGCTTTGTGTATGTATCTTTATATATATATATATATATATATATATATATACACACACACACATATATATATATATATATATATATATATATACATATATATATATATCCATGGATTCCGGTCACTCAAAAATGCCGTGTGCAAGTTCGGGGACTGGTATGTTGTTGAACAAACCGTACTTAGGTACTGTATTGAAGCAAATGGATTTGGTCTAGTTCTTTTTTCCCTTGTATGAATCTCTCGCAAGTTGTTTACTTTATTTGAATACTGAAGCCAGTAAATAATTTAAGACCGGCAGACGAAATGGCTTTCTTGGTGCCTGCGGCTGGTTTCGCCACCTAAGTAACTGGACAATTTATGACTTGACAGAGCAGTTCTCAAATTTAGCTCCTTGGAATATCCATTTGCCAACTGTTCACTTATTGTAGCTACGCTTTGTCTTGGTTCTTTCTGGTTTATATGAACAAAAGCCGTAAGGGAACTCGCTTGCTGTCAGGACATTTGTTAAGCGACTAAGTGTATTAAAACGACATTCTTCGCTGAAGTTGAATAGATGTCTATTAGTATAAATCTTGGGACTTTTCACGTTCTGGTAACCACTTACCTGAGCTACACAATCGCAGGTACGTCTGAATCGAGTAGCTTTGAGATACAAGTTCTGCGAACGGAATTGTTTTGAGCAGCTTTCAAAAGTAGCTTCCCGACATCATTCTTCCCTGAGGGAGACTTCTTGTACAAGATATTACCGCCTGGATTTTGCTGGTGTTTATTGGTAAAGTAGAATGAAGATTCTGGTTCATTCGTCTCTGTACGACGATTATTTTTGAACATTTTTGCAGTATTTAACCGGACAGCGTTCATGGTCAATTGTTTGAGAAGCGGGATAGAACGCTCGTCATTTAGAAGAGTTGTCGAGGCCATGGCAGTTTTTGGATGCTTTCTCAGCTTTCCACACAAAAATTTCATTGCCTCAATCAGGATTTTTTTCGCTATGAAATGTCATCCCATTGAAGACGTTAGGATGTATTTTTGGCTCGAAACAAAAATGCAAGTTAAACAGCCACCAGGTAACTCGCTGTAAAACAACTTGTTTTTCCTTCGGCAAAACAGTTGTCCGCTTCCGTCTTTCTCTCTTCGAGAGTGATTTGTGTATGATGACCTTTACCGTATTCGACCGGTAATGCTTTCATCAGGATTTTAAAACTTCTCAGGAAAGTTTAAAGTCGTCTATGTGTAAATTCACCGTTGAACCCTTCGTGTTGAGGTGCCACTGAATACTTAGCTAAAAATACGCAAGAGTTGCAGGTTTATACGCCATTTTTCTTTTTTTATTAATGTTTTGCCTTGGAAAAAGTACGTCTTTTACTTCCCTCTTCTCGTTCTTCTTTCGACAAAACTTGCACAAGGTTCGCTTCTCGTATTTTGTTTTATGTATTGTATTTTTCGATTTTCGGTCGGCGATAAAACTTCAGAATTCGTTCATGTTTTCTTTGTTTACTTCATCGGTTTCGTAATTTGTTTTATCTTCGTCACCAAAGTCTTGTACTTCCTGATGAATACTTAGCATAAACTCTTATCATAGCAGATATTAAAGAAATTTGTAACCAACTTTGAGGTAACGTATAATTTATCAATTTTTTTAAGTCAAAAAAAATGTCAGAAAAATATTCAATCATGAGCTGTCCGTAATGCTGGTATCCGTTTGATAACCTATGAGAATGCTCCACTTTTAAGACGGAAAGTCTGGTCATCTAATAAAACAATCTTTCTTTAAGGCAAAATGAGTTACAAGTCTAATTGGAAAACGACACGAATTACCATAAACCCGCAAATAATTCAGGGTATTGAGCACATCATTCGTTGTTTAATAATTTAATGGTAAGGATGGACATCTTACCAGTTGTTAAGCCGTTGAACGTTATTCTCACCGAACTTTTTGTTTTAATAAAGCAGAATTGAAATTTGAAACGTAAATATGACTATAAGGAGTTTAAATATAAAATAATTTCCAGTTTGGATTGTTGTTTATTTGAGGCCAAATTGTGTGGATTTTTTTTATTGCATGTCCTCTTCCATTTATAGTCAGGAGGATTTGTCTTTTTGAGAATTTTGAAAAATTATCATTGTTACTTGGATTCTCATGAGATATGTTGGAAGGGTGGGCGAGGGGTTGTTGCGTGCACGTATTTCTAGTAACAGTAATTTTGGCGCCAAGTACTATGGAGTGGGCAAGAAGACACGTGTTGCTCTCAGGTAAAGTGGTCTTTATGATGAGATTTTCTTAAATTTAAACAGGAAAATTAGACTTATCATTGATTGAGGATATTATAATACTGGTTAATACTAAAAAGTAATTTAGATTATATTCACCCGATACCGTATGAAATGGAGCCGTAACAAAATCGAATGAGATAGGCCTTTTGTTATCGCGATACCGGCGTAAAATGCCGTGGGATTGCAATCGTAAACTGTAATGATTTGAATACTTGATCCTAACTGGAACGACAGTTTGCCCAGCAATGTGTGAAGACTTTGTTATTCAGGCCAAGATTGTATACTGCGCCTGACACATGTATTGAAGACTCTGGTGCACTATAGTCCGTCTGTCAGGAAAGTGTTGTGATGCCACAAAACTGTTAACAAAAAGCCAAAAAGTTTGCTTCGGTTCCTCTGCTGATTCTCTTACTTCAGCCAGTCGCATGTACAGAATGTTCTGGTTTACGTTTAAATATACTTGTACTCGCTTTTGATTGGTCCGAACCGATTTAAATTTAACTCAGTAATTTAAATTCAAATTATGATTTATTGTAAAATGCGTCTTATTATCATATGAGAAACATAATCCTTGTTTTATACTAACTGCCCCTCCCCCCTCCCCCCAACTGCAAGGAAAATGCAAAAGTTTGACCACAGAATAAGGAAGTAACCAGAAGGATCACTCGCGTCGGAACTTTTGAAGTTTTTGTCCACACTTTTCCGAAACTGTCCGCCAGACCCTTTGCTCGGCCAAAATCCTTGCAGCCAGTAAACCTCAGTCCGCTCAACAAGGATTTAATCTACGAAATGGGGTGTTAGCTTAGTAAAATGGCTATATCTTCAAAACCATTCCACCGATTTTCATTCGACGAAGACTAGTTGAAGAGGAAAGGTAAGTGATAATATTTCTGGTAATTATAAGTTATAAAAAGATTCCCAACTGTTAAATTTATACGTATATCTCCTATATGAGTAGGTCATTCGTGTGGCCCGCACAATCGATATGGTTTCTTTTCTCTCTCTGCTGAATTATTTTTTTGTCAGCTTAATCTAAGGTTTGGATATTGAAGTCTGTGCGCTAGTATAAGGTTCAGTCATCAACGATCAAGTTCGTGAAGTGATATTAAGCGTTTTTGAGACAAATTAATGTCACAACGAATAATGATCATACAGAGTCACACGTTACCCTGGTACAGTCACAGCTATGCAACAACAGGCTTTTCTCATGAAATGTACGAAATAATTTCGATTTGCGTTAGACTTAAAACCATGGGGTGATTTGTTTATAACGTTCGTTATTGTTCCTTGCTGTGGAAACTAATACGTCTAAATACGTATAAATAATATTATACGTCTAAATTTAACAGTTGGGAATCTTTTTATAACTTATAGTTACCAGAAATATTATCATTTACCTTTCCTCTTCAACCAGTCTTCGTAGAATGAAAATCGGTCAAATACTTTTCAAGATATAGCCATTTTATTGAGCCAATACCACATTTCGTAGATTAAATCCTTGTTGAGCTGGCTGTGGAAACTGGCTGCGACGACTTTGGCTGAGCAAAGAGTATGGGAACGGCTCCAAAAAAAGTGAGGACACGTTACACCCAGGAGTGGTCCTTCTGGTTACTTCCTTATTCTGTGAGTTTGACTAAGGTTACAAAAATCCTAAATCCACCACTGGAGAAGATCCATTTCCTTAGAGCAGGTACATTGTTATACGGAGAAACTACATGTTTGCACGAAGAAGGGGTGACCCTATCGGCTGCCTTTGTAGGGATTGGTGCATTTCCTTACAACGCGTATGAAAGTCTCAATAATTTTTTTAAATCGAAGCCTTTCATCTACAAATGGGGTGAACTGTCAAACACAAAGAATATCGTTTTTAAGAATTTCGATGATTTCCTCCTTTAAAAAGTTCTACATTTTGTGTTCATGTATCTTTCACAAAGTGGAGACTGGACGATAATATGTAATTACCCATCCTCTATTTAATCATTGTTCTTGTGACAAATCACGAGTAAAAAAACAATAAAATAACGCGAGAACGTAATGGGGATGTTGGAACTCGAAGTCTTCAATAAATATATTTACTGTAAAAACCGTCATGAGATTCGTATTGTTTGTCGAACCAAACTTTGGCATAGAGACATAAGCTAAGAAAACTTTCGTGGAGCCATTTTGGCCTTGCAACCTTTTTTATTACACATTTTCTCCAGATTCTTTACCATGATTGCTGGAAAACTTTGAGATTAATTCTCGATATTTGCACCTCTAGACGTATGTTAATGCCTTGAAAACGTCCACGTTGCAGGGTTTAGTTTCAAATTTTAAAACTTATTGTCGCCCAGCCTACTTGCTTTCAGAGATTGCTCTCGTGCTGGCCCGTCTTTCACAACACTTGGGACTGCATTTACACTTCTGCGTTTATAAGATCAAGCTCTTAACACTAGAACAGCAGCTACAACTCTATAAAAAAGGTGTTGCTAAACCTAAATGTACATGCTTTATTTATTGGTAAATTGTGGAAGACACTCTTGGCCTGTAACATATTTCCTCAACGTAATTCTTTCTCGTTAATATCAAAATTTGCGTCCTTATGTCATTATTTACTAGCCGCACCTAATTTACTTGGTCAAGTTCGCTCGATGAATCAGCACTATGGATAACCACATTTTGACGTGCTATTCTAACTTACTTGCTTTATTTTGATGACTAAGTTCCCCTTTATAAATTATAGTATCATAGTTTTTCTGTGTTGTAGAACACATGTGTTACTTTGTTTTCCTGCACGCCGTTCCAGTTTAGCAACCTATTAACGGCAGCTTGTTATCCAAAATGTTATATTTTAAAATTACGATACCGTCATTTAAATCATTGAAAAGTGGGAAAGAAGAAGCCGATGTTACCAGACGCGAGATTTAAGTCGCTTGTGAAGGTCCAGGTGGAGAGCGATGTCTGAAGATGAGTATTAATAGAAAGTATAAAATTCGTGAAAAAGCTATAATTTTGTTTTTTAAAAATAATACAGTATCTAATGTTCTAACGTTTCGTAGCGTCTCATTGCGTCATCAGAGAATAAAAAAATGGTAGGTATCAGCTTTAAAGATTGTATTAACTTTAAACACAAGAAATTAAAACAAAATAAACGAAAAAATTTCAGTATAAAGAAAGTTTGAGACTTTGAATTATAAGGCTTTCCTTTGCTAGAAGCTTCACAGTGATAGAGGCAAATATAGAGAAGTTGTCAAAATAAGTGGGCTGACATGCCTCATGGCGACGTCATAGGATACTGGTTATTTGTTTTGGGAAATGGCAGTTTGAAACTACAGGATTTACTGTGCCTTAGAAATTTACTGTGCTGTAGAAATTATGGTATGCCAAGTACTGTGATAGTTTGAACCGGAAATTTCCCAAAACAAATAATGGCATCCAACTGAAGATTAACTGTGTTAAATTATAGGTTCGTTTCAGCTCAGTAGAGCCACGCTTTAGGCAAGGTACGGGATCTTTATCGGAATCATCAAACGATATACAATACGATATACAATTCAGCTGTAGCAAGAAGTTCTTCTGACTCTGGGTTCTCTTGGTGTATAGCTCCGTTTTCTCTGGTCGTCTGCTCCCTCTTTGCTCTCTCTGCTGTCTGAGAAAGAAGCATCTCTTTTTATGCTTTTGGTGGACAATTTTAGTTGACAGTGATTGACATTACGTCCGCAGCTCGCTCGCTCGTTAGTTCCTTCGTTCGTTCCTTCGTTCGTTCATTCATTTCTTTTAATTTTTATAATTTTACAGTTGGTGACCGTGTAATAGCACGTTGGACAAATAACTTATACTATGCTGGTAAAATAGAATCAATTACTGGCAGATGTCGAGCATATAAAGTCCTGTTCGACGATGGTGACGAGATGACATATCATCCACAGGACGTATCCGGCATGATTTTGAATGAAGTCCCTTCTAACATAGTGTTTGGACAACATGTGATTGCGACATGGAAAGGAGGTCACAAATATTTCATCGGATTTGTTTCAGAAATCGATCAGCAACATCGCTTTAAAGTTCGTTTTGATGACAACGATGAAGACTGGTATGAAAAACATAAACTTAGATTATTTCCAGAAGCCGCATCGCCTCATGAAGGTCAGTTAATATCTGGGATTCTTATAACTATTTACCTTGAAAGTTGAAACGATATGAGTACAAGGCTATTCGTATGAGTTATGTATTTTGTTCTAGCTTCATTGAATTGCAAATCGTTTCGAATATTTCCTGGTTTTGAAGGTGATATATCTATATCGATTAAGCTAATCTGTTGGCGGTGAACGTGTAATTTCTTGAGCCATTTTTACAGTCAAACATAGACTGAAAGAAAGAAAGCACAATTGTAATGAACCCATATTCAAAACTGCGTTTTTAATGCTTTCGGAACTGGTTGAGGGCTGTCATGTCCTTGGCCATCATGTTCCAATTTATCACTATTGCCACATAGCTTTCACAGACCTATCTTGCATCTGATTTGAGATTACTTGTAAGGCTTTTTGTTCTTTGCATGGCAAATTCAAATAAACGTCAAAATAAAAATTAAATTCAAATTCAAATTCAAAATAATCGCTGATTTAAAGGTGCCAGATAAATGAAACTGGAGATGCATGAATGCTAAATCCGTACATTAACTGCCACTTCTTTCATTTTTTCTTTTTGTGACCGCAGTCGGAGCCAGGGTTTTTGCTCGCTGGACAAACGGATTGTACTATCGAGGTTTTGTCACCAAGTCCAATAGAACCACAGTTTTCATCAACTACGATGATGGAGATACTATCACATTGAAGAAACTTGATAGAAAAGCTGTTGTCCTTGACAAGCTGCCAAAGCAATGGCAGCTTCAGCTAGGCAAGCAGGTGATTGGTTACTGGCCTGGCAGGGTTCGGTATTACCCTGGTGTCATCGCGTCCAAGTCTGGCTGTTTACATTATGTTCGGTTTAATGACGGTGATCGTCGTTGGGCGCACCTATATGAGATACGCATCATTCCACGCCAATAGTTGCATCATTCTGGAGATTGTATGAAGCTTCTGAAAGTAGTTCTTGATTGATTCAATTTCCTTGATTAGGGAAAAGTAAAAAAAAATTAGCATAAGTTTATATTTACTTGATCGTTTGTTCCTTAATTATCTAAATGATTATTGACGATAACCATAAAGACGTTCGTTCGTTGTTATTGGAAACTCAGAAGCAAAAAGCATTAAACAGGTCATTGCTGTATATGAGTACTTTCTGTTGTACTTTAATGATTCAGAAAATGATCATGATTGAATACTTTATAGATTAAGAGATTAAATACGGATGGGGAGATTTTTGAAAACGGTGACTTTGGAAGACGATGAGTTGCCGTGTGGACGGAAGAAAACGGATATTTTGAAAGAAATTGTGGGACTTAGTTCTCTAGCATGAGGATCATTCTGTTTTGATGAAAGTTTATCGCTTTCTTAAATGAAAATGAATAAATTTGAAAACGGATTCGTGTAGATGTGGCTATAACGAAGCAAAAAATCGTGCACTCCTGCAAAGGTGAATAACGGATCGCCCGATGACGTTCTAAAACGGTAAATTGGTCATCAACAGTTCTTTACGAATTTCGTCTCGTTTTTACAAAAACAAAGCTATTGTCCGCAACTCGTCATGCCGCCAAACGCCTTTTGGATCACCCTTTTGACTCCATGCATCTTTGAGTGAACCTACTCTTGACCAAAACGATCTGATTTTCAATTGTGTTGCAGGATGATTATATTTGTGATACTGAAGTGATAGGGTGCAATTAGTTGATGTCTGTTGATACACTGAAACCAGGCAGCCTGCAAGCTCCAACGATTTAAATAAACAGCACGAAAACCAGGATTATCTGTTTTGCAACAGTAGCGTTTTTGCGGTCTCTCAACTTCATACACCTCCTCGTTCTTATCTAGCACCACTTGAATTTCCTGACAGCAAATGCATTCCTCTTTTCTGTCCATTATTTGGCAGTTTTTGCACGTACACCTGAAAATAAAGGGAGCTGTTGTTTTGCTTCGAGTGGCCAAGGGAATGTTTCGAATCCCTATGAAACTGGTTCGAAATATTCTGGTGATATCGGCAAGAAAAGTTTACAGAAATCATGTCTTCCTTATACAATACCATTACTTGAAGAAGTAACGAGAAGTTCAATTAAAACTTACCAGTCCAAGTTATCCAGTCGAGCGACAGAACTTGGTTCAATGTTGACCGACTCATCCACATCGCCGTAATCAGATTCGCTCGATTCCCCAGTGTATGAATTTCGTCTAGGTTGAAATTGATAACCTTGAACACCATCCAGGTTAGGGTTGTCTTCCAGGAAATCGTCTACATCCAGATTTGAGGAGTTCGAACGGATTGAACTTGAACAACCTTCCTCAGAAGAACTCTCTCCGACAACGCTCATTTGTAATTTACTTCAAAACAACATTGGTAATAGAGCAAGAAGCACTCAGTGACGTCATATTTGGTACTCCGCTGACAATCCGCGTCTGCTTGGGAAAGACAACATGGCGTCGCAAATTTGGCAAAATTTCGAACTTCGGCGTGCAATATCTCCTTAACTAAATGAAATTAACCAGAGCAATTTTGCCGATGACCTAATGTTGGTAAGATCTTTCATATGAACCCAACTTGTATTTTGAGTGGAGTACCCCTTTAAAGCTAGTAAACAAGATGTTAACTTTAGAGAGAGTTGACTGTATTAGATTTACAGGTTGATAAGGAAGGGTTAGTGAATGGTCACGAGTTTGATAAAGGATTTAACATCGCAAGTGAAGCTTAACGGCCACGAGGGGCCGTAGGCTCCGAGTTGATGTTCAAGCTTCAATAGCGATGTTAGATTCTTTATCACACGAGTGATAAACACAGTGATACCACAATGATACCACAATGATACCACAGTGATACCACAATGTGATAAACACAGTGATACCACAATGAAGTAGTTTTCTCTTTTTCTAGTTTAAGGTCGAAGAGACGTTGGTTGTTAGAAATTAAGATATTTAATAAGATGTAAGTGTTTATCACAGTGATTTCAAATGAGAGCAGTGTGATAAGTTGTTATCACACTCCTGAATATTAATGAGTGGACTAAAGGATTTAACGCTTCTCTTGAAACTATAAATTGTGGGTGTCATTAGATAACTAGATATGTCACCCTCGTGAATACTTTTTGGAGGTTGATAAGTTATTTATCAACTTCCTGATAACAAAAGAAACTGAGCCAATAGTGATATAATCAACTTTATAGTCTTTTGGGCATACGTTCTTCAACAGAAGAAAGTTGTTATGAATTATATTAGGCGAAATATGTAAATATTACAAATAGCTTCAAGCAATTTTTTAGTTGGTTGGTGCAGACGAAAGGATGACAAAGAAGAACGCAAAAGCGTCATTGCCGTCATAAGTCTGACTGAAGTCATAAAGGCGCACCCAGTCATCGAAATTGGTACAAAACCTACCTTTGGTGCGGGAGAGTGTTCTCATTGGTCTAAGTTGTTCACGACACCACACTGGATTATGATAAACGCATTTAAATAGCCCTTGGATATACATTTTTTAGGTAGAATGTACCTCAATCTGACGTTCTGACCTTCTCGATGCTGTATGGATTGATTGTATATCTCATTCTTAGTTTGTAGTGCCTGCTGTTGAGGTAGAATATTTGTATCTTGCTATGTAAGTATATAGAGGAAATTATATTTAATCGTAGTTGTGGTTTACATGTTAATTTTGCTGTAGGTGGTGGTATCAACTTTTCTTCCTTGGAACTTGTTTTATCGTTATTTATGTCAGCATTTCGGTGAACAGTTTCATGTTTAAGGTGGTGCCATTTAAAACAAACAAACTTTGGGCAATGGTCAAACTTTTAGTGATTTGAATGATGAATTTCAATTGATTTGTCTCTGGCATGCATATATTGATTTTTTCCGCTGATTGTTTCTTGGGCAATATAGGCTTCTCCATCCTGCTCATCAGCACTACACTGATGAAGCCCAATAGGCCGAAACGGTTCCATCTGTAGTTACATACATACATATATACATATATATATATATATATATATATATATATATATATATATATACATACATATATATATATATACATATATATATATATATATACATATATATATATATATATATATATATATATATATATATATAAAACCTATTAGGCTGTTGCAGTATATCGATATACCGAAAACTATCGGTTTTTTATAAATATCGATTTTTCGATATTGAAATTTTCGATATATCGAAATATCGATATTTTTCGGTATTATAACCTATGGATTAGTTCGTAACCTAGTCAATCCTGCTAAGCCAAGTGAGAAGACGTATACTGAACTTAAAACGCTGATTTGAAATCATTTGAAGCCGAAGCCATTAGTGATAGCCGAACGCTTTAAATTCCACCAAAGAAAGCAGGAAGATTCAGAGACGGTAAGCCAGTATTTGACAGAATTACGTAAGCTTAGTGAACATTGCCAATTTGCTGCCTTCTTGGATGATGCATTACGTGATCGATTTGTCTGTGGGCTATCCTCAGTGATAATCCAACGGAAGTTGTTATCTGAGGCTGACTTAACTCAAAAGAAAGCAGTTGAAATGGCGTTAAGTATGGAGATGGCAGCGAGAGAGAGCGCACAAGCTTTCCGGTGATGTGGCGGAAAGGACCAACAAAATGTCATTTCACTGTTTTCGTTGTGGGAAATCTAACCATAGTGCTGATTCGTGCTTCCACAAGAAAAGTCAATGTCACACTTGCCATAATTTGGGACACTTGAGTAAGATGTGCCCAAACAAACGAGGTAAACCTAATTATCAAAAGGATGAATCTGATAAGCCTAAAGAAAAAACGGGAAAATCCCCAAGAAGGGAAGGGAGGATTAAGAAGAAATCTTCCAAAGTTAACAAATTAGCAAAGGGGAAGTGTACTGAGCTCAGTAAGGTTCTGAAGAAGAGATTATTGAAGAATGGCCTATTTATACCATAAAATCTGATGAAAGAAAGGAAATCATGCTCCAGGTAAAGATTGATAACCAGCCAATACAAATGGAGTTGGACACAGGAGCTTCAGTATCAATAATTTCAGAGTCTCTTTACAATAATAAATTTAAAAAGGTTACACCTTTGAAGAATCCCTCAGTAATTTTGAAAACTTATACTGGAGAGACTGTACCAGTATTTGGTGAAGCAACAGTTGAGGTTCAATATGAATCACAGTAGGCAAAGTTACCCCTGTTAGTGGTAAAAGGGAGAGGACCAGCATTGTTTGGAAGGAACTGGTTGAACTGCCTCAAGTTAAATTGGAAGGCTATTCGTTATACCACCCAAGCAGCCAGTCTGAATGCTAAAGAGTTGTCGAAATCATACTCCGTGTTTAAGGGTAACCTAGGAACAGTAAAAGGAATAACAGCAAGTCTTAAAGTAAAGCAAGATTGTCAACCAAAGTTCTTTAAGCCAAGACCTGTACCATTCGCATTGAAAGATAAGATTGCAGATGAACTGCATCGATTGGAAAAAGGAGTGTTAGAGAAAGTATCAAGTTCTGACTGGGCTACACCCATAGTACCCGTGTTGAAACCAGACAAGACCGTTCGTATTTGTGGAGATTACAAAGTCACGATCAACCCAGTCCTGGATGTGCCTGAGTATCCACTTCCCACAGCTGAAGAAATATTCAGTAAATTAAATGGTGGAAAAAAGTTTTCGAAACTTGACTTGTCACACGCATATCAACAAGTAATCTTGGAAGAAGATGCACGTAAATATGTAACTATTAACACCCACCTTGGATTGTACAGATATACAAGATTACCCTTTGGTGTAGCTGCTGCACCGGCGATCTTCCAACAGACCATGGACAAGGTGCTACAAGGAATCAGTGGCGTGGGTTATATCCTTGACGACATCCTGGTAACCGGCAAAAATGATGAGGAGCATAAGAAGAATTTGGAATTGACCTTACAACGACTGGATGACTTTGGCATCAAGCTCAAACCCTCTAAATGCTCGTTCATGCAAGAGGAGGTTGAATATTTTGCCTTTAAAGTAAATAAGAATGGAATTCACCCGTCTCCCAAGAAAGTCGAAGCGATTATGAAGTTGGAAAACCCGAGAAACAAGAGAGAACTACAATCATGGCTGGGAATTGTCAATTATTACCGTAAGTTTATTCCCAATATGTCCACCGTGGTTCAACCTCTTACTCATTTATTGGCCAACGACACCGAGTGGTTATGGACCGATAAGTGTGCGCAAGCCTGCAAAGAAGTCAAGAAACTACTAGCTTCTTCTAAAGTATTGGTCCATTACCAATACTTATATGGGCGGAAGTTTACGTTACTGACAGATCATAAACCACTCACATTAATTTTAGGCCCAAAGAAAGGAATTCCAGTATTAGCAGCGTCGAGAATCCAGAGATGAGCAATTCAACTGTCAGCTTATCAGTTCGATATCAAGTATCGCGCCACCAAACAACAATGGGAACGCGGACACCCTCTCACGATTCCCCGTACGTACATCAGAAGAAGTGTGTGATGGTATTTTCTTTCGAGAAGCCGAGAAGGTAAACAAAATGCAAGTCAATGATCTGCCCATCACCGCTACTCGAATCGCTGCAGCAACTAGAAATGAGAAGTTACTGTCTAGAGTGGTCGAATTCACCAGAAGTGGATGGCCGGAAGGAGACCCTGACAACGAACTACGCCCATACTATCGCATACACGAAGAACTGACAATTGAAGAAGGATGCCTCCTGCGTGGAGTAAGAGTAATAGTCCCTGAATGTTATCGAGAAGAGATCCTCAAGGAGTTACATAAAAACCACCCGGGAATGGTACGAATGAAATCCCTCGCCAGGATGCACGTTTGGTGGCCAAACGTAGACACGGATATTGAGAGTAAAGTGGTAACATGTGAAGCCTGCAAGAAACAGTTACCCAACGCACCCATAGCTCAAGCAAACCCTTGGATCTGGCCACAGTTACCATGGCAAAGAGTACATATTGACTTTGCTGGACCGTTCATAAAGGAAATGTTTTTAATCGTGGTAGACGCCCAAAAGTGGTTGGAAGTTTTAAGGATGGCATCGACGTCTGCTGAGAGTACCATAAACGCTCTACGCTATTTATTTTCATCCTATGGCCTTCCCAAAGAAGTGGTTTCCGATAATGGTCCACAATTCGTGTCAGAAGATTTTCAGAAATTCCTAAAGAGAAATGGAATAACTCATATCACATCCGCACCGTACCATCCGAGTTCCAACGGAGAGGCGGAACGAGCTGTACGCACTTTCGAACAAGCCATGAAGACGATGGCATCTGAACGCGGCACCTTGAACGAGAAACTTGCTTCATTTCTGTTATCTTACCGCTCAACACCCCACAGTACGACAAGAACTACCCCTAGTGAACTTTTCCTTGGAAGAAAAGTGAGAACTAGGCTGGATGCGATCAGACCAGCTTTAGAACAGTCCATCAGGAAAAGATCAACACCGAAGGAGAAGAAACTGCGAACATTCCAAGTTGGCGATCTGGTAACAGTTAGAGATTATCGAAATAAACCGCATAAACCATCATGGATTAGAGGAGTAATTCAGAAGAAATTGGGACCCGTCACATATACGGTTCAATTGGGAAACATGCAGTGGAAACGACACGTAGACCAAATGCGTTCAGGCGACCCTGACTGTAACGTTCAAGCTGTTGAAGAGACATCCACCGTAAACATGGATCCTGTCATACCACTGTGTACCACCAATCCGTGTGGACTTGTAGAAAAGAGTTTAAAAACACCCCCTATGCCCAACCAGTCCACCGGTAGTACAGAGAAAGAAGAAGTTTTAAACAGCCCCTTGGAAAATACGCCTGTAGAACAGCGCTATCTGCGTAGAGTAAGACAAAAACCCAATCGCTTAATTGACAATCAATAGACGATTATACGTTATAACCTTGTATGATAGTCAAAGTAAATGAGCTTCAAGTAAGAACATTTCATAGCGGACAGTTTATGTTACGTTTAAGTTTGATGTTCAGTGTAAATTAGTAAACACAATGTAATGAAAAATAGGGAGGAGGAAGTTGTAGTGTTTACTTCCGGTAATGCAACTTCCGGAGACCGCATGGTTCCGGTATCGTTGAGGACAGTTTTGTCTTCCCGCCTGTTTCTTGTGTTGTAAATGAACAAATCCTTTAGTAGTGGTGTATTTTGTATATTACTCGGTCCAAACACAACAAAATGCATCCACCAACGTCTATAAAAATTGGTCGATGTTTTAGTTATTACGTTGGATGACCACGGCACATGAGTGTAGACCTACATAATCATAATCCAATAAAGGATGTGACTACCGTAGAATCCCGAAATTAGCGGCGCCCGTTACTTTCGGATTTATCTGCTACGGAGGCTGCTACTTGCGAGGGGTCCCTACTTTCAAGGGGCCTTAATTCTCCGGTGCAAAAGTACGTTAACGTACTATGGAAATATTGTTCTTTGCCCTTTTAATGTCTTTATATATATATATATATAATCACATCTCCGTCTTTTTCTTCTTTGCAACTTTTGTAGTTTTACTTTACTTTTGGGGGCTCGAGATTCGGAAGTTAATATTTTAGAGTTGCTGACTGAAGCAAGTGTTGAGTACTTAGTGTTGAGTATCACCATCATCATCAATCGTATGCATTGTATCAAGAGGAAATGCAGTATTTACGAAGGGGCGCTACTTTCGGGCGGACCGCAACTTTCAGGATTATAATAATAATAAAACTTCTATTACCACATTTGGTATAATAGAATAACAGTGGCATTACAAACTGTAGAGTAAATATTACAAATAGTGCTAATATATAAATGGTTAAAAACCTATTATTTACAATTAAAGTACTGGAATTCTACATTGCGGTAAAAGCGAGGCCACTGCTCTTGGAAAAAAATGACTGTTTATTACGCTAAGGTATGCGATACAAAAATTCTACATAAATATTTGCCCTAAAATCTCAACCAATAATCGTACAGGACCTTCGAAATTAATCATATGCTATTTACAATACGTTCAAACTCTTTGACTGTTATACTATCTTTTCTGACTGCAAGAGAATTGAGTGAGCTTCTTAGGAGTCCAATAATGTCTAGACATCGGTCTTGTACCTTCTGAATTTTCTCAACAAGGTATTTTGGTAGACCTCTCCTAATTTCCGCCCCATATTCCAAAATTGGTCTAATTTCGGAGCAGTAAATGGTAGGACCAGTATCCCTGGGAAGGTAAGCCTTTCGGCGTGCTCTTACATGATATATCATCTTGCTTGCTTTCTTAATTTTAATGAATATGTGGGAGTTTCACTTTAAATTCTCCTGTATAAATAAGTCATCTGGTGACAACTGTAATAAATTCTAATGTGCACCCTTGGCCCTGAGTGGTTTAACCAAGTTGGCAGTTAACCTATTAAAGGAATCTACTAAGGCAACTCATACTGAGAAATAGAATTGTCTTGTGACCGGTAGCCAGAATATCTAAAGTGTATCCTTGCCCCTTAGTGATTCAACCAAGTTTACAGTTAGCCTATCGAAGGATAGGCACCTTATTCTGATTCATTAAAATTATAAAATTGTTTGGTGGTAGTTGGAATAAAATATCTAAAGTGCACCCTTGTCCCTTTATGGGTTAAGTTAGAATGTTATGTGTTCGTACTAAACAAAGGCTTTGCTTGAGGTGGATATTTGACAAATTAGTTTCTTTTACAAGACATAAAAAGTAATTGACAACACACCTTCCTTGACGACATTCAATTATGCAGAAGCCAACGCCATGACTGAAGAATGGCATACACTAGGAAGGTTGCAGATATTTTAAAAATCACTTTGTTTGTCTAGCATAAAAATTATCTTCCTCTGGCAGGTAGGACAGTTAATGAGATCAAAATCATCACTGCAAATGGCAAGGATGAAGGTGAGCAAGTTTTCTTAATCTAGCAGCAGGCTAACAAATAGGAAGGTTAATAAATCTAAAATAAGTTCATTCCCAGAAGAGAATGGTAGATGAGAATTTTAATATGTTCAAAATCATTGCAATCCAGCAGCATATTAACAAGTAGGTAGGCTCATAAATCCAAGATCATTTTAGTTAAGCAACAACATAGCTGGTAAGAATATTTATAAGTTAAAAATCATCAAATCCTAGTTGTTCACCATACCACCGGACATGTTATCCGCCATGATGGATCTCCCAGGGATTCCTAGTCCAAACTCTGGTCAGTCAATATTTAAAACATTAAAAAAGATCCAAAGTTCGACAACTTCTTAATATTAAAAAAGACGCAATTTAAAAACGTTTCGGTTTTAAGACCTACTTCAGTCTGTATAAGAACCTGTCTAATTCTAATATTTGTACCTAATTTACAATAAACTATTTATAAAACTATAAAAACGGAACAAATGTAAATGCAACTTATCCTATTTTTTGATTGAAATTGCTGCCTCTTATTAAAAGCATAAGGAGAAATGGTAAACAACTCCGCACTCCAATAAGTTTCTTAAAACATGTTAACTGCTAAACCGTTCGCAATTTATACTTTCATTTCATAAAATACGGACGATCAATAATTCACGTCCACTATACTTACCACAGAAAAAAAATACCAAAAACCAACAAGCAACTATGAGCTCATATAAAACAAAACAATAATCCGAAGATCAGCATCTTGAGAAATCCAAGATATGGATTGAAACAAGACGAGAAATGAGTTTGTGATATTTCGACTTTATTACAAAATCATCGTCAGACTAACAGTTAGTCTAACGATGATTTTGTAATAAAATCGAAATATCACAAACTCATTCCTCGTCTTGTTTCAATCCCTATCTTGGATTTCTCAAGATGCTGATCTTCGCATTATGTTTTGTTTTATATTTTTTCAAATTGTCGGCTGGTATTGGTTTTTGAACTATGAGCTCCACGTTGATCTTTCTAAAGCATTTCTACCATTTATGGCAATGGAGACCAATAAAGTCTTATGCAGCCTTTTGTACATGGTTTGGAGAGAGAAATTGCACGAAAAAACAGAAAAATAAATAAGGCTGTTTTCAAGTATAAGTGAATGGAGCAAAAACAGTGTCGTAGGAACCAGGTGAGCTCCGGAGGCAGACGCCTCTCTTAATTTCCAAATCCATCCGTTGATTTAGATAGATGGATGGGTGGATAGATAGATAGATAGATAGATAGATAGATAGATAGATAGATAGATAGATAGATAGATAGATAGATAGATAGATAGATAGATAGATAGATAGGTTAGATAGATAGATTTATTAAAATTACATCGCAGCCAAAAAAAGGCTGAATTTCGTAATTATTTACATTTAAAAATTTTTTCAATAAAACTTTTATCTATACCATACTACCCGGTGTATCTGACAAGCAATTTTTTTAATGAATAACTTTAATTAGCTTTAAAACTATATAACATTAAATTAACTAAATAATAATATCAAAAAATTTAAAAATTTAACAAGTAAACAAATTACAGTATAGGTGGACGTTTCATTAATCGCGCATAGAGAAAATAAAAGAGTTCATTGTTCTATTTGTTTGAACGCGTGGGATGTCAAAATTTCGCTGATTTCGTAACTTATAATATGGATTACATCTTTCTGGTAATAATTTACTGAGTTTATAGCTTGGATCTAAAGTTATAGATTGAAAAAGTTTATTACACAGATGTTCATGATGGTCCTTCATGGGTTTAACACCTAAACTTTCAACAGCCGTATGATAATCCAAGCCCGCCATAATAATAGTCATGGCCCTTTCCTCCTTACGCATCAACTCACTTTTTAAGTATTGCGTAGGGAATGGTAAAAAGCTGGTATTCCATAATCTACCACCGATCTAATACACGATACATAAAACAACTCTAAATCTTGCGGTGGTACTTTAGCCCGCCTTAATTGTACTAAAAAATACAATCTTTTACCAACTATCTTTATAACTTCATCTATGTGGACATTCCAGGTCAAGTTGTTACAAACAGTCAAACCTAACAGTTTAACGCAATTCACTACTTCCAACTCCTTGCCATTAACAACTACAGGATAAAAAACTGCAGGTATCTTCGCAAATGAAATTCTTAATTCTTTACATTTGCTCGGATTTAAGTGGATTCTGTTTTCACGTGACCACTCCATAACACGATCAGCTATAAACTGGGCGTTGCTGACTTCCTCTTTGGGAACTATTTCGGACGTTGTCGTATCATCTACACATTTCCAAACATGATGATCGTTGATTACTAGGTCATTGATCATAAGGGTAAACAACCAAGTTCCCAACTTTGTTCCTTGTGGTACCCCAGAAGAGACTGATACCCACTCCGAATAGCAGCTGTCGGCCAGTTTAATTCTTTGAAATCTGTTCGTTAGAAAGTTGATTATCCAATTGACGACACTTCTGGGTAAATCCAGGTAAATTTGATCAATTACAATGGTTAGATTTGCTTAATCAAAACAGATTCTTAAACTAAACAAAGGAAAGGATAGTAAGAGAAGCCTCCTGATCCAGAACATCTTCCTAGGCTGAAAAAAGTTTAGAAGGGTGATCTTTTAAAAAACGAGAACCGACATGTAAACTTGATTGGCTGGTATCGAAGACAAAAAATCAAATAACACCCATTCTGATTTATGCTCATCCTCAAGCAAGAAGCATTCTACCATTCCTGGGAACAACAGCTTGTCAAACCCGAACTTTAGGAGGCGGGGCTACTGGGAACTCAAAAAATTATTCGTAGTATTTTAAGTTGTTTTATGTACTGTTTCTGGTTATACCACGATAAGTCCATTTTAAATTAGAGGACACGGTATCCCATCAGGTTTCCACTTGGCCATTCACTGCCTATGCACGAGCAAACAAAAATCCTGAAAATACGAAGCTTGTGGAAAAATCCTGATGACAACTTCATCGTTTTAAATCTCGAATTACTGACGTTACCAAAAAAGTAGTCGAGGAAGATTTTGTCATATGTGCGAGGCAAAAAGCCTTAATGAGCTATAATGGTTAACACAAATCAAATTTGAGCAGCCATGGAGACCAGCAACCACGAAGCTTTTGTTAGATATGCAAAATGGTGTTATTTATCGGGATTTAAGATAACACAGCTTTCACAAAATAACCTTTGCAATGCAGTGACCAGAATATTTTTGACTATTTAGCAAAATAAAGTGCTAAAAATGTGGAAAATTCATCAAAACAAATATGACAAGGTCCAAACAGCATGAACTGTAAACTGTCCTGTTATCTTGTCGACATAGACCTGTACAGAAGCACGATTATCCCACTCTTTTATTACCGATAGCGATTGGGATTCTGCAAGTGCAATTGAATAGGGTTATTTCCAATCCATAAGAATTAAATGCTATTGACCTTACAAAAGCGTTATTGAATGTCATTTAAGGCTAATGAATATTGTAAGGTGCAACTGCGGTTCACATTCAAGCAATTGAACGCTCATCATTCCGCAATGCAGGGCAAAAGGTGTAATAAAGAGAAATCGCTGCTCATTAGGGTGATTCGTGAATTCAAATTTCAAAACGAGTTTTAGAATTTCAATAAGGTTTATCAAATTTCATAAAGGCCAAACGCAATGCATTAATAAAACGCCTTTCATTAATTCTTTTAAGTAAACGTTCAATAGAATCGATCTAAAAGACAATAAGATTTATCGAACACTCATTGACTCAGACGAGAAAAATGTTATGCTTATACCAATTTCCACGAAAAATAGTGATCAAAAAGTTAGAAACTCTTTCTGAAATGCTAAGTTTTGTTGGCGACAAAATTTTTGAATTGTATAGCCACAACAAAAATATCTATCAATGCGCATAATTTCTGTGCATTGATATACTTAAATCATGTTCATCCCCGGGTAAATCTTTTTGACAAGACCACTAGAATCTTGACATCCCCCGCACCAGCTTGTTCGATGTTGTTTCGTTGTTCCTGAAGTCCTTTAACACAAAATTTAGTAGGTAGCGTGAAAGGAGGTGTAGATTAACTGAAAACTAATTCTCGCTAAGTCAAAATTTGAGGAGATTATCTCAACTGTTTTGCGCAAGATTATGGATACATAAGAATGCACATGGCGAAGTGAAACTCCGCATTAGCCACAGATATACAAACCGAGATTCTCTTTTCTTCTTCAAAAATTAAAAAAGGCTCCTGATACTGCCCGAATACTTAAGTTCCATCGGCGGAATTATCCAAGCAGACGAAATTTTCTCTTTGTCTTCTGGGCTTTAAAGTGGAATTAATTATAAAAAACAAAGGAAAATTTCGTCAGGGCTAGATTCCGCCTGGTGGAAATCAAGCTTAACAGAGGCTGGGCATTTCAAGTCACGTTTCCTTCCCCATATGGATTTTGCATATCAGGACTTTCCTAGTTAGCTTTTACGGTTTGTAAGCTTATGCTAATGAACGTTTTATTTGA
Organism: Heliopora coerulea; assembly: GCA_030142905.1. Taxonomy (NCBI): domain Eukaryota; kingdom Metazoa; phylum Cnidaria; class Anthozoa; order Scleralcyonacea; family Helioporidae; genus Heliopora; species Heliopora coerulea. The sequence continues at coordinate 2,796,153 of JASJOG010000014.1, forward strand.
CCCTGATGAACCGTGCGTTATTCTTATTAGGGGGTGTTTATACGGAGGGTGTCTATGGGCTGATTTTCATGAATTCTTACTTGAACGGGGCTATCCCTCCCACCCAGGCTAGCTTGTTTACTGAGCTAACTGTAATTATTTTCGCACGAAGCCCAAAGTCATGTTTTACGAACAGGATTTCCCCGGGCACCCGAGCTGATTTTCATTCGCGTTTACATGAAAAGGGCTATCCCTGCCACCCTGGCTGACGTCTTTACGAAGCTCAATGTCATTATTATCCCACGAAACCTGAAGTCATGTTTTTACTAGCAAGATTTCAACTTATAATGTACACAACAAACATAACTTGTGAAATGAAAAGTTGCCAAAAAATATCGGTCAAGGCAAACTTTATCGCGTGTACTGAGCTTTGAGGTAGCCCGGGTAAAGGGCCGTTCACACGTGCGATTTTGCACGTTGCGATTGTCATCCTAGTGTATGTAATAAACTCATGGCAGTCTATGCAGCAAAATGTCAGCTTATGATTCGCTGTAGTTTGTCCTCGACGCTCTCGTCAGTTAAACACATACTCCAAGATGTCAATCGCAAGGCACAAAATCACCCTGGTAAATAGCCTTTAAGCGGGCCAGCCTGGTCAATTGTGTTTAAAAGGGAAAAAACAGCCCGGTTAACCGAGATCCCGGCTACTCAAAGCGAGATCTCGACTAGGAGGAATGACTCGGGTATAATTTAAACACAAGATCAAAATTAACAAGACATTATAGCAAACACATGATCTTGCCTAAGCGGGCCGACCCGGATACCCGGGATGACCCGCCTCTATATAAACACCCCCCTAGGGGCAGTTTACACGAAGTCGGATCTAAATCTCAAGTCAATTGCAAAACGTAATCTAATCGAGTAACCAAGTCGATTGCCACTGTCATAAAAAAATCAAGTCATTCCTACATCTTGATGTGATTAATCTCTCAATCTGGTTCATGAAAACAATAAAGGGACGTTTTATTTAACAGGACAGAAAACTTATTGATATTTGAAGTCGATTCAGATAATGCAACCTCACGTACACAGCCTAAGGTAGTGTTTAGATGGAAGCGAGGCTCTGTAGTCCTCCTTGTAGGCTGACCCTTTTTGCCGAGATCTCACCTCCCTGTGAAATACCTTGAAAAAATTTGTTTTTGTTTACATGAGAGGTAACCTGAGATCTCGCCTGGGAAGGTTGGAGATTTCCCATGTAAACACATTTAGAAGGGCTGAACAAAATTAATGAATTTGTGCGCACTAGATCCGTAGCCCAACCAAGAAGGCTGGCTCGCCTCCACACAAAATCGGATCACGATATAGGATTGTCTTGCTTTTTGAGGACAACGGAAATCGACAAGGTTTTCGATCGGCTTGATATTGAGGGGTTGTTTCTTTGGAAGCGAGCCAGCCCTCTTGGTAGGGCTAGCCCTAGTAACAGGGCTGGATTTTACGTCGCTTTTACAGGGGGATTTTCTTGGCCTTTTGGCTGGGCTGGATCTAGTACGTAATGTACATTAATTATTTCTAGCCCTCCAAGAAGGGACAGCCGTTTTGAGTGAGTTTAAAGTGAAGATTTCCGACCGCTCTAGATGAGATCTCGGGAAATCAATTGCAAAAAACTCGCTTCAGAGGACTGGTCCTCCTCTCATGTCAACGAAAACAAATTTTCCAAGGGGTTTTGCAAAGAGACGTGATCTCAGCAAAAAGGGACGGCCTTACTAGGAGGGCTGGCTCGCTTTCATACTAACACTACTTCAGATCCGAACTTATGCAAACAGCTCCTTGTTGAATTTTGCCTAACGTTGAGTTTTAAATAAATGTTATTGCTTTTTGTATCATTAAAGCTTAATTAACTGAAACAACAAATAATTTCTTGTTATTAATGAATTTGTGTTTGACGTAAAAAACTTTGACCAGCGTTATTGAAATTTGAAAAATCGCTATTGAATTTATAAACCGCTCTAATAAACACTGTTTCTCTTTAGTGAAGAGCAAATGGTGTAAGAACACGATAACAGTTAGTATTTGGTTTGCATCTTAGCATACTCTAAGTTTTAACTGTCCTTGGATAATTAATATTTGTAAAGAAGTCCTTCAGCCGTGCCATTTACCTTGGTTTACCGTAAAAAATCTTGTATAAGAAAGTACTGATTTAATTCATTATGCGCTATTGCCTTAATGTTTCCCCCGAATTGTCTTACTGAATGTCCCAGTGATGTTGTTGAACTTTCTTGATGTTCCATGATGTTATATAACTTTCTTGACATTTATGGCTTTTCACAGATATGTAAATATCTTTAATGATGAAGCAAGCGACATTAATGAAGATATATGAACAAAAGGTTAATGTATTTCCTTAAAGGATTTTAGAAGTTGTGATTAATTTAATATGCATTTGTTTTAAAAAGAGGCGTCTTACTGATGATACAAGTTACTTGCACTTGGCCAAGTCGTAAATTTAGTGTGCGACGAAGAAATGTTTATCACGCAGAACGAGTTTTCGGAGCATAATATTTGCTCTGAGGTTTATTAAAGTGACGTATTCGGTGAAATCATTGATGCAGAGGTTGGTGCTGAATTGGAAACGACGATTTGTTTATTAAAAGAAGGAAAAAACGATAATTTGTCCATATTAAGTAATTTGAAGGATGGGAGAAACGTTTCATTTGTGAACGACAAAGAGCTGGAGAAAAGGAAGATGTCGGGAATTCCTGTAAATACTAAAATCAACAGTGTTTGGGTAGTTCATAGTTGGGCTGAATGGGCAGGCGTATGTTATGTGAAAGCTAAATACGTTAATAGAAGTTTACTGATCGATACGGGAAGAAATGATTTCATTGAGATTAAGAAATCTTGCCAAACTGATAATAACAAGGAGGGAAAAAGCCCCGTTGTTTTTTTATAAGTGTTTCGAAGGATTTTAATGTATCTTAAGAAGGGAAAATGCTGAAATTGTTAGAGAATAGAGATACTGTGAGTAACGTAAAAACGATAATTAGAGATGGAATTAGAGATTCAGTGGAATTAGTGTAATATAATGGAATTATAGATTTAGTTAAAGTGAGTTTCATAATTCATGAATTAAATAAGGTTTCGTATTATAAATTCAAACGGAATGGACATGATTTCCTAGGGATGTATACATATACATGTATATCCCCGAGAAGCTCACTATAGATCCTTCGAATTAATGATACCACATTTTATTTAATTCATCAGCCCCATCCTTCCTCGTAGAATATCCAATTCCCTCCCCGATCTTTCAGAGACTTGATTTCACGTTTAATGGTATGTAAGTTAAATAAAGGATTGTGAGTTGCAAAGAAAACGTCGTCAGTCATAAAATATATCAAAATGTAGACACATCGTGTTAAATAAGATACTATTCACCTAAGTGAAATTTTATAGTGTTTAATGAAGGGAAAAGGTGTGTCATGATGGCAGATAGAAATTCATAGCGGAATCTAACAGGTTTTACAGAATTTCTCATCAAATAAAACAAATATTAATATAATTAAAATATTTTACATCAATTATCATCCACAAGGGCGACGGTAGAGATTTGATAAGGGTGTTATTTTGTTGGCAAGGTTCGAGAAACAAGATTAAAGGGAGTGTGAGAGCAACTGCACCCCAGAGAAATGCTTCTATTCTAAACCTCCGCAAATCCATTGAAGTATTTTGGAGGAACAGAAATAGAATTTTCGCCTTCTAATTGCTGCTGAATGTAGTATACTGGTTTATTTGTATATAGAATCGGAAATTAACACGTTACAACCTACAAATCTCAACTGTGTTCTCTCTCTCTTAGGCCCCAAATTCCCAGTCTTTCACACTCTCTTAATGACATGACGGCACGGTTACTATATCGAGAAGTGCGTTATAGGTCCTTCGATTTAAAATTTTAGTGGAATGAATGCAGATGTGGTTGACAATGTGGTGGTATATTTCAGGTATTTGAGGTCTAAGAACAATTCGACCTCTTGGTTTCTGGTGGTTCTTTCTGGTTCTTTGTTGTCCTCCTGGGGAGAATCAAGGACACCGGTTCTCGTTTTCTGGAGGCAAATTCAAATGTGAAGCATTCGCAGTTAATTTGTTGGTGCAGATTAAGCGTCTTCCTATCCTCAATCGTACACACAAGAGCTTTATAACGGCAGAAAACGGCTTAATTTGCCGTTAAGCAGAACAGCTTATAAATGGAGCTCGAGATAAACGGACGTCTAAAACTATGGCCGATCGAAAATTTACCAATCTTCGGAAGCGCCTTGACCAGCTAGGTTACCGGCAAGCTCTTGGAATCGAATCTGTCCCGCTTGTGGAGAAACTTTTCACGGACCTCGTACATACGACCGAGAGTCTTAAGAACGTCAAGGTGCAATTGAATCGGCGCGATAAAGAGAAGGCAACTTACGAAGACAATGCCGAGCCTTACAGGAGTGACAATGCGAGACTTGTTCGTGAAAATAACGAGCTTCATTTACAGCTGATTCGTGTGAAGGAGGACAGCGAACATACCATCAAAGAACTGAAAAGTTCCATGAGAAAATTGGAGCACGAGAACGCCGATCTTAAGTTCTTGAATACTCAATACGTGCATAAGGTAAAAGCCTTGGAGAAAGACTCGCAAGATAAAACCAGTCGGATTAACGACCTGCAAGAGAAAAATCTTCACGCAGTTGTGGAAACCCCTGGTGGACGGAAGAAGCACATTCCTACAAGACGTCAAAGGATGGACATTAAGAGTACTTTGGCTGCAAGCGACAGAGCTTCGAAATCGTCACCTTCTCTTTCGCACGATCCATATGTCGCTGATCTACTTAATGTGGCTGATGCTAGAATCGAGGAATTGTAGTAGAAAGTTGGGGAACTAAACAATGATGGAGCAGCTGTGGAGAGACGAAATAAGAGCTTGAGAAAACAGGTTTGAATTCATATTTATATTACAGTACTTTGCCTAGGGTATTATATAAATAATGCTGATCAAGACAATATAAATACGTTTGGACCACTGAAAACCTGGCAAAAATAGCTGTTGTTGACATCTTCTTGTAATCAAAGGGGGTACTTCGATGTTAGCTAAGTAATGAAATTCCTAGGTGCCCATTTAAGCTGCCAAACTCACAGCCACCCTTGTCAATTCCTCCAGTTGATCAAGTAATCAATTTACGTGTGTGTCACACCATTATTTCTTTCTTCTTTAAAAACCAAGAAACTGTGGGTAAATCTTAGTAAAATTTAAATGAGTTGCACATAGAGCTGTTATACTGAACATTTTCTAGTTAATCCCATAAAAAGTCCATGCTAAGTTTATTTTCCTAATTGCTTGAAAAGTGCGATATAAGTGTGATATATATATATATACAGGGTGTCCCAAAAAAATGTATACATGCTTTGAATGATTATAAATACAATGTTTATTAAGATATATCTAAGTTTTATAACCCAAGTTAAAGAAGACAAGTGTAGAATTTTTTGAGCTATCACAGATGTTCGAATTGATGACCGTTCTGGTCCAGGCACTGCTGATAATGCGGACAGATGGAATTGCAAACATTACAAATTATGATCATTTTATTTGGCATTTGGGTGCATTCTCTTTCAATTGCTGCTCTCAACTTATTGATTGTTGCAGGTTTTGTGCTATAAACCTTATCTTTGACGTATCCCCATAAAAAAAGTCCAGAGGTGTGAGGTCTGGTAAATGTGGGGGGAATTCGATGCTATCTCTTCTCGCAATCCATCTGTTGGGCAGATTTTCGTAAAATAGGCTCTCAGGGGTCGAATTAGAGAGAAAATGTCGATTCGCAAAAAAATTCGAAAATTTCGTGGTGCGGCGTGTTTACCCCAAGTATCAAATTACACTGCTGAAAACGTTAACAAATGCTATTTTGCATTTACCGACTTTTTGTTTACTTTGCATGTGTAAATCACGTTCAGGCCATTTACAGTCAAAACCGGTGCTTTCTTGCGGACTACATTGTAATATTTCTCCGCAACAAAGCAATTTTGATGACAAGTTGAAGACAGAAGTTATGGCAGAATACTCTGCCATTCTGTTCACGAAAAAATAAAACAACAAAAACACCTGCTGGATGTCTCAAGTAACTAGCGCAAACAGCCACATGCAGAAAAACTTGTCTGAGCTTTCGACGGAACATGTGACGCAAATAGTAAGCTTGTCATCGCCTGGGACAACAACAAAATGGCGGCCCTTAAATCTCTCACCGAATATTTAAATATTTCGTACGAATTTCTGGCATTTTTTTTTAAGAAAAAAAACATTGCACACACGAAATTCTCGAAGTCGTATGAATACATGTCATTGAAAAATTTGGTTTTGCAAAAGTAAAACTTTCGATTCGCAAGTGGCAAAACTCGATTCGCAAATTGCGAATTGCGACCTGCTAATTCGAACCCTGGGCTCTCACATCACGATGGTAACGGGGAGGTGCTCCATCTTGCTGGAAATAAAACTCATCTCCAAATTGGTCATGAATGTGTGGAATTCGAAGGAAAGTTTCAGTGAGTTATAATCATTCAAAGTGTGTATACATTTTTTGGGACACCCTGTATATATTGTTCGTCCCAAAGTACATCAGTACATCATTTTTGGCTTTGACGATATTAGCGGAGCGTGACCTTAGGTCATAAAACCAGACTTGTTGACATATCCAACTCAATAGATGTAATTTGAGACGTCAGTTATATCATACACAGTTGCTAGGTTTGAAAGAAAGGAACACCGAACAAATCGCAACGAAACCACACAATTCGTGTCTTTTCTTCAATCTTATCATTACATGGTGGCAACGCGTTTGGTGAGCGAACCTTCCTAACCGAGAAACACGACAAGCAGAGGCGGACTGGCTATGTTTTGGGCCCTCGGGCCCAAGGGAATGTTGGGCCCCCTAATGAGATAGACTCAAAACTTGCACTGTAGTTAGTGCTCACTTTTCACAAATAATTTCCTTTACTTTTACGAGTTATTGAGTTTCATCTGTTTTTCTTTGAATGTGAACTTTCAAAAAATTACTCTCTGCAAAAATGACTGGCTTTATGTTAACATATGGTAGTACAATTGGTCAATTGTTACAATCCTATACCAACAAAACACGTTTTGTTAATAACCAGAAATAAAATCACTTTTTAGACTAAAAGTAGCGAAGTGAGTTCTTTGGAGGTGAATGCCAATCTGTCAATGAATTTTTCTTTGTCTTTCTTTAACTGTACAGCCATTTCTTTCTCCACTGCAATGAGCATCAATGACTTCAGATTTTTTTGGGTTATTGAAGATCTGAGTCTTGTCTTTATGATTTTAAGTCTGGAGAATACTCTTTCGCAAGTGCACTGGGTAGCGCTTAGTGTTATCAAGAACTTGTAAACCGTATAGAGGTTTTCATAAGCAGCTGAACAGAGTCGGTACTGATGCAGCAGCTTGAATGCACAGGAAAGACAGCTCTTGCATGCAATTTTCTTAACTGATTTCTCTGCCACATGACCTTTAAATAATTCGCTGTCTACATCACTGACATCGCTTTCATTTTTTTCATTAGATTCTTCTTCATCTGAATTATCTTCAGGCAAACCTTGTTTTAAATGGTTGAAATTTGAAGCAAAAGACACAAGCTCTTCCTTTAGAGCAACACAATCCATTTCAGGCAGACTTTTCGACAGTTTGGTTAAGTTGATCATCTGAGGACTAGAATTCACTTTATGAAATCGTTGTGGATCAAAACAAGCTATCTCTTCGTAGAGATCTTTGTGTAACATGAATCTCTTGTTAATACTTTCAACAACTTTATCGAAGATTACATTGTGGCAGACGACTTCAAACTGCTTTTTTTGATCACCATCACCAGGAATTCTTCGCGTTGAGCGAACTGAAGACAGCTCCGATGAGACCAATATATCGTCTGAAGACAGCTTTGTATTGACGATTTTAGTGAATTCAGCTGCTCGTTCATACACACATTTAAAGTCTCTGGAAATGTTTTTTAACCTCATTGTTGCATCTGCTACCATCCTCCATGCTTGTAGCAGGTCTAATCCAGATGTTTGGAGATAGTCAGAAACTGGTGTTGTGATGTCAAATATGCGAATGTACACGAAGGCAACCAAGACTGTCTCAAACTTGCGGAGGTTGTCTCCTAAGGTTTTTGCTTCATGACCAACAGATAATGAAAAGTCAGCTGATTCACCAACATGCTTCAATGTTACAACCAAACTGGAATATAATTCTTTGGTATGATCAGTGTAACTTCAGAACAGTTTCCTTAATGTCCTAGCCCTGCTTGACCACCTAGTCTGACCAATTTGTTCCAGCTTTCGAAGCTTTCCTTGCCCAGTTGTCTCTTTTAGCTGGTCCTCCCACACCTTCATCCTTTTATAGGACTCTTTAAAAAATTTTGCCAAATGGTTTAAAATTCCAAACAGACTTACAGCTTGAATACATACGCTACTTGCATCAGCAATTACTAAATTTAAAACATGAGCATAGTACCAGGTGTGTATGTGACTTGGACGAACTTGCTTCAGTAAAGCTTGTAGACCATTATATGCTCCGTTCATGTTGGCAGCCCCATCAAAGGAATCTCCGATGCATGTGTCCAATTTTAGGCCTACTTCTGATAGGGATGCCACAAGTAGCTCATGAAGACTTTGGGCTTTGGAATCTGTCACGTTGACCATTCGCAACAGCTTTTCCCTTGCCTTGTCATCCTTTACGTATCTCACCACAACTGCGCACTGATCGTGGACAGAAACATCTTGCGTTGAATCCAACTGTATGGAAAACATGCCTGCATCTTTTACATCTTTAACCACAACTTCTTTGATCATTTCTCCGATGATGTTAAAGATCTTAATCACAGTCGTTTTACTTAGGAATGTTACTAGGCTTCCGCGTCCCTTCTTAGTTGGATCACGTTTCTTTGCTTTCTCAGTGACTCTTTTCAGATGAGCTCGTAAAGTTGGATCGTAATCAGCCAGTAGTTTCACAGCGTCTAGAAAGTTTCTTCGGTTGTACAAAATTTTGTCGTCATCATCATCAAATACCTCAACTATTGCCTCGGAGTGCTTGCTTCTGTAGGAGAGAGCTTGGAAGCCAATGAAGAATATAATGTCAATCACACACCTCATCACAGCACGCCGTTCAAGAACTTGTTTTTGCCTAATAGACAACTGTTTGTGCACCAACTTGTGTTTGACTGATTGGCCCTTAATGTTCACAAAATAAGCTTCGCTTGATTGCTGATGGCACTGTGACTTTTCATGTTCAGCTATTCGAACAGTAATGTCTCCAGTCTAAGCAACCTTGAATTAGTTGATTTTTCTGCGATTTTTCAGGGGCATGCATCACACAGAATGAACAATATAATGCTTGCTTTTCATTATTGTAAGAAAGCCATTTTCTTTGAACACAACGTCCGCTTATATCTTTTCGAAAATATGTTAACTTACTGTTGAATGGTATCCCCTCTTTTGGCTGATTTGGGTGAAAATTCCAGAACGCTTGCTCGGATACAGCATTTGATTTTGTAAAAAGTGCGTTCATACTGATCGGTAGAGGTTGGATATTTGTCAGGTATGTCCTCTCCTTTTTCTTCATGCTTCGCAGTCTTTGGCTCAGGGCTATAATTGGTCTCATCCCGTTTTGTTTGTTTGCATGGAGGTTCATAAATATTGCACTTTTCCAAAGGAACTGGCGCACTCGCAGCAACATTTTCAGTTGAGTGTTCAGCCACTAAAACTGATTGAGACAACGCACTCCCAGCAACGTTTTTAGTTGAATGTTCAGTCACTAAAACTGACTGAGACAACGCACTAGCTGCAACATTTTCAGTTGAATGTTCAGCCACTAAAACTGACTGAGACAACGCGCTCGCAGCAACATTTTCAGTTGAATGTTCAGCCACAAAACCTGATTGAGACAACGCACTCCCAGCAACTTTTTCAGTCGACCGTTCCGCTACTGAAACCAATCGACTGAAATAGTTTTGGATATTTCCAATAGATTTTAAGTCTTCAAGCTCTTTCCTCTTTTCTTTTCTCTTTTGGGCCCCACTTTTATATTTATATTTTGGCCTATTTACTTGTTCATCCATAATGATTACTCATTTTGTTACTGTAAATTTATCCAAATATCGGCCGCTCCGTACAATTTCCATTTTCTTAGTATTTGCCGAAATTCCCAGTAATGTTAATGCAGCTACACTTCCGATTCACACAAGCTCTAGAATTCCGTAATCAAAAATCTTTTCCCGAAGATTAGAGATTCAAAAACATGTCTGTCTGTTCTGTGTTTACTATTTACATTAAAAAAAAAAAAAAAAAAAAAAACAAAGCTGGATTAATGTTGCAAGAAAATAGGATCATGCCACTTTATTTTGAAAAGTTGAAAACGTTTGTTGGGCCCCTCGATTCATTGGGCCCTCGGGCAATGCCGGAGCGGCCGATAGGCTAGTCCGCCCCTGACGACAAGAATCGGCGCTGGAACGCCACGGAGAGCGACAGATGGCCACGAGATTTAGTTCACCGCCGCCGCCACCACTAGACATTCATGATGCGAATGTAAGCGAGAAGTGAAGCGTTTCAAGCTAGCATGGGACAGTTATTCCCTTGCTACGGAGCTGAACAAGAAAGCAGAAGAGATACAAGTAGCTATGCTGCTCACGATCATCGGGGAAGACGCTCGAGATGTGTTTTCAACATCTACCGGGGGCAACGATAGTGATGCAAGGAAAAATAAACCCGGTTCTAAAACAATTCGAAGAATATTGTGAACCCAGAAGAAATGTCCCGTTTGAGCGCTTTGGTTTCAACAAGCGAACACAGAAGACGGGCGAATCGTATGACCTATATCGAACAGCACTTCGTAAACTCGCCGAAGGATGCGAATTTGAAACCATAACGCCAGAGGAGATATTGCGTGATCGCTTGGTATTCGGAATACGAGACAAAGTTCGAGAGAGACTCTTACGAGAGTCGTCGTTAACTCTGAAGAGAACGGATGAGATCTGCCGGGCCTCAGAAAGTTCGTCGGCGCAAATGAAAGAAGTCAGTCAAACAGATATGGTGAGTGCCCTCGACCCGGCCAAGAAAAACGAATGCCAGCGTACCATTCGCCAGAGCAGCACAAGCAAACAAGGCAAGACATGCGGAAATTACGGTCGAAGTCACGAGATGGGGAACTGCGCGGCACGTGGGAAGGTGTGCAATGACTGTGGAAAGCCGAACCATTTTGCAGCTGTGTGCCGCAGTAGTAAAAAGAGCAAGGGTTCCCGGAAACCTGTCAACGCAATGGAAGAGTTGACCAAGTACGACGATAGTGACGGCGAGACGATGTTATCAGTGAAATCTCTGCCGTTACGCTTGACGACGCGCAACTCGTCACCCTGAAATTGGAGTCCGGAAATTGTCTACGATCCCAGCCAGACACCGGCGTGCAGTGCAATGTGATTCCCCTCGACCTCGACCTCGACCTGAGCCCCTTGACAAGGGGCTCAAGAAGGTCCAACATGTCCGCTCAGCGATCTCGGCTTATGGAGGGTCGCGGCTCCAGGTTGTTGGCCAAGTTGTAATTCCCGTGTGGAGAGAGGGAAAGAGATTCAAGTTTAATTGTAAGCTAGTCGACAGCTCGAACATTCGCCCAATCCTCGGACGGAAAGCTTGTTTAGGAATGAACATTATCCAGTATATGGATAACGACAAGATCAACAAACCGGAAGTAGGCAACGCCCATATCTACACCTTGACCAGCACCACGTCCGGCCTCAACATAGAAGAGCTCTGTAAACAGTTTCCGCGAGTGTTTGCAGACGAAATAGGTCAGCTGGAAGGCGAGTATCACATCAAACTCGACGCGGCAGTAACCCCTGTCCAGCAGGCACCACGGCGTGTCCCAGTGGCCTTGAGAGATCAACTCAAACCCAAGCTCGACGAAATGGTGGAGCAAGGGATAATTGTTCCAGTGACTGTGCCGACCCCATGGGTGAACTCCCTCGTGGTGGTTGCTGAGAAGAATGGTAAGCTTAGATTGTGTCTGGATTCCAAAGACCTCAACAAGGCCATATAGAGAGAACACTACCCTCTACCCACCATCGAGGACGTTGCAACCCGACTACATGGAGCAAAAGTGTTTACTAAGCTTGATATCAGGAGCCGATTTTGGCATATCAAGCTCGACAATGCTTCATCATTTCTCACCATGTTCAACACCCCGTTCGGCAGGTTGCGGTGGAAAAGGATGCCATTCAGAATCCAATCAGCACCCGAGGTCTTCCAGCGCCGAATGCGCGAGTTGATCGAAGGGATGCCGCAGGTGGAGGTGGTCGCAGAAGGGTAGCACCCTCAAGGAGGCAAACGCAGACCACGATAGGAACTTGCTGGCTTTCCTTCAATTATGCGACAAGAAAGGCCTCCGACTAAACCCCGAGAAATTGAGGCTGAGGCAATCAGAGGTGTCCTTCATCGGACATATCGCGACCGGAGATGGTCTCAAGGTGGATCCCGCCAAAGTGAGGGCAATCCAGGAAATGCCCTCACCAACAAACAAAGCTGGAGTACAACGGTTGCTGGGTTTGGTGCAGTACCTAGGCAAGTTCCTTCCTCACTTGACAGACATCACCAAGCCCCTGAGAGACCTGACCCAGCAGGATATCATGTGGACCTGGGAGGAGCCGCAGAAACAGGCCCTAGAATCGCTGAAAGACGCCGTGATCCGCACTCCCATACTCCGGTACTTCAATGTCAAAGAAGAGATCACGGTTCAGTGTGACACCTCGCAGTTTGGACTCGGAGCAGCATTGTTACAGAATGGGCAGCCCAAATAGCAATATTGCAATATCGGGAATAACACATAGAGAGGACGTTGATGTATCCCTTAAATTAGTAGAAGTAAACAAAAGATTGAAACAAATAGCGGACATTAAAGGGTATGTATTCATCGACAACTCTATAATTGACAATTTGTCACTAAATGAAAGTAAATTGCATCTTAACGTTAAGGGATCAGCACTCTTGGCAGCACGGTTCATTAAATTCCTTAGAGCTGATAGAAAACCCCTGCCAGATGTCCAATACACAACTAAAAGTGAGGATTTTCAAAGATCAACCATGTACCAGTTAGCGAACATATTGATGCAGATGGCAACTCAACAACCCCGACTATTACACCAGCAGAGGAAAAAGCCTCGATAAGCCCACACTGTTGTGACCAAACTACAGATGTCGGCATTACACCAACTAGGGAATATTTCACAAAACAGGAGAACTTAGAAAAGGAACCGATAAACTTATTGCGGCGTGATTTGGCTTCAGGTATGTGTTGCTCTGTGTTGCAAGATATCGCGAATTTGAAGGGGTTTAGAATTGCTAGTTTGAACATTAATAGCTTACTCAAACATATAGAGAACTTGCGATTTATTTTAACAAATTTTCCTCTTGATATGTTAGCTATAAACGAATCTAAAATAGATGATCAAATACCTGACTCGGAAATACATATATCAGGCTACAACTTAAGTCGTACAGATAGAAATAGAGCTGGAGGCGGGGTGGTCGTTTATATTCGCGATTCCATCTCATATTTGTGAGAGGCGAGACTTAATTCCCGATTCCCTCGAAATGATTTGCGTTGAAGTTAACAAGCCTCATAGTAAATCTTTCTTAGTTTCTGCGTGGTACAGACTACCAAAATCTGACATGGCTCTGTTTGATGAATGTGAAATATTTCTCCATAAATGTGATTCAGAAGACAAAGACTTATTGGTAGTAGGAGATCTAAACTGTGACGTTATCAAGTCAATTCCAGATCCCTACACACGAAAACTACAACTTTTGTGCTCGCTTTATCAAATGGAGCAGTTAATAAATAAACCTACGAGAGTAACGAGAACATCGGCCTCTTTAATTGATTTATTTCTCACAACCAAACCGGAGAACATTTCTGGCTCCGGTGTTATTCATCTGGGAATATCCGATCACAGCTTGATTTATGCAGTGAGAAAACATACGATGCAGAAAGCTAGACAGATTTTGAGAGAGGTCAGAGACTTCAAGAATTTCTCAGAAAAGGACTTTATTGATGATATATTGCAGCTACCGTGGGATATGAGTTATCAATTTGAAAATCCCAATATATGCTGGCAAGTTTGGAAGTCCCTTTTTCTCGAGGTACTTGATAGACATGCCCCTCTTAGACATAAAAGGGTCAGAGGAATCTCGGTTCCTTGGATTACACCAAAGATTAAACAGTTAATGAGAAACAGGGACTTCCACAAAAAGCAAGCAATAAAACACGATTTCCAACGACATTGGGAAAGTTAAAAGGTGGAACGCAATAAAGTTGACATAGAAATGCGTAATTCTAAATCCAAATTTTTCCGTAACAAAGTTTCAGATTGCTACCACTCTAAAGACCTGAGGAAAAGCTGGTCGTTCATTAATACTCTCTTAGGTAAAAATGTTAATAAATCAACCAAGGTCAGTGAACTTTCTGTCAATGATGAGGTAACTTCGGATGATAAATGTATTGCTGAATGCTTTAACGATTATTTTATCAATATTGGACCTAAACTGGCCGCTGAATCCAATGATGAGCCATATGATGACAAATCAACAAATGATGTAGGCGTGGATGGCCACTTTTCGAATGCACGGTTTAATTTCTCTGAGATAGCTGTAAGCAGCATTATTTCAAAGTCACAGAAGATGAAAGCTTCAAAAGTAACAGGTACAGATAAAATACCTGCCAAAATTCTTAAGCTGTCCTCGAATATATTTGGGCCATCCCTAACTGCTATTTTTAACTTATCTCTTAGCACGGGCACATATGTTGAGGATTGGAAACAAGCCCAGGTATTGCCAATCTATAAATCCGGAGATAGACGGAAATGTGAAAATTATCGCCCTATCTCCATACTACCGGTAATGAGTAAAGTATTTGAAAAAGAGGTTTTCGGTCAGATTTATAGATACTTGACTGAAAACTCTTTACTATCAAATTTTCAATGAAAGACTTAGCTGGGACAAACACATTGAGGCAATTTGTAAAAAGGTTAGTGCGAGTATTGGGGCCATTAGACGAGTAAAGCCATATGTTCCTGCAAATACGTTAGAAATTATTTATAAAGCCTTGGTCGAACCTTACTTTGAATACTGTTTCCCTCTCTGCTATAATTGCTGAAAAACGTTGCAGGAAAGGCTTCAAAAATTCCAGTCTCGAGCTGCAAGAGTTATTACAGGAGCCAGTCATGATATCAGGTCCGCCGATGTTCTTGACAATCTGTCGTGGGAAACATTTGATGTAAAGCGCTTCTATAGTAAATCAACCTTAATGTATAAAATATTAAATGACCACACTGCCCCAAGGCTAAAGGAATTCTTCTCTAAAAGAAGTGTCTTTCAGAACACTTATAATCTCAGAAATAATGATACAGATCTAGCACTACCAAAGCCGAAAAGAGAATTCTTGAAAAGAAGTTTCAGATATAGCGGAGCCATGCTGTGGAACAGCTTTTGCCCTGAAGCCAAATCTTGTGAAACGCTGCATTCTTTTAAAAGGCATATACGCACATAAACCTATCGTGTAAATACAATTAAGTCTGATAATTTTTTTTTACTTTTCTTTCTACTGTAGTTGTAGTTGCATATAACATCTCTTTCTTTTTAACTTGCATGCTTTTTTCTAAACCTAATTTGTATATATATTCAGTGTGACGCCCCTCATTGAAATCAACTTATGTTGTTGAGGCTGGCGTGATTAAATAAAGTTTTTAGTAGTAGTAGTAGTAGGAGTAGTAGCCTATGCCTCCAGAGCCCTCACCCCAGCCGAGACTCGGTATGCTCAGATCGAGAAAGAATTCCTTGCAATTGTTTTCGCATGCGAGAGGTTCTGTTGGTAGTAGCATGACAATTTATGTTAATTTATATTTATGTTAATTTTAGTAAGTATATAAAAGATGTGTAGTAGAAATAAAGGTTGAAGCTATGCTTTTGACAAATGCTAAACATGGTGTCAGGTGTGGGATGTTTGGATTGAAAATATTGATTTATGAAATATATAGCCGTAGAAATGACTACTGCAACCTTGCCGTTCCCGATATTCAAGACAACACGCGACGAAAAGAACGACATAGAAGTCTATGTAGAAGATTTCATAGACTATTCCACAATGAACAATTGGTATGATGGCTCGAAAGAAACGGCAGAGCAAAAGTGGACAAATAAAGATAAGGCGATGGCATGTCTAAGGGCATCGCTTCCTCCGGCCGTAAGAATGGTATACAAATACAGTTTAGGGCTCGATGAAACAGACATGAAGAAGCCTCATCGAGTTATCAAAGCCCTGAAAGAATATCACGGAGCAAGCATTGGCGTCGCAGGGGAGAGACAGAAATTCCTTCGTCTGTTTCAGCAAGAAAATGAGTCAATTGGTGTTCGGGAATCTCGAGTACGAAATCAAGGAGCACAATGTGAATACGATAAATATGCCGACCAATTGATGCGAGACCAATTCATTGCTGGACTCGTGTCTGAACAACTACGCGTTAAATTGATTGGTAAAGGTCACAGACATCGAGATGGGACTCAAGCGAAGGTAACTCTTCGAGAAGTCGTAGAAGTGGCTAAAGCCTTCGAAGCGACATCATTTACTAACCAGTTGATGAAAACAGCCCGAGGATCACAAGAGCAAATAAATTGCAATAACAAGGTCAAAGTACAAGCAAGTAGAACAGCAGACCGTGACGAAGAACAAAGACCACCTACGCTGAATTGTTTTTGGTGTTTGGGTATTCATCGGCAGCCACGTCAACAACATTGTCCCGCGTACAGAAGGAAATGTAATAAATGTGGAACACCTGGTCACTTTGCTCGGGCATGTAAGAATGGTGTAGTAAGTAGAGAAGGACAACAACAACAACAACAGTCCCATCAAGTCCAAGACGAATTTGACGAGGAGCTGTTTGAAACTGAGAAGATTACAAACGATTCAGCAAGTGAGGAAGTACAAGGAAAAAAGTTTTTCGCCCATCTAAAGCTAATAGAGGGGGACAGAGAAAGAATAATGAAAACACAGATTGACTCTGCGTCGACGTGTAACACTATTCCTGAGAGTATATTAAAGAAACTGTTTCCCAAATGCAAGATAGCAAGAACCAAAGCGATTGTGCAAACATATGGAAATCAGACCATTAAAACGAAGGGACAGATAACAGTGTGTTGCGAGGTAGCAGGAAAGATCCAGTTAGTAGATTTCCTCGTCGTTGATGTGCCTCCAGAAAAGCCATCTCTACTGTGCTGGCGAGATGCGCAAGCTTTTGGCTATCTAAAGATCTATGCAGATGAAGTGCATACCGTGGAGAAAGCGAGTAAACAAGTCGAACGTCCTCCTTTTGGCCAATTAACGAAAGAAATAGTCTTGGGGCGTTATGAAAACGTGTTCAAGGCAGGAAGAGGCAAGTCCCTTGGAGAACCCTTACATACAGAGGTCGATTCGAACGTCCAACCTATACGTGCCCCTACACGACACGTTCCACTTGCGAAATTGGATAAAGTAAACGAAGAATTGAAGAGGCTGTGTGAAGAAGGAACCATAACACCTGTGTCTCAGCCAACGGACTGGCTTTCCAACATGGTTGTTAAAGAAAAACCAGATGGAAAGATCAGAATTTGCATCGATCCGAGCCAGACCATCAACAAAGCGATCAAGAGACCAGTTAAAACAATACCAACTATAGATGAAAAACTCCCATTGCTCACGAACGCCGAAGTTTTCACAATAGTTGATGTACCTGAAGCTTTTCATACCATCGAGTTAGATGAGACGTCTTCATTTCTTACGACATTTCAAGGTCCCAATGGTCGATACCCGTATACGCGTATGCCATTTGGTATTTCCTCAGGACCGGAGGAATATCAACGAAGACAACATGAGTTCTTAGAGGGTCTAAAAGGGGTGATCAACATTGCTGATGACATTTGCATATTTGGCTGTGGAGATACCAAAGAGGAAGCTGATGAAGATCATGACAAAAATTTGATTGCGTTGTTAGACAAATGCAGTAGGTTGGGTCTGCGGTTGTCCAGAAAGAAGATCCAGTTCAAGTCCAACTCAGTTACGTTCATGGGACACAAACTTACAGATAAGGGAGTATCTCCGGATCCATCTAAAGTTGTAGCTGTCAGAGAGATGCCTAGACCTACCAACAAAGCGGGAGTACAGCGCTTCTTGGGTATGTGCCAGTATTTATCCAAATTTACTCCGAAACTGAGTGAGATGGTTCATCCGATTAGAGAGCTAACAAAGGAAGATGCAGAATTCATTTGGTCTAATGCACAAGAGGATGCTTTTCAAACAGCTAAGGAGCTTATCGCTTATCAATCTACTCTACAGTATTACCATGTGAAAAAGCCCGTTACATTGCAAGTTGACGCCTCAGAAAACGCAATCGGAGGTGTTTTATTACAAGATGGAAAACCTGTATGTTTCACATCTCACACATTGGATTCTACAGAGAGGAATTATGCTCAAATAGAAAAGGAATGTTTGGCAATAGTAACGTGCATGAACAAGTGGCATCAATATCTTTCGGAAAAAACGATATTATCATCCATACCGATCATCAACCGTTAGAGACAATTTTCAAGAAACCTCTGTGCAAAGCGCCCCGACGACTACAAAGGATGATGTTGAAATTATAGCAATATAATTTTACAGTTCAGTATAAGAAGGGTAAGGAAATGCATATAACTGATACTTTGTCTAGAGCATCATTATCGAAACCCACCGAAGCCAGGACAAAGGAATGGGATGTTTTCCGCATTGAGCTGGCATCCATGGATCTGAAACCTACAGCATTAACATCCGAGACGTTTCAGAAACTGCAAAAAGAGACGATGAATGATCCAGTATTGAAAGCCTTGCTTGAGATAGTGGTGAGGGGATGGCCTCCAGAGAGGTCAGCCGTACCCGGAGAACTCAAGCTATACTAGAGTTACAGAGACGAAATTTCGACCTATGACGGAGTCCTGGTCAAGGCACATCAGGTGATTATTCCAACTTCGTTAAGATCAGAAATGCTCAGAAAAATACATCGGGCACATCAAGGACCGGAGAGCAGTATCCGAAGAGCAAGAGAGGCTATGTTTTGGCCAGGAATGCAAGCAGCCATCCGCGGTACATGCCAAGCATGTGGCACGTGCACCCAATATTTGGCTCAAAAACCTGCAGAACCTATGAAATCACATGATATTCCCGTATTACCATGGCAGAAAATTAGCATTGATCTATTCTGTCTTGATGGAAAGAGTTATCTTGTCACCGTTGATCATTATAGTGATTTCTTTGAGTTAGACTCATTAACGAATACTTATGCCAAAACAGTGATAAGAGCCATGAAAAAGAATTTTGCAAGATTTGGCATTCCACAGGAATGTGTGAGTGATAATGGGCCGCAGTTTGACAATCTCGAGTATACTCGATTCGCCAAGGAATATGGATTTACGATGATAAAGTCGTCACCCTACCATACTCAAGGAAATGGGAAGGCCGAAGCAGCTGTAAAGGTGGCAAAGAACATCTTGAAAAAATCTTGTTACAAAGACCCGTACTTGGCTCTGTTCGCCTACAGAAATACCCCACAGCAGAATTATACGTTTTCTCCAGCGCAAAAGCTGATGTCAACAAAGCTGCGAGATATCATTCCAGTAATAGCCAAAGAATTACAGCCAAAGCAGGTACCCTACAAAGTGGTGCTGGACGATATAGCAAGAAGAAGAGCTCGGTCTAAATCGTACCACGATCGGAAAGTTTCAGCGCCGTTAAAAGAGTTTACAGTGGGAGAGAAACTGTTTGTAAAGCCCAACCCAGCCAATAAGCATAAGCCATGGATGTATGGTGAAATGATTAAAACCCCAGCACCACGGTCCTGTGTAGTACAAACTCAAATGGGTTATGTTCGACGAAACCATAGACAGATAAGAAAGGCGACGATGGAACCTATAAATCGATATGACGTGAAGTTGGATGATGAACCAAATATTGAAGATGAACGAACAGTATCAAAGGAGGAAACTTCGAATAAAAGAGCCGAGACCCAAAGTCCAGTGTTGCCTGAAGAACCAAACTCGAAATCGCCAGCTATGGAGACGGGTAAAGAAGTAGAAGTGCAACCCCGTCGCTCGACAAGAATTCGAAGAATGCCGCTTAGGTTCAATTTTAATGACTATTAAGTTAATATGTAGAGTAATGGACGCCAATTTATGTTAATGTATATTTAGGTTAATTTAACATTTGACCTTCATCTTAAATGAAAGGAACTTATTTTGACAAGACGTTTTTTTTAGAAAGAGGAAGGTATTGGTAGTAGCATGACAATTTATGTTAATTTATATTTATGTTAATTTTAGTAAGTATATAAAAGATGTGTAGTAGAAATAAAGGTTGAAGTTATGCTTTTGACAAATGCTAAACAGTTCGATACCTATCTCTACGGGCTGGAGGGAATCAAAGTAGAAAGCGATCATAAGTCCTTAGAGTCCATCTTCCTGAAACCCCGTCACGCCGCTCCACAGCGATTGCAGAGAATGTTGTTGCGTCTCCAGAGGTACAGTATGACAATTCAGTACAAGAAGGGCCAACACATGTACCTGGCAGACACTCTTAGCCGAGCGCCCTTACCGGAAGTCAACAGTTGCGAGTTTGTTTACGAGCTAGAAGAGATTGACCACAAGGAGTTCCTACCAGTCAGCAGCGAGCAATGGCAACAACTCAAACACTCGTCTGCGGATGATCCCATCCTACAAGAGTTGCGTTTGACCATTCAACATGACTGGCCTGAGATCAAAACAGCAGTCCCTCAATGCTTGATACCGTATTAGGACTGGCGGGATGAACTGACGATGCAAGACGATCTCGTATTCAAAGGGCACCAGCTAGTGGTGCCTTCGTGTCTTCGACGACAAACGATGGAGGCCATCCATGCTTCGCACATCGGCACGGAGAGATGCATCCGACGAGCGCGGGAAAGCCTTTATTGGCCCCGCATGTCGACGGAAGTATAGGCGTGCATATCTAAATGTGATGTGTGCTTGGCGCACCGAGAGAACCCTGCAAAGAACCACTAATGCAGCACGAGCTGGTAGCACGCCCGTGGTCCAAGGTGGGCGTCGATCTCTGTGAATTCAATGGGCGTTCTCTCCTCGTAAAGTCTGGCTACTACAATAACTACATTGAGGTGCCACGCATGACCTCAACGACTTCGCGATGCATCGTCAAGGCTATGAAAGAAGTGTTTGCACGCTATGGCATTCCAACGTCGTGGTGTCTGACAACGGTCCTCAGTTCGCGTCAGCAGAATTCTCTGTTTTCGCAACGATGTGGCACTCTGACCACAAGACATCATCTCCACATCACCACCAGTCGAATGGGAAAGCGGAGAATGCGGTCAAAACAGTAAAGCGCCTTTTCAGTAAATGCAAGGAATCAGGCCAATCAGAATTCCTAGCTCTCCTGGATTGGCGCAACACACCCACAGAGGAAGTCGGGACAAGCCCTGCACAGCACCTTATGGGAAGAAGGTGCAAAAACCCTTCTCTCAATAGCGGGCACTTTGCTTCAGCGACGACATGACATCGAGCAAGAAACGCGCGCACTGATTGGGATGAAACAGCGCCAGAGGCACCACTATGACAAGCACGCCAAGCCACTCAAGCCAATTGCAACCCGGAGAAACCGTGCGCTTGAAGCTATCAAGTCAAAAGAAATGGAAGGCTGGAACCTGTACTGAGAGAGTGGACGACCGAAGCTACATGGTAAAAGTGGGAGATGTCGAATACCGCAGGAACCGATGGGAACTCATTGCGAGCCAAGAAGATGATCTTCCCTTGGTACCAGAGGCCATTGAACTGACTCGGCCTCAAGTGGATGATAACAGCACCAATCGCAATGCACCGCCCGGAGCTCATCCGCAGGAGGATGCAGGTGTCACATCGCCATCCACAGAAAGTCCTCGTAGCTCGGGACGTGTACGCAAGACTCTTGAATGGCACAAAGACTACGCCATAAAACCGTTACGGAACACTGCAGACAGCGGACTTCCTTATTTTTAAATATTGTATATAGCGTGGAACTTTACTACAACTGAAAGTCAACTTTTCATGGGAGGACATTCTCTGTTTTTGGTTTTGTTTGTTTGTTTTGTTTTAAAAGAGGAAAGATGTGACGATATTAGCGGAGCGTGACCTAATGTCATAAAACCAGACTTGTTGACATATCCAACTCAACAGATGTAATTTGAGACGTCAGTTATATCATACACAGTTGCTAGGTTTGAAGGAAAGGAACACCGAACAAATCGCAACGAAACCACACAATTCGTGTCTTTTCTTCAATCTTATCGTTACACTGGCCATTGAGAATATACGGCCCTGAAATTTTAAAGTTAAAATAAAAAATCCAACCAATCCATCTGGGGTCAATTATTTGAAATCTGAGTAACTTATGCAGCAGACAACTTAGTGAGTGGCAGGTGATTTAGACATTAATTTATGCCCCACTATGTCCTTTGTTGTGCATTTCTGTAATTGAAAAATATATAAAAAATAAAAAGGGCTAGAGTGAAAAATATTGAAAAATAAAAAGGGCTAGAGTGCACTTTAGCTGCTGACCTTCTAAGGATAGGGTTTACTTAGGGTTTGGGTTGCTGTTATGGTTAAGTTTAAGTTCAGGATTTGAGTTGGGATTAGCTTTAGTTGAACCTGCAACTTTCTAATTAATTCAGGGGTCTTCTAAACTGCACTTGACTCATGAAAAGAACTTTTGTAATCTGTCAATAAGCATTATAAGTTAGGGATAGGGGATAGAGTGTATGTTCTCTAACCTACAAGAAAATAAAATCATTATAAAAACTACATTTACAGTAACTCTTTAAGGAGCAGGGGCATGGGCCTATCCTATTAAATTAAATTATCTGACCAGAATACGTTACCCAGAATAATATCCTAAAGAGCACCCTTGCCTCTTGATGGGTTAATCAAGTCAATAGTTAACCATTTAAGGGACGGAAAACCATTCTGCGGAATAAAATTATCATGTATTAGCCAGAATAAGATCCAACAGTGCACCCTTACCCCTTAATGAGCCAACAAAGTAAAGTAAAGGATGATTTGGCATAATGGCTACCTAGTACTGTACCAGGCTAACTAGGGGGACCAACATAAAAATTTCCTTTCAGATTCCTTTGGAATAATCACTGTCATTTCTGTTCGTAGACTTTCAGTTTTTGCTTAAAGTGCATATAAGCCCTCTGCAGTTTTTATTTTTTTGTATAGAGGAAGCAAAAAGAGCTGATAAGTTCTTTTTGATGAAAAAGTCATGCATTAACAAGGCTTGGGACTCAGGAAAGTATAGATTTCACACAACAAGAAAACAACTGCATTTTGATCACAAAGCTATCAAAATACATATATTTTGTAAAATAATCACCATGTCAAGCTCAAACTCGTATTCTGACACGCATGAAAGCATATCTTCTGGTTTTGGTTCTCTTAATTTGCCCAGTTCCCAGGCCCTTGTAGCATTGAGAACATATGCATAAATTTTTGGTGGGGAAACGAATGGACATGAACTGTAACAAAACTTACTAGCCAGTTTTTAATCCTCTTTGCAAAGAACTAAAAATTGTGAAGGGTTTTTATGCACTTTAAGATAAGTGTACCTTTGGCACTGTTCTGTTTCACCTGATGCAGTAGTTTTAGATTTGCTAGATATTATATGCAATTATGATAATTAAACCCTTCCTTAAATTATTTGATGGCTTTGTATATACACAACGAAACATTGAACCTTCTATCTTTGGAACTGTCAATGTTATGTATAATTACATGTGAGTTTAGGTTTATATTTGATGCACAACACATGAAAATCAACACAGATTTACATGGGTTTAAACTGGAAGCGAGAGTCAGAGCTCCTCATGAGGGTTGTGCAGCGATTGGTGGGGCTCCTCAGGGGCTTTAAAAAGATTTAGGAGTAGGAGTTGGAATTAGCAGGATAGGAGTTGGGGGTTTATTGAAGTACAATGAAGTACAGTTTCATAGGCATAAACATGTGAGGTAGCAAATATCCCCAATGAATTATCCTTGTGAATGAACAAGTATAGTTAGTATGACATGAAGCGATGGTATGAGGCGATCTAGTTCCTGGGCTCTGCATCCCTCTTGGTTCACCCAAAAATGAGTAGCTTGGGATAACTACGGTATGAGTGAAGAGTCCTTAAAAAGATTTGGACAGTTAGTCCCAACGAACCAAACCTGGTCAGCCGTTGGTTTGAGATAGGAATCACATGTTCACAATCCGCAACTACAGAATGGGAAGGGATGGTAAAGCCCATTAGCCCCGAGCAACTCGCTCCATATGATCAGCTCCTAAGAACAAAAGAACGAGTGATAAAACAAGATAAAAGACAGAACAAAGACAGAACAAAGGATAAGAGAACAAAAATTAAAGCATTAAAGGGTTAAAGGAAGCGTCTAATTTTGATTGCATTGCCTCGTGTCCTTTCATCTGCTCCTTAGTACACAACATATGGTCTTCACGCTGTCGCGTAATTGTTCTGGTAACTGAACGTTAATGGCTCTAACCCCACCGAGGCTCAAGTACATCTTTTGGTTTTCATTACCAGAAAATATACTGTAACTATAGCCAAACTCTAACTCATTAACGCGAAAATACATTCATTTTATTGAGTCGACACTCATTTACGCTTTTGTCACGTTCATTTTAAATTTTTGCATAGAAGGTGACATTCATTAGCGTACAGTAGATGTGCAACCATTTGCATGAAAGTGTATATTAATAGCGCCAACAGACCACCATAACACCTCTCGTACATATATTGAGGAGAATAAAATGTCAATTACGCAAGAATGTTGTTCAGTCTTTTGCAAGGTCAATTTAAGGTTATATAAAATTCTGACAAGTATACTTCAAACTGTTGACCAACTTTAGCTCACAGCACTTCGTTTTCACACGTCAACATTAACGTCTTAGACAAAAGCGATAAAAGCTTACAGTACTGAAAGCTTAGATCGCGAAAGCTTGATTGCAAAACATTTTTTTTTCAAAGTTGTGAAAGTTGGTGTATGTTAGTAAAGTGCTGTGAACTAAAGTTTGTAAACAGTTTGAAATGTAGAGGTCAGGATTTTGTATAAACTTAAATCAATCCTGCAACAGACTGGACAACTGTCTAGCGTGATTGAAATTTTATTTTTCCTAATGTATAGTAGTGTGATGTCTTGTCAGTTGGCGCTATTGATTGCGCTTTCATGCAAATGTTTGGGTATCTATGCTAATAAATGTTACTTTCTATCCAAAAAATTTTAATGACCGTGACAAAAGTTTACTACACGAATGTCGACTAATTAAAGTAAATGAGTTGATGAAATATGTAGGAGGCAAGAGAATAGGCAAGAGAATAGGCAAGAGAAATGTCTTGCCTAATTGAAATTTTATTATCCCTAATGTGTAGTAGAATGGTGGTAATAGTCGTCTGTTGGCGCTATGGAATGCCCTTGGTTGGGTATCTATGCTAGTGAATGCCGATTGAATAAAATGAAAGTATTTTTGCGTCAATGAGTTTGAGGTTGGCGTTAATGATAGTATGTTTTCTTGTAACGAACAGCAAAAGGTGTACGCTAATAGGTAACGTGATTTGGCGCACAACTCTACGTAGCCTCCAACACCAGTTTCAAATGTATTGTTGTTTTTTTTAATACCTCCTTTGTCACTACTGTTAATTCGTCTTAAGAAGGAGAGCCGTGATAAAAAGATCGACAGACTAAGTCAGTTTCTAGAAGTAGGACGTCCTGTGAATGCTATCATGAAAGACACGAAAAAAGATAGCAGTGACAAGGTTGTTGCCCATCTCAATGTCCAGGTATTGTCATATCTCTTTTATGAAAGATGTTAAGGGACACTGGATAAACAAGTGATAACTGCACGCAACAGCTCCTCAGCGTTCTCATAATACACATTTGCATTTTATCAGTAAAATGCGTTTTGCCTCATTGTTTGCGGCAACTTTTCTTACAAATATTATGAGAGGAGGTTTTTCTTTTGTTTAAGAGCTGCGTCACCATGAGACCCATGCAGGGTGTCTCCCAAGCAATTTCAGAATATCGGAACGTTGTGCTTACCCTCGAGAAAGCTTGTGTATCGCTATTCTATAAACTAAGAACGGGAAACACCTGGAGAGCCACTGTGCCCTGCTAATGGCTTGTTAACAATCCCCAACCGTAATTTTGCTTGTTCCAATTTAAATGCCTGTGAGTTGAAGAAAGTACCCTTGTTCTGACTAAAAAAGGCTTCTGACTAAAGGTCCGTTTACAAATGCGACTTTGCACATTGCGAGTTTCATCCTGGTGTATGTAATAAACTCACGACAGTCAATGTAGCAAGATATCCGCTTATGATTGGCTCGAGTTTATTCTCGACACTCTGGTCAGTTAAACACATACTCCAAGATGTCAATCGCAAGGCACAAAATTGCACGTATAAACAGCCCTTAACTTAGGTAGGGTGCCCTTTTTCAGTCTTTGGGAAAACGTTGCTAGGAGGGAACAAGTTTTTGGTTAGGTTTTGGGAAGATAGTTTAAATGAAACTAGCCTCAGCGACTTTACATGTACATTGCAGACGTCTATTGGGATGATAACGACCTCAGTAACAAAAGTTGGAAAAACGACTTTATTGGCCAAATGGTAATGTATATGAAAAGAAAGAGCGTTTTACGACTCTTACGGAAGGTCTAGTTTAATTTTACTCCTGGCTGGAAAGGGTTGGAGAGCACGCTACAACCTTCAATGGTTCTCTCATTATTGACGCATTGAATACACGTTTACTTTTCATTGCGTTTCTCTCTATGGAAAAGAATGTTCGCACACTTTAATCGAAGCTGTTCTTTCACAGGCTCAAAAATCTGGAGTTGCAGCAAGCCAGATCATGAACATTTCTCATTAATGTTTTGTTACGGTTTTAATCCACTATTTGCTGTTTCCCTACTAGGCCCTCTTACGATGTACCATTTACTGTAGCTCGCAAAATAAATTTTACTCGAACAGATTTTGCATTGAATAAACTATTTAAACATTGTTTAGAAAAATCTGAGATTTAGAGGGCAAACCTTAAATGGACGAAATCGAATAAACGGAGTTATAGGGTCATTGTTTAAAATACACGGTATATGCGCGATTTACCTTGTTCAACCTGCAGTCATTAGCGGAAAGCTTGTTACAAATTTTTCAGTCACAAGTTTCAAAAACGTAGAATCGTGTGTGACCAGCAGGTCGTAAACATTGAGGCTTGGGGTCAGTTATGAAAAATCTTTAAATATTGGAATTGGAAAAATTTGTTTTAGCAGGGTAGCATATTCAGCCCGAAGGCTGATGTTCAGAGAGGCCCAACATTTAAGTAGCTTAATTACATCAAACTTTAGGAATAACAAAAATTTTATCCTATAGCATTTACAAATTTTTTACAAAGCAATGTACGAATTTGGATATGGTAATTTATACAAAATCTAAATAAAGATAAATATTTCATAGTAAAAATGTTTAAAAATCTTATCCTTAAAACTATGTAATGACAGCACGTTTTCTCTTTTTTAATACTTAAATAAACGAGGTTTGTTTCTTTCCGTAACAATATCACCGCACTCTCTTAGTTTACTTTATCCTAAGAATAAATTAAGAACCAATACCAGCAGACAATTTCAAAAAATATAAAACAAAACATAATCCGAAGATAAGAATCTTGAGAAATTCAAGATATGGATTGAAACAAGACGAGAAATGAGTTTGTGATATTTCGATTTTATTACAAAATCATCATCAGACTAACTAATTACATCAAATGCGCAGTGTCCTATATAAGGTCTACAGTGACATCATACCGAAGGAATTCACATCTGAGCCGAGAGCAACTGACAAGGAGTGATTTATGTGAAAGCGCGTGGGTGTTGTGACATGAAGAGAAACGACCAACAGAGAACATTAAAGAAAAAGCATAAGTTCTTTGCTGGCTTTGAGACCTGTATTCAGCCCAGGCGACTTATGTTTAATATAAAGAGCTTCAAGAAATAAAAGAAAGTTAAATGTTCGAGAATTGGGAGAGTGAACAATTCGAGAATTATTGATGATAAGATTAGAAATAAAGATAGAAACATCGTCTGAGTCAGTTGTTTTGTCGTTAAGGCGGTCGAAAAGATGATGCATGGCGACAATATGCCGAACGTTTTTGCAGTTATAAAAATGATGTCCGACAGCATTTTTAGTTCGATCGGAATGCTTGGAAAGTCTGCTTTTTAAACATCTCTCGGTCTTTCCTATGTATGAATTTTGAGCAACCGGGACATGTAATCTGATAAATAACTTTCGACTTTGATAGTTTTGGAATTTTGTCTTTATTCGGAAGAAAGCAAGCAATCTTTTTGTTTTCATAAATGACAATAAAGTTGACAGATTGTCAGGTTACGCTGGTAACCAAAGCGTATTGCGTTGAGGTATTTTATCATAACCATTCTAGCACTAATTTTGTCGAAAACTCTCTAATCCTTTTGTCACGAGATGGTCTTCACGTAAATGTATGTTTTGGATTCAGTGGCGGCAACACAAGAGTACAGGGGAAGATATGTCCCCTCTTGAAAATTATTACCACCCCCAAAGTGTATCGAAGGCTACAGATTTGTATTCTTCTACTTGCATTTGTGCATGGACTATGTATTTTAAACGAAAAGTGTGGGAGATTTTATGATCTGGTATAAATATTTTACTGGAATCATTATAGCTGAATATTCTATTATCCTAATGATTTTATATTTCCCCCTCATAATTGCCATATTTTCCAAGGGGCTGCACACCGTAAAATTTATTCCGGTAGATCTCTTGCGCACATGTTCAGGATCCGGTGTATACCGTTGTGTTGGTTGATGCAATTAACCGTTGCGTCCGAGCGGACGATTCGCCAGATCAAATCCACGACTGATCTCCTGGGTTGCTTTTGTTTACAACCTTTGCTTTCCTCAGAGAAGAAACTCCAGTGGTAATATGTGGACTGAATGTTAACGATATATCAGTCATATTGGTAATAAATCAGAAATTGGTTTGTTTCTACGACTTTCTCTGTACCGATACATTTGGATATTTGGTCAGCTAAGATTACACCTTTTGCTGTTCATTACCAGGAAATATACTATCATTAACGCCAACCTCAAACTCACTAACCCAAAAATTCGTTCATTTTATGCAATCGACATTCACTAGAGTAAATACGCAACTATTTGCATCTACGGACATTCCATAGCGCCAACAGACGACCATTAACACCATTCTACTATACATTAGGGGTAATAAAATTTTAATTACGCAAGAAAAATATCTTGCCTAACGAATAGTAGAATGGTGTTAATGGTCGTCTGTTTGCGCTACAGAATGCTCTTCGATGCAAATGGTTGGGTATCTACGCTAGTGAATGACGATTGAATAAAATGAATGTATTTCTGCGTTAATGAGTTTGAGGTTGGCGTTAATGATAGTATATTTTCTTGGAATGAACAGCAAAAAGTGTACTAGAAAAATCTTTGCTGCAAGACAGGTCATTCTCATCACCAGACTTAAGGCGATACAAATAATTCACTCTGGTATCCCAACAGGACCTAACTTAATTTCGGTCAAGTTTCTAAAGACGGTTGACGACATTGTCGCGGCTGCTCTTCATAAGTTCATCGGAAAAAGTCTCAATTTGTCCAGTTCCAAAAGTGGACAATCTTGTTTCAGAAATCGATATGCGGTCCATTTTGATCGTTCCTGCACTGTCTAAGTATGTGAAAAGTGGATACTCAAACAAACATAGAAATTTAGCGATGTACGTTTTATCATGAGAGGGGTATATCCTGAATTGAGGTTGGAAAAGGAAACAATCTAGGACTGTTTTTTATTGTGTGGTCTCTAAAAGGATACTTTCATCGAGAATGGTGGGAATGATGATGATCCATCGCTAAGCTCGAGAACTTAGTCCATGAATTAAGCCTAGAACAGGTCATAGGATTTCACGATAAAGATCGTTCTGTGGTTACGACTCTGTTTAACATACGAAAGCTTCAAACTTTGTGTACGTTCTGTTTTCACTGGCTCGCCATCTTGTAACTATCCCAGAATGCATCGCTTGATAAAGAGGGAGTGTGTACGTGCGTGCGTGCGTGCGTGCACTGTTCTCTGGGCCGAATCCAAGGTGGTGGCGACGTGGTTTGTTTTCGCGGAATAGTTTCTTTTCTATGTGTCTTCATTATAAAGCCAAAAAAACCAAAAACCAAAATCCCCGAAAATAAAGAAAAAAAGAGAAAATGTTCCGACAGTTTCCCATAAGCGTTGAGCACGGAACCCAAAAATTACTTCCCTAAAACAATTCAATTTCTATGGCCTGCTAGACGTAAAAGTCGAAGAATTCCACGGCTTATCAATTTCCTGGGTTAATACTTCGCTAGAAAATTGGATGGAGAATCTTCAAGCAGCTGCGCTAGCGTCTGCTAATAAATCACGGAACTCGAAAATGGTGGAGGACGAAGATGACGATAATGTTGATAATAGTTATGACTCTCCAACGCATGACGAAATATTGCAAGTATTCATTAGTCATTGACTGCAATCGACAATTTGTAGATTTACATCAACAGGCTTGGCAATCCTGGGACAATGAAACATGCTCGTGGCTTTTCTTCGAGATTAGTACGTCAACCGATAAAGAAAGTGACACGGACAAGTTTTAAACACTTGTATACATTAAAAAACATTTAATGTGTTTCATTACCCGCTAATTTGAGATTCCACTGCAGTATGTGACCATAGTGTTGGTTACGTTTAGTATTACGCAGTAATTTTAGTTATTGTGTAGTTAATATGTAGGTATTATGTTCAATTTGCATAAGTTAGTATAAATAGAGATAGCATCTGATTTGTAGATGAAGAGGAGGCCCAGCAGAGTGTTAAATTTAAGCATTTATTATCATTATAATTATCATTATCATCATAATTATTATTATTATTGTAATTGTTATTGTTATAATTATCAAAAGATACATAGTATCGTTGTATCCAGAAGCTTTCTAAATAATTCAAGCCACATGTTTTTGAAGTAATATTTCAAACACTAGTTGGTGTTCTTTCTACGATTTCTAAATACAGAGAAACAAGTTTAAAAACGAGGCGAAGCCGAGCTTTCTTAACAAGTTTCGAGGTATTTAGAAATCGGAGAAAGAACACTTAACGAGTGTTTGAAATTGCTTCTCAAACAAACCAGTAATTTAGGAAAAATTGAGCTGTAATCTTCCTCCGATTTCTAAATACTGATCAATAATTTATTTCTTTTGTTTTTGCTTAATGAATTATTATTGAGTTTGAGAAGCATAACTACTGTTTAGATATTTTATTAAAAAAAGATTCCAAAACAAATAAGGCGTATGAAACATTCTGTACTGTGTTTTTGATTGTCAAGTTTTCAGTTCCGCAGCAACTTGTGAAATTAAGTCCACTTCAGCTCTAGAAGGAAAAACTTCTGCAGAGCAGACTTATTCAAAAAGGATTATATTAATATGCTTTTCTATTTTCTTTCATTCTTTCTTTCTTTTTTAACATAGAGTGAGCTGAAAACTGTTCAAAAGGAGCTTGAGCATTGTAGAAGAGAAGCAACAGAGTTTAGGAAGGTAAGACTCAAGTTATGATGATAATTATCTTTATTGACAGTGATAGTGATATTAATATTAATCGCAATTGTTATGCACTTTGATCAGGATAAATTGAGTATCACTTTTAGTGGGTAAGACAAGGAATATTTTAAAAGTATTAGATGTTATACTTGAATGTTGTATTCCATAGGACTGACTGCATGAAAACATAATGTGTAACCTAATATAACCATAGCTAACCCAAGCGCACTTGTCAAGTATATATGAATTAGATATTTTGCCATCAAGATGCATATAATCGACAACCAACATGATGTAGGTTCACTTATAATGAACCATATTGAGCGAGTTGGTTTTAAAATATGCATATAATGCTATCACTTCACCTTGCATCACTTTGTTTTTTCTGCGTTTGCTGTTTCTAGGGTTCAGACTCTGAATATAACTAGAAGTTGCACGCTATTGCTAGTATAAAGGAAAGCTTCTTAATGCGATAGAGGATAAAATAAAACCCGAAAAGTCATTCGAATTAAAACAAGAGAAGGCTAACTGAAAACGGTAATATTTCGGCTCTATTTTAGAGCCATCTTAAGACAAATTAATTTAAATTAAAGTTAATTGGCCTCAAGATGACACTGAAATAGAGTGTTTGCAAAATCATCTCCAAGGCTAATAAAATGGTTTAGTATATTGTCTTTTCCAATGACTTCAACGCATTCTTCTTCACAATCTAAAGAAGGGAATACTAAAATATGGAATGTTAAATAATTAGAAAGGGTTCAGAGGCACACTACAAAACGTATTAGAATGTGCGCCGAAGATTGTTTAGAACCTGTCTTCTGTTTGCAAACTCCGTTTCAGAAGAGAGGTTATAGATTAGTGTTTTATGTTTCAGGTGTTTGTATAAGCTTGTCTAGATCGAACTTCTCGATTATACAAGTGTAACTCAGTTTCGTTTGCGAAAAAAAAGCTTTTTATACAAAAGCGGACCGGGGTGATTAGCTGGAGTCTCGCCAGTGCTCTGCGGAGTGCTCAGTTGACCTGGGTGAAATTTTCACATATAGGTTGCTAAAGTATGCCTGATTAAGATAACCGGACTAGATAAGGTTCAGTAATAGTGCGAGCTAACAAAGCAGCAAACTGTTCCATGTACTGCAATGTAAACGGTTCTAACTGCTAAAAAGCATTGTAGTTGTATCAACTCAGCAAGTTAAAACAAATTTATTACTGCAAGATCTAAGAAGTCGATCATCGCTCCTTTCAATTTTCCCGTTAAGAACAACACTTAATCATCCGAGTTCATATGACGGAGGCCTAGGTGTTTGCTTGGAAGTTGTGACTTTGATATATCTCCGAAAAGACATGTCAGTATTAATTGTTACATTATTTTCTTCGTAATTCTAAGTTTCTGCAATTTTAACAAAAGGACGTTCTGTAAGACTAAGTCCAAATTTTCTTATTTTAATCGAATAGTGGATCTTTGGAACAACTTCCCTCAGTCAATTTTAAAATACCGTTACTTCATCTAACATGATAAAGACGATAAAATTGAACACTTATAAACCTTATCTTTATCTTAGTAAATAGCATCGCAGTCTGCCGTCGCCATTTGTATTTGTAACATATAGTAAATTTCCTATATACAAAGTCTGATCCTTTTCAATGATGGAGAAATCTTTTGACCAGTTTGTGCGGGTGAAGAAGGTCAAATGGACTAAAAAATAATTTAGTCTAGTTCAGTTTACTAAAATCTCCAGCTACTATGCATTCCAAACGCTGGGTGCAGGTTATCCAGGATAGTATTTGGATACTCCATCATTTCCTTTCCCGTGTAATGTGCTTTTCTTGCAGGATGATGTGCAAGAAATACGTCTGTCGAGCTGTAAGGTCACCAAATTCTCAGAAGTGTTATAAATAGTAAATTTACTTGTTTACCACCGTTTTCTAAAGATGATAAATGCATAAAGGGTAGACTTGCACTAACTTCTCCAAGAACCAAACGTGCTTGGATTTTGACCCTCGCTCACCGGGCGAAGCGCGGTGCGAGGGTAGTAATCTGGACTTGTGCTAGCCTTCATTGCAGGCTGTACGTTCGTGGAGTCCATTTCTGCGAAAGTAAAATTTCAGAATTCCTCAATAGTCGTGTACATTTATTTGACTTTTGTATATTTATATGTACATGTATATGTATATGTATATGTATACAGTATGTATATGTATATCTATACACTGTATTTATATGTATGCAGTATGTATATGTATATGTACCGTATCCCCTTCACTCGAGTATTCCTTATACAAATCCTGAGAATGCTATCATGGTTGTCAGGTAGCGACAGGCGTTCAGATTTAAAGTAGCGACAGCAAGTGAAATCAAACCACCATAATAGAGGAAAAGCCAATGGACAACGTTAAGAGGAAAAGAAATCCTTACTAGATAAGTAAATAGTGCTTATCACAATAGAAAAAGAACAATAAAACAAATGCAAGCAAAAAAGGAGACTGGAAAACTAGCGAGGTCGAAAGCAAACTAAAGCTGATGAGAAAAAGAACGGCTACGTAAATACCGTAAGGGAAAGCGATGAAAGTTTTTGAAAGAAACAACAGAGGAGTTTACTAGGGTAAGTGGTAAGCATTTAAATTATTTAAAGTGGGGACGGCAAATGAAATCAAACCGTTACAATAGGGAAAGATATGACAGACAATGCTTTTTTCTTTGTTGTTTATTACACGCTTTTCCCCAGTTCTCTCAGGTAAATTACCTAGGCACAAGTGCATGAATGGGAAGATTCTGTTCAATTTCTCAATTGTAGTTGTTAATTTTCATTGCTTTAAAACTACTTTCACTTGATACTTAACTTATTTTAGTTTCCAGTTTAATAAGGATGATTTGTCACTTAAATTTAAATTTAATGTTCTTTGGCAAACCTTTACAACCCGTCAACGTCGTTCGTGTTCTCAAGGGATATAGTGGAATGATTGGCGAGGGGTGGTTGCTGATTCGCCTTTCTAGTCATGGTTAGAGCGTCTCATTGGTAATCAGAAGGTTACAGGTGCAATCCTCAAATGGGGCTCAAGAAACCTTGACCCCGAGAAACCTTTACGTGTTTGACCTTTTAACTCCAAGCTCGCGCGTGCGTAGTATTAATGAACAGACTTTATAACGTCTGGAAGTTTTTCAGTCCAAACCACACGTATAATAACTCGCAATTGCAATTGCACTGTTTTGGGATATTTTCTGAAAGCCAATAGTTCTTATTAGAACTATTGGTGAGCACTTCACTTGAGCAAATTCGTTTACCTTATCAGGTAATTGTCAAACATCTCTGCTGTAACAAAGAGAGAACGATGGAGGGAGAATAAATTCCGATATTTTATTGGCTAATAACGAAATTTTCTTCGAACGTGATCTCCAGTCGTTAGTATCACCAGATTTCCCCATTGTCTAATACCTTGGATAGTTAGTGTTGCATATTTTTAGCGGTTTATAATCAAACGATGAAATATTCATGAGAAGAGATTAAAGGCAGAGGAGCAGTTTCCTATCCCCTGGAAACTTTGAGACATAACTGTCATTCATGAATGATATATCAAATAGAATGATGGGTAAAAAATCCTCGATCGTAGCTTGAAACTGCATCATCAAGGTTTCACGTAGATAGGGTTTAATTTGTTCCTCTTTCCCAATTTGTTCAATTTTCTTGTCGTTCGTTGACATTGCAGGCGTAATTTTGTTGTGGAAATAGGCTGCCTTGCATGAAATATGCCATATCATCTTGCTTACCTTATAATCAAAATTGGAGTAACTATCTACCTATTGTTAGCTTCTTGTCTTTGCTCCATTTTCATGAAATTTCGTACACTTGAGCAACGTCTCATTTCTTTTCGTAATAACTTCATATCATTAACATTTCCCCCAATTTGATTTCTTTCCCTTGATTGTTTTCAATGTAAGATAAATGGACTGCAATTGATTAACGGCCGCGTGATGATTTTCTCTATGTTATTGCAATTGTTTCTTGCTAGTTTTGAATATTACTGTGTTCCGCTACAAGTCTGCGTATCTCAAAGATTCCCGCTGACTGAAGTGTGATTACATAACTAATATGAGTGACAACGAACACTACGTTGAAAATTGTCCAGTTTCCGCACAAGTGGTAATTCGCGTATACTAGATCACCTGACTTTTCAACTACATTCACTTGCACATTCTACTCAGCCTGATTTTGTTAAGAAAGGATTTTGTACTTGCTTGTACCCAGTTAGTTAATTGGTTGAATAAAACTGGCAAGTCTCAACACTGAATGTAGCAATATCATATCGTTCTGATAGACCTAAGCCTCTGATTGTGAACACCATATAACCTTGTTATGCATGTTGAGACAATTTGCCAAATAACTCCAGTGTGTCATTGTTAGAAACCTCGCATCATGTTTTGCAATCTACCTGGTGGCTACGAATTACAGTCCGTGGTGCAACCTCCAGCAACTACCAATATGAGCTTCTTCAGGGGCCCTTACTTAGTTGAGTCTTGTTTTTGCTGAGTATCAAAAATATTCCTCGATATTGTTCCTCATTGCGGTGGAATGGCCTATTGGTAGTTGATACCAAGGACTATAAATCAATTTCAGTTTTTCATGATGCAGTGGCAATCCAAACTAATGTTGATCATCTTCAGAACTATACAGTTGATTTTTATTTATATTTTAATTTCAGCAAATATGTTTCATTTGTCTGAAGGAAAAAACATACAATCGTCTCTCCGTATATGTTAAACAATCATACCTTGCCTATTCTACTCTCGTTATGGAGCAGGGAATTAAGTTAAATGTCTACTTGCATTGAAAACACTGGGTGTAATGAGGTTGTCAACGATACAAAAACCAATCTCGTAAGATTTAACGGTTTTTGTGTTTATTCTATATTGTTATCTTTAAGTCGTTGTTGTGCAGAAGACAATTATCCCTTCAAATTCCTTCCTTCACTCTTACGCATGACCATTACACGTGACCCTATAAATCAACAGTCAAGGAGGGATGGTGAGTCCGAAATTCTAGTCACCCCGACCACCATTGAACACTTATAATTGAATATAAGCTGGCGTCTTTTGCTGTTTATCTTTTCATCCTTTTCTGGGTCATGTCTACTTCCACTTCTCATCTAATGTTATCTGGGATCTCCTTCACAACACTTCGGATATTTAATGAACAAACAGACTTGTTGAATTTATCGTACCATGTAGTTCCCTTTATGTATCAGGATTACTGCGCTAACGAGCCACTACTTTGTTTTTATTTTTTTTCTTAGTGTCCTCAATTTTTCTCTTTTCTAACGATAAGGACGACTTTACCAAGTTGCGGAAATTGAGATTTATCCCCATATCGTGTGAAATTCCAGGAATTTATATAAATGCAGGCTTCGCCATCTGGACCAAGCATGTTGTCTCGCATGTTGGAGTCATCTTGTAGTCGGCTTACTTCTACTTCATGTAGTTCTATTTTATGGACGTTCTGTCGCCAGATGATGATATTTGGTGTCAGGAGTTGCCATTTGTTTCTTTTAACGGGTTACTTTCCTGACGTACATCTTTGCAGCACCTCAGATTTGGTTTCTCTGGCCATTGTTCTTTGTTTAAAACCCACTGAAGTCCTGTAAGCCGTTTCCCACATTTTATTTGATCAATGCTTGCTCCCCCATACGACTCAAATCTGCTACGGTTTCTTCTGTTGAACAGTGTTTTCACTCGATACCGATAACTGTGGAGTTGGTCGCAATTTTTCTAACCCTACAGTGTTTGTAACGAACGTTTCCCAAGATTTTCTGGAGTTTAATATCTACAAGGCTATCCTTCTATACGGCAACCTATGTAATGGCCATCTTTTTTCTGCCTTGTATAGATTCTTCGCTAAATTTACTGCCATTTGTCAGCTAGCCAACTATAACCACGGGATTGAAAGGTTCTTCTTGGGTTTTAAATTTTGATTTTAGTAAATGTTTTAGTAGCCCTGCAGGATTTTCAACGACTACGGTTGTTAGGGTACAGCCGGCAAAGTTGTCAGCATCTGCAAAGACATGAAGATGAACTGCTTTGATCTTATGTATGTTTCTTCCAACGCTTTTATGCGCTGTTACATTCTTTAATTATTTAGTCCACCTGTGCCAATTCCTACTACAAGGACTTT
Organism: Heliopora coerulea; assembly: GCA_030142905.1. NCBI lineage: Eukaryota > Metazoa > Cnidaria > Anthozoa > Scleralcyonacea > Helioporidae > Heliopora > Heliopora coerulea. The sequence continues at coordinate 2,834,093 of JASJOG010000014.1, forward strand.
GGTTCTTCGACGTTCCTCTCATTCTCCCCATCAAATGCTTCTCAGAAAATCCTCTCCCCCTTTGGCCGTTATTAGTGAAATATCACTAAGTGGAAGTAAACTCCACCAACATGATGGATCGCTTCGTTATTGGGTCTTCTTTAAGGTAGTCTTGAACTTCTATCAACAACTCATCGTCCTTTTGTCGCAGTCAACCAAAGCATTTTGGACGGTTTAGTAATTCCTTTGTTCTCCTATATTTTCATGTTTGACTTCCACTTATGTACAGGAAACTTTGCACCTTCTAGGATTTCCGTCGCTTCAGACTTGAGAGTCTCTTATTCTAAAAGATCACCTCCCATCTTCATACATGTGTTGTTTTACAATGCTTGGATGGTACTTCACAGCTGAGCTGGTTGTAGGTCGAGGTGATGCATTACGTCTCCGGGGTTCTGCCAACTGTGGGCAGCGCCGGGCGGTTGCCCCCGGCACTCAACATTGCCACTCGGCATTTACGCCAAATGGACCCTTCCGCCCGGTACTCGAAAAGTATCAAATATGTGATAAGAAAACCTCCAGTGATCTTTTTTTCTACTTAAAAAAATATTATTGACCATTATTTGATAAGATTTAACACCACAATGCGCACTAAATTACCTACCGGTGATTCGGTAAAACAGGATATCCATTCAAAACCAGAACGGATTGTCTGATGACTTTGGGGAGGTATGACCCCGGACCTGCAGGTGCTCGGCACTCAGATGGTCCTGGGCAGGACCCTGGGCTCTTAACATGAGTATAGGACTCTAGTAAATCTAGAGTCTTCCTCTCTTCCGTTGATGTTGAACGGTAAATCGAAGTGTGTCCGAACTTCTTGTTTTGTGCCAATTTGCAAGAATGCCTTTCGAATATCAGCAAACACCAGACAGGGGTTTTTTGCTGCTCTAAGCGGTATGTCCCGCCATAAAAGATCCTGAAACCGTGGAACCACAAATGTACATTCATTCACACTGTGGGTGCGCTGGCTTGGCTTAGCGCTGGTATCGAAGACCATTCTTACGTTGCTAGATACAGCATCTTCACTGAACAACAGGTTTATGTGGCATGAATACTCGTCAATCTGTTCCTTGTCGTGGTGTTCACTCTATTATCCCCTCCTTCCGTTGATCTTGGATTATCTTCTCGTATTCTTTTCTCAAGCAGTCATCTCGAATTATCTTCCTTCGGAAAGTTTCCAATCTTTCCCTTCTTGCTTTCAGGTTTTTTGGTTAGTATACTTCTTGGAATCCAAGGAATATTGACTTCGCATCTTCCATCTTTAGTCTTGGTAATGTTCTCTTGGAAATTACTATGTACATCAAACTGATCATTCTCACCCTTATCTTTGACTCCCAATATATCTAGGCTGTATAAATCCAATAGTCAGTTTGGTCTCTTGCAAACATTATCACTCGGGTAGTGAGCACCACGAATTACCCAAGAAGTAGTTCCCTCATTGATAACGTTTCGAAGGTTCCCCTTGTAAATTTCTCTGTCTTCGTCTTGTAGTTAGTAAATAATATTTCCAAGATCATATCTATTGGGTATTTGCCTTGTGTTGTTATGTAAAAGCTCTTGTTCTTTGCACGGTCATACTTAAGCTTCAGTTGATTCATATCTGGCCTTGATATTTGGAGAATGTTTAATACTAACATTTCATTATATGTCATGTAACATCATCGGAGTAACGAAACATTAGCATTAAACATTCTGGAAATATCAAGCCTTCATGATGACTTTGTTGAAAACTGTTTGCCGGGCAATTATGTTCATCACACGTATTTGCTTTCTGCCTGTTTCCTTCATTGTAACGACATATCTTGCCCTGTTACTGATCTGATTTCTGAGAGTCTTCATCTAGCAAGTTCAATCCTTTCAGTAACCACTCCAACAGATCCAATAGTGACCTTAAATATGGAGATGTACATGTTTATTGTTCCACTGACCGTTACAATTTCTCTTGATTCGAGTCAGACAGGAATTACGCCGAGTTTCTCGGCAGCATCTTTCGAGATAAAGGTTTTTCAACAGCCAGTATCAAGATATTTCCGCAATACTGTCCTCTTCACTTTTACCGACATAACGGGTAGTAATGTCTTCCCTTCAGCTGCTAATGTATACTCTAAACTGTTCCATCATCCTTGTTTCCAAGGTTACAGGAACTGTCCGATGTTTGGTACCTCAGTGGTAGCACCTTCGACTTCTACACTGGCTTTCCCGTGTCCAGGTGATTCACAACTAAACAGAGGCTGCTTTTCAAAAAGAATTCCTTATCCTGAGCAGTCGCTATAGAGATCTTGCATATATTTCTCCAACGATCTCCCTTATAAAACATGCTGTGAGGGGCCCCCTTTGCCATTCTTTTCAGCTGTTCGATTTTTCTTTTGAGCAAGCATATTCCTTTTCTTTTCTATTTCATAACTGCTGCTTTTGTGGTTTCCTTACGTTTGTTTCTTAACCCTTGTTGAAAGCAGTCGATTAAATTTTCCATGTTCTGTTCTTCTGACTTGTCGTCTCTTCTATGTTTAATTAAGATGCGGAAATTTGTTCAAGATGCATATCAGAAATCTATCTAGTTTATCCAGTTCGCTTAGAGTATACAAAGCGTCGTAACATCTCTTTAAGCGTTCGTAAAACTCTTGTGGTTCCTCTTTAGAAGAACCTCAAACAGGAGTTAGATTGATAATTTTGTCAGCATGGGCATTCACTACCAACTTTTTTTGTCCGTGTTCCATCTTCATTCGCTCCCAAACTGTTTTATAGCCCAAGTTGTCAGTCAGAGGTTTGAGATTTTTATCTCTGACTTTACCATTATCCATTTCCAGTAAAAAACCAATTTCTCTTCGTCGGTGATCAAATTGCTGTTTCCTCGCCTTATAAGCATTCTCAAACCTACAGTGTCTTTGTACGGTGTTATCTAAAATTTAAGGAGCTTCACTTGAGTTGCTTTAGCTGCTTTTTTTGATCGCTCGTTTCCTTTCAATCATCTCTAGTTCAGCTTGAAATTTTTCTTGCCATAATTGCCTTAGTCGAATTTCTTCTCATCGACGTTCTTTGTGGCGGTCAGCTGCTGGCTTCCGTTTCTCTTCGTTGATTAATTCGATGCTTCTCTTGGCCAAAACATTTGACAATCTGTTTATCTCTGCTACCCATGGCAAGTATTTATGCTTTGCGTTCTTCCACTGCCAAACAGCGGCTGGAGTATAAACACTCAGCTCAACGTTTACTTGCTTCAGTTAAGATACCAGATTGCATATTTCATCGAGAATCGATTGTGTTCATTTAATTACAGTTTCCATCTTCATAAATGCATCATCATTGATCAGTTCATCAGTTTGCTTCTGGTAATACTACTACTTGTCTACCTCTATGTTCATTTATCCGTGCACATGTTTTTCTTCATTTGTTTCTGGGTTATCCATGTTGATTTTCTTTCTGTTGTTGACTACAATTTGGCTTGTTTCGAACTACAAATTGTGATCTTTTAAACAAATTGTTTCAATTCCTGGTCACTTCACCACTTTGTACAGAAGTAGTCGATGATACAAAACCCAATTTCGCAAGATTAAATAGTTGTTATCTATTAGTTTTATATGTGATCTCGGCCTCTTTTGTACAGAACAGAATTCTCCCTTCGAATCCATATCTTCCTCTCGCGCGTGACCAGTCCACGTGACCGTAGAAATTAACAATCGGGGAGGAATGGCAAGTCCGAGATTCTCGTCACAGATCGCCTAAGAGTGTGTAATAATTCTAGCTCTACGAGTTGAGTTCGGTGTCCTGGAGCAATAAATTTGTTTCGAAGTATTGAGAAGATGTAAAGAAGGACCGCCAAGTTTACACTAAGTTTTTGAGTTATTAACTGAGATTCCATTATTTCCATATCGAGTTCGTTTGCAGGAAGCCAACTTTGTACTGTTTTTTTTGTTGACGAGAATATCAGGACACCAAGTATTTATAGGAGGAATATACAAGAACCTCCTTTGATGCACTAATATTTGCCTACATAATTCCTTTTCGTGAAAAACATTTCAAATTAGTTACTTTGTCAGAGCTCTTATGCTCTGGAATATTTTACATTGTGAATTGAGGAAAGGTGGTGTTTCCTAATCGTTTTTCAAACACTGACTCCAGTCATATTGTTGGTAGCCCTCTTAGGTTACTGTAATTGTGATGACACTCGCAAACGTGACTCAGTTTGTGAAATAGGCTAGGTAGTAGTTTTAGTTAGCAAAACCTGTGGTTAGTGCTTTCTAGAGTGATAAATCTTATATCTGATACAGTACTATTAAGGGCCACAAGCGTTGTTTTGCTTGTAAAAGATCTCTATATCATCCCCGTACCATAACAATTTTAAAATTAGGTTATTGTGTGTTTTGCAAAAAATAAAAGCATATGTGAGATGGTTTGTTTAAGAGGAACCTATGCTGTTTTCATGCTAAATGTCTCACAACGTGTTGAATTATTGTAAGAAACATATATGAATTACAAGTATTGCTACGTATTTACAATGCTACATATTTTGTTTAAACATAGTTATACATGTTTAAGAATGTGCTCATAGTAATCGTACATTTAGTAAGTAGCTGTAACTAGAAATACAACAGTAAAATGCACGTGACATGAGAAATCGTCGATTAGTGTACAGTGGCTAAGCTAACAGGCACAATTTGACCAACATAAAATCGTAGTCTTCTATTAACAAGGCAATTTCAGTTAGTAATAGCCCACGAACTGGGTTTTCAAAGTGTTGCATTTGAGCTGTTATTTGAAAGTTGAAGAAACTCCGGAAGTTTCGGACAGAAAGCGCAGTGGAAGACCCAGAAAAAGGAAACAAACCACAGAAATAAAGATCTGACTCAAGATTTGAGCAAAACACAAAACGAAAACAACAACGTTCATATTTGGACTTTATTGCAATGCCTTTGTCAAACCTAATAAGTTAGAAACAAGCTGTTATTTTCTACAGGCCTATGGAGGTGACATCATCTCTTTAGAAAGACGGATCTTTACGCATTAAATTAGAAAGGAGTCATTATTTACATGTGTAGAAAGTGACAACGGGAATCGTGATATTCGTATATGTAACTACTCAGTGGCGAATATATAGGGGGGCAGGAGGCGCGACCAACCCCAACCAGACATTTTTGTCGGAAAATTTAGAGCTTGTCGGAAAATTTGAGGGAGGATACTTTACTATATTTTGTTTGCTTAGAAGTCAAAAAACTTTCAGGACTAGAAACGTCAAAAATTGGACGTTTGTAGATCATATAAATGATACAATATTGCGGTAAATGAATATTTGAAACTAATTTAAACATCTTTAACCTAAACCGAATGCAGAAAACCGAACGTTTTCTGTTGAAATATGACAACTGTCTGCCTACAAATCAGCGTGAGAAAATTCATTCCTCGCGGTTCGTGTTGACAGGCGTCTAACAACGTGAAGTCCGCTCATAGCAACATCAAAGTTTCGTTCAATAAATTTAAACATTTTAATTTTGAAACAACGTGTTAGTAAACGCACAGTGCACAGTCAATTGCAAATGCGGTAGTACAAACATAGGAAAATCTTGTTACCAAAATAGCCTATAAAATTGTTGGTAACATTTTGTGTTCTGAAAAGAAGCCAGTCAATGCTAGTTGGTTGGCGCCGCTGTGTCCGCGTACTACGGCCGAGGCTAGACTGCTGTTAATAATTCTCAACTCTAAATGACTACTAAAAATGCGTTTGCCGTTTGTTCAGGTAACCCGATTTTGGCCAACTCTTGTCGGAAATTTTTCAAATCTCGTCCCACCTCCAGAAATTGTTATATACGCCGCTGTAACTACTTGCATGTCTTTGTGTGCTGTTTACAGATGAGCGATCAGTCTGTATTGAGATAACATGAATCTGATTGTTTGCTCACAGTTTGTATAACGTTAATTAACGAGTGCGAAGCCAGAGTTCGTAAAATTGCGGTATTTGCGTTAGACTATTGGTAAGATTTTACAAAATCCTGATCCAATACCAACACGAATTTTCTAAATACAGAGTGTTTTGTATTACTGACAACTGAAATTTTGCTCATTACTGATTAAACTTTAATTTATTCTGAACTTTACTCCTTTAATTAGTATTGAAATCGAGAAATATTAGTAGCGAACTTCAGGTCCTTTTTATCTTCCTCCCTTGGCTGTAGTATTACAACCGAAAAGTCTTAATAAAAGAAAGAATTTAGTTTGGGAAAGCGTGGTCGTATTAAGCGTTCGATCGATTCCCTAAAGGTCGTTTTCCACTTGACGAATTTCTTCGTGAGAAGCGACTTTTTCTTTTTTCTAATGAGCTTTTGGCTGGAACTAATGATAGATCTATTCAATTTAAGCAATGAAAATTCGATTCGCACGAGAAACCTCGCCTAGTGGAAAACGGGCTTAACGTTGTACCCACATCCATGGCTGAGCAATCGCACTTACGTGCCTGTTGATTAAGTGAACAGTTTCCTATGCTTAATGAAGATATGCGTTGTGTATTTTGCCAATCTACTTCTGTAAAATGTATCAAATACTTCTGAAACTTGTAACATTAAGAAACCCGGTGAGCTTTTTGATAATGCTACGCTGGAAACCCATTTTGATTTTTAAGAGCACTGCCTCCTGCACTCACGATTATTGCGATCCCGGTTTGGAAAAACTATTTTTTCAAACGAATAAAATGTACTGTTTAGGTGATACAGCAGTACCTAATGAAATACATCGCCCCTAAATTATGAATTGTTATCAAGGGTTATAACTCGTCGTATGAACTGTATTGCCTGGGTCTGTTAGACGGTAAACATCCACAGCAAATTCGCCTTGCGAAATGAAATTTGATGCGTACCCAACTAACCATTAGTGCACGAACAAATGGATGAAACAAGAGGCGCACACGCCAATTTCTGGGCTGCATGTATGCCAGGAATACTTCAATTGCGGTAGCACCTCTCAAGGCGCTGTTCCCCTCGATAAAATCATTTAAATCGTCCATAAATGACTCGAACTCTATATCAGCCATCCTTTTGTCCAGTCGTTCTAGGTGTTCGCAGATGCTAACGAAATGTGAGGGGAGATGATCTAATGGGTGCTGCATAACTTTGTCAGCTATTTTGCTACATTCTTTAACCAGATCTTCAGGATAACCTTCAAGCAAATTAATCTGAGGATAAAAGAAGCTTGGCAAACCGTCCTTCCTGTCCAGAAATTGCTTGAACTTCCTAAAAAGCCTTTGGATTGCCACCACGAAATCAGACTTGCCAAAGTCTGGTCCTTCTTCTTCCATCATCCACAGCATTGTTGTTTTGCAGAAGTATGACGGCATTTTTTTCTCTCCAATTTCTATTTTCGTTATATTTGCATAAAACAGTATTTTGAATAGCAAATAGACTTCGTGCTGGCAAGATGAGAACAAAGACTTCAAATACATCTCAGCTTTCGAGAAAGATAAGCGCCAACTGTTAGCTCTCTCACTTTCCGTAATATCGGGGGTTCGTTTAGGAACTATATGTATCAGGTGCTGAATTTCCTCAATCACATTTTGGTCATCGGGCCACTTTCGCTTTCGGTTACGCCATTCTCGAAAGCCCCATTCATCAGGCCAGGAAGACAGTTTAAAACAGCACACAGTATCGACCAAAATTTCGATCAGGTGTTCCCCGTCTGACGTGAACCGAACACTGGTTACAACTGAAGGTCCGTTGTGCGGGAAAGAAACTTCCTCCCTAACATGTCCTGTCGGTTGAAGAACTGTGTGTGCCATGAACTTATTGGCCTTCGACTTTGATGGGGTTGAAATGAACATGCTGTTTAGGAATTCCATGACTGTGGAACAAGCCAAAAATTTATCACCACTGTGTTGTTTCCATTGAGAGCTACCAAGAATTCTCTCTTTCACGCCATCGTAAAAAGCATCTTCTGTGCCGTTAATTCGAACCAAAAAGTAGCCCGGCGAATGGTTGATGGGTTGTAGTTGGTTTATTGGCTTTTTAACAATTCCCATTTCGAACATCACGTCTATTTCTAGGACATGCTTTACTTCGTCATAACGAAACATTCTAGCATACGAGCCACCTTCAACTTGGCTTCCTGCAAGAAAGGAATGCTCTTTGTACCAAGGACCCAACCGCGGTGTTTCTGACAATCTTTCAGCTTGAAGCAATGCGAATTTACGGATCAAAGTTGCTAAATGATCGTCGACTTTTTTAAATCGTTGAACCTTCTCGTATTCTGATTGGGCGTGTGCCATTTTCCTTTTCCCTTCGTCTTTCCTTAAATTAAAATGTGTGACTAGGTCACTAGGAGTAAACAATCTCCTTATTTACTTAACACGCAAAACTGCCGTATCACGTTTCTTTGTGGGAATACGGTTTAACGACGTATAAAAAATAGAAAATTTTTTTCTGAACCAATGGCAATGAGTGCATTTGATAGTTTTCGCACGACGGGCCAATCAGATTGTTTTAATACAAGGGTTGCTTTGCTGAAGGTGTCGGAAATGACAGGAATGTGCAGGCGTAACTTGAGCCTACTATAAGTCCTACGTGCGTGTAGATTATCGATTTTTAGGACTCCAGTAGAGTTATTCTTGTTGAATTCAGGCCTCTCTTTAAATTCTTACGAGGGGTAGGCGATTCATTCCTTAATGATGAAAAATAATTTGGCTTTGGAATCGTGGCATTAACCCGGTTCCCACCGAACACGAGCGACACGGGAAAAAACGTTATTTGACGTGAATGAATTCACAAAGATATCCACGCCAGGAGAGAGCGACGCGAGCGACAAGATCAGATGAGTAATGTCTTTTGTTTTGGTGTAGTTCGTTCGCGTCGTTTGCGTTTAGTATGGACCGGGCTTTGCGAAAGGCTCGGACCTTACCAATTTTAGACAGACCCGGGATTAGAAATAAAGCATTCAACAATGAATAATATGTGCAGTTATATATCAAGGGGTTTATGTTTACTTTCCAAGAAATATGATGCCGGACACCGTGTCAGGGTGTATTTTGTTACAGAACTAGTCGCGAGTTACGGTCAGTTTGTGCATGATTCTAGTATTCAGGACAACTGAGTTTCCCACCAATGGTTTTCGTCGTCAAATTTTTATTCGCAGACATGACTGCGATTTCAAAATCGCTTGTGTGAACTACACCGACAATTTCACGCCCATCCCGATGAGATTTAAACGTAAAGTATGGCAAGCCATACCTGACAAAAGTGTATCCAGTTTTAATTCACTATTCCAGAAAAGTAATCGTAAGGCGAGAAAATAATCGTAAGGTGAGAAAGTATAAATCGTATGGCGAGAAAGTTATCGTAAGGCGAGAAAATAATCGTAAGGCGAGATGTGCGACTGTACGTCTGGTCAGCGGTCGTTTGTAGTTAAACAGAAACATGGCGTCATCTTCACTTGGCCACGAGGAGCTGAGAGACTTTCTCGAATCTGTTAACACATTGTTAAACCAGATTCAGCGTTCGTTGACGATCAGTGACCCTATTTGTATAGAACACTGTAAGAACAAGCTTGAGAACTACATCTGAATTTTTGCAGCTATTTCTGCGACTGTAAATTACAACACGTCGCAGAGCCAACAAGAACGGACAGAAGGCTCCGCTTCATTAGGTGCACTGCTCAACAGTCTAACTTCTGGCATGGAAAAAGAGCTGGAAAGGCTTTCAGAAGTTGTGGAAACGTCCTTTTCCCAGGAAAGAAGGGAAGTCACTTTTCTGCTGCCTAGTACTGGAGGAAGACCAGCTTTTAATATAACTAAAGCTCAAGTCGAATCATTGAGAGAGACAGGTGTTACGAGCCGGTCCCTATTGAATTATGTGGCTGCTTTTGGTTCAATTTGCTCGCAACAAAGAATACAAAACCAGCTATATTTTCAACTATTTATTTTACTTTACTTGAATTACTTAAAGATTAGCGTCTTTATTCTTCCTAACCTTGAAGTATGTATTAACTGCTGTGAGACTGAGCACAACTCTAATCACTCTGTACGCTCTTGGATTTTGGTTCTTTTGATTTATTTGACGACTTTGACTTCTTGGTTTCTTCGGTTCTGTTGATTTGTTTGGTTCTTGATATTGATAATTCCTTTTAATACTTCGGTTCGTAATGATGTTATTCAGGCTAACGCCTTATGAATAATGCATGCACTGCTGAGTTGATGATGATGATGATGATGATGATAGACTTTATTTTGACACGCTTGCCTCGTCAACTGAAAGTTGATTTCCACGAGAGGCGTGTATAGAATTAAAAAAATACAAGCATAAAATTAGATAGAAACTATTTACAGGACTGTTACAAAAAGTAGCAAAGTTCAAAATCAGTTAGCCTAAATATTAAATATTAAATATTAAATTAATTGAACTAATTAATTACAAAGGTACAAGATATATAATTTTATATGTCAATGCACGTCGCGATTTTCGTTAGAAATGAAGTGAGAGATCTACTCTCTCTAATTTCTTTGGGAATGGAGTTCCAAACTATTCCTCCATCATAGATAAAACTTTTCTTCATACTATTAGTGCGTGGTTTTGGCAGGCAAACAGTACTTGAATTTTCCCGAAGGTCATACTTTGTTACTTCACTTCTAAATTTGAAGAGGTTCACGAGCGAAGTGGGAGCCATGCCATTTAAGATTTTGTACATCATTATAGCCTTAGCTCTTTTCCTAATAGTTTTAAGTGGTTCCCAGCCTAGCTCGCTCAATACAATGGAGTGATCAGCATCGTTACTGGTATTTGTGATTATTCTTGCTGCTCTGTTTTGAAGTTTCTGAAGTCGGTTTGAATGTGTTTCATTAAATACGTCCCATACTTCACAACAATATTGAAAGTATGGAGACACAAGGGAATTATAAATTGAAAGAAGTGTTTTTTTATCTGCAAAATTTTTCAATCGCCGAAGAGCTGAAATTCCTGCTGATATCTTTTTACAAATGACATCAGTGTTACTGTTCCAAGACAAATGTTGATCTAATAATACCCCTAAACTTTTGCTTTCTTGAACTTGCTTGATTTCTTTGTCATCAATTTTTAAATTAATTGTACGGTCAGAAATCCTGCCTATCATTGGTTTTGAGCCAATAACAATAAATTCAGTCTTAGATACATTTAAGCTAAGTTTATTGTTAATTAGCCAATCCTTGAGATTTTTTAAGTCTGAATTTACTGCAGTTTCAAGCTCATCTATTGACTGCGCTGAAGCTGTTATATTGGTGTCGTCAGCAAATAACCTTGGTTTTGTGCTTTCTAAGCAATGCGGTAAATCATTGATGTATAAGAGAAAGAACAGTGGCCCTAAAATAGACCCTTGTGGAATGCCACAACTAATTATTTTCTCTGATGATACAGTGCCCCTAAATTGGCACTTCTGATTTCGATTTGTGAGATACGATTTAAGTAGAGACAATGCTTGACCCTTGATCCCATAGAGCTCTAACTTTTTTATTAGTATTTCATCATCCACAGTGTCAAATGCTTTTTTCAAATCTATGAACACTACCACGTTGAACATTTTCTAATCTATATTTATGTACCAGTCGTTAGTACAATCAATTAATGCTGTAGTCGTGGAATGATATTTCCGAAAACCGAACTGTTGATCACTTAAAATCTCAAAATTTGTTAAATACTCGTGAAGTTGCTGAAAAAGGATTCTTTCCATGATTTTACTAATAACTGGTAGAACTGAAATAGGTCTGTAATTTTCAGCCAGCTTCCGTTGCCCTGCTTTGAATAAAGGTATTACTTTAGCCATTTTCCATTCATCAGGGAAGACAGATAAAGTAATACATTGATTGAAAATATGAGTTAATGAATCAGAAATGATTGGTGCAGCTATTTTCAGAATTTTACTTGAGATTTTATCAATACCTGTGGCCTTATTGCTTGAAAGTTTAGACAAGAGCTTGTATACAGTAGACACAGTAGTAGGCTGGAATGTTGCAAATTGAGATTTGATGTTGTTTGGCATATATTCTTCAAATTTATAATTTGATGACTCAATCTCATTTGCTAATTGTGGACCAATCTTTGAAAAATAATTGTTAAAGCCCTCAGCAATGTCTTCAATGTTTGTTAAGATTTCACGGTCAACATGAAGTTCATTTACTGTAGTTTGTTGTTTATGCCTTCCCAGTAAACCATTTATTGTTTTCCAAGCTTCCTTAGGATTATTTTTTTGGTTGGTAAGTTTTGTGGAATAATAAAGTTTTTTTGCATTTCTTAATTCAACGTTCACTTTATTTCTTATTTGCCTATAATGACACCAATCAATCTCAAGGTTAGATAGGATAGCCTTCCTTTTTAATTTGTCCCTTTCAAACATGAGGTTTTTTATTTCACCAGTTATCCAAGGTATCTGTTTTGATTTAACTCTCTTATTTTGAATTGGTGCATTTTTATCTAGGACTTCTAGGAACAATTCCTTCCAAACTACCCACATAGAATTTGGGTCTGTAGGAAGGAAATATACATACTCCCAATGCTGATTCTGCAGTTCCCTGATAAATTTTTGTTCATCAAAATGTCTCATATTTCTAACTTCAATGACATTCTCATGTTGTTTAGAAACTGAAATTTTTCTGATTGCATACATAAGACTATGGTCGCTGATACCTGTGTGTACAACACCAGAATCAGATATTTTCTCAGGAGTATTTGTCACAATATGGTCAATCAGGGTACTGGTTGTCACAGTGACTCTGGTTGCCTGGTTAATTATTTGAGACAACTGGTACAATTCATATAGTGACTTAATTTTCTTTGTTGGTGCATTTAAGTCATTGTCTGTTTTTAATAAATTGCAGTTTAAATCACCAAGCAAATACATTTCTTGATTTTCATTATCAATGGCTTTGATGAATTTTTCAAAGTGTTCAAAAAATCAGCATTAGCATTGGGTGGCCTATATACTGTGGCAGCAAAAAATGGTTTACTATGTGGTTTTGAGATTTCAACACAGACTGCCTCTAGCTCTGATGGAATGAGGTCATTTCTCAAATTATAGCTAATAGTATTTCGAAGATAGATGCAAACTCCACCCCCATTTCTTGATCTGTCTTTTCTGATAAGGTGATAATTTGGAATTTTGATCATGCTGTCACTAATAGTGGAATCCAATCGAGTTTCATTAAAAGCAATAAGATCAATATTTTGGTTTGACATTGAAAACCGTATCTCATCAATCTTTTTTGGTAGGCTTACTATATTCAGAAATGCCATTTTAAAACCTCTGCCATGAGGAATAGAGTGAAGGCTTGTGAGAAAATCGCCACATGCATTGTCATAATTTCTACCATTATCTACTTCCTGGTCATATAATTTACATACTGTAGATGTTCTAACCAGTCTTTCCTTCGGTTGTTGTAAACATAAAAAAAATTTTTGTGGTTTATTTGGTTATAATTGTTGCCTCTTCTTGGCGGTGAGTTTCTGTGAGCCTTAAGGTAAGTGCAGAAAGCACTTCCAAGGACCCTGTCACCTTCACGATTAAGGTGTAACTTTGATCGATTTAATAAATTACAATTTATGTCATCATTATTAATAAATGTGACTTCATATTTGTCACAAAGATCATGCAATAGATTATTATACTTATCTATTTTCCTGTTTGAGACCTTACCATCATGTCTTCTAATAACACTTGATATGGCCAATCTCTTAGTTACCTTGGATACAGTGGTAATCAGGTTTTCCATCCTCACAGCAACATCCTCGGGCTCATGATTAACCAGGTCATTCGTTCCAGCATGAATAATAATTGAGCTATATCCTTCAGCTTTACTTTGAAATTTATCCTTTATTTGATCGATGGTTGCTCCACTATACGAATGACAAGCAACTTTGCAACCGGCCGCCCTCTGAATTTTGTTACTATTAATGTGTTTCACCATGGAATCACCTATCACTAAGACAATTTCGTTTAGTTCTTTATTGTCATCTTTGTCTTGGGGGAGCGATTGCCAGTCACTATTGGACCTGTTTCCTCCTTGGTTCTTTGATGGCTTTGATTCACATACGTTAGGATTATGACTATTTTCTTTACGTAAAACGGTGCGTGAAAGCTTGTTCCAGCACAGGATGTCCGTTACGTTATCTTGTAAGCTAAGGCGTTGCGTTTTGAGGTTTACCTATTTCCTCACTCATGCACGAAATGCACGAAAGCAATATTCATGCACGAAAGCAATATATCCTAAATATAATATCTACTATATACATGTAACACTGGAATGAACTGGAAAACAATTGCTGAGTTTCTTGGTGTGTCTGAACGAACCCTTCATCGAAGAAGAATCGAGTATGGCATCGAGTCCAACTTCACAGAGATATCTGACAGTGATTTGGATGACCAAATTGAAGAGATACTTCACCTGACCCCCATACAGTGGTGAATGTTATGTTAGAAGAAGTTTAAAAGGAAGGAATATCAATGTTCAGAGGCCAAGAGTGAGAGAAAGTCTCAGCAGGGTCGATGCAATTGGTAGAAGACTGCGAAAAAGGTATGCAATCTGTCGCCGAGTATATAATGTCCCTGGTCCTAATTACTTGTGGCACATTGACTGCAACCACAAGCTGATATCATGGAGGTTTGTCATACATGGCTGTATAGATGGCTTTAGCCGAACAGTTATTTATCTTACGTGCTGTACCAACAACAGAGCTGCAACTGTTCTGGACTTGTTCGAAAGTGGAGTTCAGGAATTTGGTTTACCTTCCAGAGTGCGAGGTGATCATGGGGTGGAAAACGTGGACGAAGCATGATTTATGATTGCCAGTAGAGGTGCAAATAGAGGACGTTTTATTGCTGGAAGGAGTGTTCACAACCAGCGTATAGAGCGATTGTGGGCAGAAGTCAACAGAGTATTTTCTGCCCTTTATAAAGATGGCTTTGAGTTCCTCCAAGAGAGAATGTTGCTTGATTCCCTAAATGAAGTTCATTTATTTGCTCTTCATTTTGTTTATCTTTCACGTATAAATGCCTCTTTGCAAGAATTCAAATGTCAGTGGAATCACCATTGTTTGAGGACAGGCAACCACGAAACACCAT
Organism: Heliopora coerulea; assembly: GCA_030142905.1. Taxonomy (NCBI): domain Eukaryota; kingdom Metazoa; phylum Cnidaria; class Anthozoa; order Scleralcyonacea; family Helioporidae; genus Heliopora; species Heliopora coerulea. The sequence continues at coordinate 2,849,183 of JASJOG010000014.1, forward strand.
TAACATTATGGCAAACAAATATGATAAATATTCCAGATGATTCACCTCTGATTAATTTTGATGAATATGGAATTGACTATAATGGCCCAATACCCAATGTTGTCACTGATAATAATGTCATTGTACCTGATTCAGAGGTAAAGATTACAGAATGCCAGGTGACGCATTTAGAAAGCCATGTTAACGCCCTTGCTGATGATGGAAATCATGGCATTGACCATTTTATGAGGACAATTGATATTGTTGACACTTTTGTCAATCATAAGTAAATTTAAGAACTGTAGCATGTCACGTACATGCTCTCAATTGGTCGTATATTCATATTTCTTTAATGAAAATTTAATATAAGTGGTCAAGGTATTACTTTTATCTTTGTGTTAGTGTGACAATATCATCATGACTTTAATAATAACACACAACTTCAATAAACTCATAATATATTTAAGATAACGTGGCCTCTTGGAGATATGAATTTTATATTCCCAACTTGAGAATACTTGTTTTGAAGGCAGCAAGTTTATTAGTTGTCTGAATTCTTCTATCTGTCCATTTAACTAGTGATAGACACTCCAACCTATCAGTAATACAGTAATGTGATACCAGAAACCTCCAAGAATAAAACCCACATCTTTTAAATCCTTTCAATTATAAAATATCATCCAAAAATAAGCCCATACAACTATGAACTACATTATATACATACAATTTTAATTAGGAAATGTATCAATTTTGTCATGCAAAACTACTATCAAGTTAAATTACATCCACCCAAACGTTTTTTGAACAAATCTGAGAACAGGGACATGCTTTCAGAAGTATGTAGTTGCATATTTTTAAAATATGCTGTGTGTAAGAAACATTCTTATAAAAATAAAAGTATAGTAGTCCCATTTAATTTTGGCCTCAGCTTTCCGATAGTAAGATAATAAATAACAATGTACTGGAACACAACACTTAATAAATGTAAACTCAGTTTCAGTTGGTCATATGCGGATAAGGTTTATTTCACACTTGGAATCAAACAAGATCAAATGACCATGCCTGCTCTTCTCTCATCACATTGGTGAACTCTTCTGCCAGCTCCATGTAAGACTCATACATGGTTGAAAACTCCAAGTGTGGCCCACATGTATGAACAACAGGACGACGCTGGAATCCACTGAGTGAATTAAATGTCACTTCAATTGGTTCACATGACAACACATTACTGCCAGTAACATAATGCAAAAACCTTTCCAAAGCTTTACCTTCCAAGGACTTTATGTACCTTTTCAGATGACTGATGACCTGCCTCTCAGATTCATCTGCTGTTTCAGCTTTCAAGAGTTTGATGATTTTCTTGGCTGTTGGACGCTTGCTGTCATATAACTCTGAGACTCCCTGTGGTGTCTTAAAAGTTGAATCAACTTGGAGCATCTTTAGTATTGGTGTCCAGCAGTGTACAATGTATCTTGGTTTTTGTACCAATTCTTGGTGCGCTAATTCATAAATGATCGACTGTATGTTTTCCTTTGTTGGGATTCTGTGGCATTTACACATTGATAGAAACTCCAGTACATCTTCATCACTTGGGTTAAAATGTTCACTAAGACACATGTCAAGCACCACTCGGTCTTCACTAGCCACAAAGGAACGAAATGATGCCAGCAAAAATTCGCTGCTCAAACTTTTGCTCACCAAATAAACATGTGTTGACAACTAATTGAGACAGTTTTAGCGGGAAATAGTTCAGCACTCTGTGGCCATAAACAAGAACCCAACCAATTGATTGCCACTGCAGTTTCTGGAGGTCATGTCTAATAAGAGGAGTTCTCTCAGTGCCTCCTGATGTAAAACTTGTAAAAACTTCTTGCCATATTAAGTATATGCCGACTTCTTGTCGTTTATTTGAAATGTCTGACTTTTAGACCCCAGTTTACACGGAATTCGAATTAGAAAAACATGGAATCTCTCAACAGCGTACCCACGCCTGTGCATCTTCTGACTCGGAATGTTGATCAAAAGCAAGCCCATCACAAAAATTGAAACAGTCCCCTGGGTTTGAATGATTACATGATAAGATATTATTGTTGCGCACTTTGATTTTTTCTATTCTAACCCCTTTGCTAGGACTCCCACAGAACTTATCCTTCTTTACTTCACACAACCAAGTACATTACTGCAGTTGAAGTAAATCATGAAATCAATGTATTCTATGTTTACCACAAAGGATACTGTATTTTACCTTCGACATTTTCCCTACTAACACAAGCCTCGAAAGCCGTGATGAATCGCGCTATATACAAATCGAAATTGTTTGAAAGTTCAGCGAGGAAAAGCATTGCCTATTTTGCTGACGAAACACCGGAAAAGTTGGTGAAAAAAAATAAAGAAAAAAAACCCCAAATCATATCCTTTTAATTCTTGTGCATTTTAGGAATCGATTTACACAGAATTGGGACTTTTCAAAACAATATTTAATTATTAATGGTCTACCATGCCGATACATGCCCCAACCTGGGGTATTCATATGAATCAAACAATCTTAGTGGAACAGCCATGAATTCCACTGTCATAGTGTTACATGTGGAACCACTTGATTTTTACTATCCAAACTGTGCAGTGCGAATCGGAAAGTAAGGATCCATATGCATTTTACTTAGTGACATAGGGCCGATTAGGCGGTATTTGTCTTTTACATCTTATACATGATCAATACTTCAACGAAATATTAGTTTGTGGTCCTTCCCGACGGAAACTTAATTACAGTTAAAAAACTTTCAAACATATCTTGTCAGTGCAATTTTGTCTTGAAAATATTTGTTTACATTTTACGTTTACACAATCTAAACAATTCGTAAACATGTTTGCGAAAGCTGTTAATATCTAATATCTATTTCGCATGAACAATTCGTTCCGGCAAAACAAACGCCAGTAAAAACACTGAACTTCGTGATATCATGTAGCGCTACCAGTCGTTTGAGTTTGACCATTTATGCTGACATTATAGATTTATACAAGTTTCCAAACGGTGACATATGATGCCTTGTATAACAAAAGTCGGTTTCACATACGCTAATCATTGTTTTCCAGCCATAACAAACGTGGTTACATCCTGTGGTAGATTATGACGGCTTTGGCGTCTTAAGCCATGATACCTGCTGGTGCATTTTTATAAGCAATTGCATGAAATGAGGTGTATTAGCTATTAAACCTACCGCTCGATGAGGGTTGTTTAGTAAAATTCCAAATTCTAAAGTTCTAAATGACCAGAATTGGCAAACATGATATTACATGGGTATTCACTATAGTTTAGACTGCCCGAAGTAAATTTATGTCGCTGATGTATACCTTAAATTTTTAATGCTAAAGAGTTACACATGCTCTACTCAGCTATATAAGATGCGATTCCGCCCAGGTTTTTCAATAGTTGTTCAATAGTTGTTCAATAGTCAGAAACATTGTTAAGATTAAATGATTGAAAAAGCTCACCCAAGTTGCAAACATCAAAAATGATTTCATCAATTGAGTTATTACACCTCTTTCTGTTCATTACCAGAAAATATACTATCACTAACGCCAACCTCAAACTTATGAAGACAAAAACACATTCATTTTATTCAATAGACATTCACTAGTGTAGATACGCAACCGTTTGCATCAAAGAGCATTCTATAGCGTCAACAGACGACCATTAACACCATTCTACTATACATCAGGGATAATAAAATTTCAATTAGGCATAATGTTTCTTCTCAAAATACTGGCGACCTTAAGCAAACACGACGGGGACGTTAAAGACGACGTCCTTCCCACAATAGCATATTTCATCCAAAACAAAGAGAAGTGAGAATTTTTTATCCCAGGAGAAAACCCAGCGCCGTCCTTGTTCTAAGTACAACGGCACTCAGGGCGTTTTAACGTATTCAGGATGACGGTAGCTCTTGAAGCGGTAAAAGTTGTTGCTCTTTAAAAGACATCTTAATAAAGGGGCAGAAAATACTCTGTTGACTTCTGCCCACAATCGCTCTATACGCTGGTTGTGAACACTCCTTCCAGCAATAAAACGTCCTCTATTTGCACCTCTACTGGCAATCATAAATCATGCTTCGTCCACGTTTTCCACCCCATGATCACCTCGCACTCTGGAAGGTAAACCAAATTCCTGAACTCCACTTTCGAACAAGTCCAGAACAGTTGCAGCTCTGTTGTTGGTACAGCATGTAAGATAAATAACTGTTCGGCTAAAGCCATCTATACAGCCATGTATGACAAACCTCCATGATATCAGCTTGTGGTTGCAGTCAATGTGCCACAAGTAATTAGGACCAGGGACATTATATACTCGGCGACAGATTGCATACCTTTTTCGCAGTCTCCTACCAATTACATCAACCCTGCTGAGACTTTCTCTCACTCTTGACCTCTGAACATTGATATTCCTTCCTTTTAAACTTCTTCTAACATAACATTCGCCACTGTATGGGGGTCAGGTGAAGTATCTCTTCAATTTGGTCATCCAAATCACTGTCAGATATCTCTGTGAAGTTGGACTCGATGCCATACTCGATTCTTCTTCGATGAAGGGTTCGTTCAGACACACCAAGAAACTCAGCAATTGTTTTCCAGTTCATTCCAGTGTTACATGTATATAGTAGATATTATATTTAGGATATATTGCTTTCGTGCATGAATATTGCTTTCGTGCATTTCGTGCATGAGTGAGGAAATAGGTAAACCTCAAAACGCAACGCCTTAGCTTACAAGATAACGTAACGGACATCCTGTGCTGGAACAAGCTTTCACGCACCGTTTTACGTAAAGAAAATAGTCATAATCCTAACGTATGTGAATCAAAGCCATCAAAGAACCAAGGAGGAAACAGGTCCAATAGTGACTGGCAATCGCTCCCCCAAGACAAAGATGACAATAAAGAACTAAACGAAATTGTCTTAGTGATAGGTGATTCCATGGTGAAACACATTAATAGTAACAAAATTCAGAGGGCGGCCGGTTGCAAAGTTGCTTGTCATTCGTATAGTGGAGCAACCATCGATCAAATAAAGGATAAATTTCAAAGTAAAGCTGAAGGATATAGCTCAATTATTATTCATGCTGGAACGAATGACCTGGTTAATCATGAGCCCGAGGATGTTGCTGTGAGGATGGAAAACCTGATTACCACTGTATCCAAGGTAACTAAGAGATTGGCCATATCAAGTGTTATTAGAAGACATGATGGTAAGGTCTCAAACAGGAAAATAGATAAGTATAATAATCTATTGCATGATCTTTGTGACAAATATGGAGTCACATTTATTAATAATGATGACATAAATTGTAATTTATTAAATCGCTCAAAGTTACACCTTAATCGTGAAGGTGACAGGGTCCTTGGAAGTGCTTTCTGCACTTACCTTAAGGCTCACAGAAACTCACCGCCAAGAAGAGGCAACAATTATAACCAAATAAACCACAAAAATTTTTTTTATGTTTACAACAACCGAAGGAAAGACTGGTTAGAACATCTACAGTATGTAAATTATATGACCAGGAAGTAGATAATGGTAGAAATTATGACAATGCATGTGGCGATTTTCTCACAAGCCTTCACTCTATTCCTCATGGCAGAGGTTTTAAAATGGCATTTCTGAATATAGTAAGCCTACCAAAAAAGATTGATGAGATACGGTTTTCAATGTCAGACCAAAATATTGATCTTATTGCTTTTAATGAAACTCGATTGGATTCCACTATTAGTGACAGCATGATCAAAATTCCAAATTATCACCTTATCAGAAAAGACAGATCAAGAAATGGGGGTGGAGTTTGCATCTATCTTCGAAATACTATTAGCTATAATTTGAGAAATGACCTCATTCCATCAGAGCTAGAGGCAGTCTGTGTTGAAATCTCAAAACCACATAGTAAACCATTTTTTGCTGCCACAGTATATAGGCCACCCAATGCTAATGCTGATTTTTTGAACACTTTGAAAAATTCATCAAAGCCATTGATAATGAAAATCAAGAAATGTATTTGCTTGGTGATTTAAACTGCAATTTATTAAAAACAGACAATGACTCAAATGCACCAACAAAGAAAATTAAGTCACTATATGAATTGTACCAGTTGTCTCAAATAATTAACCAGGCAACCAGAGTCACTGTGACAACCAGTACCCTGATTGACCATATTGTGACAAATACTCCTGAGAAAATATCTGATTCTGGTGTTGTACACACAGGTATCAGCGACCATAGTCTTATCTATGCAATCAGAAAAATTTCAGTTTCTAAACAACATGAGAATGTCATTGAAGTTAGAAATATGAGACATTTTGATGAACAAAAATTTATCAGGGAACTGCAGAATCAGCATTGGGAGTATGTATATTTCCTTCCTACAGACCCGAATTCTATGTGGGTAGTTTGGAAGGAATTGTTCCTAGAAGTCCTAGATAAAAATGCACCAATTCAAAATAAAAGAGTTAAATCAAAACAGATACCTTGGATAACTGGTGAAATAAAAAACCTCATGTTTGAAAGGGACAAATTAAAAAGGAAGGCTATCCTATCTAACCTTGAGATTGATTGGTGTCATTATAGGCAAATAAGAAATAAAGTGAATGTTGAATTAAGAAATGCAAAAAAACTTTATTATTCCACAAAACTTACCAACCAAAAAAATAATCCTAAGGAAGCTTGGAAAACAATAAATGGTTTACTGGGAAGGCATAAACAACAAACTACAGTAAATGAACTTCATGTTGACCGTGAAATCTTAACAAACATTGAAGACATTGCTGAGGGCTTTAACAATTATTTTTCAAAGATTGGTCCACAATTAGCAAATGAGATTGAGTCATCAAATTATAAATTTGAAGAATATATGCCAAACAACATCAAATCTCAATTTGCAACATTCCAGCCTACTACTGTGTCTACTGTATACAAGCTCTTGTCTAAACTTTCAAGCAATAAGGCCACAGGTATTGATAAAATCTCAAGTAAAATTCTGAAAATAGCTGCACCAATCATTTCTGATTCATTAACTCATATTTTCAATCAATGTATTACTTTATCTGTCTTCCCTGATGAATGGAAAATGGCTAAAGTAATACCTTTATTCAAAGCAGGGCAACGGAAGCTGGCTGAAAATTACAGACCTATTTCAGTTCTACCAGTTATTAGTAAAATCATGGAAAGAATCCTTTTTCAGCAACTTCACGAGTATTTAACAAATTTTGAGATTTTAAGTGATCAACAGTTCGGTTTTCGGAAATATCATTCCACGACTACAGCATTAATTGATTGTACTAACGACTGGTACATAAATATAGATTAGAAAATGTTCAACGTGGTAGTGTTCATAGATTTGAAAAAAGCATTTGACACTGTGGATGATGAAATACTAATAAAAAAGTTAGAGCTCTATGGGATCAAGGGTCAAGCACTGTCTCTACTTAAATCGTATCTCACAAATCGAAATCAGAAGTGCCAATTTAGGGGCACTGTATCATCAGAGAAAATAATTAGTTGTGGCATTCCACAAGGGTCTATTTTAGGGCCACTGTTCTTTCTCTTATACATCAATGATTTACCGCATTGCTTAGAAAGCACAAAACCAAGGTTATTTGCTGACGACACCAATATAACAGCTTCAGCGCAGTCAATAGATGAGCTTGAAACTGCAGTAAATTCAGACTTAAAAAATCTCAAGGATTGGCTAATTAACAATAAACTTAGCTTAAATGTATCTAAGACTGAATTTATTGTTATTTGCTCAAAACCAATGATAGGCAGGATTTCTGACCGTACAATTAATTTAAAAATTGATGACAAAGAAATCAAGCAAGTTCAAGAAAGCAAAAGTTTAGGGGTATTATTAGATCAACATTTGTCTTGGAACAGTAACACTGATGTCATTTGTAAAAAGATATCAGCAGGAATTTCAGCTCTTCGGCGATTGAAAAATTTTGCAGATAAAAAAACACTTCTTTCAATTTATAATTCCCTTGTGTCTCCATACTTTCAATATTGTTGTGAAGTATGGGACGTATTTAATGAAACACATTCAAACCGACTTCAGAAACTTCAAAACAGAGCAGCAAGAATAATCACAAATACCAGTAACGATGCTGATCACTCCATTGTATTGAGCGAGCTAGGCTGGGAACCACTTAAAACTATTAGGAAAAGAGCTAAGGCTATAATGATGTACAAAATCTTAAATGGCATGGCTCCCACTTCGCTCGTGAACCTCTTCAAATTTAGAAGTGAAGTAACAAAGTATGACCTTCGGGAAAATTCAAGTACTGTTTGCCTGCCAAAACCACGCACTAATAGTATGAAGAAAAGTTTTATCTATGATGGAGGAATAGTTTGGAACTCCATTCCCAAAGAAATTAGAGAGAGTAGATCTCTCACTTCATTTCTAACGAAAATCGCGACGTGCATTGACATATAAAATTATATATCTTGTACCTTTGTAATTAATTAGTTCAATTAATTTAATATTTAATATTTAATATTTAGGCTAACTGATTTTGAACTTTGCTACTTTTTGTAACAGTCCTGTAAATAGTTTCTATCTAATTTTATGCTTGTATTTTTTTAATTCTATACACGCCTCTCGTGGAAATCAACTTTCAGTTGACGAGGCAAGCGTGTCAAAATAAAGTCTATCATCATCATCATCATCATCATCAACTCAGCAGTGCATGCATTATTCATAAGGCGTTAGCCTGAATAACATCATTACGAACCGAAGTATTAAAAGGAATTATCAATATCAAGAACCAAACAAATCAACAGAACCGAAGAAACCAAGAAGTCAAAGTCGTCAAAGAAATCAAAAGAACCAAAATCCAAGAGCGTACAGAGTGATCAGAGTTGTGCTCAGTCTCACAGCAGTTAATACATACTTCAAGGTTAGGAAGAATAAAGACGCTAATCTTTAAGTAATTCAAGTAAAGTAAAATAAATAGTTGAAAATATAGCTGGTTTTGTATTCTTTGTTGCGAGCAAATTGAACCAAAAGCAGCCACATAATTCAATAGGGACCGGCTCGTAACACCTGTCTCTCTCAATGATTCGACTTGAGCTTTAGTTATATTAAAAGCTGGTCTTCCTCCAGTACTAGGCAGCAGAAAAGTGACTTCCCTTCTTTCCTGGGAAAAGGACGTTTCCACAACTTCTGAAAGCCTTTCCAGCTCTTTTTCCATGCCAGAAGTTAGACTGTTGAGCAGTGCACCTAATGAAGCGGAGCCTTCTGTCCGTTCTTGTTGGCTCTGCGACGTGTTGTAATTTACAGTCGCAGAAATAGCTGCAAAAATTCAGATGTAGTTCTCAAGCTTGTTCTTACAGTGTTCTATACAAATAGGGTCACTGATCGTCAACGAACGCTGAATCTGGTTTAACAATGTGTTAACAGATTCGAGAAAGTCTCTCAGCTCCTCGTGGCCAAGTGAAGATGACGCCATGTTTCTGTTTAACTACAAACGACCGCTGACCAGACATACAGTCGCACATCTCGCCTTACGATTATTTTCTCGCCTTACGATTATTTTCTCGCCTTACGATAACTTTCTCGCCATACGATTTATACTTTCTCACCTTACGATTATTTTCTCGCCTTACGATTACTTTTCTGGAATAGTGAATTAAAACTGGATACACTTTTGTCAGGTATGGCTTGCCATACTTTACGTTTAAATCTCATCGGGATGGGCGTGAAATTGTCGGTGTAGTTCACACAAGCGATTTTGAAATCGCAGTAATGTCTGCGAATAAAAATTTGACGACGAAAACCATTGGTGGAAAACTCAGTTGTCCTGAATACTAGAATCATGCACAAACTGACCGTAACTCGCGACTAGTTCTGTAACAAAATACACCCTGACACGGTGTCCGGCATCATATTTCTTGGAAAGTAAACATAAACCCCTTGATATATAACTGCACATATTATTCATTGTTGAATGCTTTATTTCTAATCCCGGGTCTGTCTAAAATTGGTAAGGTCCGAGCCTTTCGCAAAGCCCGGTCCATACTAAACGCAAACGACGCGAACGAACTACACCAAAACAAAAGACATTACTCATCTGATCTTGTCGCTCGCGTCGCTCTCTCCTGGCGTGGATATCTTTGTGAATTCATTCACGTCAAATAACGTTTTTTCCCGTGTCGCTCGTGTTCGGTGGGAACCGGGTTAATGCCACGATTCCAAAGCCAAATTATTTTTCATCATTAAGGAATGAATCGCCTACCCCTCGTAAGAATTTAAAGAGAGGCCTGAATTCAACAAGAATAACTCTACTGGAGTCCTAAAAATCGATAATCTACACGCACGTAGGACTTATAGTAGGCTCAAGTTACGCCTGCACATTCCTGTCATTTCCGACACCTTCAGCAAAGCAACCCTTGTATTAAAACAATCTGATTGGCCCGTCGTGCGAAAACTATCAAATGCACTCATTGCCATTGGTTCAGAAAAAAATTTTCTATTTTTTATACGTCGTTAAACCGTATTCCCACAAAGAAACGTGATACGGCAGTTTTGCGTGTTAAGTAAATAAGGAGATTGTTTACTCCTAGTGACCTAGTCACACATTTTAATTTAAGGAAAGACGAAGGGAAAAGGAAAATGGCACACGCCCAATCAGAATACGAGAAGGTTCAACGATTTAAAAAAGTCGACGATCATTTAGCAACTTTGATCCGTAAATTCGCATTGCTTCAAGCTGAAAGATTGTCAGAAACACCGCGGTTGGGTCCTTGGTACAAAGAGCATTCCTTTCTTGCAGGAAGCCAAGTTGAAGGTGGCTCGTATGCTAGAATGTTTCGTTATGACGAAGTAAAGCATGTCCTAGAAATAGACGTGATGTTCGAAATGGGAATTGTTAAAAAGCCAATAAACCAACTACAACCCATCAACCATTCGCCGGGCTACTTTTTGGTTCGAATTAACGGCACAGAAGATGCTTTTTACGATGGCGTGAAAGAGAGAATTCTTGGTAGCTCTCAATGGAAACAACACAGTGGTGATAAATTTTTGGCTTGTTCCACAGTCATGGAATTCCTAAACAGCATGTTCATTTCAACCCCATCAAAGTCGAAGGCCAATAAGTTCATGGCACACACAGTTCTTCAACCGACAGGACATGTTAGGGAGGAAGTTTCTTTCCCGCACAAGGGACCTTCAGTTGTAACCAGTGTTCGGTTCACGTCAGACGGGGAACACCTGATCGAAATTTTGGTCGATACTGTGTGCTGTTTTAAACTGTCTTCCTGGCCTGATGAATGGGGCTTTCGAGAATGGCGTAACCGAAAGCGAAAGTGGCCCGATGACCAAAATGTGATTGAGGAAATTCAGCACCTGATACATATAGTTCCTAAACGAACCCCCGATATTACGGAAAGTGAGAGAGCTAACAGTTGGCGCTTATCTTTCTCGAAAGCTGAGATGTATTTGAAGTCTTTGTTCTCATCTTGCCAGCACGAAGTCTATTTGCTATTCAAAATACTGTTTTATGCAAATATAACGAAAATAGAAATTGGAGAGAAAAAAATGCCGTCATACTTCTGCAAAACAACAATGCTGTGGATGATGGAAGAAGAAGGACCAGACTTTGGCAAGTCTGATTTCGTGGTGGCAATCCAAAGGCTTTTTAGGAAGTTCAAGCAATTTCTGGACAGGAAGGACGGTTTGCCAAGCTTCTTTTATCCTCAGATTAATTTGCTTGAAGGTTATCCTGAAGATCTGGTTAAAGAATGTAGCAAAATAGCTGACAAAGTTATGCAGCACCCATTAGATCATCTCCCCTCACATTTCGTTAGCATCTGCGAACACCTAGAACGACTGGACAAAAGGATGGCTGATATAGAGTTCGAGTCATTTATGGACGATTTAAATGATTTTATCGAGGGGAACAGCGCCTTGAGAGGTGCTACCGCAATTGAAGTATTCCTGGCATACATGCAGCCCAGAAATTGGCGTGTGCGCCTCTTGTTTCATCCATTTGTTCGTGCACTAATGGTTAGTTGGGTACGCATCAAATTTCATTTCGCAAGGCGAATTTGCTGTGGATGTTTACCGTCTAACAGACCCAGGCAATACAGTTCATACGACGAGTTATAACCCTTGATAACAATTCATAATTTAGGGGCGATGTATTTCATTAGGTACTGCTGTATCACCTAAACAGTACATTTTATTCGTTTGAAAAAATAGTTTTTCCAAACCGGGATCGCAATAATCGTGAGTGCAGGAGGCAGTGCTCTTAAAAATCAAAATGGGTTTCCAGCGTAGCATTATCAAAAAGCTCACCGGGTTTCTTAATGTTACAAGTTTCAGAAGTATTTGATACATTTTACAGAAGTAGATTGGCAAAATACACAACGCATATCTTCATTAAGCATAGGAAACTGTTCACTTAATCAACAGGCACGTAAGTGCGATTGCTCAGCCATGGATGTGGGTACAACGTTAAGCCCGTTTTCCACTAGGCGAGGTTTCTCGTGCGAATCGAATTTTCATTGCTTAAATTGAATAGATCTATCATTAGTTCCAGCCAAAAGCTCATTAGAAAAAAGAAAAAGTCGCTTCTCACGAAGAAATTCGTCAAGTGGAAAACGACCTTTAGGGAATCGATCGAACGCTTAATACGACCACGCTTTCCCAAACTAAATTCTTTCTTTTATTAAGACTTTTCGGTTGTAATACTACAGCCAAGGGAGGAAGATAAAAAGGACCTGAAGTTCGCTACTAATATTTCTCGATTTCAATACTAATTAAAGGAGTAAAGTTCAGAATAAATTAAAGTTTAATCAGTAATGAGCAAAATTTCAGTTGTCAGTAATACAAAACACTCTGTATTTAGAAAATTCGTGTTGGTATTGGATCAGGATTTTGTAAAATCTTACCAATAGTCTAACGCAAATACCGCAATTTTACGAACTCTGGCTTCGCACTCGTTAATTAACGTTATACAAACTGTGAGCAAACAATCAGATTCATGTTATCTCAATACAGACTGATCGCTCATCTGTAAACAGCACACAAAGACATGCAAGTAGTTACAGCGGCGTATATAACAATTTCTGGAGGTGGGACGAGATTTGAAAAATTTCCGACAAGAGTTGGCCAAAATCGGGTTACCTGAACAAACGGCAAACGCATTTTTAGTAGTCATTTAGAGTTGAGAATTATTAACAGCAGTCTAGCCTCGGCCGTAGTACGCGGACACAGCGGCGCCAACCAACTAGCATTGACTGGCTTCTTTTCAGAACACAAAATGTTACCAACAATTTTATAGGCTATTTTGGTAACAAGATTTTCCTATGTTTGTACTACCGCATTTGCAATTGACTGTGCACTGTGCGTTTACTAACACGTTGTTTCAAAATTAAAATGTTTAAATTTATTGAACGAAACTTTGATGTTGCTATGAGCGGACTTCACATTGTTTTCTCTTCAGAAAGTGGTAAAGAATAACCTCGAGGACTCAGCAAATTATGGTTCAAAGAAGAAGGAAGGAAAGGTTGCTAGAGTGTGACCGTACGTTTTACTTAATCATTGACATGGCTGATGTTGCTAGATGATGTAAAAATGATGTTATTTTCTAAGTAACAAGCAAACAGTAAAATGAAGAAGCCAGACACGATGGGAAAAAAGTGTGGCCTTCAGGACGATGGAACTTTATCATGGTAAAAACATCAATCATGCTTTTCTGTATCAATTTGTTTGGCAATTCTGTTGTACTTTTCGTTCGTTGTTTGTAATTCGCATACTGCTGGTACAACTCATATTCTTGAGTGTCCATAGTATTACTCCTTTGAAAGATCAATCAGTTGAAAATACCAATCTTCCTAGGAAATCAATAATTTAAAGGCAAAGTTTTATAGTTTTGTGACGTTACGCTGACCTCATTAAAACCCTTTAGTTTCGGTCGTGCCTCTTCAGTATACTCAAAAGTTCGAAATCCAGAGGGGTTAGGATCAAACGCAGATGCGCATTTGTGGATTGGCGAATTTCGGGATAAAACGCGAATTCGGGGATAAAACGCGGATTTGGAAATAAACACGGATTCCGGGATAAAACGCGGATTTGGAGTTAAAACGCAGTGAACGTCCTGGCTACCTCTGCACAAACGCGGCGACGCTGCAGATCACGAGATCAAACTAAATTTTAAAAAATGGAAAAAAAAATATATCGTTTCCCTATAGAACTGTCAAGTATGAGTGTAAAGCCTGGTTAATATACAGCTTGATAGGAGCGGTACCGAATTAAATTCGTTTTTTATCCAAAAGTTCAGAATTCGGATAATCTTTGAGAAATGATGACAGATATCGAACAGGTGCCTGTTACATTTAAGCGCGTGCATTTTACGGAGTATATGTGCGGTATGTATTAAGTTTAAACGGACCTTCGCTTCTAAACATATTCAAACGATAAGTTTAATTCAAAACAACAAATGAACGTTCGTCTAAACAAACAGATCAACGCACGAGAGCAACACATAAGGACATTGATTCATTTCGCGGCTGCCTAAACATCTGATGTGTGTTTTTCCGGTGAAGATATGTCACTTCACGGAGAAAAGCTGCGTTTACAAATAGGAGATGTACGTTTTCATATCGCAGTGTTATAAAGGGAAACTGCATGTTTGCACGGAGAAGGGGTGGCTCTAACCGGCCACCGTAGAAAACTTTCACGAGAATACTCACGTTTGCCCCTGCCTTATCAATGCATAGTTAGCTCGAGTTTCGACTAGCATAAAAATATTTGGAGACGATAATAAAACACACCGTAAATTTAAAACGATATAAATCTCTTGTCAATTGACAAATAGAAAAGGCATAGGTAACAAAGATGTACACCGGCATCGCTCATAACGCAACAACGTCGGATCTGGTAACAGCGACAACGTATATATTGTTAAATTAGTGGTTGTTAGCTCGGTAGAGTCACACTTTGGCAAGGTGCTGGATCTTTTTTGGATCACAAGACAACGCACAATAAGTAATGATTTATAAATACCCAATAACTGCTCACTCCAGCGAGTAGTTCTTCTGAGTCTGAGTTTGGTTGACAGTGACTGACAGTAGAAGTTGACCAATAAGATACATTCTGACCAAGTCTTTGACTCTGCTGCTAGGTGAAGGCGTTGTTTGGAATGTAACATAATTAACAAGGATGTTTGAAAAAGATTTTTCGATATTAAATGTATATAGTTCTTTGTAAAATTATAATAGTTAAATCAGAATGTACTAGTTCTTGTCTCAGTTATGTTATTTCACAGTTTCACATCGTATTTCGAGCTCAAATCTGATCTGAACAGGAATTACATCATATCTGGAATTCAGCAAAGTATCGAATCAATATAGGCTGGACTGATACAAACCAGAGCAAGGATTTAACAATACCAACTTGTACCTTGACCTTACATTCGATAACATATACAAAAACTATTTAAGCTAGATCGGTAACCACCATTCATGAAATTTTCGAGAGGACCAATTATGGTGCTAGTCACAAAAAATAAGATAACAATTTTACATGTCTAAAACCAGACAAAACTCAAACAAACATTACAACTTTCGTGAAACGATTGTCTACCTATATTTTAGTGGCTATTTTCTCAATGGACTTCGTTAACGTTTGATAAATTCCATTTAGTTCATAATGACATAAATTGCAGACCACCAAGTTTAAGGAATATGATCAAACTATGCCAGATTAATCGCGTCAAAAATAGCTTTGACACAAAAACTCTATCAGACATTATTACATCTTTAGTTAATAGCAAGATGCTTTATTGCTCCACAGTATGGTCGAATACATCTTCTTCAAATATAAACAAAGTTCAATCGATCCAGAACTTCGCATGCAAGATTGTCACAAAATCCAGGAAATATGATCACGTCAGTCCACTCCTACGTGAACTCAGCTGGCTATCAGTGGAACAGCTGCTATATTTCAGAGATGCGGTCATGACGTACAAATGTATAAATAACCTTGCACCTGACTACCTCTGTGACAAATTAAGAAAATGATCTTCCGTCCGTAATCGTAGAACTCGCAAGTATGAATCTTTTCAAATACCCTTTTTTAAATCAGCAACTGGCCAACGGTCATTTGCTTATAGGGCTGTTAAAATATGGAACAATCTAGATACGGACATTAAATATAGCATGTCGCTTAAAACGTTTAAGACAGCTCTTAAAGAACGTATGATATCCGAAGAAAATATTTAAGGCTTCATATGTAAATTAATCACAAAACCTTGTATATTGTGTTGGTTAACGTTAATACTTAATTTTTGTAACTTTTACGTGTAAATATATTTTCAGTTTTTTTATGATCTTGTAAATAGTTTCTGAAAAGCCCTTGCAGGGAGAAATCTATTAAAATATCATATCATATCATATCATATTATTTCATAGCAATATAATTCTAACGGCCATATATGAAATGCCGCAAAGAAGGAAACTAAGCAAGCGAACCAAAAATCAGTAGTGTTTGAGACAGAAAGGGTTCGTTCTTTCCAATTTGGGCTCGACAATAGCATGCTGACATGTATTTGAAACTAAATAAAATACAAAGTATGAAAGTAAAAAGCGCCTGGAAAATCTATCTGTCGGCGAATTACGATAGGAACTGCTTGTACTCAACGAAACCACACCTAGTTGATCGCACAGTAGAAAAGTTTAAAGACAATGCGAACTACTTTTGGACATCCAACAAAAGTACGAACAGCACACTGTCCGGGGATGTCCAAACACAATTTGGACATCCCCGGACAGTGAGTCTACCATATTGCCTCCCAACAGGAAAAGATAGTGCGAAAAAGAATATTTAAGTTTAATATGTCTCCGGATATCCGTTGAAAGATTGACTTTCCACGCGTCTTTTTCGTTTCACACTTTGTTTTGTACTGAAAAATATAACTGAACGAATACTACACGTTTTGTGTCAGGGGTATGTTGATTGGTCCGAAATATTCTTACTGAATTTCATTTCATTCGAAAAATATTACAGCATGTTCTTAGCGAGCTCAAATCGGAAAGAACGAACTGTTTCCCTTTCAGACAATATTGATTTTTGGTTCACCTGCGTAGATTCCTTGGTTTCGTTATTTCATAGCCACTGACTTGCTGATTTTTTTGGAATAATTCTATTTGGAACAGAGCTAAATTAAGTACTCCAAGACCATGCTTGAGCCGCTTCGTAATGACCAAAGTGGCATGACGCACGGAATCTCCAAAAGCACTTAGCACTTTATTTTTACTGCCACCGAGGACCGCACCACGACATATCTGTTGAATTTCTTTCACTTTGAATACAGACCATCCGAATGTAACTTGACGCTTTGATATAGATGCCCCAAACAAGTCAGAATCCACGACTTCTGGATGTTTCCGTCGTATACAATGACAGGGTCTGACCGAGCGCTCAAGCAACAAGCGTTCTTGAGATAGCGACAGGTAGCAGGACATCTGCCGTCCTACCCTCACATAGATTAGATGTTTTAGCACCTTAGATTTCGTATTCATTAAAAATATTTTTTATTACCAAGTCAAGATGATGAATAATTTAAAATTCCTTAAAATCCTGTCAGCTTAAACCTAGCTTTCGTACATTCTTAGGGAAGCATCGCATATCGTTTCTACCGCAAGAATCGGCTAGGCGATGTTTCTCTGGGAACCCGTACCCCACTTGTTTGTTATTTTTAAATATATTTATATTGGATAACGATGATTCGGTTAACAAACAGTCATTCTGCTGTCTTTGTGGAGTATCTTACTACGAACAGCACACATAGATGTATGCTATGCCAGTCGTGACACCCAGATCGATTGATGCCTAAACAGTTATTTTTGTAAACGTTGAAACTATTTTCACTTTTCATACATAAGGAAAACAATTGACCTCTGATTTACAATTCCCTGAATTAAAATGAGATATAGCCGTTCAATGGCAGAAAAGTATTTGATGATGCTTGTTTTCCTTCATTCTAATTCTTCCATATCGTAACTGTGACTATTGATATTTTACACCATGTTTTCTAGAGGATTTTTTTTTCCTTTTCTTGTTATTTCCATGTTATTATACTCCTATAACGTGGTTATATTGCTTGGTTCCTACTTTGTAGATATAGACATAAACTGAACGTGTTTCGCTTTTGCCTGGCTCTGTCCTTATGTCGTTGTACGTTGCTTCGTGTGAACGAGGCTTATTCTGAAAACCAGGAACTGGTCATAAAATCTGAAGACGGATCACCAGGAGACGAGACGCGAGATGAAATTAATGCCCGAGAGGGACAATGGTTGTAATTTGGATGAACTGTGGACATAAAGAAAAACAACTTCTGAGCCCCAGACGGGATCAAACCCGCATCCTTCTGACGACCGGCGATACACTCTAACTATTAAAGAGAGAGAAAATCTGCCGGTCAGTCGGTGCGACACACGTATTGCTTGTGCGGCAGCCACGATATGGTAATAATGTTAATGAGTGACATGAATGTTATACAGGAAGTTTATGTGGAAGCTTGACGTTATTGTAGACGTAATATGCACTGCTCACCTCGGTATCTTTAGTTAGTTCAAAATCACGAATTTCCCTCGTTGCTGATGCAAGTGGGAAATTTTGCCTTTGTCTTCCAAATTTCCCTCTTGTATAACATATGGAAAATTTAGAAGAGGAAGAATTCCTTTGCTTCTAAAGCCTGTTTTTCTTTAGCCCCATTAGCATAAGCTCAGTGGCGATTTATCAATGGGGAAATCGACCATCCCGCCATTGCCGGCTTTACTCGAGTTAGGAATATCCTGCCAACAGAGCGGTTTTTCCGACGAACTACACACCAATTACTTGTTAGCCCTTGAGATGAAATGAAAAGTTCCGAAGGGTGATACGGTCAATGGCGACATTACGTCCACTTAGAACCATAATCGCAATGTTTTACTGTGCACAAGAGACATACCAGAAAGGAATCACGTTTTTCTACGAAACCTTTAATATTCAAAGAAAATTCTACCACAGGCGGGACGGCCGATATCACGCAAAAACACTGAATAGCATTGGTGAGTGTTGGGTGTGCCTGAAGAATTACAAGAAGGACGAAAAGTACATAAAGAAAGCCTTCAATATCAGAATAAGTCTCCTGCAACAAGACGAAGATCATCCCGCTATTGAGAGATCGCTGAACAACCTGGGTTGGTGCTGGGTTAGGATAAAACGTCGATGTGGATTTGGGGATAAAACGCAGATTTGGGGATAAAACGCAGATTTGGGGATAAAACGCAGATTTGGGGATAAAACGCAGATTTGGGGATAAAACGCAGATTTGGGGATAAAACACAGATTCGGGAATAAAATGCGAATCTGGGAATAAAACGCGGACTTGGAGTTAAAACGCAGTAAACGTCCTGGCTAGCTCTGCACAAACGCGGCGACGCTGCAAATCACGAAATCAAACGAAATTGAAAACAAATGGGAAAAAAAATTTATCGTTTTCCTCTAGAACTGTCAAGTATGAGTGTAAACCCTGGTTTATAAACAACTCTCTCGGAGTGGTACTGAATTAAATTCGTATTTAATCTAAAAGTTCAGAATTTGAATAATATTTAAGAAATAATACCATATAAATATTTGGAAACGATAGTACAACACATTGTAAATTTAATGTGATGTAAATCTCCTGTCAATTGACTAACGCAAAGGAATACTTAACAAAGATGTAAATGTTTATTTACAGTTATAGTTACGTACTTTACCCTTTTATATCGCATATAACACCACAAAGTTAAATCTGGTAACAATGGCTATGAAATAACCTAACGAAGGAATCTGAGCAAGCGAACCAAAATTCAATATTGTCTGAGACCGTTGAGACCCTGACACAAAACGTGTGGTATTCGTTCAGTTATATTTTTCAATAAAAAACAAAGCGTGAAACGAAAAAGACGAGTGGAAAGTCAACCTTTCAACGGATATCATGAGTAGTCTCATTCAACCTAAATTCGCACTATCTTTTCCTGTTGGGAGGCAATATGGTAGACTTACTCTCTGAGGATATGCAAATTGCGTTTTGTTTGCTTTAAATGGTTCGCATTGTCTTTAAACTTTCCTACTGTGCGATCAACTAGGTGCTGTTTCGTTGACTACAAGTAGTCCTTATTGGAATTCACTGACAGATATATTTTCCACGCGCTTTTTACTTTCATACTTTGTATTTTATTTTTGTTTCAAATACATGTCAGCATGCTATTGTCAAGCCCAAATTGGAAAGAACAAACCGTTTCTGTCTCAGACACTATTGATTTTTGGTTCGCTTGCTTAGTTTCGTTCTTCGCGTTATTTCATATACGGCCGTTAAAATTATATGTACGTTGTCGCTGTTACCAGATCCAACGTTGTTGCGTTATCAGCTATGCTAGCGTACATCTTTGTTACCTATCCCTTTTCGTTTGTCAATTGACAAGAGATTTACATTGTTTTAAATTTACGGTGTGTTTTACTATCGTCTCCAAATATTTTTGTGCTAGCCGAAACTCGAGCTTTTACATTGATAGGAGAGGGGCAAACGTGAGTATTCTCGTGAAACTTTTCTACGGTGGCCGGTTAAGGCCACCCCTTCTCCGTGCAAACATGCAGTTTCCCCTTATAACACTGGAATATGAAAATTTGCAACTCCTATTTGTAAACACAGCTTTTCTCCGTGAAGTGACATATCTTCACCGGAAAAACTCGCATCAGATGTTTAGGCAGCCGAGATATGAATCAATGTTCTTATGTGTTGCTCTTGTGTGTTGATCTGTTTGTTCGCAAACATGAATATTTGTTGTGAATAATTTCAATATATACCTCACACATATTCCGTAAAACGTATGCGCTTAAATGTAACAAGGCACCTGTACGAATTTAATTCGGTGCCGCTCCTAGCGAACTGTTTATAAACCAGGCTTTACACTCGTACTTGACAGTTTTTATTTATTCATTTATTTAATCTTATTTACTTATACGGTAGTCCTTCAGTTTATATAGAAGTCTGTTTTCCAAGGAGCCGTATGTTTTTTAACTATTAACTTACTAAATAAAATTATAATACACTAAGATAAAGAGGAAAACGTTGATGATGAATTTGTAATAAATTCGAAATATTACTATTGAACACTGTGTCCGCTTTTTTTTCTCAAATTTTGAGTTCAAGATGGAACTATTTTTCGGAGTATGTTTTCTACTTTATTTTCTAAAATTATCGGCTGGAAACGGATTCTTAATATATGTATGTTTTTGATATTACTTACACTCATTTAAAACAGCTTTGAGCTTAGGCACGAATCCATCTGTCTTCGAATAGAGCCCGAAAATGCCCTAGGGAGATGTTGCTCGTTTTAAGAGATCTTGGTCGGTCGTTCCAAGTTTTAGCCCCGGAATAACTAATACTTTTTTTAAGGAAATTTATTTTGGGCTTATCTAAAGCATAATTAAAGTTATTATGCCGTAAGCTATATATTTGATTACTTGCACCTTAAAAATGTGAGAAATACTTTCCTGGTATTCTCCTTTCCTTATTTTGTACATAAATACAGCTTTTTTGTCTTCCCTTCTCTTCACCAATGGTTGCCAACCTAACTCTCTAATGATCGAAATAGATCTAAATTCATATGATTTACCAGTAATTACTCTCGCAGCCCTGTTTTGCATTTTTTGTAGTTTTTATAGTAAATAATTATTGCAGGTATCCCAAACAAGGCTACAATAGTCAAAATATGGCAAAACAATTGCATTATAGACTGAGATCAGTGTCGCTTGTGGTACAAAAGCTTTCATACGCCTAATCATTCCTATACCCTTAGACACCTTACTAACTATATTGTTTACATGGAATTTCCATTTAAGTTGGTCATCAACTGTGACTCCCAGTGTTTTAGTTTCTTTCACCGTTGTCATTCTACTTCCTCCAAGTTTAAGATCAGGGTCATTATTAACGTTGTTTAGTCTCTGTCTATATCCAACGATCACGTATTCAGTTTTTTCTTTATTTACAGTAAGCTTATTAGCCAGCAACCATGTTCCAAGACTTCGTTTAAATTTGTTTCAATATCAGCAATAGAGGGACTACTTGTTGTTAAATTAGCGTCATCAGCGAACATGTTAGCTGTGGATTTGCCTAAGCAGTTAGGCAAATCATTAATGCAAATAAGAAATAGCAGTGGCCCCATATTTGAGCCTTGTGGGAAACCACATCGAATGATTTTCTGTTTAGAAGTTGTATGGTCAACCTTACACCTTTGAATTCTATTTGTTAAATATGATTGAAACAAATTTAACGTGGTTCCTAGTATGCCAAAAAGTGTTAGTTTTCTAAGCAAGGTTTTGTGGTCCCTACAGTCAAAAGCTTTCTTTAAATCTAGGAATATAAGTCCACTCAAACGCTCTTTATCCATATTTATATACCATTTGTTAGTAATGTTTAGTAGTGATGTCCGAGTGGAACTCTTTTTCCTGAATCCTGCTTGGTATTCAGATAGGAATTTATTAGATTCTAGAGAGAAACGATAGTTTCTTTCCATTTGTCGTGAACTGCAGCGTCGCTACGTTTGTGCAGAGCTACCCAAGACGTTTACTGCGTTTTAACTCCAAATTATTTATTATTAGTTGATTAATTATTATTAATTAAATTATTTATCCGGATTGTTCCAAGAAATCAAATTTTATGGTCCGCCAGGTTGCTTTTGGCTAAACCGAGCTTTGAGGAGAACTCTCGGAATCGTATATACAAGGCACTTATTACTTTTCTCAATCTGTAAATAGATTATTTACAAGCGATATTTATATGCAACCTGATAAACATTACCAGTATATTACTCATCTAATATAAATTCTCACACATGTGTGTCAGAATGATTAATTACAAAGGTGCGACTAGTTAATGGATGTGGTAGGCGTTGAAAGCAAGATGTAGAAATGTTAATGAAGTGTGGTGGACAAGAACAGTCAAGAAGAAGAAGAAAAAATTATATATATGTGTGTATATTGGAATTATAAGCTAAACATGGTGTTAAGATGATGGACTTGAACATTAAGTTCGGGTTTGAGTTTCTTAATATGTAGCGCTTCTTTGAGTTTAACAGAAAGGACAGATTTATCGGAGTCTATGATTTTAAAACATGAAGAGTTATACTGACGTTTGCAAACAGAGGATTTTTGAAGGTGTTTGAATATGTGGGAATGTTTGTCAGTTTGTGTGTGCTCATTAATCCGAGTGGTGAGGTGACGAGTGGTTTCGCCAATGTAACGGGAATTACATCCCGCACAAGTAAACTGACATACCACATAAGATTTAAGCTCTCCAGGAATTGGGTCTATAAAACTAAAAAGATTCTTAATTTTGGATGACGAAAAAACTACTGTGATCTCTAGGTCGGTGCATAACCGTTGTATAAGTAACTTGAGTTTGCGTTGTGTTATTTTTGAGTAAAAGCCGGTGTATGGTAGTTTGAAGTAGCGTGTATTTCGTTTGTCATCTTCTATGTGTTTTGTTTGGTCAGAATGGCTTGGTTCTTCATTGTATTTATTGATGACTTTTTTTATTATGTGGAAAGGAAATAAGTTACGTTTAAGAGTAAAAATAAGTTTGTTGAGGTCTTCTTTGAAGCCGCTTTCCGTGTTATTTATTTTACGGGTCCTATCATTTAGTTTTTTATCCGTCCTATCTTATAATTCATGGGTGAGAAACCCAAAAAATTCATGAGCTGACCGGTGTATGTTTTTTTGTGAAAAGTAGTTGTAATACAGGGGTTTGTAAATTTGGTTACCAAAACATCTACGAATGAAAGTTTACCATTTTTCTCCTTTTGAAAAGTAACTTTGATGTTAACATGTTGACGGTTTAAATAATCGAGAAATAGCATCGCGTCATGCTTATTGTGAAATACGCAAAAAGTGTCGTTAACATATCTACGATAAAATAAAACACGGGTTTCGTCGTAATTTTCTAACCAAAGTTGTTCATGGTAACCCATGAAGAGGTTGGCCAGTATTGGCGCTAAGGGAGAACCCATAGCTACTCCGTCAACTTGATCATAAAATAAACCATCGAATAAAAAATGGGTCTGTGATGTGGCAAGTAGAAACAATTGTTTGAGATCTTTTCTGTTGATTGGAAAATTAGGGTTGTCATCGAAATTTAAATTTACAGCAATGTCAATAGTTTCTTGTAAGGGAATGTTAGCAAAAAGACTTTCTTCATCGAAAGGTATTAGAAAATTGTTATTGAGGTCTAAGTTTGTTATTTCTTCAACAAAAGAAAAAGAATCCTTAGTCGTGTGTTTGTCTGGTATGAGAGGTGACAGAATGGAACATAAATATTTAGCTGATTTGTAGTTGTAGGAGTTAATGGAAGACACCATGGGTCTAAGAGGAGGAGCTGAATTCGGTTCTCGTTTATGCAGTTTAGGTAAACCGTAAAACCTAGCTGGTTGTGAGCCTTTGAGAAAGATGTTGTGATAGGTGTGATAAACGGCCTTGATTTTTCAGTTTCCTAAGCAGACGCTGTAGTTTAGCTTCTCTGAAGAGTGTAGGATCCTTATCTATGCATTTGAATTTAGACTGATTACTAATTATAATATTAAAAAAGTTTTCAGTAATGTTTATTAGGTCGCATATAAATATCGCTTGTAAATAACCTATTATCATTTGCACTGAAGATAGCATGAGTTTTGCCGAAACATGTATGCAATAAAGAAATAATGTCAATAATTGCAAAAGTTACACAGTTTTAAGAACACAAAACTAATGGACGAGGAAAATGCCGAAACGTAAGAGAGGAGATGTTGACGTTTCGAGCCTAGGCCTTTCGACGGAGTGAAACGTCTCACTCCGTCCAAGACCCTCGGCTCGAAACGTTGATGTCTTAATTTTCGGCATTTGCCTATCCCTTCTGGCTTTTTTATGCGTCCTTCAACGCTGCCTAGGCAGCAATCTTATACAGTTTTTAAAACTTGAAATGACATGAGTGTGACGTCATCATATTACGTCACTAAACAAAAAACTTTGACTGCATATTCTACGCATACAATATCGAGTTAATTCCTTAAATCTTTAAGCTTTGCTGTAAATAAATTAGCTGCTCAAATGGAGTAGGGTAGCCCAAGGGTAGGCGGGATGGGTGACTTGCCCATGCGAGAAAATGACTCAGGAAAAAGTGGAAAGGAAGGAAGGAAGGAAGGAAAGAAAGAAAGAAGGAAGGGAAGAAGGAAGGAAGGAAGGGAGAGAGGAAGGAAGGAAGGAAGGAAGGAAGGAAGAGAGGGGAGGAGGAAGGAAGGAAGGAAGGATGGAAGAAAGGGAGGAAGGCAGAAAGGTATAGAGAGAGGGATCAAGAGAGAATGAACAATGGAATTCAAAAAGGAGAGGATTTACCGATTTAGGAAAAGGGTTTTAGGAAGAATGGAAGAAATTTAGGAAAGTAAGGAAGGGATTTAGGAAGGAAGGAATTTAGGAAAGAAAGAGTGTTAGTAGGAAGATATTTGGGAAGGAAAGAATAAAAATAATTTAGGAAGAAAATGATTTAGGAACCAATTAAGGGATTTTTGGAGGAAGGGTTTATGTGGTCACTTGGAAGTATAGAACTTACGAAGAAAAAAAAAATTAGCAGGGAAGACATGTAGGACGGAGACTGTTAAGGAAATTTAACAAGGAAGGGATTTCAGAAACAAAGAAGAAATTTAGAAATCTGAGCGATTTAGGAAAAATCTAAGAAACTAGGAGGGAGATTTTTAGCAGTTCGCTCACTCAAGTGTTTAAGGCTGGCTACGCCACTGCTCAAATGAACTGTCCTAAACACCGGTAGCATAGCAACGAAATAGGTCCGAACATCCTTAACAAATTCCAAATTATTGAAAGCGACAAAGTAAGAAGTGCGTTAAATAATATGAAGAGTAATAAAGCACTGGGGCCTGATCGCATACAAACAAAACTTTTGAAAGACGCAGCTGATTCTACACCCGACTCCTTGGCCGAAACTTTTAGTCTATCCATACAAACAGCGATATTTCCCGATGAGCGGAAAATTGCTAATGTTTCGCCGATCCATAAGTCCGGATCAAAAGCAAACTGTGGAAATTACAGACCGATCTCTGTCATTTCTGCATTAGCAAAATTGTTTGAAAGACTGGTGTACAATCATCAACTCATTAGTTATCTAGAAGATAATAATATAATTACCAAACTGCAATCAGGTTTCCGCTCTAAACATTACACGGAAAGCGCACTTCTTCGTTCTACGACAAAATGGCTTCTAAATATGGACGAGGGGCTAATTGATGGAGTAACATTTCTAGACTTAACAAAGGCGTTTGAAACTGTCGGCCGCAGTATTCTTACATCAAAACCTAAAGCCTACGGTGTCAAAGGAATTGCTCACAGATGCTTTCGATCCTATTTAACAAATCGCGTACAAATATACAAGGTCAATCAAAAACTCTCAAATTCAAAGAGGATTTCCTGTGGAGGATTTCCAGGGGTCAAACTTAGGACCATTACTCTTTTTAATTTATATTAATAATCTTCCCAATTGTTTGGAATCGAAAGGTGCGGCACTATTTGGTGATGATACCAGTTTCTTGTGTCATGGAGCTATTTCCATCGAATTAGAAACGAAATTAAATATTGATCTTGATCATGTTCACAACTGGCTATTAGCAAATAAGCTCACGTTAAATAAAGATAAAACAGAATACATGATAATTGGCTCCAGACAAAGACTGGAAAAAATTGATGAAATATCTGAGAATATTGCGCTGTTAGGAAGGGCCGAAAACAATTTGTCCGACATGAAACTCTACAAGCTCTGTATAAGTCATTCGTACTTCTTCACTTTACCTATTGCTCAACACTTCGGCATGACGGAAATGAATCAAAATTTAAAAAACTCTTAAAACTTCAAAAACTAACTGCTCGTGTGATAACGGGTTCTAATTATGAAATTAAATCTGATCTCCACGCTTAAGTAACTAACACCCGCAATTGCAGATGGTTTATATAGTTCACGACACTGTTTTAGAAATGATGTCATTGTAACATTCAGATAACATTGCTCAAGGTAGTAACTACCAATAAAGTAAAAAACAAATTCCGAAAAACAATGACATCTTGAAAACCCAAGATATGAGTTAAAAACAAAACGACGAATGATTGCGATGATATTTCGACTCTATTGCAAAGTCAGCGTCAAATCGAAAAATCGAAAAACATTGTAACTACCGCTTTACGTTTCATTAATTTAAGGTAAAACAGATAACATTGCAGGAGATCAAGAAAAACAATCTCAAAGGGGAAACCTAGTGGAGGGATTTGACACTTATATCGACCTGTCACTCTTCTCAGCAGACTGTTTCTGTCGCAATTTTGAAACTTGACGATTTTAGAGTCGGCTTCATCACGGATCAGCTCACTAAGTGAAGTCGATCTTCTTCAGTATGCAGCCTTGCTTAAAAGATGTTAGCCTTTAAGAACCTGATAACATTTCGTATAACCTAAAATTTTGGGGTTAAATATCAGTACATGGTAAGTACCCTAACCATTAGTTATCGAGCATATACAACTCGGAGACATTTCAAACAGTCGGGGTTGTTATAAACTTTATCATGAATTCTCGGGCTTCCTTTCCCCGCAACACATTGTTAATTTCCAAATGATATTGCCGAATCCCAAGAACATGGTTACCTTCGCAACAAATTTCGCTGAAGGATTTGCTTTGTACTATCTAGTGATACTACAGATAAAAACAAATACACTCGCATGGCGTGGAATTCCAAGTAATCTAACGTCAATAAACTACAGCATGTTTTCTTGGAAATATCGTGTGAAGATTTGTCACTGTTTTGTTCGAAACGAGTTTGTCCTTAAGATATATGAAATGATGATGCACTAGCTGGTGGGGGCAAATTTACTTCCCTGTCGTATTCGAAGGTAGTTCCCAAAACTGCCGAACCGTCGTAAACTTCCTTTTCTTTAATCGCAATTCACAGAATGGCAATTTTCTACATTATTTCTGTGAAACTTTCCTGTCTTCCAGAATCGATTTGCTTTCCCGGAATTACAGTTAATGCAATCCTTATTTTACTTAATTATTTAAAGCGTTACTGCTGAGTTAACAATGCTCTGAAATAAGCCGAAAATTTGAATTCATTTACTGATAAGGAAACTCCATGTCACGTGAACATGTTGAGATTTGATCGAAGGAGATTTTGAAATCATAACTGAACATTCGAAACCAAATTCTTGAAGTTACAGAATAGTCATTAAAAATCCAATTCCAGGAAAGATCAGCAAGATCATATAGGAAATAATTTACGAACATTCAACAATTCTCGTCTTTTGCGTTGTTCCAGTTGTTGAAAAATATCTGTATGTTGTATGTTTGTGATAGAAAAAGGGGAAAAATACAAAATAAAAATATAATCTGTAATATTACACCATAGAACAGTGTAGACGTGGGTGGACATAAAAATTTCCCTTGTAATGGAAACACCTGCTCCCAACACCAACGTCACGGACATACTTCAGAAAGGTGTGGTAGATTATCGACCACAAAGAAGGAAAAACGTGTTCCATTTACGTACTAAATAACCTTAGTCATATTCCTGTTTGTTAGTATAAATATAGGCTAAAGTAAGTGTAAAAAAAAAGAAGGAAAAGTTGTAGTTGTGGTTATCGTGGCGTGTGTGAGTATACGCAGGGTTAAATGAGCTAACGCAATTTGGTTGGAAATTCGAATATTGTAACGACGTGCGCAAACTTGTGTAAACATTTTGTACCTTGTTAATAAATATATATTCAAAAAATACAGTCCCAAGTTGAAGTTTCTTGAATCGTGAACCAGCAACCAGCGTGACTTGAAACGCATTAAGTTACGCGAAACCAGTATTATAACCTGATTTTAAGGCATGTTGCCTAACCTTTTCAATTACGATCACAGAAGGGAAAGTCCAAAGAAGATCTTGTCCACCAGCGATCTGCAAAAGGTGGATTCCCCTTTCGTTACATTGAATTAAATTGAATTGAATTTATTAATAAACATCATCAGCACAATAAGTGAATTACGATATTCTTGCAAGCGTTGAATTAAAATTAAGAAAAATACAGGCAATTAAAAATATTTAAAAGTCAATGGAATTGTAAAACGTTGAGCAAAGTTGCATATAATCTAAGGGATACTAATATATTAAGATAAAAATTATGTACGATTAAAATAAGAGTCTTACAGCATAGCAAGAATAAAACTACGTTCAAAACGCTCAGTTTGACACTTGGGAAGGGTAAGAAAATGCCCATTACGTAGTAAATCCTCTTTGGCATTGACTCTCGTCGCTGGTACCAAGTTGTGAAGTCTAGAATGTGGTTGGCAAATTTTGTTAAAAGTTTTAATACACAACTTGGAGCGCCTTTCACTTAATGATTGACAACCTGCCAGAGATAGAGCTTCATAATAATGCTTATCTGGATAAAGTATTCTAAATGCACGTTTCGGTACCCTCTCAAGATCATCTGACAAAAATGCTGGAGTTGAAGTATGCCATACAGGAGCATAGTACTCCAAAACTAAACGTATAATTGCTATGTAGACAGGAATTAGATCAGTTGGGAGGCACAGCATTTCGCTTAAGCACACGAAGAATATGCAATCGTTTTGAGGCTTTCAATATTATACTCTGGATAAAAATGTTCCACTTAAAATCTGATTGGAAAGTAAGACTCAAGTACTTCGAATGCACTCGTTCCAACTGTATTCCTTCAATACTTAAAGCAGGTGGAGGATCTTGTTGTCGCGAAAACCAGACAGTAATTCTTTGCACTTACCAGGATTTAGCTTCATATCATTAGTAGCAGTCCATGAACTAACAATATCAAGTTCCGACTGAATTTCAGAGTTGTAATTTATTGGAACGACCTCAGAAATAGTAATATCATCTACATACTTTCAGTATGCTGAAGCAGGGAAAGACAGTTTGAGGTTATTTATCATTATTAAGAAGAGAATCGGGCCCAATTTGGTACCCTGCGGCACACCAGCAGTTACAGGAAGCCACTGAGGAATCGTGGGACCACGTTTGACAGCTTTCCGTCTGTCACTAAGAAAATTGCATCTACACGAGATGATAGATCTTCACGTCCATTTCAATTAGCTTCAGAATCACAATATTGTGATTAATTCTATTGAAGGCCTTACTAAAGTCCAAGAAACAAACCCTGAGGTAATTACCAGAGTGCCCTAAGGCCATTAGCCAATTGTGGACAAGATCCACAAGGCAGTAGGTCGTTGAGCTGCTCTTCAAGCTGCCAAACTGTTGGGGGTCAATACATTCACTGACATCTTCAATCATCCATGATACGACGAAGTCCTCCAAAACTTTAGACAAAACGGCAGTCAAAGATATCAACCTTATGTCACTTTCACTTACAGGTTGAGGGATCTTTCCTATAGGCGTTATATAGGGATTTTTCCATAAAGATGGAACAATTCCTGAAGAAAGTGAACCATTGAAAATAGTTCCAATCGGCTCTGCAAGTTCATTGGCAAATTCTTTAACTATTTGCGATGGAATATTATTCGGGCCACACGCCTAAGAACTATTCAATTCTAGTAGCTTTTCACAAACTTGATATGTTTGAAGAACTTGTAAAACGTCAGTGGTAAATAAGCTGGAAGACAAGTAAGGCCCAAGATAGGGATGTCGGCATTCACCAAAGTAAAATAAATGTTCAAAGCGTTAACTAATTCGCTGTCAGAAAGAGTTTTACCATCAGACTGCAAACACAAATTGGTCTTTTTTGTAGTTCTACCGGAAAGCTTATTTACAATATCCAACCATCCATTACAGTCGTTCTTCGGTAGACTCTTTGTTTTTCAGGCATGAAAATTTTTCTTTCTCTTGCTAATCTCAAATTTAACCTTGTTTTGATACGTTCTCCACTGATACTCATTCACAGAGTGAAAAGCTCTTTGACGTTTAACAATTAGTCGCTTAATGTAAGGAGTTAACCATGGTTTATCAGTTGAGTGACATTTGACCTGTTTTGCAGGAAAAAACCGATCGATGGAATTTGTAACTTCAAATGTAAAAGACTCGGTTTATTGACGGAAGGAGAACACCCTAACTCTTTAAACCACTCGTTTGTACCTGATCAAAGCCCGAAACCACGATAATCCAACGGAGAGTAACGGCGCACAAGCCGCTTTTTACATTTGTTGCTAGTAATTTTCGTGTTACTGTCGAGACGTGGCGACCGCACGACAATATTTTAGTCAGAAGAGCCAAGAGGTGCAAAGATCTGTGGATCCTCATAAAATCTATGTATATCCGTTGCGATCATATTAAGAACAGCCTCATTCCTAGTAGGTTCGGAAACAACCTCTATGAGGTTTTGCTTAGAAGTTATATCCTCGATATTAAAATTGTTAAAGTCGCCTAAAACAATTATGCCACCGTCAGGGTATTTATTACGAATTAAGTCTATAGAACTGATCAAATACTGGCATAAGACACATTGGTCTTGTGTGTTATAGCCAGGGGGGTTATATATGATTCACACAGCAAGGCCTGATAAAGGTCTTGGGAGGCGGTTTGGTCGTGACCATATCCACATACACTCGTGATCAGCATTCTCCAGGTCAGCTAGCCGTTTACTATAAATGACATTCGAGGCATTAAAACAAACGCCTCTGCCACGACCATACACTCTGTCTCGTCGATGAACAGTGAAGCCCTCAATTGACATATGATCATCGCTAATTTCGTTATCATACCACGTTTCAATGATTACACTAATTTCTATACTGTTTACATCCAAGAAGACTGGGAGTTCATCTACCTTCGAAAAAAGTGACCGTGCATTCAATACAGTGGCGTAGCCAGAAAGCAAATGTTATGTGGGCACAACATGGGCACAGGTGTCAACATTTCCTGGTAGTTTTTTAGTTATTACACTGCTAGCAAAATGCATGAGGCACGCCCCTCAAGATAGTTTGCAGTACTTGAACCCAATAACACTTCTGTACTAACTGCTATTGGTACTGTGTTCCCTCTGGCTTCTCAACATCACCCCTAGGCTTGCTTGACTCGGGCTCGGTGTTACCACTTTCTGTCCTTCGCTTTTTGTACGGATTCATTTCATAACAGTCGAACAACGACAATTGCCTTGCCGCCATATTTACACTTAAACATTTTACTCACCAGCGCCCATTGACATACCTTAGCGGTGACAGTCAAAAACATTGTTTTTTACTTCATATTGCAAGGACACATTTTTACGAAATAACTAACATTTATGTGGAAATTAAAGTAATTACTTGGACTTTAGGTAAGCACAATAATATTTAATCTTTGTAGTGACTATACTCTATACTTTGGTAAATGTGAGCTAGATTTGTCAGCAATATTTTACCCGGGGGTAGCTATGGTACTGATTCAATTGAGAAAAACGAGGAAGCTGTGAAGCTTTTTTATCATGACTAGTCACACTAGCAGTCAACGGGACACAAATGCAATTAGATGAAGCGTTCCGCATTCTGTGTTTAAACTCTTTTCTTATGGTCAAAGAATGGCGCGTTGTTATCCTTACAGGAATTCGATTATTGTCGTTAGTTGTTTAAGAAACTTGTTTAAGATCGCGTTGTATGGCGGACATATTCTAGGTAATTCAACCAATTGTTGGTCTGTTTGTGCACGAAATGCTCCCGAAAAAATCTTTCTCATGCATCTGCTGGTTACTTGTTCTGACCTCTTGTGGTTGATAGTACGACACTTTAACATTGTCAATAGGTATGCTGCTAGAGAGTTTTCTAGGCTATTGTGGTTGATGTTGCATGGCTTTGTTAAAAATAGTAATAGAGGGTTGACACTTAGGAAAGTTGTTGTTATACCTGTACTGGCCTCTTCCTTTAGGTGGTGCTCAGAACTTTTATTGTTGTCGAGTATTGTTGTCGCTGTTGCTGATAAAAATGATGATGTTTACGTCTGTAATCAAATATTTGTTTTTCTACTGTGTTTCCTTGAGGTACTGTATCGATAATTTTATCAACTGGAATCGAATGAATCATTAGTTATATCTTTATCAAAATCGTTTACTACGTTGGTGGTATTATTAGCAGCATTAGAAATATTACTATTTGACTTATTCCCAGTTGGGCCATCATGATAGCCAAAGAAAAGTGCTGTGGAAGCCAGCTTAATAAGTTAATAAAGAAGAAAAATAAAAAAAGATATTTTAATCATTGTTTTAGTAAAACTATTAAATGATCTTTGATCGCTGAAGTTGAAAGAATCTACAGCTTGGATTGGAGGCAACAATTCAGCAGTCAAATTGAACTCTAGGAGTAGCGTATTTACTTCGGCTATGTCAAACTTAAAGTTATCTTGGAGCGGAGACTATCAATCTTTGAAGAATTCCGTTCAGGATAAATTAAGCATTATGGGTGAATGGACTTCGCCTTATGGTGAGGAGATAGAGTCGTGATATCCTGGTGGAAGAACAAGAAATATCTGGCATGTGAGGGTGAAAATAAGGGATGCATGGTACGAACCTTGCTGTCGTTTGTTGGCGATAACTAGTGTCTGAATACAAGGGGTTATGCTTCAAGTGAAGACAGAAGGCTTGTACGCTCTTGCCGATGCGATGAGCTTTTAACTAATACCGAAGGAATCAAGTTGAATTTAGCTATAGCAGAAGCTAGAATCAAAGCAAATGAAGCAGCGATATCTGAAATCCGCCAAGAATTTCACTAAAGATTAAACAACTTTAAGAACTATCAAGTTAAAAAGCCACGAATAGAAGATAACACTGAAGAAGCATATAGCACTATAGACGTTGATCATGACCAAAATCGACTTTATCAAAGCCAAATTGCAGTTCTCTCGAAGACTGTTTTGTCCCTAGAAGGGATGTGGAAAAAACCAAATACGAGTCTCAAGAAAGAGCCGAAAATTACCGAAAATTATCCTCAACAGTAAGATCTACTTTCAGTAAAATCGAAGATATTATTCATGATTCAATCCTCAAAGGGGAATGTTCTGGTTCAATGACATCAAATAATTTGAGTTCAAGTATTAAGGTGCTCTCTTGCCCTCTAGCTGATAGTTCGTCCTCAAAATTAAGTTCATCAATAAAGGAATTAAATACACGTTGTAATAAATCATTTGCTGAACAGGTGCAAGACTACAGGAAGAAACAGCATGAGAAAATGCACTCAATGATTAATTCAAATTCGCGCAGAATTACTGGTGTGTCTGTCCATCCCCAAGCCGATAGGCTGTCTTCGAAACCAAGTTCATCAACGAGAGTCTAATGTTGCTTATAGTTGTTGTAAATCAATTGCCGGGCAAATGCAAGATTATAGGAAGAAACAGTATGAGAAATTTTTCTCGCTGCCTCATAATACATCTGTGTCAACATCCAAGTCAAGAAGATTGCCCAGTGGAACGTGTACACAAAAACTTTCCGCATTCCAAACTTTGCTAAGTTATGCTGTTGACACCTTTTTTCCATTGCGAAAAATTAAACAACATCTAACAGATAAACCTTGGTTTATCTGTTAGATGTTTATCTTGGTTTGGAACATCGGTATCACTGGTGACTCGGGAACTGAAAAGTCCAGCTTTATCAACGCGATTCGATGGTAAGAACAGAAATTCGAATTTCGATTTCACTACAAAGGCGACATTCTCAATTACCGCGATGGATTAAAAACCAACGCATGCAGTTCCAATACAGTAAAACCCAGTTTACCGCCCACAGTCTCGAACTGTCTACTATACGTTCAGAGGAATTCCCGACAAAACGATGTAAGAAGAAGCAAATGGTCGCCGGACTGACTGGAAGACTTCGTCTTCATTAATACTGGTAAATATGAGGTTGAAAATAGCGCTAAACAAATCCTAATTCGCCATAAGTTTGGCACGATTTCTCGGTTTGTATGCTTCACTGTGCAGCAGTTTATGAATGCTAATACCATGAATTTTTGTTACAAATAAGTCATTGTATTTGTCACTTCATTTACACCACTGTCTTGTGGTTTAGCTAGGAGGGAGGGGATTTGGGCCGTCAACCTTCCCATTATATGCCCAAGCGTTAAAAAAATTGCCAGAAAGCCGTAAAAGCCAAATTGACATTGCTTTCCCCCTCACGAGAAATTTTCCCCCGCGAGCCGGCGATGTGATGTCTAACATTCTGAATGGTGTACAGATTTATGCAAATTTGGTTTACACCGACCCACATTTAGTGTGGTCACACAGTTATTGAGAAGTGTAGGTTAGTTACCCGGGTTTGAGGTAACTCACAGAGGCTTCATATAGAACGTAATAGTGTAGTACTATTTAATTTGGGTGATTATTCAGCTGTTTAGAACTTTTAGATTTCATCATACCGTTTAACATTGGGTCTTCCTACCGCTAGATGACTAGTTAATGTCCCAGGGATAATTAACAATTATTCACCGAAGTGGAGGTAAATATCTACACTATTCACCGACACTGAAATGAATAATTGTTTTAGCATATACCTCGCATAATTGATTTCACACACTTACTTCTTTAAATTTTTAAGACACATTCTGAGCGCATTTATTGCTAAGTTGTGAATGAAGTACATATTCCTGGATCTTTTATTGCCAAATTTCGCTACTTTTTGGTATTGTCAGGCACTGTGGCTTAGTTTATTCAAAACAATTTCCTTCTTCCGTAACTGAAACGAGCAAAACTTGTTTTGCTCGAAGGTGAATAGTGCAGGATATCCCGAGAGAGAGAAACCAATCAGATTGCGTGAAAAACACTATCCACCTGCGAGGTGTATGCTAATATATATTATTCCTAGGATATTAACTAATTAGGGGTTATTAAGTGAATTTAAGAACCGCGGTAAATCAGATAAAATCGAGGTGATGATGAACTATATAATCTTACGAATTCAAAACATATTAGGAAGAACTACATATGAAAACAGTCGGGTCAGCCAGGACAAGTCGTTCGATGAAGACCTTAATTACCATCAACGACGAAACCTGTAGGAGTTATGAGGGCTTTTGACACTGCCGAATGATTATCAACCACTCCAGGGATTTACCGATTAAGATGGCTTTTTGTTTGAGGTTGGGCGTGTCACCGTCCGTACCCCAGGATGTTTCTCTTTGCTAATTACTGCAGTAAGAGACAAGCGAAATGGAATTGCCAAAGCAGAATTAGTTCAGGTTGGCTTCAGAAACTGCACTAATTTATTGAAGTCACCTTGAGCGACCGAAGAAAAACTTACCCTAGTGAATTTACTTAGTCGGCTGTAGCTTGCTCTTGGAAACAGCCTCTCAAATATTAAGTGTGAAGGCGTTATACTTGAAAAGAAGAACTTTTCTCTCTCGTGAGTTTTGATAGGCATTTGTCTCCTATACTCTGACATTTTTCTAACTCTAAATTTCTAGATAAATTTCACAAAATTAGAAATACCGCCAGCAAAGCACTCGATTTTAACTAAAACCTCAGAAACCCAAATATCGCGTAAAAATATGAACTCAGACGTCAAAGTGACGGCCCTTTGTTGCCATTAAATTTGGCACTGTATCTAAACGGGCTAGCCTTAATTGCTGTCTGATACACTGCACCGTTTAGCAGTACCTGAAAAACCAACGAAAATATTCTTCTTCGACATAGTTTTGATAAATTTTGTTTTAATTCCGACGTTTCTGTAGAGTTCCAGACCACCACGAAACAGCTGCTCCTGTTGGGGTAACCGAGACGACAACGCAGTCAATCTACTACGCGTATAATAAAAACGCGAACATTCGTTTCTGGGATTTACCGGGAATCGTAACCCCGAGATTTACCAATAACCTGGAAGAATACTGTGAAAGAGTTGAGCTGAGGAACTGCAATTCATATCTTATCTTTGCATCCAACCGATTTACGCAAAATGACCTGAGGTTGGCAAAGAAAATCCAGTCCTTTGATAGGAAGATTTTCTTGATTCGCACCGAAGTTGACACCGACACTCGAGCTGAAAAGCGAGCAAAATCTTTCAACGAGGAGTTGACGTTAAGCAAAATTCGACTCGACTGGGCGAATAACCTGCCTGGTGTGGTCCCTGATGAGAATATATTTCTCATCAGCAACTACGACACCACTAAGTGGGATTTCGCTTGACTTACTTAAGCTATCTTTGATCTGCAATTCGAACGCAAACGAGATAGTTTAATATACTCTTTTAAAAGCTTATCGAGTTGCTTGACATGCTTAACTACTGACATTTCTCAGAATCTAGAAATTAGTTGACGGTCCTGTAGTTTACCCGTTGATCAAACGCAAGAGCTGTTTAAGTATGGAACGGAATAAAATAAACTGTGGCCATATAGAGTCCGGCCCGCGCTAAATATACTACTCTGCTATTGGACATCACATTCTCGTACCCATATCCTGTCGCTTTTGTCATCACGACCACATGAAAAATTTTGGGCTCTGGAGATACCGGTACATCCAGTTTTTGCTTGTCAAAACGTACCCACATACTTCTTATTTCATTTGGTTATTTCAGTCAGCTAACCTCATTATCACCCAAATTCTTTGTCTCCAAAGCTCCCAAGACCTTTGATGCGACTGCGTTAAGTGACAAGATCTGGGCACAAGAATATTAGACATCATAATGAGCTTAACCATCGCGTTTCAGGCAAGCGGCAAACGGAAGACTGCCGAGTGATCACGATTGTTCTCCACGTTTGCCAAATAGCTGTTTCCTCGTGAGAGTGCGCAGCTTTGCGTTTGTCACCAGTTTTCATTTATTATAAGTGGCTGGAGTTAATGTTTCTATTTAAAAAACAGAAAACTGCTCAAGTGTTTGTTTTAAGATGGAAACGTAGATGACGCCATTTCAAACAGGAAAATGCCTAGTGGAAACACCAGGCGTAGCCGAATGTTTTCAGCTACCTTCTCGACAAATTTTTGATTGCCTGAGAATTTTCAGAAACCTTGAACGCCATGACAAAATACACTTGGATGAGTTTCGATCTGGGCAATATATCGTGGGGCTTTTCATTCAATAGTGTCAATCTCAAGTCATTTTTTTCGTTTGCTTAAATACTGTTGTTTACGTTTTGCACCGGACATTAACGCATTCAGTCCTCTGCGTCAGACGACAGTTCAGAATTGTGATATCACGAAGTTACTTGGAAGTTGGTGCTGAGCTTATCGAGCATTTCTAGCCATCCAAAAAAAAGAGATAAATTTACCACTTAAGCACAGGACTTGGTTTGTTCACGCTTTACTTAAATCACCGATTCATTCATGTCCGAAACGGACTTTAGAAGCCAAAAGATAAAAAGTTAAGAGGTTGATAACTGCCGCGAAGAGCCTTTGCTCGAAACGCTGCAGTTGTTTGAGATCAGTCACGGCAGTTATCAACTTTTTAACTTTTTATCTTATTTATCACTGTCTACGCAGTATTCTATTCCTATATCTTTAAAACCCAAAAGCCTTTTTCAAAAGTCCGGCACTGGTTATCACGATTACAATGTCAAATTAACGATATTTGCAATGACCGATAGGTATATGTCGACAGTCGTAAAAGGGATCGTCTTTGGGTCAACATTTTCAATTTACTTTTGGCAATGTAATTTACCCCAACAATCACTACATTTCTCAGTATATGCCCATTTTAGTGTCAAAAACGAGCATCAATTGATCAAAAAGGGAACAAGCGTTGGAAAAATCGATCGATTATCACATTAAACGTTAGATGTTTACAGAATAGTAAGGTATTGTAAATATACCCGTTCAAAAACTTTCAAAGTTCTAGATCATGAACTCTAATCACTTCATGACTGTCGCACAACCTTCGTCTGGTTGTGCGGCGTTTGTTCGTGAATTGAGTAGATTCCACTCTGCGGACTCTATCTTTCTTTCATTTTACTCTTTCCGTACGCTTCCGTCTGACTTCCCTTCACACCTTACGAACACCAAAGGACAAGTGTCAAGCCTAGCCTTTAGGGTCAAGGTCCAGGTTGGCTTACAATGGTTCCTTGTTGTCCAGTATAATGACTAGTTGTTTACAACAAGTTCTTTGTTACTAATTTAATTAAAACTATTCTGCCACAATGACGTCCTGTCTATCAACAGTCAACTTTATTTAACAATTTTGGAAACAGGTAGGTACCACGCATTTACGATAAACCGAAATTAAGCTTGTGGCTTTTGTTTTAAAAATCAATCACAGTTTATTAAGAAAAGTCCTTACTCATGGTCTACATTAAATGTTTAGCAATATCATTGTTTGAATACAGTCGTTTGAGCAATATGTATGGGTAACTTAGATGAGGTCAGTATATGATCAAACTGGTATGTGACCAGTTGAAGAGTCCACCCACTTGAAAACATTTCTTACACGCAACAGCAGCAATAGTTATTAAAATATTTTTGTGAAGTAGACTTAAATATACAATATCAATTACACAAAGGCCAGAGGCTCCCAAATCCTGCTGTTTGACGTTGATTGCGACTGTTTGGCACTCGATTGGCAGGTATCCACGCTTGGAAATTCGGCCCAATAGCAAAAAGGGGATCACATGGCTCATGTGCCCCCCCCCCCCCCTTTGCAAAGCTAGATATCCTGACATATCTTGTACGATTATGTTCATCAACAGCCTTCTTAACTGTGCTGACAATTTCGTCATTTCTACGGCGTTTCGAGTTCTTGAACCAGTCCGTGGCATTCCCCCTTGTCTGATCTTTTACCAATCCGAAGTATTGGACAGCATCCTGTGCTCCCGACTCCACACCATTCATTTCAGTGGCTCCGAAGGTAGCCAAAACGTCTATTTCGTAATTAACCTTTACTTCTTTTAAGCGTTTCTTTACATCTAGGCTGGTATGTCCAAGTTTATGTGAGCAATCAGGGTAGTCTTTCATTACGTAGACTGACCCTTCACCGAACCATCTTCCCGCACAACCTCCTACGGCATATTGCAACGAATTCATGACAAAGCAAGCTGTTTTATTGTTTGAATGTTTGGGCGAATACAATTAAAAAAAAATTAAACAAATTGCAGTTAATCCAGAATTTCGCCTGCCGTATAGTTAATGGCGCACGAAAATACGACCATATTACACCGATCTTAAAAGATTTAAACTGTATTATCGCAGAGCAACCATGGCCTTTAAATGTATGACCGGCCTAGTCCCTACCTATATCTCCTCCCAATTTATTAAACGTCAGGACGTATCTAACCGTAACACGAGGAAATCCCAACTACTTAATATTCCTGTTTTTAAAACAGCCGCTAGTCATCGAACCTTCTGTTATAAGACTGTTAGCATACGGAACTCTTTAGATTACTCGTTAAAACTTTGCCAGTCAGTCAACTCTTTTAAACGATGTTTGAGACAGAAGTTACTGAACGAGTTTTGAAACAAATAGCTTACTTGTTTAGAAGTTATTTATATTTGTAATATTCGTAGTTATATAGTTATTTTATAGTTATTCGTAGTTATATAGTTATTTTAGCTTTTATGTATAAACTATGTAATTATCTTTGAAAAGCCTCTTTGGGGAAAGATAATAAAGTATGTATGTATGTATGTATGTATGAAAATAACGTAGTGACTGCAAGGTTCAAATCAACAACGATTTTAAGCGGCCTGATCGACTAAGTTCGTTCAATGACCCCAGAATGGTCGAGGGTCGAACTTAAAATGTCGAGGGTCGAGCGTTACTTGTTCAGGGTTAATAAGTAAAAAATTTTTATTAAACCTAATTAAATTGCACACGAGCCTGTAAAGAATTTAAGTTCGAAAGGGACATTGTAGCGCTCTGTTGAATTTGTGAAACCTTGCGGGCAATATGGTAAGTATCACAGTGCAGTGAGAATAGCACCTCAGTTCGAACCAATCAACATACTCCTAACACAAAACGTGTAACTGTTGCAAAATCCAAAGCAAACGAAGTCGTGATTGCAAGGATAAAGTAAGGCACCAACTGGTTCGTTACGACAAACACAGCAAGTCGCCATGAAATACACTATGGCGAATTACGATAAGGACTGTAGGCTAGCAAACGATAGCGCGCCTAATTGATTGCTGTTAAAAAAATTGAAAGATATTGCGAACCATTTATACCCAACAAAACACAACAATTTGCGCGTCCCCAGACCGTGAGTCTACCATATTGCCTAAAAAGGGCGAAAATTTGTGCAAAAAATCAGTGAGGTTAGGTTTAACAAGACTACTCCCGGTATCCGTTGAAAGGTTGACTGTTCACGCGTTTCTCTCTACATTTCAGCATGTTATTAGCGAGACCAAAATATGGAACTGTTTCTTTATCAGACAATATTGATTTTCGGTTCACTTGATTGCGAAATACTCAAACACCAGACAGTCAGTCGACCTTATTGTCTCCCAACAGGAAAAGATAGTGCGAAAAAAATCTCCAAAAACATTTAGGCTTAATAACACTGCTCCCGATATCCCTTGATAGATTGTATTTCCACGTCGTTTTTAGTTTCATACTTTGTTTTGTATTTTGTTAAGACATAACTGAACAATAGTTAGGCGCGGAGGTCCAGTGTAGATAACTTCGATAAAACAGCGGCGTTCTTGAGGTTATACACTATCTAAAATATAGAAAACAAGCTTCTCGTCGTTTCGAGCGAAGGCCCTTTGTCCGGAGATTGCTAATCTCCGGACGAAGGGCCTTTGCTCGAAACGTCGAGAACCTTGTTTTCTATATTTTAGATAGTGTATAACCTCAAGAACGCCGCTGTTTTGAACAATAGTTTCATGTTTTCCGTTTGGAGTACGTTGACTGGTTCAAACAGAGGTGTTATTCTCACTGCACTGTATTTTATTTGAAATTCGTTTCACCATGTTATTAGCGAGCCCAAATTGAAATGATGGAACTCTTTCTTTCTCAGACAATATTGATTTTTGGTCCACTTGGTTAGTTTCCTTCTTTGCGTTATTTCATATATGTCCGTTAGAATTATATGTACGTTCCACTGTTACCTGGTCCAACGTTGTGGTGTTATGAGCTACGTAAGTGTAAAGTTTTGCTATCGTTTCCAAACATTCTTATGGCAGCCCCAACTCAAGCCTTTACATTGATTGGGGGAAAGTAAACATTAGTCATCTCGTGAATGAAGTCTGGGTAATTGTCGAGGGTCGAGGGTAGAGGGTCGAGGGTAAAAGAGGGACCTTAAAGGGGTACTCCACTCAAAATACAAGTTGGGTTCATATGAAAGATCTTACCAACATTAGGCCATTGGAAAAATTTCTCTGGTTAATTTCATTTAGTTAAGTAGATATTGCAGGCCGAAGTTCGAAATTTTGTCAAATTTGCGGCGCCATGTTGTCTTTCCCAAGCAGACGCGGATTGTCAGCGGAGTACCAAATATGACGTCACTGAGTGCTTCTTGTTCGATTACCAATGTTGTTTTGAAGTAAATTACAAATGAGCGTTGTCGGAGAGAGTTCTTCTGAGGAAGGTTGTTCAAGTTCAAGCCGTTCGAACTCCCCAAATCTGGATGTAGACGATTTCCTGGAAGATAACCTTAACCTGGATGGTGATCAAGGTTATCAATTTCAACATAGACGAAATTCATACACTGGGGAATCGAGCGAATCTGATTACGGCGATGTGGATGAATCGGTCAACATTGAACCAAGTTCTGTCGCTCGACTGGATAACTTGGACTGGTAAGTTTTAATTGAACTTCTCGTTACTTTTTTAAGTTATGGTATTGTATAAGGAAGACATGATTTCTGTAAACGTTTCTTGCCGATATCACCAGAATATTTCGAACCAGTTTCACAGGGATTTGAAACATTCCCATGGCCACTCGAAGCAAAACAACAGCTCCCTTCATTTTCAGGTGTACGTGCAAAAACTGCCAAACAATGGACAGAGAAGAGGAATGCATTTGCTGTCAGGAAATTCAAGTGGTGCTAGATAAGAACGAGGAGATGTATGAAGTTGAGAGACCGCAAAAGCGGTACTGTTGCAAAACAGATAATCGTGGTTTTCGTGCTGTTTGTTTAAATCGTTGGAGCTTGCAGGCTGCCTTATTCAAAGTGAATGAATAATTTTTATTCTCCAAGGCATTCTAACCCAGACCAATTTCACATCTTAAGACGTCAGCTCGCGGAGTGAAAAAACCTGTCCCTTAAGATTGAATTCAACCCGAGACTACAGTCGTTTTAGGAGAAGTGGAAGATTTGCCACGGTAGTGAATAAACCGTAGTTTCTTTAATTAATGCCAAAATTTTGAAGAATATCGTCGCTTAAGTTGAGTTCACGGATTTTAAGGTCCCTAATATCGTTTAACTACGCTCGAGCCGGTAACGACTTGATATTCGAAAGGGACGTGGTAGCGCTCTGTTTAATTTGCAAAACATTGCGGGCAATATGGTAAATATCACAGTCAAGTCTATCAAACTATTTCCTGCGCAAATGGACTCCCGCGTCACCTATCAGGTCCGAAAATTAATCAGACCATGCGCACATTTCTATTGGTTCCCAAGTTTAAACCTTATCTTCTCCACCATTTCCTTCTTCATTACATAACCTTTCGCATTGGCATTGGGGAATATATCCTTATCAACACGAAGTAGTTTTACCAAAGAACAACGTCGAACTCGGACTCGGACTCGGACTCGAAAATCCATGTCTTTAAAACCGAAAATCTTTCGATCAAGGAAAGATAAATAATTTGTCCATAGTGACATAGTATATGGTGATCCATGTATTGTTAACTTGACCCATAAGCCGAACTGCTGGGCAATTCAATAGTACACTGACTCAAATGAGTCACAATACAAAAACATCTAGAACTTCGATGTTACTTTTTTTGCTTATTTATCAACAGTGTAGATATTTAGTGTAGTTTGAATACGTTCACGAGATGACTAATGTTTACTTTCCCCCAATCAATGTAAAGGCTTGAGTTGGGGCTGCCATAAGAATGTTTGGAAACGATAGCAAAACTTTACACTTACGTAGCTCATAACACCACAACGTTGGACCAGGTAACAGTGGAACGTACATATAATTCTAACGGACATATATGAAATAACGCAAAGAAGGAAACTAACCAAGTGGACCAAAAATCAATATTGTCTGAGAAAGAAAGAGTTCCATCATTTCAATTTGGGCTCGCTAATAACATGGTGAAACGAATTTCAAATAAAATACAGTGCAGTGAGAATAACACCTCAGTTCGAACCAGTCAACATATTCCTAACGGAAAAAGTGTAACTATTGTTCAGTTATATCTTTACCAAAATACAAAACAAAGTATGAAACTAAAAACGACGTGGAAATACAATCTATCAAGGGATATCGGGAGCAGTGTTATTAAGCCTAAATGTTTTTGGAGATTTTTTTCGCACTATCTTTTCCTGTTGGGAGACAATAAGGTCGACTGACTGTCTGGTGTTTGAGTATTTCGCAATCAAGTGAACCGAAAATCAATATTGTCTGATAAAGAAACAGTTCCATATTTTGGTCTCGCTAATAACATGCTGAAATGTAGAGAGAAACGCGTGAACAGTCAACCTTTCAACGGATACCGGGAGTAGTCTTGTTAAACCTAACCTCACTGATTTTTTGCACAAATTTTCGCCCTTTTTAGGCAATATGGTAGACTCACGGTCTGGGGACGCGCAAATTGTTGTGTTTTGTTGGGTATAAATGGTTCGCAATATCTTTCAATTTTTTTAACAGCAATCAATTAGGCGCGCTATCGTTTGCTAGCCTACAGTCCTTATCGTAATTCGCCATAGTGTATTTCATGGCGACTTGCTGTGTTTGTCGTAACGAACCAGTTGGTGCCTTACTTTATCCTTGCA
Source organism: Heliopora coerulea (assembly GCA_030142905.1). Taxonomy (NCBI): domain Eukaryota; kingdom Metazoa; phylum Cnidaria; class Anthozoa; order Scleralcyonacea; family Helioporidae; genus Heliopora; species Heliopora coerulea. Next base: position 2,894,044 of record JASJOG010000014.1, read on the forward strand.
ATCACGACTTCGTTTGCTTTGGATTTTGCAACAGTTACACGTTTTGTGTTAGGAGTATGTTGATTGGTTCGAACTGAGGTGCTATTCTCACTGCACTATGATATTTACTAGAGGTGTGCATCGGATCGGGTTGGACAGTTAGAATCCGACAATTGATTAATGACCGAAATCCGAATCCTATGCGATCCGAAAAAACTGCATCCGGGTCCGATTCGATCCGACTTCAATAAATCATGCCGATCCGATCCGAAAAGAATCCAAAGTGAAATTATACTATTTTCAATCAAGTCGAATGTTTCCTAATTCCCATTTTTACAGGATATTGCGTTATTACGAGAAGCCTGACTTGTAATCAAAATCAAATGTAAACCGTTCAATCAGATGAAAATTGAGAAGATAAATAGATAATACATGACAGAAAGTTTTTTACAAATTACAAAATAAAGGTCGCTAATAGAGAAGTTTAAAGTCAGAAAGAACATTCTACAATTCTACAACATCTGCATAATCCATTTCTAATGTATCCCTGTCCCACGTTTTCTGTTTAAGAAAGCTTCGTATACAAGGAAGCGCGTTGACATTCTTTGGCGCCTGTCGTGTGCGTCGAACATTGATAGTCTATCCAGTTTGCGAGAACGATCTTTCTGCTGGCGCACTGCTTGCAGGGCAGGCTAAGATAAAACGTGCAACAACTGCTATTTTAAGATAAAGCCTTTCATGGTCCTTCCAAAATGCGAGAATGTCAAACTCTTCGCCACCAGCAGATGCATATTTACCAACATCAAAGTAACTTCTACAAAACATTTGGAGTTCTTCAACCACAGACGAAACTTTCCTTTTCTTCTGGTAGAAATCAATCTGAGCATCGTCGATTTCGTTGCACGTGTTTCTCTTTTTCCGTTTTGCAGACACGGGTTTGCTCTATGATTCAGTAATCTAGAATGAGAATATAAATTCAAAAGTTGCATGCAGATTGCAGAATGCAGATCTACAAAACGCTATTAAGTGATCTAACACCCAGTTACGCTATTAGTTTGTATAATGATTCATGTAATACATTAAAAGTCACTTCGAAGTTCGAACAGATATTTAGATATATTTACCTCGTTTCCATTTTAATCATAGAGGATTGATGCCTTTTGATTGATGCCCACTTATGTACCTAAAAAGGTAATTAATTTTCTGGAAAACCACGTTTCTTTTCTCTTCATCCTCGATTTCTCTAACTCGTGGATCCATGGTTGCTGTGACGTCATGCTAAATACCAAGACGCTTGCTCAATGTGCTGTCAATCGCCTTTCTCCTAACCGCTTTCATTTTCTTGATAGCAGCCATATCTTGGTAATTTCCACGGAACGCCAACTTCAGCTTCCCTTCCCAAAATGAGATTCTGTGGAGCGTAGGCTTTTTGTTTTGTTCTAACTCAAGGTCGCAGCTGCGAAGGGACTTCAAAACACGGGATGTTTGGATGGCAAGTATTTTATTGACATCCGCCAAGTAGTTTAACTCATTTCGGGAATCTAACAGGGTTGCGAGTTTATCCCAGCTTTCAACTACACTTTCAATCGTTTCTCTGTACGTATAGAAACGAGTGGAAACAGTGGCGTAGCTAGAAAGTAAATGGCAAATGTAACGTGGGTACAACATGGGCAGAGGTTTCAACATTTCCTGGCAGCTTTTTAGTTATTACACTGCTAGCTAAAGGTATGCGGTATGCCCTTCGAGATATTTTGCAGAGCTTGAGCTCAATAACACTTGTGTCCTAATTGCTACTACTCCTTTGTTTTCTCTGGCTGTTCCACATGACTCCTAGGCTCGTTTGACTCAGGCTCGGTGTTACCACTTTCTTTTCTTCTCTTTTTATTCGGATTCATTTTACAACAATCAAACATTGCTTCCACTCGGACAAAGCAAAATTTCCTCTCCTCATCCTTCTTTTGCACAAAATTTCCTTCCCTGAATCTGAAAATTTCCTTCCAATTTTCCTTCCAAAGTCTCCTCTTCTAACAATCAAGTTTTGGATCATACACTCTACCAGTTTGCTTTCGAGAAGCTCGATCACCGAAACTGATCACGGCAAGCACAATAGATAATGGTAAGTGCCAAAAACAGAGATAAGAAGCCTGCATGTCAGCCTAACATGACATCACCCTTACTGTATGTTACTAATTTTTGGCGAAAGGCCGATTTAATTTTGGACTAGAGTAAAAATGCTAAAAGTGCTGTCTATATCGAAAGGATAGGTGGCTCATGTTCATGAGACATCATATCATGAAAATCACGCATTCAGTGGCCATACGGACTAAAAGACTAACATTTGTAATAAGGAAACGATGATGTGCGCGAAGGGTCGAGAAACCGAGGAAAACATGCTACGGTATACATCCAAAGCATATTGACGAATTTGTCTGTATTTTAAAAGTACCGTTGGGATTAGTGAAGTATAATTGACTAGAAAACTCGAAAATGGCAAATTAACCAATTGCACTTCGCTGATCCCACGTTGTCAATTTCACAGCTTAAGGAATTAGGAATGCAGACGGATTCGTCAATGTTTTGGGTGCAAGCATAAGCTAGCAACCTGTACATAAAAACAGTGCCGTAGGAACAAATTTGATTTTAATGAGGATGAAGTCAGCATATAGATGTACACATCTGGAAGAATAATTAATTTTTAAAGCCTTTTAGAATGCTGCGAAAGTCATCTGTGCACTGTTATTTATGTTTTGTTAACAATTGATAAGTCCCCTTTCCATTGAAAAATATTTTCTATCTACAAAAATATTGTTTGTTTTCTTTTTTTTTGAGACGCAGCGGTCATAAGCACTGAAACTCTATGTTTGACTAATACAGTTCTTGTAGCCTTTGAGATGGCTGCCTGGTATTTCCATTGCGTGCATTGATTAAAAGTTTTTCGATTTCCAACAGCAGCTTCGAACTTTCTTTGTCAAATGTGCGCTTCTCTTTCGCGGTCTAGCTCAGTGGCGGATTTAGGGGCATTCACATGAAGCACGCGAATAACGTAGATTTCACCAAATTTACACCGACTATTTTATTGTGCCTTGCGTGATTCGGTCATTGCTTCATGCAATTTCCATCCAGATTTCACGGGAATGGATCCCGTTTTATTCCAGATTCCAGAACCCTTTTCCAGTTTTTATGACGGCTAAATGAGCCTTCTGTTTTGATTTGCACAACAGCGGGTACCACCAATAAGGCCATGAGCTGTGCACCACTTGGAGCACAATCTGGGCATTTGATTGGTGCAGAGAATCTGTGATCTTTACAATCGCTTATTGGCTGAAAAAATCGAATTTACACATTCCCATTGGTTTAAATTTGTGCATGTAGTTCACGACAGCTTGTGCTACATGTGAAATATGATTGGTCCATTGGTTGAAGCAGCGAAGCACTTGCGATCAGCCACGAAATTCTGCTCTCGTGACGTGTGATACGGCAAGCGCCTATTTTGCAAATCTTCTGTATTGAAATCTGGAATTAATAGGATTCAGAATGTATTCCTATGAATCTGTTCAGTCTTTGCTGAAGTCTAACGACTTATCAATGATTAAACGCGCGTATAGCGATTTATTTGAACGAATAGACGTTTCAAAGTCTAAGTCAACCGACGAACTCCTCGCAGCTATGTTCAGTGAGGATCATGGTCTGGCTAGAAATGTTGGGGCTGAATTCTTTGTTCCAGTGGCATCTCGTCAACAAAAGAAATGTTTTGCGATTAGGTAAGTTGTGCTTCAATTTTCAATGACTGTCTTAGGTCACTTGGTAAAATATCTTGCTTTCTAAATTTCATCAGCACGTTGCGAAGCATGACAGTATGCCGCTGGTGGAATTAGCATAAATGTGCGTTACACAATCGCATTGGAATTTCCCATTAAAAATCAAAAGGGTGGCAATATGATGGGCATTAAGAACCAAAATTAAACTCTGTTAATATTATATCAGTATCATGACAAGATTTATGTTGACACTCTGTTTTCCCTTTTGTTGAATTGTATATTTGTTGTACTTTTAATAGATCTGAAGCATCGGGCAACTGTTTGTACAGTTCTGCATCTTTGGTAATGGCAGGTGACGACAGCATGATCCAACTTTTAAGGATTTTAACCTCTCTCGAGCTTTTCTTGAATGCTGGTTATTATTGTGAACATCCTTGTTTTGTCTCTGCAGCTTCTGAGCACTGTGAGTACTCTCTTGCTAATATTTTGCCTTTGTCAGTGTCATTTAAAGCTTTTGATTCTGGCTTTACTAAGGAATCTTTAGTAAAATATGAAGCTATTTTGAATTGTGCTGATAAACAGTGGTCATCATTTTTGTGTATTCTTGGTCTGTCTTCTATTTTATGCAGATGCATAATTACTTATTATCCTGACTTTGGAGAAGAGAGGTATAAATCTTTATTCAATAGATGTGTTCAGCCACGCCAATTAAACAAGTCAAATGATCCACTTCATATTTTATTTTGTCATGAAGGTCTTGTAAAAGCTGGAGAGATTTTTCAGCCGAATCACTTTGTTCCTATTCTGTTTTGTTCTCATCAGCCAATTAAGAGAAAGTCAGCTGCAACTAATGAACCATCCTCTACTTCAAAGAAACCTAAGCAACTGGCTATTATGCCAAAAAGCAACAATTAACCTAAACCAAATATATTGAATTTTTTCCATCCAACTGGAAAACCCCTTGTAACTTTAGATACTGCTGTTAAAGCCCCTAATAAAATTTTTTCATCTTCTCAGCAACTAACCACTCTTTCTTTATCTTCTAATAATGCTGAGCCTAAATTGCAACAAGCAACTGATGCAGTCAAGCTACCCATGACCTCAAGTACAACATTGCCATTGTTAAAGACTGCAACTGCTGAAGAGGTAAAACTGGTAAATTCAACAATGACTTTTGATGTTGCCTTCTTTCAGGAAAAGGCCAAAGGTATGACCAATTCAGAAATATGTAATTTAGTCAAGAATGTGTTTAAACCAGATGAAAATTTTACTTTCCCTAAAACTGCAGATTCTCAAGGCAGATTTAGGAGTTTTCGTTACGAATGGCTAAAAATGTATCCATGGCTTTGTTACTCTCCAGCTAAAGATGCTGGTTACTGTTTGTCTTGTGTTTTGTTTGGAGATCGTTTCCCTGGTAAGGCAAGAAGAATTCAAACTTTATATTCTCAACCTTTAAATTTTTGGGTCACTGCAGCAAATGTTTTGAAGCGGCATGCTGGGCATGGTAGTGGGGGAGAAATGGGCTTGCATGCTTGTACTTATCCTATTTTGAGTTCATTGATTTCTCAAATGTCAAGCAAAACCTTACCAATCGAGACAATTATTGACACCAACCTTAAAAAAGAAATCCAGGAAAACAGGAAGAAATTATCATCAATTGTTGATACTGTGATTTTTTGTGGGCGTCTTGGTATTCCTTTACGTGGTCATCGAGATGATGCCAAATACCATTCTGAAATTGGTTGTTATTCCTCTGGTGGTGTTGGTAATTTTGTGGAATCTTTAAATTTTAGAGTCAGAGCAGGTGATAAGTTTCTAGAAGATCATTTACAGACATGTGGAAAGAACAGTATATATATTTCTAAAACAAGTCAAAATAAAATCATCAACTGTTGTGGGCAAGTGATCACTGAACAAATCACAGAAGATGTCAAGAAAGCTAAGTTTTTTTCTATTCTTGCTGATGAAGCTGCTGACTCCTCTCATAAAGAGCAACTTGCCTTTATTTTGCGTTTTGTTGATGCAGATATGAATATCCGTGAAGAGTTTATTTCATTTCTTCATTGCAAGTGGGGCTTAAGTGGTAGTGACCTTGCTAAACTTATTCTAGATGCCTTGGGTGAACTAACTTTGTCTATTGAAAATTGCAGAGGGCAAGGGTATGATGGTGCTGGTGCTGTAGCTGGACACATCAATGGTTTGGCAGCCCAACTATTACGACTTAATAGAAAAGCGCTCTACACTCATTGCTATAGCCATCGTCTCAATTTATCTGTCTGTGATTCCTTAGCTATTGTGGAGGTTAAAAACATGCTAAAACATGTTAATGAGGTTTCCCATTTCATTCGTGTTTTTCAGACGCGTAGTATCCCATTTGAAAAAAATATTAAAGCGCATCTACCTGATTCAGAAACTCGAAAAAGCAAATTAATTGATGTTTGTAGGACTAGGTGGGTTGAACGCATTGAAGGTTTAGACACTTTTCAGGAACTTTTTATTCCCCTTTTTTATACTCTTGATGAGATGGCTGTCAACTTAGATGGTGAATTTAGCCCTGCTGTTTCTAGTGATGCAGCATCACATTTGACGCGTATTTGTAAGTTTGATTTTATTGTAGCATTAGTCATAACCAGACATGTCCTTGATGCAACTTTGGCCGTAACACAGTTACTGCAGGGAAAGAGCATTGATATCATGGATGGACTTCATTTGATTGAGAGTTTGAAGAAGGAAATGGCTATAATGCGTAATTCCGTCGATCATTTTCACGATGCTTGGTATGAAGAAGCTTTGCAACTTGCTGCCAAAGTAAGAGTGGAGGAGACCAAGCCAAGAACAGTTGGTATACAAACAGCGAGGGCAAATATACCGTTCACTACTGTTTCTAATTACTTTAAACGTATTATCACTGTTCCTTTGATTGACCACCTTAATTTATCTTTGAAGACACGTTTTGATACTGATAGCATTAATGTTTACAAAGGCTTATGTATCGTTCCTGCCAAAATGATTTCTTTTATAAGCCAAGGCGTTGACTGGAAAGCACAGTTTATAACAGTAGCTTGTTTTTACCATGACGATTTGCCAAACCCTTTAGCTTTGGATGCAGAACTGTCTTTATGGAGTACTTATTGGACAACTTTTAAAGGACCTCGTCCTTCCAATATTTCTACCACGTTAAAATCCGTGCGTTTTGATGGTTTTGTAAATATTAAAACAATTTTGCGTATTTTAGGAACGTTACCTATTACATCATGTGAGTGCGAACGATCAATTTCTTCTCTTAGAATGCTGAAGGATTATAAAATAAGTACCATGGTTGAAGATCGTTTAAATGGCCTTGCTCTACTGAAAATCCATCAAGAAATCGTGCCTGACACCAACAAAGTTATTGACAAATTTGCAATTGGTAACACACGTCTAAAATTTATGTAAGAGAGAAATATTGTCAATTTTACCTTAACCCTTCACTGGCAGCGTTGCCATACGCCAACTAATTATATTTGCTCTGTCTAACGCCAGACAATTTTACTTGTCAAAGGAAGACCTCCTGAAATGTGCTAAGCAAAGTTGATATAAGCCAAATTACGCTATATATAGAGTTATTGATCAAGGTCCACTGTTCTTTTTAGTATCGTTGAATCCACTTAGACAAAAAATTATTTTATATAATACGGATTTTAAAACAAGTACAGCTTATGGGTTTTTGCTAGATTTATTATTAAAAGATGCAATTTCTTTTACTAGTACGTATTTCCCTACATGAAATAGCGTGTTTGTAATATTCAGTCATCTTTGCCGGCGGTAACGTTTGCGCTCTAAAACATTCTTATTGCTCATCGTGTACATGACCATGAAACTAGTTAGCTAGTTATTTTCATTTTTATGTAGTTAACTAGTTATTTTTCAGGAAACTAGTTAGCATTTAGGTCTTAGGTTTCGGGCCCCTGGGATGGGGGGTAAAGGGTTAGAACCGACTGGGATGAAGTGCAATGTTGAGCTATTGCACGTCCACGAAAAGTCCCAAAGAGTCTCCCATTTCTAACCAAACTCCTATGGCTCTTGCATAGGTGTGAAGGCGAGTTGCTGGCGCCTGAAAACCAGTTTGCTCATAACAGGCTAATTTCATTGGCCGTCCATGTCCGGTCTTAAGCCATGCATTGCGCAAATGTTATGGTTACGTCCTAGGCATGCTGACGAGCCCTGACATCGGGCGAAACGGTCTGCTAATACGTCACAAAAACATGCAACGTGTTAGTCCTTCTCGAAAACCACTGCAGCAATGTACTTTACTGGAAAAATTGCTCGGAAAGTTTGTGAATAATGTTTGAAAAATCCTAGATCCGCCACTGGTCTAGCTACACTGACTACCCGTCCGTTAATGAAATCTTGAAAATCTCGCAGACGTAGGTCGAGTGTCAGTCCATAAACATAATTTAACTTTGCATGAGCTGCTTTCGAACCAATTAAGAAGCTACTTTCGTAGCGCTTGGCCCATTTGACGGGTTCTGGCCTACATTTATATGCATGAGGGGGCTGAAACCTCAGTAGCCACCACTTCCTATGCCTATGCATGAAAAAGTGCAACTATAAAAGCATCAGTTTAATGTGACTTTCTCAATTAAGTTTAATATTGACTTCTTTAACTGTTACAACCGTTGGTACTTGCTATTAACGGCACCTAGGAGGGCTTAATTGAGCAAGGGCACTTACTGCTTATTTAATGTATATGTTCCTGAATGGAGCGCCAATTCCAAAGGAGCACTAATTCGAAGGAATTAGGTCGTTAAGTTATTCTTCTCACACTTTGCGCGTTCCTGACTTCTAAATTTTTGATTCCAAATGTAAAAAAACCACTTTCACCAAATTTTAATTAAAAAAATTATGAATTCCAAAATTTCCTTCCATTTTCCTTTAATATGATCAAATTTCCTTCCAATTTCCTTCCAAATAGTACTTCCTTTTTCTTTTCCTTCCGAATGCCAAAATGTATTTTTGGAAGGGACTTTCCTTCCAAGTGGAAGCGCTGGAATTAAACAAAGACAGTTGCGTTGCCGCCATATTTACGTTTAAACATTTTACTCACCAGCGCCTACTGACACATGCCTTAGCGGTCAAAGACGTTTTTTACTTCATCTTGCAAGAGCATACTTTTACGAAATGTTTACCATTTATGTGGGAATTAACTAATACGTGGTCTTTAGGAAAACAGAATAATTATATTTAGTCTTTGTCGTGACTATATTCTATACTTTGCCTTTTGTGAGCTAGATTTGTCAGCAATATTTCACCCTGGCACAAGCAGGTTTGACCCGGGCACAGGCCCAGGTTGGGCCGGGTGTAGCTACACCACTGAGTGGAAACTATTTGTTTAAGAGTTTTAGTTAAACGTGATTGTAGGTCGGTTTGCCTCACATGTTCAACAAGCCTTTTCGCAGCTTCGATGTTGATTTTAACCTCTGAGACTTCGTCGGACGTAACATACCCTTTTGCTATTAGCGAACTGATATGGGCAATGCAACCAATTTGATCATCATTTGGGAGGTCTGCCAGGTTGCTTTTGGCTAAGCCGAGCTTTGAGGAGAACACTCCCAATCGTATACACAAGGGATTTATTACTTTTTTCAATCTGTAAATAGATCGCAAAATTTAAAGAAATTAATAGGAAATAAACATCAATTATCTCAAGGTTACATCTGGTGGATAAAGCAACTTACTTCTTGGCGAGTCTTTCTCCTATGTTTACAATCTATTCTTCACATAAACCTCCTTATACACTGTCTTGTCTTAACGCCCTTTTTAAACTGCGCAAACTAACTGAACTTAGCACATATCATGTTACAGTTAATGTTAAATGTTAATTCTTACGGTTCCGCCCAACGGGAACAGTTAAGAAACACAAACATAGTGGCCATAACATCAACTGAATACGCTCTCTATTCCTACGTTTTTATGTCACGTGATCACAATGTGGACTATATCGGCCAAAAAGGTATGCATAGATTTTAAGAATGTTTAAAAAGCTCCGAGACATCAACTTTTTGTGCGAGAAATGCCCTTAAAATACGCTAAAATTGTAACATATTGATTAGAATTTGATTGGTGGACAATCCAAGCCATACTTTTTTATTAAACAGAAACTCTGCTTCAAATGACTTTAAAAATACAGCATATTGTTAATAATTGCAAAAGTTACAGTTTTAAAAAACACAAAAAGTCGAGGCAAATGCCGAAACGTAAGAAACGGGATGTCGACGTTTTGAGCCTAGGCTCTTCGACGGAGTGAAACATCTCGGTCCGTCGAAAGGCCTGGGCTCGAAACGTCGATATCTCCTCTCTTAATTTTCGGCATTTGGCTGTCCCTTATACAGCTTTTAGGACTTGCAATGACATGAGTTTTACGTCCACATATTACGTCACTAAACAAGAAAACTTTAACTGCATATTCCACACATAACAATATCAAGGTAATTCCTTAAATCTTTAAGCTCTACTGTAAATAAATTAGCTGCTCAAATGAAGCAGCGTAGCCAGAGGGTAGGTGCGGTGGGTGACTTGCCTATTTGAGAAAATGACTCAGGAAAAATAGGAAAGGAAGGAAGGAAGGGAGGGAAGAAAGGGAAAGAAGGAAGGAAGTAAGGAAGGAAGGAAGGAAGGAAGGAAGGGAAGGAAAGAAGGAAGGAAGGGAGGGAGGGAGGGATGGATCAAGAGAGAATGAACAATGGAATTCAAAAAGGAGTGGATTTACAAATTTAGGAAGCTGGTAAAAGGCATTAGGAAGAATGTGAGAAACTTAGGAAAGGAAGGAAGAGATTTATGAAGGAAGGACCGTTTATTAGGAAGATATTTGGGAAGGAAAAAATGAAAATAATTTAGCAAGAAAATGATTTAGGAACTGATTAAGGGAGTTTTGGAGGAAGGGTTTATGAGGTCACTTGAAAGTATAGGACTGACGAAGAATAAGAATTAGCAGGGGAAACAAGTAGGACGGAGACTGTTAACGAAATTTAACAAGGAAGGGATTTCAGAAACACGAAAGAAATTTCAGAAACAAGGAAGAAATTTAGAAATCTGAGCGATTCAGGAAAAATCTAGGAAGCTAGGTGGGAGATTTTTAGAAGTTCGCCCACCCACGTGTTTAAGGCTGGCTACGCCAATGCTCAAATGAACTGTCCTAAACAACGGTAGCATACCAACGAAATAGGTCAGAACATCCTTAACAACATTTAAATTAAGTGAAACGTAAACCTAATCAGTGTCAAAATGGTCCACCGATCTTGTGGCGATATCTTCCAACACCAACAACGCTGTTTCCTCCAATTCTTTCAGACAACGCTGAAGAGAATCATACGTCATTCTAAACGACATCCCGCTGGCTATGGCTTGACCTATTAATGGAATAAATCGAAGAAATTTCCCAATCGCTGTTTTTGAGGCGTACGCAGCCATGAACCCAGCGACTTGCACAGCGGTCGTGAAACAAAATTTGCGAACTTTTTCCTGGTTGTCGGCATTCAGCCGGGCGAAATCGCATGAACCTTCTTCAGGAAGACCAAGTTGTGATCTATAAAAGTCGATTTCACCCGTGATCAACTGAAGATCGACGAAAACGGATAAACCGGGTAACGGAACAAGCGCAGCAACTGCAGATGCCGAAGCAACCATGAATATCCTCCCTTTGAGAACCTGAGCTTTTCTTTGCACAATCTCACGTGACAGACTCGTCAGATTGCCGAGGGACAAGGTTAAACTCTCTCGCTGACGTGTCGGTAAAACATCTAAAATGGCTTCTTTTAGCCGAACGAAGTCCCACTTGTTCGGATAGTGGTTGCTGATCAGGAAAATCTCTTTCAAATCGCTTGCCACGTTATCCAAGTTCTTGGCACAGTCTTGGCGGATTTTATTTAGCATGGCCTCTTCGTTGAAGGATCGTTTTCGCCTTTCCGCTCGAACATTTTCGTCAATTTTAGTGCGAATTAAGAAAAACTTCTTCTTGACCCGTTTGATTTGCTTGGCCAATTTCAGGTCATTCTCGGTGAATCGGCTGGCTGTAAAGATGAGAAATGTGTCGTACTTCTCTAACTGTACCTTCTTGCAATAGGTGTTTAGATCGGGTAAATTCGGTGTCCCTATTCCTGGTAAATCCCAAAAACATATCTTCGAGTTGGTCGGATGAGCAAAGCGACACGGCTCAGTTGTAGTCTCGGTGACACCAACTTTGGCTGCCATTTCATCATCGTCTGGAAGTCTGAAAGGAAGTTGAAAAGTTTAAGCATCTGCAGAAAGGAAGATTTCTCAGTCGTGAATTTAAAGATCTGAAATATGTGTTTTGCTTTTGTGGAATTGAAAATATTTAATTGATATTTCAAGTCAGCATCGTGATTGTGGGCACCACTTAAATCCATATGGTCAACTAAATAAGAGACCAATTACATGAAGATTTTCAACACGGGCTGAAAAGAGGATTGACACACGACGGAAGATGGAAATTGCCAAAACAGCAAAGGATACCGAGAAATTCCTGCCTGGGTTCACTTCCAATTCAGTTTCAACCCGATTTGAAATATCTCATGTAATCGGGGCTTTTTTTCGTATCGGTTTACCGAGCTTGATTTCAACCCAGGCTGAAATTTTCCAATGTAATCAGCTCCTAAATTATTGAAATTGTGAGCTTACAATCAAGTAGGTCAGAATATTATCAAGTGTGGTCTAGCGTCATCCGTGCAATAACAAATGAACAGACAACAACAAAACGGAATCTGCTAGCCTGGCTATAAAACAACGAATCCGTCTCGGTGAATAAACCATCCGAATATACAAATTTAAAAACGTACAAGTATCTATACTCTGGTGAAAGGTAATGCTGAACTACATCTCTTAAAAGAACTGTTAGGCAAATATCATGAATAGACGTAAAAATTAAGATAAAACCTTGTATAATGAACCAAGCAGTGAGTGTATTCGCTGACAAACTAGTAAACAGTACGGGTTAAAAAAAAATTAAACTGGATATTTAATTGTAATAGTATTAGTCCAGTCAATCTACGAATTTTGGTGGGTCCTGATCAAACAAATTGCAACTTAATTTTTCTCACTGCCATGAGTTTGAGGATGGTCTAGTTAGTAACATACTAAAAATCCCCCAAAATCCGTTGAGGGGAACTTGCCTAAATTTAGCATTTTAAGTTTTGAGCTCATACCACAGGACACCCAACACAAGAAAAATCAAACTTTTGCCATAAAATATTTTTATTGTGTGTTTCTTGGTCTAAGAAGCTTGGATAATATAAAATGAACAATCCTTTATTTTTCCAGTGTAAAACAATGAATATTTCCCCTTTTAAAATTAAATAACCACTCCAACAATTTAACCACAGGGTACCCAAGTAAATTTAAGTTCATGTTCCTTGTTATTTTCAACGGCTCACTTGAGAATCTTTTTTGATTTTGAGACGTTTTGTGCATAAAAGCTTAAAAAGACTTTTTGTTGACATTAAAACTGCTGGCCCAATTAATGCTGGCACATATGAGCACACGTGAGGTGAAAAGCTACATCTCTGCAAGTATTCACACTGTTAGGCAAGCTAACAAGCCAGCATTGGCCGATGCCATATGGGCAATTACCAAGACCAACCAAACAGCTGGACCAACAAATAACGTTCACTTTGTCCTCGATGGGGGTGCTCTCCTTCACCGTGTACCTTGACCACGTGACATTACATATGATGCCATTTGCTCTTTGTACGTTCAGTATGTAGCCAGCAGGTATGGAAAGGCCACAGTAGTGTTTGACGGATATCAGAATGGCCCATCTACCAAGGACGGTACTCACCAGCGACGAACGGGTGCATACGGACCAACTGTAAATTTTGATTGTGCCATGGTTGCAAAATTGAAAAAGGATGATTTCCTTGCAAATAAGGCAAACAATCAGAGGTTTATCAACTTGCTCGGAGCCAAGCTGGAACGTTCTGGATGTACAGTCATCCATGCCGAGGGAGATGCAGATCTACTGATAGTCCAGACCGCTGTACAGTCTGCAAAATCTATCAACACTGTGCTAGTTGGTGATGATACTGACCTCCTTGTCCTGCTATGTCAACATGTAGAAATGAATGCAAACGAGCTTTTCTTCAGGCCTGAGCCAAAGCAAAGGACGCAAAGAAGGAAGATATGGAATATCAAGGAAACGAAGTCCTCGCTGGGTCCAGATGTTTATAGAAATATTTTGTTTGTGCACGCCTTTCTTGGCTGCGACACGATCTCTAGGCTCCACGGAATTGGTAAAGGAGTAGCTCTGACGAAGATAAGAACAGATGTGCTGTTCCGCCAGCAAGCTGATGTTTTCAACCGTGATGGTGCCACAAAGAATGAGATCATTTTGTTGGAGAAAAGTCCCTCCTGTGCGTTTACAATGGCAGATCAGAGGAAGGCCTTGATTCCCTGCGTTACATCAGGTTTTGCCAAAAAGTGGCCACAGGAACATCATTTATGCAGCCCGAGAGCCTTCCACCTACGTCTGCAGCTGTTGCCTTTCACAGCCAGAGGGTTTACTTCCAGGTACAGCAATGGAAAGGTGTATCGCTGAATGCAGTAGAGTGGGGATGGAAGTTGACAGATGGAAAACTGCCGCCTATACCAACGGATTTGCCGCCAGCACATGATTCTCTGTTGGAATTTGTCAGATGCAGCTGTAGCACAGGGTGCAACACACGGAGATGTACGTGCAGGAAGAATGGACTGGACTGTTCAACTGCCTGTGGCGTATGCAAAGGCCAAAGTTGTTCAAATTCGCTTTGGTAATTGTTTTAAAAAGTGCCTTTTTCATTAACTGGGTTCCCTGTGTACAAATTGATGGAGTAGTTATTTTGTTTGAAAAAGGAGAATATTCCTTTTTTTCACTGAAAAATACAGGAGTGAGTATTTTTTACATTATCCAAGCTTCTTAGACCAAGAAACACACAATAAAAATATTTTATGGCAAAAAGTTTGATTTTTCTTGTGTTGGGTGTCCTGTGGTATGAGCTCAAAACTTAAAATGCTAAATTTAGGCAAGTTTCCCTCAACAGATTTTGGGGGATTTTTAGTATATTACTAACTAGACCATCCTCAAACTCATGGCAGTGAGAAAAATTTTGTTGCAATTTGTTTGATCACAAACCATAGATTGATTGGACTATATCGTCGCTATGGGAAACCAAGTTCTTATGCATAGCTAGCATGTTCATTAATCGTCTAAATATTTGGGGTTTACTGATTCGAGATTGCAGGCTCAAACACATTGTACGCGCGACGAAACAGTGCAACCGCACACCGTAACGCGCGGAAATTAACACATTATAGTATTGTATGATTCACACTGAATGCGTCCCCTTTGCACAATTGGCATAACGCCTACAGTACGAAGACGCATTAAACATGGAGCTAATTTCAAGTGTTACGCCGTACGGCTACTGCGTCGCGTTACGTGTCCATTGTGTACAAGAGTTAAGAGTTCTGTCGTTCTGCATTTCAAACATAGAATTGAAACTTGGAAAAATGAAAATGAAGGTGCTTGCACGACCAGTTGAGTTAAACAAAACGACCACAGTCAATACAGGATGACTAGTTGTTTAGTCAACACATATAAACGGTGGAAACGATTCATACAACGAAGGAGTGATAGAAGTTTCGGTTTCCGATTGCGGTTGGAACTCAGGATCTTCCGGTTTCGTTCTTGAAAGTGAAAGAATGAATGCACGAGGGTGGTGTTTGCATGGAAGCGAACCAGCCCTCCTAGTAGGACTGGCCCTTTTTGCTGGATCTCTCCTTCCGGTGAATTCCCTTGTAAAACTTGTTTTCGTTTACATGAGAGGGCCAGCCCTCCTAAGCGATATCTCGCTATTGACTACTCAAGATCTCGCCCAGGAAGGCTAGAAATTTCCATGTACACACTCCGAAGGGCTGACCCTCCTATAACGTACGAATGCTAGATCCAGCCCTACTAGAAGGACCCGAAAATTCCTATGTAAAAGCGAGGTAAAATTGAGCTCTCCTACAAGGGCTAGCTCGACCAAAAGGGCTTGCTTGCCTCCAAATAAACGCCTTCTTGATAAACCAATTGAAAAGGAAAATAAAATTTAATTGAAGATTTTCAGAGAAACTGGTCTCCAACGATTGCGACTTTGCAATTTTGACATTAGTCTATCAGAATTTGGTTGTTCCGTATTCTAGGTATCATATCAAACTATTCTGGCATGGAAATTTGACATAAATACTCGACCTGCCATGTATCGCTCGCTATTCGATCAAAAATTTACTCACTCTCGTATGGCGTTAATAAAGCTGGACTTCCCAGTTCCTGAATCGCCAGTGATTCCAATATTAATCTCGACGTCTTTCCACCGCTTCAACTTTTGTTTTAAGAACGTTTCAATTCCTGAAAGTCCGTTTTTGTCAATGAACCCCTTAACGTCTTGCGCGTTGATCAGCTCCCAGTTTGTTGCGTCCATCACAAACGTACTGAAATATGCGGAGTCGCCAAATTCAAATAGAACGCCCTGATTCACGCAATGCGAGTGAAGTTCACCACGCTTAACTAACATGCGCAATTCACCACTTCAGGGCTAAAAAGCACATGTAGTTTCACGTGATCAAAACTGTAAACAAACGCATGAAATGCAAACATTGGGAAGTGCAAGTCAAGCGGAATTACAGTTAATAGAATCCTTATTTTACTTAATTATTTAAAGTGTTACAGCTGAGTAAACAATAGTAGTCTGTAAAGTGCGGGGACCAGCAACTTTTCCAGCAAGTTTACTTTTCCAGCTTACGTCACTTTCGGTTTCACTTCCGGTCACTTCCGGCCTCTTCCAGGAATTTGTTAACGTTACCGGGAATTTCAACACATTTTAAAAATGGGCCAAAATTTTCTAAGTGTCGAAGGGAAATCCCTCAACACAGCAGGCTGCTAAATCCACTTGATGTAAATTAGAAATCTCTTCGGAAGAATTAAACGTGAATGATTCATGTCCTGCCATATGACTTTCAATCATATATATCTGGTCCTGAATACGTTGACAAGTATCGCTTGCGCCGGCTCCTTCGGTTTTCGTACCTTTGAGTCAGTTCTTCTAAACCAGGCATCTTGGTTTGTTTTGCCACAAATGAAACCAACTGGTTGTTATTTTGGGGGTTTTTGCCACAAATGAAACCAACTGGTTTGATTTTTGGTTTGTTTTGCCAAAAATGGAATTTATGGATCGGTTTTTCATTGGTTGAGAATAGTCATACGATTATCACATGATAAAATTATGACCTTATTTGGAAAAATGTGTGTAAACATGTTTTGGTAACAAGGGCAGATAATCTTTTAAGCCAATCAAGGCGTTCGTTTACTTCCGTGCGACAAGCCAATCAGGTTGCATTATTCACTTAATGGCTGCCGAAAATCACTGGGATGTGCATCTAATCATTTAAAGCCTTACGTGAACGCAGATTTTCCATTTTTATGTTCCAAACCTGTATTTCCCAGTAAAATACAATTTTTTCTTGGATTTCCTCGGACGGATTCGCGATTTATCACCTATTACCCACGCAATCGACGTTCGAATTGCGGCTCACGCAATGCTCGCAACTGAGAGGGCACGTAGAGTCAGTCAACCTTCAATCGCCCTTGTTGTCGGATTGCCGTGGTATCAGAAACCTTCCGAACGTTTCGTTTGCTGATTGTTTTCTCGCTATTACAAGGTTTAATAAACGTCTGGCAGTTATCAACCTTTGAGCATTCCTTGTCCTCATGGTTTTTTACTTGACATATCATATCTTCTTCAGAATCTTCTAACATTTTCTGGCTTGGTGAATTCAAGGTAACTGTTGACTCATTACTAACTTGACTGCTAGTTTGACCAACCATGTCTGGTTCATTGATATCTGCTGAACTTATGGTACTTGTGCTATTAGGATCATGGAAAACATCCTCTGAACTACGCAGCAAAAACTTCAAGCTAAATGAGAGGAAAGGTATCATGCTAAGCAATGCAAATTTCAAGAACCTGCAGTATAGCTCGAAGGATTGCCACCAGTTATCTGATTAGAAACAGAGGGGTTACTGTCTAGAATTAATATGCCTTACATTTTTATTGCAAGTCAAAGGTTGTTGTCAAATATCAGCAAATCATGCTATATGAAACTTTAGCCATTGATTGGGGATTTTGGGACATAATATTAAAATTTCATATTTCTATACTTTTTTTTGTTGCATTGATTCATACCTGTTTCTCTACCTTGCGTTTGATCGCTTCGCAGTTTCTTGGAAGATAATTTCTGAAAACTCGAATTTTTAGGCATTGCTGAAGACAAGCTCTACAAACATGGTTTGCACTTGGTGATTTTGCACCAAATTCCTGCTTCATGAGACTGACCGCCGCTAAGGCTGTCGAAACGTCAGTCACTTCAACCAACAGTCTTTCTCAAGACTACACTAACCTGGACGATCAACTTCCTCAAACATGTTACTGCAAAATGCGTTAGCTATTTCTGATAAACCATGTGCTTTGAGGTTGACGTTTCGCTGATCATCTTGACCTTTTGACCAACCATCATGAAGTGGATTATTGCAGATTTTCTTATATTTAGGCATCTTTAACTCGAAAATAACGAAAAGGTCAAACGAAAAACAAGAATACAATTAGTGATGTTATTTTCCCGCCGTTTGTGGCCGAAAACCAACGAGCTTGGCGAAAAACAATGCCAGAGGCCAACCAAATCATTCAAGATAATCCATAAAATGTTGCTTTTTAAAAGTTTACTTTGTAATATTTTAATTTAACATAATCAAGTTTCATAGGCTTCATTCTCTTCTATACTTCAAGGCAAAATGCGTGCGTCTGGTAAAGAAGATAACTTACAAGCAGGAGAATTGATTTGTCTTGTTATAAACAAATTGAAGAAGAAAATATATGGTTATTGGTAAATTAATCAAGGTTTATTAGGTGTATATATGACACGAGATAAAAATGTTCAAAGGTTGATAACT
Source organism: Heliopora coerulea (assembly GCA_030142905.1). Classification (NCBI taxonomy): domain Eukaryota; kingdom Metazoa; phylum Cnidaria; class Anthozoa; order Scleralcyonacea; family Helioporidae; genus Heliopora; species Heliopora coerulea. The sequence goes on from JASJOG010000014.1 coordinate 2,912,797, forward strand.
GCCAGACGTTTATTAAACCTTGTAATAGCGAGAAAACAATCAGCAAACGAAACGTTCGGAAGGTTTCTGATACCACGGCAATCCGACAACAAGGGCGATTGAAGGTTGACTGACTCTACGTGCCCTCTCAGTTGCGAGCATTGCGTGAGCCGCAATTCGAACGCCGATTGCGTGGGTAATAGGCGATAAATCGCGAATCCGTCCGAGGAAATCCAAGAAAAAATTGTATTTTACTGGGAAATACAGGTTTGGAACATAAAAATGGAAAATCTACGTTCACGTAAGGCTTTGAATGATTAGATGCACATCCCAGTGATTTTCGGCAGCCATTAAGTGAATAATGCAACCTGATTGGCTTGTCGCACGGAAGTAAACAAACGCCCTGATTGGCTTAACTGTTGGCTGCAACTGTTTTTAATATATATGATTCAGACACTCCAGTTTTGACATCCTGACCGTGAAATGTGGGGGAAATCCTTCATCATTATATTTGGAAATTTACATATTTTGAAAATAAAATAAATTCAATAAAAATATAAATAAATGGGTAACAAACAATCAACTTTAAAACCTGAAAAAATTATTGAAAAAAATCATAAAATATTTAAGAAAAAAGCATTCAAGTTTGGTTTTTCAGTAGGAGCAGGGCAAGCATACGATATTGAATGTAATATTCAATTTGGAACCGCTTCAGCAAAACAATATATTTTTGATAATATGGATGAAAATTTAAAATTAGTTGGTAGAAATGTTATAAAAAGTATTCAACAAAAAGCAAAAGAAAAAGAATCAAATCTTGTTAAAGAGGTCCCTGAAATTTTAAACAAATCTTTGGACACAAACGATAAAAACGATAAAGACGATAAAGAAATGACAGATGAAATTAAAGATGATAAAGAAATTAAAGAAGAAGTAAACGAGTTTGTAAAATCAACTCTTGAGTGATAAATTATTTTATAAATTTTATAATACAATATATATTATAAAATTATTCATGTTTGGCTTGTTGATGCTTCATTATCGTCTTTTTTATCTTTTTCACATGTCGTTGCTGTGCTCTGTTTTTTAATAACATGTTTTCCAACTGTAACTCCACCAGATAATATTCCAAGATATGGTAAATATGGACTTAGTTTTTCAACTACAGATTTTACATCTCTTTTTAATAATTTATCTTTCGCCAGTTCTTTTTCCAATTCTTCACTACTTTCAATTGCGTCTAATCCGCCTAATAAATCTGCAAATTTACTAATTAGTAAATCTGTTAAAAATGCATTTGCTTTTTCCGCTTGTTTTACTTCATATTCAGCATGAATTTTTAATATAACTTTGTCACTTGCTTTTTTCAAATTTTGCACCGATTGACTAATTTCACCATCTTCAGACAATGTTATCAATTCTTCACGTTTTTTCATTATTTCTTCTTTTTTATGCGGTTCATGATTCACGCCAGATTCGCTGTTTGCGGTTGTTGAAGATATTAGAGGAACTTCTGCACCTTCAGCTCTGCTGTGTTCACTATTTTCACTCATTTATTTTATAACCAAATGGAAAAATTAAATTAATTTCCAATCTTGAATATTTTTTTGTTTTTAACGTTTCTAAAATTTTATCCAATTCTTTGCGGTCACCTAAATCTAAATATTCTTGAATTATTGTTGTCATATCTTTTTTATTCGGGTTATAAAATGTAACCAATTTTGAAATATTTTCTCTAAATGGTTTAGCAATAGATGTCAACTGCTGCGTTATAACTACAACAGAAAGATTATAATGTCTAGCACTAAATCCTAATTTAACCAACTCGCTTGTTCTATTTTTAACATTTTTTCCACTTGCACAATCATCCAATATAATTAAACTTTTACTTCCTTTTGAAAAGTCAACTATAAATTTTAACCAATCTTCAACATTATCTTGTTCACAAGGAATAGCAATAAAATCTTCATCTTTATCATATTTCCAATTTTCATAAGTTTTATTCCATTCAAATGTCGGACAAATTAAAAAAATATAATCAAAATAATTTTTATATTCATTTTCTATAAAATCTAAAAGATATTTTGTTTTTCCACATGAAGTCATACCAACAATAATCATATTAAATGGTTTTTTATTTTCAGCTCTACCGCCTTCGCTGTTATTCATTTTTTATTATTTATCATCTCCGATGTTTTAAAATTGTATTGACGACAAATCTTTGTTTACAATGTTTAACAATCCATCACTTATCACAAATATATGACACATTACATTTGCAGAAATAGCCGTTTTTTTAATTTCTAGCAATAATCCAGACATTGTATTTACTAATTTTTTACCAGTTCCATAAACAAAGTTATCATCTAATGTTCTCAAATCCACACATAATGCAAATGAATCTTTATAAAATTTTTCAATACTCATAACTGCATCACTATTTTCATATCCTCTGTGAAATATTCTAAATGCCTCTTCAAAAAATCTTCTTTTTGGCATACCTTGAGAATATATACTGTTTGGTACTCCTTCAACAGAAATTTTAACTTCTGTTATATTTGGATAAACAAATTGTTCACTATCTGTGACAGTTTTATTTCTAAATAACAGCACAACTGCTTTCATACTCTTCCGCGGAATATTTATGGTTTCATTATGTAAAGTTGCATCTTTATCCCATTCCACAGTTTTCATCAAAGTTACATAATCATATGATAATGATCTTCCTGAGGTATAATTTGATAAAACATCAATTGCCAAATCTTGATTTTCAATTGTTCCATACTCCAATTCTAAATTTTCCAAAGTATATCCCCCAACACTACTGCCAGACTGTGCTACCATAATTTCGCTAGCTTTTGGAAAAGTTAAAATGTATTGAAAATTAATAATCATTCCATAAGGAGCATATAGTCCATGATCTGAAAGTATTTTTTCTAATTTTAAACACTGTTTTGTTCCATAAATATCATACATTAATTTATCAGATACTCTTTGTGAATTTCCACTTGCTGCTCCAGAGTCATCCTTTGAAATTAATTTTCTAAGATTTTCTCTACCTATGCCGTATTCAACCATATCTGCTCTTTCAAATTCAGGCTTCCAGAGATCTTTGTAAATTTCTAGTAAAGATTCTCCACTATTATCGTAAACAATTTCTCCAGCAAATTTAACAACCAATCTTTTCTTTAACAATTTTGATAAGTTATTTAAAAACCACGATTTAGTATTTGCATTTTTAAAATTAAATAACAATTTTAATGAATCAGGAACAAGACACAAATTAGGATTTAATTTTGGAATATCTATATAAAGTTCTTCTTCTGGATTTACTGAATTCGGATTCAAAGTTACAACATGCCTTGTTCTGTTTCCTTTAATTTCACTCATTTTTGATCTTTTATATCCTGGATATAATTCGCTTACTCTATTCATTTTTTATTATATATAAAAAAATTTTATTTAACTTATCAGCTATGCTGTTTTTCTACTTTAGCAATTTATCAGCTTCGCTGTTCACTCGCTTCACCGTTCGTTCAAGCTCGCTTTGCTCGCTTATATTCTTCATATAAAAAGTATGCAATGGCAATAGCTAATATCCATAGATTTTTAGCAAGAAAGGCAATACCTTTTGCACCCCATGATAATATTTGAGAAATTAAATTTAAAACTGCTGAAATGACTGCACCAAAATTTTTACTTATATTTGCAATTGCTTTTCCTAAATTTCCAACCACTTTTGCGCCTTGTTTTAATGCGTTTCTTGCACTTATAACAATTGTTGTAATTATACCTGCTACAGAAATAGCTACTGATGATAGTCCTAATAAATTTTCTTTTGCCCATTTTTTAAATCTTTCTAATCTACCAAGGTCACTTTCTTCAGCATTTTCATTTAAAATCTGTATTCCTTCTTCACTAATTGGTCTTTCATTATTTTCAAGTCTCATTTTATCTGCTTGAAGTTTTGCAATTTCTGAAAAACTTTTATATACACTTTTTTGGGGTTCAGCTGTCTCTAAATCAGATTTATTTTTCCAATGTTGATGCTCTCTATCAAATCCATCAATTTTCCCACGTATAACTTCTTTTTTTCCATTTTCTGATAAATTGGAGTCAATACCCTCCAAATATACTAGTCCTCTAAATTCTCTTAATTCATTTCTTTCAAATAATGTTCGTCTTGGATCCTGTTCATTATCAATGAATTTGTTTAAGTTATTTTCACCAATTATATTATCAATTTTAGTTTGAATTTCTAAAATAGAATCATCAGTGATAGTCTCAAAAAAATCTCTTGTAGGAGTTTCAATACCTTCACCACGCTTCGCGATGGCTACGCCGATTTGTTCTTCTATTGCTGCTCTTGGAGTTTTTTCATATTCTTGTTTTGCTTTTTTCATATAATCATTAAATCCATCAACATATTTCTTATTTTTTCTGGTAAATATCTCAGGTTTAAAGTCCTGGTCAACATTACCTCGCTTCGCGACGGCTTTGCCGATCTTTTTACCTTTGAACTCAATGTAAACAGCTTTGCTGGAGGTATTCCCTGATGGGTCTCTAACAAATACAGTTTGTCTAACAATATGCTTGAATTTGGACCATTTTTCTTTTCGAGGGTAACATCGAATATTTTTTTGAAAGATTTTTTTCTATCACCAGTAATTAATCTCCTTATAGATCCTGCATCTTTTTTCACATCAGGTATATATTTAACCCTATTAAATTCAGTGCGGAGCTCACTACGTTCGCTTTTTGGATTTTCTGTGTTTATTATATTAATACTTCTATTATGACCCGCAGGGTTGTCTTCAAGATCATCTACTCCAAAACTTGTTTCCCCTTCTTCTTCTTCTTCTTCTTCTTCTTCTTCCATGTTTCTATTTCTCATTTCAGTATCATCAAAACCTTCAGACATTTATTTATTTATTTTATTTAATTTATCATCTTCGATGTTTTGAATATTTTCTTCTGGTATCCAAGAATTGTGTTTATTGTCATAACCTAGCCACTTTACTAATACCATATTTTTACCTTTGACTTTTTTCCTTTTTAATATTTTCTCAACTTTATACACATCATCTTTTTTTATCCACAGCAGATAGTTCCTCTTCGTAAAATTTTCCAATAATTAGTTCTCCATCAAGATCTTCTATCTCATACATGTTTGGATCACCTCTGAATATTTTTACAATTTTAAAAATTTCTTCTGTGAAATTTGATTCATAACCTTTCTTGAAGATATTCTTATATTTAGATATTCTTACTGTATCACCAATTCTGAATTTAGGTAAAGGTAAATCTCCTAATGGATAACCATAGAGTTTAATCCACACTTGGTCTTTATTGGATTTATTCACATCAGCAGGTCTCATTAATATACTGCTGTGTTTAGTATTATTATAGTTATTTACAAGTTTATCTAAGACAGATCGGCTTGCCGTCGCTGTGCTTCGGTCGCCCTTCGGGCTGTCAATCCATTTATAAGTTCCTTTACTGTAGAAATATTTCCACATGGATGTTTTTAGAGTTCTGTTAAATCTTTCAACAATAGCTGCTTTTCTATCTGAGTTTGTGGAAAAGTATTCAACATTATGTTCTTTCAATAGTTCTTTTACACCTACGTTGTAAAATTCTTTCCCTTCATCAAATTGAGCAACTTTTGGATATTTCCCAAACCTTTCTTTAAATTGTTTCAACAACTCGTCCACAGCTTTTGTCATGTTTTTAGTATCTTTTCTGTAAACAGGAATGGCAAATGCATATCGACTTAGAATTTCAACAGCTGTCAGTTTCCAATAATATCCTTTGTTCTGGTTTTTATATTTTCCCATATCAACCAAGTCCACTTGTATTTGATCACCTAAATCTTTGACAAATGTTCTTTGGAATTTCTGCCTTCTAACAATTGGTTTGTATCTTGTAAGAATATCTTGTGTTTTTAACCAGGCTTGCACAATTTTTCTACTAATGTTTAATCCCTTTTCTTTTGCTTTTTGATAAAGTCTTTCCGCAGATTGATAACCTGTTTCTGGGTTGTAATAAATGTCTCTCAATTCTTGTTCAATAACAACTTCTTTGTCGCTAACTTTGTTCATTTGTTTTTATTAAAATAAACAATGAATTCAAATAAACAGACTGCTACGCAGAAGGTTGAAGAAATGGAAAGAAAGTATTATGGAAAAAATTATGATTATGTTATGAAAAATATTAAAGAAGATGTTGCAGAGTTGAAAAAACAATTTTAAAAAAAATATCCATATGCAGACATTTCTAAATTTGATTTTGAGGCTGATTTTGATGAAAATGGAAATTTTCAAGGATTATATATTTATTTCAAAAATAATTCATTATATTCAACAGATATTACATCAGATACATTTAAAAATGATCCAAATATGACAAAATATTTAACACTAAATAAACCTGTTGAAAACTTTCCAAAAATTTGGAAAATTGGAGGAACTGTTCAAGAATTGCCAAAAGGAAAAAGACATGTTGGTTTCACTGGAAAATCTTATTATTGGGATAACTTTCCGACAGAATGTGTTTTAAATTATCCTATTAATCAGTTTAGATTTTATGTAAATGATACAGATTATTTTCAAAGCAGTTTACCTGGATTAAATATTACTACAAATGATAACGCAAAATGGTCTCTAAAAGAACCATATTTTCAAAGCATTGTAGGAACTTGGATAGCATCTTATGCTTGTGGCATTTCAATACAACATTTGTCATTTTCAGACAATGTTCCAAAACAAATTACCTCATTTATTAGATTTTATTTATATTTTACAGTTAGAAGAATTATGAGACAATTTCAAACTGGAGACTTTTCAATTTTGAATGCATTTAATGCAAATTTTTTAAAAGATCATTATCCAAAGTGGACATGGCAAGAAATTTTACATTATAAAAATGAACATTTAGGACAAGGTGTTGTTGGAACAGATCCACACACAACCTATCAACACGGTCCAGGACAAATTAGAGATACTCAAAATGATTATAAAAAATTTATACCTAGAATGTCAAATGGATTAACTATAAAGGGAACAGAATTATTAAATCAAAGCATTGAAGCATATCTTTATGCAATCCTTGGAGCGCAAGCTAGAACTAGGCAAAGTATTTTTGGACAAAGAGCTTCAGCATTAGAAACTCAAAACGTTTTTAGGCAAATTGTTGAAGATTCTGTAATAAATTATGATACATCAACATGGATTAATAATATGAATCAAGCAATTTCATCAACTAATGTAGTTTTAAATACTGCTATAAGTCCAACTTTATGGTTAATTCCAAGCAGTTTAATAATTTTAAAAAATCCTATTGATGGTTATAATAATAAATTAAAAGTTCCTGATAAAAATATGGTTTTTGGAATTAATAAAAATTTAAATTATTACGGGTCAAAGACCCGCGAAACATCCCCTGTGAAAAAACAACACAACATAGAATTGAAAAAATTAGAAAAATTAGATGATAAACAACAAAAACCTTCTGTACATAGTAAAAAACCTGTGAGGGATACAAAAAAGCTTACTACAACTACACCAATGGCCGCAGACCCCATGGGTGATAATTTAATTGTTTTATCTTTATCAATAATTGGTGGAATTTTATTATCAAAATATATATTATAAAATAAATGACAATATCTTTAAAAATCTTCATCCCAAAAGATGAAAACTCAGAAAAAATAATTCCATTAGACGAGCCACTTATATTAACTAATTGTAATAAAATGTTTGTAAAATCAGTAAGTATTTTTTGGAATTTTAATAATTTATATAAAAATATTCATCATTATACTTATGATAATAGAAAAATTGACTTCAAAGATGGATATTATACCTTTAATATTTTAAAAACTGAATTAGAAAATGTCGGCGCAATTGAACTGGAACAAATTGATTTTTCTGGAAAATGCACAATAAAATCGGATAAAACATTAAATTTGAAAACATTTGGACCAATCATAGGATTTTCCAAGAATAAAGTAATACAAGCAAATACTTCAACAGAAAGCGACAATGTAGTAAATATTAATAACTTGGAATATGTAAACATAAGCTGTAATATGATTGATAAAAGTAAAAATTTTGTAAATGGTAAAAGAAGTAATGTACTTATTCAAGTTCCAATTGAATCTGAACAAACATTAAAAGGCAGTGTCTCAAAAATTTATCCACCTGAAGAAACAGGAGGAATAAAATTATCAAATGGAATTTATAATGAATTAAAATTCAAAGTAGAAGGAAATAATTCATCTTCAATTGGAAATATTTTATTCGAAATTATTATAAAATAAATGAGTTTATTTTACGGATATGAAAGTAAACATGAATCTGATGTAACAGGAAAACTTTCTACCACAGGAGGGGATATGACAGGAGATATTAACATGGGATCACACCATATCATAACGTCAGTTGATCCTACGGCAAATGCGCATTTGGCAAGAAAAAAATATGTAGATGACAAAGTTGCAAGCGGTAGAGGAGGAACTTCAGCAGGAAATTTTCTGTCAAAAACAGGAGGTACAATGACAGGAAATATTATCATGGGCGATAATAAAATTTCCGCAACTGCGAATTCTGTGAGTGATAAAGACCTTTGTAAGAAAAAATATGTGGATGATCAAGATTCTAGAAAATTATCAGTAACAGGTTGAACAATGTCTGGAAATATTCTAATGGGAAATAACAGAATTACAACAACTGCAGACCCTAAAGGTGATAAAGACCTTTTCCAGAAAAAATATATCGATGATAACTTTTTATCAATATCAAATTATAGAAAAGAGATGAGTTTTAGTATTATTAAAGATAATTTTTTTTCAAAAGTAAATTCATTGTATAAATTTAAATATCCTTCATCTTATGATTTACTTTTTGAAAGAAATTCTTTAAAAGTTTCAAAAATTTTCAAAAATTAAAAGTTTGATTGAAAGGGCTAAAGAAAAAGCAAATAATTTATTTAACAAGTCTAAAGAAGAAGTACTTAATTTATTTGATAAATATAGAAATAATGTAAACAAAGGAACAGAAAATATAACAAATTGGTATAATCATTTAAAAGAAAATGTCTTAAATATATTTAACAAAATACAGGAAAAATCACAAATGTCTGATCCAAAGTTTGAGCTGGATAGAGAAGCTTTGAATGTTACAAAACGTTATGAACTAGATTTGGAAAAATATGGAATGACTTTATATGATCCTTTGAGTGTGTTGGAAAAAATAAAACCATTGGTGATTAAAAAATTTAAAAAATATCCAAGCACAAAACAACAATTAACCTTTGTTTGCTTAATGAAAAAAACAAATTCTGTAACTGGAGAAGAAACTGTAGATAAAGCACATTTTCATAGCTATTATGAAGAAATTTTTACTGGAAGCAATTTTGATGAAATATATGAAAAAATGGTTAAAAAAATTATTCTAAGTTTTGAAGAATATTTAAAAAATTCAAGTTTATGGAAATTTTATAAAAGTTTAAAAATAATTCTTAATATTAATAACATTCAATGATTACTTGCATCATCTTTTATTTCAACCCCAAAATTTTTAAAAAATAAAAATGCAATTATTAATCCACAAAATGAAATTCAAAAATGTTTATTGTGGTGTGTGGTAATAAATGGACTTTTGAAAACCAATCCAAATTTGAGAAATCCTGGTAGAATTACAAAAATTTTAAAAAAGAAAGCTGAGGGTTTTAATATTAAAGGAATTAATTTCCAATGTGGATTTTCAGATATTGATAAATTTGAAAAAAATAATATTATATATGAATATATAATGAAGAAGAAAGGTTTGGAAATAAAAAGCATGAAATTTTTCCTTTGAGGGTAAGTAAATCAGAACAAATTAACACACTTGTGGACACGCATGTGGATACACATGTGAACACTCATGTGAACACACATGTGAACACACATGTGAACATATTGTTAATAAGCGATGAAAATGGGGATAAACATTATTGTTTAATTAAAAATATGAGCAGATTATTTTCAAGTCAAGTAAATAAACATAAAGGAAAATTACATATTTGTAATTATTGTTTACAAAATTTCAGTAATGAAAAAACTCTTAAAAATCATTTGGAATGTTGTTCAAAATATAAGTGTGGAAAAACTGTTTATCCAAATAAAGGAGAAAAATTAAAGTTTAAAAATTATGAAAAAATGCACAATGTTCCATTTGTAATTTAGGCAGATTTTGAATGAAATTTAAAATATGAGGATAAAAATATTGGTGATAATACAAAACAATTTCAAAAACATGAGCCGTCTGGATATTGCTATTTGATAAAATGTTTTGATGATAATTTATTTAAACCAAAATTAGTAAAATATACAAAAAAATCTGGTGATGATGTGTCTGCAAAATTTGTAGAAAGTTTAGAAAATAATATTAAAAAGATACATGAACAATTTAAATTTCCAAAAAAGATTATATTTAAAGAAAAGGATAAAAAAGATTTTGAAACAGCTAAGAAATGTTATGCATGTAGTAAAGAATTTGAAAACCCTGGTTGGCAGTGAGCTGTTGATCACCCTTCGGGCTCCACTTCTACCAAAGTTGCTGATCATTGTAATTTCACTGGAAAATTTCGAGGCGCTGCTTGTTGTAGTTGTAATTCAAAAATGAAAAAAACCTAAATTTATTCCAGTTATATTTCATAATTTACAAAATTATGATAGTCATTTGTTTATTAAAAATCTTGGAGTTTCAGAAGGTGAAATTAATTGTATCCCCAACACTGAGGAGAAATATATTTCATTTACAAAAGAGATTATTGTTGATAAATTTGAATCTAAAAAAATAATTACAGAAAAACAATTTAAAAGTCGATGTAAAGAAAACATTATTGAATATGAAAAAATTGATGAAAATGGAAGTGAAAAGTATAAAATCAAAGAAATAATTAATGTTAAAAAACAAATTAGATTTATTGACAGTTTTAAATTTATGCAAAGTGGTTTAGGAAACTTTGTTAAAAATTTAGATAAAAATGAGCTAAATATTATGAAAAAATTTTACGGTGAAGCTGAAGAAAGAGAATTATTAACTAGAAAAGGTGTGTTTCCATATGATTGGTTTGATAATATTCAAAAATTAAATGAAGAAAAAATTACCTGATATTGAAGAATTTTATTCAAAATTAAATGATGAAAATATAAACGAAGCAGATTATGAACATGCGCAAAATGTTTGTAAAAAATTTAACATTAAAGATATCCGATCATATCACGACTTATATTTGAAAACTGATGTGATACTTTTGGCGGATGTTTTTGAAAATTTTAGAAAAGTTTGTAAAAAAAATTGTGGGGGAGATCCCGCTTGGTATTATACTTCACCTGGATTGGCATGGGATGCAATGTTGAAAATGACTAAAGTTGAATTGGAATTATTATCTGACCCACAAATGTACCTTATGATTGAAAATGGAATTAGAGGAGGAATTTTAACAATTACAAAGCGATATGCAAAAACTAATAATCCTTATATGAGCTCAAAGTATAATCCTGAAGAATATAATGTATATCTTGCTTATTTAGACGCGAATAATTTATACGGATGGGCTATGAGTAAAAAACTTCCTGTGAGAGATTTTAAATGGATGAACGAAAAAGAATTACAAAATTGGGAAAAATTTCCTTGTATATTAGAAGTTGACTTGGAATACCCTGAAGAGCTGCATGATTTACATAATGAATACCCATTAGTGCCAGAAAGATTAAAAGTTGACACCTGCAGAGCAGGAGGTGTTGAAAAATTAATTCCAAATTTGAATAATAAAGAAAAATATGTTTTACATAGTGAAAACTTGAAATTATATGAAAAATTAGGATTAAAAATTAGTGGAATTTATAAAGGTATTAAATTTTATGAAGAAGATTTTATGAAAAAATATATTGATTTAAACACAAAACTGAGAACAGATGCAAAAAATGAATTTGAAAAAGACTTTTTCAAACTTATGAATAATTCTGTATTAGGGAAAACTATGGAGAATGTTAGAAACAGAGTTGATATACAATTAGTTAAAAGAGAAGAAAAAGCATTAAAATTATTTTCAAAAACCAATTTTGACAAAAGAACAATATTTTTGAAAATTTAATTGCTGTGCATATGCATAAGAAAAAAGTTAAGCTTGAAAAACCTATATATCTAGGAATGAGCATATTGGATCTGAGTAAGACTTTAATGTATGATTTTCATTATAATTATATTAAACCAAAATATGGTGAAAATTCTCGGTTGTTATTTACAGATGCTGACAGTTTAATGTATGAAATTAAAACTGAAGATTTTTATAAAGATATATCCCCAGATGTTGAAAAAATGTTTGACACGAGTAATTACCCAAAAGATCATAAAAGTGGAATTAAAACCGGTTTAAACAAAAAAGTAATTGGAATGATGAAAGATGAATGCGGGGGAAAACAAATAGAAGAATTCATAGGGCTTAGAGCAAAATTATATTCTTATAAAATTAATGAAAAAGGATCAAAAAGATGTAAAGGTGTTAAAAAAAATGTTATTGAAAAAAATATAACATTTCAAAATTATAAAGATTGCTTATTTAGTGAAGAAGAACAAATTAGAAAAATGAATTTAATAAGACACCGAAATCATGAATTGTATACTGAAAGTGTAGAAAAAATTGCATTGTCAGCAAAAGATGATAAAAGAATAATACTTGAAAATAAAATAGATACATTGGCATATGGGCATTATATGTCGGAAATGATTGACACTTATGAGAATATATTTGGATTTAAACCATAAACACTTTAGCGGCGAAGTTGTTTGTTTAAAGTTGTGACACAAATAAGGTAATTCCCCGCCTGTTGATGAGGGATTTCCCCCACATTTCACGGTCAGGATGTCAAAACTGGAGTGTCTGAATCATATATATTAAAAACAGTTGCAGCCACCAAAACATGTTTACACACATTTTTCCAAATAAGGTCATAATTTTATCATGTGATAATCGTATGACTATTCTCAACCAATGAAAAACCGATCCATAAATTCCATTTTTGGCAAAACAAACCAAAAATCAAACCAGTTGGTTTCATTTGTAGCAAAAAAACCCCAAAATAACAACCAGTTGGTTTCATTTGTGGCAAAACAAACCAAGATGCCTGGTTTAGAAGAACTGACTCAAAGGTACGAAAACCGAAGGAGCCGGCGCAAGCGATACTTGTCAACGTATTCAGGACCAGATATATATGATTGAAAGTCATATGGCAGGACATGAATCATTCACGTTTAATTCTTCCGAAGAGATTTCTAATTTACATCAAGTGGATTTAGCAGCCTGCTGTATTGGGGGATTTCCCTTCGACACTGAAAATTTTGGCCCATTTTTAAAATGTGTTGAAATTCCCGGTAACGTTAACAAATTCCTGGAAGAGGCCGGAAGTGACCGGAAGTGACCGGAAGTGAAACCGAAAGTGACGTAAGCGAAGCGAAACGCATCGTCATCAAGGAAAAGGTAATTCCCCCGCGACACTTTGAAAAATTTTGGGCAATTTTGAAAAAGTTGCTGGAAAAGTTGCTGGTCCCCGCACTTTACAGACTACTAACAATGCTCTGGAATAAAGCGAAAACCTGGTTTGATTTACAAATAAGCAAACCCCACGTCAGGTGAACATGCTGAAATTTGACCGGAGATTTTGAAATCATTACTGAATATTCGAAACCAAATTCTTGGAGTTACGGCAAAGTCATAAAAAATTCAAATCCAGGAAAGATCAGTAAGATCAGATAGGAAATAATTCAAGAACATTCAACAATTCTCGTCTTTTGCGTTATCCCAGTATTATAACCCGATTTTAAGGCATGTTACCTAACCTTCTCAATTACGATCACAGAAGATAAAGTCCAAGGAAGATCTTGTGATCCCCTTTGATTGTATCTCTTGATGGTCACAGTCGTTTAACTTTGTTGTTCAAGGATGGAGGCAAAATTTTGAAAGTGAACTGGCTTTGCACTAGGTTGAGGTGAAGTATTTCAACCGGATTATCACTAAAGACATTCCCAAGCAATGATATCCCAATTTCTTCATTGGGAAGGGGGGGGTGTTAGGATAAAACGTGGATGCGGATTGGCGGATTTTGGGAATAAAACGCGGATTCAGAGATAAAACGCCGATTTGGAATTAAAAGAAAGTAAACGTGTTGGCTAGCTCTACATAAACGCAACGACGCTACTGATCACGAAATCAAACTAAACTGAAAACAAAGGAGAAAAAAATTATCGTTTCTCTCTAGAACTGTCAAGTGTGAGTGTAAACCCAGGTTTATATACAGCTTGCTAGGAGCGGCACCGAATAAAATGCGTTTTTAATTCAAAAGTTCAGAATTCGAATAATCTTTGAGAAATGATAACAGATGTCGTACAGGTGCCTCTTTAGTTACATTTAAGCGCATAAGTTTTACGGGGTATACGTACGGTTTCTATTGAGTTTATTTACCACAAATATTCATACTTGCGACTACGATAAACTGACCTGCCCTTCTAAACATATTTAAACGATAAGCTTAATTCAAAAGATAATTAAACGTTCGTCTCAACAAACAGATCAACGCACGAGAGCAGCACATAAAGACATTGATTCATGTCGCGGCTGCCTAAACATCAAATGTGTGTTTTTCTTGTGAAGATATGTCACTTCACGGAAAAAAAAAAGCTGCGTTTACAAATAGGAGATGCACATTTTCATATTGCAGTGTTATACTAGGAACTGCATGTTTGCACGGAGAAGGGGTGGCCCTTACTGGCCACCGCAAAAAACTTTCACAAGAATACTCACGTTTGCCCCTCCCTTATCAATGTAAAAGCTTGAGTTTCGGCTACCATAAAAATATTTGGACACGATAATAAAACACGCCGTAAATTTAAAACGATGTAAATCTCTTGTCAATTAACAAACGAAAAGGGATAGATAACAGGCATGCACAAGCATAGCTCATAACACAACAACGTTGGATCTGGTAACAGAGATACATATAATTTATAATTACATATAATTTTAACGGCCGTATATGAAATACCGCGAAGAAGGAAACTAAACAAGCGAATCAAAAATCAATAGTGTCTGAGACGGAAACGGTTCGTTCTTTCCAGTTTGAGCTTGACAATAGCATGTTGACATGTATCTGAAACGAAAATAAAATACAAAGTATGAAAGTAAAAAGCGGGTGGAAAATTTATCTTTCGGCCAATTACGATAAAGACTGCTTGTACTCAACGAAACCACACCTAGTTGGTCGCACAGTAGGAACGTTTGAAGACAATGCGAACCATTTAAACCCAGCAAAACACAATTTGCACATCCCCGGACAGTGAGTCTACCATTTTGCCTCCCAACAACAAAAGAAAGTGCGCAAAAAATATTTAGGTTTAATAACACGTCTCCCGATATCCGTTGAAAGGTTGACTTTCCACGCATCTTTAGCGAGCTCAAATCGGAAAGAACGAACCGTTTCTCTTTCAGACAATATTGATTTTTGGTTCGCTTGCTTAGATTCCTTCGTTTCGTTATTTCATAGCCACTGACCTGCTGATATTTTGGAATAATTATATTTGGAACAGAGTTAAATTAAGTACTCCAAGACCATGCTTGAACCGCTGCATAATGACCAAGGTGGCATGACGCACGGAATCTCCAAAAGCACTTAGCACTTTATTTTTACCGCCACCAAAGACCGCACTACTTCACGTACGTTGAATTTCTTTCACTTTGAATACAGACCATCCGAATGTAACTTGACGCTTCGATATAGATGCCTCAAACAAGTCAGAACCCACGACTTCTGGGTATATCTGTCGTATGCAATGACAGGGTCTGTCCGAGCGCTCAAGCAACAAGCGTTCTTGAGGTAGCGACACGTAGCAGGAGAGCTGTCGTCCTACCCTCTCATAGATCAGATGTTTTAGTACTTTAGATTTTGTATTCATTAAATTTTTTTTTACCCAACCAAGATGATGAATAATTTAAAATCTTCCGAAATCCTTTGAGCTTAAACCTAGCTTCCCTACATTCTTAGGGAGGCATCATATATCGTTTTTACCGCAAGAATCGGCTAGGCGATGCTTCTCTGGGAACCTGTACCCCACTTGTTTGTTATTTTTAAATATACTTATATTGGATAACGATGATTCGGTTAACAAAAAGTCATTCTGCTGTCTTCATGGAGTATCTTACAACGAACAACACACATTGATGCATGCTATGCCACTCGTGACATCCAGATCGATTGATGCCTAAACAGTTATTTTTGTAAACGTTGAAACTATTTTCACTTTTCATACATAAGGAAAACAACTGACCTCTAATTTACAATTCCCTGAATTAAAATGAGATATAGCCGTTCAATGGCAGAAAAGTTTTTTGATGATATATGTTTTGTTTCCTTCTAATTCTTCCATATCGTAACTGTGACTATTGATATTTTACACCGTGTTTCCTAGAGGGGTTTTTTTCCTTTTCTTGTTATTTCCATGTTATTATCCTCCTATGACGTGGTTATATTGCTTGGTTCGTACAGTACAGATATGGACATAAACTAAGCGTGTTTCGCTTTTGCCTGGCCCTGTCCTTATGTTGTTGTACGTTGCTTCGTGTGAACGAGGCTTAATCTGAAAACCAGGAACTGGTCATAAAATCTGAAGACGGATCACCAGAAGACAAGACGTGAGATCAAATTAATACCCGAGAGAGACAATGGTTGTAATTTGGATGAACTGTGGACATAAAGAAAAACAATTTCTAAGCACCAGACCGGATCGAACCTGCATCCTTCTGACGACCGGCGATACACTCTAACTATTGAGGTTCCGAGACTCAGGTGGAGAGAAAATCTGTTGGTCAGTTTGTGCGACACATGTACTGCTTGTGCGACAGCCACGATATGATAATAAAGTTAATGAGTGGTATGAATATTATACAGAAAGTTCGTGTGGAAACTTGATGTTATTGCAGACGTAATTGCACTGATCACCTGGGATTCTTTAATCCGTTTTGGAAAGAACGTACCGTTTCTGCCTCAGACACTAATGATTTTTAGTTTGCTTGCTTAGTTTCCTTCTTCGCTTTATTTTTGATATGTGATCGTTAGAATTAGACGTACGTTATCGCTGTTACCGAATCCAACGTTGTGGTGTTATGAGCTATGAGTTATGAGCTGTGGTGTTATGAGTTATGACCTATCTCTATTCGTTAGTCATTTGACAAGAAATTTACATCGTTTTAAATTTACGGCGTGTTTTATTACTGTGTCCAAATATTTTTATGGTAGTCAAAACTGGAGCCTTTACATTGACAGGGGAGGGGCAAACGTGAGTTTTCTAGTGAAAGTTTTCTACGGTGGCCTGTAAGAGCCACGCCTTCTCTGTGCAATCATGCAGTTTCGTCGTATAACACTGCAATATGAAAATGTGCATCTCCTATTTGTAAACGCAGCTTTTCTCCGTGAAGTGACATATCTTCACCGGAAAAACACACATTTGATGTTTAGGCAGCCGCGACATGAATCAATGTCTTTATGTGCTGCTCTCGTGCGTTGATCTGTTTGTTGAGACAAACGTCTAATTATCTTTTGAATTAAACTTATCGTTTAAATATATTTAGCAGCGCAGGTCCGTTTATCTTAGTCGCAAATATGTGTATTTGTGGTGAATAAACTCAATACATACTGCACATATAACCCGTAAAACTTATGCTCTTAAATGTAACAGGCACCTGTCAAACGAGATTCTATATGCTTCTCTTTACCCAAAAAGTAAAATCTGATGTACTAAATAACCCGTACAATTTATACGTTCATTCAAACAATATTGATACTCGTTATCCATACGTAGTAACCCTCTTTCGAAAATAACATCAGATCTTGCTCTTGCTTTTTCAATATAGATAACCCAGGAATTCATTTCATTTCCGTCCCATTCCACGTACGATTGATGAAACAATTGAAAACCAACTTCCTGAAAACTTTTCATAAGCTCACGAACACTCAGATTTCCATACCATTGAATTTTAATATCAATATACTCCTGACCCGAATCGTAAACAGAATAAGAGGCCAAAATGTACTGAATTCCTCTAAAATTTCCACCCAAACGATTATGATGCAAATGGAATACCAATTTCATCAAATACTACCTCGAAGATCAATTTGAAGATGAATTTGCACGTTTAAGGCAAAAAGAATAATTCGTTATTATTATCATCAATGACAAAAAAAGAAAAACAAAATTCATGAACGAGAGGGATTTTCTTTTAATAATAAACACATACACATTAAACATTTCTTTCATTTCATAAGTGAACAAAATACATATTTTCACAACATTCTTCATGTAAACAAACTAATCAATTCCGACAATTCCAATCATATGAACAAATGTCCCAAGTGTTGTCTCTAAAAGTATGAAGTTCGCTCTCCAGTTCTAAAATATAACTTATACTCTCCAAAATTTCGATTCTTGAAGGGCGACCACGTACATTTGCAAATCGTCCAGCTATTAATGAACAAAGTCGCTCAAACAATACACCAATCCATTCCACTCGTTCTCTTTCTCTTCTGTTTGCATCAAGGCGTTCAGCTTCATTACTTCTTCTTTTTCTAATCCTTCTTTGTTGCTATTTTGAAAGTATATTATAATCCAATCTTAGCCAATAAACTTGATAAAAATCCACCTCTTTGTCTTCTAATCAACCCACCACGTCCTCCTTGACGTCTACGTCTTTTTACACGTCTTGATACTATACATACTGCTTTTCTTTTCTCCATTTTATTCTTCAAAAAAATATTCGAAACGATAAAGGAAACAATCGATGCAAAAACAAGAAACAACTATTTTCCAAAAAACACGCTCACCCATTAGTTATATAACAAATTCAAGTTCATCTCATCTTCAACAATCCTGCACACCAAGATATCGTATATTCTGCAGCAAGTCAAGTCGACGCATAAACTCAAAGTATAATATATATCGTCTAACTCTTTCTTCGGCTTCTTCTTCTTACACTTCGTAGAATTTATATGACACGATATAAAAAAGCGCCGAGGTTTTCTGCATCGTATACATTGAAACATCAAACACGCAAAATGACTTCGATCTTTAATGCCACCTTCACACATACCCGCTTTCCTAATGCCTCAATTACATCCCAATCACACAATAAATGATTAAAGTGCTGCTCGAACGGGGTATAAATCTTTACAATTACATCAACATCATAATCATCATTCTGAAAAGAATGATCGAACAAACCGTGCCAGAAGGATCCATCCTTTTTTTTCGCCAAGTGGTGGTGGTAGTGGTAATGGTTTGAATCGACCAAACAATTACTGAAAGTAATGACGTAATAAAGCAGGCACATCAACACGTGGTTGAATACCCCTAGGATTGAAAATGATCCCACCTCTTTGTTTACGTCTACGATATTTTCGCTTTCTCTTTATTCTATTTCCTTTTAAGGTGAAAGACAATATATTTTCTCATTTTTTTCTCTCTATTTAAAAAACCCCAGACATTTTCACTGTACACACATCACGTTTTCGTTTTATATAATGCAGTTTCTTAACCATTAAAAATTTAATTTGTAAGTACCATAAATTGTGAATTCAGCATACAGTTTCGTTGTATGCACAACCTGCAAATCTAGATTACCTTTAGAACCTTTATATTTACCGTCTGCATCATATTCGTCTATCCAAAAATCAGGTAGTATAATCAAGTCATTATTAGCATTGAGTTTATAATTTAAATTCTGAAAGGAAATTTCTTTTTCATATATACCCGTAAATATACTATCCATGATGTTGTCTTGGTCTGAAAGATTCCAATTTTGATAAGAGCTTGTCCTGTTGTAAGAGTCATGATTGATACACGCCAAACCGTACCTCAAGAATTGTCGATTGGGATTTCTGGCTAAAAGGTCGTCAAATTTAATTATCAAATCTTCTATAATCCGTTTTTTATATATATCAACATGGTTAGCTGTACATAATTCCGGATTTGTCCTTAGGAATGTTCAATTTGTCTCTGAAAATAGATAATAATAACGCATTCCTTCCATCCATAATAGGGTTTCACAAAAATATGCTGTTCTTTGTTCTGGTGTACCGTCAACAATGATTTGACCCGTTCTTTTGAGAGGAGCTAGTACATCCCCTGCATCCCGATACATTATTTTAATCTTTATATAAAATTGGTTTTGTGAAACATTAAAAATTTCATTTGTAAGTTCTGTAGATAGTAAATTCTCCATAAGGTTTTGTTGTATGAACAACAAATCTGTTTCTACCCCTTTATAATAACCGTCTGCATGAATCAATTTGAGATCTCAAATAAACATAAATATCATGTGTCCAACACTTGTCTCCTGAAGGTTCAATCTTCCAAAACAACACACTTTAGAGAAATCTAGTTCGATAGACATTTTCCATTTCCAATGACTGGACTTTGAACGTTCTCTTTCCAATTTTCAAATCCACTTTCAAACCAATTTCTTTTGAGTAAAATAATTAAAATTATTAGGATGATTTAACGAAGTGACAAACGGTGGTCTTCTATGTCCAAAATAACCTCCTTCAATGACCCCGTCTAACCATAAATCCATATCAAAATCGTCCAAAACATCGTCAAATGAACAAGAAACCAAAAAGGGACGACGATGATCTTGACTCAAAACATCGTTCACTTCAATATTAATCGAAATTCCGATCATGTGCTGCCCGTGAATAATGTCGAAACATATCGATAAATAAGAAACTCCTGCTGATTCATCTAATTTCTTCGGAAAACATTTCTCAAGGAACATACGTTTCTTTTCCTTCCCATATAGTCGAAAAGCAAAACTGCTAAATTATTTAACCATTAGACGTACATTTTAACTTCTCCAGTTTAATCATATAATGAAACATACATGAAAAATTTACATCATTCTCCAAGAGCTCATCTTTCTTTTTTAAATTACTTTTACCAATATTTCTTTATTATCAATCTTTTCTTCCAAGTATACAGGCTCATGATATAATTGCAAAGCTCTCCAATATCAATCAAAATAGGTCTTTCTTTACTCATCTCGGCAAACAAAGTGAAAAAGAAATACCAATATATTACCATACTATACTCTTCCCGATCGAACAACAGCAAGCCACACCTTCCTAATCCACACCCTCCGTATTTTTGTCAAATTCTCCCAAGTGTAAACTGACATGATTGGTTAAAAAAGGAAAAAAGGAATGTGATTGGTTAATCAACTTGGTTCCCACTCTCCCACCTTGAAAAGGTGTCTTTATATCCATTTAACTCGTGATTTGTCACTACTTGTGACAAATCACGAGTTAAAAAAAAAATTGGAAAAAAAAGTGAGAACAGTAGTTGTAAAAGTGAGAGTTCTGGGAATTTTTTATGCAAATGAGGTCAATCTCAAAAACAGCCAAAATTTTTCTAAGTGTCGCAGGGGAATCCCCTTTTCCCAAAACCTGTCAATCAAAACTCATGACGTCATCAACCACATGACCATGGTTGACATGCCGCAAAGCATTTTGGGAGACAGAGAAAACCGCTGACCATAAAAAATTGTTGTTACCAATTGACTGGAAAAAACCGCTGACCAGAATGATTGCATTCAAGGTTTGAATCCAAATATATTTTCATATGGAAAATGAAAAGAAGTAAAATAAATGAAAAAAATTTTATATGAATTTCTTCATACAAAATCAAAAAACACACTTTTTTTTTTATTCTTCTTTTTCTTCTTTTCCATGATATTTCTTTTTCACAATATGTTTTCCAACTGTTATTCCACCAGAAAGAATTCCAAGATAGGGAAGAAAAGGTGTCACTTTTTCAACCAAAAATTTCACATCTCTTCTCAACAATTTATCTTTCGACAATTCTTTTTCCAATTCTTCACTGCTTTCAATTGCTGCCAATCCACCAAGCAAATCTGCAAATTTTGACACCAGCAAATTTGTTAAAAAAGCGTTTGCTTTTTCTGCTTGTTTCATTTCATATTCTGCATAAATTTTCAACACAACTTTTCCGCTTGCTTTTTTCAAACTTGCAACAGATTGACTGATTTCTCCGTCTTCAGATAATTGTAATAATTCTTTGCATTTTTTCGCAACATCTTTTTCTCTGCTTTCATTATTTGAATTGTTTTCGGTAGTTGGAATTTCTTCACTCCCATCTTTACTCATTTATTATATAGCCATACGGAAAAATTAAAGAAATTTCCAAATTGGAATAGCGTTTATTTTTTAATTTTGCCATAATTTTTTGTAACTCATTGCGACTATTTACACCTGAATATTCTTCAAGAATGGTTTTCATATCTTTTTTGTTTGGATTATAAAATGTAACCAATTTAGATACATTTTCTCTAAATGGTTTTGCAATGGAAGTTAGTTGTTGAGTGATGACAACAACAGAAAGATTGAAATGCCTTGCGGAAAATCCCAACTTTACCAATTCACTTGTTCTACCTTTAACATCTTTTCCACTTGTGCAATCATCAAGAATAATTAGCGACTTGCTTCCTTTTGAAAAATCAACAACAATTTTCAAGTATTTTTCAACCTCATCTTGATCACAAGGAATAGCAATAAAATCTTCATCTTCATCATATTTCCAATTTTCATAAGTTTTATTCCATTGAAAAGTAGGGCATATCAAAAAAATATGGTCAAAATAATTTTTATATTTTCTCTCCAGAAAATTCAAAAGATAATGTGTTTTTCCACAACAAGTCATTCCAACAATAATCATATTAAATGGTTTCTTTTCAGAATTGAATTTTTTGACTGATTTTCTTTCTTTTGCTTCTTCTGAAATTTTCAACAATTGTAATTTTTGACTCATTTTTGTTTTTTCTGTTTTTTTCTCTTGTGAAGTAATTTTTTCCATCTTTATTATTGTGTTTTTTTCCTATTTAAAACTGGATAGAAGACAAGTCTTTATTCACAATATTTAACAACCCATCACTAATTACAAAAATGTAACATTTCACATTTGCTGTTATTGCAGTTTTTTTAATTTCTAACAGGAGACCAGATTGAGTATTAACCAACTTTTTTCCATTTCCATATACAAAATTATCATCCAATGTTCTCAAATCTACAACCAATGCAAAAGAATCTTTAAATAATTTTTCCACACTCATCACAGAATCACAGGGAGTGAAACCACAATGAAATACTCTGAAAGCTTCTTTGAAAAATCTTCTTTTCGACATGCCTTGTGAATAAACTGAATTTGGAATTCCTTCAACACTAATTTTGACTTCTGTAATATTAGGATAAACAAATTCTTCAGAGTCTGTAACAGTTTAGTTTCTAAATAGCAACACCACTGCTTTCATCGTAGGAACTGTGCAAGAATTACCAAGAGGAAAAAGACATGTTGATTATACAGGAAAATCATATTATTGGGATAATTTTCCTACACAATATGTTTTAAATTATCCTATTAATCAGTTTAGGATTTATGTAAACAATACAGATTATTTTCAAAGCAATTTACCTGGATTAAATATAACTACAGATGATAATGCAAAACGGTCTCTAAATGAGTCATATTTTCAAAGCATTATTGGTGTTTGGATTGCAACTTATGCATGTGGAATTTCAATACAACATTTGTTATTTTCTCCAGACATCCCACCTCAAATTACATCGTTTATGAGATTTCATCTATATTTTACAGTTAGAAGAATTATGTGGCAATTGAGAAAAGGTGATTATAAAACCTTTTATAAATTTAATGCTGGTTTTTTAAAAGATCACTATCCAAAATGGTCTTATCAAGAAATTATGAACATAAAAAATGAACATTTAGGACAAGACGTTGTTGGAACAAGACCATGGGAAAGATATAAACATGGTCCAGGACAAATTAGAGACACACAAAATGATTATAAAAAATTTGTTCCAAAAATATCAAATGGGTTTACAAAAAGTGGTACAGAATTGCTAAATCACAGTATTGAAGCATATATTTATTCAATCCTTGGAGCACAAGCTAGAACTAGACAAAGTATTGTTTCAAATAGAGCTTCAGCATTAGAAACTCAAAAAGTTTTTAGAAAAATTGTTGAAGATTCTATAATAAATTATGATACAACAACATGGATTAATAATATGAATCAAGCAATTTCATCAACTAATGTAATTTTAAATACTGCTATATCTCCAACTTTATGGTTAATTCCTTCTTCTTTGATTATTTTGAAAAATCCAATTGAAGGATATAATAATAAACTCAAAGTTACTGATGAAAATATGGTTTTTGGAATAAACAAGACATTAAATTATTATGGTGGAGAAAACAAAACAAAATTACAGGGAAATGAAACAAAGAAAAATGAAAACAAAAAAGATTGGGAAAATAATCCATCAAAAGACATTCCAGATAAACCTTCAAAAATCATTCCTCCAAAAACATCAAGTGAAAATTTATGGATTTTATCTTTTGCATTAGTTGGTGGAGTTTTAATTTCAAAATATGTTTAAATAAATGACAAAGTCTTTTAAAATCTTTATTCCAAAAAAAGAGAAAAGAAAAATAATTTTGTTAGTAAAATCTGCAAGTATTTTTTGGGATTATAATAATTTAGACAAATCTTATTTTTACAATTATGATGTAGATGGTGTAAACACAAAAGTTATATTCAAAGAAGGATATTATAACTTTTCCTCTTTGAAAAAAGAATTTGAAAACACAGGGAAGATTGAATTGGAAGAAATTCCTTTCACAGGGAAATGCAAGTTGAAAACAGACAAGAAAATGAATTTAAAAACTTTGTCTCCCATTCTTGGTTTTTCTTCCAACAAAGAAATTTCTGCAAATAATTTGACAGAAAGTGATTCAGTTGTGAATATCAATAATGGTTTGGAATATGTGAATATTCATTGCAACCTCATCAATGCATCAAGGAATTTTTTGGATGGAAAAAGAAGTGATATTTTGATTCAAATTCCAATTCCTTCCAACCAAACTCTGAAAGGATCTGTTTCTTTCTTTTCTTCTGAAGAAAAAGAAGGAATCATTCTTTCCAATGGAATTTTCAACACATTGGAATTCAAAGTTGAAGGAAATAATTCTTCTTCTATTGGAAATGTTTTATTAGAAATTGTTATTAAATAAATATGAGTTTGTATTATGGATATAAAAAACAAGAAATAGGAATTGGAGGTCTTCCAACAACAGGTGGAGAAATGTCTGGAGACATTAACATGCAAGATAATGATATTTTAACATCTGCGGATCCAACAGAAAATTCACATTTAGCGAGGAAGAAATATGTAGATGACAAAGTGAGCCAAGCGAAAGGTTCAGGAAATTATTTATTAAAAACTGGAGGCACAATGACAGGAAATATTATCATGGATGATAATAAAATTTCCACAACTGCGAATCCTGTGAGTGATAAAGATTTAACGAGGAAGAAATATGTAGATGACCAAGATTCCAGAAAATTATCAGTAACAGGAGGAACAATGTCTGGAAATATTGTAATGGGAGATAACAGAATTACAACAACTGTGGATCCTAGAGGTGATAAAGACCTTTCCCGGAAAAAATATATTGATGATAACTTTTTATCAATATCAAATTATAGAAAAGAGATGAGTTTTAGTATTATTAAAGATAATTTTTTTTTCAAAAGTAAATTCATTGTATAAATTAAATATCCTTGATCTTATGATTTACTTTTTGAAAGAAGTTCTTCAAAAGTTTCAAAAATTTTTGATAGTGGAATTGATAATAAAAATGCAATTCAAAATGATGCAAACTCACAAGCTATTTTATGTTCTGACAGTGAAAAAATTAATAATAGATATTTTTTAAAATTTGATGGAACTAAAAGATTAGTTAGTGATATTAATTTAAATCCTGTTACAGGTAAAAAAGATATATTTAATATTTTTATTGTTTATAAATTAAATTCATACAACGGGACTTCTTGGTTAAAAAGTGGTTTATTTGGAAATGATAATGGAGGATATGATAAATTTATTTCTTTTACAGCATTGGGAAGTTTAATTGTTTCTTCGGAAGAAAATGATTTTTGTGTTATAGGAAGTCATAGAGAGAATCATAAAGATCCAATTGCTAATTTTCAAACAAAAGCTAATGCGGGAGCATTAAACACATGGAATTGTTTAAGTGTTCATTGGGATAATTATACAACACCTTTTTCAAACAATTATTCAAAACTTTTTTGTAATGGTAAAAAATTAGCTTCTTTTAGAGCAAAGACAACAACAGGTGATACACAAATGGGGATTGGTGACATACGAAAAACATTAAATGCCCTTTGGATGGAAATATTGCTTTTTTCTGTGTTTATAAATTTATAAAAATGAGTGATTTGGATATAAAAATGCACCATCATGTTCTTTGTAATTGGTATAATGTTGAACATGATAAAATAATTTTTTAATTAAAATAAATGAGTATGATCTTAAACGATATAAATTTTAATACTTCTTCTAAAAAGAATTTTATTTTAAATGAATTTGATAAAAAGTTATCACTTTCTGGAGGGACAATGACTGGAGATTTGGATATGGGAAATCATCATATTCTTCATGCAGCAAATTATGTTCCATCTTCTGATCACCATGTTGTGACTAAAAAATATGTGACAAATTTTTCATTGGCAAATACTTTTGCAAATATTTATAATTTGCAAATGGATGATGAAGGAATTTTTGGTGTGAAAGATGATGTTAATTATATAGAATATACTGGAAGCAATAAAAAGGTTGAAAAACTTTTGAATTTGTCAAGAAAAAAAGATTGGAATTTCAAACAAGATGATACAAACAAACAACCATTTTTCAAAAAATCCACAATTAATAATAATTTTTATTGTATTCAATATCCTGGTTCTGATTCCAACAATTTACATTTGAGCACTTCACAAAACATTTTATCCAATCAACACTTGAATTTTTATTTTGTTTATGGTTTAAAATCATTAAATTCGTCTCACAATGAAGTTTTATTGTTTAAAATTACATCCAACGAAACAGCAAGACAACCACTTCCTTTTAATTTTGGTGTTTCTTATCGAAATTCATTGTTATATTTAACAAACTCATCTCGAAACACAGTTCCAAATAGTAATTGGGAATTGAAAGCAAATGCAACAGAAATCAACAAATTAATATGTCTTTCTTCACATTGGGATCAAAATGATGTTGGTGGTGTTAAAAAAGGAAATTTATATGTGAATGGAAAAGAAATTGTGTCTTTCACAACATCTCAAAAATTATATCACGGTAATAATACAAAACTATATCTTGGATCAAAAAATAAAGACCATGGAGAAATAGATGGGGAAATATTATATGTATATATTTCAACAAGAAAAATGAAATATCCAGAAATTGTGTTAAACCATTATCTCCTCTGCAAAAAATTTGAGGTTGACTTTGATAAAGATGAGGTTATAAAATATATTTGAACTGGAATAGATTTGAGTTAACTTGCAAGTGGATTTGAGTTAACTGGTGAGTAGATTTGAGTTAACTTGCAAGTAGATTTGAGTTAACTTGCAAGTAGATTTGAGTTAACTGGTGAGTAGATTTGAGTTAACTGGCGAGTAGATTTGAGTTAACTTGCAAGTGGATTTGAGTTAACTGGTGAGTAGATTTGAGTTAACTTGCAACTAGATTTGAGTTAACTGGTGAGTAGATTTGAGTTAACTGGCGAGTAGATTTGAGTTAACTTGCAAGTAGATTCAAGTTAACTTGCAAGTAGATTTGAGTTAACTTGTAAGTAGATTCAAGTTAACTTGCAAGTAGATTCAAGTTAACTTGCAAGTAGATTTGAGTTAACTGGTGAGTAAATTTGAGTTAACTTGCAAGTAGATTTGAGTTAGCTGGTGAGTAGATTTGAATAGAATTTGAGTTAACTTACAAGTAGATTTGAATAGATTTGAATAGAATTTGAATAAACTTGTGTTTTTTCCAATATTTTTCCTCTAATAAATGAGTGAAGAAGAGGGAAAAATAACTTCGATAGAAAAATCTATTAAAATAAAAGATCCAAAAAGAGTGGAATTGGGAAAAAGACTTGCAAAAATTTCAAAAGAAGCAAAAGCAAGAAAAGCAAAAGAAAGAAAAGAAAAAGAAAAATTAATTTCATATTTGGATACAAAACATTTTATTGGAGTTGCTAGTCTTGCTGCAACATTGATTGGATTATATTTTACTTTTAAACAATATAAAAGAAGAGAAGAAGAAAAAGATATAAGAGAAAAAGAAATAAAAAAAGAAGAAGAAAATCAGTTTACAAATGTGAAAAAAGATAAAACAAAAAGATGTTTGGAAAATCTTTAAAAAAAAAAACATATATAAATAAATGAGTGAAATGAATAGAAAAGAAATAATGAATGAATTGTATGATTCCACTTTGATCACAATGGGAGCTGTTGGTGTTGGAATGGTTACAAGAAAAGCAATTGGTGATGGTTTGTCAACTCCAGCATCTTTAATGACAACTTTGAAACTTGCAGCAGCTGTTGGATTGTCTATGCTTGGAATTAAATATATGCAAAATAAAAAATGGATTCCATCAGATCCTTTTAAAAATTCATAAATAAAAGATGGAAACTGTTGTAGGGGGATTATTTAATGCTGTTGCATTTGCAGGAGCAAGATTTTTATTCTCAAAGTTAAATCACACTGGTTATGAGAAAGAAATAAAAAGACATAATGAAGCAATGGAAAAACTTGCAAAAGACAAAGAAAAATGGTATGAAAAGCAAATGGAAAGAAAACAAGAGATGCAAAAACTAAGACAACAATTGTCTGATGCAAATGCAGACATCAATCAAACAAACAAGTCTTTTGAGAATCTAGCTGCAATAAATTATCGTATGAAGAATTTACAAAATGAATATAAGGAGGGAGTGGAAAATGAGCCGAAATTGGAAGATTACTATAAACCTTCAAAAGAGATGAAAGAATATCAAAATGTTGTTTTTCTTCTGGTTGAAATCACAGGAGCATATTTGACTCGCAAAATGTTGTAAATTCAAAACGTTTTTTGCTTGGTTGAAAAATTCTCGACTTCTGATTGGTTGAAAAATTTTCTCGACTTCTGATTGGTTGGAAAAATATATAAAAAAAAGGTGATCTTAAAATTTTTCAATCATTTGTCACTGACCGTCGTAGAGTCAACATCAATTTTTTTCCTCCTCCTTCAAAAATTTCTCCTCGTTTTCTGTTTGAGAGAGGATTCCCAGAAATGAAGAGAGAATTCTTGGAATTGGATTCTATTTTTAGATGTTGACTGATTTTGACTGGTTTTGACTGGTTATGACTGGTTTTGACTGGTTATGACTGGTTATGAAGGGAAATCCCCAGATCGGGAATTCCCCGCTGAAACGGTTTTAAAAGGAAATTCCCCACTGAAACGGTTTTAAAGGGGAATTCCCCTTCTAAAATTTCCCTGCTTCTGATTGGCTGAAAAATTTCAAACTGAGGTTATATAAGTAAGTGAGCATCTTAAATATCATAAATAAAAATGAACAACAACCAGACAACAAGTCTTTTAGATTCTGATAATCCTCCTATCAATGCTGCTATTTCACAACCAACAAAATATGAAAAACCAAAAAGAAAATATTCCAAGACAGGAATATATTCAAAAGCAGAAAAATTAAAAAAGAAAATAATCAGCATATTTGACCAGTTTAAGAAAAGACCTGGAAGACCAAATATGACATTGGAACCGCAAAAGAGTTGGTATGAGAAACTGAAGGATTCCATTATTGATGTGTTTTGGAAAAAAGAAGACCTTTTGTTTGAGCTGGATAAAGAAGCATTGAATGTTACAAGAAGATATGTGTTGGATTTGGAAAAATCTGGATTATCTCTATATGACCCTCTGAGTTTGTTGGAAAGAGTGAAACCTTTGGTGATGAAAAAGTTTGAAGAAAATACAATGACGAAGCAACAACTGACGCTTGTGTGTTTGATGAAAAAAACAAATCCTGCGACTGGAGAAACCACAACAGACCATGCACATTTTCATAGTAATCAACAACAAATATTAAGAGAAAGCAATTTTGATGAAATATTTGAAAAAATGCAAGATAAAATCATAAATAGTTTTGAAACATATTTAGACAAAGGAAGTCAATGGCAATTTCAAAAAAGTTTAAAATTAATCCTCAACATTAACAAAATTAAGCTTTTGGGCGCATCATCTTATATTCCGCTTCCAAAATTCTTGTGAATGAAAAAAGCAATTATCAATCCTCAAAATTATGACCAAAAATGTTTATTGTGGTGTGTTGCAATCAGTAAACTTTTGAAAACCACTCCAGATTTGAAACATCCAGAAAAAATATCAAAAATTCTGAAAAAGAAAGCTGAAAAAATGAATGTTGAAGGAGTCAATTTCCCATGTGATCTTTCAAACATAGACAAATTTGAAAAAAATAATAATATACCAATAAACGTATTTGGTTATGAAGAAAACGAAAAAACAGAAGAAAAAGAAATTTTTCCTCTGAGAATGAGCAAACACGCAGGTGAGCATGCGAATATTTTGCTGATACAAAATAATGGAAAAAAACATTATTGTTTGATAAAAAAATATGAGTCGGCTGTTTTCAAATCAAACAAAAAATCGCAATGGTAAAATACACATTTGCTATTATTGTTTACAAAATTTCAATCATAAAAAAACTCTTGATAACCATTTAGAATATTGTTTAAAATACAAGCATGGAAAAACTGTTTATCCAGAAAAAGGAAAAACATTAAAGTTTAAAAATTATGAAAAAATGTATGATATCCCCTTTGTTATTTACGCAGATTTTGAAAGCATTTTAAAACCTATGGATAATAACATTGGAGATAATACATAACAATTTCAAAAACATGAACCATCTGGTTATTGTTATTTAATAAAATGTTTTGATGACAACATATTTAAACCAAAATTAAAACTATATACAAAAAAATCTGAAGATTACAATGTTTCTTTGAAATTTGTGAAAAGTTTGGAAAAAAGTGTTAGAAAAATATATGAAAAATTTAAATTTCCAAAAAGAATTTTAATGAAAGAAGAGGATAAAAAAGATTTTGAAAAGGCTGAGAAATGTTATGCTTGTGGAATTAAATTTGAAAGTGAGATGAAAAAGGTCAAAGACCATTGTCACTTCACTGGAAAATAGAGGGACAGCTTGTTGTAGTTGTAATTCAAAAATGAAAAAACCTAAATTTGTTCCAGTTATATTTCATAATTTACAAAATTATGATAGTCATTTGTTTATTAAAAATCTTGGAGTGACAGAAGGTGAAATTAATTGCATACCTAAAACAGAGGAAAAATATATTTCCTTTACAAAACAAATAACTGTAGATGAATTTTTTAACAAAGAAACTCAAGAAATTGTCTATATCAAAAAACAACTAAGATTTATCGACAGTTTTAAATTCATGGCAAGCAGTTTAGAAAAATTGTCTAAAAATTTAGACTCAGATGAAATGCGTGTTTTGAAAAGATTTTTCAAAGATGAAGAAGAAATAAAGTTGTTGAGAAGAAAAGGAGTTTTTCCATATGATTGGTTTGACTCATTGGAAAAATTAGAAGAAAAAAGATTACCTCTAATAGATGAATTTTATTCCAAGTTGAATAATGAAAATATAAATGAAGCAGATTATCAACATGCTAAAAATGTTTGGGAAAAATTTAATATGAAAAATATGAGAGATTATCACAACTTGTATTTGAAAACAGATGTGTTGCTGCTTGCTGATGTTTTTGAAAATTTTAGAAAAGTTTGTAAAGAAAATTATAAATTGGATCCAGCTTGGTATTTTACTTCTCCAGGTCTTGCATGGGATGCAATGTAAAAAATAACAGGAGTGGAGTTGGAATTAATATCTGATCCAAATATGTATCTTATGATTGAAAATGGAATCAGAGGAGGAATTTCAACAATCTCAAAAAGATATTCAAAAGCAAATAATCCATATATGAAAGAAAAGTTTGATCCAAATAAAGAAACAATATATATACCATATTTAGATGCAAACAATTTATATGGGTGGGCAATGTCAAAACCACTTCCTGTCAGAAATTTCAAATGGATGGATGAAAAAGAATTGGAGAATTGGAAAAATATTCCTTGTATATTAGAAGTAGATTTAGAATATCCAGAAGATCTTCATGATTTTCATAATGAATATCCTCTGGCTGCAGAAAGAATGAAAGTTGGAAATGTGGAAAAACTAATTCCAAATCTGAGAGATAAAGAAAAATATGTGTTGCATTGCGAAAACTTGAAACTATATCAAAGTCTTGGTTTGAAATTGTCAAAAATTCACAAAGGTGTGAAATTTCAAGAAGAAGACTTTATAAAGAAAGATATAGACTTGAACACACAACTTAGAACAAAAGGAAAGAATGATTTTGAAAAAGACTTTTTCAAACTTATGAATAATTCTGTGTTTGGAAAAACAATGGAAAATATTAGAAACAGAGTTGATATACAACTTTGCAGTAGAGAAGAAAAAGCGGTGAAATTATTTAGTAAAACTAATTTTAATAGACGAACTATATTTTCCGAGAATTTAATAGCGATTCACATGCATAGGAAAAAAATCGTATTGAATAAACCCATATATCTTGGAATGAGTATTTTGGATTTAAGCAAGACATTAATGTATAACTTTCATTATAATTATATTAAACAAAAATATGGTGAAAATGCAAAGTTGCTTTTCACAGATACAGACAGTTTGATGTATGAAATCAAAACACAAGATTTTTACAAAGATATTTCAGCGGATGTTGAAAAAATGTTTGACACAAGCAATTATCCAAAAGAACATCCAAGCGGAATCAAAACTGGTGTCAATAAAAAAGTAATTGCAATGATGAAAGATGAATGTGGTGGAAAGGTGATTATAGAATTTGTTGGTTTGAGACCAAAGTTATATTCCTATTGGATGTATGGGAGCAAAGAGAAAAAATGTAAAGGAGTAAAGAAAAATGTCATTAAAAAAGATATAACATTTCAAAATTATAAAGATTGCTTGTTTAAAAGAAAAGAAGAAACTAGAAAAATGAATTTAATAAGACATAGAAATCATGACTTGTATTCAGAGAGTATAAAAAAGATTGCATTGTCTTCAAAAGATGACAAAAGAATTGTTTAAAAATAAAATAGATACGATGGCATATGGTCATTATATGGAAGATATGATTAACACCTATGAAAATATATTTGGATTCAAACCTTGAATGCAATCATTCTGGTCAGCGGTTTTTTCCAGTCAATTGGTGACAACAATTTTTATGGTCAGCGGTTTTCTCTGTCTCCCAGAATGCATTGCGGCATGTCAACCACGGTCACGTGGTTGATGACGTCATGAGTTTTGATTGACAGGTTTTGGGAAAAGGGGATTCCCCTGCGACACTTAGAAAAATTTTGGCTGTTTTTTGAGATTGACCTCATTTGCATAAAAAATTCCCAGAACTCTCACTTTTACAACTACTGAGAATGTAACTGAAACTTTGGAATTCGAAGTCTTCAATAAATATATTTTTTGTAAAAACCGTCGTGAGCTCGTGAATGTTGTTTGCCAAACCAAACTTTTGCGCAGAGACGAAAGCTCGGAAAACTTTTCGTGAGGCCATTTTGGCCTTGCAACCTTTTTTATTTCGCGTTTTCTCCAAATTCTTTACCATGATTCCTGGAAAACTTTGAGATAATTCTAGATATTTGCACTTCTAGCCGTATGTTATTGTCTTGAAAACGTCCACGTTGCGGGGTTTAGTTTCCAATTTTAAAACTTATTGTCGCGCAACATATTTGCGTTCAGAGATTGCGCTCGTGCTGGCCCGTCTTTCACAACACTTGGGACTGTATTTTCACTTCAGCGTTTATTAGATCAAGCTCTTAACATTACAACAGCAGCTACGATTCTACAAAAAATGTGCTGTTAAACCTAAATTTACATACTTTATTTATTGGTAAAACACGGAAGACATTCTTTGTCTGTAACGTATTTCCCCAACGTAATTCTGGTTCGTTAATATCAAAATTTGCGTCCTTATGTCCTTATTTACTAGCCGCACCTAATTTCCTTGGTCAAGTTCGCTCGATGAATCAGCACTAAGGTTAACGACGTTCTGACGTCCTATCCTACTTACCTGCTTTATTATGATGGCTGAGTTCCCCTTTAAAGTAAATGGTTTGAACCTGGGAGAATCGTGACATGTTTGAGGAAGTTGATCGTCCGACTCACACTACACTGCGACTCACACTAGAAAGCTGGTATACGAACTTAGAACAAAATCCATTAAACCGATCACAACAATTACCGGGACCTTACAAACGACTAATTCACAAAGTCAAACGTGCGAGCAGCCAATAGACTTACACTTCGACAAACTGATAATTAACGCCTACACAACCACACCCATTGCTTCTCGCCAAATATCACACCTCCATGACTAATACGACCGCCCACTTATCACGGACGAGCCAGATACAAATACAGGCGAACCTGACCTTTACTCTCCTTTTGACTCTGAAGATGACCACCGCTAAGGCTGTCGAAACGTCAGTCACTTCAACCAACAGTCTTTCTCAAGACTACACTAACCTGGACGATCGAGTTCCCCTTTGTAATATATAGAATCATTGTTTTTCTGTGTTCTACAACACTTATGTTACTTTGTTGGCCTACATCGCCGTTCCAGTTTACAGACTTCCCATTACAAGATTTAGCAAGCAATTTAGCGGGAGTTTGTTATCCAATGTGTCATAATTTAAAATTACGATACCGTTGTTTAAATCATTGAAAAATGGAACAGAAGAAGCCGATGTTACCAGACGCGAAATTTAAGTCGCTTGTGAAGGTCCAGGTGGAGAGCAAAGTCTCAAGATAAATATTAACAGAAAGGACAAAATTCGTAAAAAGGCTGTACTTTCGTTTTTTGAAAATAATGTTATGAAATACACATTCCATCAACTAACTTGGTGGTCTGCAATTTATTATGAACTAAATGAAATCTATAAAACGTCCACGTAATCTATTGCGAAAATAGCTGCTATGAATAGGTAGACGATCGTATCACAAAAGTTGTAATGTTTGTTTGAGTTTGTCTAGTTTTAGACATGTGAAGTTGTTATCTTATTTTTGTAACCAGCACTATAATTAGTCCTCTCGAAAATGTCAGTTACCGATCTGGCTTAAAAGGTGTTTGTCTATGTTATCGAATGTAAGGTCAAGGTACAAGTTGGTATTGTTAAATTCTGGCTCTGGTTTGTATTAGCCCGCCTATATTGATTGAATACTTAGCTGAATTCCAGGTATGATGTAATCTTATTCAGATTAGATTTGAACTCGAAATATGATGTGAAACTGTAAAATAACATAACTGAGATAAGAATTATTATATTCTGATTTTACCATTTATAATTTTACAAAGAACTATATTAATTTAGTACTGGAAAATCTTTTTCAAACATCCTTCTTAATTATGTTACATTCCAAACAATGCCTTCGCCCGGCAGAGCGAGAGACTTGGTCAGAATGTATCTGATTGGTCAACTTCTAATGTCACTTACTGTCAACCAAAAACTACCCACCAAAAGTATGAAAAGAGAGGCTCCTTTCCCAAGAGCAGAGAAGAGCAGAGCAGAGAGAGCAGACAACAACAGAGCAGAGCAGACAACAACAGGAGAGAGCAGAAGAGAGGAGCAGATAAAGCAGAGCTGACAAGCCAGTAGAAGAGAACTCAGACTCGGATGAACTACTAGCTGAACTGAACAGTAATTGAACATTTACGAACCATTAGTTATTGTATTTTGTTTTGGTGATTCCAATAAAGATCCCACTACCTCGCCAAAGCGTGACTCTACTGAGCTAAGTACCTCTCATTTAACAATAATATTTAAGAGCGGATGTCAGTAAATATCTAGAACTCGTAGACAAACATGAAATTTCGGAACTCTTCATATTTTATCTGGATAATCCCTTTAGTGAACTATTACTGAAAATCACGATAAAACTTCCCAAAGGAATTTTGTTTTGAGGTTAAACGCGAAATACTGCATCGAGTGGGGGCGTGGAAGGGCGACCGTGGAATCGATAGTATGCAATCGACAACAAATCAATGTTGGGGAACTAGTCGAAAACAAACGGCAGGAGTAAGGGTACCCGTTGGAGATGGGTTCAAAATAAGAAAAATATTCTGTAAGGTGTAGCGGTGATAAAAAATTAAAGTGTCCACTGGTTTTCATTTTTTTTTCGTATACAAATTTTATCTGAAAACATTTTCTGACAAGTTACAGCTTTTAATAGTCATAATTATTTATTATTAGTTTTTTTCACCTGGTCGAGCTAGGATTTGTTTCATCTCATAGTCAGTTTTCTTTGTATTTTCGCACACTTTCTTAGAAGTAAAACTCCGTTTACATGGTAACATTTTGGACACAGCACGGCTAAAATTTTGGCACGGGTGGCGCTATTTTTGAGTACGGCACGGGTGATTTTCACACTGTAAACTGTGCGGACTTCTTAAAATTTCGTACCCGTGCCTGAAAATTTAGCCGTGCCGAGCACCTCTGCATATATAGGTCTCGGCACACCTAATTTGCCGTGTCGTGCCCAAAATGCTAGAGAGGAAGTGGGCTTCAAGATTTTGTAATACCTCTTTTGGCACGAACTCACTCAGAGAAACACAGGTTACAACCGATAAATACTGCACAGTTTGGGCACAAGAATTCGAGCCATCTACCAAGGAAGAAATTGAGCACGTTGCCATCATACGCGGGTTCAGATATGTATCTGCCACTACAATTCCTAAACTGACTATTGTCAGAGGCATTTTACAACAAGTACTAATATTTATTTCATTAAAATAACGTAACTGGGTTCCTATTACGAGGATGGTGTGACACAAAGAACCCAAAGAGCGAATTCTTTCAACGATATGACAAGATTTTAGAAGGGATTTCCGACGAGAATTCCGAAGCGATTTTCTCGTGAAATCAAGACAAATGGCGATTTCCCTGCCAAACTTTCCACCTTTCGACGTTCACCTCGATGGAGACGCTGGCCCAAGGTGGAAAAAGTGGTTAGGGCGATTCGAACGACTAATCATTGGAATGGGAATCTCCGACGACGAGCAGAAAAGAGCACTGCTACTGTATTACGGCGGTCCAAAAGTCGACGAGATTTTCGACACGTTTGAAGACGTCAGTGATGAAAAAGATTACAAGAAGGCCGTCGAAAAACTAAACGCTCATTTCTCTCCACAAGTCAACATAACATACGAAGTTTACAATTTCCGTCAGGCGAAACAAAAGGAAGAAGGAACTCTGGACAACTTCCACACACGTCTAAGAAGCCTAGCAAAGGCCTGCGATTTTGCAAATCCAGACAAAGAGATCAAAGAGCAAATCATCCTTAAATGCCAATCAAACTCTCTCCGACGCAAAGTTCTGCGTGAAGACCTCGACTTAGTCTCTTTCATGAAGGCTGGTAGAGCCCTAGAATTAAGCGAAATACAGGCAAAGGAGTTTAAAAACCAAGATAAAACCGTGAACACAGTGAAACTACGCAAAAAGGTGTCCCAGTACAACCTAAAGGAAAACGCCGTCAAGAGCATGGCAAAGAATTACGCAACCGTGACCAGTCACGAAAGCCAAATGGAAAAATGTAGGAACTGCAGTGGAGAATATCCCCACAAAGACTCCGGCCCTGCTAAGAACAAGAAGTGCGCCTCATGCGGCAAGCTAAACCATTTTGCCCGTGTCTGCAGAACCAACCCACCTGAGTCGGCAAAACTTGTCACGTATGAAGACACTGATGAGGAAGATATCTCTGTTGAATTTATAAACCTGTCTGATGAATACTGTTTCTCTTTAGTGAAGAGCAAATAGTGTACGAACACGATAACAGGTAGTATTTGGTTTGCATCTTGGAATGCTCTAAGTTCTGACTGTCCTTGAACAATTAATATTTGTAAAGAAGTTGCAACAGTTCTTTGTTGTTCTATTGCCGTGCCACTTACCTTGGTTTACGGTACAAAAACTTGTATAAGAAAGCACTGACTTAATTCATTATGTGCTATTGCCTTAATATTTTCCCGAATTGTCTTACTGAATGTCCCAATAATGTTGTTGAACTTTCTTGATGTTCCCATGATGTTGTATAACTTTCTTGACATTTATGGCTTTTCACAGATATGTAAATATCTTTAATGATGAAGCAAGCGACCATAATGAAGATATATGAACAAAAAGTTAAGGTATTTGCTTAAAGGATTTTAGAAGTCGTGATTAATTTAATATGCGTTTGTTTTAAAAATGGGCGTCTTACCAATGATACAAGTTATTTGCACTTGGCCGAGTCGTAAATATAGTGAGCGACGAAGAAATGTGTATCACGCAGAACGAGTTTTCGGAGCATAATATTTGCTCTGAGGTTTATTAAAGTGACGTATTCGGTGAAATAATCGATGCAGAGGTTGGTGCTGAATTGGAAACGACGATTTGTTTATTAAAGGAAGGAAAAGACGACAATTTGTCCATAATAAGTAATTTGAAGGATGGGAGAAACGTTTCATTTGTGAACGACAAAGAGCTGGAGAAAAGGAAGGTGTCGAGAATTCCTGTAAATACTAAAATCAACAGTGTTTGGGTAGTTCGTAGTTGGGCTGAATGGGCAGACGTATGCTATGTGAAAGCTAAATCCGTTAATAGAAGTTTACTGATCGATATGGGAAGAAGTGATTTCAGTAAGATTAAGTAATCTTACCAAACTGATAATGACAAGGAAGAAAAAAGCCCCGTTGTTTTTTTATAAGCGTTTCGAAGGATTTTGATGTGTCTTAAGAAGAGAAAATGCTGAAATTGTGAGAGAATAGAGATACTGTGAGTAACGTAAAATGATAATTAGAGATGGAATTAGAGATTTAGAGGAATTAGTGGAATTTAATAGAACGAGAGATTTAGTTAAAGCGAGTTCATGAATTAAATAAGGTTTCGTATTATAAATTCAAAGAATGGACATGATTTCCTAGGGATGTATACATATACATCCCCGAGAAGCTCACTATAGATCCTTCGAATTTATGATACCACATTTTATTTTATTCATCAGCCCCATCCTTCTTCGCAGAATATCCAATTCCCTGCCCGACCTTTCAGAGACTTGATTTCATGTTTAACGGTATGTAAGTTAAATAAAGGATTGTGAGTTACAAAGAAAACGTCGTCAGTCATAAATAAGATACTATTCACCTAAATGCAATTTTATTGTGTTCTATTAAGGGAAAAGGTGTGTCATGATGGCAGATGAAAATTCAAGGCGGAATCTAACAATTTCTACAGAATTTCTCATCAAATAAAACAAATATTAATATACTTAAAATGTTTTTCGTCAATTATCATCCACAAGGACGACGGCAGAGATTTGATAAGGGTGTTATTTTGTTTGCAAGGTTCGAGAAACAAGATTCAAGGGATTGTGAGAGCAACTGCACCACCGAGAAATGGTTCTATTCTAAACCTCCGCAGATCCATTGAAGTATTTTGGAGGGACAGGAATAGAATTTTCGGCCTTCTAATTGCTGCTGAGTGTAGTATACCGGTTTATTTATATATACAGAATCGGAAAGTAACACGTTACAACCTATGAATGTCAACTGTTTCGCTCTCTCTTATGTCCCCTCTCCCAGTCTTTCACACTCTCATGAAATGACGTCACAGTTACTATATTGAGAAGTGCGTTTTAGGTCCTTCGATTTAGACCCCGTTCACACGATGCTGGTTCGAAATGAAACCGTAACAAAATCATTAGGGTTAGGCCTTGCGTTCACACGATACCGGTATGAAAAAAACATGAAACCGTAATGCTAACCGTAATGATTTGAAACCGTAATGAAACTGTACCTCAACCGGCATCGTGTGAACACCTTACCGTAATAATTTCATCACGTTTTTCGCCGCCAAAAAGTACCGGTCAAATGAAGTTAGCAAAGCTAATAGGTGGTCCTACTGGTGATTCTTTTGTGTTTGTGCAGTGCGTTACATTTTAACTTATCTTTCTTAAATCAGACGGACTACACAAAGAAACGGCGATTTTTAATATTTTTATTGCAACTTGGTACAAACAAAAACAAGAGAAAAAAGAAAAAGAGACGACGACGGCGATTTTGGACACGACCAAGACACTTCCTCATCGGTCCAAGCAAAGTTTCGGACCGATTCGTCTGATGTTTTTTGTTTTTTCGTCGGAAGAGTGTTGGTATACTGATTAACACGCAAGTGACCGCGAACAACACGATCAGCAATAATCTAAAATCTTGTAATCGTAACGGTATCGTGTGAACGGAACAGCAAAACGGCATGAAATTATACCGGTATCGTGTGAACAGGTTCGTTCCATGATATTTTGATACCGGCGCAGTTTCGTACCGGTATCGTGTGAACGGGGTCTTAAAAATTTAATGGAATGAACGCAGATGTGGTTGACAATGTGGTGGTATATATTCAGGTATTTGAGGCCTAGGAACACTTCGACCTCTTGGTATCTGGTGGTTCTTTCTGGTTCTTTGTTGTCCTCCTTCTGGGGAGAATCAAGGACACCGGTTCTCGT
Source organism: Heliopora coerulea (assembly GCA_030142905.1). Taxonomy (NCBI): domain Eukaryota; kingdom Metazoa; phylum Cnidaria; class Anthozoa; order Scleralcyonacea; family Helioporidae; genus Heliopora; species Heliopora coerulea. Next base: position 2,953,475 of record JASJOG010000014.1, read on the forward strand.
TTTCTGGAGGCAAATTCAAATTTGACGCATGCGCAGTTAATTTGTTGGTGCAGATTAAGCGTCTTCCTACCCTCAATCGTACACACAAGAGCTTTATAACGGCAGAAAACAGCTTAATTTGCCGTTAAGCAGAACAGCTTATAAATGTAGCTCGAGATAAACGGACGTCTAAAACTATGGCCGATCGAAAATTTACCAATCTTCGGAAGCGCCTTGACCAGCTAGGTTACCGGCAAGCTCTTGGAATCGAATCTGTCCCGCTTGTGGAGAAACTTTTCACGGACCTCGTACATACGACCGAGAGTCTTAAGAACGTCAAGGTGCAATTGAATCGGCGCGAGAAAGAGAAGGCAACTTACGAAGACAATGCCGAGCCTTACAGGAGTGACAATGCGAAACTTGTTCGTGAAAATAACGAGCTTCATTTACAGCTGATTCGTGTGAAGGAGGACAGCGAACATACCATCAAAGAACTGAAAAGTTCCATGAGAAAATTGGAGCACGAGAACGCCGATCTTAAGTTCTTGAATACTCAATACGTGCATAAGGTAAAAGCCTTGGAGAAAGACTCGCAAGATAAAACCAGTCGGATTAACGACCTGCAAGAGAAAAATCTTCACGCAGTTGTGGAAACCCCTGGTGGACGGAAGAAGCACATTCCTACAAGACGTCAAAGGATGGACATTAAGAGTACTTTGGCTGCAAGCGACAGAGCTTCGAAATCGTCACCTTCTCTTTCGCACGATCCATATGTCGCTGATCTACTTAATGTGGCTGATGCGAGAATCGAGGAATTGCAGAAAAAAGTTGGGGAACTAAACAATGATAGAGCAGCTGTGGAGAGACGAAATAAGAGCCTGAGAAAACAGGTTTGAATTCATATTTATATTACAGTACTTTGCCTAGGGTATTATATATATATATATATGTGTGAAGGTGTGTGTGTGTGTGTGTTTATATATATATATATATATGTATATATATGTATATATAAATAATGCTGATCAAAACAATATGAATACGTATGGACCACTGAAAACCTGGCAAAAATGGCTGTTGTTCACGTCTTCTGTTAATCAAAGGGGGTACTTCGATGTTAGCTAAGTAACGAGATTCCTAGGTGCCCATTTCAGAAGCTGAACTCTCAACCACCCTTGTCAATTCCTTTAATTGATCAAGTAATCAATTTAAGTGTGTCTCACCATTATTTCTTTCTTCTTTAAAAACCAAGAAACTGTGGGTAAATCTGAGCAAAATTTAAACAAGTTGCACATTTTCTAGTTAATCCTATAAAAAGCCCATGCTAAGTTTATTTTCCTAATTGCTTGAAAAGTGCCATATAAGTGTGATATATATATATATACATATACATATACATATACATATACATATGCATATATATATACATATACATACGTTGTTTACCCCCACTCCCCAAAAAATATCAAATGTGACCCCCTGTTCCCATATTTCTGTTGTTAAAACAGTATGATATGTTAAAAAGCAACATTTCTCATGGGTGAACCATGATTAATCTTTGAAAACTGGTGAAAACAATCAGTACATCATTTCTGGCCAAGTGAGAATATACAGCCCTAGAATTTTAAAGTTAAAATCGACAAACCAACCTATCCATCTGGAGTCAGTTATTTGAAATCTGAGTAACAGACAGCAGACTACCTAGTGAGTGGCAGGTGACTTAGACCTTAATTTAAGCCCTGCTATGTCCTTTCCTCTGCATTTTTGAGGCATATTGAGAAATAAAAAGGGCTAGAGTGCAGTTTAGCAGCTGACCTTTTAAGGATAGGGTTTACTTAGAGTTTAGGTTACTGTTATGGTTAAGGTTAAGTTCAGGATTTGAGCTGGGATTAGCTTTAGTTGAGCCTGCAACTTTCTAATTAATTCAGGGGTCTTCTAAACTGTACTTGACTCATAAAAAGAATTTTTGTAATCTGCCAATAAGCATTATAAGTTAGGGATAGGGGGTGCAGTGTGTGTTCTCTAACTAGGGAACATGTGAAAGACAAAGGGGCTATGCCCTTTAATAAAATGATTATAAAAACTACATTAATGGTAACTCTTTAAAGAACAGGGGTATAGACCTATCCTATTAAATTAAATTATCTGACCAGAATAAGTTACCCAGAATAATATCCTAAAGAGCACCCTTGCCCCTTGATGGGTTAATCAAGTCAGTAGTTAACCCATTGAGGGTTGGAAACCCCATTCTGCAGAATAAAATCATCAGAATTTATACCAGAATAAGATCCAACAGTGCACCCTTGCCCCTTAATGAGTCAACAAAGTAAAGTGAAGGATGATTTGCCATAATGGCTACCTAGTACTGTACCAGGCTAACTAGGAGGACCAACATAAAAATTCCTTTTCAGATTCTTTTGGAATCATCATTGTCATTTCTGATTGTAGACTTTAAGTTTTTGCTTGAACGGCATATAAGCCCTCTGCAGTTTTTATTTTTTTTTTGTATAGAGGAAGTGAAAAGAGCTGATAAGTTCATTTACAATTTTTTATTAAGGACATGGCTTAGACCTATCCTACTAAATTAAATCATCTGACCAAAATACGTTATCCAGAATAATGTTCTAAACAGCACCTTTGCCCCTTGATGGGTTAATCAAGTCAGTTGTTAACCTATTAAGGGTCAGGAACCCCATTCTGTAGAATAAAATCATTGTCATTTCTGTTCTTACACTTTCAATTTTTGCTTAAAGTGCATATAAACCCTCTTTAGTTTTTATTTTTTTGTATAGAGGAAACAAAAAGAGCTGATAAGTTCTTTTACAATTTTTGACTTAGTACAATTGTTTTGGAGCTATATCACTTTTTATACACCTATTTGCATGAAAAAGTCATGCATTAACAAGACCTGGGACTCAGGAAGGTATAGATTTCACACAACAAAAAAACAACTGCATTTTGATCACAAAGCTTTCAAAATGCATATATTTTGTAAAATAATCATCATGTCAAGCTCAAACTCGTACTCTGACATGCATGAAAGCATATCTTCTGGTTTTGGTTCTCTTAATTTGCCTGGTTCCCAGGCCCTTATAATATTGAGAACATACAGGGGGTGTTCAAAAAAAAGTGGCCATTGTCAAAAATATATTCAATTTGGTATAACTGTCACTGGAAGAACAGAAATGAAAGAAAACTGTATATTTTTAGAATGTTTTCTTGGAGATCTGATTAAAAAGCTTTTGACATACTAATTTTAAGTGCTGGCATGGAACACACGTCAATTCTTACTACTTTTTATGATAATGTCTTCTGCTAAACATAGTGCATTTTCTCCTATTTCTTACAAATTGGATGATATGAACTTGTCCATAAAATTATCAAAATATTGTGCATCCCACAATATTTAGTTGATAACTTAAGTACAAAACATTATTAGCCAAAAAACCAGTTACATGTGCAATTTTAAACGTTTTCATTGAGGTTTTATGTGAAAGTGATGTGGCTAGTAAGGGACTTAAAAAAGTTGGCACCGAGAAATCTGAGATGAAAATTCAAAGGAATCATGAAATTCTTGGATTGCTTTAAGCTGGAGTTACCACATGTACAGTTTCAAAAAAATTCACATTGACCTATTCTGGGAAAAAAAGAAACAAAAAAAGAACTTTGCATTAAGGTAAATTGAGTGGAGATTGCAGTCGTGATCCTGGTTCTCGATAGAAACTACTGATTCAAGTGACTGTTTAATTATTAAAACTTCCAAATCAGGCACCCCAATCAAACATCAGCTAGTTGATAAATTAGAAGCTCAGACAGGGGGTCAAATACTCTGCCAAAACTATAAATCACCTCTTGAAAGAGAGAGAATTCAAATGGAGAAAAAAAAATCTGAGAAACCATTTGGGAGTGAGGAGAATCATTTACTGTGATTATCATCTGCTCATGAGCACATTAGTGGGAATATTGATGAATGGGGATGGATTCTCCTAAATCCCATTGAGAATTTATGGGCTGAGTTGGACTGATTAACAAAAGACCAAAAGTTGAAAAATGAAAACGAACATTTTGCAGTAATCAAAAATGGATTACAATCAATCACCAAAGAATACTTGCATCAGCTTATTGAAAGCATGCCTCGTTTATGCAAAGCTGTGATCAAATTGAAGAGAGTGCCAGCTAGGTATTGAATGGTATGTACAGTAGGTATGTACTTGAGTTACTGTTGTTGCCTGTAGTAGTTTGTAAATAAACTTTTTTGGCGGTTGTACGAACAAATTCGTTAGAGTCAAAATGAAGGACATCAGAGATGTACCAGGAATTTGTAAACTATAATATAATTAAAAACTGCGTAACATTTGTGAATTTCAAAACTCGGTTATTAAAATTAAGATTTGAGATGATATTTGAAATTATTTAGACACATGCATCCTAAAACGATCATTCTTAACCACGTCTGTTCATCTTGTGATGATTATGTTACGTTAACCATAATTATTTAGGATGGCCACTTTTTTTTGTTCACTCCCTGTATACATAAATTTTTGGTTGGGAAACAAATGGACATGAACTGTAAAAAAACTTACTAGCCAGTTTTTAATCCTCTTTGCAAAGAACTAAAAACTGTGAAGGGTTTATATATGCACTTTAAGATAAGTTCTGTGTACCTTTTGTACTGTCCTGTTTCACTTGATGCAGTAGTTTTAGATTTGCTAGATATTATATGCAATTATGATAATTAAACCCTTCTTTAAATTATTTGATGGCTTTGTATATACACAATGAAATATTGAACCTTCTATCTTTAAAACTGTTGATATTATAACTGCAGTTTTTCCAATATTAATTCATCTCTTGTTGCATTGATGGCAATCATGTAAACAGCATTGAATTTTGAAATTTGGTTTTCTTTCATAGTTTTAAACCATTGGACTTGTGTAACCTTTTGTCCAAATGTGGACTACTGTATAGACTGAGGTTATCTTTGTGTTTTACCTACTCACTCTAAGGCTTAAAATTATATGTGAGTTTAGGTTTATATTTGATGCACAACACATGAAAATCAACACAGATTTTTGTGGGTTTAAAATGGGAGAGAGAGTCAGAGCTCCTCATGAGGGTTGTGCAGGGATTGTTGGGGCTCTTCAGGGGCTTTAAAAAGATTTAGGAGTAGGAGTTGGAATTAGCAAGATAGGAGTTGAGGGTTTATTGAGGGCCAGAGACTTGAACACCATGTTGGTAGGGGGGCTCATTTGGAAGCTTCAGGAGATGTTGACATAAGGTTTAGTGGTTGTCTGGGCCCTTTAACAGCCATCTCCTTAACCAATTAAGGGACAAGGGCAAACTACTGCATTTTTACATATACTGTGGCCAATGTCAGCTGATTTTACTCATCAAGTGGACAAGCCCTTACCATTAATGAGTTAATGACCAAGTACTTCAATTTGGTTTACATTCACGTGGCTGACTAACAATGAAGTACAGTTTCATAGGCATAAACATGTGAGGTAGTAAATATCCCCAATGAATTATCCTTGTGAATGAACAAGTACTGTTAATATGGTATGAGGGAATTTAGTCCCTGGGCTCTGCATCCCTCTTGGTCCACCCCAAAATGAGTAGCTTGGGGTAACTACGGTATGAGTGAAGAGTCCTTAAAAAGATTTGGACAGTTAGTCCCAATGAACCAATACCTGGTCAGCCGTTGGTTTGAGATAGGACTCACATGTTCGCAATCCACTAGTACCGGGTGGGAAGGGTTGGTAAAGCCCATGAACCCCGAGCGACTCGCTCCATATGATCAGCCCCTAGAACAAAAGAACTAGTGATAAAACAAAGTAAAAAAGAGACAGAACAAAGAACAAGAAAAAAATTAAAACATTAAAGGGTTAAAGGAAGCGTCTAATTTTGATTACGTTGCCTCGTGTCTTTTCATCTGCTCCTTAGTACACAACATATGGTCTTCACGCTGTCGCGTAATTGTTCTGGTAGCTGAACGTTGATGGCTCTAACCCCACCGAGGCTCAAGTACATCTTTTGGTTTTCATTACCAGAAAGTATACTGTAACTAAAGCCAAACCCGAACTCATTAACGCGAAAATACATTCATTTTATTGAGTCGAAACTCATTTACGCTTTTGTCACGTTCATTTTAAATTTTTGCATAGAAGGTGACGTTCATTAGCGTACAGTAGATGTGCAACCATTTGCATGAAAGTGTATATTAATAGCGCCAACAGACCACCATAACACCTTTCGTACATATATTAGGGAGAATAAAGTTTCAATTACGCACGAATGTTGTTCAGTCTGTTGCAAGGTCAATTTAAGATTATAAAAAATCCTGAAAAGTATATTTCAAACTATTGACCAACTTTAACTCACAGGACTTCGTTTTCACACGTCAACATTAACGTCTTAGACAAAGGCGATAAAAGCTTACAGTACTGAAAGCTTAGATCGCGAAAGTTTGATTACAAAACATTTGTTTTCAAAGTTGTGAAAGATGATGTATGTTAGTAAAGTGCTGTGAACTATAGTTCGTAAACAGTTTGAAATGTAGATGTCAGGATTTCGTATAAACTTAAATCGCTCCTGCAACAGACTGGACAACTGCCTTGCGTAATTGAAATTTTATTTTCTCTAATGTATAGTAGAATGATGTCAATGGTCGTCAGTTGGCGCTATTGATTGCGCTTTCATGCAAATGTTTGGATATCTATGCTAATAAATGTTACTTTCTATGCAAAAAAATTTAATGACCGTGACAAGTGTTTACTACACGGATATTAACTCACTAAAATAAATGAGTTGATGAAATATCTTGTAGGCAAGAGAAAGGCAAGAGAGATATCTTGTCTAATTGAAATTTTATTATCCCTAATGTATAGTAGAATGGTTTTAATTGTCGTCTGTTGGCACTGTGGAATGCCCTTGGTTGGGTATCTACGCTAGTGAATGTCGATTGAATAAAATGAATGTATTTTTGCGTTAATGAATTTGAGGTTGGCGTTAATGATAGTATATTTTCTGGTAATGAACAGCAAATGGTGTACACGAATAGCTGGCGTGATTTGGCGCGTAGCTCTGCGTAGCCTCCAATACCAGTTTCAATTGTATTGTTGTTTTGGTTTTTTTTAATACCTCGTTTGTAACTACTGGAAATTCGTCTTAAGGTGGAGAACCGTGATAAAGAGATCGACAGACTAAGTCAGCTACTAGAAGGAGGACGTCCTGTGAATGCTATCATGAAAGACACGAAAAAAGATAGCAGCGACAAGGTTGTTGCGCATCTCAATGTCCAGGTATTGTCATATCTCTTATGAAAGATATCAAGAGACACTGGATAAACAAGTGATAACTGGACGCAACAGCTCCTCAGCGTTCTCATAATACACCTTTGCATTTTATCAGTAAAATGCGTTTTGCCTCATTATTTGCGGCAACTTTTCTTACAAACATTATGTGGGGACGTTTTTCTTTCGTTTAAGAACTGCGTCACCATGAGACCCAGGCAGGGTTTCCCCCAAGCAATTTCAGAATATCGGCCCGTTGTGCTCACCCTCAAGAAAGCTTGTGTATAGCTATTCTATAAACTAAGAACGGGAAACACCTGGAGAGCCACTGTGCCCTGCTAATGGCTTGTTAACAATCCCCAACCGTAATTTTGCTTGTTCCAATTTAAATGCCTGTGAGTTGAAGAAAGTACCCTTGTTCTGACTAAAAAAGCCTTCTGACTAAAGGTCCGTTTACACGTGAGACTTTGCACGTTGCGATTTTCATCCTGGTGTATGTAATAAACTCATGACAGTCAACGTAGCAAGATATCCGCTTATGATTGGCTCGAGTTTATCCTCGACATTCTGGTCAGTTAAACACATACTCCAAGATGTCAATCACAAGGCACAAAATCGCACGTATAAACAGCCCTTAGCTTAGGTAGGGTGCCCTTTTTCAGTCTTTGGGAAACGTTGCTAGGAGGGAACAAGTTTCTGGTTGGGTTTTGGGAAGATAGTTCAAATGAAATTAGCCTCAGCAACTTTACATGTACGTTGCAGACGCTTATTGGGATGATAACGACCTCAGTAACAAAAGTTGGAAAAACGGCTTTATTGGCTAAATGTTAATGTATACGGAAAGAAAGAGCGTTTTACGACTCTTACGACGGAAGGTCTAGTTTAATTTTACTCCTGGCTGGAAAGGGTTGGAGAGCACGCTACAACCTTCAATGGTTCTCTCATTATTGACGCATTGAATACACGTTTACTTTTCATTGCGTTTCTCTCTATGGAAAAGAATGTTCGCACACTTTAGTCGAAGCTGTTCTTTCACAGGCTCAAAAATCTGGAGTTGCAGCACAGCAAATCATGAACTTTTCTCATCAATGTATATGTTTTTTGTTGCGGTTTTAATGCTCCACTTGCTGTTTCGCTACTAGGCCCTCTAACCATATACCCTTTACTGTAGCTCGCAAAATAAATTTTACTCGAAAGGATTTTGCATTGATTAAATAATTTAAACATTGTTTAGAAAAATCTGAGATTTAGAGGGCAAACCTTAAGTGGACGGAATTGAAGGACCGGAGTTATAGGGTCATTGTTTAAAATACACTGTATATGCGCGATTTACCTTGTTCAACCTGCAGTCACTAGCAGAAAGCTTGTTACAAGTTTTTCAGTCACAAGTTTCAAAAACCTAGAGTCTTGTGTGACCAGCGGGTCGTGAACTTTGAGGCTTGGGGTCAGTTATGTGAAAAGTCTGTTAATATTGGAATTGGAAAAACTTTAGTTTAACAGGGGAGCCCATTCAGCCCGAAGGCTGGTATTCAGAGGGGCCCTGCATTTAAGAAGCTTAATTACATCAAACATTTAAGAATAACAAAAATTTTGTCCTATTCCATTTAAAAATTCTTTAGAAAGCAATGTACGAATTTGGATATGGTAATTTATACAAAATCTAAATATAGATAAGTATTTCATAATAAAAATGTTTAAAAATCTTATCCTTAAAACTATGTAATGATAGCACGTTCTCTCTTTTTTAATACTTAAATAAACGAAGTTTGTTTCTTTCTGTAAGAATTTCACCACACTCTCTTAGTTTACTTTATACTAAGAATAAATTAAGAAGCAACTGTAACTTGGCGACTTTTTTAGGTTGATTACCTCCAGCAGGCCAACAAAGACCTCGAAAAGAAGCTGAAAGAAACTCTAGGTCAAAAAGAGGCTCTAATGGCGAAAGTTACTGGCGTTAGGGAAGAGAATGAACAACTATTGGTCACGTTAAAGAAGCTTGACAGGAAGAAAAACGTTGCGGAAGAACAGAGGGATAAAGTTGCTACTATGGCAGTCAAAGATGCAGAAGATGCCAAGGTAAATAATAGTAAAAGGTGAAGTTCTTCGAAAGAGCAACTTGGGTACTTATTGAAAGCCTTATTGTAAGTAGTTTCCTTAGGTCTAATGACTCACTTAAGCTCTTTTTCGTTTGTGAGATGTTGAGTAAGAAGCCGGTTGGAAAGTTAGAAATACTGTACAAGACGCCATCGTAGGATCTTTCCTAAGCGCCATTTACCCAAGAAAGTTGTGGGCCAAGGAGTTTGTTCTGGTAGAACGTTCTTCGAATCCATTGTTTTTTGAAGTCAAGCATTTGTAACCAAAGCGTATTGCGTTGAGGTATTTTATCATAATCGTTCTAGCACTAATTGTGTCGGAAACTCTCTAATTCTTTTGTTCCGGGATGGTCTTCACGTAAATGTATGTTTCGGATTCAGTGGCGGCAACACAAGAGGACAGGTGGAGCATATGTCCCCTCTTGAAAATTATTACTACCCCCAAAGTGTATCGAAGGTTACAGATTTGTATTTCTCTACTGCCATTTATGCATGGACTATGTATTTTAAACGAAAAGTGTGGGAGATTTTTAATCTGCTATAAATATTTTACTAGAATCATTGTAGCTAAATATTCTATTATCCTAATGATTTTTTATTTCCCCCTCATCTTTGCCATATTTTCCAAGGGGCTGCACACCGTAAAATTCATTCCAGGAGAACTATTGCATCCATATTCAGGATCGGGTGTGTACCGTTGTGTTGGTTGATGCGATTAGCCGTTACGTCCGAGCGCACGATCTGCCAGATCAAATCCACGACTGATCTTTTGGGTTGCTTTTGTTTAAAACCTTTGCTTCTCTCAGAGAAGAAACTCCAGTGGTAATATATTGGCTGAATGTTAACGATATATCAGTGGTACTGGTAATGAATCAGAAATTGGTTTGTTTGTACTGTGTGACTTTCTCTGTACCGGTACATTTGGATATTTGGTCTGCTGGGATTACACCTTTTGCTGTTCACTACCAGAAAGTATACTGTCATTAACGCTAACCTCAAACTCTAACGCAAAAATACGTTCATTTTATTCAATCGACATTCACTAACCTAGATACGCAACTATTTGCATCAAAAGACATTCCGTAGCGGCAACAGACGACCATTAACACCATTCTACTATACATTAGGGCTAATAAAATTTCAATTACGCAAGAGAAATATCTTGCCTAATTGAAATTTTATTATCTCTATCGTATAGTAGAATGGTGTTAATGGTCGTCTGTTGGCGCTACAGAATGGCCTTCGATGCAAATGGTTGGGTATCTACGCTAGCGAATGTCGATTGAATAAAATGAATATATTTCTGCGTTAATGAGTTTGAGGTTGGCGTTAATGATAGTATATTTTCTTGGAATGAACAGCAAAAGCTATACCAGGAAAATCTTTGCTGCAAGACTGGTCATTCTCATCGACGGACTTAAGGCAATACGAATAATTCACTCTGGTATCCCAACAGGAACTAACTTAATTTCGGTCAAGTTTCTAAAGATGGTTGCCGATCGCGGCTGCTCTTCATAAGTTCATCGGAAAAAGTCTCAATTTTTCCAATTCCAAAAGTGGACAATCTTGTTTCAGAAATCGATATGCGGCCCATTTCGATCGTTCCTTCACTGTCTAAGTATGTGAAAAGTGGATACTCAAACAAACATAGAAATTTAGCGATGTACGTTTTATCATGAGAGGGGTATATCCTGAATTGAGGTTGGAAAAGGAAGCAGTTGTAGGATGAATATTAACGCCCAGCTCAAAATTTGAATGTGAATAGCCATAACAGGATAAAACACGACAAATAACAAAACATGTTAGTTTAAACAAGCTTTACTGACGTTTCGTTGCTAACGCGCAACATTTTCAAAGTAATATAGATGATGGATAAGGTAAGGTTATAAATACGATATTTACAAGGTGTGAAAATTAATTAGCCAATGAGAGAGGAGAAAAGGTGTGAGAAAAGTAGAAGAGGAAGAGCGGAAGGAGAGAAGACTAATTAAAATAAGGCAAGCGGAACAGACCTGATGTTTTCATTAAGGGCAGGCTTAAATTTATCAATGAGTAAACTCTCCCGAATGAGTAACTCAAGGGGCGAGTTACCGGACGAAATAATAGAAAAGTCATCGGCGGAGGTGGTGTGATGAGAAGCTTTGGTGTGAGAAAGGATGCTAGACAGGCTAGTGTAAGATCTTTTCTTCCCCGTTAAAGGCGAGATTCCTAGGTATTCAGAGATGCGTGTGTGTAGAAGGCGTCGAGTTTGCCCTATATACGATGCTCCGCAGCATCGACACGAGTATTGATAAACAACATGCGATCTCATTAATTTAGGAATACTATCCTTGAACCGGAAGAAACTAGACAGACGTTTGTTAGACTTAAAGATAACCCGTAGCTCAACTTGAGGAAAACAGGAGAGAAGTTTTGTTAACTGTGAACGGATTTGGAGGCAATGTTTCCCCCTAAATGGCATAGAAAAATAAATGATACGTTTCGAAACATCGTAATTTTTAGCGGAAACTGAAAAAACTTTATCAAGAAATTTACCAAAACAAAGGTCAAAGAAGGGAGTAGGATACCCATTGTTAGTGAGAAAATTTTTGGGCTTGATGACTTCCGAATGAAAGATGTGGTAGGAGGAGCATATCTTAAAATATCTGTCGAGAAGGGTGTAGACAAGTCCACGTTTAAATGAAAGTGGGATAAAGCTGTCAAAATTAGTAAAAAGTCCCGAAAAAGTAGGTTTACGATAAACCGAAGTGGAAAAACCGTTGTTACGTTCAATCAAAACGTCAAGAAATGGAAGAGTATTATTTACCTCAGCCTCGCTCGAAAATTTAATGCTGTTGCGCTGTGAATTTAAATAATCTAAAAAGGGCTTAACGTGATCGGGACAGCGAAATATAACACAGCAATCATCAACATAACGTCGATAAATTAACGGTTTAAAATCTCTAGGGCAGTTATCCAGCCAGACCTTTTCATAATAACATAAGAAAGTGTTGGCAAATGAAGAACCTAAGGGGGACCCCATAAAGTAAATGGTTTGAACCTGGGAGAATCGTAACATGTTTGAGGAAGTTGATCGTCCAGGTTAGTGTAGTCTTGAGAAAGACTGTTGGTTGAAGTGACTGACGTTTCGACAGCCTTAGCAGCGGTCATCTTCAGAGTCAAAAAAAAAAAAAAAGAAAAAAAAAGATGACTGCTGCTAAGGGGACCCCATAGCCACACCATCAACCTGTTCGTAGAGACGGCCATTAAAAAGAAAGTGACAATTTTTAACAGCAAAATAAAGAAGTTTCCGAAATTGTGCGTGTGAGAAGCCCGAAAATTGTGTAGAAGAAGAGAAGAGCCTATTAATTATAATATCAATTGTTTCATCAATGGGGATATTGGTGAAAAGGGATGAGATGTCAAAGCTTGCCATAAAGACCTTGTTGGTGTCAAGATCAAGATTGCGAAGTTCTTCAACAAAAGAAAAAGTGTCAGTGATTGTATACTGACCTACAGAGATCTCACGCAAGTAAGAGACAAGATATTTAGCAAGATTATAGGAATGGGTGCCCAAGGCAGAAAGAATAGGTCTTAGAGGGAGGTTAACTTTATGTACCTTAGGCAGTCCATATAATATATGTATGTATAATATATGTATCTTGTCTCTTACTTGCGTGAGATCTCTGTAGGTCAGTATACAATCACTGACACTTTTTCTTTTGTTGAAGAGCTTCGCAATCTTGATCTTGACACCAACAAGGTCTTTATGGCAAGCTTTGACATCTCATCCCTTTTCACCAATATCCCCATTGATGAAACAATTGATATTATAATAGGCTCTTCTCTTCTTCTACACAATTTTCGGGCTTCTCACACGCACAATTTCGGAAACTTCTTTATTTTGCTGTTAAAAATTGTCACTTTCTTTTTAATGGCCGTCTCTACGAACAGGTTGATGGTGTGGCTATGGGGTCCCCTTAGCAGCAGTCATCTTTTTTTTTCTTTTTTTTTTTTTTTTGACTCTGAAGATGACCGCTGCTAAGGCTGTCGAAACGTCAGTCACTTCAACCAACAGTCTTTCTCAAGACTACACTAACCTGGACGATCAACTTCCTCAAACATGTTACGATTCTCCCAGGTTCAAACCATTTACTTTATGGGGTCCCCCTTAGGTTCTTCATTTGCCAACACTTTCTTATGTTATTATGAAAAGGTCTGGCTGGATAACTGCCCTAGAGATTTTAAACCGTTAATTTATCGACGTTATGTTGATGATTGCTGTGTTATATTTCGCTGTCCCGATCACGTTAAGCCCTTTTTAGATTATTTAAATTCACAGCGCAACAGCATTAAATTTTCGAGCGAGGCTGAGGTAAATAATACTCTTCCATTTCTTGACGTTTTGATTGAACGTAACAACGGTTTTTCCACTTCGGTTTATCGTAAACCTACTTTTTCGGGACTTTTTACTAATTTTGACAGCTTTATCCCACTTTCATTTAAACGTGGACTTGTCTACACCCTTCTCGACAGATATTTTAAGATATGCTCCTCCTACCACATCTTTCATTCGGAAGTCATCAAGCCCAAAAATTTTCTCACTAACAATGGGTATCCTACTCCCTTCTTTGACCTTTGTCTTGGTAAATTTCTTGATAAAGTTTTTTCAGTTTCCGCTAAAAATTACGATGTTTCGAAACGTATCATTTATTTTTCTATACCATTTAGGGGGAAACATTGCCTCCAAATCCGTTCACAGTTAACAAAACTTCTCTCCTGTTTTCCTCAAGTTGAGCTACGGGTTATCTTTAAGTCTAACAAACGTCTGTCTAGTTTCTTCCGGTTCAAGGATAGTATTCCTAAATTAATGAGATCGCATGTTGTTTATCAATACTCGTGTCGATGCTGCGGAGCATCGTATATAGGGCAAACTCGACGCCTTCTACACACACGCATCTCTGAATACCTAGGAATCTCGCCTTTAACGGGGAAGAAAAGATCTTACACTAGCCTGTCTAGCATCCTTTCTCACACCAAAGCTTCTCATCACACCACCTCCGCCGATAACTTTTCTATTATTTCGTCCGGTAACTCGCCCCTTGAGTTACTCATTCGGGAGAGTTTACTCATTGATAAATTTAAGCCTGTCCTTAATGAAAACATCAGGTCTGTTCCGCTTGCCTTATTTTAATTAGTCTTCTCTCCTTCCGCTCTTCATCTTCTACTTTTCTCACACCTTTTCTCCTCTCTCATTGGCTAATTAATTTTCACACCTTGTAAATATCGTATTTATAACCTTACCTTATCCATCATCTATATTACTTTGAAAATGTTGCGCGTTAGCAACGAAACGTCAGTAAAGCTTGTTTAAACTAACATGTTTTGTTATTTGTCGTGTTTTATCCTGTTATGGCTATTCACATTCAAATTTTGAGCTGGGCGTTAATATTCATCCTACGACTACGATTCCCGCCTGGTAAATCCTTGGTCAATATTTTAACGGAAAAGGAAGCAATCTAGAACTGTTTTTTATTGTGTGGTCTCTGAAAGGATACTTTCATAGAGAATGGTGGGAATGATGATGATCCATCGCTAAGCTCGAGAACTTAGTCCATGAATTAAACCTAGACCAGGCCATAGGATTTCACGATAAAGATCGTTCTGACGTTACGACTCTGTTTAACGTACGAAAACTTCAAACTTTGTGTACGCTCTGTTTTCACTCGCTCGCCACTTGTACTACGAATGCAGCGTCGGGCTCAAACCGATTTGCCCCGTTGACTACTGAAGAAACTGAGATCGACGAAGTCGAAATTGCCAGAGAAGCAGCTCCCACAAGAAAATTGAACGGGCAAAGTACTAACCAAAATCAAGTAAGTTCAAAAGCAACTTATCACAATGGTACCGCCGATACAAGAACAGAAGAGCGCAGAGTCCAAAGTACACCTACGGGCAGATCTACTGAGACAGTGGCTATCGTGGGAGATTCTATGATTAAACATCTTAACCCTAGAAAACTTCGAAATGCAACAAACAAGAGGATCAGCATTAAAACATTTCCCGGAGCTACAACCAACGACTTGACCTACTATGTAAAACCGACACTGAAAACACAACCAAACAACGTTGTAATACACGTCGGAACAAACGATTTGAAGAAAGGACCACCAGAAAATGTTATTAATTCAGTGGTCAAGCTCGGAAAAAGCATAACGCAGGATTTGGAAAGCGTTAATCTTATCTTTTCATCTGTAATCACCAGGACGGACGACTCTAACATGACTGAAAAGGTAAAGCAATACAACAATATGCTAACAGAAGTATGTTCACAACATCGCTGGGGCCTAATACATAATACCAATATTAATAGTGCATGTCTTAACCAATATGGTTTGCATTTAAATCATAAAGGATCCGCATTACTCGCAACAAACATTAAAAACTTTCTAAACAGATCTTGACTATATGTAAATACACCTGATGTATTGCTTGATTCGATCGATGACTCTGGTGCAGCTACTACGTATAGCCAAGGTAACCCCTACCCAAAACTTAAAGGTTTTTCTATTGCACAACTGAATATTACTTCTTTGATAAAACACATTTAAGAACTCCGAATCTTTATAACTAAAATGCCTTTCGACATATTATGCATTAATGAAACAAGGCTTGACAAAACAATTAAAGACTCGGAGGTAGAAATTCAAGGGTACAGTTTAATAAGACGTGACAGAAATAGAAATGGTGGGGGAGTAGCAATCTATGTACGCAACATTATACCATATGTGGAAAGGATAACATTGATCCCAGAAAATGTTGAGGCAGTTTGTATTGAAATAAAAAAACCTAATGCTAAGCCAGTAATTATTTCGACGTGGTATCGACCACCAAATTCTAATTCCGAAATTCTTGATTGCTTTGAAATTTATCTACAAAATATCGACAAAGAGAACAAAAAAACTATAATAACTGGAGACTTCAATATAGATTTATTGCCTAACGATACTCAAGACAGTAAGTCAAAACGGTTCCTGGAACTGTTAAATACATATCAATTATCGCAACTTATAAATAAACCCACCCGAATAACTGAGTCAACAAAGACGCTATTAGATCTGATAATCTGCAAAACTGACGATTTAAAAACTATTGCAATGGACGTTGTTGACCTAGGTATAAGTGACCATAACCTGGTTTATATTTGCAGAAAAGTCGGAATTCCTAAAAGAAAACCCAAAACCATTGAGACAAGGCAATATCATAAATTAAATCCCGAAAAATTTCAAAATGACTTAAAACAAGCATTTTCACAATTTCAAGGATATTCAGACCCAAACATAGCCTTACAAGAATGGAACAAAATATTTTTGCTAATAGCTGATGTAAACGCGCCACTACGGACAAGGAAAGTGAGAAGCGATCGACAACCATGGATGACAAATGAAATTAAAAAACTGAGTTTCCATAGAGATTACTTAAAGAAAAAAGCAGTCATGTTAAACTCTTCCGCTTATTATAATTCATATAAGGAATGCAGAAACCAAGTTACTAAGCTTATTAAAAATGCGAAAACTCAATACTTTAAAACTAATATTGAAAACAGTAAAAATTCTAAAGAAAGCTGGGACCTTATAAACAAATTACTTAATGGAACGACTAAAACTAACACCATTAACAATATTAAATCTGGAGACCAAAACATCACAGACGCTGTTAACATAGCAAACACATTTAATAACTTTTTTGCGGAAATAGGACCCAATCTTGCCTCAGACATTCCTTTAACAGATACAGACCCAACACAATTCATCCAGCCTTGTCGATCGGAATTCGCTTTAAGCACATTAACTAAGGCGAACTTAAGTCAAATAATTGGCAAAATCAACTTAAATAAAGCACCAGGATTAGATAAAATTTCAAACAAACTAATAAAATTAGCTGGAGAAGCCATATACGACTCTTTATTACTTATTTTTAATCTTGTACTGGACACTGGTGTCTTCCCTGACGATTTGAAACTTGCTAAGATAACACCAATTTACAAGGAAGGAGACAAGACTAAATGTGGAAACTTTCGGCCTATATCTGTTATTCCTGCAGTTGCAAAAATCCTAGAAAAACTTATTTACGACCAATTAAGCTCGTACATTAACGAAAATGACATTATTTGTAAACAGCAAGCAGGGTTTCGGCCAAACCATTCCACAGAAACTGCACTTCTAAATTGTACAAACCAATGGTTGTTAAATATGGACAAGGGTCTGATTGACGGAGTCCTCTTTTTAGATTTTAAAAAAGCATTCGACACTAGGGTGAGGCGTTTAACCCGGTTAACCGGAAGGAATCGGTTATTTTTACAGATTAGTTTCACGAGTCTTCTTAATATCAAATAGTGGACTAACCGAAATAACCAAAAAACCGATTCAAAATTTAAAGACAAACAAGCGTGCTACATGTGATTGACACCAAACTATAAGCAAACTACAAAAATGACTGATGATTAAGCGATTGCACGCATTTAGATAGCTCAATGCGAGAATAGCGCTGCGAGTGTTCGAAGCGAAGACGAGTGAGCAGACAAGAAGGTTATTAAAGTGTGTGACTCATCGCTTAACAAGTCGACCGCGAAATATCCTGTTATTGACTGCGTTGAAGATCCGTTGAAGTAGTGGCAACGACACGAACTTGAACTTCCGCTTTTAAGCCAACTCGCCAAGAGATATTTGAGCATTCAGGCTTCAAGTTCTCCATCGGAACGTCTATTTAGCAAGGCAGGGCTTGTCAGCACTCCCGCAAGAGCACAGTTGAAACCTGAAAAGGTTGACACGCTCGTCTTTTTAGCCGAAAACTTATAAACAATCATTCATAGTGCACATAACTAGTAAAGAAACTACTTTCATATAAATATAATTATGATAACACACAAGACTCGTGGTTTATTTTGGTCACAATAATTTAATTGATCAAAAGACTCGGTTATGTCGGTTATTTCGTGACGGTTTTCGGTTTCGGTTTTTTTACAAAACCGCCTCACCCTATTCGACACCGTTGACCATTCTATTCTTTTGCAAAAACTTCAACACTACGGAATAAAGGGGACAGCTTTAAAACTTCTTACATCGTATCTGTATAACAGGAAACAAGTTTGCGTAGTTAATAACGTGAAGTCAGAGCAAAAATTAGTCCAAAGTGGGGTACCACAAGGCTCCAACTTGGGACCTTTACTATTTTCATTATACATAAATGACTTACCAAATTGCCTTGAGCATACACAAGCATACATGTTTGCTGACGATCCTAATCTATCATGTACAGGAAAGACCTTAACTGAAATCGAAAACAAATTAAACGCTGACTTGTTTCATGTTAGCAAATGGTTGGAAGCTAATAAGTTAACATTGAACACCAAGAAAACCGAATTTATGTTAATAGCCTCAAACAGAAAACTTAATCAATCTTCTGCTGATCCCCGAATATTAATAAATGGTTCCAATATTAAACAAGTTAAACATAAGAAAACTTTAGGTATTATAATTGATAACGAATTGAAGTGGACGGAACATATTGAAGAACAATGCAAAAAACTTTCGAGTGCTATAGCCCTACTTAGAAAGGCAAAGCCATATATACCTCACAACGACCTAATTTGTATGTACAACTCTCTGGTACTCCCCTACTTTACATATTGCTCAACAGTCTGGAACGACGGAAACAAGGCAAATTTAGAAAAGCTCAAGAAAATGCAAAAACGAGCTGCTCGTACAATAACTGGCTCAAATTATCAGATAAGATCAAAAACAATTTTCCGGACCTTAGGGTGGAGCCCAATAGAAAATATTCTTAAAAGAAGAGAGCTTCTAACCACGTTTAAAGCTGTCCGTAGCATTGCACCAGAGTACATCTGTGACATGTTTACATACTGCGATAATATTTATCATCAAACGCGTAGCAATAGGCGTAAGCTACTTCTTGAGAAACCTAACAGATCTTTTATGAAAAAATCATTTTCGTACCGAGGAGCTTATGCCTGGAATACATTACCCAACGAAATTTTAGATATTCATGAGCAACTGTCTGCATATTCTTTCAAAGCAGTCCTTACTAAACACTTACATCGACCAAGAGACTGCTAACATTGTTGTATGATACTGATTTTTGTAAATATTCTTTCTTCTTTTAAACAACCCCTTTAAAAGCAGCAATTAAGCTGAAGGGTTATTGTTTGTAAATAAGTTTTTAATAATAATAATAAAACTATCCCAGAATGCATTCCTTTATAAAAAGAGAGTGTGTACATGCGTGCAATGTTCTCTGGGGCGAATCCAAGATGATGAGGAAGTAGTTTGTTTTCTCGGAATAGTTTCTTTTCTATGTGTCTTCATTATAAAACCAAAAACCAAAACCCAAAATCCCTTAAAATAAAAAGAAATAAAAAAGGTTCCTTCGGGTTGCCATGAGCTTTGAGCACGGAACCCAAAAATTGCTTCCTAAAAAAATTCAAATTCTATGGCCTGCTAGACGTAAAAGTCGACTAATTCCACGACCAAGACAGTTATGGCCTACCAATTTCCTGGGTTAACACTTCGCTAGAAAATTGGATGGAGAATCGTCAAGCAGCTACGATTGCGTCTGCTACTAAATCAGGGAACCCGAAAACGGTGAAGGACGAAGATGATGGTAATGTTGATAATAGTTATCACTCCCCAACGCATGACGGAAATATTGCAGCTATTTATTAGTCCTTGACTGGAATCGACAATTTGTGGATTTTCATCGACAGGTTTGACGATCCTGGGACAATGAAACGTGCTCGTGGCTTTTCTTGCAGATTAGTACGTCAACCCATAAAGAAAGTGACACGGACAAGTTTTAAACACTTGTATACATTTATAAACATTTAAGGTGTTTTATTATCCGCTAATTTGATATTCCACTGCAGTATGTAACCATAGTGTTAGTTACGTTTAGTATTACGCAGTAATTTTAGTTATTGTTTAGTTAACATGTAGGTATTATGTTCAATTTGTATAAGTTAGTTTAAATAGAGATAGCGTCTGAATTGCAGATGAAGAGGAGGCCCGACAGAGTGTTAAATTTATGCATTTATTATCATTATCATCATTATTATTATGACAATTGTAATTGTTATTGTTATAATTATCAAAAAATTCATGGTACTGTTGTATCCCGAAGCTTTCTAAATAATTCAAGCGACATGTTTTTGAAGTAATATTTCAAACACGAGTTGGTGTTCTTTCTCCGATTTCTAAAATACAGAGAAACGAGTTTAAAGACGAGGCGAAGCCGAGCTTTCTTAACAAGTTTCGAGATATTTAGAAATCGGAGGAAGAACACTTAACGACTGTTTGAAATTGCTTCTCAAACGAACCAGAATTATAGGCGATAATCCAGCCGAAAGTTGACAAAATTCACTGTAATCTTCTTCCGATTTCCAAATACTAATTAATAATGTATTTCTTTTGTTTTTGCTTAATGAATTATTAATGAGTTTGAGAAGCATAAGTACTGTTTAGATGTTTTATTAAACAAGGTTCCAAAACAAATAAGGCGTATGTTGTGACAGTCTATCACATCTATGAAACATTCTGTATTGGTTTTTGATTGGCAAATATGCAGTTCCGCAGCATCTAGTGAAATTAAGTCTGCTTGAACCCGCTAAGTAGAAACTTCTGCAGAGGAGACTTATTCAAAAAGGATTATATTAATATGTTTTTCTATTTTCTTCCTTTCTTTCTTTTTTAACATAGAGCGAGCTTAAAACTGTTCAAAAGGAGCTTGAGCGTTGTAGAAGAGAAGCAACAGAGTTTAGGAAGGTAAGACTCAAGTTATGATGATAATTATCTTTAGTGACGGTGATAGTGATTTTAATGTTAATCGCAATTATTATGCACTTTGATCAGGATAAATTGAGTATTTTAGTGGGTAAGACAAGGAATATTTTAAAAGTATTAGATGTTATACTTTAATGTTGCATTCCATAGAACTGACTGCATGAAAACATAATGTATAACCTGATGTAACCATAGCTAACCCAAGCGCACTTGTCAAGTATATATGAATTAGATATTTTGCCATCAAGATGCATATAATCGACAACCAACAAGATGTAGGTTCACTTATTATGAGCCATATTGACCGAATTGGTTTTAAAATATGCATGTAATGCTATCACTTCACCTTGCATTACTTTGTTTTTTCTGCGTTTGCTGTTTCTGGGGTTCAGACTCTGAACATAACTAGAAGTTGCACGCTATTGCTAGTATAAAGAAAAGCCTCTTGATGTGGTAGAGGATAAAATAAAACCCGAAAAGTCATTCTAGTTAAAACAAGAGAAGACTAACTAAAAGCGGTAATATTTCGGCTTTATTTTAAAGCCATCTTAAGACAAATTAATTTAAATTAAAGTTAGTTGGCCGCAAGATGACCCTGAAATAGAGTGTTTGCAAAATCGTCTCTACGGCTAATAAGATGGTTTAGTATATTGTCTTCTCCAATGACTTCAACGCATGCTTCATCACCATTTAAAGAAGGGGATATTAAAATATGGAACGTTAAATAATTAGAAAGGGTTCAGAGGCACACTACAAAGCTTAGAACGTGCGCCGAAGATTGTCCAGAACCTCTCTTCTGTTGCAAACTCCGTTCCTGAAGAGGGGTTATAGATTACTGTTTTATGTTTCAGAAGGTGCTTTTATGAACTTGGCTAGACCGAACTTGTCGATTATACAGGTGTAACTCAGTTTCATTTGCGAAGAAAAGCTTTTCATACAAAAGCGGACCAGGGCGATTAGCTGGAGTCTCGCCAATGCTCTGCGGAACGCTCACTTGATCTGGGTGAAATTTTCACTTACCCTATAAGCTGCTAGAGCAGGCCCGATTAGGATAACCGGACTAGATTAAGGTTCAGTAATAATGCGAGCTAACGAAGCAGCAAAATGTTCCCTGTGCTGCAATTTTAACTATCGTAACTGCCAAGAAGAATGTAGTTGTATGAACTCAGCAAGTAAAAACAAAATTATTACTGCAAGATCCAAAAAGTCGATCATCGCTCCTTTCAAATTTCCCCCCAAGAACAGCACTTGTTCAACCGAGTTCATATTACGGAACCTAGGTGTTTGCTTGGGAGTTGTGACTTTGATACATCTCAGCAAAGACATGCATGTCATTATTAATTGTTTCATTATTTTCTTCGTAATTCCGAGTTGCTGTAATTTTAACCAAAGGACATTCAGTAAGACTGTGTCCAAATTTTCTTATTTTAATCGAATAGTGGATCTTTGCAACAACTTCCTTCAGTCGGTGTTAAAATGCCATTACTTCATCTAACATAATGAAGACGATAGAATTGAACACTTATATACCTTGTCTTGATCTTAGTAAACAGCATCGCAGTCTGCCGTCGCAATTTGTATTTGTAACACATCTTAAATTCACTATATTCAAAGTCTGACCCTTTTGGATGATGGAGAAATCTCCTGACTAGTTTGTGTGGGTGCAGAAGGTCAAATGGGCTTAACATAATTGAGTCTAGTTCAGTTTACTAAAATCTCCAGCTACTACTGCATACATTCCAAACGCTGGGGCGCAGGTTGTCCAGGATAGTATTTGGATACTCCATCATTTCCTTTCCCGTGTAATGTGCTTTTCCCGCAGGATAAAATGCAACAAACACGACTGTCGAGCTGTAAGGTCACCACATTCTCAGAAGTGTTATAAATACTCAATTTACTTGTTTACCACCGTAAAGGGTAGACTTGCGCTAACTTCTCCAAGAACCAAACCTGCTTGGATTTTGACCCTCGCTCACCGTGCGAAGGGCAGTGCGAGGGTAGTAATCTGGACGTGTGCTAGCCTTCATTGCAGGCTGTACATGCGTAGAGTCTGCGAAAGTAAAATTTCAGGGCTCCGAAACAGACATGTACATTTCAATGACTTTTGTATATGTATATGTCTGTATGTGTATATGTATATGTATATGTGTGTATATATATATATCTGTATCCAGTACGTATATGTATCCGTATCTGGTTCACTCGAGTATACCTTATGCAAATCCTGGGGATGGTATCATGATTGTCAGGTAGCGACAGGCGTTCAGATTTAAACTGGCGACAGCAAGTGAAATCAAACCATCATAGTCGAGGAAAAACAGATGGGCAACGTTCAGAGGAAAAAAAATCTTTACTAGATAAGTAAATAATGCTTATCGCTATAGAAAAAGAATAGTAAAACCAGTGCAAGCAAAAAAAGAGGCTGGAAAAGTGGCTAAATCGAAAGCAAACTAAAGCTGATAAGAAAAAGAACTGCTACGTAAATACCGTAAGGGAAAGCGATAAAAGTTTTTGAAAGAAACAACAGAGGAGTTTACTAGAGTAAGTGGTAAACATTTAAATAATTTGAAGTGGGGACGGCAAATGAAATCAAACCGTTACAATAGAGAAAGATATGACAGAGAACGCTTTTTTCTTTGTTGTTTATTACACGCTCTTTCCCAGTTCTCTTAGGCAAATTACCTGGGCATAAGTGTGTGAATGGGGATATTCTCTTCAATTTCTCAATTGTAGTTGTTAATTTTCATTGCTTTACAACATGTTTCCCCTAACACTTAAGTTTCTTTTAGCTTCCAGTTTAATAAGGGTGATTTGTCACTTAAATTTAAATTAAATGTTCTTTGGCAAGCTTTACAACCCGTCAATTTCGTTCGTGTTCTCAAGGGATATAGTGGAATGATTGGCGAGGGGTGGTTGCTGATTCGCCTTTCTAGTCATGGTTAGAGCGTCTCATTGGTAATCAGAAAGTTACAGGTGTGCAATCCTCGGATGGGGTCAGAAAACGTTTTCTGATGATTTGACCTCGAGGAACCTTTACGTGCTTGACCTTTTAATCCCAAGCTCGCGCGTGCGTGGTATTAATGAACAGAATTTATAACGTTTGGACGTTTTTCAGTCCAAATTACACATATAATTATTCGCAATTGCAATTGCACTGTTCTGGGATATTTTCTGAAAGCCAAGAGTTGTTATTAGAACTATTGGTGAGCACTTCACTGCAGCAAATTCGTTTACCGTATTAGGTAATTGTCAATCATCTCTGCTGTAAGAAAGAGAGAATGATGGAGGGAGAATAAATTCCGACATTTTATTTGTTCTTTTTTAACGGAATTTTTTTCGAACGTGACCTCAGGTTTCCCCATCGTTTCATACCTTGGATGGTTGGTGTTGCATATCTTTAACGGTTTATAATCAAACGTTGGAATATTCATGGGAAGAGACTAAAGGCAGAGGGGCAGCTTTCTATCCCCTGGAAATTTTGAGACATAACTGTCATTCATAAACGACACATCAAATGGAATAATGGGTAAAACATCCTCGATCCTAGCTTGAAACTGCATCATCAAGGTTTCACGTAGATAGGTTCAATTTGTTCCACCTTTGTTCGCTCTTTTTACTGATATTCAAATTTTCTTGTCGTTCGTTGACTTCACAGGCGTAGTTTCGTTGTGGAAACAGGCTGCCTTGTATGAAATATGCCATATCATGTTGCTTTCCTTGGAATCAAAATCAGAGTAACTATCTACTGATTGTTGGCTTCTTGCTTAAAGGGTTTTGCACCAATCTCTGGAGATTTCGTACACTTGAGCAACATCTCATTTCCTTTCATAATAACTTCACGTCATTTACATTTCCCCCAATTTGATTTCTTTCCCTTGATTGTTTTCAATGTATGATAAATGGACTGCAATTGATTACAGACTCCGTTGTGACCTCTATGTTATTGTAGTTGTTTCTTGCTAGTTTTGTAAATTACTGTATTCCACTACAAGTCTGTGCCGATCTCAAAGATTCCCGCTGACTGAAGTGTGATTACATAACTAATATGAGTGACAATGAACACTACGTTGAAAATCGTCCACTTTCCGTACTTGTGGTAATTCGCGTATGCTAGATCACTTGACTTCCCGACTACATTCACTTGCA
This sequence comes from Heliopora coerulea, assembly GCA_030142905.1. Classification (NCBI taxonomy): domain Eukaryota; kingdom Metazoa; phylum Cnidaria; class Anthozoa; order Scleralcyonacea; family Helioporidae; genus Heliopora; species Heliopora coerulea. The sequence goes on from JASJOG010000014.1 coordinate 2,978,819, forward strand.
CATTCTACTCAACCTGATTTTGTTAAGGAAAGATTTTGTACGTGCTTGTACCCATCTAGTTAATTGGTTGAATAATACTGGAAAAAGTCTCAACACTGCGTCTAGCTTTATCATATCGTTCTGATAGACCTATAAGCCTTTGATTGTGTCGACCATATAACCTTGTTGCGCATGTTGAGACAATTTGCCAAATAACTCCAGTGTGTCATTGTTAGAAACCTCGCATCATCTTTTGTAATTACCTGGTGGCTACGAATTACGGTCCGTGGTGTAACCTCCAGCAACTACCAATATGAGCTTCCTCAGGGGCCCTTACTTAGTTGAGTCTTGTTTTTGCTGAGTATCAAGAATATTCCTCAGTATTTTTGCTCATTGTGGTGGAATGGCCTATTTGTAGTTGACGCCTAGTACTATAAATCAATTTCAGTTTTTCATGATGCCGTGGCAATCCAAACTAATGTTGATCATTTTCAGAACAATACAGTTGATATTTGTTTACGTTTTAATTTCAGCAAATGTAATGTTTCATTTGTCAGAAAGGAAAAACATACAATCATCTCTCCGTATAAGTTGAACAATCACACCTTGCCCATTCGACTTTCTTTATGGAGCAGGGAATTAAGCTAAATATCTACTTGCATTGAAAGGACTGAATGTAGCGAGGTTGTCAACGATACAAAAACCAATCTCGTAAGATTTAACGGTTTCTGTATTTATTTTATATTGTTATCTCTTAGTCGCTGTTGTGCAAAAAACAATTCGCTCTTCGAATCCCTTCCTTCACTCTTACGCATGACCATTACACTTGACTCTGTAAGTTAACAGTCAAGGAGGGAAGGTGAGTCCGAGATTCTAATCACCCCGAACAATATTGAATACTTTTAATTGAATATAAACTGGCGTCTTTAGCTGTTTATCTTTTCATCTTTTTCTGGGTTATGTCTACTTCCACTTCTCATCTGATGTTATCTGGGATCTCCTTCACAACACTTCGGGTATTTAATGGACAAACAGACTTGTTGAATTAGTCGTTCCATGTTATTCCCTTTACTAGTACTTCACTACTTCGCCTTTTTTTCGCCAGTGTCCTCGATTTTTCTCTTTTCCAACGATAAGGACGACTTTGCCAAGTTGTGGAACTTCAGATTGACCCCTCCTCTATCGTGTAAAATTCCAGCAATTTATGTAAACGCAGCCTTCGCCATCTGGATCAAACATGTTGTCTCGCATGTTCGAGTCTTTTTGTAGTTGGCTTACTTCTTCTACTTCATGTGGTTCTTCTGTTTTATGGACGTTCTGTCGCCAGATGATGATATTTGGTGTCAGGAGTTGCTATTTGTTTCTTTTAACGGGTTACTTTCCTGACGTACATCTTTGCAGCACCTCAAATTTGGTTTGTCCGGCCATTGTTCGTTGTTTAATAGCCACTGGAGTCCTGTAAACCGTTTTCCACTTTTTATTTGATCAATACTTGCTCCCCCATACGACCCAAATCTGCTAAGTTTTCTTCTGCTGAACGGTGTTTTCACTCGATACCAATAACTGTTGTGTTGGTGGCAATTTTTCTAACCCTACAATGTTTGTAACAAACGTTTTCCAAGATTTTCCGGAGTTCAATATCTATAAGGCTATCTATCGATACGGCAACATATACAATGGCCATCTTTTCATTGCTTTGCATAGATTCTTCGCCAAATTTACTGCCATTTGTCAGCTAACCAAGTCTAACCATGGGATCGAAGGGTTTCTTTTGGGTTTTAAATTTTGATTCTAGCAAACGTTTCAGTACCCCCGCAGGATTTTCAACGACCACGATTGTGACGGTACAACTGGCAAAGTTGCCAGCATCTGCAAAGACGTGAAGATGAACTGCTTTGATCCTATGTAGGTTTCTTCCAACGCTTTTATGCACACTCATGTCCTTTAATTATTTAGTCCATCTGTGCCGGTTTATACCGCAAGGGCTTCGGTTCTTCGGCGTTGCTCCCCTACTCCCGATAATATGCCTATCAGAAAATCCTCTTTCCCTTTGGCCGTTATTGGTGAAATATCGCTAAGTGGATGTAAACTTTACAAGATGACTCATGATGAATCGCTTCGTAATTGGGTCTTCTTCAGGGTAGTCTTGAACTTCTATCAACAACTTATCGTCCCTTTTGTTCCAGTCAACCAAAGCATTTTGGACGGTTTATTAATTCCTTCGCTCTCCTATATTTCCATGTTTGACTTCCACTTATGCACCGGAAACTTTGCACCTTCTAGGATTTCCGTCTCTTCAGACTTGAGAGTCTCTTATTCTAAAAGATCACTGCACGTCTTCATACATGTGTTGTCTCAATGCCTGGATGGTACTTCCCAGCTGTGCTGGTTGTTGGTCGAGGTGATGTATTACGGCTCCGGGGTTCTGCCCACTGTGGGTGGCACCGGGTGGTTGCCCCCGGCACTTACGCCAAAGCGGGCCCTTCCGCCCGGCACTCAAAAAGTACCAGATATGTGATGAGAAAACCTCCAATGATCTTTTTTTTTTTGCTTAAACAATATTATTGACCATTATTTGATAAAATTTAACACAATGCGCACTCAATTCCCTACCGGTGATTCGGTAAAACAGGATATCCGTTCAAAACCAGAACGGATTGTCTGATGACTTTGGTGAGGTATGACCCCGGACCTGCAGGTGCTCGGCACTCAGATGGTCCTGGGCAGAACCCTGGGCTCTTAACATGAGTATAGGACTCTAGTGAGTCTAGAGTCTTCCTCTCTTCCGTTGATGTTGAACAGTAAATCGAAGTGTGTCCGAACTTCTTGTTTTGTGCCAATTTCCAAGAATACCTTCCGAATATCAGCAAACACCAGACAGGGGTTTTTTGCTGCTCTAAGCAGTATGTCCCGCAATAAAAGAGCCCGATACCGTGGACCCACAAACATACATTCGTTCACACTGTGGGTGAGCTGGCTTGGCTTAGCGCTGGTATCGAAAACCATTCTTACGTTGTTAGATACAGCATCTTCTCTGAACGACAGGTTTACGTGGCATGAATATTCGTCAACCTGTTCCTTGTCCTGGTGTTCTTTCTATGATTCCTTCCTTCAGTTGATCTTGGATTATCTTTTCATATTCTTTTCTCAAACTGTCATCTCGAATTATCTTCCTTCGGAAGGTATCCAATCTTTCCCTTCTTGGTTTCAGGTTTTTTGGTTAGTATACTTCTTGGAATCCAGGGAATATTGACTTTGCATCTTCCATCTTTATTCTTGGTGATGTTCTGTTGGAAATCACTATGTACATCAAGCTGATTATTTTCACTCTTATCTTCGACTCCCAATACATCTAGGCTGTATAAATCCCATAGTCAGTTTGGTCTCTTGCAAACATCACTCGGGTAGTGAGCACCACGAATTACCTAAGAGGTAGTTCCCTCAATGATAACGTCTCGAGGGTTCCCCTTGTAAATTTCTCTGTCTTCGTCTTGTAGTTAGTAAATAATATTTTCAAGATCATATCTATTGGGTATTTGCCGTCTGTTGTTATGTAAAAGCTCTTGTTCTTTGTACGGTCATATTATATAGAATAACGAAACATTAATATTAAACATTCTGGAAATATCAAGCATTCATTATGATTTTGTTGAAAACTGTTTGCTGGGCAATTATGTTCATCACACGTACTTGTTTTCTGCCTGGTTCCTTCATTGTAACGACATATCTTGCCTTGTTACAGAGCTGGTGTCTGAGAATCTCCATCAAGCAAGTTCAATCCTTTCAGTAACCACTCCAACAGATCCAATAGTGACCTTAAATATGGAGATGTACATGTTTATTGTTCCACTGACCGTTACAATTTCTCTTGATTCGAGTCGGACAGGAGTTACGCTGAGTCTCTCGACAGCATCTTTCGAGATGAAGGTTTTTCAAGAGTATCAAGATATTTCCGCAATACTGTCCTTTTCACTTTTACCGGCATAACAGATAGTAATGTCTTCCCTTCAGCTGCTATTGTATACTCTAAACTGTTGGAACAGGGATTGTCTGATGTTTGGCACCACAGTGGTAGAACTTTTGACTTCGACACTGGCTTCCCCGTGTCCAGGTGATTCACAACTAAACAGAGGCTGCTTTTCAAAAAGAATTCCTCATCCTGGGCAGTTGCTATAGAGGTCTTGCATATATTTCTCCAACGATCTCCCGTATAAAACATGCTGTGAGGGGCCCCCTTTGCCATTCTTGTCAGCTGTTCGATTTTCCTTTTGAGGAAGCATATTTCTTTTCTATTTCATAACTTGCTGGTTTTGTGGTTTCCTCACGTTTGTTTCTTCAACAAGGTTAACAAGGGTTAACCCTTGTTGAAAGAAGTCGATTTAATTTTCCATGTTCCATTCTTCTACCTTGTCGTATCTTCTACGTTGAATTAACATGCGGAGATTTGTTCAAGATTCATAGCAGAAATCCATCTAGTTCATCCAGTTCGCTTAGAGTACACAAAGCGTAGTAACATCTCCTTAAGCGTTCGTAAACTCTTGTGGTTCCTCTTTAGAAGAACCTCAAACAGGAGTAAGATTGATAATTTTGTCGGCATGGGCATTCACCACCAACTCTTTTTGTCCGTGTTTCGTCTTCCCTCGCTCCCAAACTGTTTTATAGCCCAAGTTGCCGGTCAGAGGTTTGAGATTTTATCGCTGACTTTACAATTAATAATTTCCAGTAAAAAACCAACTTCTCTTCGTTGGTTATCAAAGTGCTGTTTACTCGCCTTATAAGCATTCTCAAACCTACAGTGTCTTTGTACGGTGTTATTTGTAATTTAAGCAGCTTGACTTGGGTTGCTTTAGCTGCTTTTTTTCATCGCTCGTTTCCTTTCAGTCATCTCTAGTTCTGCTTAAAATTTTTCTTACCATAATTGCCTTAGTCGAATTTCTTCTCGGCGACGTTCTTTGTGGCGGTCAGCTTCTGGCTTCCGTTTCTCTTCGTTGATTAATTCGATGCTTCTCTTGGCCAAACCATTCGACAATCTGTTTATCTCTGCTACCCATGGCAAGTATTTATGCTTTGCGTTCTTCCACTACCAAACAGCGGCTGGAGTATAAACACTCAGCTCAACGTTTACTTGCTGCAGCTAAGATACCAGATTGCATATTTCATCGAGAATCGATTGTGTTCATTTAATTACAGTTTCCATCTTCATAAATGCATCATCATTGATCAGTTCATCAGTTTGCTCCTAGTAATACTATTATTTGTCTAGCTCTATGTTCATTTATCCGTGCACATGTTTTTCTTCATTTGTTTCTGGGTTATCCATGTTGATTTTCTTTTTTGTTGTTGACTACAATTTAGCTTGTTTCGAACTACAAATCGTGATCTTTTAAACAAATTGTTTCAATTCCTGGTCACTTCACCACTTTGTACAGAAGTAGTCGATGATACAAAACCCAATTTCGCAAGATTAAATAGTTGTTATCTATTAGTTTTATATGTGATCTCGGTCTCTTTTGTACCGAACAGAATTCTCCCTTCGAATCCATATCTTCCTCTCGCGCGTGACCAGTCCATGTGACCGTAGAAATTAACAATCGGGGAGGAATGGCAAGTCCGAGATTCTCGTCACAGGTCGCCTAATAGTGTGTAATAATTCTAACTCCACGAGTTGAGTTCGGTGTCCTGGAGCAATAAATTTGTTTCGAAGTATTGAGAAGGTGCAAAGAAGGACCGGCAAGTTTACACTAAGTTTTTGAGTTATTAACTGACATTCCATTATTTCCATATCGAGTTCGTTTGCAGGAAGCCAATTTTGTACTGTTTTTTTTGTTGACGAGAATATCAGGATCCTATGTATTTATAGGAGGAATATACAAGAACCTCCTTTGATGCACTAACATTTGCCTACATAATTCCTTTTCGTGAAACACATTTCAAATTAGTTACTTTGTCAGAGCTCTTATACTCTGGAATATTTTACATTGTGAAGTGAGGAAAGGTGATGTTTCCTAATCGTTTTTCAAACACTGACTCCAGTCATATTGTTGGTAGCCCTTTTAAGTATGTGTGATTGTGATGACCCTCGCAAATGTGACTCAGTTTGTAAAATGTGAAATAAGCTAGGTAGTAGTTTTAGTTAGCAAACCTGTGGTTAGTACTTTCTAGAGTGATAAATCTTATATCTGATACAGTACTATTAAGGGCCACAAGCGTTGTTTTGTTTGTAAAACATCTCTATATCATCCCCGTACCATAACAATTTTAAAATTAGGTTATTGTGTGTTTTGGAAAAAATAAAAACATATGTGAGATTGTTTGTGTAAGAGGAACTTATGCTGTTTTCATGCTAAATGTCTCACAACGTGTTGAATTATTGTAAGAAATATACATGAATTACACATTTTGCTTCGTATTTACAATGCTGCATATTTTTTTTAAACATAGTTATACATGTTTAAGAATATGCTCATAGTATTCGTACATTTTGTAAGTAGCTGTAACTAGAAATACAACAGTAATATGCACGCAACATGAGAAATTGTCGATTAGTGTACAATGGCTAAGCTAACAGGCACAATTTGACCGACATAAAATCGTAGTGTTCTGTGAACAAGGCAATTTCAGCTAGTAATAGCCTCCCAGCTGGGTTTTCAAAGTGTTTCATTTGAGCTATTATTAGAAAGTTGAAGAAACTCCGGAAGTTTAGGACAGAAAGCGCAGTAGACCCAGAAAAAGGAAACAAACCACAGAAATAAAGATCTGACTCAAGATTTGAGCAAAACACGAAACGAAAGCAACAACGTTCATATTTGGACTTTATTGCAATGCCTTTGTCAAACCTAATAAGTTAGAAACGAGCTGTTATTTTCTACACGCCTATGGAGGTGACATCATCTCTTTAGAAAGACGGGTGTTTACGCATTAAATTAGAAAGGAGTCATTATTTACATGTGTAGAAAGTGACTACGGGAATCGTGATATCCGTATATGTAACTACTCAGTGCCGTATGTATAAGGGATAAGGAGGGGCGACCTCCCCCCACCGGACGTTTCTGTCGGAAAATTTAGAGCTTGTCGGAAAATTTGAGGGAGGATACCTTACTATATTTTGTTTGCTGAGAAGTCAAGAAACTTTCAGGACTAGAAACGTCAAAAATTGGACATTTGTAGATCATATAAATGCAGCCCTCGAAATTTTCGACGGCAAAAGGCAATTGCCGCCGATAATGCCGACGAAAATGAAATTATCGACGGCAATTTTTTGCCGTCGAAGATTTTTGTGCTTATTGCCAACTGAATCCCATCAATTCTTCTAAGAAACTCAAGTGCTATGTTATGAACAAATGATTATCTACAGATTTCCTGAATTTTATTCCTCATCATTGCTCGACGATAATAAGTGTTTTCACGGCGACGTTAAATACCGTTGTTTACTAACAAATGGATCTTACGTATTGCCTTACATAAAGTACTCATGATGAGTACTGAGAAAAGGAATCCACAACTATTGAGACGATTGACCCAAATTTGCTTCCTAATTCTCATTCTGATTCTGAATCAGAATCTCAAACAGACGAGGATTAATTAAGATGGACTGATGTTTGTTCATTGACATTGTTCTTTTTACTTGCGTATTTGTTAGTGATAACAACGTTTAGTACGACTAGATTTATATATTAAAATGGGAAAGTTTTGAGTAGTTTTTTTATTATTCAGCTGCTTACGACATATATTTTAGAATTCCCCTTACAATAAACCCGAGGAAAAAAATTGCCGTCGAGTTGCCGCCGAACTCTAAAATATCGACGGCAATTTTTTGCCGTCGAAGATTTAGAGAAATTTCGAGGGCTGTAAATGATACATTATTACGGTAAATGAATATTTGAAACTAATTTAAACATCTTTAACCTAAACCGAATGCAGAAAACCGAACGTATTCTGTTGAAATATGGCAACTGTCTGCCTACAAATCAGCTTGAGAAAATTCAGTCCTGGCGATTCGTGTTGACAGGCGCCTAACAACGTGAAGTCCGCTCACAGCAACATCAAAGTTTCGTTCAATAAATTTAAACATTTTAATTTTGAAACAACGTGTTAATTAACGCACAGTGCGCAGTCAATTGCAAATGCGGTAGTACAAACATAGGAAAATCTTGTTACCAAAATAGCCTATAAAATTGTTGATAACATTTTGTGTTCTGAAAAGAAGCCAGTCAATGCTAGTTGGTTGGCGCCGCTGTGTCCGCGTACTACGGTGTACTAGACTGCTGTTACTAATTCTCAACTCTAAATGACTACTAAAAATGCGTTTGCCGTTTGTTCAGGTAACCCGATTTGGGCTAACTCTTGTCGAAAATTTTTCAAATCTCGTCCCAACTCCAGAAATTGTTATATACGCCTCTGTAACTACTTGCAAGTCTTTGTGTGCTGTTTACAGATGAGCGATCGGTCTGTATTGAGATAACATGAATCTGATTGTTTGCTCACAGTTTGTATAACGTTAATTAACGAGTGCGAAGCCAGAGTTCGTAAAATTGCGGTATTTGCGTTAGACTATTGGTAAGTTTTTACAAAATCCTGATCCAATACCAACACGAATTTTCTAAATACAGAGTGTTTTGTATTTTACTGACAACTGAAATTTTACTCATTACTGATTAAACTTTAATTTATTCTGAATTTTACTCCTTTAATTAGTATTGAAATCGAGAAATATTAGTAGCAAACTTCAGACCCTTTTTATCTTCCCCCCTTGGCTGTAGTATTACAACTGAAAAGTCTTAATAAAAGAAAGAATTTAGTTTGGGAAAGCGTGGTCGTATTAAGCGTTCGATCGATTCCTTAAAGGTCGTTTTCCACTTGACGAATTTCTTCGTGAGAAGCGACTTTTTCGTTTGTCTCATGAGCTTTCGGCTGGAACTAATGATAGATCTATTCAATTTAAACAATGAAAATTTGATTTGCATGACAAACTTTGCCTAGTGAAAAACGGACTTAAGTTGTACCCACATCCACGGCTGAGCAATCGCACTTACGTGCTTGTTGATTAAGCGAACAGTTTCCTATGCTTAATGAAGATATGCGTTGTGTATTTTGCCAATCTACTTCTGTAAAATGTATCAAATACTTCTGAAACTTGTAACATTAAGAAACCCGGTGAGCTTTTTGATAATGCTACGCTGGAAACCCATTTTGATTTTTAAGAGCACTGCCTCCTGCACTCACGATTATTGCGATCCCGGTTTGGAAAAACTATTTTTTCTAACGAATAAAATGTACTTTTTAGGTGATACAGCAGTACCTAATGAAATACATCGTCCCTAAATTATGAATAGTTACCAAGGGTTATAACGGTTCGTATGACCTGTATCGCCTGGGTCTGTTAGACGGTAAACATCTACCGAAAAATCGCCTTGCGGAATGAAATTTGATGCGTACCCAACTAACCATAAGTGCACGAATAAACGGATGAGACAAGAGGCGCACACGCCAATTTCTGGGCTGCATGTATACCAGGAATACTTCAACTGCGGTAGCACCTCTCAAGGCGCTGTTCCCCTTGATAAAATCATTTAAATCGTCCATAAATGACTCGAACTCTATATCAGCCATCCTTTTGTCCAGTCGTTCTAGGTGTTCGCAGATGTTAATGAAATGTGAGGGGAGATGATCTAATGGGTGCTGCATAACTTTGTCAGCTATTTTGCTACATTCTTTAATCAGATCTTCAGGATAACCTTCAAGCAAATTAATCTGAGGACAAAAGAAGCTTGGCAAACCATCCTTCCTGTCCAGAAATTGCTTGAACTTCCTAAAAAGCCTTTGGATTGCCACCACGAAATCAGACTTGCCAAAGTCTGGTCCTTCTTCTTCCATCGTCCACAGCATTGTTGTTTTGCAGAAGTATGACGGCATTTTTTTCTCTCCAATTTCTATTTTCGTTATATTTGCATAAAACAGTATTTTGAATAGCAAATAGACTTCGTGCTGGCAAGATGAGAACAAAGACTTCAAATGCATCTCGGCTTTCGAGAAAGATAAGCGCCAGCTGTTAGCTCTCTCACTTTCCGTAATATCGGGGGTTCGTTTAGGAACTATATGTATGAGGTGTTGAATTTCCTCAATCACCTTTTGGTCAACGGGCCACTTTCGCTTTCGGTTACGCCATTCTCGAAAGCCCCATTCATCAGGCCAGGAAGACAGTTTAAAACAGCACACAGTATCGACCAAAATTTCGATCAGGTGTTCCCCGTCTGACGTGAACCGAACACTGGTTACAACTGAAGGTCCATTGTGCGTGAAGGAAGCTACCTCCTTAACATGTCCTGTCGGTTGAAGAAGTGTGTGTGCCATGAACTTATTGGCCTTCGACTTTAATGGAGTTGAAGTGAACATGCTGTTTAGGAATTCCATGACGGTGGAACAAGCCAAAAATTTATCACCACTGTGTTGGTTCCATTGCGGGCTACCAAGAATTTTCTCTTTCACGCCGTCGTGAAAAGCATCTTCTGTGCCGTTAATTCGAACCAAAAAGTAGCCCGGCGAATGGTCGATGGGTTGTAGTTGATTTATTGGCTTTTCATTGATTCCCATTTCAAACATCATGTCTATTTCTAGGACATGCTTTACTTCGTCGTAACGAAACATTCTAGCATACAAGCCACCTTCAACTTGGCTTCCTGCAAGAAAGGAATGATCTTTGTACCAAGGACCCAATCGCGGTGTTTCTGACAACCTCTCAGCTTGAAGCAATGTAAATTTACTTATCAAATGAGCTAAACTATCGTTGACTTTTTGAAAGCGCCGAATCTTTTCTTGGATGTCTGATTGGGCGTGTGCCATTTTTCTCTTCTTTTCGTTTTGCCTAAAGGAAAACGTTCAACTATAAGTAAATAAACTCCTTGCTGATTGCACACGAACAGTTGCCTGGCCACCTTTCAACCTCGTGTTTAAGGTCTTTTCTTTGCTCCTTCATTTCCGCTGTGAAAAAAGCGGAAGTGGAGGAGCAAAGAAATGACCCTGGGCACGAGGCTGGTTACCTTTGTATTTAGGAACACGATTTATAACGACTTGTAAAAAAGGGGGAATTTTGTTTTAAGCCAACAGCAACGAGTGTATTTCTTTATATTTATACGATGGGCTAATTAGATTGCTCTAATTCGAGCGTTGCTTTATTGAAGGAGTCAGAAATGATTGGGACCTAGAAGCGGAGCCTGTGCCTAAAAGAAGCCCTACTGCGTTTAGATGTTTGATTTTTAAGACTCTAGCAGACCCACCCTTGTGGAATAAAGGCTTCTCTTCAAATTCCTGGGGGGATAGGCAATTCATCTTTTAAAGATATAGGTTAAAAACCTGGTGAGAGGTCTTTACATTTGAATAAAAACCGATCCCGTGGCTTTTAACTTGTGTTAAAACTAGTGTTACGAATTGAGGTATTGTTCTGCCTGTTTTTCAACAGGGAGTTCATTTTTTATAGTTTAAGTGCTTTGGTTTTACACATAAGCTGATGAATATGATGATGTACATTTATGATTAGTAATATTCTTCAAAGTTATTCGGCTGAAGTGTTCGGCCAAGGGCGAATGTGAAAATGGTCAAAGATGTATTTTGAAACGAAAATTCGATCGTTCAACCAAAGGTGAATAGCCGGTGGTGAAACTCGAAGAAAGTGATGGCTTAGAATGTCAAGTAAAGATTGCTTACTACTATTTTAAATGAAAAGGAATGAAGACAAATTTATGGCACAAGCTTTCTAGCTCATGTCCGTGGCAAATAACGGCACAGAAACACAAATGGCAAGTAAGGGAGTGTTTTCAAGTAATGCAATGCCATGTACTTTTATTAAGTTCGGATATTGTCTGACAATTAAGGGTGTTGACCAGGTGGTGTTCGTACTGAATGACATTAATTATGTTTTAAAGGGTTAGTTATTTTAGTGTGAATCGGAATTCTCAAAACGTTGCTTGAGCTGAGAAACTATGATGAAGATAATGTCCAAGATTAGCCTGGTTTTATTCTTGTTAAATGATAACCTATTAGGAAGTTATTATTTCAAAAATAATAACCTACTAAGAGGTTAATATTTTAAGTAAAGACCGGTCTTTACTTGAAATAATAACCCTTTAATGTTCCCTTGAATAATCAGAACAACTGCATGCGTTCAAAATGAGGTGATTAATCCGCTTCCCAAAAAGCACAAGCGACACGGGAAAAAATGTTGTTTGACGTGAATGAATTCACAAAGATGTTCACACCTGGAGTCAGCGAAGCGTGCGGCAAGATAAGCGATGTGTTTCGTTTCGGTGTGGTTCGTTCACGACCCTTGTGTCTAGTGTGAACCGTGCTTTGCGAAATGCTGGGACCGAATCTTCTGCCTCCTTTATCCCCGCATGACTTATTTCCAACATTACAGTTCTGTTTAGCTTTTATGACTTTTGTGCAATAGGACGCTTGACATAATTATGTGCTAATGTGCCAAATGACCCTTCATAGTTCCGTTTATCACAAGTATGGGAACATGGGGGAGTTTTAATACAATGCATAACAACAGCAACGTCAGACGTTTCCAGTAAAAACTGCAGCATCTAACACACCTCTGAAATTTATGTGTGTACCAATGGCTTGTAGAGCTCCAAAGTTTGCTAAGAGGTTAACCAAAAAATTGATTGGTCAAAAAGAGCACCAAAGAGGGATGAATATTTAGTTTAAGTTCAGTAAATGGACGGGAGCAGTTATCTACAGAAACGTAAGAAAAGTGAAAGTGTAAAGGGTTTAAAATAGAAATCGTATGCATTACAAATTTAGAAGCGAAAGGAAACTTATACAATTTAGAGTAGCTGTAAATTTTTATGCGTGTTTGTGTGTGTGTATATCTGCATACATGTATGTATGTAAGTATATATCTATAAATGTATGTGTTTGTATATATATATAAATATATATATATATATATATATATATACATGTATACATATATATATACATGTATACATATATATACATATATACACACACTACTGTGCAAAAGTCTTCGGCACTTCAGACGAAAAACTAGTTTAAAAAATCTAGTAAATGTACGGATTAAACAACCCTTTGTATTTCGATATTTATTATGGTAATCATAAATTTCAACACAGCTAGTTTAAAGAAGTACACATAAAAAGCACAAAAAAAAGAGAAAGAGTAGAACATTCAATATTTTGTATGGCCCCTTTTTTCTTTCAAAACAGCATCAATTCTGTGAGGAATACTGTCTTGTAGTTTCTGCAGAAAGTCGCCTGGTATGCTGTTCTATGCATTACGAAGAACATCCCACAGCTCTTGTGTTGTTGGTTGCTTTTCCAGCTTCTTTCTGTCCAAATAGTCCCAAACGGCCTCAATTATGTTCAAATCCGGACTCTGAGGTGGCCATTCCATTAGCTGAAGTTGCCCTTGATTTTCTTTTCTTTGTAAATAGTCCTTCACTTTCTTAGCAGTGTGCTTTGGGTCATTATCATGTTGGAAGATGAAATTCGGACCAACTAATCGCCTACCAAATGGTGCAGCATGGTGAATTAAAATTTGTCTGTACTTTTCTGCATTCATTATGCCATCAATTTTAAATAAATCCCCAACTCCACTTGCCGAAATACAACCCCAGACTTGAACAGACCCACCTCCATGCTTTATTGTCGGTTGCAAACTCATATTTTTAAACTGTTACCTGTTTCTTCTTCGCACATAGTGTCGTCGATTTGTCCCAAATATTTCAAATTTTGACTCGTCACTCCATAAGACACTTTTCCTTTGTTCAGGACACCAATTCATGTACCTTTGGGCAAATTTGAGTCGCTTAGTTTTATTTCCTTTCCGAAGATGTGGTTTTTTAACTGTAGCCCTGCCATTCAGGCCATTCCTTATGAGTGATCGTCTTACAGTTGATGGGTGTACTTGTTTCCCCGACGTTTGAGCGAGTTCTGCAGCAAGATCCAAGCTTGTTTTTCTGTTTCTTAGAGATGTTATCTTCAGATATGTCTCATCCTTCTTAGTAAGTTTCCGTAGTCTTCCACTCTGCTTTCTGTCCTCAACTTTTCCTGTCTTCTGTTGCTTCATCAGAATTTCTTGGACTTCACACCTTGAGACTCAAGTTTGACGTGCAATTTCAGCCTGGGAATGCCCTTGCTCGTGTAATATCACCACTCGATGTCTTGTCGCAATTGATATCTTCGTCATTTTAGATACTGTGAACATTTGGTTTAGCTGGCTAAATTGCCAAAAAACCCACTTACGAATGTGGGAAGTTTGTATTAATCTAAATTTGCGCATGTTTGCAGGTTTCCCAAAGTCGAATTTGCTTTTCACTTACCAAATTGAATGAATGGTACAAGGATGCCCATTATTAGTGGGTGCCCAAAGCTTTTGCACAGTAGTGTATATATATTGATCCGATTTGTATATAGCTCTGGTATATCCATTTAGCACTCTTGCTGTTTGATGGGGTTCCCAACCTATTATCTATTTATATTTATATTTATTGTAAACAAGACATACTGTCGAAACGTTTATTTGTGGTCTTCTTGATTAACATATATATATATATATATATGTATGTATGTATATATGTATATGTATGTTTATATATATATATATATATATATATGTATATATATATGTATGTATCCGTTTCGTAGATATTCCTACTTTTGTCTGCAAAGTTGAGAACATTCTTGGAAGCTTTGATCTTTCTCTTGTCCTTCTCCAGTTTTAATGAAATTGCTGTTGACGTTGCGTAGTTTGATGTTTTCGATCATTTTAGCTACGTCGTCTTCAAAAGGTTTTAGGTCTGTGACGGGAGGTGCGCTGTGTTTTGACTTTAAGCCATAAGTGTTAGTCCTGCGTGTTTGGTTGTTTTCGCCGTTGTTGTGTAGGAAGAAACGAGCTTTCCATCGCATGCGTTGAATGAAGTTTTGGGTCTTGTCGATGAGATTTCTGAGGTAGTTGTCTTGAGTTGGTAGGCCAATGTTCTTCAGTGAATAATTAAACCTAATCTGCTGCATATTTGTCGTCGGGATTTCAAGCCAAGAAGAGCGCTCAGAGTCTGTATATGTATGTATATATATGTGTGTATATGTATGTGTATATATATATATATATATGTATATGTATGTATATATATATATGTATATGTATTTATATATATATATATATGTATATGTATGTATATATATATATATGTATGTATGTATATATATATATATATATATAAATCATCAAGATAAACTATTAAAAATCTTTATTTCATCTCCAACGTTTTGGGGATCAACCACTTTATCAAGCAATAAAAACTACCATCTTCCAGAGGTTTTTTGTATAGATCTGAACCTAATTAAAATTACAGAAAATGCCTCGAGTTTAAACCATTAGGAATGAAAGTATTTAGTTTTATAGGTCCAAAAACCCTTCCTGTTAGTTGGATCACTCAAATCAGCTTTATTAGCTACCATAACGTTCACATCTTCTAATCCCTTATGTCCCTAAGTAAAAAATGCGAATATAAATATTCGCCTGCTATATTTATTTGACCCTTACCATATCGCTGCAAACTACTCTTATGATTGTAAAACCTTTTCCTGAAAGACGTACCTGTACTACCCACATATAATTTTTCGCATCTCGTACATACAATGATCTAAACTACACCTTTAGAGTCACAATCAAAGGCATTGTTTATCGAAAACACTCTATTTTTACCTTTAAAAGTACTCCCCTATTCAACAAACTTACTCATCTGGCAACTTGCCTTACCACATTTTTTTCATTCCCCTAACTAAATCAATCTACTCTTTAAATTTTGCCCGTACCAATTTATCTTTCAAATTCTTAGGTTTCCTACAGGAGACCAAAGGTTTCTCCGTAAAGATCTGTCTTACATCATCCGATGCCTGCAATATTGGCTAAAGGGAGTCAACAACCTTCCCTACCCCCGTCAACGCTGAATGAAAGGTAATAACCAAAGGAGTTTGCTCGAAATCCATTTTGCTATTAACCCCTTGACTTAAACGGTTTTCTCTACGCTTTCCTTTGGCCTTACGAAAGTGCGAATCAACAGAGTTTTTCCTAAACCCTCTCTTAATAAATTATTCACCAAAATTATTCAACCTTTCTTCAAAAACATCATCTGAATTACAAGTTCTTCTATAACGCAATGCCTGCCCATACGGGATACCACGCTTCACATGCTTCAGTTGACATGGCCTATAATAAAAATACA
Source organism: Heliopora coerulea (assembly GCA_030142905.1). Lineage (NCBI taxonomy): Eukaryota > Metazoa > Cnidaria > Anthozoa > Scleralcyonacea > Helioporidae > Heliopora > Heliopora coerulea. The sequence continues at coordinate 2,995,044 of JASJOG010000014.1, forward strand.
TTCATTTCTCATGGTTTAAACTTCGAGAGGTTTTTTGTAATTTTTTGTAATTTTAATTAGGTTCAGATCTATATAAGAAGACTCTGGCAGATTGTAGTTTTTATTCCTTGTTAAAGGGTTGATCCCCGAAACGTTGGAGATGAAATAAAGTTTTTAAAAGTTTGTCTTGATGTTTTACAGAAAATTTTTAAACTTAGCTGAAGGAAGACGAAGTGATTTTATAAGTGTATATATATATATAGGAATATGGTTATTCCAAATCAACGAGGTAGAGTGCTCAAGACCAGAGCTGGTAGAGCGTAATACAATTGTTAACTGAAATATCCTTTACGTCGCTACTTAACGTTTCACGCTGCTAAGCGATCATATAAGGAATTAAAGATAGTTCGTTGTTAGTAACAGTTTCACGCCCGTGGACGATCTTCAGGCAAAATTTTCTATTCTTACCTCAATTTCTATTCAAGGACAATCGGAACGAATTTTCATCAGGCAACTAATTGCCTGATGATCGCTGAAATGCGTGAAACTTAAAGTAGCAATAAATATTTCAGATCTTTAGAAACCGAGTATATATACAGTATATATATATATATATATGTATTATATTATATTTATATTATATTTATATTATTCCAATTTTGACGTAATTTCTGATTATTGACTCTTTATCTCAAGTGGACATGCCGGCTGTAGAGGTCGCTGAATTTTATTTCCGTTATATCACTCTAAAGGTTGCCTCCTTTCCTTTGATATGTTTCAACACCTTTCCGTCAGCGATTAGAAGCGCCACTTCTCTAATCTCGGGGAGTAACTGGTTTTCCTTTGTTAAAACGATGGCTCTTCAACAGGCTATGGACATACTCGTGCGGTCAGCCAGACCAACCATGTTTTCGGAAGTTGTTCAGTCTTTGATGTAGCTTTCTCAGCTTGCCTTCTACTTCAGGGTCTTCAATTATGTAGGCATTTTCACCCCACATAATTACATTAGGCGTGAGGACATGTCCTCAATCTGTTTCTACGTTGGCCACAGGTCGATTGCATGTTTCGATATTAAAGTTCAGGTGGATCCTTCCTACCGTTTTATCGAGAGTTTTCTTTATATCTTTGATTGAACTTTCAAACACCCCTCCCCATCATCGTAATCGTGAAGGTGATGACTTAATTTGCCAACGCTACTCCTGTGAGGCCAGGTAATTATGCAACCTCTTGCTTTTCCTGATTTTCTTTATCAACGTTGCAGTTGCTTTCAAAATAGCGGCATTCTGCAAGATGAGGCGACCAGGTTATGTCTTCCTAATAATAAGCGCGCTTAATTTTGTTTGAAATTCCTCTGATTCTGTATCTTAGTTGATTCAAGGTGGACTGCTCGTGTACTTGCACAAGTAAACACAATAATGTATGCTTTTCCGTTGCCTCGTTTGTTCACCGCGTATGTCAGTCACTGAGGATCAATCGTCATGCAAAGTCTAGGTTAGTGTCTTCGAATGGTCGACCAACCTTCACGCGGAATATTTGCAACAGGATCGTTGTAGGGAGCAGTATTTGGCTTTGTTACGAATGTTTCGACTATGTTGCATCATTGCATGTATATGTCTCTTCACAAGTGATATTAGTTGTGGAATCCACCCACTTTCACTCGCCGAGCAAATCGCAGTACGGAAGCCTTTTTCAAACCTGATGAGTTACAAGCAAGTTTTACTTATCACTACCGAAGGAAGGGACGTTACGCATTAAAATACAAAGGTGTCATATTCCTGTGTTTAAAATGATTCCGGAAATAGTGACAACTCTTTACTGGCCTTGAGAGCACAGCTTTTATTTGTTGAAATTGTCAACTGGCAATGTTTCTTGGTTAAGGACCCAGAAAGCTATCTGCGTCCGATGAACAATATTTGAATGTCACCTCTTTGAGAGCCAGAAAGAAGTCCAGTAAAATACCAGCTTACGATCTAGAGATGGAGTTACTAGGTAACAACGTACACACTTCAACTGTGAGAAGAAGTTGAGGACAAAATGGTTTTGTCGGACGTATTGCGGCTAAGAAACTATTCTTGCTTGAAGGCAACATGTAGAAGAGGTCACAGTATATGTAAAAGATCATAAAACATAGAGTGCATCAGAGCAGTACGGCGACAGAAAGCGCTAGTGTCAAATACACGTCAGTATGTTCGCTGAAGAGTTGGCGAGAAGTACATCGATACCTGTATATTGTCTTCTGTGAAGCGTGGTGGCGGTTCTGTCATCCTCCGGGTTGCATTGTAGCGAATGGTGCGGATGAGCTGGCCAAAATTGATAGAATTATGAATGTTGAGAAATATAAAAAGATTTGGGTTTACCATGTTGTACCTGTAGAAAAATGGATGATTGGCAACAACCTCATCTTGCAGCGCGAGAATAAACACAAGCACTTGGAAAACACGAAGCGTTTCGAAGCGAAAACCTGCAGTAGAAACCCTCACAGTATTAGGGTGTCCAGCATATAAATCCCCGAGATAATTGAAGGTATGTGGAATTACAGGGAAATGGATGAAAAGCAGCTAAAGTCAACAGAATTTTTAGATGACTTCAAAAACGAACCCCTTTACATGTTAATTCACGAAGATAGTTTGAAAATTATTTTCTAAGCTGCAAAAAATTGCGGAGAAAATTGAGCGTCTGTTTATCTCATTTAAAGACCCGACACCGGTGTTGGACTGGCGAAATAAACTCCATCATCGTGACAGAATGCAGTTTCCTGATAGGTTTGAGAAGTATCAATGAAGAAACTAGCTAAATTGTTTAACTTTTGTCACTCAAAAACCTAGAATACCAACCCAGAAAATTAACCTTATCAACGAACTAAGTTCCTTTCTGACCGAAACAATGGTTAAGAAACGGGAAAACAAGGATAAAGGAACATCGTCTAGAAGGACATAATCGGAAAATTATTGCAGGAACTGGGAACTTTAAGTTTGAAAATTTATAAATACCAAAAAATCTTTTGTCTTGTCTGATATTAACGCGATTTCGCAAGGTAGACAGTAAATGAAACACTAATTCCATGGAATTTGTTACATATTGACTGACTCTGCTTTCTTTGAATAAAGTAATTTCAATATTTTTTGATTTCAAATGTCAGTATAAAACGTCCAGATCCCTTTGTAAGCACCCCTTTTGTAAACACCATGGGAGTGTCTATGATCCTTCAGGTATTTTTTGAGGAGTCACTGTGGTCCTTTCTCTCTGTACAGCTGGACTAGAGCTATAGAAATATGTTCCGCTTATTTTTCGCCGACGAACTTGTTCTTAAACGACAGGGGAAAAACTTACCCAAGGAAGAGCTATCTGTGGCTGTATCACCGTCTCTGTATGGTCTACGTCTGTGTCTGTGCCCGTGCCCATGTGTACGACTGTTGTGGCTAAATCTATATCTAAATCCAAACCATTCATATCTCTATCTAATTGTCTCTTTGTACTATTTGCAAATGAGTGATCGCTCTGTACCGGAGTGTACAGAATCTGATTATTTGCTCACACTTTCTATTATGTTCGTTGACGAGAGCGAAGCCAGGATTCGTCCAATTACATGCTGCATTTACGTCGGACGGTTGGTAGGTTTCTACAAAATCCTGACACAACACTAACACATTTTGTAAATACAGGGAGTTTTGTACTACTAACAGCTCAAATTTTCACCTGTTGGATCTGTATTAGATTTACAAACACTGCTTAAACGTTACTTTATTCTGAGTTTTACTCCTGAGTAATTACTGAAGTTAACAACTGTAAATACAAAACTTCAACTTACTTTTATTGATCTTTCTCCTATTTGAGACTGTAGTATAACAGCCGAAAGCTTAGTAAAAAAAAAATCTGTTGTTAGGGAACGCGTATTCATATTTAGTTATAAATTTGCCAGGCCCTGTAAACCGTTCGATCAATTCCTTAACTATACATTTATAACTAAATATTTACAAAATAACTATATTTAAAAGCTAATTAAAAGCCGCATACAAAACGTAAAGATTGAAGTGAAGTTACAACAACTACGAGCCAGACGGGCTTCAACCCTTAAATTTCTGAGCGCCCATCTAGAAATGAAGGAACTCGAAGCCAAAGGGTATCGCAACAATTTGATGAAGGAGTAATTATGTCAGAGCCCACAATCAATTCGTTGAATACAGGTTCAGGCCGAAATTTTGAGCTCAAAATCAAAAGTTCCGTCTTCTCAGTTTTGAGCTTCAATTTGTTCATTGACTTCCAGTTCAAAAGGTCTACGAGACAAAGCTCCACTCTAGACTTGACTTGCTCAAGGTCGTTCTGGTCCTTGTAATTAAAAGAAATATAAATTTGAGTAGCATCAGCATATAGATGAAATTTCATGCCATGAGACCGTAAAATGTCTCGTATCGGTGAAGTGTATATCAGATATAATAAAGGTACAAGTACCGATCCTTGTGGAACACCAAATAACTCCATTGATATATGGGGTGCGATCAGACAGATAGGACCTAAACCAGTTTAATGCGTCGGCCTTGATTCCTATTTTCGAAGCCATTCTACTGAGCAGGATCGTATGATCCACCGTGTCAAATGCAGATGATAAATCCAATAGCAATAATAAGACACTGGAGTCACCATCTAGTTCACAAAGTATGTCATTTTGAACACGAATCAGTGCTGTCTCACTCAAAATATGGAAGACCGCCTTCTTATAACTGCTTAGAGACGTTTAAAAGGAGGCGGGGAGAAATTTCTTGAGTTCGTTGTGACAACAGCGACGACTGGTGTACTTAGTTTGAATGCTAAAATTTTCTTTCCCTCGCCGTCACAACTTTTCCAAACTTTCTATTGCTTGCATCAGGCGGATGAAAACAGAGCACTTGAAAAGAAACGACATGCCAAGGTGAAGCGACGAGCAAAAGTAACAGTCCAGCTTGCCAAACCAAATAGCTGGTATAAGCAGACACTTATAGAATTCGACTTTTCTGTTACATTATAGTCTCTCGCTAATAATTTTACAGCGCCTTTGGTGAAGCTATTGCGTAAGCAGGAAAGTATGTCTGCCATTCCCTTGATAAAACTATACAGAAGTCACGCTCACCTGGCAATCGTAGTGAGAGCAAGACGAAATTTCCCTTCCTTTTCACCAATTCGTTTAACTGGCGTTACACTGTCATCAAACTTAGATAATTAAAAATCTCATTAAAAGACCGAATATTACGTTTAAATCTCTCGAACATTACAAGAATGGATTGATAGTAGGAAGGAAAACAACGTTAATTTGCCGAAATATTAAATTATTATACCCCGATTAAACCGCACCAGCCCGGCTTAGCGTGTTTACATGGTTGCAGTACCGTGGTTTATCTTGTGTAAACACACTAATCCGATAAGCTCTTCTTCAAGAGTCGATAGCCGGTTCCCCTTATGTCAACTGAATACAACTGCCAGAATACTTGGAAACATTGAATTCCCAAAGCGAATGGAAAGACAATCCAATTAACATAAAAAGGAGTTCGAAATGCGCTCTGGTAGTTGTATTCAGCAGATGTATAAGGGGAACCGGTCATTTAGTGGCAGCATTTTTGAGTGAAGTGGCAGCATTCAATGACTTTTTGGGAAAAAATTATTTTGCTGGCGTCAGACTGATATTTCGTCAAAAATCTGAATTGAAACTTTAGACTAAAAACGATCTAGGGTTAGGGTTAGATTAAGAGATGGGATTGGGGTTTAGGGTCAGAGTTTAGGAAAGCATTAGCGTTAGTAAATTGTAAAGTCGTCACCTAAGGTCACTCGGAGGCAGATGTTTTTCAGCGAAATTATCCATGTTTCCTAATCCGGGACATTGTCGTAGGAAGGAGGCGAAATGGACTGTGGAACTACAAACAGAAATGTGATTTTTTTGATATGGGATTAGGTCAAGACAATCCAATATGAAACGAAATCGGTGATGCCCTACAAGTACCTCGATACACACAAGAAGCCTCGCGCCTCAAAATGAAGTGTTAACGGCGCGAAATGAAATGTACATGGTACAAAATGATATGTTCAAGTCACAACAGAAAAACGTACGGCACAAAAAGGCCACGGCACTGCAGAACGATTCACGACACCAGGGCCAAGTTTGATTGCTAGATTGGACCGCCCACTGGTTTCAGCTACCGAGGAGTATAGCGCTGGATGTTTTGAAAGAGGGAAAACATGGCCCAAGATTAGAAGCATAGTCAATAAAAGCGCAGTCTAAATATTTTTAATGACTGGTAACTTGAAAATTACCTCCCTACTGAAAAAAGCAGCACTTCGAAAGGTGTTGTGGGTACAGCTGTTAACTAAGAAAGCTAAGAACTACCATTTTTGAACTATATTATGTAGGGTCTGAATTATTAACTATTTATATGAAGAGTCTAAATTTTTAATTTGGGTCTTTCAGTTTTCATTTTATTTTAATTGAAATCTTTTTAATCAGTGTTCAGTTCTGATATAGCTGAAATTTGCTGGGATATCGAAAATTTTTTTTTCACCATTTGTGACAGTTACTGGTCATGCTACAGTCATGCTTATATCTGCTGCTACAGTCATGCTTATATCCCAGTTTTGGAGGTATTATATGACTCTAATAATATACATGAAAAAGTTTCTCGATTCGGATTGGCTAAGAGCAGTGCAATGTCAAGGTTAGCCTGCGTCGCAGCCCGACTTTTCACCCGGATTTCAAAATCTGCGTGAAAAGTTGGGCTTTAGAATCCCGGGTGAAAAGTCGGGCTGCGACGCAGGCTATGTCAAGGTAATTGTCGAAAAAAGGTAATACAGTAATTTGCACTGAATTACATTTTTTTGGCGCTGTATTACTTTTTTCATGTATATTATTAACTCATTTTTCGGACTCGAAGCTGCACTCAAAACCATGCTATTAATATTTTTACGAAATCGACAATGTTTAAAGTAGGTTAGACCCAAATTAGAAAATCACAAGGGTCTGCGTAATGCCGATTATAATCCTGTTGAGTGACGTTGGAGTAAATTACGGCAATTTAACCCACTGTTTGAATATGGTGTGGTAATTTAGCCCATGAAAGACTAAATGATCGATGCATGGTGAAAGCAAGAGAAAAGTCTGACTGTTCATGAAATACATAACTATCTGTTGGTACTAAAACAAGTAAGCCTTCAATAGTTTAAAAATAAACATGACGTAATGTTTTCCCCGAAATTGCGGGGTAAATTACATCATCGTGCAAGATTATCGTTGACGCTTCGCTGATCCTTATTATATGTGGGTCGACTTGCATAATAGAAATGGATTTGATTTAATAAGATATAGTCATTAATCCTTTCGCGACTAGAGTTCGCCCCTTGACGAGTAAAATCGTCTGGCGTTAGCCAATGTAAAATAGTAGAGCTTGTCGTCAGTCGCGTAAGTCTGTCACCCAACGCAATGTTTTGTTATACTTGATGCAGGAACGACAACAGTTCATTGAAGAATGCGAAAGACTTAATATTGCTGTGGAGTCGATGCGCGAGGACAAAGAAAGGTTGGAAGGTTTACTGGAAAGATGTGACGTGGAGAAAGACCGTTTAGCGGAACGTAATGCACAACTTGTGGCTTCAGGTATCTTAATCGGTAACCCAAATAAAAAATAAGTAAGAATAAAAAAAGAAGAAAAATGAAGAAAAAAATCCCAGTTACAAGTTGAAGTCTCTACAGATTTATGAACTAATTACGACGGTTCGTATGTGATATGTGTACGTAGAAGTTGTATTGTTCGGTGATGTGGTGTTACGGCTTCATTAAAACAGAATCGAAAGAGGAAAATTTTAAATAATTTTCCTTCTTTGTTTATATAGAATCAGTACTGCCTTCCCCAAAAGTGGATGCGTTGACTATGAAGGATGTTTAAATTATGCCTGACATATCAACTTTTTTTTCTCTGTGAAAAATACCTTTAAAAACCACGAACAGCGCTGAATTACCACATGCATGCTTTTTCATAGTTAGCTCTAGTTCAAATGAATTTCAGAACTATAAGATAACGTTCATGGTGGTAAAAATTATAAAGTTTTTAAGTTTTTTTGACGACGTAATGTGATGTCGTCATAATTCACCCAAGCGAAGACATGTTGCCTTTTTAGAATACAGGTACAATATCTGATTCCGAGATTCTTACAGGTTTTTAAGATGGAGGTGAATTTACTTTAATTCCAACAGGATTTGTCATTACACTTTTCTACTGTGAAAACTTGGAAAATAGAATTAAGTAAAATAATAATTAAAATTATAATTAATTAATTGATTGATTAACTCATTAAGTGACAGGGCCCGCTCCTTTGACCAGTAAAATCGTCTGGCCTTAATCAGAGTAAAATACCAAAGTACACCCTTGTCCCTTAATGGGTCAATACTAAGCGACGTAATTGTTACTATTCGCGACTTGCTTGAAATGGCGAAGCATGCTGGTAGATCTTGGTGACAGTTAAATTATTGACAATAGATTACTTTTGTCAAAACATAATGATGAAGGCGCTTACCTTTATTACTACGTCTGCTTTTCCTAAACGTAAAGTCGTTAGGTACTATTATATTAGCAAAAAGGATTCAATACTCAACGACGTTACTTCGTGTGTTGGTAATTCTTCCTGTCGCTTAATTGCGAGGGATGTTATACAAACGCGAAGGTTATACAACATCCTTTTTATATTGCATTAATTAAATTAAATTAGCTAAATTAGATTAATGCGTAAATGTATGAGTTGGCGATGTGCCAGAAATCGAGCGTGATGGCATATCAAATCAGTTAAATTTCTGGTACACCAAACAGTATATATAAATACTCCACAAAAGCACTATTCATGATGTATTTTGTCTAGTTTGCAAACATCAAGTGTGAAAAAGCCGTTTCGCGTTCCTGATTCTCTGATGAATTTCTAATGACATTTAAACACGATTAATTTTATCGGTAAATCTCAGTATCGGTGAAGTAAAGTGAAATTAAATTTGATAAATTCCTCGGCTAAAGGCGCACAAATCCCCAAATAACAGTGACCAGATTTCATAATTTGTGCAAACTTTCAGTGGAGTTCGGTCTGTGTAACACGACTGGTTGGCAGTGGCGTAGGGCTGGGAGTTTGGGGGCTCATATCAGTGGGAAGCTTGGTTTTAAGATCAGGGTAAGCATAAATTTCCGTAACGATATGTATTATTTAATATTATATTTCAAGTAGTCAGAGGGAATATTCTTCTTCCACTTGCAATGACAAAGTGGTAACAAGTCTCACGAATTACATTTATATTAAAGTATTTTGAACTAGACGCATACCTGATGGCAACTATCCACTTAAAAGCTCTAGGTTGCCAATTCCCAATTATTTCTACTTTGACAAATTATTGACAAATTTGTAGCAGGGTGCGACTGGAGTGCGTGCTTCCCCCACTGCGCACCTCCTTTGCTACGCCACATCTGATTGGTACAAGGGTTGTCGAACGAGAGGAAGCTCCAACAAATTGATATTTTTCTTTTCGTCTTTTCGTTGCTCTCAGAACGTAACTTGATTATGGATATCGAGAAACTAAGATCAAGAAAGTTACCAAAAAAGAGTGGAAAAGAAAAGGTATTGGTCTCATAAATATGAACTAACAGTTTAACAGTGTCAATGCGATGCTAAATCAGACAATAATACCTACGGCAGATCAGCACGTAAAAGCACCATAGTCTTGGTACACCACGCAAATTTATACATTGGAACTTTTCCCGTGTTGACTGGCGATCTAGAGCTCTGAGGTTATAAATTTACGTGGTTTGTCATAAATATTGTATCCGTATTTTAGGGGAAGTACAAGGGGCAATATGAAACGATAACTTCACAATTAATCGTTTCATAATACCCTGAGGATGATTCTGAAATACAAGGGGCAATGTTTAGCTAGTTCTGACGACGTTTTGCTCTTGTGTTCTGACGTTCATCCGTGACCAAACATTAGAGACAAATCTGCTACCTAAAGCTTTTGTTACAGTCTTACTATTGAGAGTCTCAGGCTAGTCCACCCGTCAAAGACTTTTCTTGTGCTGTACTGCATTTCTCGTATATTGAATGCAGGCAAGGCATTGCTTTTGATTCACGGTTTTTTCACCTCTAGCGATGTTCATGTCTCTAGGAACGGTATTCTTTTTAAAGAAATTAACAAGCTTAAGACTTTGAAATTAGTAAAAAACTACTTTCAAGGGAAAATGTAGTTCCGTTATCACATTTATCACTAGTGGAGGCTTGAAACACTTCATTTTTCTCCATTTTTGTTAAACTTTTACACTTCCATTTCTTCATTCGGGAAGATAGTTCCTTTAAAAGTCGTCCTCAGTTGTGTTTACGCGAACCAGCTTGTTGAAAGCATGGCCTACGAATTTCTTATAATTCGAAGTCGATTCAAAGTTGTGCACACATATATGTGGGTAAATGTTGTGTTTAACGTTGTCATGGGAAGCATGTTTCACAAATCAGTTTTTCGTCCTACATTACATTTAGTTGGCTCAGTACAAGTTCTTTAAAAATTGAAGAAGACAAGTTTATCTCTGTTAAAAATTGACTGAATGATTCTGAGGAGAATGAATCTTAAACGTTTTTGAAAAAAAAGCAGAGAAACAAAAACATTTTTGGCATCAAAAAATGTTGATACTAAAAGTGATCAACTTGTCACTTTGACAACAATGAAGTTTTAAAATGTTCTTAATTTATCTTATAATAAAGCCTGGTGACGGTGACTCCGATTAGTTTTTCATTTTAAAGTGCGGAATAAGGTCGCAAAACCCTTCGAAATCTTCTAGAACTAGTGCCACGCAGATTTCACCTTGTGTTGTAAACTTTTCATCGACAACTACACATGATGTTTGACTTTTCTTTAGTCTCCTTCGAGATTGGATGGAATAGTAAAAACGCTCGAAAAAGAGAGGGATCACTATAAGGAAGAGTGTGCCTCTCTTCAGGAAATGGTGAAGAAAAAGCTTGTTGATTCAGCAAATTATAGTCCAAAGAAGAAGAAAGGAAAGGTTGGTGGAGTGTGACCGTATGTTTTAGTATACTGTAAACATGGTCTTATTTTCTAAGTAGCAAGCAAACAGTAAAATGAAGCTGCCAAACAGGATGGGAAAAAAGTGTGACTTTCCGGACGAAGGGGCTTTATCATGGTAAAAATATCAATCATGCTTCTCTTTATCAGTTTGTTTGGCAGTTTGTTGTACTTTTTGTTCGTTATTTGTAGTTACCATACTGCCGGTGCGACTCATATTCTTGTCTACAGTATGGTGCTACTCCTCCTGAAAGATCAATCAGTTGAAAATACCAATCTTCCTAGAAAATTAATAGTTTGAAAGCAAAGTTCTTTAGTCTCGTGACGTCACGCTCGCGTCATTAAAACCCTTTAGTTTCGGTCGTGGCTCTGCAGTATACTCAAAAGTTCGAAATCCAGAGGAAGGACGAGGACTGAGTTGCTGATCTGCAACAGTTTAGCTAAGTGTAACGCTGAGCCAGTTGTTAAGAATAATGGTTGTAGTCCTTAGGCTAACAGAGCAGGTTTGCCAACACCTGTCCAGTCACATTTTTCGCATGCTCATGGGTCTACCCAGCATCGGCAGGACAGGGTCGCCGCACACTGAGGACACTTATCATCCACCTCCTCCTACTAGACACAGGGGTATGATCCCTGGTCGTTTTGGATCATTAGTTTCAGATAAATATCCCGCTTACCCTTATTATTATTATTATTATTTTCTTCTCCGCATGGTTTGCTGTGGATCCGGTATTCATCGGTGCCAGCTGTCTACAACCAGTAGACTAAGGTGGTACTGTTACAACTAGTTTTCTAGCACTCTTCTTAAAATTCTTGCTGTTCCAAGAAGTGTCGTTTTCTGGATATCCTCAACGTTCACTGTTATTCCAATCCTCTCAATCCATTGTTCAAACTTTATGCTTACACAGCCCAAGGCTCCAACGACAACTAGAATTACTTCTACCTTTCTCATTGACCACAGGTTCTTAATCTCTCGTTTCAATGCTTGATACTTTTCTATCTTTTCTGTTTCTTTCTCACCAATTCTGTTGTCTCCTGGTATGGCTACATCGATTATTGCACATTTCTTTTCTGCTTTGTCTACTACTACTATATCTGGCTTTCGGTATTCTATCTGATGGTCGCACTGGATCATAAAATCCCAAAGAACTTTTACTTTATCCGACTCTACTACTCCCTGGGGGTCATGTTCGTACCACTTGTTCGCTCTTTCTAGATCGTGTTTTCCACATATTTTCCAATGCATAATTCTTGCTACATTATCATGTCGACTTTTGTACTCTCGTTGTGCAAGTTTTGTGCATTCGCTTACCAGATGTCCCACACTTTCTCCTATTTCCCCTTTTATTACTTTACGTTACTTTTATTATTATTATTATTATTCATATATTTGACTGTATGTATACCTGTCCAAACACCGGGTCCCCACCGGGGTCCAAGAGTGAGAGGGCCAATTGGCCAGTTGGACCAATTTTCATGTTCTTATAGATAATGTTTTTCTAAGTATATGTGCAGTACCAATGATGGTAATCTTCTGCAGTTCTTGAAGCTTGCTATTTCCCGGAATTCTCTCGACATTCCTACTAGTTCCCTTTCGTATCATTCCTAGTGCGCCTATGATGATTGGTATCGTTGTTGCGTTTAGATGCCACATCCTGGTGATCTTAATTTCCAGGTCTTTATATATCTGAAGTTTATCATATTTAGTGGAAATGTTGCTATCACAGGGAACTGCCATGTCAATAATTTGACATGTCCTTGCTTTGAAGTCTTTGATAACAATGTCTGGTTTATTGGCCGTGGTGGTACGGTCTGTGTGAACTGTGAAGTCCCAAAGAATTGTCACATCTTTTCCATTGGTGACCTCTACAGGATGATGTTCGTACCATTTCTCAGGGACTTTGATGTTGTAATGCTTGCACACATTCCAGTGAATGTATTGGCCTAAACGATCATGGCGAGCCTTATATTCTTTAGATGCTAATATAGGACAGCCAGCTATGAGATGATCTACTGACTCATCTGACTTTTTGCAGATGCGACAAAGAGGGTCTGTACCGTCGTTGACTATCTTAGATCTATAGACGTTTGTCGGGAGGCTCTGATCTTGGGCTGAGATCAAGAGACCCTCGGTTTCCGCTTTGAGACCTGACCCTTGAAGCCAACGATGTGTGGATTTTCTGTCAACATCAGCTTCTTCTAGTCTTTGTAGGTATTTGCCGTGCAGTGGTTTATTTCTCCATGTTTCCTCAAGAGGATTTAGACCAGCCTTTTTTGCCCGTTCTTTCAGCGTTTTGGCAGCAGCTGTTGGTTTAAGTTGATCTTCTTCTACTGTTGGTTGCACATCATACCGATGTTTCAGTTTTCTACTCAAGGTTATTATGGAATTCTTCTTAGATTTCTCATACTTCAACACGGCTTGAAGCATGGGATCTGTTGTTGTTTCGAGATATCTACCAAGGCCGATCAGTGTATTTTCATAAGCCATCTCGAGTTGGTTGAGTCCGCGTCCAGCATAAGTGCGAGGTAGATACAATCTGTCAACATCTGATTTGGGGTGGTGCATACGAAATTTAGTTAACAGTTTGCGTATTTTAGCATCTATTCTCGCCACGTCTGTTTTGCTCCAATTTATGATTCCAAAACTGTAAGTGACAACAGGAGCTGCAATGCTGTTAATTGCTTTTACTCTGTTAGAGGAATTCAGTTCCGACTGAAGAATTGGTCGAACTCTCCTGTAACATTCTTTACGAATTTTTTCTTTCATCGCCGTGTATTTGATACCATCGCCTTCGTTGATACCAAGGTATTTGTAGACCTCATCATGTTCAAGGTTTCTGATCTTAGTGTTTGTATCCAGATTGATGTTACTCGCCTTACAGAACTTGGCACGTTTAAAGCTGGCTTTTGCGCATTTGTCAAGTCCAAACTCTATGCCTATGTCGTCGCTGAAGTCTTTCACGATGGTGAGAATGTCTTCGAGGTCACTGTCATTTTTAGCGAATAGTTTGAGGTCATCCATGTAAAAGAGGTGGGTGATGACTTGATCAAATATATTATATCCCCGATTCGATTGATTCAAAAGTTTCGATAAGGGAAACAGGGCAATACAGAAGAGAAGTGGAGAGAATGAATCTCCTTGGAATATTCCTCGGTTGAGGTTAATGCTGTTAGATGTTATAGATCCATTACCGTGATTAAGGATAAGAGTTGTCTTCCATGTTTTCATACTAATTTTAACGAAGTTGGTAATTTCTGGTGCCACCTTATACATTTCTATTGCTTTGATTATCCAGTCGTGTGGGATACTGTCAAAAGCCTTTTTATAATCTATCCAAGCGACGCTTACGTTTTTGGTTTTAGACTTGCAATGTTTGAGGACCATTTTGTCGATAAGGAGTTGATCTTTGCATCCATATGAGCCTCGCCTACATCCTTTCTGTTCTGTTGGTAATAAATTGTTGTTTTCAAGAAAGGTGTACGTACAGTCGGTTAAGATCGATGTCAATGTTTTGTAAGTGGTAGAAAGGCAAGTTATTGGTCTGTAGTTCTTTGGATGTTGGGTCTCATCAGATTTTGGAAGGAGATATATAATCCCCTCCGTTAACCATGCCGGAGCGTTTCCAGGGTTCTTTACAATATCTGTGAGTAAAAATGCTAAGTCTTTGTGTGTGCTAGATAGTGCGTTTAGCCAGAAGTTTGGTAATTTATCAATACCCGGGGATCTCCACTTATGTGATTTCTTCAGTGCAGTTTTCACGTCCTCTTCATAGATCTCCTTCCATTTCTGGGTTTCAACATTCTCATTTACCTGCTCACATTCCTTTACCCATTCTGCATTTGTACGGAACTCCTTGGGGTTACTCCAGATATTGCTCCAGAACTCTTCTATTTCTTCTCTAGAAGGATTTTCCTCGACTTTAATCTGATTTTTTCTTAGTTCCCTATAGAATTTTTTTGTGTTTTCTTGGAAAGTCTTATTTTGCTTATAGAAATTTGTTTGTTTGGTGAACCTTCTGATCCGCACTGCTTTCAACTGGATTTTTTGTTTAAGGGTCTCAATTTTGGTGTCCAAACTTTCATTTGACTTGAAGTTATATTTGCAGTTGATTCTTCTTACCTTGTTGATCTTCACATTCGATTTACTGCACTCGACGAGAAACGAAATGTCCTTCCGCATTGTTTTGACCTCTTTATTGATCTTCTCAATCCACGCGGGTTTTTTGTGGACGTTTGTATTTGCTCCTCTTTTCTTAATTTTAATACCGCATTCTGACGTGATGGTATACGCGGTGGCGTATAGTAGATGATTGACATCCGTAATTTTGCATGTTGCGTAATCTTTTATTGTTGGCAAGATCCGTTCAAGTGCTTTATTCCCTTTTTCAATAATGAATCTGTTTTTCTTACAATTTGCAATCTTGGGAAGGGACTCCCTCTCATTGATGTTAGTATCTTTTACAATGTGGAACCTTTTCATAATGTCCTTAGCTATTTCGACTATTTCATCATTTGTATCGTTTTCAGAGTCACATTGACCCCTACAGGTATTTGTTTTCTCCATCTCCTAAGAAGGTTTCAGTTGGTGGAACCTGACTTGTGTCAATTTTGGAGTGTCTTGCGGAGACGCCCATTTTTTTCTTGCTGATCAACATTGTTTTCACATTGTGTTGGGATAGCATCGCTAATATCTGGTTGATTAACTTGAGAATTGTTTTCCGGTTCTTCACTAGGTAAGGTTGGATCGTGAAGGGTTTCTGTTTGCAGCTGGTTTTGCGCTTCTGTTTGTAACTTGTTTAGTTCATGTTGTGTAAGTTTATTATTTTTAACAATATAGCGCCTTATGTTGGATAGTAATGTAGCATCATAGTCCAGTCTTACATCTGGGTTTTATTATTATTATTATTATTATTATTATTATTATTATTATTATTATTCACGTATATTTCGCTGTATTAATACTTGTCCAAACACCGGGTCCCTTCCGGGGTCCAAGAGTGAGAGGGCTCTAGAAGTCTATAGTCCAGTTTATATATTATTATTATTGTTATTATTGTTATTATTATTGTTATTATTATTATTATTAATAATAAAAGATTGTAATTTTTTTTGCTTAGTCTGATGCCCGATGGCAAAGTTTGTTACGGATTATGGAGGAAGAAAGAGACTACTATAAGAACGAATATGAAGTACTGAGAAGCAAAAGGGGACATGGAAGATCTCCACCTACCAAAGAAAAGGTCAGAATTTTATAGTTGTCTCGTGATTTACCTACACTTCACTAACGTACTGAATATTTGCTGTAGTCTTAGGACATGCGAATGAAGTCCGTATTTAAAATTTCATTTGAGAACATTCTTCGATGGGTTTTTCAACCGAATCGTTTGACGCTTTGCATATGAATATAGTTTAAAGTGCGCTACGTGACAAGTATATTAAATTAAGCTATTCTCCCTTATTTTTGTGAGTTCTGAATTTCACGATTTTAGCAGTTCAAACAAAAACGCTTGAGTCAAGACTGGATGGCTTGCCTTGTTTTCATTGCTAATTCAGCTATAATAATTATGAATTTTGGCCAAGCTCTTCATTTTGGTTGGTCAAAAACTTGGTGAAAATTTTCTATATCTATAATTTTGCCCATATTAATTACTGAAATTGTATGAAAAACAAGTTTTCTTGCTCGTGCTAACTTGGCGCCATTCGTCATCGATCACTGGTCATTCAATCCACAGAAATCATAAAAGTAGCGGGGTCCCTGGCGCCGAAATAATGGAAACCAATTTAACGCCGCCATGTTGAGTAAATTCGGGGGCAAATTGGTTTTCCCCTGGCCCTTTCCGTATGTTCGAGAGTCTTGAGACCGAACAACTGATGCTTAAATTTTTTTTTCGTTACCTGTAGAGCAGAAAAAATGCTTATGTATTTGTTAGTCGGTTATTAAGTTTGCCTTAAACGTTGTATACAGTAGTCCCCCATTATTTCGAACTCTCTAGAGAAACGGAGAATAGTTGAAATAACTGCAGTTTGAGATAACGGAGGGTCAGGGGAAGGTACAATATTTCATTAAAAAGAGAGAAATACAACAACTGTATGTTATCCATGATTCATATCTCTTTTTCTGATATAGTATTAAGTAACATCTGTGACTATATGCCGAGACTCCCTATGACTGTAAATAGTTCAGTTCAAGGAAATGAACCAAACATAAAAACTGTCTAGTAATGTTCATTAATTGTAGTTTCGTTTCACCATCTTCGCCTTTCAGCGAGTCATTTTCAATGATTATTCGACATAAACAAGATTAACTTGTGTCAAAAGAGAAAGAAAAAGTGCTCGAGATTGCAGTGGATTCGAGATAACCGAGTTCGAGATAGACGATAGTAAATTACTGACAAATACAAATCAAAACCCCAGGGAAACGGAAATATGTTCGAGATAACCGAGTTCGAGATAACAGGAGACTATTGTATACTTCTTATAAGAAAAGAAAAAAACTAGAAACAAAAATGAAGTGGCCTTTGACTATGACCTTGAACTTGTCATCCGGGCTTTGTTTGGTTTGCCCCCCAATTTTTCGAATATGGCAGCAATCAATTTCTCGCCTGCGGTTGAGTAACATTCAGCCAGTGAACTCAATTTCTATATCTGGAATGCTAACTGGCCAATGAAAAGTGAAGCCAAGATGGCCGTCCATGGAGGCCAATTTTTGACGTCAGTTTCAGTCTTCTACGCGGGCTTGTACGTCAGTTTTAGTCTGCCACGCGACTTTTTACATTTTCTGAAGAGTTTTCTTTGGAAATACACACAAAACATGTCTTCAAAAGATAGAAATGAGTTTAAGAATTCCAAATATATTTCGACCAAGTCAAACCGAGTTACAGCTTACATATTTTCACGAAAATAAATTACCAAACTGACGAGAAACCTGATAAAACGGTCCCGAAAAAAATACTTGAGGAAAGTACTAAGTGCACGTCCTTTTGTTACCGTCAGGTTATCATCTTTAGACAATTTAGGACAGTTCTTAGGCGACACGGCAATAATAAATCCTTTTCAACACTCGAATATGTAAAATTGACCCAGTAATAATTTGTCTGTGCACTTTTTCAACGAGTGTGAATGCTTTCGATGTCGAACCAAACAAAAACTGAAGATTAAAATCGCGTAAAGGACTGAAACTGACGTACAAAATTTCCCTCCATGGGCGGCCATCTTGGCTTCACTTTTTGCCCGAGCAAATGACTGGGAGTTAGCATTCCAGATATGGAAATTGAATTCACTGCATTCAGCTAGAATGTCCCCTCTAGTTAATATATGATCTCTATTATTCAATCGTCACTGTTCGTCAGCACACGCTGACGTGACACTAATGAAGCTTTTCCATTCTTTTGTCTTTGAATTGTGTTATTAACGTTTGGAAAGAGATTTCCTTTTACTTTCATTAATTAAGTTTAAGACAGTTTAATAGCTTGAGCGATCTCCTTCAGTGATTGGTTAACTCTTTCCTGCGTGCGGTTGTTGTACAACAACAAATTACAACAAAAGAACAAATGGAAGGAAAAAACGAAAAAACAAAAGAGAACAAAGGACAGAAGGGAAAAATTTATGCACGAGAGAGCTAATATGCTGTTATAGCGTGAGGGCCCGTCCACACGTATCCGTTTTTGTTTGAAAATGGACATTTTTCTTTGCGGATTGCCTTTCCGTCCACACGTATTCCAGCGAATACGGTTACCGAAACGGAACTTTTCGAAAACTCCTATGTCATGGTATCGTATCCCGCTCGAGATTTAAGATGGCTGACGGGATGTGTCACTTTTCTATCGCTTTTGCTTGGCCTTTTGTCAAGCCTAATAGCATATTATGAAATCAACAAAGCTTTCCTAAATGTGAAGTTGAATCCGTGAAAAGGCTTAATTTTTTCAGGTAACTTTCACTCCCGATTTGCACGGCCAGTCTGAAACGTCTTGACAGGGTCGAAGACAAACAAGGCCTTGACGATTTTAAATTAGACCAGCACATACAAGTGCTTGGTGAGATAACTTTGCAGCCCAAATAAGCTCTTATCGTTTTCAAATTGTAGTTGTGTATTCGTGTGGACGGGTGAAAACGCTATAGTGTAGGCGGAAATGTTTTTGAAAACGGAGAGAAATATTTGCGTTTTCACACGAAAACCGATACGTGTGGACAGAGCCGGAGTCATACAGTTCATAACGTCTGAACTTGTTTTCTTTCATTCTTTGTTCTCATTGTTTGGGCTTTGTTCTGTAATTAGTTCTTCTGTTCTAGGTATTGTGGATGCAGGACTCTAACCGTCAAAAGGTTAACGGTAAAACGTCTGTAGGTATGGGGAGGGTAGACACATTTCAATATCATACTCTCTAGGGACAACCGTCCCCCTGCCATCCTGAAAATCGAAACCTACGAAACCCACGTTACTTGGTGTTTCGTTTTGTAGTCGCTCACTAATGCATTAGTTATTTTGTCCAGCAGACAACCAGCGGAACAAGCGAAGTTTCCCGTTTGAGGAGAGAAAGAGACGAACTTCAAGCACTGTTAGAGAAGTTTGAAAGACACTTAGCCGACGTATGTATGGAGGTTTTCCATGAAAACTATCCCGGTTCGAGATTTTTATGAATTCTGCTTTTTGTTTTTTTCTTCGACGGGGTGGCGATTGTGTCAATGTAATTGGGTTAAATATTTGTTTTTATTTCACAGATACAAGAAAATGTTAAAAATGTCGTGACTGATCGTGACAGTGTGCAGTTACTTTATGAACAGGTAATTGTAGGCGAAATAATTGTATTTTGAGCGTGCTGGTTAGTTCTTGTTCTTCTGTGTGTGTGGGTGGGTATTTTTGCCACAGAATGTTTGGACTTCTTTTTCTTTGGGTCTTTCCGCGCCTTCCATTGCTCATTTTGATTCCTAATGAAAACGTGTGGGAAAATTACGAGTGATCTGGACCCACTGATCTCAAGAGAAAACTGGATTGAGCATCCCATGTTCATGCAATGAAACCTGAAGTGGATTGCGGCAGTCATTGCTAAGGGACCATAGGTTTTTTTTTCGTATTTTTTTGAAGGGGGTGGTGGTTGATAAAGCTGTCTTTCGACCTACGAAGTCACTCCATTTTGTCATTCAGAGGATCACAAATATTTTTGAAATTGCTAGGCAAAAAGATTTATAACGACTTTGGTCCCTTAGTAATGGTGAGGATCAAATTTCGCTGGCTTCATTTTCTAGGCCTTTCAAACAATAGGATACTCGATCCAGTCTTCGCTAGAGTTCAGTTGATGGACCACATTTCTTAATTTACAAATCAACGTAACAAACATGCGATAAATCAATGGGAATGAAACAACCAAAACCTCAAGGCTACGCTTCCCTGTTTTCGTTGTTTCCTCGTGTTTGGAACCCCTGATGAAACACTAAAACTCGTCTTCGAACTATTACTTCAAGCGTTATCTCTTCAATAGCTTTACTGCCGAAAGAAATTCAATTCTTACTTTTTCTTCCTGAAACCTGCGAAGCAAGCGTAATGGTTGGTTTATGCAAACCTCTTTGTTGTTTGCGTTAGTTTTGTTACCTTCTCCAGCAAGGAAGCGCTGATTATCGGACATTAATCGATTATAGCCAAAAAATCGGCAACGTTTCGGCTGATCGGTTGTCGGCCGATTAAAACAACAGTTATCGCTGTTACCACCCTTACAAAAATTTCACGTTATTTCACATGAGGAAAACAAATGAAATTGGAACATATTCACCTATGAAATTTTCGTTTCACCTATGAAATGGAAACATTTCATCGCTATTTTCATACATGAAATATCTAATTTCATCATGAAATGATCGTTTCATTTTAGGCAACGGAAGAAATTCAGAGATTACGTCGTCAATTGACGAGATCTCGATCTCCTTCACCTTCACGTACCATTTCTGGTATTTTATCACGAGTAGAGGCTGAGAGGGACGAAGTAATCGCAGATTTACGGAGGTCTACAAGCGAGATTGACGCTTTGCAGGAACAACTGAAGGTTAGTATTGCTAGTATGTACATCTATATAACTTCCTCTCTGTTCAGCGATTATTATAAATTCACTGTCTCTTTGTAGCACAATTAGTCCGCCTGTTTCATGTTGTACGTGAGTTTTAACTGTCTCAAAGTGGCTTTTTTGCCCGAGAACTGTGATTTTCTAATTTGAAAGGTGGAATTTACAACAACCAGGGAATTGTTTTACTTGAATAACGTTTAGTTGCAATTGATGTTGTAGCGTAGCTAGTGGGGACAGATCAACTGCTCCCTACCCCTCTAAGGAATACATTCCTCATGTACATTGCGTTCAAGAGACAGGACGAGAACAAGCAAAGCATTTTTATTGACCTTAAAATCGACATGGTAGTGGGCAGTGGGGTATTTCAAAGGAAAGTTCAGATTGCTTCTTCACGTTTGCTGAACCATCCCCTGTCGAAATCTTGGGAGAGTTACTGCATTGACGATCAATATTTACTACCATCCAACAGCTAGTCACAGAACCTATTGCCAGGAAAAGAAAAAGTTATTGAAAAACGTTAAGTCACGTAGGAGAGCTGTATAGCTTAAATAATTACAGCTTTCATCTGTTCAAAACACCAGGGCGATTATAAAAATGTTTCAAACATTGCCAACAATTTTATTTTCTACTACAGGTAAGAATGGACAGTGCGGTGTCCGAAAGAAAGAGGCATCAACAGAGCATTTCAGATTTGGAATCTGCTCTGGAAAAGGTAAGTGGACGTTTTGTCTGCGTAAACTGAACTCCTAATTAACGCTGAATATCGCGAAGTTAAATTTTAAGTTTACAAAAATGTAGAATATCGTCTTAACTAAGGAATGCGTAGTCTGTCATGAACAGTTCATGTTCATCAAGATTTGCCTTAAATGAGAAACACGTTATCGTTAAGCGTTCTTCCAAACCTTTTATGAGTGTGATTCGATATACGTGAGCAAAAAATGTTATATAACCCACCCCTGATGTTGCACTTTGTTGGTATGTTCCTACTTTTTGATCTACCCTTGGGTTCCTGTATGTCCTTTAACCTGTCTGTAAATTATTACTTGAGTGTACTGTACATTTTATATTTCTGTATTCTGTCTCTGTACTGCATATTACTACTGCTCTGCCTTCTGCTTGTCAGCGTATTCTTACTCGTCGGTATATTCCTCCTTGCTTCGGTGGTTTACATGTCAGTTTATACCCACTGTACACTCATACTTGTCGATAGCTCAACTTCGGCACGTTATCTTAGCTGTTTGTCAGTGAAAACGTAACTCGTAAATGTACGTAATACAACACAGAATGTTCAATACTCTTGCCTCTGGCATAAGGAGACCACGCTTTTAAGCTTTTAAGTTAAAGCAATCAATTTGGTAGTCATGTTGTTGCAATAGTTTGGTTGCTTATTTAATTTGTGATCAACTTTCTGTATGAGTTAAATATCTTTTGCATGCTTGACTGTACGAATATTTTAACTGTGAACTATGTTGAACATTTAGATATCTACAATTAAGCGCTTAGTTAATCATGTCTATCTCTGCTGCCGAGGTACATTTCACGAAGAGAAAATTTCGTAAGTGTCCTGCACAGCGAAGGTCAATTTAATATGTGAAATCGAGCAGGGTTTGAAATCGCTCCTTCGGGTTCACAGGATCCCATATCTGCCAGTTGAGCTCGCGAATCAATTGGAAACAGTTTCTGAGTTTAAAATCACGTTTAACAATTATTCGTAAGGATGTTCAGATTTTGTAGGATGTATATTAACTGGGCCGTTTTGAAGAAAACCGACAAAGGGTGTGTGTGGCGGAAGCAAAGATTTGTTTGATTTTCCAAATTATTTGTTGTTTACTTGAAAAAATATTCTATTTATCTGGGGCATAACTAGAGGGGGCGTTCGGGTTCGCCACCCCAGCCCTTTTACTGGGAGGTCTTATGTGCACCCTGCTAGCAAAGGTTTTTGGCCTTATTCACCAAAGCCACGTCGGCTTACTGTACTGCGCTCAAAACCATCTAAATCGCTTCAATGGTGTCTTGATACCTCCCTCCGGCCTCCGGCCTCCGCCCTTCAAAATTCCTGGTTTTATCCCATTGGATCACAAAGTTTTGTTTAAAATGTCTGAAACTGGAAACTGCTGTGGAACAGTCTTCCAATGTCATTCTCTGATTCCAACAGAGGAGAGGTCTTTTGCCTTTTGAAACAGTTAATGAGTTGTCCTTCCATTGACTTTTAGTTGCCAAACCAGTTCTTTTGTAGTTTAATAAATATTGCGGGGTATGACAACACCCTCTTCCGACGGCCCTGTATATTAATCATGACATTTTCTCTTCATGTCACCTTGTCGATGAATCTTAAGTAGGACCATCTCAGCTAAGTCACTCGCATAACACCACTTTGTTTTGGCTGTATTCTTGTGCGAAGTTATTTAAAAGTTAGGTGCCATCCCTCAAAAGTGCGTAAAAGCGAAATAAGTTACCTGGTCACTAAAACGAAGATCACAAACTCGCCTATGGTGGCCTTCAACTTTTTCTTTTTGTCAACCAAGGATATTTTTTGTTGAAATACGATCCATGTACCAATACATTACGTGACTTCAACTCTCTTAAAACACCAGGCATGGAATTATCGCCCAAGCATGAAGCAAACTCATACAGGTTGATGTTTTAACCCTTTGACGGCAGATTAATTTTGTGTTCTGTCAGGTCAATCCACTTAGTGTGCGATTTTGCGCAATATCAATTGATTGGAGAGACGATCGGCGCTAGAACGGAACCATTGAGACCAGGTAACCGTCTGGAGACTGGGAATGGAAAATTAAGTATTTTATTTACTTGACAACTGTTGCGAAAAAATTGTTGGGGTTTAGGTTACAATGTCACCAGGGGTAACACGTCAACTGTTAGAATTCGGGTTAGGATTAGGGTTAGGATTAGGACCCTAACCCTAATCCTAATCCTAACTATAACATTTAAGATAATCTTGAATCTTAGGACCATTGACATTTTAAGGTTATCCTGAATCTTAGGTGAGAGGATATCAGGTAAATAAAATACTTAATTTTCCAGTCCCAGTCTGCACACGGTTGCCTGACCTCAGTGGTTCCGTTCTAGTGCCGACCATTGGAGACGGCGATAGAGGTCCCTTATGAAGGGGAACTGGGCCATTCTACGAGTATCATGTATCAAAATGTAACGCAGTTACAATCCTGGAGCTCACATGCGGGTGGACCGGTGTAGGTAGGACTCTGCAGAGACTCTGCTCCCGTGAACTCGCTGTACCCTTAAGGGGGGTAGGAGAGGAGCAGAGACGGAGGCTCCTTTTGCTAGTTTGTTTTGGTCGTCTTTTAACAATGTTATAACTAAAAATTCGAAGTTATGCTTTTTTTGCTTGATTTGTTCATTTGTCATGGCTATTCGACCTTATTCACTGGCAAAGAGTTAAAAACCATTCTGTTTGGGTCTTCAGAACTTACATTGGCAAATAAATAAAGGCAATATTGTAGTCAGCCACGTTTCAGAAAGAACTTTTTTATCCATGAAAAAGCAAATTTTTGAAGTTCAAAAGCAATATCTACTTTAAAACTTCAAGAAATGGGTGAAGAGTAGTTACAATGTTGCTTATGTAATGTTTTGGTAGAAATAATGAAGGTTTGGTAGGACGAAGTACGTTTTGCTTTTGGCCGCCATAACGAATGACAAATTCTTGTCGTCCGAAATGGCGTCCAAAATAATACTGAAGTTTATCTAGCTAAACATTTTATTATTATTGCCCTAGTTTGTTTTGAATAATGTTAGAGCTTTTCTGCTTGTTTTTTGTGGTTTGTGTACAAAACCTCTTTTAAACGGTGTTCGCTTATGACTGTAGAAAATAATTCTGGTCACATGATCACCTACATATTTGATCTATTTCTCCAAGATAATATATTAAGTTTTGAAAATCAAAACTGCTGAGTTTTACTTAAACTACAATTCTGTACTGGTGTATAATTCCATATCTGCTGTCTCAAGATATTTCAGATAGCTGAGCAATCTGGTGAATACTTCAATTTTTTTTCTTAAGTCACATATTTATACTCTTTTTCTAACACATGTGGGACACATGTTCACAACGTTTAGAACTCTGTTTCCTTTCATAGCTCGAGAAAGAACGACGTGAGGGGGAAATAAAAATATCATCCCTTAAAAGCACGGTGTCGCAACTGGAAGAACAGCTTCGCATGTCGTCGTCAAACCTCGTCTCGTGTCGAGATGCCACGCTGGAAAAAGAAGCTGAAGCAAATAAAATGAGACTGATCGCGGAACAAGCGGAACGCTCAGTTGAGGACTGTCAACGTCAACTTGCCAGGAAAAATGAAGACCTACGCGCGGCTGACGAAAAAATTCAAAATTTAGAGCAACGTACAGGTAATTGTTTAAGGTCAGAATAAAAACACGACTTAATAAACATCGACATGTATGGATGCTTTGCTCTGTTCAGAATGAGGATATCTGGGAATCCTGGTATGTTATTTTATGTTTTAGCGACCAACTGAGAATCGAAAGTTTATGTTCAATCACTGTTTAAGGTTCGGAAAAGTCTTCCGAACTAAGCGAGATGGTGGAGAACATACTCCAAAGTTAGGTATTTTGTGTGTAATATCCTTGCCTTTTTCCTTATCCTTGCTCGGACTGAAGTGCCTGAAATCTTAGAACCTTATGCAATTGTAACGTTTGACGACGAAAAATTTTATTTCGCTTTTCTTATTCTACGCGTGGGGAATTAGGAACAGCGCATAAATGAAATACCAGGTGTTACTAAATCTGCTCGAAATTTATTCGATGAACAGCAAGGTGGCTTTGTTTTTGAAACAACTTTAGTCTGTTGAACGTTTCATATGTTTTGGTAATCACGTACAGCAATGTAAACAAAATTTTTCCCCATTTCGTCGGTTGTGATTGTTTCCAAGGACCACATCCATCGCAAGCGAATGCTTCTTTTGTCAGTTTTACGTAATGTTTCAACCTTTGAACAATCGAGCTACACCTATATTAAAACTCGCGGAATTGTTCGATAATTTTTGACGTTTAATATTGTATTTAAAGCTTCTTTTAAAACCTCGTTTCCCTAGCCGAGTCCCGTATATCACACTGTAACATGACTTTTGATGAAACAACTAAAAAAAAGGCCAATAATCTCACGGTGAAAGTGGAATATAAGTGCAAACTTTGAAGGCTATCATTAAAGTGTAACGTCTTTTTTGCGACCGATGACATCTTTTCCTGATTCTTTAAAAATTAGTTCCTTATTATTGCTAGTCGGTCTCATGTTTTTGCTGTTCTTTGGTTTAGATGAGCTTGAGAAAGTAAATTCGGGCCTAAGACAAGACATTGTGAAACTTCGGGGAACGGTCAAGTCTCTGGACATCGAGAAAGATAATTTGCAGCAGCAAGTTGACGAAAAAACTGAACGAGTGATGGCACTTGATGCCAGGCGTCTCAAACAGGTGAAACATGGTAGAAATTATAGGCATTGTTCTTAAAAATAAACAATTCTAGATTACTGCTTTCCTATGCGATTAAATGGTTTCGTCTGTTTATTTCAACGTGTTGGAATGGATCGTTTAAAATCAAGTAGACAATGTCCTAGTGAAGTGAATATGGTACTGATAACGTGGCATTGATTTGTTTGAATGCTCATGCTCTCACACTTCTTACTTAAAAAGTTGGTGTTTTTTTGTTTTTTGGGGTTTTTTGGGATTTTTTTTGAGCCAGTCGAGTCTATGAGCATTGAGCTGCATTGGGGTAACAATTGAGCTGCACGGGCTAGGATGATGCAGTGAAGATTACAAACGAGTACGGCATAACATTTGTACTGCTAATTGTATATTGGTCCTTGCAGACATTCATACGTCATGCTACGATCACGAACTGGTACTAAAAACTCACAACCAGTCCCCAGCTTCACAAAGTATAAAATAAAGCATATTTTAAAAAATTTTATGTTGAAAGCTGAAGATTCGAGTTATTAACAAGACGAAGATATTTCGAGCTTTAATATCTCGTCCTTGTTACGAAGTTTTCATCTGACAGAATGACATTTTTTTTCTGTTCAGATTTTTGTGGCTTTAAACCAAGGATGATGTCGTCCTTTTCCTGAAATCTTTCCAGGAGGTTGTTTGCATTAACGAACAATACAATTTTTCTATACCAGATAAGGCGATATAAACTCATTAGTACTTGGCATATATAAAGGCAAAGTATAATATCTGTAAACAAATGTAATCAGTCTTCTCCCATTAATCTCATAACTGCCATTTTTCCTTTTTAGGATAAGAGTGAGAATGAATTAAAACTGAATATAGACGACTTAGAAGCAAAACTACAGTAAGAATTCTTGCATCCTTTTATGTCAGTGAAGAAATTTCGCTCATAAAAATAGTTGAAATTCACAATTACAAAAAAAAAACCATAGGTACTTGTGTGACCGTTTCAACAAAAACAGTGCAAATATTTTACTGAACAAATTCATTTTCTTGATAAAGACTGATTAATTAGAAATTAGCAAAACGTATGCTGATGACACCCCATCTTGCAAAGATTCTAAATTATTTAGCATTAGACTGCATTTCTTTACGGGATCCCGGTAAGCATCTTTTCCTATAGCTGTTGTGAAAAGGCATACATTCCCTGCATTTTGAAGGAATTTACTGCGTTATATTTTCATCAGTTCTAGTTAATTGTTGTATTTCCACAATACTTCTGCGTTTCGGAGTTCTGAGGCTCCGGACAGCTCCTGGCCTTAAGCAATCTGTCCCAGTTGAACAGGGTTGGTTTTCCACACAGCACAGACAATGTACAGTTTTCATTAGTGTTTATACCAACTAAAATGTTATTTTTCGTATACGAGAACTTAATTGTTTTAGAGTTATCCTCGGTCATTTTTTCAATGCCAAGACAAACCTTAACTTCCACAAAAAGTTCTTTAATACAAGATAAATTGGAGGTTGAAATTCCTTACACTGATACAGAAAATGTACGATCTCGGAGAAAATAAATGTGCGCCTATTTTCCGAGAATAATTTGCCTTCGACGCTCCATGTTTGCTTTTTAGGTTGTTGCCAGTCATAATAAACTCACGCTAAACAGTGTTTAGTACAACCTGCAAACATATGTAGAAGGGTAAGATATATATTTTGGAAATGTGGGAACTTGAAGATATCTTGAATGATATATGAACGTTCGTCAAGCTCTATCCTCAGAAAAACGATTTCTGAGCCCCAGACGGGGATCGAACTCGCAACCTTCTGATGACCGGTGAGACGCTCTAACCATTGAGCTACCAAGACTCAGATGGTGAACTAAGGTGAAAGTTCGACATATGTGCGACCTGAGCGGAAGCCACTATATGTTAATTATGGAAACATGTTAACATAATAATACCATCATCCCACGACCTGCTCCTGGCTTGGCCTTGTAGCTCAGCAGGTAGAGAGTCGGACTAGTAAACCGAAGGTCGTAGGTTCGAATCCCAGCCGCGATCAAGTAGAGTTTTTTCTCTACTTGCTCGGTATGGGTTCGTTTCACTTGAAGTAGCGCTAATATCCTTGTCTTTCACCCAAGTACACAGTTCCATACCATTACATAATAACAATATGTCAATATGTTAATAATGTTTACACATTAACATTAGTAACATAATAGTGGCTTCCGTTCAGGTCGCACATATTTAGCTCACCATCTGAGTCTTGGTAGCTCAATGGTTAGAGCGTCTCACAGGTCATCAGAAGGTTGCGGGTTCGATCCCCTTCTGGGGCTCAGAAATAGTTTTTTCTGGTGATATAGCTTCACGAAAGTTTATCTATCATTCAGTATGTACAAGGGTTTTGATGACTAGTTACCGGAAATACACCGATTACGTACTACTTTGTTAAAAATAGAACTTACTGAAACACATTGACAGTGCTTGCTCAAAATGATTGTTCGTGTCGTTAAAGTTGAAAACGTTGACCGGATCCGATTATGGTTCATTTTGACTGATTCAGGTCGGATTACCGTCCAAATCAAGACACCCATGAGGGATACGTTTGCTATTATGTCATTTGATTGGAGACTGTGAAAAGATCTTCAAACGTTTCACCTTCGTCTCCGAGTTTTGAAGATTCCTTTCGAAAGCGGGGGCGAAATTTTCC
Organism: Heliopora coerulea; assembly: GCA_030142905.1. NCBI lineage: Eukaryota > Metazoa > Cnidaria > Anthozoa > Scleralcyonacea > Helioporidae > Heliopora > Heliopora coerulea. The sequence continues at coordinate 3,024,281 of JASJOG010000014.1, forward strand.
AAAACTTTGCTCTTTGCACAGATATTTATCGTCCGCCTAAAATGGTAGAAAAATGATCGGGAAAATTTTGCAATCCCATGTTATATCCTGTATGACGCTAGCCATGTTCTTGATCCCCGCTGCAAAATTTAAGTCCTGTAGTCTTTTATCGTGCAAAGCAAGAAGATACCTAATTTAACGATTATTCTCACAAAAATAGTTGTGACTGCTACCAGAGACAGATTTGCCACTTTGTTCAATGCAATTTTTTCAAATCATGAAGTGCAACAAAGTTTGGTTATACTTCGTGGAATAAATTTTCATCAAATGACATGGTGGATCTGTTCATTGTAACGGCCCTATGCCTTTTTGCGAGAATTATCTCTAAAGTGGTTGATGTGGTGTATGTGTTCTTACAGGCACTCTCTAGGAGAAGTTAATCAGAAACAAAGAGAAATAAAGACGTTAAAACGCGACCTTGAGAGGAAGGAAGATGATCTTGGCGAAACAACTCGAATTCGTGATGCTATTGCGCGGGAAAATAAGCGAGTGCAGGAGGACCTTGTGACGATGACAGCTGAGAACCAGGTGAGGGAACCCGAGACACTATAATCATGGCCTGGATTCGTTCGAAATGTTAAAAAATTTCCGTTTTAATTTTACTATTTTACTATCATCGATGTTGTTGTATTGAAACCCTACCCGCCACTCAATGTTTTTTCTTTATGGACAAAAATGATAATCTGTACCGTGGAGACGCTAAAAACTTTTCTAACTCAAGGGAATAAAGACTTGCGTTTAAGAAATGGTCCATGCTTCATTTTATATTGATGCATTAAAGTAATCAGCAGTATACGAAGGCAGCAAAAGAACTGCTATTTCTTTTATTACATGGCGTAAAATGCGAAATAGCCTCAAACAAGTTTTAATTTTTTTGCTCCTTTACTGTCATCCAAATACCGTAAAATCCTGCTTATAACCCCCACCGGTTATAAGCCCAGCAGATTGCTAACGCAAATTTCTCTCTGGTTATAAGCTCCCCCGGATATAAGCCCACCTTCATATTATCAACTTTCATATGTAGGTGTAACACAAAATCAGGAAAAGATAACAAGCAGTAAAACTACGTCAAAACCGAACTTTTAATAGATGAACAAACAAACGAACAAAGCAGCTCTTTTCCCGAGTAGCATTCCCTCTATCGGGAATGCCAACTTAATTCAATTGTTTTGCCGCTAGTATGTCACCAAAAGGCTTCTTTATTGAGTATTAAAAAACTCATTAAGAATTCATGAGGAAAATACAAAAGAAAATCAAAACCGTGTTGTGTCTTTATATGTAATAAAGACACGTGTGACTTCATCTTGAATTTCTCTTCAAATTTTCTTCAATATTTTTAGCCTTAGAAAACAGAAATTGCCAAACTTACGTAAGGAATCGTCGTATAAAACGTTTCGTTTTTTAAGCCATTCAAAAAACTCGCAGTACGTGCTTTATCGAACCCAAAACACTCAGCTTCCGCCTCGTGTTTTATATCCGATAAAGCACTCCTGCTCGTTTTTTAAACATTACATAAAGCGCTAACGAAGTTGGTTGCGTCTCGAAACATTTTTTCCATCCCGTTTATAAGCCCCCCGGTTATAAGCCCTCTCAAAACCCCTTAAGGCGTAGTATAAGCCCAGGGCTTACAAGCGCTATTTTACGGTATTGAGCATCCACAGCAAGTGGTTTTACCTTAAATCGGTTTTATGAAATAATTTTATTCCAACATTTTTTTCAATGACTGTACGAGGACGTTTGTTGGTATTAGGTTTTGTTTTGTTTTTTGGGTTTGTTTTTTTTTTATATGTCCAAGTATGTAGATGAAGATATACTGTAATGAAAAAGGGCTGAAATGGCCTTAAAACTGTAGGCCGATCAGTTGCGCCAGGGGCTGATTTAGCCCCGTTCAAAGAAGGGCTGTTTCAGCTCTAAAGAGGAGCTATTTTGAAGTTAGTGGGGAATGTTTTAGCTTTCTATCCGCGCTATTTGGAAAAATAGTGTGACAGTTTTGGAAAACCATGGAGTTAATTTGGCTATGCTAAGGTTCATAATAGTTCAAAAAGCCCAGTTTAATAATACACCGTTGAAAAGTAATTAGGTTTCTTCGAGCAAAGTATTCTCAGATCGAAGTTAGGGACGTTATGATGTCAATAGGACTGATTTAGATGTTTGGGTGTGCTATTTTACACAATCTTGGGGTTCACTCAGCTCTGTTTTAGACCCATAACAGTCTTAAACAGAGCTGAGTCAACGTTTGAACTATCCGTCAACAGAGCTGTTCGAAGTAGGAGAGGATACGTCTCGTAAAAGTACAAGGGGTGATTAAACGTGTTTTGCTATCAAGTCGAACAAAAATTGTCTGTTCACTGACAGAGATAGAAGTTAGGATACCCTATCCGATCCAACCTTTTGCCTTTTACATAGCACAGCACAGCCCTGCATAGCATTGAATAGGAAAGTCCAGCAATAGAAAGCATAGAATAGACCTCTCATGCATATGGACGAGTTTCTCTTACGAAAACTTCACATGTCATCTTACCCGTGGAAAACATATGGAATTTCAACATTTTCACGTATGAAATACCTAACTGACATGTGGAGTGAACAGGTTCTCAGGTTAACGTGAGAAATCTTGGTGTACGAAACATGTATTTTATATAAGAAATTTTCATTTCACATATGAAATTGAAACAGTTCACATATGTGAAGTACGTCTCGATTTGCAATACATCTGGACATGTTTTGCCACATGAAATTGCATGTGAAATTTTTGTAAGGGTTGGCCAAAGTAGAGAATCATGGATATTGAAGACAAATTTCAACAGAGGTACAGTACCTGGCCCGAGACGTTTAGGGATCAAGTTTATCTTAGCTGTTTGTCCCGATTATCCATGATTCCCTGTCGGCGCCAAACTCGTCTATTACCCATTTCAGACCATTTCGTGTTGGTTCTCTGTCATTCCAATCATAAAATGATGCGTATCTGAATACCGTTTGATTTGACAGATATAATGCTGCAGAGTAACATCACGTGATCTGAAGTGAGTAAACATACATTGAAGCTAAAGAGGTCTATAGCATGTTATAGCATAGTGAAGTGTAGTGTGGAGTAGCATGGTATGAGCTGCAATAGGCCGGCAAAGTGTAAAATACCATAATTTGGAGCAGTTCTTGTGATTTTTTAATTTATCAGAAAACAACTGTTGTCATTAATTTCAAGACCGAATTCATAGTCTTTCCGGCAGCTTAAGACTTCTATTATTTTATTCTCGCTAACGTCAGACTTTTTATACTCTGGCTAAGGCCAGACGATTTTACTCGTCAAGGGGAAAACTCAAGAAGAATTAAGAAATATCTCGATGTTATAAGCACACTGCGACTTTTTTCTTTCGTTTTTTAGGCCATTCATCAAGAACTTGAACAGGCCCTGCAGGAACAAGATAATCTCAAAATGCAAATAAGGGAATACACGACCCAAGTCGCTCGATTTGAGGAACTGTTATCACAGAAGGTGGGTTGATGTAAGGTTTTGATTTAGAGTAAGGATTAGGTTTCGGCTGAGTTAAGCCCGCGATTGGCTAATTAATTCAGGTGCGTCCTCTAAACTGCACTTGACCCGACTAGTGGTATATTTGATAACCAAACCCTTCCTTCAGGTTGAGTTCCTATAAACATGATTGCCTGAAATGATAGGCAGAGGGACACCTAGATGAAAGTAAGCAGATTATCCTTAATAGTCAGATTTTCGTTTACAGGACCAAGAAAAGGAGGAACTCCTGGAACAGTACCGTGCATTGAGCAGTGAAGCAGAGAGACTGGTCAGTGATGCCAGGGTCTCCGAAGGACAAGTCAGCAGTTATAAAGAAGAGTTAAGACAGCGAGTTCAGGATGACATTGAAACGAAAGAGAAAGTACGAAGCCTCGAGATGGAGGTCGAACAGGTAGGAAATTTGAAAAGCGTTTCCCTAGGATTGAAAAAGGGCACCTTACCTAGGGTAAACAAACACACTTTTTAGCCAAGATGAGCAATACCGCCGAGAAGGGTGGGGTAGTGAGGCCAAATTGACCCCGGACTCGGAAGAAGTCAAGAGGCCCGGTTACCCGAAAATTACTAAATTTAATTCAGATATTGATTCATTGGAATGAAGAACCATTGCTCATTCGCAATCAATAATATGAAGAAGTAAAAGTAAAGAAGTAAAATAAGACAATATGACCATTATCGCTTTCCAATTTGGAGACTTCCGTGTTCGGCAGGCACGAACAAATGCGACACGCTACTTTCACTTAAAGTGGCACTTTATAGTACGGACAGTATGGATTCATTATTCTTGGAATACTGAATTAACTAGAAATGAAGAAACGTTTGTACACTTGCTGTAAATTTTTTATCTTCGTATTACATGTATTCATTAATTTAGATTTACAATTGCTTTACTATTCTGTTCATTTTGAAGTTAATACGGTGAGGCGTTCGTGCATTGCCGTGAATTCGTTGGGCAATCATGAAAAATTCCGAAAATTAAAGAATACAAAGCTTCATTCTGCCCGATAGTTAGTGAGGTTAGTCAGATTTATTTTCGACTGCTGGACGGGCCGGGGGCCCACAGCAGCTCTTGGCGACCCTGAAGATGAGGGCAATTTAAGTGCACTTGAATGGCCAAAGATGTGCAACATATTTGTACGGGACAATCGGCGATCCTTGACTAGCAGTCGGAATGGCACAATAGCCCACTAGAAGAAGTTCACTATGATTAATTTAACTCATATCGGTACACAAGCTTTCTCTAGGGCAGGCATAACTAACGGCTACTCTGATCAAATAAATTTATGAATCAATGGAATTTTATTATTGAAATATTTGTTCAAAAGCGTCGGAGTCTTTTATCAGTGAGTATAAATAGACGGTTATATCCGTATGCTAATGCTAAGAACTACAAACGTGGCCACAAATGCATGGGACATGCCGAGACACAAATGACTTCCTGCTAACAATACCAAAGACAGACGAAGGGATTTTGCTCCCTGCCCTTCTCCTCCACTCCTCCATTCAACAATACTGCGTTGCTCTGTGCTCTGTCACAAGCAAGGCGAAAAGTTGACCGAAGACTTACAACATGAAAGGGATAAGAGACGCATGCTCGTTTTCAAGTGTTGTCCCAATATTTAGGGTCACGATTGTAAAACGCTTAAAGGTTTGAAATAGGTCGTAAAAACTACAGCGATAAAGATAACGATAGCAACAACAAATGTAATGATGATGATAATGATAATGGTAATAATCGCGTTCTCCTTGGTGACGCAAGAATTTTGTGACAGGTCCTTGAGGCTTGAGATCACTGATTAGGACTTGGCCTCATAGAAAAACCCGACAAATCATATTTGTTTTTTCATATGAGAGATAATAATAGTAATAGTAATAATAATAATAATAATTATAATTCTTGAGACTGTCAGTAAGAATATAAAGACATGGTATGATAAGATAGGACTGTATGGGAACACTGCTTTACTTCAAAAGGCTTGCTTGTTGGGCACAGCAAAGATTCTGTGCAGAGTACTGGACACCTAAGGCTATGGGATGTAGCTTGATGTTCTGGGAAACAACAATACCACCGATAATAATATTTGGTGTGAAACATGAAAATAATAATAATAATAACCTCTCCATGGACTACTACCTTGAAGTGGTGGAGAGGCTTGTGTACTTCAATGAGTCCAAGAGCTTTGGTGGCGGGAGTTTTTACTCCTGGTAGGGCCACGCACCCCAGACAGGTCGAAGGTTAGAGGTCAGACTAAATGTAGCCCAAGGTAGGTAGGGCTCTTAAGCTTTGGTTGGCATCCTGCCTAGTAGTGGCACCATGACTAAAATGCCATCTTTCATTTATGTGATGATAACAATGTTCAATATGGATATGAGTAACGGCGTGAATGGGACTGGAGTCAGCGACGAAGGTACCTCGCCGGGCAGGGTTGCTGGGGGACAGCAGCCAGTGCCTGGTCGTCATCTTGCTACTGCTATGCATGGGAATAGGTCAGGAAAGGGAAGGAGAAGATGGTCAACTGAGGAGAACAAGGTGTTGATGGAATGTTATTTTAAGAGTGTCCCGGAGAAATCGGCAGAGAATGGTAATGTGGGACGAAAAAGGAATGTTTAAAGTGACTGAACAGAGACTTGCAGACCAGGCAGACCAGGCCCGAACTATCTTGAAAAGTAACTTGTTTACAATGGTTGAGTTGAAGGAGATTAAAAGGAACGTGGATGGTGATGAGTAAAGAATGTCCTCTACTACAGAGTTTGCTTCTGCTGGTACTGGGAACGAGGTATTGAACAAGACTATGGAGGAGGTGGATTCAAGTTCCAGCATTGAAGGGTATCTTAAAGCGGAGGATAATAGAAAAGCTTCCGATTGTAGAAGTGACCGTTTTAATACCAACAAGGGACATGGAGACCAAGATTGCTTTATGCTAGTGCTGTGGTAGTAACGAAAAGACTTGGGATTAAACCCACAAGGAAGAGAGAAACAAAAGAACCATGGTGGAAAAGACGACTACAAGGACAGCTGAATCAGCTGCGGAAAGACCTCAGTCAGTTAGACCAGATTCGGAGAAATGAGTGCAACAGGCAGAGAATCGAGACCCAGTTGTGGAGAAAGTGTAACATCAATGCCAAGGGGATTGATGTCGTAAATGAAATAATGAAGACTAATATGGAGAAGGAGTACACCAGAAGGGTAAAGAAAGTCCTCGCTTCAAAACTGAAAGGTGGCAATGTCATCAAGGTTATTAACAGTTGGGCGGTGTCACAGCTCCGATGCAATAGTGGGGTGATAAATTGGACAAAGAATGAACTTGCCAACTTAGATCGTAAAACCAGAAAGCTCCCGTCCGTACCTACCAAGAAGAGAAGGGGGCGTGGACTGAACAGTGTTGAAGATGCCATCTATATTGAAGAAAGAAATGTTAAAGGGTGTGTCATTCAGAGCCAGGAACGTCTATTGAAGTCTGCATGGAAAAGGAAGAATATCAATGAGGTTGAAACATCAAAGGAGTATAAGGATAGGAAGAAGAGGGAGAGAATTGAGGACTGGAGAGGAAAGGAATTGCATGGACAATTTAAGACAGAAACAGAAGAGCTATCAAGTGAGTCTTGGAGTTGGATAAGAATAGGCGAATTAAAGAAGGAAACGGAAGGACTTATCTTTGCAGCTCAAGACCTGGTAATAAGAACAAACGTTGTGAAAACAGGATTGAGAAACATGTGTTAGCAACGTGTAGAATGTGTGGAAACCATGATAAAACAGCTCAGCATATCTTATATAATTGTTCCAAGCTTGCCCAGGTAGAGTGTTAAAAGAGGCATGACACCCCTGGCCAGGTTGTTCATTGGAAATTGTACAGGAAATACTGTATTGATTGTAGTAACAAATGGTACAAATATGTCCCAAGAAAAATGGAGGAAAATGGAGAAGTGAAAATACTGTGGGATTTGAATATCCAAACTGATCGAGAAATTCATCATCGGAGACCAGATATTGTCATCCAAAGAAAGAAGGAGAGGGAGACGATTATTGTGGACATTGCTGTCCCTGGTGACTGTAATGTTGTTCAGAAAGAGATAGAAAAGCGAGAAAAGTATCAAGATCTGGCTAGAGAGATTGGGAACTTATGGAAAACAGTGGACAATGGTTGTGCCGGTGGTAGCTGGGGCATTGGGTTCAGTATCCAAGCAACTGAAGTGTCACTTGGAGCAAACTGGGATTCCAGATAGGAAAAGAACACTCCAAAAGTCTGTTCTCCTTGGATCGGCTCATATTTTGAGAAAGGTGTTGGAAATCTGAAGTCTTGGAATGAGACTTGACTAGAAATTGACCCCAGGGATAGCCCTGTGTTAAAGAGGAAATAATAATACTGTAATATTGGTGTAACTATAAACATGATGGTGATAATTTTATTGATTATCATAACTAATATAATATTAACAATCAATAACATTAATAATTACAATTTTATATTAATGGTATGAATAGTAATGTTAGTTATAATACTAACGTTAATAATCAATATTAACTATAACGCTAATTAATAACAATAATAGTGATAATAATTGCAGTAATCATGATAATAAGAGCCCAAAGCGCCACAACATAGACAGTAATCATGACAGTAAGTTGATTAGTGAAAATATTTCGGTGTGATAAAATAATTTGGGAATTAGAGATTTTACACAACCCATGAAAGTAGTGAAAGATACTATTACCAGTATCACGATGTCAGTTTCACGTTATCCCACGTATCAGGATATTCAGACCGTGAATTCTGAAGCAAGATTATCGATGAGTGAAGAGTTCAATTTGGAATCTTAAAGAAAACAATCGGGGATCATGTCCATTCATTTCTTTATTTCTAACCGATACATAACATGTTCTTTGATACGTATCACCTTCTATTTCCTCTACTCGTTCATAGCATGTCATAAACCAACAATCCTACGAAATCCAACTTTCCAATCTGACAAAATCACTGCAGGCAATGGAAGAACAACTCAGACAAAGTAATGACGAAAAGGTAATTATGTTTCTCACGATTTCTGCAATAGTGTGTTGGTAGGTGGGGCCATGATGGTATTTTTGTAGCTGAGCATATAACAAAGTAAGGTAATCATCAACACCTATAAAGATGAACATTTCCACAATTGCAAGTGTGGAAGATGGCATGTTTATATGTTTTAGAGGCACTCCTTAAAATATGTACCAGATGATGCCCCCCCGAAATTTGCTGACGCCCCTTCAAGGGCCCCCACTAGAAATGTCCTAAGTATGCCACTCCAACCTGTGCGTTTTAAGTTTTTATATTCCGAAGGTGGAGGGCTTGAACCTCTGCTTAGGTCAGGTTTCTTGCATATCAACGCACGTAAAAATGCAACAAACTTGACAGGCTTTCGTTAGCTCAGTCCTGGCATATGTATGACGTAGTAACTCTGATACTTGGTCTCAGCAGTCTGAAACGGCTTTTGTATCATTAGTCCAGTCAATTCCTGTTTGACCAAATAGCAACAAAAATGGCTTTAACCCTTTATAGGTTGAATTCAATATCTTGCATTCTTATATGTTCTTTTTTTCTTAATATCCTGTATACAGGACGCTGACCCTTAAAGGGTTAACCTTTCGAGTAACTGATGAATACGCCAATATTCGTAAATAACATATCAAACGTCTAAGAACGTAAAATCAGGAGAAATTCCACAAATCGAGCTTTTCATAGAATTTACTCTTAACTCTGAATCCCTTAAAAAAGAGAATTTTTTAAATTCGAGACAACTGTCCTCACAGCCATTGGACAGAAATGAGGTAATATGTTCATTAACAATATGATCTTATTCTTAGAATTATATTTATTTGAAAAATTCGATCACTATCGTTTCAATTTTCTCAGAACTCAATATGACGGGCTGATGACCGAGTATAAGCCCATTTTGAGCTATCAATGCTTGAAATAACTGAAAATACCATACAATGCTAATTTTTGGCTGCTTTAAGTTGCGATAATTCGGACTTTATTTGGAAAGTCATACTGCTCACTTAAATATTCTTTTTAGCGATGATTTTTTCACCTTTCGAAGAATATGGGTTATATTTGACAAATGTGGATATAAACTTTTATGGAATGAATTTGAATAAATGCTCGGCTCGTGAAGTCTCCCAAATTTTATTTTCTTGGTATTCTTGTGTTTTCATTTCTGAACAAATCCAGTTGCTAAAATAGCTAAAAGTATTTCTGTTGGAATTCCTGCTAAGTAAGCCCTGGCTTTTTCACCAAATTGTTTGGACTACGTCCTTGTTTCAGTAATAAAGCTGTTTAAAGTCCTAATAGTCTCTTGCGTTTTCTTGTGGGTAGTTTGATGATTTAGAAACTGGAAAGGTCCGCCTTTTCCAAACGAACCTACGGTTTCATGATCATAACAGACATTGCGAAATTCAGACGTTGAATCAGAGTGGTATTTGAAAATATTTTTCTTGAATAAGCTATTTTTAAATTTTCTTATTCGTTTCCAATAAATATTAAGACCTGCTACTAAACATTTCATCTGAAAATGTGTTTTTATTTTGATTTGAGTTAAACCTAAATTTTCACATCAAAGGGCTCATACCAGGCCTTGTTTTAAGGCAGAGAAAATGCTACTCGGAAATTATCTGTAGCATTAATATTTTTACCGAGGTTTTTTTAAGGACGTAAGTCCCACTCTTATAATTGAATAGTTCTGTTACAGTCCGATTAGTGTAAAACTATTGGTAAGACACATCAAGCTCCTCTAACTTTTTTTCCAGGAAGCGCTTCTTACTGATTTAGCTGCAGTCCGGGAACTCTGTGTTAAACTTGATCATATGAGAGATTCTCTTTCGAGACAACTGGCCTCAAAGTCATTGGACAGAGATGAGGTAACATTATGTTTATTAACACTATTTCCTTATTCTTTGAATTATAGCGGGTGACTTAATAATACACCTGATTTAAGGATTTAGTATTAGTCAAATTGTGAATTGTTTATATTAAACGTCGTATCCATGCTTTGATGAATATGCACACTTTTTAATGTATCACACATACCTTTTCATACTAAAAATATCATTTGGCAACTCGGTTTCTCTTAGATTTAAATTTTTTAATGTTTCTGTTTAGACATTTATTTGGAAAAAGTTCAGCACAAAAGCTTTAGATAGTTACCTCGGGAGTAACATTTATTCTCAGAATAAGGATACTATACAATGTCAGATGACTCAAATTGTGAGTTATGCCGTCTTTCTTTCTTTTTTATTTCGACTTCTCTACAGTTTCAGCAGATGCTTGACGACGCCCAAAGCGAGATAGATGCATTAAGAAGTGAGGTGGGATTTACAGAAAATTGTTCAGATTAATGGTCTTTGTTGTCATGTTAACTTTTTGAGACTCTTATTTCTGTCATTTTATCGCTGCTAATTTCTAGATATTTTTCTATCGCTGCTTTGATAAGGAAATCTCAAGTTTGGAATAAGTATTTTTCCCCTCTTTATTTTTGCCCTTCTTCTAATACAAGGCCAAACACCTTTCTTTTCTTTTTATACAAATATTTGTACAGATATCCCACGTCACCATAACGTGATTTACAGATGGGCTGTGCTAAAAAATGAATGAAGCAAAATGCAAGAATGTAAAGGTCTTAAACTAAGAAATTATAAAAAATAAAATATAACACAAAATTAAAATCACAAGAACAACTTGATATTAAAATCACGTGAACCCTTTCCCGGCGGGAGTTCTCCCTGTCTCCTTTGATGAGTAAGATCTTCTGGCGTTAGCCAGAGTAAAATCTCCCCGGGAGAGAGTTAATCCTTTTGCCATGAATTTAAAAATAGCCTTTTCAACATGATGAACTGAAGGAAGTAAGCTTAATTCCATAGCTAAGCCATTCCAGTCATAAATTCAACAGTTCAGAGATCTTAAAAAGCCCTGTTTATGTTACATTTTAAAGATCTTGATTTAAGAAATACCAAATGGATTCCCGTGTTTGGATCACAGTATCCAAACACGCGGAATGTTGCAAGACTTGAGAAAAGCGTAAAAAACACGACGCGCTAGGCGAGTGTTTTTAACTTTTCGTGAGTCGAGCAACATCTCAAGTGTTTGGATCATAGTATCCAAACACGGGAATCCATTTGGTATTTCTTATATAAAATAACCAGAGTAAAAGCAAATAACTTAAACACAATGATGAAATGAGCACTTCTCCCGAAAGTCATTCACTACCAACCGAAGGCAAGCTTAAGAAGATGGAAACCTTGTCAGCAAAGCGAAGCCACTTCTACGCAATGAAATGGAGGAAAAAGAAGCGTGTTTTTTAAAGCTATTTGAAAGTCAAGCAAAGCACCGAGTGTTTCAATCACAGTATTCAAACACAAAAAAACCGTTACGTATCACTTTTATAAAATAATAGACTGAACGTGCAAAACAAACTTCAGAACACTTTTGCCGGGAAATTCTCCGTGTTTGGATACTTTTATCCAAACGGGTATTAACCAATCAGAGCTCTAGAGCGAATCACGTTATCTTATAATTGTCCTTCTGACGTGTATGATTGAGTGTCCAAACCCAAATAAATGATTAAGAAATGTCAAAGTTGCCGTTCACCATCTTATATATAAAAATACATCGGCTTAGTCGTCTCCTTTGGGATGAGTCTTTCCACTTTAAACAGACTAGGGCGTCACTTGATACTCAGTTATGGTGCCTTCACAGACACAAACTTGGACTAAGTCAAGCTGGAGTTGGACTTGTTTTAGCTGAATTGGATGTGCTCATATCACTGGTTTGGACTTCTCAAAAATACATTTTTCACGCGTCAGATTACTTCGCCGTATTTTTAAATTCTAAACACCCTTCCATTGAAGACCTGTTCATTTGGAGTCCAAAGCCAGTGCCTACTTAATCAAATCCAATCTCATCCTTTCTTTGACCACCTCGAATGGATAGACTCAAAACTAGTCCAAATTCAAGCTTAATTATGTTGGATAGCGTTCACAGCGGTGGAATCTTACTTTTGATCTTGTCCCAATCCATTCTGAGTTTAATTCAATAAGTGAAAAGCAAATTAAAAATTACCGGTTCGGTTTAAATGAATAGGAACTCGTATTAATAATGATTTTGAGAAAACTTTAATACTAAGATAGAACGCTAAAAGATAAAAAAGTGTTGCAGTTCATGAGATAACAGTATGTAAGCGACGACGTTGCGGTATGTAAATTACGTCATTACCAAGTCAAAATGTGATGGATATGTAATTGAGATATTGTTTATCTTTGAAGGTTTTCCACGAAAAGTCAAATGTAAAGAGTTTAGAAGAGATTCTTTCTCATTCGAGAAGCAAAGTAAGCTTTTTTTGTCCCATTAAGACATTTTTATGTGTTTGTTTGTTTGTTCGTTTATTTATTTATTTATTTACTAAGGATGTATGCAGTTTAAACATTTACCAACTTTGCGTACGTAATTGACTTGATGGAAGGGTTAGAAGAGAAGGGAAGGAAAAAGATGGGAAGGGAAGGGGAGACGAAGTAGAGGATAGAAAACAAGGGGATGGATAGGGAAGGGAAGGGAAGAGAAGAGAGGGGAGGGAAGAAAGGAAATATCAGGGATGGAAAGAAAGGAAAAAAGGAAAGGGGAGGAAATGTAAGTAAACAGGGAGGGAGAGAGGAAGTAGTTGAGACAATTACTTATGTTTTTAATACGCACGCTCTCAAGCTGTTCTCTCAGTAAAACTTTCTGAGTCCCTCAAACAAATCATTGATTAACAATTACTTATGTTAGCAGCATTAAATCTTACCTGTCAGTTAACTTGTTACTTAACCTCTGGTGCAGCCAGCACGAAAAAGTATGTTCCGAAAAATGACATTCGATTGTTTCGGTTAATGAAAACGTATCTTTTTTTTTTTTTTAAATACTTAATCTTCGCGAATTTTTACAGCTCTTGAGACTACTTATACATCATTAAGGCTTTGAAGAATTTAGCTTCTTATGGTTTGTTCAATTTAAGGAGTACCATGACAAGAAAACACTTGAAGAAACGATTAGCGAAGTTGATCAGCTTCGTTTGAAACTTTCACATACCAACAAAGAAAAGTAAGTAACTTCCGGGATGTTTTCTTCTTACGAGGTAATTTCTGAAGTATTTGAAAATGGAAACTACGACTAATTTGAAGCACCACACTAAAATTGATTGGGTGCCAAACAATCGGTGTCATGCCCGTAAAAGATTGGGGAATCCATGCTCCTTCAGAATTTTTCATTATATGAATTTTAAATACTGAAAATGGTCGAACTTGCGTCCAGTCCGAATTTGCCCACTTTAAATAAATGTGAACAAGGAATAAGCGTCCTTGCTCAAATAAGCGCCCCTGGGTCACTATTAAGAAATTGTTGCCAAATGTTATTATGGAAATCAAATGTAATCATCAAATGTACTCGTGGCAGACTTGGATGTTGATGAGACATCACCTTACATTATTGATAGTGAAGGCTCTGACACAGACATAAGGCGAAGACTTAAATTGTTGAAAGTCTTCCTGGTATTTTTGTCAATGTTATGATGGTTTAATTATTGGTATACCAAGGAAATAAACGGTTGGAAATTTCTGAGCTTATCGTTAAATGTTCTTGTTTATGTTACTGTAAAGACGAAGTGTTATTCTTATATATAAACTCCCATCCTTTAAGTGTGAAAACAGATTATTTGCTCCAGGGCGCTAATTCGATCATTTATGGCAATCCCGTCGACTCATAGTTAACATCTGCTGTTATTATAAATTCGAAAAACGGAACCTGTTTAAGAATGATCCGTTTGTGCTCCCTAAAAAATACTAAGTTCGTGATTTTCACGCGGACAGATGCTGCCTGACTTGTTTTTCAAGTGAAGGAATATCTGGAGTGTCAGTTAAAGATGATTTCCATAATACACATTAACAAATCCCAATAAACCTCAGTTTTTAATTTGCACACTTACTCGCCACACTCATGTTATAAGTAAAGTGTGTAGTCTTTAAATTTGAGTTCAGAACTTGCGGATTTTTTAAGGATGTACTGAATAACTAATAATTTGAATTTTTATCATTTTAATTCTCTCATGGGTTTTTTTTGTCGTTTAATTTTATTTTTTTATGTATATATGCTATTTATTTTTAACTTCAACTAATCACAACAATAAAATTCAGTGTATTATTTCCCTGTTTAAATGAAGGGTTGTTGTTGTTGTCATTATTATTGTTATTGTTTTTCTTTATGTGCAGTCTATACCTTGAAATGGGAATTAGCTCTAAGACTAAGTTGCAACTGGCAACCTAAGGTCCTAAACTGTATTCTTTGTCAAGCTAATTAACTTTCTTGTATCATCATTGCCCTTCGGAGAATCCTCACAGTTCGCCAGTAGTAGTGTAATCTGTAGACGTTTTACACGTATTAATGTCCCTTCACCCTCCAAACATTTCTCCAATTCCTTAGTTATTATTATCATTATCATTATCATTATCATTATGCAAATTGATAATTAAGAGTTACGCAAAGACAAGAACTGCAATCCTTGAGAACAACGTCTGAGAGATTAGCAAGCGAAGTGAATGACCTACGAAAACAGTTAATAGCAGAAAAATACGAAAAGTATGTGTATTTTTTTCTATAAATTCTTGAATTTATTTATTTTTATTTATTCAGTGTAATGATAGAAAGCAACAGCACCGGAGAGGACATAGTATTGGTTAAAGGAACTACAACATTTTTTCAACCAAGATTTATTTAATCGAAAGTGATTTTGTCGAAACATGATGCGTATCGATATTCAGTTAAACTGAACTGGGGTTTCACCAAGCCTGTAAAGTTGCGTCAGTAAACCCCACAAGAGCTTACTTTACGATCAACTCACGTTTTTTTTCCTCTGTTTTACCACAACCGTATATACAATTGCATAATTCTTCGTGAAAAAATTTTATGAACTTCAAATCAATTTGGCTTAATTGCAACGTTATTTAAATTACATTGCCAGGTAAGGTTAGTACTCTTACCAATCAGATTGGGCAAAAAACACTATGTTAGTAGTTATTTTAAGTACTCTTATAATAACTACTGGCACAGTGCTTTTTGCCCAATCTGATTGGTTCCTCTATCTCGGAATATCCTGCACTATTACCTCTGAGCAAAACAAGATGGCTTTCTGTTTTGTTTCAGTTCCGGAAGAAGGAAATTGTTGTGAATAAACGAAGCCGCCATGCCAGAATATACCAAAAAAGCAACGAAATTTGACAACAAAATACTAAGAGATACGCATTTCTTTTATTTTTTGACGATAAATGCACTCAGGATGTGTTTCAAAATGTTTTCTTTACAAATAACGAGCGGGCGACAAGCCGACGTTCCGTAAAATTGTATTAAAAATGTAAAAAAATGAATATGTGAAAACAATTCCGCGAGGTAAATGCCAAAATAATCATTCGCCTCAGTGGCTGTAATAGTTTAGATATTTACCTCGGCTGAAAATATCCACCACTGTTCACCTCCACTTCGGTGAATAATTAACTATTCTGTTGCTTAAATGACTCGAAGCCGTTTATTGCATTGTGGAAGAGTTCAAATCTTCCCGAAAAAATGTGAATAAATATTTCTAGAGGACTTCGAGACATAATATGAAAGATAGAAAAACTAATTCTTAGCATCAAATACTGACACTTAGGAAAATGTTCCAGCAGTTGTGGGAACAGTGAACAATGGTCATCGTGCACTTCTTTGGGTTAAAGTAGGCAGAACGGTAAACTAGAATTTATTTTTAAACGTCGTTATTGCCATAGTAATTTGTGGATCTCTTTTCTTAGTAACATTTTCTTGATGCCAAAATTTTCTCTTCCTGTCACATGTTTAACTCTACTCGAAAATATTTATTCATGACCTCTTCTGGTCAAACTTATACTCTTCACCTCTTGAAGAAACTAAGCGCGCTTAAAGAGATGAGTTATAATGTGGCAAAAACCAGTGAGCTTTGTAACTGTGATGGTTACAGCCTGAAAAGTAGGTATTATTCAGGGTTCGTGCTACTCTTTGAACATCTTAAATACTCTTTGAAACAAATTTTGACTTTCAAGGGCGTTTGAAAAGCCCTTAAAATTTAGTTTTTCTAAAACTCCTTGAACGCTCCTAGAATATTATTCCAGTAAAAGTAAAATAAGCTGATGGACCTTGCCGAAAAAGAGTGGAATATGATTCACGCCACTAAGGATAACAGCTACAGGAGAACAATAAAGAGCATGGAATGATGGCGCTATTGAAAAAGAAACTAAAATGATTTTCAGTTCTCTTGACTTTTTAACTGCTGTAGTACAGTTTGGAGGGAATCAAGCGATAGATGGTACTTCAAACAAACATTTTGTAAAATGCAACGTTTGAAGTTTATTGTCTTTTGTTGTTAGAAAATTTACCAAATCCTTGACAATTGTCATTTTCCTCTTTGTAAACTCCTTGAATATTCCTTGAATTCAACTTTCCTATAGCAGCACGAACCCTGTTGTTCCAGACATAGTGGCGAGAACCAAAAGGCCTGCTGGAAGACGTCCAAAGATGCGCAATTCTTCTGAGGTGTAAGATCTTCAAGATTCGGAAAACACCTCTAGAGGAAATTAAGTGCAATCATGGAAAAACGGGGATTTCAGAAAATGGGCCGCATGTTGAATGATTGGCTCAAACGTTTAATGAAAAAGGCGCGAAACAACAGTGAGATAATGAGGCTTAGTTATGTTCTAAAGCTTGTCGTGGTTTTGGAACTTTACTTATTGTGCTCACGCCCAGTCATGTTCACAGTCGTTTATCGAAAGCTATCTCTTCTTTGACAGAGAAAGAGAAATACGCAGAAGGTCCGCGCCAGGGAAGGCTGGAAAGTCAGGTACTTTATCCACTGACATATGCGAGACAGCAGGGAGTTTAAGCAAACTCTACGGCAACGTCTACGACAACGTGTTCTTACAATAGAATAGAAATTTTCATGGAAAACAAAAGGAATGAATAATTTGAAGTCCCAAGAGTATTCTCAACACTGTCCTACTTCTACACAGTATGTCGTCGAGAACATTTCCACGGTTCCACGACTACGTTAACATACAATATATAGTTAAACGTTAACCAACTGATCTAAGCTGCTGAGAAGAGTTTCAGAGGCGTAAACAACATTCACAATTCATTACAACGTCAGTAGAATGTTAGTCTATTCAAATGTGTTTAGTTAAGCTACTTTGTGAAATGCCGTCGCCTTACTAGTTTACTTAAACTCCCTAGTGGGGTAGCTATATAAAGGCCTACCGGGCTAAGGCCCGCATGATGCCGGCGTGTTCCCGCATGAAATATTGCAGGCAGATCAGTAACATTTCATGTGGACTGTAGTCAAAAGAAAGAAGAAAGATTTTAAAACAGTACATAAATTAATTTTTTAATTGGGCTTTTTGCCTGAGATTGAGTTACACTGATCGACAGGCTCAACCAGATATCCAGATTGTTCACTGGTGCATCCATTGATAAAACTTCCTGCCATGATTATCGGGGGCAAGGAAAATTTTAGACGAGACGCTGCATACTGCACACTCAACGTTATAACCATTGAACAATTTGAAAGCTGTGCCCTGGCAGTGCCTGCATGACATTACATCCTGGCTACGCCACTGATGCGAGAAGAAAATATGTCGCTTTTATTTTTTCACGAGCTGCAGCAGCATGTGGCCTTCTGGCATATCTGACCGCAGTCAACGGAATTTCCAGCGAGGCTGTTTTTTCTATCAGAATCACGGGTTTTTTAATCCCATTTTTATAAGAGTTTTTTTCCAGACGTTATGACATTTCGATGACATTCCGACTAAAAACTGGTTAAAAAAACTGGAAATTTCTTGGGACTTCATGTTTCATTAATTACCAAACAAATAGTGTAAAATTTGAAGAATCGGAAAGAGAATCGAAACAAATTGCAGAAAAAAAAGTTGAGTCGAACAAATGCAAATTCGACTTACAGCTGCCATTCTTTTACGACATCGCAGAATTTAAAAAAAAATATCTTTGCTGTTTTTGGTTGACCCCCATGAAAAACTCCAATCGATCCCAAAATGTCTTGCTGCCTTTTCCTGTTTCTGGACACCTCAGAAAAAAATAAGTCTGTGAGAAGATAAATTCCTTTATATTCACTCATGGGTTGTCGAATCGCCAGGGGGTGGATTTAGCTGGAGGCGCATCGGACGCGCGCCCCCTATTTTCATGAGTTGTCATGTGACTTTTTCCTCGTTTACAAAACACAAACATTAAATGTGTCAACCACCAAGAAGATCGATGATCATTTTCAAAGAGAATCGGAACAAACTGCAAAGAAAAAAAGTTGAGTCGAAGAAATGCAGATTCACGCCACATAGTGGCATGAATTTGTAAAAATATTTTGCGTGTGTTATCCGACTCCATTTTAGGCAACATTAACTTCACAACTCTTCTCGTAGTTTTCTTTTAATCCTTTTTCTTCCATCCGTGTTGTCTCGGTACACTAAAAAAACAAAAAAAAAAAATCGCGTACGACGTTTTTTTCTTAGCAGGTGGTCATCTCTTCTCGTTGCCATGAAACCTAGCCGAGTAGGGTCCAAACCCTATGGTCTCTGTCGGAATATCCTTACACGGCCCCCCTTATTTCTCAAAATCCTGGATCCATCCCTGATCGCTGCATGTATAATAGTGTAATTCTTTCCGCCAAATCTTAGTTTGATACTTCAGGAAGTTATAAAGTAAGAATAAACTGGAACATGCTTGTCTACATTTTCTCGACGGAGTTGATTGAGCCGATATTCAGGGCCTGTTTAAATGATCCCGGCTGAGTGGGACAACCCGTTAGGCGAGATCCCGTTGTTGTTTGTAATTCAGCGATGTGTTTACATGATCCCGGCGAATAAGTTGGTTCTCCTTTGATCTCGGCATTGGCTGCTGGGATCTCCGCAAGCCGAGCTACAAATTCTCAAACACTCAAACCCGGCAATCCGAGACAAATCTTATCAACGCGTGCGCCTATTATTATTATTATTATTATTATTATTATTATTATTATTATCATTGAGGAAAGTCAGCTCATACGAGCCAATGAGGTCATTTAGCCCAAATTGCCATATTATGCCAAAGTGGGCATTATTATTATTATTATTATTTTATTTCATTTTCCGCACGGTTTGCTGTGGATCCGGTATTCATCGGTGCCAGCTGTCTACAACCAGTAGACTAAGGTGGCACTGTTATAACTAGTTTTCTAGCACTCTTCTTAAAATTCTTCCTGTTCCAAGAAGTGTCGTTTTCTGGATATCCTCGACGTTCACTGTTATTCCAATCCTCTCAATCCATTGTTCAAACTTTATGCTTACACAGCCCAAGGCTCCAACGACAACTGGAATTACTTCTACCTTTCTCATTGACCACAGGTTCTTAATCTCTCGTTTCAATGCTTGATACTTTTCTATCTTTTCTGTTTCTTTCTCACCAATTCTGTTGTCTCCTGGTATGGCTACATCGATTATTGCACATTTCTTTTCTGCTTTGTCTACTACTACTATATCTGGCTTTCGGTGTTCTATCTGATGGTCGCACTGGATCATAAAATCCCAAAGAAATTTTACTTTATCCGACTCTACTACTCCCTGGGGGTCATGTTCGTACCACTTGCTCGCTTTTTCTAGATCGTGTTTTCCACATATTTTCCAATATATAATTCTTGCTACATTATCATGTCGACTTTTGTACTCTCGTTGTGCAAGTTTTGTGCATTTGCTTACCAGATGTCCCACACTTTCTCCTTTTTCCCTGCAAAGTCTGCATAGCGGTGAGTCTACAGATTTATCAATTTTGAACTTGATATAGTTAGTTCTTATCGCCTGTCCTTGAACTGCACATATTAGGGCTTCCGTTTCCGGTTTCAAATCACTCTTTTGTAGCCACCTCCACATCTTTTCCTTGTCTATGTCTTCACATTTCTCCCTGTTGAACTGTCCATACATTCTCTTAACTATCCATCTTTGTTCTCTTTCTTCGACTTCTCTCCTCTTATACTGTTGCTTTGGCATACTATCTTCCGTCGTGATAGCTACTCTTTCTCTTACTTCAACGAATAAAGGTTCTACTGCATTTTTGATGTACCATCCAACACCGTTCTCCTCTGATCTAATACTTGACTCACAGCTTATCAATCCTCTACCACCTTTTTTTCTTGGCAAATATAACCTGTCTACATCACTCTTAGGGTGAAAAGCTCCGTACATGGTCAATATTTTTCTCGTTTTTCTATCCAAGCTCTTTATTTCTTGCTCGTTCCAGGTAACGATTCCTGCACCTTACCTAAGTAATGCGACTGCCCACGTGTTCACCGCTTGCATTTTGTTTCTGCCGTTTAATTTCGACTTCATGACCAACCTCAACCTCCGCACATACACCTTTTTGAACTTTGATCTCATTTCTTCTTCCATTAATCTATCTATCTCCAAGATACCCAGGTATTTATATCCCTTTTGTTCAATCACTTTCATTACTTCTCCGTGTGGCAATACCACTCCATCATTCTCGGCAATCTTTCCCCTCTTTAGAATTAATACCCCGCACTTCTTAATTCCAAATTCCATGCCGATATCCTTACTGAATAGATGGACCGTCTTCACAAGGGAGTCGATCTGTGCCTTGCTCTTACCATATAATTTGAGGTCATCCATATACAACAAATGATCCATCTTTTTTTTTCGGCACTTGAATTCATATCCTGCCTTCACTTTCCTTAAAATAAGGCTAAGGGGTGCCACACAATTATTATTATTATTATTATTATTATTATTATTATTATTATTATTACAACTCGCACACCATCCAACTAAGGACAGTGGAAGGAGTCTCAGCCTGCTACGGGCTCCCAGCACCCCGCCAGGTAAGGCCGCAACAGACATTGCACATTTCAGGGAACTTGTGAGGAAAGGAAATTTTACCATTAATATGGATTTTAAGAAACACCCACCGGGCTAGCCCTTACTCGCCCAACCTATCCAGTCAGGAAGGAGTAAGGGATGTACAGCCCTTTAAAGTCCCTGAAAGTACTCCCCAATGCGTATATCTAGTTTGACCTTAACAGCACGCTCTTGCACTTCCAACCAGTTAAGGTCAGTTTAGGCGTGCCACTGCAAGGGTTAAGTCTGAATATTGTTTTATTCTTAGACTAGTACGGATCTGTTTCAGCATTTAAGGCTGGTTCATCCTCAACCAACTAAGGTCAGGGGCATCAGCTTGCTGTACAGATTTTCTTCTAGTCCTTGGGCTGACAGGGCAGGTTTGCCAACACCTGAAAGTAGTGTACTTGCAGCTTCCAGCCAATTAAGGCAAGCTGAGGCTTTCGGCTACCTGTCTACCCGGCTGGCAAGGCAGGGACGCCACTCCCTAGGTCATCTCATCAAAGCCTGCTCGTTTTATGGAGGTCACTGGCTCCGAATCAATGTCCTGCCTACCTACTTCTGGTTTTATGTCAGAGTTTCCTTCTCCTAGATAAGTTGCCATCCAAGGCTAAAGAGTCTTATCTACCCTTGGCTAAGGGGTTGCTGGCACTTGCCAAAGGTGCCACCCCGGACTCTGGTAGGCGGGAGCGTCCACATTCCCGTAGTAGGCTGAAGCTGTGCTTGTCCTACTCCAGTGCCCATATTATTATTACTATTACTATTATTATTATTATTATTATTATTATTATTATTATTATTATTATTATTATTATTACAACTCGCACACCACCAAACTAAGGACAGTGGAAGAGATACTGGATGTACTAACAGGCCTAGTCAGAGGAAGAAAAGTGGGGGACAACTGCCTCCCCGTGGCTACGCTAATGAACTTGAGACGAGAATCGCATTCCTTTGATCGAAAAACATTTGTAGGACCGCGAATATGGCGTACATTCGATAAATAAGACAAATGTTAGATCGTTGCTTCATATTATTCAGTCAAATTGGTTTGTCTATCAATTTCCCACATAATACGAAGTTTCTCCCGGTGGCAGGAATTTTCGGTCCATATAAACACGTTATCCTGGAATGTTGAGTTTTCCAGTTAGCCGGGATCATGTTAGTAGACCCTAAGTGTGATTGCAGTGGCACTGGAATGCTTGGAGGAACGCTCCATCCTCACCGTGATCGGTTAAATCTGGCATGAGCAAGTATCTCAACGTAGATGATGTTACAACTTGGAACAAATCGACTTGTGAGCCGAAATCCCCAAACTCGAATCCCACTCGGATATTCTTCCTGATTATTTTAATTTAGGCCATGATGTCCACATGTCTGCCCAGCCTATCCAAACGAACGAACGAAAGTAGCTAACATTTTTGTAATTTTATTTCAATATTTCAGGTTCTGGCCGAAGCTCTGTTGAGCGCGATAGCAGACACACTGCTTACAGTGACAGTGAATTCACGCTACCACGAGGTCGATCATCCCCACTCCCTTCCACATTTATAGACAGCCGTAGTCGTCATGATAGTATTATTTCACCAATAAATCATCATGATGAGGAATAATCTGAACAAATAACCTCGTCAGGAAAATGTAAATAACCTATATTATATATACATATACAAGAATTAAATTATTCTACATCCGTAGTGTTACCGAGTGCGTATTCTTTTGTTGGTACGTGATGTCATGGTGGTCGTTTTGTAGATTGATTGCAAACAATCAATAGCTAGAATGCGATTGCTAACGGCATGTTGTTTTGGAAGAGTGTTGGAACAGGAACATCCACAATCGCTATTTGCCCAACTTAGTCACGTCAAACATAACATGTGCAGTAAAAAAAAATCTGTAACTGTGGTCGAAGTATAACAGACACCTACTAGTCAGCGTAAAGAAATTTCCGAGTGTCAGGACCATGCACTTTAACCAAATCGGAACCAGTTGCAAAAAATGGAACTCTTGGACCTCCGTCGTCCATTGAACTCCAAAAGGACTGGAACAACATCTTTTACCAGGCCTCACGATTGAATGAAACCGAAATGGGGTCAGCCATGTAGGTCAAAAACACGCTTGTGGAAAAGTTGTAATGAACCTTTACTTTTCACTGACGGTTAATTCTGATAAGTATGAAAAAAAAAAAAAAAAAACCCAAAAAACTCGAAATTTGGGTTACGTTTTTTGCAAAAAGTTGCGTGTTTTATCGCGCAGGAGAATGGGATGACCTGCAATTTGACCTGCAAGCCAGCGTCCATAGTGGCGTCGAAATTCAGTTTGTAGGTATCGTTCCAGTCTTTAAAGTTCAATGTCATCACTGCGAAACTGATGCTGTATTCAGCCAACCGAGCTACGAAGGCCATTCCCGAGAGCATGGACACAAGTTCTATATTTACAGAACAGGAAACGCTGATAAAGTAAAGGGTATGTTTAATCCCTTCCGGTTCGTACCCGACTTTTTAATCTTATTCTGGCTAACGCCAGACAATTTTACTCGTCAAGGGGAGACGTCTTGGATAGGAAAGGGTTAAAGAATATGAATTTACACTCGATCACACAAAGTACAGTCTAAATTAAGTTAATGGTAAATTTTCAAGTGTAACTATACAGGCTTGTTTCTTTTATACACTAGTTCGCTATTCAACATCGCGATTTTTTTCTCAAGTGACCAAATCTTGTGAAGGGCCGTGCTTGTGTTTCAGGTACCTTTTCCAGGTAAAATTTCAGTTAATGGTGATATTCTAGACTGATACCCTGTTCGACGTGGTGGATGTTTATATGGTGGGACAAAAGCCAATTCCTTGTAAAATTTGGGGGTGGTGGTTGTGATTTGTCTTCTCTACTTCGCAGGTCAGAATGCATCAGACAAATAAAATGCATATGGTTTCAATCAATTCCTTGATATTCAAAAGACAAAGATACTGGGCATATTTTATCAATGCATGGATTCTTTGGGTAGCGTGCAGTTTAGCGGACCTTGACATAACGGTTATCTTTACGGCTTTGATTAGGGTTTGAGCTAGGGTTAGGATTGGAGTTGGGCTAAGGGTTAGGGTAAGTGGTTAGCGTTAGAGTTGGGTTAGTTGAGCTCGCGATTGTCTGATTAACTCAGGAGTCCGTTGGTGTGGTACATATACAGTAGAACCCCGCTAACTCGAACTGCCGGTAATGAAAATAGTTCGAGTTAGCGGGGTGGGCGTTGGATTTCAAGTATCCTGTTAATAATTAATACAGTATCGTGGTTTTATGATTCATCCACAATTGCCAGTCATTTTGGTCCAGTCAGCTAAGAATATTATAATTTTTCGTCATGGATAGAGTTGAATGTGTTGTCCTGAATTCTAATATTAAAATATTTTAATGTCTACCACTATTGAGTTGATTAACTGTTTATGATAAAGTGACTATACCAAAATGCATGTGCAGGTTCAGTGAATATTTGGGTCATATACATACGGCTGTACAAATTTCTGAAAGCCCTACAAAATAAACTGGATAAACTAGAACAGTTGCTACGGGCTACTCAAGACTAATTCGCGTGGCAATCTAAGACTCATTTCATCGAATTATAATTGTGTGCGTAATATTTACCCCGGATAATCAATTCGTAATGTGGACTTTAAACCGTGTCACTCCGGAAAGATGGTCTTTTCTGGGTTTGAATTACGTTACCGTATATTGTCACGTTGTTATCAGTAAAAATTCAAGGTTCCGACTAGTCAAACAGCTACATCCCGAAACTTTCAGGTTTATCGACCGACGTTTCCAAAATAGAGTTCGAATTAACGGGGTAAATTTGAGCCAAGGGAGTATGAAATTAGTTCGAGTTAGCGGGGAGTTTGAATCAACCGAGATCGAGTTATGTGGTAGTAAATGATAGGGGAAATGTGATTAAATCCAGGGGAAATTGAAATTGGTTCGAGTTAGCGGGGAGTTCGAGTTAGCGAGGTTCTACTGTAGTTATAGTTTGCTAACCTTTTAGTAAGCATTATAATTAGTAAGCCTTGTCTTGCGTACAATTAATATTTTTGTTCCCAGGTTGAATGTATATTTTTTACACTCCGTATATATATTTTCTGTGACATATTTTATTCATTAGAGCATTAATACATCTTTCCAATAAGAATTAATGTCATTTTCAATGCTGATTGTTTTTACAACACATATTTGCAGTACCCTGTACATATTTGACTTACAGCATATTGTCATGATTTACACGCAATAATTCGTGGACACTTGAAAACCAAGAGTATTTGACATATTAGAAAAATTTTTGGGCAAGGCGTTGAATTAATAACTCATCAACTTTCCACTGATAGTTTTAAACGAATTCTACTTAAACGGCTGGTTCCAATATCACCGATAACCATTGGTGCAAAGAAAGGAAAAACTCTACGAACTTAGATGTCGAAAAAGATATTTACCAAAAGGACTCGTAAATTGACAACAATTGTGTTGAAGACAATGTTGTATGGTCGCTGCTATTTGCAGGAAGACCCACAAATTTCAACGTTGACACTACCCTTTTTGGGACACGTCTTGCACGTCAAACGTACTGTAGACTCACGCAGTCCGGTTATATTCAGGTCATTATTCTTACCGTATGTTCTCATTAAATGTCGGGCTCTGAATAAACGCAGGGTCTAGGTGGACTACTTTTAAATAAACGCCAGGGGCGTTCGTTCGAGGTCCCGGCGTTTATTTGCTGTCAAGCTTACAAGTAAGAATAATTTCTTGAATAGCATTGCTACGACGTAATAATATGCTGCTTTGGTAATTTTAATAAATGTTCAAAGGAAAAGTAGCGGCGTAACATGACTAGGATGCTCTACTACAAAATAAACAATGGCAATGTTAGCGTTCTTGTATTCATTGCTGACGCACTTTCTTTCTTGCATTATAGCGCTCACTGTCTTTGAAATCGCGAGGAACCCTCCAGCATTTGTTTATTAGTTGTTTAAGTCCTTTCATAATTATTTCTTTCTCTGACGAAATCATGCATTGAAAGGTAATGAGGATTTCAAGGCAGCCTTGTTCCTTGTTTCTTTGTTTGTTACAAATCGTGTGGGTGATGATAAATCAAACTTAAATAATGCCACAAACCTCATAAACGCCGGGACCAAAGTGTCGATTTTTAAATAAACGCCTGAGGGATTTAACCGAGAAAATATGGTAATTCTGGTATATAGGTCATCGGGTCGAAATTAGTTACCTCGCACGGCGTCTTGGCACGGTGGACAAAGGAACACAGGTTTGAGATCCACCTTACTCGAGGGGATCTCTTCAGTTTGGAAAGGACTGGGTTCGTGTCTACAATTTCGCGGGAAACCGATCCTCAAGATAACAACTGATTCTTTCATTTCAAAATATGCAGCTGACGTATGTTGTATCGTAAGGTGAAGTTGGTGTAAATATCGCAACAGTTCTGGAGTAATTGGATTTTCCTCACTTGTGGCGAGTGCTGCAAAAGTAAAATCTCCTTTCTACCTACGCAATGTAATGCATAGTGTGGAGATACGAATTCGGTTGGAAGTCTGAGGAACGATGCCATTGATATCGACGGTATGTTTAACATGAAACGTTCACCGGTTTCCCAAATTTATAGTTTCACTTCCATACTTACAAAGGTTATTTCATTTTGCACCCCACATTTATCTACGTCAGGTAGGATTTGTCTTGGCCCCGTGGAAGCTATGAAAAAAAGCGTTAAATACACATTAGGATTTCACGCTTAACAGATCCCCTTGAAATTCCATGCCTTCACTGAAACGTTAAATCCTCACGTGTTCGGGAGGTTTTATTTAACTTTGCGTTAGCCAGAGCAAATTGAAATGCAACACTAGAGTGCTGGTGTAGTTTCTGTTCTGAATTGATAGGCGAGGACACGTTTTGTTTTTTGTTGATGATTTGGTGCCATTTTCGTAACCTTTCATGCAAGTAACTTCTGCAAACTTGGTGACACGTTTGCTGGAGCAATAGCCGTTGGCATGCTTGTCGAAATGATTTTTCTCGCTGGTATAGCTGTTGGTAACTTTAGCGCGAAACATTTCGAGCAGGGCGCCTGCTGCTCTTGCCTCCTGCGAACGTAACATATTCTCATACAGTAGAAAACACACTCTAAATAGAATCATCTTGAGAACTCAAGATATGAGTAAATACAAGACGGGAATTATACTGGTAATATTTTGGCTTTATTACTAAGTTATTTGATATTGGTTGATCAGGTTTGACAATGACTTTGACTCCGTTCACACGATACCGGTACGAAATGAAACCCTAACGAAATTATTACGGTTAGGCCTTGCGTTCACACGGTATCGGTATGAAAAAGCATGAAACCGTAATGCTAACCGTAGCGATTTGAAACCGTAATGAAACTGTACCTCTACCGGTATCGTGTGAACACGTTCGCACCGTGATATTTTGATACCGGTGCAGTTTCATACCGGTATCGTGTGAACGTGGTCTTTGTAACAAGCCGAAATATTACCAGTTTAGTTCCCATCTTGCATTTACTTATAGCTTGAGTTCTCAAGATGATTTTGTTCGGAGTATGTTTTCTACTCTATTACTTCAAATTGAGCTAAACGTGTCACAATGTTTACAATTTTAACAATTTTTAATAAAAAAATGGATGAAATTTCCTGGTAAAAAAACACCACTTTTCTCCCACTATGGGTCTTACGCATGATTATGTCACAACCTTGTCATTATGTCAGTAATTAGATGACATAACTCGAACGAATTTTGCATAAAACAAGCTTGTTTCTGTGAAGATGAAATAATATTGTTTACTAGCTAGTCAGCACATTGACTCCTTAGTGTAGAAGTCTACCCTTTCAGAATCAAAATGAATCAAGCAGAATTTCCCTTTTAGAATATTTGGATGAGACTATGCAGTCAGTCAAGGTTTAGTGCTTCAGGGTTTTTTCTGAGTGTGCACTGCCTTCAGCTGTTACAAATGTTTTTGAGTCCATACAGCCTCTATATCAGCTTAAAATGAATTTTCAGAGCATTGCTTATGCACCAGCTCAACTCATTAAGGGGCAGGGCTCATCCTGTTGATGAATAAGATCATCTGGTCTCAACCAGAGTAAATGTGTAGTGTGCCCTTGCCCCTTAATGGGTTAAAGAAGTTTTCAGAACATGAACCACCTTGTCTAGGCATTATAGGTAAAATACAGATGTAACTGTGAAACTGTTATGTGTGATATCCTCTATTCATGCCCTAGCTCTAGACTGATTTCTGTAATTTTCATTGCCCACTTGCCTCAAATGGTAAAGGTAATTGCCCAAATTGTGGTATTTGGAACATATTAATCAAGAAATAATTACCAAAACTAATTATAATTGAAAGTTGGCCACAAATCTGGAAAATATTAGTAGTAATGTAAATAAGATAATAAAAATTGATTGAAAAGCTTCATGTTTTGAGGGAGCACTCTGAGGCTGCACTCATGGCCAAATGCCACTCAAGCAGTTCTTTTCCATTAAAATATTTTGAAGTGCACTCCACTTATAGCTGATCCAGCTTAAACTTGTTTTGCTTCTATATGTGACAAATGGAGCCCTGCTACCAGTTCTAAAGTTAACTTTTTTGACAGTGTCAGGTTGTGACAGATTAAAGCAACAGTAATGGCTATCCCTTTGTTGTCCCTTAGGATACTCATTTTCACAATGTATTGATTGTCCATGTCTAATGTGAGACAGTGAATTACATGTTCAATGTACAATTGTCCAAAAGGAATAAGTGGTGTTATCCACATCCTGCTCCATATTATTTGCATCAGATTCTACAGTATGTTGTTCCAGTGCATAACTACAGTCGATGACATACTGTAAGTGTCTTAACAGGTAATGTCTTCTAACAGGTTTTGAACTATTTGAGAGGAGAAACATCCTCTAAAAAAGAAGATGACAGTGAGGGAGATGAAAAAGATGTGAGAGTTAATAAATATGATTCACCCAGCAAGTCACCGAGACTGCTCCAAAAACTAAACGAAATACAAGCTAGTTTAATGGTATGTATTAATGTTTTGAGTTCTTGTAAAAGTTCTTTTATTAAGGATGTAAGATTGGAACCCATATACATTGATAACATTATATATACAACAGGTATTAATGAATGAGGAAAATGTGTACAGATATTTATTATTTCATTTTAATTATAAGTTATTGGTTAATTTATCTTCTGTTTCTAGCCATCAATGTTGCCATGTACAGGTAGTAATGAGCTGTATGATGTGATAATTCCATGATGTGATAATGCCTTATTGAGAGCATGAGTGATAATCAATTTTAAAAGTCTTTGTTAAACATGTGATGGTTGATTCATTTGGCATCATACCAAGTTTGTGCTGTCACATCTTTTTTTCTCCAATATAAATGTTTAATGTGCACTGAACAATCTCCTCATTTTCAGTTCCCACCCAAATTGAATCAATTATTTGTCTTATTAATTGCATTTCTAGTACAATGTGCCATGTGTTGAGTACTTGTCTGAAAGAGTTGTCATCAAAAACACTAATATCCCTTTTATAGGAATTTGACCTGGATAAAGTAAACATAGTCCCTATTAACAGTAATAAATTGGAAAATTCTTGACCCTTATAATTAAAAATATTCACCCAAAGGTTTCTTACATTTATACTTACAGAATGGTATTGTATTTATAGTTATAGTGACTTGATCCATTTGAGTTAGACTGCAAACTTATCAAAATTTTAGTGGCCTTTCACACCAGGTCAAATTTTGTGAGATCATGACTGTCATGGTATTGTAACTGTTTCATAACCTTGTTCACCCATTGTTACATCAAAGCAAGAAACTCTAATTAAATCCCTGGAGTTTGGGAGGGCGGCAACAGCCAACCGCTAGGTCCCTAAGAATAGTTGCAGTAAATGAAACTATGGTGACGTGGATTAGTTTGTGGGGCTCAATCAAAAGGGAAAACTTACAAGTACTCTAAGATGTGTTTAAATTTCTAATACAACATTTTACTTAAGGGAAGCTTATTGCACCGTGGGCCTCCTAAGTGTGGCAGTAACCAATGAACAGTAAACAGATAATCTGCCAAAACTCAAACTTGAAATAAAAAATATTTCACATGAGTTTAAAGTTACAGTATGTTTCACAAAGTAAACACAAAGTAAAATAAGAAACCAGGTGGTGCTTTCATAGTTGAAAAAGTCATGTGACAAAAAGTATCCAGTCAAAATTGACAGATACCAAATAATTAACGCGACATACTGTAGACAAGGACATTTCATTTGACATTTGGAACATTGATCAACAGACAGGCAGGAGGGGAACTTACAGAAAATCCAAAGGAATGATACAGTGTAATGAGGGAAACTACAGTGAAATATAGAAAACCTCTAAGGGATGAATCACAAAAGCTAATGTTTTAATATGTGCTTGCTACCCAAAGTTGTGATTTGCGAGACAAAACTACAGTTTTAGTTCCTTTGAGTTTTTATCTTACAAGTTACTGACTTTTTTCTG
Source organism: Heliopora coerulea (assembly GCA_030142905.1). NCBI lineage: Eukaryota > Metazoa > Cnidaria > Anthozoa > Scleralcyonacea > Helioporidae > Heliopora > Heliopora coerulea. Next base: position 3,055,342 of record JASJOG010000014.1, read on the forward strand.
GAATGAACGAATCACAGAAATTTTTCATGATAATCTGACACTGCCGAAGTCAACTGAAAAATGTTGACTCGAATGGGATTTGAACTCGCACCTTCGAGTACCAGTCCGCTGCTCAACCTGTTGAACTATCGAGTCCACGGGGGGTTGGAGGCGAGTTTTTATCCAACTTAAGTGCACGAAATATTCTCGCGACAACTTAACGCTTATCCATGTGAAGATGTGCAGTGTTTCAATTCAATTTCAGAATCATCCTCAGAGATATAAGTGAACAGAAATTTTTCATGATAATCTGACACTGCCAAAGTCAATTGAAAAATGATGGCTGACATTTTTCAGTCAACATTCTTCAGTTGACTTTGGCAGTGTCAGATTATCATGAAAAATTTCTGTTCATGTATATCTCTGATGATGATTCTGAAATGAATTGATAAGAATATCAGCTTTTGCACTTCATTCCCTTGAGTTTTTCTCTGATTCCCACAAATTATCATCAGTTTTGCTACTCTGCCAATCCCTCCTTGTTTCTGATATGTACTCATGGATGTTTAACTCTTTCCCGACGGGATAAGACGTCTATTATTTTATTCCAGCTAACACCGGGCGATTTTACTCGTCAAAGGGAGAGCTTCCACCGGAAAAGACTTACACCCGTCAAAATTAACTCTTTCTCGGCGGGATAAGACGTCTACTATTTTACACTGGCTAACGCCATACTATTTTACTCGTCAAAGGAAGAGCTCCTGCCTCGAAAGAGTTCAACTGGCATGTGGTATTATGCTATGGCTTGCACCTCGTTACTATAGTTCCTTTATTATTTATTTTTTCATTTAATTGGACGTTTATTCCACTGCATGACTGTATGTACGTGGCTTAATTTATGTTCAGTGTATATACAGCGACGGTATTTTGCGGTATACAAGTTGACAAAGCATGTAAGTCAACCTTACAAACCATGACCGAAATTCGTGCAATTTACATTACTGTAGATCCCACACCCAGATTGACACTCTGCTAAATGTAAATCTTTCTGTTCTGCGTTCATTACAAAGGGCAAATGGACAAACAGTTTCAAAACCTAAAATTCACATTTTACATTGACGTATGATCATGCAGTGTATCAGTAACTGTCTCTCTTAAAAATACTTTTATTGCTAAAACTTCTCGCATTATAAATTTCAAAAACACGAGAATACTTTTTAAAGACATGTTTCGGCAAGACTTATGCCATCTTCAGTTTACAAAGTGATCTTTGTAAGGCTTTAAATAGGAATTATAGTATGAAATTAACTAATTACAATGACGATATGTCTGATAGTTTGTTGAGAAATTTGTCAGTTTTGTCAGAAATTTTCAAACGTAATTGTTTTCCTTCTCACTTTATTGACAAAATCACTAAACAATATTTAAGGACACCCAGACAAAACCCTGACAAAAATGTTTCCAACAACACGGAAAATACCAATATCCACTATCTCAAACTCCCTTACATTGGTAATTTTTCTAGACTTACCCAAATCAAAATAAGACAATTATGTAAACGTTTCTGTAAAGACCTTAACATCAAACTAGTGTTCTCTACTTTCAAAATCAAAACCTTTTTCAGTTTCAAGGACCCGATCCCCACAGCTCTTAAATCATTCGAAGTTTATGAATTTACTTGTGCGGGATGTAATTCCCGCTACATTGGTGAAACCTCTCGCCATTTCTCAACGCGGATCAAAGAGCACATCCTAACTGATCGAAATTCTCACGTCTTTAAACACCTCAATAACTCTACAAACTGCAAAAACCATTACACACCTAACTGCTTTAAATTTTAGATTCGGCCAAAACCACTTACACACTCAAATTGAAAGAAGCTATTCACATCCAAAACAGAAAACCAGAATTAAACACACAAATGCAACATATCAACACCTTCCTCTGCCAGTAATTATCGTCTGATACTGCCTCCGTTAATCCTCACACAACACACTGTCATTGTAATTAATCATCTAACATATCGTCATTGTAATTAGTTAATTTCATACTATAATTCCTATTTAAAGCCTTACAAAGATCACTTTGTAAACTGAAGATGGCATAAGTCTTGCCGAAACATGTCTTTAAAAAGTATTCTCGTGTTTTTGAAATTTATAACTGTCCTTTTGCTAACCAGAAGTTTCTCGCATTATGCTTTGTCTTCCACCATATTTCGAAGCTGCTCCTCGTATTCTGGTCAGAAGCACTTTTCGACGCAATTGGCACTAAAGGGCTGTTTACACGTGCAATTTTGTACCTTGCGATTTGCATCTTGGAGTATGTGTTTAACTGACGAGAGCGTCGAAGACAAACTACAGCAAATCATAAGCGCATATCTCGCTTAATAGACTGCCGTGAGTTCACTACATACACCAGGATGACAACTGCAACGTGCAATATTGCACGTGTAAACGGCCCTTAAGGAAGGCTCTTTCATTTTCTACATTTGCTTGCGCCGGTCCTGTAGCTGGCGCCAGAGCTGTTTGATTTTTCTACAAAGTAAACAACTTTTCATTGTCGCTTCGCTCGTTTCTTGCTCAGCAATAAAATTTAACTTTTCCGTTCGCGTGCCGCACATGTAAAATAGCAATACAATAGACTGTTACGGTATTGACAAGACACGAATTTGCGTAAACGGAAATACTGATAGTATACATAAGTTTATTACATGACTGAGCTCGCTATCCGGTCTGTACACAAAATGACGAACGCTGATTGGCTGCCCAGCCTTACAATAAGTTTTTCGTATAAGCCGGCAAATTTGGCGGGAAAATTCTGGGTTGATTTGAAGTCAAACAAACCCAATTGGGCACGTTTTAAAATAGTTATATCTTCGTAACAATAATTTTAGGCAGAAAACTAGATGAACTGATACTAAAAAAAACATGATGTAATGGCTCATAAACCTAAGAAGCCTACCTACGAACTAAAAAGTTCTTTAAAAGCGATGAAGCTATCGAAAGCCATATACCTAATTAACCTCGTTTATTCGGTCTGTACGGGAAAGGCCAAATAAAAAAAATTGTGTGGTTCTGGTTACCTGTTGAAAAAAAAATAAGGTATGTAGGTCGGCCTTTTTTTTTTTTTTTTTTTTTTTTTTTTTTTTCTTTTTTTTTTAATTTAGATTAACCTGGAAACTGAGCAAAATGACTTCGAAGTTGCCTGGAGAAGGAACTGTAAACTCTCTACCGCCAACTCCCCAACCACGTGAGAAGACTACTGGGAACAAGTTTGCGTGATGTAGCCACATTCTTATTCCCAGGCCCTTCACTAGCTCAATTGCAAACTCATACCCAAAAATCACGGGCAAAAATATGCAGGGTCGGCAGAGCTAACCTAGGGTCGGTCGGATAACCGAAACCACACATTTTTTTTTACTTGGCCAAAGTATTTGTCCTCGGTTTTTTCCGCGAAGACCTCGCTTCCTCGTCGCCTGGTCTGTACGAAAAACTGCAGCAAATACTTTCCCGAGCAGACCTCACTCGGTGAATAAGTAATGAATACATTTAGCGAAATACCAATAACAGATACTTTTCATGCCTACCATCCCCTAGTATACTGGTTAATTGTGAAGGAGAGGCGAAAAAAGGTATTCATGAAAGGTCTTTTTGTAAATATTTGTTAAGAGCCGTTTACTCGTACGATTTTCTACGTTGCGATTGTCGCTCTGGTAAATGAAATAAACCCACCACAGTCTGTACAGCAAGATATCCGCCTATCATTGGCTCCAGTTTGCCCTCTACGCTCTCGTCAGCTAAACACATATTCCAAGATGTGAATCGCAAGTTACAAAATCGCAATTGTAAACGGACCTTTAGCCACTGCTGTGTTTAGTATCATACTAGACGTTCCAATCTCTTACAGGAAAACAGGTGCAACCTGGAAAAGACTGAAATTAGAAAAAGCAAGAAAAGAGTTCGAGAACACTCATTTGATGAGGATGATGAGGTACAGCAAATATTGCTGGGTTTACAAAATAGTCTCTCATGAGGTACTGGAATTATATACCGGAATTAAGTACCGGAATTATATAATTCCATATAAATTAAAGTGTCACTACAACGGAAGAATCATTGTGATGATTTTGATCTTATTTAAAAACACGTTGAAACGAGGGATAACAGCGTTCTTCGTTAATCTGTATCCCAACACGCTCAAAAGATACTTAGTTGTTTTTGTAACATGCAGATTATACGCCTTATAACGTCGTCTACTCCGCACGTGCAAATTAGACTTCTGAAAATGGTACACGGACTAAGATCATCGAATGGTTTGTGGCATGAAAATGGCAGGTTTTTTTGAAAGTGCGATGGTACGCACTGGCATGATACTTGAACTGTCAGGGTTCTGTTTACGGCGGGCGGCGCTGTGCGGTGGTGCCCGGCACTCAGCAGTGCCACCCGGCATTCACACCAAAGCAGACCCTTCCGCCCGGTACTCGAAAGGTATCAAATATGTGACAAGAAAACCTCTAGTGATTTTTCTTTTTACTTAAGTGATATTACTGACCATCATTCGGTAAAATTTAGAACCACAATATGCACACTATTAGCTACCTGTGATTCGGTGAAATATGATATTCATTTATTTTAAGCCACAATTTCAAACGTTGTCGGGGTTATGATCTCGGGCCTGCAGGTACCCACCATCCAGATGGTCCTGGGCAGAACCCTGAACAGTGGTATGCCGGTTCAGTGGTAATACAACCTCGGCCAAAATAGTATGTTGTATTCCTGTGACTGAATTTAATCAAAAGGAAATTGTTTTCTTCAATTTAAGTGTTTCAGTGTGTTCATTATAGAATACATTCTAGCATAATGATTACATGTTTGCTACAAGATCTGGCGCCTAGTATTGATGAATGTCTGTCGATTGTTGTTGCCTTACGTAGATGACGTTACACAGTGTGTTTAAACATTGGAAGTTTAAATGTATTCATGATCAACGTTCTCATGTTACTGACTTATTTTCCAGGTGGTAACCAGACATTCCCAAAAGAGACGTCGAGTATACTCTTTTACCAGGGATTATGTCGGAAATTCAGCATGGCTAGCTGACGAGGTAAAATGTAGTACCAAACTCAAAATAATAGCCGTAGTTAGAACGTCACCGCGAATATGTTGTGAAAAGGGCAGGAGAGAAGCTGAATATTCCAAGAAAACGAACAGTTTTCACTTCAAAATGCTTCAGATACGCCTACCAAAACTCAATCAAACCTGACATGTCGAATTGCGTGAAAAATGTAGACTTCCGTGACACTCGAGACTGGGCTGGTAAAAATCCTCAGCTGGACATTAATCTTTACTTTACTATTGCAAAGGCTTTATAGTTTTAATCTAAAGTTTTCACCAGACATATAACGTCGGTCTGCACAGCTTCTGAACAGAACAGCTTTATAGATTGTATCATTTAAATTCTAAATTTTGAGGAAGTTATTGTACAAACGACCTGAAAGTCGTATCATGCATTATAGAATGAAAGTAGAAAGCTGCATAGGCAGTGTTTTACGAAATATAAAAAATGCTGAAGGTGGTAAACTGCCAGGAGTTTTAAAATCCTGACGTTTCAAGTAAAAGTATTCCTTCAAAGTTATGCGTGGGAATACAATCTCAGTACGACACTTATTTACTGGATGGTTGGTTGGTTGGTTTGGTTTTATTTGTTTTGTTGGTTGCTTGGTTCGTTTGGTTGGTTGGTTGGTTTACCTGGCCGTTTGGTTTGGTTTGGTCGGTTTGTTTGTTGGTTTGTTTCTTTGGTTGGTTGGTTTGTTTGTTTCGTTTCTTGGTTGCTTGGTTGCTTGGTTTAGCTGGCTGGTCGGTTTCGTTTGGTTTGCTTGTTTGTTTCGTTGGTTGATTTGGTTAGTTGGTTGGTTTGACTGGCTGGCTGGTTTGGTTTGTTTGTTTGTTTCGTTGGTTGGTTTTGTTGATTAGTTTGAATGGCTGGCTGGCTGGTTTGTTTGTTTGTTTGTTTGTTTGTTTCGTTGATTAGTTTGGTTGGTTTTGTTGATTTTGTTGATTGGTTTGAATGGCTGGCTGGCTGGTTTGTTTGTTTGTTTGTTTCGTTGGTTGGTTTGGTTGGTTTTGTTGATTGATTTGAATGGCTGGCTGGCTGGTTTGGCTTGTTTGGCTTGTTTGTTTGGTTCGGTTGGTTGGTTTGGCTTGTTTGTTTGGTTCGGTTGGTTGGTTTGGCTTGTTTGTTTGGTTCGGTTGGTTGGTTTGGCTTGTTTGTTTGGTTCGGTTGGTTAGGTGGGGTTTTCCTTCTTTCAAGACTAAACTTACAATCTTGAAAAAGCTCCGGATATTTGAAATGAATTGAATGTACAGCCTCGTTAAAATATTCCCAATGTTTTCAATGGTTTGTACAAAGAACACAGTATGCTACTCCTTGAAAGCATATTAAAAATATATTGTTGAATTTTGACCCCAGTGGTGTAGGCTGACGCGGTATTGAAAAAAAACACGAATACCGATACCGGAAAAAAAATATTACCGATATATCGATATTTCGCCGCGATTGAAATTTAATGAATATTAAGTCCAATTTTTTAACCAAGCACTAACTAATAAATGTTATGGCAACTGATAAATGTAATAAATATGTTTGGAACGAGTAAAACAAAACAAGAAGACTGCACTTTCACGCACTCGCATTACGGCAACTTACGGGCTGAATATATTTGCACGACTTTAACCGAAACTATTTAAAAACGGCGTGAATTAAAAACGGAATATCGCGCGGTATCATATAGATGCGAATTTCGATTATTTGAAACGTAAATAGGCGAATACACTATATTCTTTTCTTTACTCTCAGCGGCGTTGTTTGGCAGATGGTCTTTGTCATCAATTTCACAGTTGTTGGTCAAATAGCAAATGTAAACTAGCAAAAAAAAACCACCGATAATTGGTTGTAGCATGCATGCAATACCGATAATACCGTAGATTTCGGTATGTCGGTATTTTACAAATTAAAAAACCGACTAACCGATATTTATCGGTATATCGATACGCTCCATCAGCCTAAGCATCACAGTACATTTCAATTTTCAGTTTGTTTGTATTTGTGTGATTGTTTGTGTATGTGTTTGCGTTCTTTTTCAACATATATATGTGTTACAGGGAAAAGGAACATCCAGGAAATTTTTTCGCAATTCTTTTATTAGTTTGTATCTCCGAACTCGAAGGTATGAGAAATCAATAAAATCGCGAACGCAATTCTCATTTTGAAGGAGTTACAAAATAAGATCAATGTTGGATCGAGGATTTTTTTCATCCAAGAAGCTCTTTGAATTTTTGCTTGGTGGTTCCACATGACAGAATAGTTTGAATATGTCAGAGCTTCTTACCTTTTACCCTACTTAATAACTATCTTCCGAAGATGTTTGTTAAAATTTAGTATTTCCGAGTTACGTTTTTTCATGGTAATTCGCTTACAGGCAAAGTGCTCAAACGCCGTTGAAACTTATTCCCCAAGAAAAAAGAATGTTGCTGATTGTGATGTAATTTGTCTTGACGACATAGACAAACCAACAGAGCACCAAGAAGGTAACAGTTTGGAAGACGACGTTATTATATGTGAACCCGATTGTACTGAAACTGAAAAACGAATTGGAATTAGCAGTGGAAATTCTTACTTTAAAAAACAGTGGGGCCAACCTAAGGTAGTAGACGATGAAGTAAGTACGAGAGAGAACAGGTTTCAAATTGTACCTGAGTCTACTTCAACCGGTACGAAGAACAAACTGGTGCAGACAGGACCAACTATGGGAAACAAAGGTACCGGAAACAATTGTCCACACGAGTTACCGTCCGCATGTGCTGGCAACGAACTGGAACAAAATGGAATGAACATTGATGTAAACACAACCGAGTGTGAGCAGAAAGGCGAGGAGATGTCTGACTCAATGTGTGAGAACAGAGAGGTGGAACAAACAGTAGAGGAGAAAGAATTCGACGTAAACGTAGCTAGAAATGAAAACGAGTTTGCATCTAGCTCAACATGCCAGAGAAAGGAACTGGAAGAAAACAAAATCCAGGATAATTTAATTGCACAGCAAATATCTGAAGGCATCCTTACTGACTCCATGTTAGACCAGGAGAAAAAGCTTCATCAAAAACATCTGGAGGAGGAAAAAGAAATAGTAACAAAGGTACGCTCGTCTTTGGAATTTTAAGATGTCATAGCCAGTTTTTCGTAAAAACATACACAACTTATGTAGCTTTTGGCTAGCGATGAGACGAAGGTCACATTTTAACCTTCGTTACAAAACCTTCACAAAGGTTTGAACCTTCGACACTAGACAGCACGCTGTTCCCCCAAGTATTTTTCTTGTTAACACCTACAGTCGCTCTACTTACCCGTGTGGATAGTTATGTGCAGACACTCCTGTTGCTGAGTTTTCCACAGCTGTGCCGTTACTTGGGTGCAGATCTAAGGCGGTGTAATCATTCCCAGTGTAGACCTGTCCACCACTGTCTGCACCTATCACACCAATCATTTCGGTGGAATATTAACTATCGCCGTTGTAAATTGCAGGGAGGGGTGGAGGGGATATTTTCTCTCTATTAGAACTTGTTTGCATTTCTGACAAGCTACTCTGCTTTCCAGCTGTCTCAGGGCGTGGTGTCTAGCCCCCACGACTCTCTGTCACTTTATACTCGCCCTCTCGAATTCATGCCCTTCGCGCTCCTTTGTTGGTAACCGTGGTTAGTAATTATTAATAACCTCATTTTACAAATTAATAGAGGGTTTGCACTCAGTTCTCAGAGACCCGAATAACAAAGGGCATGGCGGACGTGTTGGTGTACCTAACAAAAGTAGATGATCAAAATTCTTTTGTTAAGGAACACCAACATGGCGGCTATGACGTCTAGTGCAAACGCTCTATAAATTTATATATAGATCGCACTTCTCCCTGTCTCAAAAATATGAAAACTTAAAATTGTTATTTCCATTTATATTAACACCACGTATGACTACAACGAACAGGAAGTAGTTTATTACGTGTCTCCTTTGGGCGGAATCAAACTTAATCAGAAATCTGACACACCAATCGGGAAAACAAATCAAAATATTTAAGTGTGTTAGCATGATTGACGGTGTTTACGTATACGGTATTTAAAAAAAGGATGTGGTGCGACGGTTTGAAGAGCTAAAAAAATTTCAAAGGTTTAAAAAAACCTTCAAAGGTTAGAACCTTTTCCCACCGTTACTCGTGATATTACTGCCTACATATCGCATTCAATTTCATTACAGATTTCCATTGCAATGCAGCTACCACAGTGATACACAGTTATGTTTTACTTTGTAGGCGATGGAAGAATGGGAGTTTACTATTGAGCAACAGAGATATACTCGCCTGCAGCATTTATTGGAAAAGTCCAACATTTACTCATCGTTTCTTCTCCAAAGAATTGAAAAGCAAAAAGAGGAAAAAGAAAAGGAGAGGCAAAAACACGCGAAAAAAATTAAGAAAGCCGAAGAAGAAACTCCACAAACTGTATGTTGTTTGTAATGTGCGTTACCGTTTACCCTCGGATCCAGTTACGTTGCTTATTTAGTGCCTACTGACCTTCGAACAATTATACTTTTAATTTCTTTTTCATTAATTTACTACTGACCCTTCGTTTAGTTTTCATTCATTTTTCATTCACTGTTTCGCCCTTGCGTTTGTGTATCCGTACAATTTTTTCATTCGGTCACTCTTTCGTCTTTCTTACATCCATTATGCCTTCATTCGTTCGTTGCTTTATTTATTCCATCCATTCATTCATTCATTGATTCATTCATTCACTCGTTACATTTCATTCGTTGGTTCATTCCATTCTATTCTCTTGCTCATTTATTCCTACATTACTGGCTGAAAGGGCGCTCCATCACCTAGAGCTAATAGTTAACTCATGCGCAGTGATAGTGCAATCTCGCACTGATATGCTCGCTACTAACCAATCACAATATTGTACGCAGTCTCGTCCAATAACTGTTAGGCATTCGCATCGGACATGCAGGTGATTTGCAACGGCTCGCCTTGTCAATAATTTTTTTACACATCGGCCAATTGTATGTAGAAATTAATTTTACCTTGTAAATTATGTAAAAATTAATTATCTAATTTCTTTAAATTACTGTTAACTTTAGGTTTGACTGTGTTATAAGGAAATGAGTTAACTCTTCAGATCGCAATGATGTTAGGAAGGACAACATTCCATGTTTTAATTTACTAGGTAGTGACTACAAAACGAGGAAGAAAGCGAAAAGGAATGTCGACTTCGTACAACATTACCGACTATGTGGACCATGAGGTGCGTGATTTTGTCTACGTGACCAAAGCATGTAGTTCTTGGGTGTCAAACACACGATCAATTCGATTGTAATCTCTCAAGGAATGATAATTAAGAATTAAACGAGTATGTACTGTAGTTAAGAAAACCTGCAGTATTTACTAAACCGTCTAGTTAATACGTGATGTGAAACCTATATGTTCGTAAAACACCGCCAAAGTAACCTTTTTATGTGGAAAAGATTATTTTGCTGCCTCAGGTTGACGTTTTGTCAAAAATCTGGACTGAAACAATCGATTTAAAATTGATCTAGGGTTAGAGTTATATTAAGGACTGGGATTAACATCAGCAAAATTCTTAAATTGTTACCTAGTGTAATTCTGAGGCCAATGAAATAATCTTTTCCTCATTCTAAGCCGCTATAATAGTTGCAAGATCTAAGTTTTCTTTTAAGGGCCATTTACACATGCGATTTTGCACGTTGCGATTGTCATCCTGGTGTATGTAATAAACTCATAACAGTCTGTGCAGCAAGATATCCGCTCATGATTCGCTGTAGTTTGTCCACGACGCTCTCGTCAGTTAAATACATACTACAAGATGCCAATCGCACCGCCCAAAATCGCACATGTAAACACCATCTAGTTCACAGATATTTGCGAGTCCCCGTGTTCACCCTATGTGCGATGTAATCCCATTCCGTAATGATAAGAATTTCGTTGTTGTATGTCAATGGATGCAGTTCTGAATGTTGACCGATACAAGAGATCACCGACCGACAATCGCCAAGAATATCAGTAGCGAGTCGGAATGTTAAATGGTATATAATATAAAGAATTTGTTGTTGTGTCAGAGTATGAAAGTCCATCTAACTTTTTCAATAGTGTATTTAGGCTCAAGAACTTAACTTTTTGTGTTATGTATGTAGGCTTTGAAACAAAGCAACCAATCTCCTGATTCTGGTTCGTTAAATCGTGAAAGTCGTAAAGAATTTTCAGTTGGGCAATCAAAGAATGCGGACGATTCTAAGGTAATTTGTTGATATCTCATCTTTGTTTAACATTTTGTGAGATCTTTGTGACTATTTAACTGTACATTTAAAGGTTATGCTTTTGTGTTTCGGCAATGTTAAGTTTCCTTGTAATTTCGATAAGTAACCGATTTGACATTTCATGTACAATCACTGATTTCCATTTACTTCCTGGTATGAACTTAACCGTAGTATCTGTGGTAGTACTGTGGCTGATAGCAATGCCAAAGTAAATTGTCGATTCTGATATTGGGAACAGAGTACTAACTAATTTGATGAAATTTTAATTTAATAATTTTTTTTTTTTACAATGTACATTATTCCAAAAATAATAATAATATATATTGACGTCAGGTTTAAACAAAATTCAGGATTCCCTAAGATAAACCTCCGAAAGTTGCAAAAAAATCTTACAATATACAGCATTAAAAAAGACAATAAACAACAAAAATCGAAAATCACAAAATAATAAATTCGTTGCTGCATTCTGATACCGATATCTGAGCAGTTAAGGATGGAACTGGTGGTGATTTTTGCTATGTAGCTGGATACCTCCAGGTGAATAGGTGAACAGGCCAAAAAATATTCGGTCAAATACCCGATAGTTTCTTTTTCGCTGCGCATATCAATAGTTTCGCAACTTTCGTCGCGTTAACATTACATATCCAATGCCGGCTGACAATTTGAACTAACAGAGTTGGAAACATACTCCGAATAGAATCATCTTGAGAACTCAAGATATTAATAAATGCAAGACAGGAACTAAACTGGTACTAATTCGGCTTATGACAAGGTTATTATCAAACCTGATCAACTATCATCAAAGGGCTTTTTGATAAAGCCGAAATATTAGTTTAGTTCCCGTTTTGCATTCACTCATATCTTGAGTTCTCAAGATGATTCTATTCGGAGTATGTTTTTCTACTCTGGTGATCTTAAGGCTCGACCACAAAAATAGAAACTTGATCGAAACGTTGGCAAATGTTAAATACACGTCCTTAAAACAATCACTAACCCACCATTCCATGTCGAATAAAGCCTGTTTTGGAGTCTCCAAAACGCTCGGAAAATGCATTCCTTATTGCAAATATTAAAAAAAAAAATGGCGCAATCGTCTTCGAAAAGTGCTATAACTTTTCACATTAATTGGGTTTAGTCCGCCATTTGGAGGGTGGGTTGGCAATTGCTTCCCCATCCGGGCCTCAATTACGCCCCGGTACATCAATAGTAGATTCTTGATTTGATAGTTTGTTAGGTACGCCGACATGGCCGCCATTCTCTACGTTATTTGAATTACTGAGAATGAAATTCCAACAAGGAATCTGGTATCACTGTTTACATGTATATGGTACAGTGGTAACTCATCTGTTTGGCAATCCGGCTAAATCATACAATTATCATTCTGAAATAAGGAATACTGCATAGTCAAATCCGTGATCTGCCCGGATTATCCGGCTGGACAGTTTATGTGAGACTTCCCTCGCTTTTGCACGGTTTTCTGGAATGCTCGACAGAGCGAAGCGTGAATGTATTGTCATCAAACAACAGTACAGTGAAAGGCCTGTTGGCCACTGCTCTGATCCCTTGATTACTAACGAATGAGCGAACAAAATTCTCTCGAGCCTATTTAATTCTGGAAGGTTTTTCGACAGATGTTGCTTTGACTAGATTTCGTCTGAAGTAGTCGACCAAAACCTGCAGAAACCTAGGAAACTTTAGCCTTTAATTGTTAAGCTTCTAAAACGGAATATGAGTTCCGTTATTGAGCTGTCACTACAGCTAAGTGCAATTAGCTCCGGTTTTACATTTGTGGTTAGCGATACACTGGACAGCTGCACAGCTATACCATACTTAAATTTTCACGTTCACCATTGTTGTATTAGTGTGACAGTTTTACAGATTGGAGTTATTATGACACCTGAACGGTTGTTATCTCAGGAGAGTCAGAACAATGAACTAAGTGAATACAAACCTTTAGAAACTCGTCCAGTGATGAATGTGTGTACAGGAGGTCAACCACATAAATCTTTTTTAATGTTTCGCGCGCAATAGAAAGACACCACACAGATGACTTGATCTTTAAGTATTAATTTTAATTTCAAACTCCTATTCCATGCCCCATTTGCAACTCACCCTCAATCGGAAATGTCGGTTACTATGTGTGTGACGTAACATAAGCCACTACGCATAAATACCGTTGAACATAGCACTTATGACCTGTTTGTCTCTCATATTTTCGTGTTACACTACAGAACGAAAATGACTCGTATAAACAACCCAAGCTACTTACTGGTGGTTCACTTAGAGATTATCAGATTGATGGCGTGGAATGGTTGAAGGTAAGAGTAGTTGATGGTTCAACAATAATTGATATGTTACTGATATTTTGGTATAATGCAATGTGACTGAAGTACTGTGTTTTCACGACAGTCTTCTGGCATATCAATATTCAAAGCAGAGCCGTGCCTACTTTGCCCGGGGAAAATTCTGTTGAAGACACCCCCTTGGTCCTCTGTAACGCACCCAAAGCTCCTTGTGTTACAACAATCTTATTCCTGGGCTACCTGCATAAAAGGAAACGCCGTACGTCTGAAAATCTAATTGAAAATTTGAAAAGGTGCTTTTGAACCTTACCAGCTGCAGAGTCGTCAATTAACCATGAGAATTCGAGACACTGATTGAACATTTTGCAGGGCTTTCCGATATATTTTTTGCGAAAGCGTTGAAATTTTGTTCATGAAAATATCGCCCCATAAAATTTTGCACCCTGGGCAGGATCCCCAATGTTTTCCCCTCCCCTAGATAAGGCATTGATTCAACATACATGTACTGGTAATCCTCCAGCTTCGTTTGCGAACGATTTTGCTTTAACTTCCACGGAAAAAACGGTGTAGCTAAAAATTGAGGCTTTTCCCCTATTTCTAGTCCCACCTCCTCTTTGCAACAAAGCCGTTTTCGCGATGTGACAAGAGCCTTCGAAAAATAAATTCGGGAAATAGTGCCATTGCAGATATTTGAATTTTCGGTAACTCCACTTGTTCAAGTATTGGAGTTGAATATGGTCTTGGTTTTTGTTTCGCTTCTTTCGATGCTGTCGAATTAAGGAATAACTTGCAGCGGTAACAGCCAAAAAAATGGATGTACAAATATATCTTATCTACTGAATAAAATTTGAAATATCGTAGAATTTAGAATATCGAGTGTAACTGTAATATCCAGAAGAGTAGAAAGATTGGCTAGAGTGCATTTTAGCTGACCCCGACAAACCGCTGACCCGTTGTACTTAGGGTTAGGGTTGTGTTAAGGTTACGGTTACAGTTAGGGATTAGTTACTCGACCACGCGATTGCAAAATGAACTCAGGGTCCGTTAATCTGCTCTTGATCCTTTTTCCTTTGTTTCACGTTGATTGTAATTGTTAAATTGTAGGTTCTTTATGAAAATGGAGTTAACGGGATTTTGGCTGATGAGATGGGGCTTGGAAAAACCGTACAATGTATCGCTTTACTTGCACACCTGATAGAGATGGGTGTGAAGGGTCCTTTCCTGGTCACTGCGCCTCTATCAACGCTACCGAATTGGGTGTCTGAGTTCAAGAGATTTACTCCCTCAGTAAGTGGCTTAAATTTGTTAATTGATATTTGCTCAAAGGTGTTTGTTCTGCTGATAGGCAAGTATTAAGACGTGAAATAAATCCCGGTCAGCGGTCATCTCGTTCATGACCTACTGTAGAATTCCGAAAATAGCGACCCTCTGAAAGTAACGGAAAATTTGGGATGTCTGAAAATGTCCGAAAGTGGTACCCCCCTCGAAAGTAGCGACCCTGTCGAAAATACCGCGCTTCCGCATGATACAATGCATACGATTGATGATGATGATGATGATACTCAATACTTGTCTGTGTTGTTGCAGTCATTGCTTGAGTAACTGTAAAGTATTAAGTTTCGTATTTTGACCCGCCAAAAGTAAAGTATAACTGTCAAAGTTGCATATAAAAAGAAAAGGCAAATGTGGTAAATATAAAGCCATTTAAAAGGGGGCAAAGAACAATATTCCCATACTTTACTACCCGAAAATAACGGCCTCCCGAAAGTTATGGCCTCCATTGGCGGATAAATTCGAAAGTAACTGGGGGCCCCCTACTTTCGCGATTCTACGGTAACAATTTTAATGACTTCAGCGTATTTGTACCAAACCAAGAAGTAGACTTCCTTAGATGGGCTTTTTTTTTAAGTTTGTTTTGCACTATGGGTTGCTGTTTATGGGGTGCTCATGGCAGAGTGACCTTGGTCACCAGTACGAAGAGTGTCGTCCAGCTTGACTTTGGCAAGCACCGTAAGCTTTCTCCGGGAAGTTTTCTCTTGTACGTCTCCTCCTGTAGTAACACTGGATTCATGTATTGTGGTCCTTACTTAACCTTCAGGAGAACAACTTAGTTTTAGCAGATAGGGTTATCTAGTGCAGATAAACAATTAATACTTTTTATCCCCCGCACAAATGACTTTTTCTTTTGTCTTATGTGCTTTCGGCAGCAACTTTTGAAAAATGTAGTCAGTTTCTATATAGCGAAATGTTGAGTGATGCAACAAAATTTGCCCAGTGGAAATAGACTTCATGATTGAACTTTTTACTCTGTTACTTTACCCTTATTTTGCTCATCATTTTTTGTCTGTTCGCTCTCGGCTTGCAATGTATCCTTTAAATACCCTCTAGTATTATGGTTACATTCTGTCCACGATGGGTGGGGCGAGGTGGAGGTGCCCGACACTCAGCAGTGCCGCCCGGCATTTAGACTAAAGTGGATCCTTCGGCCCGGCTCTCAAAAAGTATCAAATATGCGACAAGAAAACCTCTAGTGATTTTCTTTTCTTACTTAAGCAATATTATGGACCACCATTTCCTAAAATTTCGCACCACAATGCGCACTCTTCTAGCTGCTGGTTACTCGGTCAAATACCATATCCATTTTTTTTAACCAAAATTGCAAAAGTTGTCAGGGAGGTATGACCCCGGGCCCGCACGTACCCGGCACTCAGATGGTCCTGGGCAGAACCCTGGTTAAACGACACGTCTGTCTCGTAGTTTTTTTCAGTGATGGGTGAATGACAAATCACAAAGCAACAAAACATGCGGTGAAATTAAATTCTGTACTGAATAACTTTCCATGTATTTGCCTGCCTTTATATCATTAAAGAGTAACATGGACAATCAGTTTTCGGATTTTTAAAATAAATTTCTAGAACTTCTCTACCTGTCTGGCTACGTTTGACTGTTTGATATTAAGATAACTGATTTGACAGCGGAGACAAGTCTTAAAACGGAAACGTACACTGGACTGGGGATGGCATGATAGTCAATTGACGCTTTAAAATTTTGACTGCTAAGCAAAGCGGATGCGCAATCCAGTTTTATGAGTTACTCGTTTTGTAGATTTCTGTTGTTCTGTACCATGGAAGCCCAGACGAGCGTACCCGTTTGAGACGTAAGATCCCCAAGCTTCAGGGAGATGAAATTTACAAGGCTTATCCTGTCGTGATTACGTCGTATGAAATCGTGATGAGGGATCGCAAGTTCTTGGAAAAACACATCTGGAAATATGTCATCGTAGACGAGGGTCATAGGATTAAGAACCTGAAGTGTAGATTGATACGGTAAGGAGAATAAAGATCAAAAATCTTCATTTGGAGAAACGTTCTCCTGAAAAAGGTTTTAAGACTACAGTCTGCTTTATCGTGTGAGATATAAAGGATACAAGTCTTAAAGTTAAATTTTCAGTCAATGCTGCGGAATGTAAACTTTGATATCCAAGCTAGGGAATTAGGGGACATATTTGCTGGGCCATAAAATTCCTAAAAAACATCACTGACACTTTTCCCGTAACTAGGTTCAATTACTTCTCAGCAATCTCAGGTTTAATGCATACGCACTTAAGCTATTCAGTTAAGAGAGGTTTCTGAGTCACTGGCAGTAATTGACAAAGTCGTACGTTGGTGGTTATCTCGTAATTTGCCCTGGACAAATTCTGTTGAAGGTGCCCGCTATCGGCCTTCTTCAGCGCACCCCGTGCTACTTATATCACAATAATTTTATACCGGTACTACAAGTATACTACCATAAAAGAGGCATTTCACCAGAAGCAAGTGGTTTTTTGTGCTTTATGTTTTAATTTACTCAAAATGTAATTGAAAATTTAAAACAGGCACTTCTGAGCCTTGACAGGTGCGATACCGTCAATTAACGATGAAAAGACGAGACATAGTAAGAAATAAAACGTAGTATTCAAATACGTTGATACCATAGTGATTGGTAATATACGATAAAGTAAGAGAAAATGAAAGGGACTGGAAGACTGTTAGACCGTTTAGTTCTTAAAAGAACTGTATCTTAAACTTTCATATAGTTGTTTTAAGAACTAAACGGTCCAGCAATCCTTGGTAACTATCTATACCTCTTCAGTGCATTTATTTCATTTTCATTTTTTCTTACTTTATCGTATATTACCAATCACCATGGTATTAACGTATTTGAAAACCGTGTTTAAATGTGTTGCCACAACAAAATCGCTGTTTTAAAATAAAACATAATCCGAAGAACGTCGTCTTGTTAGCTTGATATTCAAGTTATGAAACAAGACAAGACAGAGACAAAGTTGCAGTGATATTTCGACTCTATTACAAAGTCATTGTCAAACCAGCTAGTAAGCAAACGAACCGCTATCTATATATATATATATATATATATATATATATATATATATATATATATATATATATATATACGTGCCTAGGATGATATTATCGCCTATTAACTATGAATTAATCAAAGATGACAACAAACTGGAAGTTAGATATTTATACATAATGAATGAAACCTTAGGAGAAGAGTGAAAGCTCTTTGCTGGCTTTTAAACCACTGCTCATCTTGGGCTTATTTTGTTTAATTAAAAGTGCTTCTAAGATGAGTTACTGTTTGGGATTATTAGATTTACAAGACTGAATAATCAATAAAGATAAGGTTTGTCGGATTAGTTGGCACGTTTAGTAATTGTAAGATTATTCACTCTTGTAAATCTAATAATCCCAAACAGTTATCTTGGAAGCACTTTTAATTAAACCAAATTAGCCCGAGATGAGCAGTGGTTTAAAAGCCAGCAAAGAGCTTTCACTCTTTTTCTAAGGTTTTATTCATTATGTATAAATATCTAACTGCCAATTTGTAGTCATGTTTGTTTAATTCATAGTTAATAGGCGATGACATCATCCTAGGCATATATATGTGTATGTATGTATGTATAGATAGATAGATAGATAGCAGTTCGTTTGCTTACCAGCTGGTTTGACAATGACTTTGTAATAGAGTCTAAATATCACCTCAACTTTGTCTCTGTCTTGTCTTGTTTCATAACTTGAATATCAAGCTAACAAGGTGACGTTTTTTGGATTATGTTTTATTCTTTGCTTTTTGAAATTGTTGTCTGGTTATGGTTTTAATGAAACATTGATTTATCATTTTGTTGAGCTTTGCAAAATATCTTTAAATCTAGAAAAAAAGATCAAGAAAAGGGGTTGAATTTTTGTTCTTGAAAATGTTGCCAAGCATCCAGTGCCCCCTTCCTCGGTACGGCACTGGTAATCGATCCCCTAACCTTAATCGTTGGTGCGACGTCAATAATTTAGTTGTGAAACTGGTCGCTTGGTGTTATGTATTAATGCCCTTGTCTCCAAACTACTTACTCAGAGGGTTTCCATAGTTACTCATTGGAATGGAATTAGTAATTGTCTGATCGCCGTAATGGTCTAACCATTTGGCTACAAGGACTCAGATGATCAACGAAAGTTGCATTTGTGATGTTGCAACGCTTACGCCATGTTCTTCTTAATTCTTTGTGGCGCGTTGGTAGATGCTGACACTACTTAACTTTCCACTTTTTGTTATTTCTTGCAGTGAGCTAAAAGCATACCCGTCTGCTAACCGTTTACTACTAACAGGAACTCCGCTGCAGAACAATTTATCCGAACTTTGGTCGTTGTTAAACTTTCTGTTACCTGATATCTTCGACGACTTGGACAGGTTAGACATACTATTGACTTATAACCCTTTGCTTGGGTCGTATTGCACCCACGATATGAAACTTTAGTTTTGGCCGCATTCTTTCATACTTCATGGTCCAATTTCACCCTGAAATAAATACACCCAGTATTCATTAAATTTCCTACCAAATAAGCGGAATTTTTTCAGCTATAAGCTTTGATAAATTGATTCTGTAAAAAATCAAAAATTAAAAATAATTAGGACGAAAGTAATTTTGTCCTAAATAAACAAGATAGCTCTATATCTAAAGAAAGTTAATGCGTGTTTCTGAGGCATCTGTTCGCACGGTCGGAGGCTTTACGCGTTAAACCCATTCCCTACCTAGGAACCGCCCTACTATTTTACTTTAGGCAAAGCCATGCTATTTCAACTTTAAAGTGGTACCTTCGGCAGGAAAAAGGTTAAAGACCATTTCCTTAACCCTTTCCCCACTGAGGACGTTCGCAACGATTATACTCTGGCTAACGCTAGACGATTTTACACCGGCAGACGCCGGACGCGATTTTACTCGTCAAAGCGAGACCCCTGGTAGAGAAAGGGTCATTGGCTAGTGAATGTTACCGTTGAAAATCGTGCGCGAAACGTCTATAACAGGGGCGCAATTAGAGGGCAGTTTGGAGAACCGCATCACCTGCCCTTTTTGTAGAGAATTTTATAGGCAGCCTATAAGTGTCAGATATTGGCTCTCCTTTCCCAAAGCCACGAAGATCAAATTCACTCGAAATGATCAAAATCACTTCGACGCTTGCCCTTTGAAATTCCTTCTTGCGCCTCTGTATAAGATGATGTTTAACTCCAGTACTGCTTCACCACATAACATATTATGATGTTCGTCGTACGACATTTATATTCTCGTATTCATTTTGTGTCCAGGTAATATAGGTAGGAATGATCGACTGGAAGTTGATACAGTGAATTCTTTTCAGTTTGTTGTCTTGTTTTTCCTCTAGTTTTCAAGCTTGGTTTGACTTCAGTGCTATTTCCGAGAGCGGAGGAAATCAGAAAATCATCACGCAAGAACGTGAGCATCACGTGCTTGAGCGACTACATGCCGTAAGTGTCGTTTTCAGGGGTCTCTAACCTTGGCACATACTATTTAACACTTTTCGGTTCGTCTTACCTAGTCGAGTAAAATCGTCTGGCGTTAGCCAGAGTAAAATAAAATAGTCGGATACAGACCGAAGAGAGTTGAGTAGAAAAGGAGTGTATTTCTTTAAGTTTGAGACATCGGGATGTGGTTTGCCGGAGCAGAAAACTTTCTTCACATTCTTTACCTGTCCTTGTGGAAAACTGCTACACGCGTCCATTTGTTTTAAATTACTGTTGGAAAGCGGCCCTTATGGGGGATCTACGTATTTATCTGTATGTGACACATTAAGATTGTAAATAGCTTGACGAGCCATGATAAAAAGTGGTGAAACGCGTTGCTGAAATAAATATTCAATCAAACTACAAAGATCGCTTGGCATTACGATTTTATGTCATGCAGAATACCTGTATTTGATCACATTCAACTTTGGATATATATAAAGTTTGAGAAACCAAGCAGCCAAAAGCGTTCATATTTCATCGTAATCAGATAAGAGATTTATTAAGCTACGTGGTGAAATTCATGCAGAACTTTATTGCGCTACTTTAAAAATTTACATTCTTCACACCATTACAGATTCTCACACCATTCCTTTTGCGACGGTTGAAAACTGACGTGAACATTGATCTGCCTCGAAAGAAAGAAGTCTTCGTATATGCACCATTAACCCAGAAACAAGAGTACTGGTACAAGCTATTCCTTGATAAAACCCGCCTTCACAATAAATATAAGGTTAGTATGTCCATGGCAAGGCAGTAAGATAGCTACAAATGGTTAGTGCACACTCGATAAGTCAAAAATTGTACCGCAAAAATAGTGGCAGCGAGTCTTCGTAAGGCACTTCATTACTTCAAAGCAGAGGTGGTAACTAGTCATTTTTTTCAAACCCAAGTCACCAGTCATTCTGTCCGAGTCACAAGTCATTTTGTCTAAGTTCCGAGTCACAAGTCATTTTGTCTAAGTTCCGAGTCAGGTCACATGTAATTTTGTAATAGTGATTAGTCAGGTAATTTTGTTAAGGCTTCATCTGAAGTTGTACACCATAAATATGCGAAATTACTACTTAACATCGATGATTTCTCAATAGCCATAGACCAGTAGTGCAAAAGCTTACATAAGGAGTATTACTTTTGACCTGTGTTTGTAGTGAGCATTTATTGGAAGTCTAAGTGAAGTCACGAGTCATTTTATGTTAGTCACAAGTCAAGTCACAAGTCACAAAAATAGCAACTCGAATCCAAGTCGCATTCAGACCGGAGTTCTGCAGCCTGCGTTCCACCATAAACTCAATAACGTTTAATGACTTACATCTTCCGAATCTGAAATTAAACTCGTTTTCCACTTCAGATGCCCTGTAAGAAAACGGAGCGGAGGTACACCTGAAAGGGAAAATAGTCTTAATGGGATCGTCCTAAAGGCCGTTTTTCACTAGACGAATTACTTCGCGAGAAGCGACTTTTTCTTTTGTCTCATTAGCTTTCGGCTGGAACTAATCATGGATCTATTCAATTTGAACAATGAAAAGTCGATTCGCGCGACAATATTCACCTAGTGGAAAACGGGCTTAATGTGTAATTGTGCCTGCTTATTGCAGTCTTGTGATGACTCGAGTCAATGACCCGTAAAATCGTAGATTATCCAACGTATGAACATTTTTCTTTATTCGATTTACCTTTCCGGTCCGAGACTTTGCTCATTGACGAGTAAAATCGTCTGACGTAAGCCAGAGTAAAACCAAAAAGTCGAGTACAGACCGTGTACTCGACTTTTTAAATGACTTGGTTAAAAATTTCACATGTGAAATATATACATATGTTTTACATATAAAATGGAAGATTCACGTATGAAAATTAATTTCATATGTGAAATGACGTGTGAAATGGTTATAAGAGGTTATTGATCGTAATTTTCAGCGTGAGCGAATATGCTGTTTAGGCTAGCCTATGCTAAGGCATAATGCCCGTATTCGACCATAGTGCCCAAATTTTGTCAGAAGCTACATCACATGTAGACCAGTATGTAGTGTCCATACCAGGGCACTAGGATTGGGCATTGCAAAAAAATAACGTGACTTGTTCGCGAGCTCTGATTGGTTAATACCCGTGTTTGGATACTCTAATCCAAACACGGAAAACTTCCCATTAAAAGTGTACGGAAGTTTGTTTTGCACGTTTAGTCTATTATTTTATAAAAGAAACATGTAACGGTTTTCGTGTGTTTGAATACTGTGATTCAAACACTTGGTACGTTTCTTGACTTTCAAACAGCTTAAAAAAACGAGCTTGTTTTTCCTCCTTGTCACGTCTCTGAGCTTCTCAGTTCGTCTCTGATTGGTAGTTGATGATTTTCGGGAGAATTGCTTACTTCATCATTGTGTGAATTAAGTTAACTGCTTTTCATTTGTCGATATTTTATAAACGAAATACCAAACGGATTCCCGTGTTTGGATACTGTGATCCAAACACTTGGGATCTTGCTTGACTTTCGAAAAGCTAAAAACACTTGCTTAGCGGCTTGTGTTTTTTTACGCTTTTTTTATGTCTCACAACATCCCGCGTGTTTAGATCACAGTATCCAAACACGGGAATCCATTTGGTTTGTTAACTGGGACTTGACGGAGGCTAAGCGACTTTACTTGATTGGTTACTCGCGTGCATGCGACTTGAAAAAGGTAACAGTTATTTTCGTTTGTAACGGGTAAATTTCAGGCAAGTCAAAAGTGAACCAAACTGCTTAATAGGTTCTGACATAGAAGCAAGTGACTTTTGAGCTTTGACTACAAATGATCCTGATTCTCTAAAAAATTCACTCGAAGATAAACTAAGAGTGCAGATTTATGAAATTTCATTTTTCTTAGAACAAGAGTTCCGAGACGCCAAGCTTGTCACAGAGTGGCCGGGCACTACGACGCTGCTCTCGTAAAGTCAATTATGAGATATTTGACAGTGATTCGTTAGACTACGAAGAACTGATCGAAGCATTAAGAGAAGACGAAGACAGGTGCAGTGCTATAAATTATAAGTATATGAATATTAAGCGAATATGTGATGCATGCTATTACGATACATAATTTTGACGGTTTTTTGGGGACACTTAGAGCATGTATATGTCACATTTCTCTTAGACTCATAAAAACGTCGACCTTTACTACATAGTTGTTGTTCTAATTTGTCTTATAACTTCAAAGCGCCCATTGTTGTAACAACCACATCATGCAGAAGTCCTGGAATTGGATTATTTGTGATAAATTTACTTTTGTGTATTATCATCATGTCAAACTCTTTTATGCACGATTTTTTTTGCTATTATTGTCTCTCTTTCGTTTTCTGCTTTGTTCTTGCATTAGTTCTGTTGTTATAATTTGTTGTTGTACGACAACGGTATGCATGACAAAGTTTAGCCTTTCCCTATAAAGGTTGGTTTCAGGATAATGTATCTTGGCTGGCGCTGGAGGATTTTATTCAGCCGAGAGAGGCATCTGAAGCATTAAAACCTTTTTCGATTCAACTTTTCACCCGAAGTTGGACATTCTGAATTTTATTTTGGTTAATTCCCGCGGGTTCTGTTCAGCCGAGGAGACGTTTGCTCGAGGTGTTAAAACCTATTTCTTTAATACTTTTACCGCATGGTCATCATATCGAATTTCCATCATGGTAACGTCAAGGCATTCTAGTAGGCCGAAAGAGAAATGTGGGGGTTAAATGGCACATTTGTGGGTACGAGTTTGTGCCCTGCGATCGTCATTCTGGTGTATGTAATGACCCCATAATAGTCTATACAGTAAGATGTCTACTTATGGTTCGCTCCAGTTCGTCGTCGATGCTCTGGGTTTATCACATTAACCAAGGTGACAATAGTTGGGCACAAAAAGAAAGTGATAAACGAGCCTTATTCTAGTAACCCTAACCTTTTCAAAACTAACACTAACCCGCTAAAAAATGTACATCAGAAGTAAAACTAAACAAAAACACAAAAAATCGATCAATTTTCTGAATTAATTTCGCAGTGTAAGTCAATCATGAAACTTTTGTTTTCATGTTACGATGAGGATGATATTCTCAGAGAATCGAAACACTGCGCGTCCTCACGGATAAGAGTTAAGTTGTCACGAAAATATCTTGTGCACTTAAAATGAATTAAACAAACATTCTATTCCGAGTTGACTCGATAGCTCAAATCGCGGAGCAGCGGTGTGGGAACCTGAAGATGTGAGTTCGAATCCCGCTCAAGTCAACTCAACTTTTCGAGTTGATTTCGCGGTCTAGGTTAATCATGAAAATTTTGTAGTCATGCTACCCTGAGGGTGACTCTAAAAAATCGTAACTCAATTCTAGGAAAAAGAAGATTACGGAAAGCTCGGTTTCTACACCTCAAACGTGTGAAAGAAATGTCAAACTTCTCAACGTTATCATGCAGCTGAGAAAAACTTGCAACCATCCTTATCTTTTGGAGTATCCATTGATTCCAGAAACACAAGAATACCGAATCGATGAAGAATTAATTACATGCTGCGGAAAGACTCTCGTTTTGGACCAGATGTTGACAGCTTTAAAAGAAAGGGGACATAAGGTATCGTGTTCTTGCCAACTGAAGAAACTCACACATGCAACCAAGGAAATCTGGTGCTTCTTATTTAAACCAAGAATAACGTAAAAAGTTCAAAGGTTGGTAATTGCCATAACTGATTGTAAACAATTCTGACGTATCAAGCAAAAGCCTCTTGTTTCAGATTACGTTTACGATAAGTTACAGCAGTTACCAACCTTTGAACTTTTACGTTATTACACATATACTGTCCACGCAGCAACCTAATTTTATGTCATAAACCAAGAATAGTCTTGTTGTCATAAGCGTTGGATATTGTTGATATTGTTGCTTTCATTCGTGTTACACTTGCTTTAGTTTGTAGTTGTTGTCGACATTGTTTATTTGTTTGGGGTTTTTTGTACTGTTTGTATAGCTTTGACCGTTGACGTAGATTTTGCTGCTGAGTTTGTTTTGTTTCTTATTTTGTTTATCCTGCTACTGTTCCTGTTGTTTGTATTGTTTAGTTGCTGCTGTTGTCTACGCTGATATTCTTTTGGTTGTCCTTGCCTTAGCTGTTGTTTTCTCTATTTTGGTGTCGGTGTTGTTATTTTAGCTGTAGTTACTCTTTTTGATTTTGTTTCTTTTTTTTGGTTGCAGTTTTTCTTTTTACTGTTGTTTCTTTGGTCGTAGTGGTTTTGATTCTAGATATTTTGACTGTTCTTACTGTTTTTGTTGTTGTAGTATTAGCTATTGTTTTTGGTGGTGTGGTTTTGGTCGTTTCCATTTTGACTGGTTGCAGTTTTCGTAGTTTAATTATGGTAATTTTGGCTATTGCTATTGTTTGGCTGCACCAAGGAAGAGCCATAAGGGCAATTTCTCACCCAGATTTGTTGGGAAAATTCTTTGTCCCAACGAAGTATTACAATGTTTGCGATGATTGCGCTATTAAATGCATTTTATATCAAAAAAATAATGTTAAGCATGTAAGAGCTCGGAGATATTCACGGATGATCGTTGGACGTTAATCGTCCTTCATAAGGTTGCCGGTTCGATCCCCGTCTGAAGCTCAAAAACCGTTATTCTGAGGTTAGAGCTTGACGAACGTCTGACGATCATCTATAAAAATAATCTTGGGAGGTCATTCTCCAACCACTCAATTAGAACGAGCAATTTCATTCTTTCTTTATGTTGACCCACTTTTAGAAATGCTGACTAAGCCTCGGCGGAATAAGAATCAAAGTATACTAAGTCGCCAGAAATTACATGTTACTGATTCATTAAGAGTCTTGATAACCATGAAAAGTATTTTCTTAGACTAGACTAACAAATTAAACGAGTTATATCTTATATGCGGGGTTGTTGCAATAATGATTTATAAATACACCAGAAAACCTCAAAATCTGGACGTTTTCTCAGTGTTCAATTGAACGAATTAGCGCAGAAGTTGTCACATAGAGAAAAGCGCGTGTTGTTAACGCTGCAGCACATCTATGACTTGTAACAAAGTACGTCTCGGGGACATTTTGTCTGGAATTTACGTAGTATTTTTGCATTATAGGTGTTGCTGTTTAGTCAGATGACCAAGATGTTGGATATTCTTGAGGACTTCTGCTATTTAAGAAAATATAAGTTTTCTCGTATAGACGGCTCCATGAACTTTGAAGATCGCCAGACTCAGGTACTTTTTATTTATAAACAGAATACCCAGTTCTGTCGATATAATGTTGCGGGAAAAATCGTTTTGAATGTCTGCTAACAAGTGAATATTAATTTTAATACCGCAAAATAGGTGGCTAGGCTAAGTGGGTATGTCCGGTGCGACGTCTGTGAAGTTGCATATGTAGAGCTACCAAACAGGCGAGGTGTGAGAAAGTGCGGAATACCTAATTTCTCGGCAGTTCACTGTCTATTAACACCGACTGCTTCCTATGAGCTCTTGGGTGGTGTGGAGTAGAAAGCTATCCAGTTTTAATAACAGAAAAGTTGCGCACGACTTTTTTAACCTAATTGAAATCCGGCTTGATGTTCTATACTGCTCCATTTCTGGGCATTGACTGATTCCATACGGCGTGGAAAACTTGCCCTCCCGGATAATATTGGACAAAGCAAAAAAAACAACATTCGTAGACTGTTACCAGCGTTGGCGTAACGAAGATATTTCCTGTGAGGAGGCCTCAATCATGATTTTGAAAATTTTGAGAGGTCAACATGTAGTACAGTTTGACGGTGTGCGTGTCGAACACTTGAATATGTGATCTTGTACACTTACTAAGGTGAACGTGACTAATTTTATAGTACAAATAGTTGTAGGTTATATCACTTTACCAGTTGTTTTCCATGTCGGGATGCTCCAGGATTTTTTTAGTGGCATGAGCCTTCCAGGCCATCCCGCTAGTTGTGCCATTGGCTACTAAATACTTTCCAGTGGTTTTCAAGTTATCATACGGAACAAACTGACACCAAACCAACCTAACATCTTAGTCAACGTATGATATACTAGCCGTAACGCATTGCTGCTTTGAAGTTTAAATAACAGCTTGATTTGTTTGTTGCAGATTGAAGATTTTAACTCGGACCCCAATGTATTACTGTTCCTCCTAAGCACTCGAGCTGGAGGTCTGGGATTAAATCTGACAGCTGCAGATACTGTCATCTTGTACGATAGTGACTGGGTAAGTCGCTAGTTACTAGAATGGTGGGGTGATATGGGTTACTGAACCTCAGGAGATCGTAGGATGATCTACAACTGCTCAAGAGCCCGAAGACACGTCCGACTTTAGCGTATTCGATTTACTTTGTCCATTAGTGTTTACTCATGAAAATATGTTGTCACGATATGACGTAAAGCATAAACCAAAAATGCCCAATTTGTAAAACTGAAGATCTTAGTCAAACAAGACACAAAGATGAAATGGTATTTCAAAGCAATCGTCTAACCAAGTGACATAACTTTAAAAATAGTTCCAAAAATTGCAAAATACAGCAACAAGATTTATTGCTGGAAATTGCTGTGAAGTTTGACCCAAACTTTTGAACAAATTAGGGTGGGACCTCTTGATCTCGGCTGTTGCCTCGTGCAACGCTTACGCTTTTTCGTGCTCTCCCAACCTCCCGCGTCCATCCATAATTCAATGGGGTGCGCCAAATCATTAACCATTTCTTTATTGTATAACAAACAAAATGTTTGTACATTGTAAAGAAGCCTTTTTCTCGAAATCTATGTCGCTTTAAGTTTTAGTGCTGCTGCATAATCAGGTTTTTTTTCTAAAAATACTTTGCCTGCCCACGTAACTTCACCTGGATTATTACAGAACCCACAGCAAGATTTGCAAGCTCAAGATAGATGTCATCGCATTGGTCAGACCAAACCTGTTGTCGTTTATCGTATTCTGACTTCCAACACTGTTGATCAGAGGATAGTGGAACGTGCTGCCGACAAACGAAAACTGGAGAAGATGATCATACATAAAGGTATAGAATGAAGCAAACAGGTGGATTCCCTTTTGGAATCTTCTTTGATTTGGCTATTAGAATTCCTGTATTTGATAAAGCTAAAGAAGTTTGAGGTAGAAAGCGAACTTCATGAATTCAGTTACGAAAATTATACTTTCTTGGAATTGTCTCAAGGAGGTGTAAGGGAAGCACATGGTGACAATATCAATTCCGAGACAGACACATGGCGTAAAGCTGTGAATGGGAAGGTTCCTCGATAGATAGCGAAAAATTGTCGAGATGATTGGTAAATACACCTTTAGCCCACCATTAAAGACTAAAGAGTTTTCATCAGACCAATCGCTAAGTTTAAAGCCACACTTCCAAATTTTAATATATCTTCATGAGTTTGACTTGCGCAAAAATTAGATGCATTAACAAAGTCTTGTTAAATATTCTGGTTAAATGAAATTCAGCGTCAAGAAAGTCAGACAACGTTTATCTAAAATACTGTTTCCATGCATATCTACCATAGTTGCCGTAACGTTGCCGGCAGTATCACGATGATCCATAAAAGTCAAACCAGCTCAGCTTTTTATGGGATTGCGATCGCACCACGTCAATCGTTACAGCACTTGGGGTTACTTGGGAACCAACCCCAACAGCCCTAAGAGAACAAGTGCTTCCCAAAGATTACGTCCTTTAATTGTTTATTACAATGTTTATGTCTATCCATCCATGTACATTTGTATTATTTTAAGGCATTTTACGTTGTACTGTTTAACCCTATATAACCTCCCCGTCCAGACATCTCATTATATGAGGATTCCATCAGACGGAACCATGCTGCGCGTTTGACATAGTTGTACAGCCCAGGCGTCTTTCTACTGTTTTCGATAAGACATTGCTTTCAATACTTCCTTAAGGACAGCTAAAGGGCTGTTTAGAAGGGCGATTTTTGCTGCGATTTTTAGCCTCCTGACTCATGCTATAGACTGAATAGACTTGCGGATCATTTGTGCCAAGCTATACGGTGCATTATTATATGGCTGAGCTCGCTATCCGGCCTGTACGCAAAATGATGCAACTCTGATTGGCTGCCTAGCCGTGCAGTGAGTTTTTCGTACAGACGGCTAGTTTTGGCGGGAAAATTTCGGGGTTGATTTGAAGAAAAACAAACCAGATTCATGTACCTTTTACAGAAGATTTATAAGAACAAATTACGGAAAACGAAGTTGTACTTTTAAGCAGAAAACTAAATTAATAGATGCCAAAAACTAGGATGTAGCAGGTAAAAACAAGCAAGTAAACCTAAGCCGCTAACTCACGAACACAAAGCTTCGTTAAAAGTGATGAAAAAAGGAGCCAAGAGCCATATAATAAATTCCTTATTAACCTCGTTTGTTCGGTCTGTACGGAAAAAACCGAGGGCAAATACTTTCCCGTACAGAGCTCACACTCGGTTAATAAGTAATCAATACTTTGGTAAGTTGTTTACCCAGTCGCATGTTTCTGGATGAGAAAAATTGCAAGAAGAATCGCCCCGTGTAAACAGCTCTTAAAAGTCCTGAGGAGTATTTGTTTTCAGCACTCTAGCTGTAGAATAGTCGATCCTCAATGTATTCGCCAGCACACGTTAGTTTTGCAATACTCAGCGAAGGCCCGAACCAAGCGTTCTCTATCGTCGGTCGAAATGTACTTCCATCTCCGATATTCAGTGATCCAATCTTTTTGCACTATCCTTACTATCTTTTTGAACTCCATACTTAGCAAGGCTTTCCTTAGTAGTGATGATGTATCATGAGTTCATCATTAAATCATCGGTTTAAAACAAGACAAGTTGCGCTGTAAGGATCTAAGGAGAATGCCAGTGATTTCAGTTATTTGGAAAGTTATTGTAATAACGCCAAATTTTACTCTGATGATTTTTACGTTTTCGTTAATTCAATTTCGTTTCTCGCTACACATTATGACATAATTGTCAATGATCTTGTTAACCCCATCGATTCTCATTTAACCGAAATACTTCGTCGTTTTAACGGGTTGAAAAAAGACCCCGATTACATGAGAAATTTCAACCAGAGCTGAAACTGAAGTTGAACCCATGCAGAAATTTTGCTGTAGTCTTTGTTGTTTTGGCAATTTGCATCTTTCCCTGGTGTCAATCATCTTTTGAGTTTTCAGCCCGGGCTGAAATGTTTTCGTGCTAGTACATGGAATTTTTTAGCCCAGTGAACTGGGCTGAAGCTTTCTTCATGTAATCGCGAGCCCCGTTTTTGTGGGAGGTTGCAGGGATTTCATCCCAGCCTGGTTAAGCGGGTTGGAACGTTAGCCCGGCCTGAAAATCTCCATGTAATCAGTCTCTTGATGCATTTTTTGTTGCGCTTTATTGAAATTCTCATGGCTCTAAAGAGAGATCGAAAAGTTTGTACACATAACCTGATACGCATATTATTGCAAAATGACATTTTCGCAGTGTTACGAGACTATAGACTTTTATAATTTTTGATATTTTTTCTCATCTTCATTTTCTCATTTAGGAAAATTTAAAGGTGTTCGTGACGGCAAAAAGCTTACTGCTAGCGAAATGCAGGAGCTATTAGAATCATCCGACCACAAAGACGTTGTTAACACCGATAATAATGGTAACACACAAGTACTAACAAAGGAACAACTGAGAAAGCTACTGGACAGAAGCGATTTGCTGGGAGATAACACAGTCACTTCGGCATCTAATCAAAGTGAAGAAGAAAGCAAAATTTTCAAGGTTATTGAAATCGCACAATAACTTTCGCCGTGGCGTGAAGGTACAAGGTGCTTCATAGAAAATCATTTCTCCTTCACTCGGGCATGAAGATGGTGAAATACAATGCTAATATTTTATGCAAAAACGTCTTGGAAACGTTTTGAAAAAATTGTAGTTATGTTCAAAAAATAAGCTCACCATAAAGTCGGTAGCAACATGTTGGAGTCATCTTTCTTTGGTTGGCTAAACAGAAGGAAATGTTGATGTTATTTTGACTCAAAGAGCTATAATGTAAATACCAACCTTTTTGTTACGTATTATATTATGTTAGTCGTTAATTTAACATTATGACTTTCATCTGAAATTGGTTTACGAAGAATCGCCACGTACATGTCGTTATCACAAAGGACTTTCTGGTAAATGTGAAAGAAAATTGAATTAACCCTGTTCACTCATATCTGGAATATTGTCCTCAAGGGTGCTAAATAGGTGAACAGTTATCTCTCAAATCGCGAAAATTTTGGTCGAGGACTTTTCAGGTCTAGTGCGCCCAGTTAATTCTGCCCTAATGTATCTGGAAAGTATTCACGAACAAACCTCATCTATTTACAGTGAAATAATCAGAAAGGTTTGAGTACTGCCAAAATGTGAGAGTAGTTATCTAACGTTTCGAGCGAAGGCCCTTCGTCAGAGAGAAAAGGGCCTTCGCTCGAAACGTTAGATAACTACTCTCACATTTCGGCAGTACTCAAACCTTTCTGATTATTTCACTTCGATTTTCACACTGCCTACGCAGCACTCCATTTTTATTTCATGGTTTTCATCTATTTACATCCTTCCTGTAAAGTTTCGTTTCATAATACCCCGAGGATGATTCTGAAGTAGAATTGAAACAATGCGCATCCATCCTCATGGATAGCGTTAAGTTGTCGCGAGAATATTTCGTGCACTTAAATTGGATGAAAACTCTCCTCCAATCCCTGTGGACTCGATAGCTCAACAGGTAGAGCGGCGGACCAGTATCCCGAAGGTGCGAGTTCAAATCTCGCTCGAGTCAACATTTTTCAGTTGACTTCAGTCGTGTAGGTTAATTGTGAAGTTTTGTTTCATAATACCCTGAGGATGATTACTTCCTTATGCTGTCCTTGGACCCAGCAAATTTTGAGGACTGCTTTTGAACGAACACGAAAATAAAGAAAAGAAGAAAAGTGGAAAATCTTATTGCATTCGACTTCTACTGTTCCGCGCTTCAATCGAAACAAGCAAATTCCCAAAACTGTGGCACGTTGCAAATGAACCTAGCATATTTCCCAAAATGTTAATTCCATATTGCTGGTGAAATTGACAAATTCCCCCAAACTGTGCCACAATGCAATTGAAACTAGCGGATTCCCTTTAACTGTGGCAGAAAAAGCTAACAATGTCATGTCGAAACATGAAAATTCACGTAACTTGCTACTCAAGCTTGGGTTCGCACAAGAACGTGAGTAGTTGTCAAAACCGCTGAGCCCTGTGATCACAAAAATTCTGGCTGTTGGAACAATGTGTCCGATATTTGGTGAACTTAGTGCCTATGAATGACCGTTGTCATGGGCTGGCCAACATACTGCTGTGAGGTTGCGTCCATTGTGTCCTTGCAGACCTTTTGTCAGGGAAAACCATCTTAGTTTTGGTAACATTTAAACTGAGCTTATTTGCTTTTAACCACTCGGGAATGGTCTCGAGATCACCGTTTAGCATGTTGGATATTTTAGATTGGTCGGTTGAGGCATACGTAAGATTAGTATCATCAGCATACCTACGTACTCTGGATGAAAAAACACAGTTTGGCAAATCATTAATATATAATAAGAAAAACAAATGATCAAGAATTGATCCTTGTGGTATTCCACATTTGACAGTACTGGAATCGGATAGCACTCCTTGGACTTGCGTCTTTTGAGTGCGGTTAGAAAGATAATTTGCTACCCACGCCAATGTTTTTAATTGAAATCCATAAAGATTTAGTTTTGTTAAAAGGATGTCGTGATCGATAGTATCGAAAGCTTTTGAGATCGAGGAACAAGACTGCATTAATTAGGCCATTGTCAATGTCAGTAACCATTCATTTGTGGCATCCAACAGTGTCGTTACAGTTGAGTGTAAGGGCCTAAAACCTGATTGGAACTTTGCTAAATGTTATTACGGATTAGGTAATTATACACCTGATTATATATATATATAGCCGATTACAGTACCTTGACTGTAACTGAAAGTACTGAAATTGGACGATAATTAGTAAGACCTGTTTTCTAGCATTTTTCCAGTCGAAAGGTAAAATTCCTGTGTCTATAGACAGATTGAAAATATGTGTTAAGGATTTAGAGACATAATTGGCGCTGTACTTTAACAGATTAGCTGGAATAGTGTCAAGGCCACTGGCCTTATTAATGTGCAAATTAATAATCTCAATGATCTCAGATTGTGATAACTGTGTTAATTCGAAAATTGAATTTGTTTAACATCATTTCTGAAATCAGTATTTGGTGATGGAATGGAAGAAGCTAGCTCCGGCCCGATATTGACAAAATGCTGATTGAAAGCATTTGCAATATCGAATGGATATTTGCAATGTAGCTCCATTTCCCTCCAACTTAGTAGGTTCAACACGAAATCTATTGTTCTTGGACAGGATAGAATTTATTCCCTTCCAAGTTCTACGCATATCACTGGAATTTATAGGAAATAAATTACTGAAGTGATGAGCCTTATTGTATTTTATAGATTTATTTACATTATTCCTGGCCACTTGTAGGCTATCCAGTCGGATTCTGTGTTTTGAGTGATAGCAATTCGTTTCAATCGGTCTATCTTGTGCATCAGATTTTTTATATCGGAGGTTAACCACGGGGTAGATGAGTCCTTAACACGTTTTGACTTCGTAGGAGTATCCCAGTCAGCGATTTCTGAAAACATGTTTTACCAAAGCTGGCATGCTAGTGTGGGGTCATTATAAGACTCAATCTGATCCCATGGAGCTTGGCCAATGTCCGTTAGAAAACGGTTCAAATTGAAATGCTTGTAACTTCTAAATTTTATAACTTTTGGCTTAACCGAAGGCGTTAAAAGCTTTCTGGCCCAATATATTAAACTATGGTCGCTTAGACCAGTATGTGACACACCAGATGTATTAAATTTACTGGGTTCATTCGTTAGAAACAGGTCTATTAAAGTAGATGTGATTGTTGTCACTCGGATGTGTTCATTAATAAGTTGATAGTATTGATATAAGTCACAAAGATCAAGTAATTTTGTAGTATATCCATCCGGGGAGGCGATTGCAACATTACAATTAAAATCTCCTAGAATATGTGATTCAATATTTAGTTCTTCGATTTTTTCAAGAATAGCTTCGAAATGTACAAAAAAATTAACAAAAGAGTTTGGTGGCCTATACCAGGTACAAACAAGAAATGGCTTTGTCTTTGGTTTTATAATTTTCACACACAAGAATTCCAAATTTTCATTTTGGAGATCTTTTCTATTTATAAAGTCTATTGGGTCACGTATATATATTGCAACCCCGCCTCTGTCTATTTCTATTCTTATTAATAACAGAGTGGCCGTCGATATGAAACTCAGATTCACAACAAGTATCATCAAGTCGGGTTTCGTTAATTATTAATATATCTAGTGTTTTGTTAAACTATCTTTTCCCAAGTCCTAAGGGCGAGTTGATGCATGCAAGAGAACGACAAAAACACGCGAGTCTGAGGCCATTTGGGGGTCTCTCTGACGGGAAAAGAACGTGCTAATCCTTCCAAGATCCTCGCTCACCTTTCTGAAACCGGTCATTCAGCTTCAATAAACGACGTCCGCACCCTATCCGCTTGGACTTCACCTTCTGAACTATTAATTCGAGAAAGCCTTCTTATTCGCAAACTAAACCCCTCTCTCAACGCTAATATCGTCTGTTCTTTCTTTATTCTAACCTCGCATATCTAACTTCCGCGCTCACTTTTCATTCTGTCAATTTATTGTTGCGTATATGTCATGTAATATAATCCGTCTAGCTGCCGATTTATTGTAATTTAAGAATGTATCCGTCACTCTGATGATGTAGCTGATTGCAACAAAACGTTAGTCTTTCGTTTAATAAATTATTCCACCTGTCTTACCATGGCTTTGTTTCGCGTTTTGTGCTGGGCACTTATTTTTATTTTACGTATGAGATTCCCGCCTGGTTATTCAATTGCAACTGTTCTTGCACTCCGTTCTTGTTCTTGTCAGCACTGGTACTTAGTCAGCTAATGATTATCATTACTACAAGTTCACTGTCACATATGAGGCCGCTTATGAAGCTTTTGTCACAGCTTCCAAACCTTCAATTTATCAAGTGGCAGATATTTTCTCGACTCATGCAAATTACTCAGCTTCATTTAGACGGCATCAAAGAACTTTTTCTACCTCCACGGTACCTCTTTTTCTACCTCAAGTCGCTGGCCTTCGTTTTGGAGTTTTATTGAGGTCTTCCAGGTGAACGCTGACGTCAAGTCGACCATTCGAGAGGCAACATCAGACTTCCAAAGTTTAGAACTTGGGAATGCGTGGAACTCAATATGATGATAAAGCACTCTGACTCGGTTTTAAAACATTACTACAACGTCCCAGTCCAATCATTGCGTGGACCAAGGTTCATGTATTGTAAGGAGTCTAAACACTGGTGAAGCACGTACTTTTTGCCTTTTTGTCTTCCGCACTGCACTTCACGTTAATTGACTATAACATTGGTTGTCTAAAGTCCTCAAGATGTTATGCTCTGTTCTGACGATGAACGTATGGTTGTATCTCCATCACTTCGTTGTTGTATCTCCAAAGTTATATCAGCACATACCTCACGTTTCACGCATCTCAGACGTCAATGGACAACGTGGCAGAGAACCTTTACATAAATGCACTTCGTTCGGCCGTCTTCTCAATAATTGAATACAGTATTCAAAGAAGCTAAATACAGCGCTGGAAGTAGAGTAACTGTTGAAAATCATGCACCCTTTTACAACTTTCATGTACCCATGTCAACGAGCCAGATAATTAAGTTAATTACAACCATTTAGATAAGTTATTGATTAATAATTACTGACCCGCATCTAAACCTATTGTTTTCGCTCAGCATTATGTGTAATAATGCAGAGAGCAAAAATATACATATGCAAGTAGAGTTTGTAAGATTTTGCTCGCTGTATTCGCTGATATAATGCAGAGAAAATATAATGTGTTTCGATAAAGATCAGTAATTGTAACAGATAACTACTTCAGCCCACAGCATTATTTGATATAATACTGGCAGTTTCGGCCTGCGGCCTCAGCTGCCTGCATTATATCCAATAATGCAGTATAAAATCTCGCTCGAGTCAACATTTCTCAGTTGACTTTGGCAGTGTCAGATTATGATTTATCATGAAAAGTTTCTGTTCACTCGATAAGCAACTACTCGATAAGCAGCTTATCGAGGTTCACTCGATAAGCAGCTACTGAACTGAGCAGCAACTTACAAAAATTAAAACAACCAAAAAAAAAAAGAAGACCACTAAATAACCCTAAGTGTACCTTGAGTCAAAATAACGAATGACCTGACAGGAAAACACCCCTTAATCGTTGGAATCTCAAAATACCTGCGAGAGATGAACTTAACTCTCTCCAGTCAACTCAAGGACTACGGGATTGATTCGCATACAATACGTTGTCTGTTCCTGCGGGCTTTAATCTCGAAAAATCGACAAATTAAGAAAGCAAGCACAAGTTTTAGTCTGGTAGCTGTAGCATTGATAAAAACCCCCGACAAATCAAGCGAAGGAAAATAGCCGTCATCTCTGCTGCTCCCCCAACCCACTCAATCCGAGTGCAACACCGTCGTTCATATTGTAAATAGTACAATAGGAATAGCAGATGAGTTGGAAGATATTTTATCCATTGAGGCCTGAATCGCTTTTATTAAAATTGAACATCCAGTTTTTTTAAGTGAAAACATTTCTACTATTACAGCAATGAATAAGGGGCACTTTCAGGGTTCTTTGATGACAATGGCCTGGGCAGTTAAAATTATCAACTATAAACCTGAATTCTTAAAATTGTTGTCATCTGCCGAAGCAGATGACGCGACTCCTGGTTTCAGGGTCTGTAATGGAGTACCAAGTTAGGGCATCCATTGATTTGGTAAATACTTTCTTGTGATAGTGAAAGTTGTCTTTCCTTCCCTTCAAGGTTGATGAACTTGTGGGGCGCACATCCAAAATTTCAATCCCTGCCTTACACATCGCTGACATGGCGTATGCTGCATAAAGTTGAACCCGTTGTCGAGAGATAAATAACGTGTCATAAGTTTATAAACCATTTTTTGCTAACGGAACTTTAAAGTCCGTTCATCTATAAGATGTTTAATTGACGAGCGTATGTAATTGTGGTGAACAAAGGGTTAAACGCGAGAAGCTGCTAAGAATGTTGTATAAAAAAGAATACTGTGTAGACAATCTTAAATAAGGTTAAAAGTTCAAATTTTGATAACTGGCGTGATTGATCTCAAAGAATTCCAAAATTTCGAGCAAAGGCCCTTCGTCAGAGAAAGAAACGTGTTCATACATATTTGTGCTCAAACGTGTTCAGAACACGTTTCTTTCTCTCACGAAGGGCCTTTGCTCGAAACGTTGGAATTCTTTGAGATCAGTCACGGCAGTTATCAACCTTTAAACTTTTTACCCTTTTTATAAGATTGTTGTATACCAACAAGACCGAAGGTATGGAACTCCGGGTTAACATACCACAGGTCCATAGAGAACTATTAGTTTTTTTTACGCCCACCTCACCAGGTGGCGGATATTTGCCGTGAGATCCTGAGAACTATTCGCGCTCGCATTATGTTATTCAACATGTCCTCTCACCTAAGATTCAGGCTAGGGTCAGGGCTAGGGTTAGAATTAGGTTGTGGATTAAGGTTAGGATTAAGGTTAGGATTAGGGTTAGGACATCCTACCTCTAATCCTAACCTTAACCCTAACCCTAACCCATGCCAGTTAAATTATAACATAACGCGAGTGAAAATATTTCTCAGGTGCTCGTTGTAAGTATCCGCCATCCCTTATACATATAGAGAGGGATGGAGCGCCGGGTTAACATATCACAGGACCATAGAGAGGGACAGATGACCGGGATAACATACAATAGGACTGTAGGAAATCGCTTTAAAAAGTGTTTTGTAGTTCACCAGGTAATACATAGCTTGACAGAATATTCACACATCGTGCAGTACTTACACTGCTTGTGAGAAATCTTCCATAATGGGCGGGGAAAACTTCGTGGAAATGCGGGTGAGTCGTTGTTTTCCAAATTACTCTCGCTTCACTTCCAAATAATTTCTGCCTGTCTTGTATCAACGATACAAAGTCATCGATCAAATGTTGGTACGTTGTAAAGTTCACACATTGTGCATAATGTACGGCGAAGTTTACAAGCAGCATGCTCCTGGTGTTTTTCATCTCTGGCTTACGCAGAATGTTACTAATGGAATCGAGAACAATTTTCGGTTGGAAGTCGTCACCTTTGTGCAGTTTGGAGTGCATTTGATGCTTCCAGAGCGGATACCTCTTGAGAATTAACCGCACACAAGATGCGAAAAGAACCTTGCATACTTTGTATCGCTTGAAATATTCCATGCCAAACTGCATTGTTATGGAATCGCCCACAAGATACAAGCTTCCTTTGGCTTTGTTGGTTCGGTTTCGAAGAGCGGCTTGTAGATCGTGGTTCTCTAAAAAGCATTGACATGGTAAATAAGCATTAAATACAACAGCAATTTGAAGAAATGAAATACTGAGTATATCTTATTTGATGGTTGGCCAGGTAATGCGAACAGCAAGTAACTAATTTAAATACACAATGAATATAGTAATACAATATAATGAAGGGAGGTACGAAAGTAAATCATAACTGTGTCGTGCCTTTAAATGTGATAAAAAAAACACGCTAACTTTTCTCCTCAAATCTTTGCCGCTTAAAAAACATTAACTTTCACACTTTCTTCACGAATTGGCGTATTAAGGGATTAGTTTTTAAGTCATTTAAAAACTTGCAGTATGTGCATCATCGGGATCAAAACCGCTTGGCTATCTCATCTTTTAAACGTTTGAGCAATTGGTAGTCTTGGCGTGTAAGTAGAAAATTTGGTGGTGCAAATACTCACAGGTCTTCACCTGTGAGTATTTGCACCACCAAATTTTCTACTTACACGCCAAGACTACCAATTGCTCAAA
This sequence comes from Heliopora coerulea, assembly GCA_030142905.1. Taxonomy (NCBI): domain Eukaryota; kingdom Metazoa; phylum Cnidaria; class Anthozoa; order Scleralcyonacea; family Helioporidae; genus Heliopora; species Heliopora coerulea. The sequence goes on from JASJOG010000014.1 coordinate 3,094,840, forward strand.
CGTTTAAAAGATGATAAGAGTATCATTATCATGAAACCTGACAAGAGGAATGGTGTAGTTTTGGTTAAAAGATTACAACGCCAAGATGCACAATATTGTGGGAGATACTTCAAAGTTTACAAGACTCGGCTATCTCCTCGTGTTTTAAATCTCGATAAAGCACTCCTGCTCGTTTATTAAATATTGCTTAATCGATTAAATTAACACTGATCAAAAAGAGCTAGTTCAATGCCTGCCGACAAATTTACAAAACACAATACAAGACAAACTCCGAAATAAAAGCAGCTTGGTGACCAAAATATGAGTAAAGCACAAAATATAATAATCTTTATACGTTAAACATATAAATCGTAATCTTAACAATTGCTCAAAAGATACCAAAAAAGTTTTCTTATTTATTACTCCCGTATATCTGTCTACATTGTTTAATTTAAGTTCTTGTAATTATTCGTTACCAGGAATCAATAAGTTAGCTATTCCTCAAGTTAGGACCACAACTTATAGGCTAAATCCTTTCCGTTATTTGTCAGCGAACGCCTGGAACATGTGAACCAGGACAGCTGCAACATTAACAATTTTTAAGCAACTAGCGAGATCAATTAGCTTTTAATTACTTTGTAATTTTTTGTTTTATTTTTATCCTTCTTTCTGTTTAACTTATGACTAATATATTATAATGTTCGAAGATACTAGCGATTAACGGGCTGTACTGTAAATTCGAACAGAAATAAAGTTTGAATGAATGAATGAATGAATGAATGAATGAAGGAAGGAAGGAAGGAAGGAAGGAAGGAAGGAAGAAAGGAAGGAAAGAAGGAATAAATCACGTAATTAGTTAATTAGTCTGTCATCACTGATACTGTCATCTCCGATACCGACATGTTTCTTGTAGATCACTTGTAGGTCTGTTAATCACAAGCGATGATATCATCGCGTCTTTCTTACTCTTGATTTTCACTTGGTGGAATTTTTCGCACACGAAATTTATTCTTTGTTTGTTTTAATTGGTCCACTTGAAAGCTCATAGGGCAAAAAGAAAATTTCTTCCGCGCCGAAAATTCCGCATAATGGTAAATTAAGCCTCAAGGTAGACTTCCCTTTCGTGCAAAATGTCGCGTGCGCGACTTTTCCCTTATGTCTTCGGAGTTCTCAAGTGCAACAAAGTAGAAAACTATTGAATTTTAAAAATACAGAGGTCGCGCGCACGACATTTTGCACCGAATGGAAATCCAACTTTAAACAGGCCTTTAAGCCTGCTTCTCATTAAATCGCAAAGATCGCACGATAGTTACACGATCGTGACGATTATATGAGAACCAGTCTTAAAAGTAGACTCCAAACCTATTTCCACGACTCACCTTCCACGACTGCCAAGATCAACACGCTAACTGCGGCTGTTGTTCTCATAATCGTACGCTAATCGCACGACTAAAAAACCTTGCATCGTGCGACTATCGCACGATCTTCGTGGTTATTTGAGGACCAGGCTTTAGCAAGGTTATGTTATTAGGTCTTACAATGACTTCAGGGAAGCAGCCAGCTATGTTTCAGTGGTTTCGGACTAGAGGCACGAAAGCATCCTGACAGATGGCGCCCCATGCACAGTTCTACTTTTTTGTATGAAATGCAGATCTGCATAAAGAATAATGTTCAACAGAATGCTTATACTCATATTTCATGTAGTTGCAGTTACATTCGCACCCACCATATTTAACTCTTTCCTGTCCGAGACGTTTCTCCTTGACAAGTATAATTGTCTGACGTTAGCCAGAGTAAAATCAAGAAGTCGTGCGCTGATCGGAAAGGATTAAACGAAACAAGCGTTGTCAAACCCTGGCTAACGTCCTGAAGTGTGTAATATGGTCAAAATGTCATGTCAATTTTGTCTTGTGTTTTTACTTATATTCTGGGTATAGACCACTTACATTTATTCCCCTGTTGGAGGAAAAATACTTATAAACAAAGGAATTTACATGAATTATTCAACCTGTCGAAGGTCGGAACTTTGAAGTTGTCCTGCAAATAGGTTGTTTTGCGTATGGAGTGCAAGTGGTCTTCCTTTGGAAAGATGCTTCCGTTCGTAGTTTGTTTTATATTACAAAAAGAACGAAGTTCAAACCTGAGCGAAAAAAAGGTATCCAGTTGTCTCCAATCCATCTGCCATAACCATTCCAGATAAGGCGACAGGATTCTGGACATGATATTTTTGAAGAGGCTAAGTAAAGATAATTTTCAAGACTATATTAGGTAGAGGAACTCCCAGATCATGCTATGTTAACCTGACATTTTGTTCTTCTAGCACTGCTTTTTTTTTTCTCCCAAGACTATAGTAATTGACCAATTTGTTGGAACAAAACAGATGCATGCACGACACTATCCCCCCGTCCCCCTATTCGTTGTTGTATTGCAAGAAAAGGATGTCAGCGGCCTCTCTTTGCGTATCGCTTACCATATTCATCCATATGGAAACAACATTGAGAAGGGGGAGCGGGAGTTAAATTGACCATGCTCATTTTTCATGTAACTGCTCGGAAATTTTTTTAAATGTTTCAACTAAATTTATCAATGATTGCCGGCTCGAATTATGTTCATATTTTTCAAAATAACGCTTGTATATTGTGTAATTAAAGGGTATTTGTTCTAGCACTTAAGTAATCGTGTCAACTGAGAACAGTATGCTCGTTTAATCCATTTTAAGAACACGAGAGATTCTCGCAACAAATAAAGGTGTGGATGTGCAGTGTTTAGGATTCTATTTCATAATCATCCTTAGTGTAACATGAACAGAATATTTCATGATTCATGTTATTCTGAGGATGGTTGTGAAATAGAACCCAAACACTGAAGATACACGTACCTTTTTTAGATATTCCATTGACTGGTTTCTTAAGGTTATATGTCTGCGGTTATCGTAAATGTGTGAATTAGCGCCCCCACATTCGAATCAATGCAAAAAAGGAATAAGCGCCTCTGCTTATATAAACGCCCCCGGGAGCCTATTGAGAAATTTTTGGCTAATATAACCAGCAATACACATTATAACAGACTCGAATGTTGACGTGATATCACCTGACATTGTTGATGGTGAACGCTCCGATAATGATAGAGAATAAGATTATTATTATTCATAATAAGATTATTGTTATTCAGGATATGAACTGTTGGAATTCCCGTGACCTTTCCTTAAATACCGGCATTTGAGCCAATTGTTGAATTAGTCTTGGCTCTTCATCAAATGTTCGTGTTTAAGTTACTCTATAACAGGGGTGGCGCCAGGAATTTTCCAATGCAGGGGCTTACGTTCCTGACAGGGGGCTCAACCAAAAGAGCTATGACCACGCCCCTTTATAGTTTCGTTATTTGAAGGTCGAAAACATTATGTTATTTTTTGCAAGAATAATCTCAACTTCTGATTTGAAACAGTTTACTTTTAGATTTGACATGAAGAGAAGAGTCTATGGTCTTTCTTGACTAAATCAACAACAAGTTCTCATAGTTTGTACAATATCTAAGTGTGTCCATTAGTGAAAATTCCCCGATGGATCGTTAATTTTTCCCTCACAAAGGGCTAAGGTTCTCCGACGGGGGAGCTGTAGCCCCCTCTGCCCCCCTCTGGCGCTATCCCTGCTCTATAGACAAAATGTCGTTCTCTTAAATTGGCGCCCCTGTCCAGATTAAAACTCCTATTAAAACTTCGATTTACGGCGCCATCCTTTTAAGGATGGAAGAAAATGTTAAGCACCCGGACACTAATTCGAGCATTTACGGCATATTAGCTTTTGCCAATGTGACCAGCGCTGATACGATAATACAATATCACGACACAATATAACTATACAACCTAAACTTTTATTATTTATTTTATTTAAATTTATTTAAAAACGGTTACCTTTCAGTACTCGAATAGAACTGATTTCCAAAGGGCTGTTTAACTACAACTATTGAACTACCACTTAATATATAAACTATTTACAGATAATATACAATACATATTTATATAAATCTGCAAATTTACAGACTCGTTCACACACACTAACCTCTTAATCCTCTATGCACATCATCACTTGGAAGTATCTCAATGGTAATTTTTCTCCCCCCTTGTAGCGGGGCGAAGACCGAATCGTTTAAGCGACCAAATATATTCTTGGGTTGACCTGGTTCAAATTCAATTCCTAGCAATGGATAGATTAAAGTGTTGGTCAGTTTCATTCATAACAATTTTTTTTGGTATGTTCTTGGCTTACATATTTACCACGTCTAAACCAGTTTTGTGGAGGATCTTTGAAGCCTTGACACAAACTGCGCTCTAAAAAAGCATCCACGTTGTAGATACCATTATCTAGAAACAACACTAAGGCTTCGTAAGTTCCATTTCCATGGTCAAAAATTGTTGTAGTAATTCTAGCGGGACCCGACATGGTAACTTTCCAGAAATCACCACCAATGGTCTTATTTTTACCATCTTTGGTTCTTGTTTGAATAAAGATTCTCGAAAATTGACCAGCGGGACGAATATCCATGAAATCGATGAAGCTTTTTTCTGCAGACGTCTCATTAGCTTTTCCCCATCCCGGGTTTGTCTTATTCCATTCTGTATTCCCCAGACAAGGAGCTAAAAATGCTTTCCAATCTACACGAGCCTTTAGCATTCGCAACCATTGCCTTTTGAACTCTTGATCCTCAGTCACTTCCACACAACATGGTACGTTATACGATTCATTCAATTTTCGCCCAAGTATGAATAACAATAATACAGTCCATGACAAACCCAGGACGACAAGGAGAATTCTGACAGGCAGCTTTATTATTATGCTCAGAAGTTTCTTTCTCAACATTTCAACAGGCTTGCAGTTTGTTTGGTATTTTTTAGTTGGTTTTTTTTTTTTCATTTTTTTTTTTGATTAGCTGCTAGAGATTATAGCACCTTCCCCTCTTTATCTAGAAAAGAATTAATGAAGAGAATAAAAGTGAGATTACTCATGATTTAACACATCTTCGCTCTAACCATTGAGCTACCAATCTATCAGAGTTTAAACAACCAGACGATTGAGGTTTAGATGCCAGTCTTCATGTCATGTCACATAAAAATAGTGCTTATATATAAAGTAATTATATGTAACGTAATAACATGACGTAATTTCACATGTGAGTCAGGCATGTCATATGCGAAAACGTTCACGTTTCATATGTGAAATGAAAGTTTCATTCGTGAAAATGTTCCGATTCCACATATTTGTCACATGTGAAATGACTTACAAAATTTTCGTTCAGCTGCCTTCAAAACTTCATCAAAAATTCACAAAGAAAGCGGCAAGGAAAATCATAAACGTGTCGTGTCTTTAAATGTGATAAAAACACGCTTACGTTTCCCTGCAAATTTTTGCCGCTCGGAAAACATTAATTTCAAATTTTCTTCGCGAATTAGCGTATTAAGGGGCTCGCTTTAGAAAAGCTCGCGGTAAGTGCTTTAATTTTAATTTAATTTTAAAAAAATTCCTTATACAGACCGTCTACATCACCATAAGGCGCTTTTCAGTAGAGCTTTGTAGTTGTAAATAAGAAAATAATTAAGTTAAAGTACAATGAACAAGTAAAACAAATATACAATAGAGATAAAATAAACAATGAAAATAAAACAAGATTAATAGAACCTACTGAAAATTGCTCTTTTGAAATGTACTAAAGTATGTGAGTTCCTAATATCATTTGTTAAAACGTTCCTATCAGTTACAAAACGGTTAATAGATCTTGCAAGCCCTTTATCTGTAACCGACTTTGTTTTCGTTAGACATAATTTACATCTAGTATTATGTTGATGAATAAAAACACTCAGCTATCTCCTCGTGTTTTAAACCCGATAAAGCACTCCTGCTCTTTTTAAGTATTACCTTAACAGCGAGGTCAAAGTCTGACCCTTCATTCTAGAACTGAAGAAGTTAGGTGTCATAACGGACCAACAATATAAGGACTTTTGTCTGACTGGTTCTCGACCTGGTAGTTCGTTCTACCAAAGGTACACAAGGCTAATAAACCGCTTAGACCTATTCAATCCGCTATCAGAACACAACAGCATCCCTAAGTTTCTTGTCCCTCTCCTTCGTTCGGTTTCTTTCGGGTTATGCTTTATTAGCGACTCCTTTTCCTCAAAGAACTGTATTTCTTAATTATCTAAATATTGATGACGGAATTGTGGCTAATTCCAACATAACTTCCTTGTCTACCGATATTCCCATAGATGAAACCATTCAGATCATTACTGACCAGTTAGCCCCAGTTCAAACGTCGAACTTTTCATGTACTGAATCTAATGTTAATGGGCAAAATCCTTTATTCAAACTGATTTGCATTTGATTCGGCACATGGAAACTTCGACATTTGAACTGGGCCTTATACTCGATCAGTCAATCCTATGAAAGTTTGTCTCAAGACCAATTTACTCTAGTATCAAACTTAGCGGTTAAGGATTTTAATTTTTGTATTTAAACGAAAAACTTTGTGACCAAGTCGATGGAGTGGTGACGGGCTCACCACCTGGGCCACTCTTTGCGAACATATTTTTGTCATTGTATGTAAAAAGATGGTCTGTTAAGTGTCCTGCATAATTGAAACCTTTTTATTATAGACGTTAAATCAATGTATGTTTTATTTTAAGTCTCGTGATTGCTTCATTCCTTTCTTAAATTATTTAAATTCACAGCATGCCAGCATCCACTTTACACAAGACATTGAAACTGAAAAAACTTTAGCTCTCCTTGACATTAACATTGCGCGCTCGAATGGCTTGTTTCATACTTCAGCCTACTGTAAAACAACGTTCGCCAGTTTTGTCATCACAAATTTCGAGAGTGCAATTTCTTATCATATACAAGAGAGGTCACATACTTTCTTTAATTTCGCCATCATAATTTCTGCTCAACTTATGTCACATTTCATGAACAGCTAGGTAAATCCAAATATTTTTTCATTTCCAAACAGATATCGCACCGGATTGCGATTTGCTGACAAATACATTTTGCTCATTCCTGGAGAATATAACATGTTATCCGGTAAAAACATTTACATCACTTGAATATGTAATCACCTCTGTTGTACCATTTACCGGCGACAGTGGCATTCAAATTCGTCATCAGATTCGTCAGCAAATTCTTTTCGTCTTGCTTTCCGGAAATCAAACGACAGGTGGTCTTCTGATCAGTCTGTTGCATTTCAAACCTTTTCCCGTTTTAATAACAATGTCATTATGAAACTAAGGTCCCGTGTCGTGTATAAATATAAGTGCAAACGCTCTGATGCGTTGTATATATGTTGGCGAAACATGTCAACATCTGTACGTTGTGATTGCTGATGGTTAGGGCGTTTTTGCACACACAGAAAATACAATTTCAAATTTGTCCCAGTCAGGAGTTTTGGCGTTTCTCACTTGACGAGCTGATCCGAGAAAGCTTACTTATTTCCAGAATAAACCCACTCCCCTTAACAATAACCTCAGATCATTTCCGTCAACATTATTCTAACAATTCCAGGTTCGTTTTAGCTCATACTTGGGTCCTTAAATTCCGTTAGCAGTTCAAAAAAATTATAATCTTTATTTACTCCTCTTCACACCTATCAGTTCGTGTTGATGGTTCATGAGGTTGGGACATCAAGCCAAAACCATTGGCCTTAGATATCCAACACTCTTCTAATACTCTTTGCTGTTCCTAAGACACAAGCTTTCTGCATCAAGTCAACACGGTCGTACACTTCGATCTTTGATGCCCAAGATTTAAAGTTTCTACTAAGTGTTTCCAGTGTCCAATGATAAAAAGAATAATACATATCTTTCGACATTTCCAAATCGTCATCAATTCCCGTTTCAAGTCTTGGTATTTCTCAATCTTTTCAACTTCCTTCTTGTCCACTCTACTATCGAACGGGCATGCAACATCTATTATAATGCATTCTCGTTTCAATCTGCACATTGGTGCAGATTATTAATATTAATATAATTAATATTAATATTATTATTAATATTGATACTATTATCACCCTTCCACGTCCCTGATTTCCTACAATTTCTAATTTTGTAACTGTTCAGGATATTTATTCACTTCTTATGTATGTCATATTCAATATTTTGATGATATTACGAATCTAGTTTATAAAATAACACGCGTCCTAAGCACGCTCTGATTGGACGAGTCTCATTTTTTCTCAGAATATAGAGACATGGATGACGTAATGGAAACTCGTAAAAACCTTGGTTATTTTATAAAACAAATAGAAAATAGCTTTCGTATCTCTGTCCTGTGAAAGAAACATTAATGGCGCCATTTCAACCAGAAAAATACCAGAAAACAACCGGCTACACCTCGTGCTATCACTAGGTATTTTTCTGGTTGAAATGACGTCATTCGTGTTCTATCACAGCATAGAGACACTCAAGCAATTTTCTATTTGTTAAAAGGAAACGTTAATAAATAAAAAGATATCTTTTTTAAAACTGATTTTTGTTTACTTCCTCAAAGATGGTGTTACTAAAGGTTGTCTGTTGGGCAACATTCAACGATATTCATGGTTGGACCTCAATGCAGTGAGACCGTTGAGTGGTCGCTTGGCAATTATGACCGCTCAACAACCTCACAAGTTGCTCAGAATCGTATTGATTCGAACGGTAAGTAGGAGAGAAAAGAGAGGAGAGTAGCTTGGGACTTTCCAGAATCTGATTGAAGAGCTAGTATTATATTGATGAATATAAACACTCAGCTATCGCCACATGTGAGGAGAGTAGCTCGAGGCTTTCCAGAATCTGATTGAAGAGCTTTTAATTCATGACGGGCAATATTATCATTCACTGGCTCGCTGATGTTAAATCAAAAGAGATAAAATTTCAGGCTATCAGACTTGTACACCGTCTTCATCTTGCAGAAGTGAAGCAATACTTAAGATAAAATCTCGATAAAAAACAAAGAAAGTTAATTAAAACGTCCTGCTGAGACGTATTTTGTCTGCATAAAATAGCCCAGTATGGGCTACTTACGGTGAGAATTACGCGATGCACTTTGCTTTTATGAGATCATGTTAGCAGGAAGCCTAAATCCAGACTGGTATTTCTCTTGCGTAATTGAAATTTTATTATCCTTAATTTATAGTAGAATAGTGTTAATGGTCTGTTGACGCTACGGAATGCCCTTTGATGCAAATTGTAGCGTATTTACGCTAGTGAATGTCCATTGCATAAAATGAATGTATTTTTTCGTTAATGAGTTTGAGGTGGGCGTTAATGATAGTATATTTTCTGGTAACGAACAGAAAAAGGTGTAATTAATTCGAATACTATGTATGATAACAGAAAGTGATAAAGGATCTCGAAATCTTGAGCTTTAAGAAGAAAAGATGTTGAAGAACTGGGCAAGGATCTTTAATTAGAAGTTCCGAAAACGGCATTAGCATGAAAAGATAGCTGTTTGAACTAGGGGTTGAATAGTAAATTCTTCTGTACTAATCATCAGCTGTTAACATGCATATTTGCATACATACACACATACACACGCATGCATGCATACTTACATACATACAAACAAACAAAAATACAAACATACGTGCATACAAAAACCATAAAATACCGACACCTATTTTGCGGTCAACCACTCGGGGTTTATGAACCGCCAAGAGGGCACAACTGTCAACAACAGCAATGGTGGAATTTGTTGGCTTATGGCTTTCCCAAATGTTTTGCATGGAATATGCTGTTCAACCCTTAGGCCTGGATTTCGCTAGCGACTTAATCATAACAACTTACGCAGGTGCAGTTGGTACTTCATGGTTGGTTAATCCTTTTGTACTGGGTAAGTACAAAAAGTTCAGTTGACCACGATGTACTAACTGGGCTAGCGTATGTTGTTATACTTATGCTTATGTCACTAGTGAAAACCAGGCCTTAACTGGTACTGTTCCACTACAAGTTTGTATCCTTCTTTAGGTCCGACCTTAACCTCAAAATAAAGCTATCGGTTTCCTGCAATTTTAAATACGCTCAAATCTTTGAAAATAGGGAAGTCTCTGATGGTACATATACGTACTTATCTATTTTTGTCTTCGATCCCCAAGCTTTGTAGGCGCAAACGTTAAAATTCTTCGTAGGAATAAACTCACGGCTCCCCCTCCAACAACAATGTTGTGCTACTATATCATCCTCTTGACTCAGAGTGACACTGGCATAATCGTTTGACATCACGTTTTCTAGAATATTGAATTATCCAGACTAACTTCGACTTACAGAGCAGTTGAGCATGCTCAGTTACTGGTGGCACTTGTGATGTGTCATTGTTGTTTAACTGAAAAGGCAAATGTCGCGGTTCAGGGTTGCGGCAAGGTGCGAAAAAGTGGGGGACAGTTGTGGATCCTTAGTTCCCTAGGAGACCCAAGATTTTCGAGGAACAGACTTGATACTATTTTGAGGTTCAATGGGCTGGAGAAATTTAAATCAGGTTATCAAAATGAAATAAAAGCTACTTTCACAATGTGTATGGTTACAAGCTAGGTACAGCCCCAATTTAATTTACATTATTAGTAAGACGTTAATGTGTGCGATACACCAAACAACCACTTGCATAGCAAAAATCTGCCGTAACTACGTCAAAAACCTGGGGGCACAAAGTAAACTATTGTATTCCTATGCGTGCAAGTAATACCTTTCAATGCACAAAACAAAAAAGAAAACCATAAATCTACACTAACTTTATAAAGCCGATCCTAAATGAGCTGGAAAACGTAGTGTACTGTACAAAATAATGTTGTGGAATTTATTCAATATTTTAAAGATACGCAATTTTGTACCTTACAAATAAACTTTTGGGGACTTGATCTACGAAAAAACTGGGGGAAAGCCGCCCTCTTCTCTCCCCGACCCCAATCTGCTAAGGGCCCGTTCATATGAGCCGAGCCAGCCCGGTTAGCCGGGACAGCCCGGCTAGCCGAGATGAATTTCAAGTCCATTTCATATGAAATTTCATCCCGCCGATTATCCCACCTTTGCCTAGCAAGTGCGCGTGGTAGAAAACTGGGACGAGTCCGCCAAACCGCGGGAAAACATATTTCAAAATGGCGAAGAAAAACATGCTATTTCCCTTCATTTGTTTACAATTAATATCTGTTTTATCTCTACTTGTTCAATTATATGGATTGATTTTGCTGTACAAATTAAACGAAAAGCGATTACATGATGCTCTGTGCCAAGCAAATCTGCGAAAGCGTAGCTATTTTCTAAAGAGACTGAAGAAGATAAAAGAAAGACGACTAAGACGGGCGAAACGAAGTTGTTGGTTTAAACCTGGTCGAACGGATCAATGGTGGCAAAATATGCTTAATGGTATAGCCCCACAGCAAACATGGAAAAAGAATTTTAGAATGTCAAAAGAAGCCTTTCTACAGCTAGTCGAAAAGTTGCGTCCTTCAATTGCCCCAAATCCAAATAGTCCTAATCGAAGAGTAGTAAGCGTTGAAAAGAAATTAGCGGTCACGTTATACTTCTTAAAAGATACAGGTTCGTTATGTATGACAGCTAATGCTTTTGGCATTGCAATTAACACTACGTCCAACATAATAACTGAAACGTGCATATCTATTGTAAAACTGTTAGGCCCTACATACATACATCTGCCAAAAAATGAAGATGAGATAAGACAGAAAGTAGCCGAGTTTGAATCAAAATTTGGAATGCAACAAGCCTTTGGCTGCATAGATGGTACACACGTACCAATAATTTGTCCATCAGATAATCCTCAAGATTACTATTGTTACAAGGGTTTTCACTCCTTGAATGTGCAAGCAGTATGTGACTATAAAGGAACATTTATGGATGTTGAATGCCGTTGGCCAGGCAGCGTACATGACGCTAAAGTCTTTGCGAATTCGTCAGTGAATAATAAACTACGAACAGGAGAACTGCCGGCAGTCTTTCAATCAGTTTTGCCTGGCTATGAAAAAGTCCCAAATTACCTTATTGGTGATCCAGCTTACCCACTTACACCTTTCTGCTTGAAAGAATACGACACATGCGAAAACAATGAACAAGTTGTTTTTAACAATATGTTAAGATCAGCTAGAAACCCGATTGAATGTGCCTTTGGGAGACTGAAAGCACGATGGGCTGTTTTGACCAAAAAGATTGACTTGAAGCTAGAAAAAGTACCAGTGGTCGTCTATGCATGCTTTGTGTTACATAACTATTGTGAGCAGTACTCATCATACATTAATGACGACATTGTAACCAGTCAAATTGAACATGCCAAAAGGAATGAAGAAGAAGCTTGTAACTTACCCGATCCTGTGTATTCCAGCAATAACGGTGAAGGTGAAATTGTAAGAAACATGCTGACTAGTTATATCCACATGAGCCTACCTGATGATATGGTAGTGTAAATACTGTTTCTAAAATAGTTTGTATCTGCATATACAGTATGCAGAATGTAATATGTTGCAAAATGCATGTTGACACATGCATCTTCAACTTTATTGTAGGAATTTCTATAAACAATCAATTACAAACACCAACTTAAAATTACTGACATACAGGGATGGATCCAGCCTGGGTAGAGACCATCAACCAAGAAGGATTTGCAAGTTTATGTGCATTTTTTTAAATGAAGAGGAAAAGGGTGCTGTAGATGGTCAGAGTCTTGTATTACAAAATAAGATGCCCCAAATTTTCGAAGTATTGAATTATTAATAGTTGGGACTAATTGCTATAATCCCCAAAAACTGGGTCTGACAATAAGGCCAAGGCTAAGGGGGTGTACAGCCTCACACCCCTCCAGTGAACCCATTCCTGCTAACATAATCTCAGCCTCAAAGCTAAGGTATTTCCAACATTGCAATGTGCATACAAGTCTCACCTTTTAAGTGAAGGCCCTTCCAAAGAGAATGGAGAGCCTTCATTTCAAAAGTTTACCTGGTTATTTTAGGACTAGTTTTTGGGGAAAAAAACCTGCAGGCAAGAATTGTTTAGATTCAATTATTTGTAATGTGAAATGGTCAATATGACTATAAACTAAATTTATGTTGCTTTAGCCTATGCCTGCATGAGGAAAATGATTTTTCCACTAATGTTAGTCAGATATAGAATATATTAGTTCCTACAATATTGCAGTGTGTGTCAACTATTATACTTTAACACAACTTAAGATTGCCTATTTACCAAACTCAAAAAGTAATTCTAAAATGTCAATATAATACTATTGGGTGAATAGACTAATTGTCTAACTTTTTACAACATAATAAGAACAATGTTGGGCATGTTTATACCAAGTTTGTAAGCAGTAAATAACTTGAAAAACTGGCAAATATTTTGAGCATAGAGTTAATAAAACCTTTGTTGTTCATTTGAACTTGGTCTTTGGTAGTGATTTTGCATCGGGAGAGTTAAACTTGTGAGGTTTTGTTGCATTCCATTTTGTGTCTCATCATTTGGTGGAAATGCAGCCTGTGGCATTCCCATTGGTGGGTACATGTTTGGGTTTTGGTAGAAGATGTTATGGTTAATACCACCAGGCAGTTGGTGTTGTTGTTGTGCCTGTTGCTGCTGGGCTAACATTGCTCGTGACAACATTTCAACTGACTGACAGATACTCTTACCCAGTTGCACTAAGGTAGAGTTTATCCCATCCATTGCATTGGTAAAAGATTCAGTAGAACGATTCATACAATCTGACAGATCTTTCCGGAACTTACTATCTTCTTTAGCTTCATCTAGCAACATTTTATCACGTTGGGATGCTGATAACGTTTTCTCAAGATGCTTCCGCTTATTGTCAATCAATTTGGGCAGTTGGTTTTGGGCTTTTCTTTTTATATTGCAAGTGGATTCTTTGTCTGGACCATTTCCAGTTTCTAATAAATTTTCCTTTTCATGATTTACATCAATTGGCAGGCTATTTGCATCATTCTGGGTTTCTTTTTCAGATGCAGTTTGCTCATGAATAAGACTTTCAGTATCAATACCAAACGTAAGGGGTTCTGTCGATGGATATCCCCCCAAATACGTACCAGTTCGTCATAAAACTCGTAGACGATTTTTCCGCTTCCACTTCCACTTCCCTTTTGAGAAGTTTTGTCTTATGTCTTTCACTTTTTCGTGGATCTTTTGATGACCTTTTTGAATTTGGGAATTTTCTTTCTTTTGTTCCGCTAAAAATTTCTTTTTTTCTTCCTCGATCATATCTTCAAGTGAGCAACTAGGGGGCGATAACGACACAGGGCCAAACAACAAAACATCTTTCATCTCGTAAAGTTTAGCCATATCTTTTCGTAACTCTCTGTACTGAGCCGGTCTGTCCCCATCGAAATCAATCGCATGATATTCCATTCGTGCTTTGTAAGCAGTTAAGCAAGTTATCAAGTTTTGAATCATTTCTGAATTCCAACGAAATGCTTTTTTCTTTTGCAATTCACTTTCCTCATCTCTAACGTCCACCATTTTGATTGCAATCACGCGCTCTGCCCCAGTAACGCGCGGCTGTTTTTATCCCGGCTCACAGGCCCAGCTCGGAAAATTCATGTTCATATGGAAAATTTTTATCCCACTTCACCGAGATCCCGCCTTGCTTATGCCGGGATCCCGGCAAGCCGGGATGGCATGGCTTCCATATGAACACAAAGTTAAAAATATATAAAAATACTATATGAGGCAGGATCTCTGCACTACGTCATCATCCCGGCTAACCGGGCTGGCTCGGCTCATATGAACAGGCCCTAAAGGCCCTGTAGCAGATTCACTTCCGCCCCGGAAGTTGTAAGCAAGCTCGGTTTTATGGTCAAGTAATAAAGGTGGCAAGATACTACATTGGCGACGAGGATTAATAGTTTATACGATTGAGACGACGGCAACTTATGGGAAAGTTGAGGAATATAAAGAAGACGAGGAATGGGTAGAGTATATTGAAAGACTAACACATTACTTTACTGCAAATGGGGTCGAAGACGAAGGTAAACAAAGATCAATCTTGTTAAGTGTATGTGGCGCCAAAACATACAAGCTTATTCGCAATTTGGTAGCTCCCGCAAAACCAGATTCGAAAACATTTGAGGAGTTAGCGGAGCTAGTGAAGAACCATCGAAACCCAAAGCCTTCCGAAATCGTGCAGCGGTTTAAGTTTAACAGCAGATTTCGAAGAGAGGAAGAGTCCGTTGCGACGTACGTGGCTGAATTAAGACAATTAACTGAGCATTGTAACTTTGGAGGAGCGTTAGAGGATATGCTAAGAGACCGATTGGTTTGTGGAATTAACGATGACAGGATTCAACGCCGTTTACTCTCTGAGACGACACTGAACTTCAAAAAAGCGTATGAAGTAGCCGTGGGCATGGAAACTGCCGCGAAGAACGCCAAAGATATTCAGCAAAGTTCATTGGAAGGGGGCCAGTTGGCACATTAACAAAACGTTCATCAAGTTAATCAAAAAGTTGAGAAACAAGGCAGAGATGATATGGAAACGTTCTTCGATTGTTTCCGATGTGGAGGTAAACATAATGCTGACCAGTGTAAATTTAAAGAAGTAGAATGTTTCTACTGCCACAAGAAAGGTCATGTCGTGAGGAAATGCAAGGCAAAACGGCGACAAAACGAAATCAACCGACCTACTGAAAGGCAACGAACAGCAGATAATAAAAAAGATCGAGAAACAACGCATTATCTGATGGAAGATCAAGATCAGGTTGAAAGATATTCAATGTATAGCATCGGAACGCCGAGACAAGATCTATATCGTGTAACACTTCAGTTAAATGGACAAGATGTGGCAATGGAAGTGGATACCGGGGCGTCGGTGACTGTCATTAGTGAACAAACTTTCAGAAAAACGTTGAAATCAACACCAAAGATTACACCTAGCAACGCAAAACTAAGTACCTACACAGGCGAAGAAATCAGAGCATTGGGAACCATAAAGGTACCTATAGAGTACAAGGATCAAAGGAAAACATTATCAGCCATAGTAGTTGCAGGAAAAAGTCCTAATTTGCTTGGAAGAAATTGACTCTAGGAGATTAAATTAAATTGGCACCAAGTGTTTGCAACAACCCGTGAGAAAGTGGAAAGGACCGGAAATTCCGGTGGTAACACAATCGAAAGTCAGAAGCTAAATGAAATGTTGAAGAAATATCCAGAAGTGTTTCAAGAAGGCCTCGGAACGTTCAGTGGTATCTAGTGCTGGATATAAAAAATGTTTTTGTATGGCTTGGTACTGAATTATTATGGTGAATATTTGGTGACAATTTGTGGCGATTTATGACAAGATTTTTTTATTTCCCATTATAAGTGCGATATGACGGTTCTATGGGGTCAGTGAGTTTTTAGCAGTCCGGCACGTATAGTCAAGGTCGCTAGAAACGTATTCCGTTTTCTTATCATCATTGTTTATTTCATTCTCGATCTCCATTTTAATTTCTTCGTTTGCGGTTTCTAATTCGCTAACCAAAGAATTTATATCAAGAGGTACTTCAGTTGTTGCTGACTTTCGTTTTCCCATTTATATATTACAACATATTTTATTTTATTTGAGGAATAACTACCTTAATACCTTATACTCGAACGGATGTCTTAAACTAATTTCTAATCTTGCGTATTTATTATTCTTTAGCTGATCTACTATGTCTTCAATTTCATCGTTCGAAACACCATAAAGATAGTCGTCCATAATCACCTTCATATCATTGTGATTTGGATTATTAAAGGTTACCAACTTGCTTATATTCTCGCGATATAGTTTGGCAATAGAAGTCAACTGTTGCGTAATAACAATCGAGGACAAACTAAAATGTCTAGCGCTAAAAGCTAATCTAACCAATTCAGAAACACGGCTTTTGACAACCTGACAGGTGGCGCAATCATCCAATATAATTAAACTATTCGATCCTTTATATACATCAGCAATATGCTAGAGTATCATATCTACTTTATCTTGATCACATTGAATTGTTATAAAACCTGGATCCTTTATATATTTCCATTCCTGGTATGTTCTATTAAAATCGAATGTCGGACATATCAGAATTATATAATTAAAGTGGTTTTTATAATCTTTCTCTAGCGTATCTAATAAACATTTTGTTTGACCAGAAGCTGTCATTCCAACAATAATCATGTTAAATGATTCCATATAGTATACATCATAATTAGTATTGTACACTCTGCAGAGTGTTATTAATGATATTCACTAGACTGTCACTCATAACGAATATATAACAGTTTACGTTTGCAGAAGTCACTTTCATTTTGATTTCTAATTGTACCCCATTTTAGGTATTAACAACCTTTTTACCGTGTCCTGTTTTATTCATTACTCCTCATGTCAATCACAAGGGCGAAGTGGTTTTTGTAGAATTTCTCAATTGTCATAAATTGATCTTTAATTTCTTTGTCAGAGAATAGTCTTTTAGCTCCATCATAAAATCTCTACATTGGTATACCTTGACTTTAGACACTGTTTGGAACACCTTCTATGCTTAACTTAATTTCTGTGATATTTGCATAAACATACTCTTCGCTATCAGTGATGCTTGTATTGGTGAACAGCAACAGAATCGCTTTCATTGATCTACGTGGGATGTTTATACTTTCATTAACTAAAGTACTACTCTTATCGCATATAACGGTTTTTAGAAGTGTTATATGATTATATTAAAGACTTCTCCCACTGTTATAAAGGTATGAAACTTGATCGGCTAAATCTTGGTTGTCTATTGTCTCAAATTCAAGTTCAAGGTTCTCTAGAGAGTATTTACCAAGGATTTCATTGTTTTGTGCGACCATAATCTCTGATGATGGTAACGTGATTATGTATCTAAGAGTGTTATTCATTGGAAATGGAGCGTACAGACCATGATCGCTTAAAATCTTATCTAAACATTTTTTTGTTTGTTAATAAATAGAATACATTAAAGCGTCTGATACCTTTGGACTACCTCCAATATTAGCACCCTGGTCGTCTCCACTTATAAGTTGTCGAAGATCAGTATTGGCAATATCATTCTCAATCATATCAGAACGTTGCGAGTTACTCTTCCAAAGGTCTTTGTAAACACTAAATTTACTTTCACCGTTATTATCATAAACTATTGTTTTTCACCGTTATTATCATAAACACCTAGCACTGGCACTGGCAGTACATATGTCTACCATCTATACGAACCAGTACACAAATTTAACCTTCGCTCCCCATCTGAGTCTTTGTAGCTCAATGGTTAGAGCGTCTCGCCGGCGATAAGAAGGTTACGGGTTCGATTTCCGTCAGGGACTCAGAAAGTTTTTCTGAGAGAACAGCTTGGGAGCATGCATATTAAGAGCCTAATTACCAAGCTATCACAAACACATCGTTGATTAACATAAAAATAGACGACACATCGAGACTAGCAGACTGGCAGTACATATGTCTACCATCTATACGAACCAGTACACAAATTTAACCTTCGCTCACCATCTGAGTCTTTGTAGCTCAATGGTTAGAGCGTCTCATCGGCGATCAGAAGGTTATGGGTTCGATTCCCGTCAGGGACTCAGAAAGTTTTTTTGAGAGAACAGCTTGAGAGCGTAAATCATTATTATTACTGTTGTTAATGGGTTGCATTGAGATTTTTTGGTTCCTTTTAGGTTCTACCAGTTTATTGTTGTCCACAGTTTCTAGTTGACTTGATACTTCTCTATGAATTTTAGGTTCTACATGTTTTTCAAGAGTTTCTAGATGATGTGATGGTGTTTCCTGATGAACCTTTTTTGGTTGATTATGAGTACTGCCAAAATAATTAACAGTTTTGTTTAAGCCAAATTTCATCGAATCATCAGCAGCTCTCAATTTATTATTATATCCATCTATTGGTTTTTCTAATATAACAAAATTGCTAGGTAATAACCACAAGCTTGGTGATATAGCCAAATTCAAAACAACATTTGTGGATTGAATAGATCTATTCATACTATGGATCCATGTACTTGTATCATAATTGACAACAGAATCTTCACAAATTTGCCTGAATATTTGTTGAACTTCAAGTGCAGAAGCTCTCTCACCTAAAATAGATTGTTTGGCTTTAGCTTGCGCGCCCAAAGTGGAATACTGATATGCTTTTGTAGATTTATTTAACAATTCTAGACCCTGTTTTGTAAATCCATTAGTTGTTTTTGGTACACATTTCTAGTAATCGTTCCGTATATCTCTTATTACTCCCACCCCAGGATGATTTTGAAGTCTGTAATTATCTTGTGGTGTTGCACCTTTATTTGGATTTTCACTTTGTAACAGCTCTTGATATGTCCATTTTGGATAATGATCCTTGAAAAAACCAGCATTGTACTTACTCATTGACCCATCTATTTGAGTTTTATTCATTGTTTCAAATTACGTCATAAAACGCCTGATCGTGAAGTATATGAGAAACATCAAACTAGTAATCTGTTTTGGTATATCATCTCTAAATGTTAAGTGTTCAATTGATACACCACAAGCATATGGAGCAACCCAAGTTGCTACAGTTGATTGAAAATATGGCTCTTTTAAATTCCATTTATCATTATAATCAGTGGTTTTAATATTCAGTTTAGGTAATTTACTCATAAAGTAGTCTCTATCGTTTACATAAATCCGAAATTTTGTTCACAGGATACTTTAGAACCACTTCAACAGGAAAATTGTCGTAATAGAATCGACAACAGATCGACAACAGTTCCACCACCTCTCCATATTTTTGAGCATAAACTTCCATAAAGATATGACATCCATTCTCTATTGTTCTTGAATCTTGGATCGGTAATACTCATTAGATTTGACTTGAGATATATATCTATGTACAGTAGTTTCGTTTCAGTTTCATCTGTATTATAACCAAACAAAAACTTGGAAGCGTCCCCATTTGGATGTTTGTTATAGAATAATCTCTCAGCTTGAGGTCTTAACTTATTAACCATTATAATATACTTTATAATATATTACTATGAGAAAATTCACTTTTGTAATAGAGGAAACTTCAGCGATTATAAATCTTCAAGAATCGCTAATAGTTAACTCTGATTCATATATTCTTCTTAAAATAGCAACGATTTTCTGGGATTATAATAATGTTCATGATTTAGAAATTACATATAATGATGTCAAAAAGACTTTAAAAAAGGGTTACCGTGTCCTGTTTTATTCATTACTCCTCACGTCAATCACAAGAGTTACTATGATTGACGATTGGGATTATAATAATGTTCATGATTTAGAAATTACATATAATAATGTCAAAAAGACTTTAAAAAAGGGTTACTGGACATTTGATCTCATAAAAAAGGAGATAGAATCGTATGGAAACGTGACGATGGAAAGCAATAAATATGATTGTACAGCTACAATTACCTCTGATCAAGTAATAAATCTTAAAGATTTAGGTCCAATATTGGGATTCCCAAAGGATAAAATCATACCAATAAATACAACGACAAGAAGTGATGAAGTTGATATAAATAGGGGCCTTAAACACATAAAATTACACTGTAACCTGATATACAAATCAAATAACATTTTAAATGGGAAGAAGAGTGACGTTTTAACAACACTTTCCAAAACCAGCAAACAGTCTGTAAAGGGTTCAGTACAACATTTTTTCGACATTGACAGTAGAATTATGATTAAAAACAACACTGTCAACCAAAATATTTTTTCTGTGAAAGATCAAGACAATATATTAGTAAATGTTGATAAAATTCTTCTGGGGTTTTATATAATGTAATTTATATGGATGATATAGAGATAGAACAAACATTAAGAGATATTTATTATAATCCAAAAACTGGATATCAATCTGTTGAAAGACTATATCAAAAAACATTAGAAGATGGTTTGAATGTTAGTAGAAATGATACTAAAGAATGGTTGAAAACACAGGATACTTACACTAGACATAAACCAGTTGTAAGAAAACATAAATTTGGACAAACATGTCTACTATCTCGGTGAACAAATTCAACTTGATCTAGTTTATATGGGCAAGTATAAAAACCAAAATAAGGTTACTACTGGATTCTGACAGCTATTGAAATATTAAGTAGATACGCTTTTGCTATACCGGTTTATAGAAAAGAAACAAGTAATACGACCAAAACTGTATCAGAATTGTTGAATAAATTTACGAATCGGTTCGGTGATAATCCAAAACTAGCACAATTTGATGATGGAAGAGAATTTAATAATCTGGGAGTCAAAACATTATTAGAAAAACATGATATCAAATACCTCTCAACCAAATCTGATAAAAAGCAGCTATTGCAGATAGGTTTAATCGAACTTTGAAAACTGCTATGTGGAAATACTGTACTTCTACAGCAAAGGAATATATAGATGGATCGATGTTTTAGAAGAATTGGCTTATAATTATAACAATACTAAACATAGTACAATCCTGATGAAACCAAAAGGTGTTAACAAAAAGAATGAAGATAAGGTTTACAATACTCTGCTCAGACATAGATAAGTTGAATTACCAGTTCCTAAATACAAAGTTGATGATACAGTTAAAATATCTAAATATACGTCAACTTTCACCAAAGGCTATGAACCCAATTTCACTGAAAAATTATTTAAAATAAGTAAGGTTATACTTGGTAATCCAAATGTTTATGAATTAGAGTACTTAGAATGTAAACCAATAATAGGAAAGTTCTATATAATTTATAAAAACGTGGCAGAAGGCTTTGATGATTTTGAAAAGGAAAACTTTGGTAAAAAATACCCAGAATATGATGATATGGATATTACTGATCTTGAAAGCAATTATGATGTTTTGAATGATGAGATAGAAGAATTAGCAAAAAAAATCAACAAGGATTTGATCAAAATAAATTACATAGATTATTTGAAATAGAAAGACGTCTTAAACGATTAAATTTTTTGAGAGAATTAAAGAAAAAAGATCATGAGACTTCTTTTATAGATAATGATGATGGAAAACCATAACAATTAAAATTCCCAAGGTTGAGTCTGTTGACAATGAAACTGATTATGGAGCTGTAATGGATGAAAGTTTTTGTTTTAGCCTTTGAACAAAAAGATGAGTTAGAGATACGTTTGAAAGATTTAAAAGATTTCGACAGAAAAACCTATGCAGAGGAAATCAATAGAATAAAGAGACTGGATCAAAAAATATACAAAATCAGACAAAAAAGTCTTGGTAATTATCCCATTTCAAGAAAAATTATTGATCGTAGTTACATGACAGATTTGGGGTCGATCCTTTTTAAGTACGAGATTAGAAATAATAGAGGTGAGTTCATTAAATTATCTGAACCAAAATTAATCTTAAAAATGGGTAAAGGTGGCAATTTAATATTCAATAAAGACAATTCATCTAAATCAAAATAGCAAGAGAACAGTTTAAAGAACTTCTTGATATATTACCAGAAAACAAAATAGAAAAGACAATAGGAAAACCTGAAATTATGGAAGATTTAGAAGATGAAACAGATCGGGAGAATTATCCATTTATTGATATGAATAGAAGGTTTGGTTTGAGAGAAAAATATATATAACAGAAGAAGAAAAAGAGGTTGAGGGATCTTTAAATCCACCCGATAGCATTGATCTTAGATCAAGAATTGGACCTAATGGTGCTTTGCAGATTCAAGCAGACCAATTCCAAAAAACAACTGAGAAGACAATAGAACGAGATAAGACAGATGATCCATATGAGTATGTGGAGTTAAATGAGCGGATACTTAATCTACAAGAGTTGAGAGAGAAGATTCTTCAACAAAGATATCTTGAGGAAGCTAGATTTCGACAAGAAAATGATATAAAACGCTTAGAGAAATTTAAAATATGGGTAAAAGAACGTATCCCAGAATTAGCAGCAATCTCAATCTCAGTGGCTGGTATTATAACAACTATTATAGTTGATACTAGAAAAACGGTAGTTCAAGCTGCGCAGACAACTGGGAAATTTGCGAAATCTTTATACAATTTAGGTAAAAAACTAAGATCATTAATAGCGCCATTATTAAATCTTCTAGCACAAGTTGTATCTGTACTGTATTAAGACCCGATCATGTCATAAATTGTCAACAGATGACACGGATTCAACCAGGTTTAGAGTCGGATTCAACCTAAGAAACCACACACATCGTGTTTGTTTCTTTTCTCTTTTTTTCTTCACGCATGAGTGCGTAATTAAATACTAAGGGGAGAAGGGATACTAAGTTACAAGCACTACAGTCTCATTGGGTACAAAAGGTCTATATTGGCTCTAAAACAATCTATGTAATCTCAAATAATCTCTAGAAAATCAAACTAGAGGAGGAGAAAAATCATAATTAATATAATTATACATACATATTCGGTTTGAGTGGTTTATTGGTTAGTTTAATTGGTCTGTATTATACAAGAAAGAGATTTGTTTTAGAGGAGAAAGAGTATAAAAAGGAGGAAAAACTGGTTAAACCACAAAATATTCCAACAAAAAAATCAATAATTTGGACTCATTTGATTAAATAAAATATGCATTAATATATATAAATATGTCAATGAACAAGAAAGAAGTATTAAATGAGCTATATGATCGATCAATTGTGACGACAGGAACTGTTGGTTTAAGCATGGCGGCAAAAAAGATAGGGGGATGCCATTAGGCACACCAGAATCAATTAAGTGAGATGTCAAATTATCTGCAGCAGTTGCGTTATCAAGTATGGCGGTTAGATGGCCACAAAATAAGAAATATTTGCCTGTTGATCCATTTAAATCTGCTTAATTATATATAAAATGGCAAATTTGATAGTAGGGAGTTTATTTAATGCCGTGGCCTTCAGTGGTGCTGTGTATTTGTTTTCAAAATTAAGCAAAAGAGGATATGAAGATGAGATAAAGAGGCATAATAAATCGTTAGAACAATTAGCTTCTGCTAAGGAAAAATGATATGAAAAAGAGATTCAAAATGAAGATAGAATCCAGCAATTACAAAAACAGTTACAAGATGCGAATTTGGATATAGATAGAACCAATAAAGTGCTAGATGAGCTTAGACAATTTCAAACAATACCGTAAAATGGAATGCGATTCAATAGAGAGCCAAAATAGTCTGATTTCTATAAACCAAGTGATGAGATGAAGGAATATCAAATACTGTTTATTGGATTAATTGGTCTAACTGGGGGTATTTTATTCATAAATTAGTTTAAGCCAAAAAATATTTAAATAGTTAATATATAGAGATGAATAAACTGGAGAGTGATATTTTAGAGTTATTAAAGTATGGATACGAAAAGCTGATGAAATAGAAGAACTTTTACAGCAAAAACAATATAGATAGAACCTTTACAAAAGGATTATACAATGGAGTTTTGTAATGAATGTAATACAGATCGTCTGTTTCATAATGAAGGTTATTATGCATGTCCTAATTGTGGGGAGGTTGGTGGTTATATACATAAGAATAACTTTATTCCTGATATATGGATAAAGCCTGTTAGGAAATCACTATAAAAAGGTTAATTTACAACTAACTTATTAATGTAAAAGCTTATCGTTTAGACACACCCCCGAAACACGTTGGTGTCAATTTGATTGACAATTTATTATGAACGGGAACTTCTTCATATTTTGTTTGTTCTCGAGAAAAGGAGTGACTCTCGCCAAATGAAAGGTTACACTCAAATATCCTGTAAATATTTATGTATATAATAAAATAGACAGACAAAACGTATGATAGTTAACAAAGTCAAAAAGCGTTCATAAGAGGAATAAGTGGTTTGAAAAATGTGAAGGAAATATGTTAATTCCAAATATATATATATTTACTATCCAACAACTTCATGAAAGTTGTTAATGTAATGAAACGGAATAATCTTATTAAAAACAATATATCAAGATATTCATATTATATTATACGCCTGACCTCGAGGAGAAAAATAAAATTACTAAATAAACCAACTGACCTCAAGAATGGAAAAACCAAAGAAATATTCGATGATCGGTTATTTGGATTTGTTTATGATGAATCAGGATGGAATAATAATTGTAATTGTCATTATTATAAAAAATGGCTTGAAAAAAATAAAGATGAACATGCTTAAACGCATTTGAAAAAAGTAATTAAGTTATCCATACATATGGATAATTTAATTTTTGTTACCATTTAATCACTCTTAATTAGGTTTTTCAATACAATATTTTCTATTATGAAGACTTCTATAATAGTTTTTCATAGATTTATCACACTTGGGAAATATATATTCCTTTCTTTGCCACTTTCTTTTGTAGGATAATTGTACAAATATGATAATATATGAACAGATTTTCATACGCGCAAAAATATTACTCATTATTATGGCAAAAGAACATGAATTCCTTGAATAAATTTCTTATCCAGTACCAGTGCTACAATAAGCCTATTGTTAAAAATGAGACTATGTACCAAATCCTCTGACTCGTGTATATAAGTGTGTCCATATACACATAGTTTATATGCATGATTGGTTTTTAAGGGCCCAGAATCCCTTCATATAAAAAAGTGGTTGTGAGTTTTTGCCTTATTTAGGTCATTTTTACAAGAATATGCGATTTTGCTGAGAGTGTAAGGAGCTATAATACTCACAGTAGTTTGAATTTATGATTAATTACGCATGATTAAAGGCAGTTAATTAGCTCTTTGAATGTTTTATGGCAAGAGAGTTCAAATTTGGAGTTAATAGTGGGAAATCACAGCAAGGAATTTATGTTCTTTTGCCATAATGATGAGTAATATTTTTGCACGTATGAAAATCTGTTCATATATTATCATATTTTTACAATTATCCTACAATTATAAATGGTATACTTTCACAGACTGGGTATATCCAACAAAAAACAAAAATGAAAGCCCTAGGTTACATTCATAGGCAATGATCGGTGGTAAACGCTATAATCAAGAAACAATTAAACAAAAATGTTGACAAATCACAAGTATATTTTGATAGTAAATTCATTATGGAATTGATTGCAAAATACTTTTAAAGCTCTTCACATCCTGTTGTTGCACCAAACTATTTGGCAAAAACTGTAATAAAATTGCACTTTCAAACCAAGACAAAAAAGATTCAATATCTAGAGTCTTAATTAATCCTTCCGCATTGATAACCCACATATGTTTCAGAAATGTAAATATCTAGTAAAGAAAAAAGGAAATGTTAACGTATACATAATAAGTTGTTTACAAATCAAATTAATAATCCATTAACATTTAAACGTCATCAGGATGAAGGGAGTAGCTCCTTCCGCTAGTTGTATTTGGCGCTTTGATCGTCAAAAGAATTTTATTGAAAGGATTATTGCATTCGTCAACTCTTGGAGCAGGCCAAACAAAACTTCTTGAGGGAATGGGGGGATGCATAAATCGCGCCAGACAATCTTTTTCTGCTTCATGAACAGTAGTCACAACACCTATCCACATTTTGTCATCATATTTGTATACTATAAATTCTCCTCCACTGATGACAATTTCTGAAAATGTTTCCTTCTCTACATCTTTCTGATCAAAAGCCCCAGTTTTAAAATTGAAGATAAATTCAAAATCTACATCTGTTGAAACTCTTTTAACGCCAGTCTCTTCCGAACTTATTGGTACAAAGTGGTGCATAGATTTGGTACCAGGTAGATAATATAATTTCTCAGGATTAAAGCGGTCTGAAAGAGGTGAACCTTCCTCGCAAAGACTTACCTGATCGTCCTTTTCAATGTAATAAAACGTAATTCCATCGATTTCTGAACTGCAAAATGTCAACATTTCTTTTGCACATGTAATTTGATTGTCAATTGTACGTTGCAGGCTAGCACGCGTTGTCAGTCTTTTAGTTGTACCCCCTAAACCATCGCAAGGGGATTTCCCGTGCCTTGTGGCAAAGAAAATCCATTCACATGGCACACCAAAATCTGATTTATGGAAGCAGACAGTTTGAAAATTATGGACATTTTTATATTGGTTCGGGCAACCGTCTGAGACATAATAGATTTTAATAGCATTGATAGCAATGTTATCTGCAATGTGTTTCATGGTTTGCTGTATAACCTTATAAAGAAAGTAACAATCATGCTTCAAATCACCTGACATAAAAACCAGAGATCTGCTTTCTAATGTCATCATTCCATTTTCATCTTCAACTTTATAATATATCATCACGGGATGAAGAGTACAACTTTTCTTATTCCAATGATAACTTTGGACCTGATCTTGGACAATGAAGCCATGATTTTCAGCAAAATCACCCAGTGCAAGGATGTCGCTAGGTTTTAGGTCATCCTATAGCTTTTTGATGTATTCACCTTGAGTTTTGGCAACGAATGAATGTGGTGTTAGCTTGTCCAATTTTTCTACAAGCAATTCAACAAATTCTGATACTGGGAGACCAGGGCCTTTTTTAAGAAATTTGCCGTGGGTGGGCATTTTTCAAAAGGGACCTTCGACTTCATTGATAAATTTGTCCCTCTAGAATCGTTTTTTACTTGGACCATTCTGAAATCTACAAAACGTAAACCTAGAGCACAGATTATTGTCAGTATTTGAAAGAAAGCACTCAACAAATTTGTCTATAGGCATTTTTATTATTACTTATTTTCGTGCCACCTAGAGGGACTGGGGGGGAATTTGCCCCCCCACTATAATAGTTAAAAAAGGCTCTGTGGGAGACTTTGCTTAACAATATCAGCACGGCGTGTTTATATCCACTGACTAAATCGAACTTCTTTCTCCTCTTCTTCTTCCTCTTCATCTTGGTCTGATTCATCTGTAATTTGATCTTTATTTAATTTTTCAAACTTGTTGAGAAGATACTCCCGCAATGGCTTTGTCCCAGGACATTTGTCACACCTATGAATCATGCATTCTCGGTTTTTTCGATCACACACACGTTTATCAGTCAGAGTATGTTGATTTGTTTTGAACTTATAAGCATCGAACATCAGCTTAACATATACATACTGAGTGGCTTCCTGTATTATCAACATTGATGCACCACTTTGGGCGGAGTGCAGCAAAACTTGAACGACAAATTTTAACATTTGGGTGCACTTCCTTAAATTTTACATACAATTCATTGACATCACATAAAAGTAAACGCTTTTGCATGTGTACATTTCTACGAATGCTTACAAAATCCTTGGCACCCGCCATTGCACGGCTGTACTCATCCTTTTCATAAAATTCTCTAACAATTGTTTTGGTATCTTCTGACAACCCGTGACCAGTATACTTATCTGACCTTTCAAGAAATCCCTTTTCTCTTAAAACATCTTGAGACTTTCTCACCAAATATTTGGTAACATTAAATTCTTTGGCGACTTTGTTAACTGTCCATGATTGAGGGGCTAATGAAAGCAATTGAACAATTCTCCTCTTATCACGAGTGTCATTTATTTTCTGCTTTACTAATGCAATAAGTTGATCATATTCTTTAGCCTTATCAAACGGTTTCAACTGGTTTGGTGTAACGTTCAATGTTCTGGCAATCTTTTGTAAAACAACTTGTGAATCTTCTGCTTGATTTGCCTCAACCTTCTCCAATTTTTGTTTCCCGTGCGCAAGTTTTGACCTTGAACTAACTGCATGTAACGTTAATGGTGATACACCTAATTCGGCCAATAACGTATTGAGTTCATCTCGACTAGTGTCAGCAGCGTCAGGATCATGGTAATCAGGATCAGCTTTTCCTTCATTAGAATCAAGATCCTTCGGGGCAACTTTAGAAGCTTCAATTTTGCCTCTGATCTTTTCATGACAGCGTTTGCATAATTTTTGCCCTGGAATAACATATAGCTGAATAGTTTCCATTTCATGACATAAATCAAAGGATATTTTTACTTTTGGTTTAGCTGTGCTAGTGTGTATGTTATAAGGGTCACAACATTTAATTTGGTTTCGTGCATATTTTCCCAGATATACCTGTTCATGAAGCAAACAGATGGTAAATTCGGGACTAAGCAATGTTTCATTACTTAAACCAGATCTTTTGCATAGGACTGCTATTTCTTCCTCTGTTAAATCTGAAAGTTTTTTCTTCCAGTTTTGATATGTGTGTTGTTTTATCACATTCTTTTATTAACATTCCACCAATAGAACACATCTTTTTGCACTGTAAGATAACAACTACAACTAAGTAATTTCTTGGTTGTTCATGTATTAACTAACAAATTAATGTCAATCCATAATACGACACCAGACATATCCAGAATAATCTTTTGCATAATTGGCAGCTGGCCAGAATTGATCATGCATTCACAAAAGGCTATTATCAAATTAAAGTAAACACCATGCTGAACCACCAATTACAAGCCAGTTAATCATGAATAATTTATTTTGACTCTTCCCCACATATAAAAATGTTAAGATAGGATTTTTTTCCACCTTGTGTATTTTGTTAGAAATGAGTACCTATATTTATTGTTGGATTTCAGAAATATATTGCTCATATTTTATCCCTTTTTAATACTTAGGTCGTAGTAAATAAACTTTATATTTTATCTAAAGAAAATGCTCTAATTCCCCACAATTAACTCCAAATTTGAACTCTCTAGCCATTAACAACCACTTTTTTATATGAAGGGATTCTGGGCCCTTAAAAACCAATCATGCATATAAACTATGTGTATATGGACACACTTATATACACGAGTCAGAGGATTTGGTACATAGCCTCATTTTTAACAATAGGCTTATTGTAGCACTGGTACTGGATAAAAAATCCATGAGCAAAAGTATTTAAAACTTTAGATTGAAAACTTCAAATTGAAATTACTCCAATTTCCTTATTAAATGAGTTGTTTTAGACTTAAAAAATGGATTTGTCACATAGACAAATGGTCAGGTGGTGATTTTTAGTCTTTTAGAATAATTTTCTGGCCATCTATCAGTAATTTTATGAGTACGTAATTCGTAGTGCAAAAATGCAAATCCTCATAAAAACTGAAGGGTTTAACCTAAAAAGATAAACATTGGACAGTGTGTTAGTCATATGATGGGAACGTATTGGTGCAAAAATGAAGCAATTTGGTGAGGTATGGTGTACATTTGGAAAATTCAGTATGGAATACCCCTTGGACTTGACGATTGCATGAGCTGTGGTGGTTCTTCAGAAGCTGGTCCAGGCAATGACTAAGTAAAATGTAAATGATCTGCAAAAAAATTGTGATCCAACAAGTGAGCTGGATGTTTGTTTTGACCTGAAGTAGTATAGTACTTCGCGGTACCATCGCAGTTTTTGTAAATTTAGAAAAACCCATCCAAAACCCTTTTAAAAACTTTTTTCCCATGGTTTTCGAATACTACTGAGTAGTTTACACCAAGAAAACCCTTCTAAAACCACTTCACAATTTTGGACACAAAAACTTGAAATACCAAAAAATAGAAGGGTTTTGAGAGACCTGAGACAAAAATGTTAATACCATAAAGTTAAACCATATGGTAATTTTCAATAATATTTTTACTTTTCAGTCTCAACCTCTTTAATAGTTTCGTCCTGTTTGTTGGTTTTAAGGCCATAGAAATGCCTAGCAGTAGTAATACCACCCGATAAAAATCCCAAAAATGGGATAAATGGGGTAATTCTTTCAATTAATGAGTGAAAATCTCTTTTTAACAATTCATCCTTTTTCAATTCTTTTGTTAATTCCTTAGAGGACTCAATAGCATCAAGACCTCCAAAGTATTGGCAAATTTACTTATTAATAGATCAGTTAGGAACTCATTAGCCTTTTGCATTCGTTTACGTTCATATTCAGTGTATAGTTTATTGATGACCTTTTGACTGGCTTTCTTTATGTAGGCAACAGATTTATCCAAATCACCATCTTCTGCTAATTTCAAAAGCTCATCTCTTTTTTTTCTAAATTACTGTTATCGTTTTGCGGTTCAACTTTTTCAGGTTTTACTTTTCCCGGGTTCTCATTAGAATTATCATCAACAAATATATTTTTGATTTCATCGTTGAAAGAATTTTCTGCTGTCGAAATATCTTCAATAACTTCCTCAATGGTTTCAGGTTTTGGATTCTTGCGTCTTGGCATTCTATATGTAATAACACATTTTATTTTTGCGGATTGACAATTTCATAGTCGTATGGATAGCGTAAGTTGATTTCCAATGTAGAGTGTTTGGTATTCTTTAGTTTTTCTATTATGGAGTTTCTTTCACTTTTTGAACTATGACCTAAGTATCTAAGGAAAATAACATTCATATCATCTTCATCAGGATTATAAAAAGTGACAACTCTCGCTACATCATCTCTATAAGGCTTATATATGCTGTTTAATTGTTGAGTAATGACTATTGTGGATAGCCCAAAATGTTTAGCTGAAAAAGCCAATTTGACTGACACACTTGTTCTATTTTTGACATCCTGGCTACTTGCACAGTCATCCAATACAATTAAACTATTAGTGCCCTTGAAAATTTCCTGCACAAAATGTAGTATTTTATCTACTTTAACTTGATCACGCTCCATAGCAAATAAATCAGAATCTTTGATATATTTCCATTGTTGGTATGTTTCATTCCATGAAAATGTAGGGCAAATCAAAATGATATAATCAAAATGTTTATTGAATTGGGTTTCCAGCACATTTAGCAAATAAAATGTTTTCCCACAATTTGTCATGCCACATATGATCATGTTAAAAGGTGTTTCCATCTGTATAATACATTATAATTAGTACTGTATGCTTTGCAAATCATTGTTTTGGAAATTGGCGAGTCCATCAGATACCACAAAGATGTTGCAGTAGATATTTCCTGTGTGGTCAGTCTTTTTGATCTCCAGTAGGATACCGTTTTGGGTGTTTACAATCTTTTTACCATGTCCTGTCTTATCCAGCTCTTCATTGGATCTTAGACCGATGACAAGCGCGAACTTATCTTTATAGAACTTTTCGGGAGTCATGAATTCGCTCATTCCAAGTTTTGACCCGAGTAGTCTCTTTGCTTCGTCGTAGAACCGTGACTTTGGACTCCTTGCGAGTATACTTGGTTTGGCACTCCTTCGATGGCTAGTTTTACTTCGGTCATATTTGGGTAGATGTATTCTTCGCTATCTTTCCTTGTTGTATTGGTGAACGATAGAACGATGGCTTTCATAGACTTGCGAGGAATATTAATATTTTCATTAATTGAAGTGGATCCTGCAGACTAGACAGATGTTTGCATAAGAGTTATATGTTCATAAGAAAGAGAACAACCAGAACCATATTCGGATGAAACACTGTTGGCAATGGCTTGGTTTTCAATAGTTTCATATTCAAGCTCAAGGTTTTCTAGACTATAGCTTCCAAGTGTTTGACCAGATTGTGCCACCAATATTTCGCTTAATTGAGGTAACGTTATGATGTACTTAAAATTATTATTCATTTGAAATGGTGCATACAAACTGTGGTCACTAATGATCCTATATAAACAGATTTTCTGATTTGTGCCAAAAATATTAAACATTAACTTTTCAGAAACCTTTGTAGCGTCTCCACTTGCTGCTCCAGAGTCGTCTTTGCTAACAAGCTTTCTTGGGTTTTCGGATGCGATACCGTATTCAATCATGTTGGCTCTTTGCGAATTTGATTTATAAAGGTCCTTGTGGACACCATAAAGACTTTCGTCATTATTATCGTTGGCAGTTTCACTGGCTAGCCTAATTTGCAATCGTTTTTGCAGAAGCCTTGAGAGATTGTTTAGAAAATGGGTTTTAGTGTTACCGATTTTCAAATAGAAAAGTAGGTGCATTGAACCAGGAACCAAACAACTATCCGGTTTTAGTTTAGGGATATCGATATATAGTTCCATTCCTGGTGAGGCTTTGTTGGGATTCAAAGTTACTACATACCTCGTTCTTTCGCCTCTTATTGAAGCCATTTGGTTCTTTCGAAATCCTGGTGTCAATTGACTCTTTGTTCTATTCATTAGTATATATTAATGTTCATTTTATTTTTTCCTTCCCTGTTTGCATTGGTTGTAAATGAACCAAGCAAAAGCCAGTGCTAGTACCCAAAGGTTACTCGCAAGCCATGCCAACCCTTTAGCACCCCATGATATGGCTTGGGCGACGATATTTAATAATGGCCCTAATAATGGTCCAAGTTTTTTACCAAGATTATATACGGCCTTAGCAAACTTTCCAGTAGCTTTAGCACCTTGAGATACAGCCTTAGGAGCGCCAACGACGATTGTTGTTATAATACCGGCGATGGAGATTGCCAAAGCGCTTACACCGACTAAGTTCTCTTTTGCCCACTCTTTGAATCGTTATAGTCTTGTTAAGTCTTTAATTGATTCGTTATTGGTTGCTGTTTCTTCGATTATTTCAGTAGCTTCTTGATTTTCTGGTTTTTCACCCTTTTCTGTTACTTTTATATAGTCGGCTTTTGATTTTGTGGTTTCAGATATGTTTTTATATAGTGGTTCTTTTCTAGCATCAGTCTCTCTCAAGGATTTTAATCTATATTCGTTTCCTATTTTGTCAAGCATTTCTATCCTTGTATCTGCGTCACCGACTGGGTTTAAGATTACTGAAAGCTGTTTTAGCTCTTGGTCACTAATGGTTAATCCTTCCATGATATGAGCTCTTTCTTCTAGTCTTGTATGTATTTTCTCTGTTGAATCTGAAACTGTTTGATCTGTGATGTCATCCGGTATATCTGGTAAGTTGATAGATCCACCATTATCATTATCTTCATATTGAGGTAGTTTTTCTATTTCACTTCTTAATTTATTTATTAAACTACCAGGTTTAGTTGGTGGAAGGTTTTTGGTTTTTTCTTCAACCATATCCCTTACTTGTTTATCTGTAAATTCTGAGTACGTGGGGTATTCGTTTTCGTTGACAGTATTCCTGACAGTTTCTTCTGGCATGTTTGTTTCTTTGGATGTTTCTTCAATTATTTTGTTGGTTTTGTTAAATAGTTTTTTTATCAAACTGTTGAACTCTTTACCTTGTGGTGTATTTTGATCAAGTCTTCTTGAAAGAACGTTTCTTGTTGTGTTGACTTCGATTACATCAACACCTTTGTAACTCATTGTTGTTTTAAAATCAGGTAATGGTCTACCTCTACTGTAGGAAATATTCTTTAAAATATCATGTCCCACCTCATTGTTAAGGAGTGGTCTGGTTCCCCCACCACTGTCATATGCAAGAAATGATCTGGTTAGGTTTACGAAATCATTTGGAATCCATCTATTTTTTTGTTTTCCTTAAAGTTGCTATCACGTTTGAATATGTTCCCTATGAAGTTATTAAAATTATCTTTTGTACCCTTTTGCCCTATGACTCTTTTATCATCCTGTTGATAATTTATGTCATCATCTATCCAACTAGTACTCTCAAAGGGGTTTTTCTTGTTAGTGAATGTTGATTGAGCAACCCTTTTCTCTTGTTCCATTTTATAAAGTAATTTGCCTAAGTAATGGAATCTTTTTTCATATTTTATCTTTTCCTTTGGGTTGTCTTCTAAATATTGATGATCTAATAATAGATCACTTACTCTTTCATAATGATCGAGTACCTGCCCATAATTCATATCATTATATTCTGGGTATTTTTCGCCCAAATCTTGCATTTCATAATCATCGAATCCCCCTTTGGCCATTTGTATATATTACTCTATATTTTGTATATCACTCTCAGGAATCCAACTATTATGTTTACTATCGTAACCTAACCATTTGACAAGAACCATATTTTTACTTTTTACTTTTTTTCTTTTTAGTATTTTTTCAACTTTATAGACATCGTCCTTTTTATCAACACTTGACAACTCCTCTTCATAGAATTTCCCAATAATTGGTTCACCTTCTAGATCCTCTATTTGATAAACAATTGGGTCACCGCGAATAATCTTAGTGATTTTAAACAGTTCTTGTGTAAAATTGGCTTCATAACCTTTTGTGAAAATGCTTTTATACTTGGATATCCTAACGGTATCACTAATTTTAAAGTTAGCTAATGGTAAGTCTCCATATAAATGACCATATAGTGTTGTCCAAACTTCGTCATTATTTTTATTTACATCTTTTGGTTTCATTAAGATAGTGCTATGCTTGGTATTGTTGTAATTATATACTAACTGATCTAAAACGTCAATCCAACTATGTGTCCCTTTACTCTAAAAGTACTTCCACATAGTAGTTTTAAGTGTCCTTTAGAAATTTTCCACAACAGTTGCCTTTTTGTCACTATTAGTAGAGAAATATTTTATATCATGTTTATCTAGTAGAGTTTTAACACCAACATTGTAGAATTGTTTTCCATCATCAAATTGCGCTAATTTAGGATAATCACCAAATCTCTCTTTGAACTGTAACAATAATTCTGTGACTGCTTTTGTGATGTTATTAGTATCTTTTCTATAAACTGGTACAGCAAATGAATAACTACTGAGAATTTCGATAGCTGTTAGTATCCAATAATAGCCTTTATTTTTGTTTTTATATGAACCCATATGAACGAGATCCATCTGTATCTGTTCACCAAGATAGTTAACTTTGGTTTGTCTAAATTTATGTTTTCTAACAATTGGCGTGTATCTGGAATAAGTGTCTTGTGATTTCAACCACCAGAGCTTAGAAACTCTGCCAAAGGATTGATTAACCTCAAGAATAATGACAATGAATGCTTGAGATGGTGTCATATCAGGTATTTGAACCCACAAGAAAAAGATTCTCAGAGCGTTAAAAAATATGACAAAGAATACATTAAAAATTAGATTATACCAATGTAAGCTTTCCAGTGGCACAAAAAGATTACCGAAAAATAGAAATAATGAATATTAATTTCAATGTGTTTGGGTATGAAAAACAAGAA
Organism: Heliopora coerulea; assembly: GCA_030142905.1. Lineage (NCBI taxonomy): Eukaryota > Metazoa > Cnidaria > Anthozoa > Scleralcyonacea > Helioporidae > Heliopora > Heliopora coerulea. The sequence continues at coordinate 3,130,646 of JASJOG010000014.1, forward strand.
CCATATCCAGTTTACATATCAAAAGAGAAATTTGATGATACATTAAATCTACTGTTAATAACAAATGGAAAAGAACAACACTATATCTTCATCAAAGACTCCAATAAGTTTACGTACAACCAAACAAAACATAAACATAGAAAGCATTTTTGTATGCACTGTTTGTAGTGTTTCAGTTCTGAAAAAGTCCTTAATAATCTTAAAGAAAACTGTATAACAATCAATGGTGTACAGACCATAAAAATGCCTAAGGCTGGTGATATGGTATATTTCTTAAAACCACCACAAGGAACTAGAAAGTTCCATTTGTAATATATGCTGATTTTGAGGCATTCACAGAAAAAGTAAATGGATGTCAACCAAATAATAATAAATCATATACTGAATCGTATCAAAAGCATAAAGACTGTGGATATGGCTATAAGGTCGTCTGTCCTTATGATGATAAATACAGTAAACCAGTTCAGATATATAGAGGAGAAAATGCTGTTCATAAGTTCATGGAAAAAATGTTAGAAGAAGTCAAATGGTGTAAAAAAAATGAAATATAAACATTTCAATAAAGAAATTATACTAACAAAAGATGATGAGCTAAATTTCAAGAACGCTGATAAATGCCATATTTCTAATAAAAAATATTCTGAAAAAGATATTCGTGTAAGAGATCATTGTCATATAACTGGAAAATACAGAGGATCAGCTCATCAAGACTGTAGTATCAATCATAGTTTAACTGATAAAATACCTGTTATTTTCCACAATTTGAGACGATATGATAGTCATTTTATAATGAACACGATTGGTGAAATAGCCAATAAGCATATATATAAAAATAAAAAAGGCAAAGCGAAACAGATGGATATCAATGTCATCCCAAATAATATGGAAAAATATATGGCTTTCATGCTTGGAAAACTTTGGTTTTTATCGATAGTTTTCAATTCATGAGTTCAAGTCTAGACAAATTAGTAAGCAATCTACCAGATGAAGCTTTTAAATATACTTCTGAAGAAATCAAAGACACTGAAAAACTAAATCTTATGAAACAAAAAGGGGTATATGCTTATGATTACATGGATTCATTTAATAGGTTCAGTGAAAACAAATTACCAAATAAAGATGATTTTTACAGCATACTAAATGATGAACATATATCTGATAAGCAATACGCTCATGCACATAAAATATGGAATACTTTCAATTTAAAGAATATGGGACAATACCATGACTTACAGGGAGTGAGCAAAAAAAGTGGCCATCCTAAATAATTATAGTTAACGTAACATAATAGTCACAAAATGAACAGACGCGGTTAAGAATGATCGTTTTAGGATGCATGCGTCTAAATAATTTCAAATATCATCTCAAATCTTAATTTTAATAAACGATTTTTGTAATTCACATACGTTACGCAGTTTTTAATTATATTATAGTTTACAAATTTCTGGTACATCTCTGATGTCCTTCATTTTGACTCTAACGATTTGTTCGCACAATCGCCAATAAAGTTTTTTTACAAATTACTACAGGCAACAACAGTAGCTCAAGTACATACCTACTGTATGTACCATTCAATACCTAGCTGACACTCCCTTCAATTTGATCACAGCTTTGCATAAACGAGGCATGCTTTCAATAAGCTGATGCAAGTATTCTTTGGTGATTGATTGTAATCCATTTTTGATTACTGCAAAAAGTTCGTTTTCATTTTCCAACTTTTGGTCTTTTGTTAATCAGTCCAACTCAGCCCATAAATTCTCAATGGGATGTAGGAGAACCCATCCCCATTCATCAATATTCCCACTAATGTGCTCACGAGCTGATGATAATCGCGGTAAACGATTCTTTTCACTCCCAAATGCTTTCTCAGATTTTTTTCTTTATTTGAATTCTCTCTCTTTCAAGAGGTGATTTATGGTTTTGGCGGAAAATTTCACCCCTGTCTGAGCTTCTAATTTATCAGCTAGCTGATGTTTGGTTGGGGTGCCTGATTTGGAAGTTTTAATAATTAAACGGTCACTTCGATTTGGTGGTTTCCATCCAGAACCAGAATCACGACTGCAATCTCCACTCAATTTACCTTAATCCAAAGTTCTTTTTTTGTTTCTTTTCCCAGAATAGGCCAATGTGAATTTTTTTGAAACTGTACATGTCGTAACTCCAGCTTGAAGCAATCCAAGAATTTCACAATTCCTTCTAATTTTCATCTCAGATATCTCGGTGCCGACTTTTTTAAGTTCCTTACTAGCCACATTACTTTCATATAAAACCTCAAAGAAAACGTTCAAAATTGCACATGTAACTGGTTTTTTGGCTAATAATGTTTTGTACTTAAGTTATCAACTAAATATTGTGGGATGCACAGTATTTTGATAATTTTATGGACAAGTTCATTTCATTCAATTTGTAAGAAATAGGAGAAAATGCACTATGTTTAGCAGAAGACATTATCATAAAAAGTGTTACGAATTGACGTGTGTTCCATACTAGCACTTAAAATTAGTATGTCAAAAGCTTTTTAATCAAATCTTCAAGAAAGCATTCTAAAAATATACGGTTTTCTTTCATTTCTGTTCTTCCAGTGACAGTTATACCAAATTGACTATATTTTTGACGATGGCCACTTTTTTTTGAACACCCCCTGTATATCTAAAGTCAGACATTCTTTTATTAGCTGATGTACTTGAAAACTTCAGAAAGACTTGCATGCAGTATTATAAACTAGACCCATGTCATTATTTTACAAGTCCTGGATTGTCTTGGGATGTAATGTTGAAAATGACTGATATTGAACTAGAATTAATTACAGGCATAGATATGTTTCAGTTCATTGAAAAGGGAATGCGTGGTGGAGTATCTTATATAGCCAATCGACATGGTAAGGCGAATAATAAATATATGAAAAAATACGATGAGAAGGCGCCCTCAAAGTATATAATGTATTTAGATGCCAATAACCTTTATGGATGGGCCATGTCTCAATATTTACTTACTGGTGGTTTCAGATGGGTTACAGAAAAAGAAATTAACAACATAAACTTAGCCAAATACAAAGATGATAGTAAAAAAGGTTTGATATTAGAGGTCGATCTAAAATATCCACAAGAATTACACGATCTTCATAATGACTATCCATTAGCACCTGAAAAAATGAAAGTAACAAAAGATATGTTATCATCATATTGTGAATCGATAAGAGAAAAATATAATATCAGTATCGGTCAAGTAAATAAATTAATTCCAACCCTCAATAATAAAGAAAGGTATGTGATTCATCATAAAAATTTACAGCTATTCACTAATCTAGGTTTGAAAGTAACGAAAGTACATAGAGTACTGGAATTCAACCAGTCACCTTGGTTAAAACAATATATAGATTTCAACACTCAGAAAAGAACTAAAGCCAAAAACTCATTTGAAAAAGACTTCTTCAAAGTATTGAACAACTCAGTATTTGGTAAAACCATGGAAAACCTCAGAAAAAGAGTAGATGTAAAACTCGTAAGAGATGAGAAAAAAACTGGTGAAGTTAACATCAAAACCAACTTTTGTGACCTGTAAAATATTTAATGAAAAACTGGTGGCTGTACATAAGATAAAAGAAACTCTAACCCTGGATAGGCCGGCGTATGTGGGAATGTGTATTTTAGATCTAAGTAGGTCATTAATGTATTATTTTCATTATACTACATCAAGCAAAAGTATGGTAAAAAAGCAAAGTTCTTATTCACAGACACAGACTCTCTGACTTATGAAGTTGAGACTGAAGATGCTTATAAAGATTTTTGGAATAATAAGGATAAATTTGATAATAGTGATTATCCAGAAAACTCTCCGTACTTAAATAAAACAAATAAAAAAGTGATTGGAAAGTTTAAAGATGAAGCATCGGGAATACCAATCAATGAGTTCATAGGATTGAGAAGTAAGATGTACTCATACATATCACATGAATGTGATAAAAAAGCAAAAGATGTTAAAAAGAATGTCATAAAGAAAGATATTAAACATGATGATTACAAAGATGTTCTATTCAACAGAAAACAAATGTACAATAAAATGAAAACAATTAGAAGTAAAGATCATCAATTAGGAAGTTATAATATAAACAAAATCTCACTCAGCTGTTTTGATGACAAATGTTATCTACATCACAATGGAATAGATAGTTATGCTTATGGCCATTACAAGATATAAATATATGGTTATTTCATAAGAAGGAAAAAATGGGTTAGGCGAAGCGAGTTTTCAGCTACCACTTAAAACTAAAAATATTATTGAAAATTACCATATGGCTTAACTTTATGGTATTAACACTTTTGTCCCAGGTCTCTCAAAACCCTTCTATTTTTTGATATTTCAAGTTTTTGTGTCCAAATTGTGAAGTGGTTTTAGAAGGGTTTTCTTGGTGTAAACTACGCAGAAGTGTTCGAAGGGGTTTTGGATGGGTTTTTCTTAATTTGCAAAAACTGCGCTGGTACCGCCAAGTACTATACTACTACCTGATTTTTGGGGACTATGGCAAGTGTTTAAGTTGCTTTCTTCTGTTTGCGTTTCAACGCTTACCAGTGCCTTGGCAGTGAAGCTATACTGTGTTTCAACATGAGTGGTCTGAAGTCTAAATTCTGGAATAGTAGGAAGTTCGATGTTCTCAGTCATTTCGACTTAAGTGGTAACAGGTACGGTGTTTAAAACTTGGTCACAAACTGGCATTGCTGCTGTCTCAGAATTTGTCTCACTCGCACACTCACTGACTAATGAGCGTTGTACTATGTATACGAAAAAGCCGAAGAATTGAACTAAGTAAATTGAACATGATGGCCATGTACCAAAATTTTAGCTCTGATCGTGGCATTTATTGACGTAAATGCCAGTCAGTGAAATGGCTACTTACCTCCTTTCTATCACGACTTCGTCGTCTCATCTCGCTCGTTATTCTGGGTTTTACCGTTCTTAATTCGTGGCTAAATATTGTTGGAACTGCGTCGGGTTTTAAGATTTTTTTTTTGCTTGTATGTCCACACAACCTCTCGGCAAGTGTAGTGACAAAACAGTCTGAAGTAAAGTGATCGCTGCAAACAAATGAATGTTTAGTATCTCATGGGTTTTCTCGGCGAATGTTCTGAAGCCAAACATTTTTTATTTCGCCACTTGGTAAACGATGGTAAATTACATTCCCTCCTCTTGTTTTCCTCCAGCCGTTAGTACAGTTTGGTACCATGCAATAAGGCATTTTACGAACAATTTCTTTGAGATTTTAGTCTTGGAACAACCGACAACAACGAAATCAAACCACGTGAAAGAGATAAAAATGAAAAATTACTTTATTACTCAACCTTTAAACTTCTATGTATTAAATTACAGGAAAAGTATAATCAAGTCATACCGATCCTACTCGAGTTGACGTTCATTTATCTCAGTGTTCTTCCCCGGCCCAAAAGCATATTTTTTCGCTTAAAAAGCCAATGGGAAAGCGTTCTTACAAAGATTGAATACCTGAGGAATAAACGTCTCCAATGCATGTCTTTGCGCAATAAGAAATTCAAGTTTCTAAATCTAATTCGTCGATTTAATCAATATTCAACATCAACTAATACATCCGACATATGTTTTTCCTGAGCAGCGATCAGATCGAAGCACTCCAGTGGTAACACAACTGTACGCAATTAATACACTTAAATTTAAAAGCCGAAACTTGGTTAATGTTTTTTCATTCTGGTATTACAAATGCAAGGTGAACCACGATGGACAAACTTACTTTACCGACAAATGTGGATGTACCGACAGACCTAGTCTGGGCAAAAAGTTGGGCTGACAACTGTCCCCTGCCCATCCCCAGAACCATAGCAAACAATGCAATTGAACACATTAATTTGTTGAACCTTGGAATCCCCGGCTGCAACTTGTTTTTAACTTGGATAAAGGTACTAAAATTGCTGGAGAAACTACAGAAATGCTCTTGATATGTAGACAGTGCAATTCGATACAGAAACCATGCGTCCTTACTGTTACTGATATCCCGTTCATCATCGACAGTAATAGCCAAGAGTCAAGAAAAATATCAGTATAAAAGTAGAACGATGTGTAAGCAGGGTTGAACAACCTGTATAATGCCAAGATGGTCAGACCTAGCAAAAGTTGTGAGAGGAAATACTCAACATTTCGACGGAAGAGCCTTCGTAGGAGCCAGGGCGTAACTAGAAGGAGGGTTGCGGGAGGGTCGCGCTTCCTGCCCTGTTTGCAGGAGATCTGATGTGTGCCCTGCTAGCGACATTTTTTGCCCTCATTCCCCAAAGGCCTCAGATCTACTTCGCTTGAAATGATCAAAATTGTCCCGACAATGCCTTGCATGATACTTCCCTCCGAGCCCTGCCCTTCAAAATTCCTGGTTGAGCCTCTGTGGAGTAAAATTGAACGTCAGTATGCCCTCTCCAGGTCTCGGCAATTTCCTGACCCCACTGCGTAATTGTCAGTAGAAAGCCTTGTTTTCCATCTGATCGTAAGTTGTTGCAAAGCGTCGCAAGAGATCGCGGAGATAGATTGGGGATCTGTCATGGTGACTGGTAAAGACAACTTGCCACCCAAGTTTTGAAATGCCAACACTGCGCAGGACACGTGAATTCATTGCAAAACTTTGAAACCACGACGGTCTGAAAGAAACCAGGCTTAATATAGCTGACCTTTTTATGAACATACTTAGTTAATTTCCTTGTCACAGATGTTTTTTGAGGGATTTAGTAACTTGATCTACTCGATCCGACAACAATAGCAGTTGCTGAGTGGGAGTATTATTTGTGTTCAAACACAAAGCATAAAGGAATTTCAAGCATCGGCACAGGTTGTCATTACATATATATCAGCTTGTCAGATGCCAGATTAATAATGGCACTAAAAAGTACAGTTTTGGCTGACTACACGCGTTCATAGGCAGCTGCTGAGACTTCACAGACGGCTTGCGTGACAGTAAATTGATGCAGATCAAAACGTTTTGTAAACGGCTGTTATACCAAATTTTTCTTTTAATTTGTTGGATACCAGCACTTTTCTTCCATTGCAATAATTCCTGCAACTGTTTTTGTTTTGTTTTTTTTTCTTGGACTCCTAGCCAAGCAACAACGAATGTCTACACATGTTGGTAACCGTAGGCTGGGCTTGGCTAGAAAGTAGTAGCCATGAAAACCCTATATGTCAGACGCCAAAGTCTGATAGCTTAACTTATATCCGGCGGATAAATTTGCTAACTGCAGGTCAACAGCGTTGTCCATAATCTAAACCACTGAACTTTACGAGTGAATAAATTTTATCCGCCTACCAGAAGAACATATCCATCCTTTGAACCCCTGAATCCCATCAATTTCACCTATTTGCATAGGAAATTACCAAACACCTGTAGATCTGAAATTGCAATAACCTCTCTCTTCATATTTTAAGTTGCAATAGCAGTAATCAAATTTTGTCGGAAACACTAAAGTTTGAATAATCGTAAATCTCGATGCAAAGTTTACAACTTCAGTAAATCTCCCGTCCTAATACGCAATCTAAGCGCTCTATTCATTGTTCATTATTATTTAAATCATTCAGGAATTGTACTTGAAGTCGAATCCTTTACTCGATTTATAACTTTTTCTGTGACCCATGCAGCTGGAAATCGACATTTTAACGAATGTTAAAGCGCACCTCTTCTTCATTCTGCTTTGCGCAAAATTTACTGAGGCAAGTTGATGTAAATTGCGACATGTATTCCATGTTCAATAATAAAAGCAACAGCAATCTTATATTTAGCCAAATTATTAATTACCTGCATGGATGCATGTAGATAAAGGGTAATGTTATGGAGGTCTAAACATACTCGGTGGCCACCTTGCACGAGACATCTTTTTATATTGAGATGTTTTGGTCGGACACAAGAACACATAGACCACACTATCTAACATTAGTGTACTCTGAGTCAACATTACATTAAAAGAATATGTTGCAAAATGGATTCGTCATCTTACAATGGCGTGATAATATAACCTAGTGTGCCAGCGCCTTGAGTGGGCAACAGGCCGTGTTAAAAACGTCGAAAGGGTCAGGGAACTACCGAAACTTTGGAATGGGATACTGACATTCCAAGCGAACACCATTGTCGGTATTTCCTTCGTTTGGCAATTTCCTGACCTTTTTGACGTGTCAAGGAAAGCCTGTTGAGTCAGTTTTTTTCATACGCAACTAAATTTGTCGATACTCTCAATATGTGCTTAAAAAAGAAAGGGTCCGGAGTCTAATTGCCTTACTGCTTAGTTTACTGAGAGTGTTGAGTTAATTATCGTTCTTTGTGCTCATAAATTGTCCAAAATGACGTAATCGCATTTCAGAAGAAGAGTTCCTTTCCAGTGCGAACGTTAAAAGGACAAACAAACAAGGCTCCGGAGCTGATTGAAACACAAGAGAATGACAAGTCAGACGTACCGTATCTTAAGGGGAATTATTGTTCACTTATTGTTCTTGGACAGAACATGTTATTGATTAGAAGTCATGTTTTCATCTCGTGAATGATAAGAAAAACAAACAATGACACCGGTTGTCCGCTGTTGTTGAACAATTGTGCTCCTAGGGGGTGTTGATGTTGAGCGACCTAGACTGGCTCGTGCGACCGTGATATCTCAACACTGAAGCACATTTCTTAAGTATCTGGTGATAATTACATTAAATCCGGAATGGTTTTGTAGCTAGGATGATTCATATTGAAATACAAAGGTCTGCTCCGCTAGCTAAGAAGTTAAAATGTTTTATTTAACATACCAGACTTTTGAACTAAACGTTCATCATCAGGGTAAAAGGACTAAAATAATATAGACAAACTAGAAGTCTTATATATACAAGGGTGAATAAAACCCTTGTATAATAAACCCTTGTATACATAAGGCTTCTAGTTTGTCTATATTATTTAGTCCTTTTACCCTAATGATGAACGTTTAGTTCGAAAGCTTGGTATTTTAAATAAAACATTTTAACTTCTTAGTTAGTGGGGCATTCCTTTGTATCTCAAAACAATAATTACATTATTGCGCAACAGGACGTGCCGTCTGACAATTTACGACTCATTCGAATCCTCTTTATTTTCCGCGGCCTGGATTATGATCTCGTGAAAAGAATTGACAAAGAAAAATCGAGGAGATACAGTAGCTCAAGTTGAATATAAGATCCTGAAGTGAGGTCTGGCGGATGATCAAAACCCGAACTCAGAATTAGAATCAACTGTTACTTTTAGAACAGAAAGTTAGGGCTAAGGCTAGGGTTAATAGAGTTACGATATAGTAAGAGTTTAGGTTTAGTTTCGGGATTGGATTATGATCGAAGGTATTTAATTGATGGAAATTGAATCAAAGGAATGAATGTATCGACTGCCCACTGCTCATTAGACATTTATTTTTAGTTATTATTCGCCAGTATTCGCATATGCTGATATGATATGGCGTAACCAAGGTAATGTTACACTTGCGAATGATTTGCAAATATTGCAAAATATGACGGACGTATTACACTTGCTTCTAGACTCTAGATTCTCTTATTGCTGCATTAACACAATTATCTTGAGAAAGTCTTGAGACTAGGAGAACATCTAATCGTATTATTTTACCTTTCAATGTATTAGTAACAGCTTTGTACATGCATTTGAAATTAATCTTGAGACTTGCATACTTATCACACGAGATCCAAACTAAATACACCTATAGATGCCGCCAGTCACAACTGGAGTTGCAGTGAATGTAGCCAGTAAAGATTGGAATATTTTAGATAATACCATAAGAGAAGTTAAAGATCTTAGGACTGTTAAATGTCAAGTCGTGTTCAAAACTATGACAGCATAGGGAATACCCTCGGTACAAAAAATGTGCATTCTCTCAGAAAATTAAAATTCTTTGGTAAGGAAACGCGTCGTGGTTGCGTGATCTCGCCATTACGGACCTTACGATCTACGACGTCAACTTGAACGACGACGTCATGTAAACAAACGAATTCTTCATGCAAAACAAAAAGAATGAATAATTTTTATTCTCGGCCTGAGCATTGTCAACACCGTCGTCGTATGCATACTAAGGTACCCGGACCATTTTCACGTCTTAAGGAAGACGTCAGCTCGCAGAATGAAAAAATGCTGTTAGTTAAGATTGACCGAATGCAGAAATGCAGGCTTAACCCGAGCCTACATTCGTTTTAAAAGGACTGAAGCGTTTTTGTAGTCATAAAACAACCCACAAGTTTGAAGAACGGTGGTCAGGAAGCTGTGGTTTCTTTAAATACCAAAATTTTATAGGACGTCGTCGTCCAAGTTGACATCGTAGATCGTAAGGTCCCTATTATTAGAGCCGTTCGATCATCAAAGAACCTCACTGTCTGAATTAGGAAAATCCAGGCCGAAATCAGCTCGCGTGTTTAAGTCAGGCCAGTCATGCATTTCTTTCAGAATGTCTAGAGCTCACTGAACTACCAAATTCAGGATCACACAATATCAATGATGAGTGGTTTCCTACCTCAGCGAAAATTAATGTCACGCGCTCTTGAGCTATGACAGGTATTTGTTTGCATTTGGGCATTCTTCCTCGTCAAATACGATTAGTCCAGAATATAAATGAAATACGATCAGTAAACGGACACGAGATTATATCCAATTTTTATTATTTCTGATACACGGCAGTATATTTAGGGTTAGGTTTACTACAACATCGGTTAGAGTTTACGTTACGGCAAAAGATTGGCCTGTACTTGGACTTTCAGATATGTTAACTCGCGATTGAAGGACGAGTGTTATTTGAAGTCTTTGATAAACTCACACATGTACATTATTAACATGGAAATAAAAATAAGAGCTGCTGCACTGACCGAGATATGCCAAAATGCAACAGACGGTTACAGCTTTTTGAAGCGTCAGGTCTGACGAATGTATGATGTAATAATTTATCAGAAGGTTGTGATAAAACGATTGACGCAACCACGGACGTGCCAGTCTTGAGCTTCCTGGAGGGTGCGACTGCCTGTTGTGTTTAAAGCGAGGGTCCTGTTTCTTAGTTTATAAAATTAACAAGTGCGCTCGACACAGAGCCTAAATTTCTAAAGGAAAATCCGGACTGAAATCTATTTGTACACGCGTAATCATTCAAGCTAGTTGGTTCTAGAACCCGTTGAAACGATTTAGGTAGAAACAATCAAGGGATTGACAGTGAGTGCTTTGCTCTATGCTCACCTCGAGTAACTGTCACGCGCTAATCCGTTACGACATGCATTTGCGCCTTGATCAACGGGTGTCGTGACTGACCGATCGAGAACAAACACATTTCCCTGCTCAGGAAGACGACGTGTTCTTTAGTTTGAATAAGAATTAAGTAATTGATCTAATGGCTTTAATGCATGTGACCAGATTAGCATGTGAAACCTCTTTCTTTTGGAGAAATGAGCGACAGACCGCACTGTCACTCAAGGCCAACCACATTAGGCGTGAATTATCCTTCACAAATTATCTCCTCAATTGACGCCTGTCCCGAGCTTTTCTACAAAATTACAAAATTATAAATGAATTTGACCGAATTTCTCTGAGTGTTCTGGTTTCAGTTTTTGCGCTGAACTGTCCGAAGCTAACAACCAGTGTAATTTCATTTACATCAACATGTAATTGGTTTCATATGAATTCTCACCCAGAAATACGAATGGCGTGAAATGGTTCTGTGTGCCTTGGAATGCAAACTAACAATCAAAACTATCGTCTTTCATTCAGCAATGCGCTTTCCCGTAGTTCTTCCAGAGTTCTTTTGGTCCTCTAGAAAAAGACACAAAACAGCAGTGATTTTAGCATCGAAGGAGACTTCGTGATTAAAGAAGTTCATGAAGCTATGATAGTTAGGAAAGTCAGTTCCTTCAGATCGGTCGTGAGGCGCTCAGACCAACGATTTCACCGTCAAGGACTCAGAAATTTTCAGAATTATTATAAGCGTCGCAAGACGATCTTCCTCAATCGCATGTCAAATTCATTCAACTTTACCAATAAGGGATTTTCAAGTAAGCTTTTCCATACGAAAAAGATCATATTTGCAAAGATATTGTTGATTGAACTTAGATTATACGCACAGTGGCGCTGGCGTTTCTGTACATTAATAAATCTAGCGTTTTGATGATGACTGTTTAGTCGTTTTTTCATACAGAGGATGAAGACATTTTCAACGTATTGGATTCTCAACTGTGCGTTCGGAGAGCTGCATGATACCATGAAACAATTGAACCAAGCTACATTTCCATTTCCATGGGTATGGGATTTAGGTACAGGCATGATTGCCATACGAATTTGTATTCAGATTACGAAAATGGTTTGTCTTTTTCTGTACGAGCGGTTTCCATTGTGATTTTTCCGCATACGACAGTGGCAGGATTGCCATATGATCCGACTCTTAAATCGTGTCCACAAGTCGTATCGTTCTTCGTGTCAGCAATTCGTGCATTTGGAAACACTCCTGTTATTTCTAATCATGGCGATTTTCGCAGTATTTGTATCCGCATCCGTATACGCCCAAATAAAACTATAGCTAAAAACCTAGTTTTGACTTGAGCACAAGCATAAGGCCAGAACAAGGGATAATATGGAATATGGAACTACTGCATGAGCCAACCTGCGACATAAGGTAGCGACGTTAGCACAAGGCTGGATTTATACTCGTGGAATGGATAAAGTGTCGGACGCTACATTTTTCTCTTATTTTAAGGGTAGGCAACAGAAAAAAACTAGGCTAGCGACTTTCTTACGCCTTGTAGGAATCCCTTTTAAAGATAAGCATAAATCCTTGTATGAGCCCGGGGTAGGGCAAAACACCAAACGCAGAAAAATTCTACTCGTATTTTGATCCGTTTTGCCTAGTGGTCGGTTTGAGTGCCATAGCAGAGATGGTATGCTTTGATTGAGTTTTGATATTAAGATTTTCCTCCGAGTCACCTGTGAAGATTAAACTTACGGAAAAGACAAAGACGGCTTGCATTAATCGATTTCTTGATTGGAAACGTTTCTGAGAAGTTAATCGAAACGTTACGATCTGTTCTGGCGTGAACACATCGCGAAAACAAACTTCTTTCCGATGACGAAAGTCGTACATCTCATAGCTCTTCTATTGTTTTGCTAAGGAAAATTCCAGATCATTTCCGCCAGAGCGGGAGGCTTTTCGGCAGGAAGAGGAGTCAAAATACCAAATTTTGTAGCAGATGTAAACTGAAGAGATTGGCGTTAATAGTTCTTTAATCACTGTCAAAGCTGTTAGCGGCTTGCATTTATAAACCTGACGCAATAACAAACTCATTGTCTTTCTCTTAGCGTGAGTTCACTCGGCAACATTGCATGTCGACCTTTTATTTCCATGGTTCAGTTTTCTTTGCTTTGGTACACCACGAAATGTTTAAAAACTAACACTGAATTTTCCACGACAGCTTCTCTCGAACTTGTTCCTGTATTTTTGATTCGTACCCGCTTCCAGAGGGACAAGCCCCGGCAAAGATCAACAATCTGCCGCATTTAACAATGCTTGGTGATATATTTAGCTCAGTGATTGTCATTTCGCAGCCCATGCGAACATCTGTTAAAATAACCCACACGACATTCCGTTCGCTTGCGCATGATTGTTTGCCCGATTAAACCCGCGTGACATTCTTGATAATGGAACAATAGGACACGAGCTAACAATAAATTAATTTTTTGGAAAAGATAATAAGATTAAGGGATACCGATCAATGATGCCTTGATTAAAATTATATACTTTGCAACTGTTATTTCCCGACAAAACCAGTGTAGTTGCTGCTTTGTTGTGTCGTTAAATAAACTAACGTATTCACAGCTGTATGACTCAATCGACCAATGGCAAAGTGGTTGTTTTTTTGTTAATCGAGAAAATTAACCCAGTAATATCAAATAGACAGTATTCTTTTTCAAATTTTTAATCTGATAATTGCAAGTTAAGCCAAAATATCACCTTAAATGTATATATATATATATATATATATATATATATAACAATGAATACACATCATTCTTATTGGAGCGTATTGTGTATACCTGCTCGAACTTGTTGTAAGGTGTATAAACATGCATTTTTCTTACCTGGTTCCTCAACCTCTTTCAAACTTTCGTGTAGTTGCGAGAATCCATAGCTGATCCTTCTGCCATGCTCTCGCTCTGCCTTCTTTTGCGAGCGATCCCACTTTGAAAATGCCTCCTGGAAAGCATTAGCTATCGTCAGCGTCATTAAACGGGCCTTGTCTTCTCGTTCCGACTTAAATACATGACATTGAAGCGCGCCTTTTACCTCCGCTAGGAATGAGAATACTTTTGGACGGTCTTTATCGATGCAGCAAAAAGCTATGCTTTGCAGAGTGAACACCAGTTCGGCCTTCGTAACCGGATCGACAACTCGAAGGCCTCGCTCGAGATCGCAGGATATTGTCAAAGTCACTTTTTTTGGTCGCAACTGCGAATCCTTGAACAGTTTTTCAACAGCGGCATTGCAAAGATATTTCCCTAAGTCTTGTTTGAACGTCTCTCCACGTAACAACACGACACCCAGATATTTGACGACAAACTCAGGATCACCATCAGAGAGCCTATAGATTCCTGCTGTATCTCCAGATAGCCGTCGGATGTAGTTCATTCTGTCTTCTATATCCCCGAAACGTTTGTTTAATGTTATCCACCAGCACTGCTGGAACGAACGTTCTCTAGCAAAAACAACTTGATTAAAATATCCAAACACTTATGCATCACATTATTTCGGAAATATCGTATTACTCTTGGTTCATTGACGTTGGAATCTGATATTCTTCGCCAAGCCATTCGACAAAATACTCTGACGCAAATCGGAAACGGTTGTTTTAACGGAACCACGAAAAAAATAAAGAACAAAACCTTAAACGACAAACGATACTCCTAATTCGGTTATGTAAACGAGTTATTGTGTTCGCACCAAATACTACTACTTTACATGAAGATATCCGTCGACGAAAATCGAAGTGATCATTACGTGATGACACCTGTTAATTTTTACCCAGTGCACTAGCAGTTTTATCCTCGGTCATGTCGAGCTGCGCATATTATTGGCCGCCATGCTCCCAACCAGAAAACTGCATACAAAGAATCGGCCACAAAAAAGATAATGGCGGAAAACGGGTTTGGTCCATTTGAACGGCTGTATCTCAAAAATTTTGCAGCCAATATTTATTTTCTGGGCTGGCTGATCTGGATGAAAGCTAAGTGCTGTAAAAGCTCTATTAAGCCCCCTGGTGGTTTATTTGATTTTTAACCTCCTAGAGGAGGCCTAAATAGAGAGGAGGGCTTACTATAGAGGGGGGGGGGGGCTTAATATAAAAAAACTGACACAAAGTGCTGTTCTTTGATCTGTACACGCATACCCGGTACATGTTTAATTTCTATCATGAAATTTTAAAATCACATATGTCATTTACGTTGTGTTTAAATGCTTGAAGACGGACTAGTTGTTCCGGGAAACTCCATTGCAAGATGTCATGCCGACAAGCCACATGCAAAGAAGCGTATACTCATATTAAAAACCGAACTTGAAAAGAAGAAATTGAAATTAACTAACAGAAACTAAACGTCGTGGAAGTCATGTTAAGGAATAAAATACACACTTTCTAAAGCCGCTTCAAATCACTGGTTTTGTTTACAACCTCAACTCCTTTGAATATTGTTGGGGGGGGGGGCTTAAAAGAGAGAGAGGGCTTATTTAATTTTTAACCTCCTACAGGGGGCCTAAATAGAGAGGGGGAGCTTAATAGAGCTTTTGCGGTAAGCAATGTTGTTGTGTTTTTAAGGTAGTTCACCAAATCGGAAAGGGGTAATTTTTTTTGTCAAGAAACGAAATTAAAA
This sequence comes from Heliopora coerulea, assembly GCA_030142905.1. Lineage (NCBI taxonomy): Eukaryota > Metazoa > Cnidaria > Anthozoa > Scleralcyonacea > Helioporidae > Heliopora > Heliopora coerulea. The sequence continues at coordinate 3,146,541 of JASJOG010000014.1, forward strand.
GAAGAATTTCCTGCACAGTCACGCTTTGACCGTCTGGCGCACGTGAAGTTGCCCTCAGGTCACACTTGCCCAAGATCAACGACGTTAACATTAACGACGACATCCTTAAAATTTTCGGCATTTAAAGAAACCACAGTTTATTGACCACAGTGCTCGGTACTTGTGGCTTGTTTCATGACTCCTACAATGCTCCAAATAATCTCGGGTTGAATTTAATCTTAAGTAATCGTCTTATCTCGACGAGATGAGGCGTTTTCCTCGACTTCGAGAAACTTTCTCAACAACGTGTCCAATCGATGAACTTTGATTTGTTTTATAAGGTTTGATAAAAAACATCATTCTAGAAGCATCGGGGCAGCGTGGCAAAGATATTCAACTTCGAACCAATTCTATCCCTAGCAATGGCCTTCTAGCCGGATAATGCCTAGAAGGCAAAATTCCTAACTTCCGAAGCCGGGCTCCAATCAATGATCTTTAGCTTTTACTATAACTTCTGACTTGAAAACATTATTTTAGAACTATTGTCAAACTTTGGCGAAGTTCTGAAAAGTGCAGGTCAGAGTACCCTAGTAATTTTAGCTAACAGCTTTTTTCACTCCGCGAGCTGACGTCGTCAATAAGACCTCGTCAATAATGACAGTACCACCGAGGTGGGGCGGAGTGGGGTCAAACTGATCCTGGGTCCGGAAGATATCAAGGGGGCCCCGTTGGCCGGTGAGAACTACATCAAATTCAGATTTTTTATCACTGGAGTAAACAACTATAGCTGATGTGCCATGTGTGATTCTATGTAAAACAAGACAGTACGACCATTTTCTCATTCTAATTTTATATTCCGTGGTCAAGACTCACGAAGATAAATAATTTTATATCACGTGACAGAGTACAGACGGTACGGATTCATCATTCATGAAATATTGCGTGAAGTAGATATGAACGAACTGCTATAAAATTTTGAGTTTGGTGTTATCTGTATTTATTAATTCAAATTTATAGCTGCTTTGGTGTTTGGTTCATTTCCGAAGTTCATACGATGAGATGTTATCTGTTAGTGCATAATCGTGAATTCGTAGGGCAAATTAAGGGTCTATAATAAAAAATTCCGAAAATTAAAGAATACAAAGCTTCATTCTGCCCGATAGTTAGTGAGGTTAGCCAAATTAATTTTTGGCTGGAGTTCTACCAATTTCTCTGCCTCTACCACCGGGGCCCGTAGCAGCTCTTGGCAACACTGCTGGGTGATGTTGTATGCAGAACAACTACGGTGTTGAGAACGCTCTGGAGAATAAAAATTATTCTCTTTGTTTTGCATGGAAAATTCATTTTGTTTAAAGGACGTCGTCATTGAAGTTGACGTAGGAGGCCTTAAGGTCCCTAATAAACGTCCCATACCCTTTGGTCGTACCAACCTTGTACCCAGGGTCTTTACTAGTACCGAGTAAAGAGCCTGGGTACGAGGTTGTGGTCTTACCTGTATTTAACACCAGCAAAATGCTCTCGCCGCTCCAACTTTAGCAAGAATGGCTGACAACGGCGAGAAATCAAAATTTAATAACAAAAATTTTGGAATTGAACAGAAACCACGGAACACTGATATCGCATCTGAAACTTGTCGTCTGGTTTTCGATCTGTAAAAAGGTGGATAATTTTTAACAAATTCTACTCCACGGCTTGACGTGAAATTGAACCAGCAATGCATCTTTCACCGCTACATCGGCACCAAAAAACGTGAAAATGATCCAAGTGACGTTGTATTTAGGCGGTACTCTACCAAGGGGGATCCACTGGGGCGCTTGTACCTGGCGCAAAATTTTATCGCTCGACATTTTCTGGAATAAAGGTTCGACTTGTTGAGAAGTTGTTTTGACTCGTTTAGTTATACAATGCAAGGAGTCTGGGGTGTGTTGAGAGAAGGCCGAGAAGAATGTCTTAAACAGAATTTGCCCTGGGCGAACTATCGCCTACACAATCTTGGACAAAACCTGTTGAGACAAGTTCCGAAATAACAATATAACTTAAAATATCCTATTTTGGAGCTCATAAACCTACATTCCCCGCGCCCCCATGTTCAATGTTGCCTCATTGTTATTCCTGAATTCCTGCAAAATCGTTAATTAGGTACAGCAACATTGAATAGGAGGAGGGAGAGAGAGTTTAAGTTTACGGTAAAATAATCCAGGATAAGTAAAAATTTGACAAGATTGTCTCAATAGTTTTGTCCAAGATAGTTGGTACGGCACTGACAACAATAACAATAACAATGACAGTGACAATGACAATGATAATAATAATAATAATAAAAGTAAAATGAAGAAAAACTTCTCGGAATGTTTTTTCTTATCACATTCGCAGGAAATGACCCGAAGGTAAAAATCGTATTCCCTGAGCTACTTGGGGACGCCAACTGCTTGGACTACGCTAACGGATCAGATTCAATTTGTTGAGACTTGAATGGTCTTGGTGTTCTTGCACTGATAATAGCCGTTTGACAGGTATGCGAGTGTAACCGTAGGCAAGGGTACGACCTCCAGGAGATTGCTTTTCCGCAGAAAAATATTGTTATGACTTCCAATGTTGATTGCAGGATCTGGGACAAGTTTTCAAATGTCAGATGCTCTTTTGGTTTTCAAGTGTTAGTGGATTATCCTAACATCACTTTTTCTGTGAAATTGACCGCTCTGGACATTATTACATGACATTTGATTGGTCACTGATAATAACACGAGCCAGTAATTTCGATCACATGTCGGCACAATGAACAGAAGGACCTACAACTGACACCTCCATTTTCGGGACACTTTCTCAGGGCCCCCTCCATTAGTCCAGTTTATGTATAGGTCTGTGATTGCAACAGTGAGCTAATCGAAAGCAGGAATTGTGTATTTTAGAATTGAGAAACCATTACATACCCCAAGACACACAAGACTGGTAAGCAGACATTTTATTTCCCTCCACTTATATTTTATTTTATTTTATACTGATTATCGCTTCCTTTCCAACTATATAACATCGACTGCCAACCCCAAATCCATGCTGAAGAGGCCACCATAGAAGGCTGAAACATACATCCAGGGTTCTGTCCCAAGATATTTATGCACGACACAATGTTACGCATCTTTTATTCTTTTTCTCTGTATTTATACATACTCCTCTATTAAACTCTGCACTGCATGGCCAACTGCGTCGGCGTCTAACTGTCGGTAAAACCCCAAGACCAAGTGGTCGGTTTGGAATTCCCTTATCCCACTCGTGGTAATTACCTATACACCTACACAACACAAATGTGTACTCCACAACTTGCCCTGAAACTAAAACCACAAACTCATTCACTAAATTTTACATGGCATACCATTAGCGTAGCCATGTCACGCTTACTATAGCCCACGGCTAAAAGCGCGTTCCATTATTAGCAATTTAACTCCTAATCGTTAGACCATCACAATTACACAATTGTAACACCAGTGTAGTTCCAAAGGTACTCTAAAACCAAAAAAATGAACCAAAAAAATATCGTGTCATGTAAATGGCCCTAAAGGGCGTAGGTTTATGGGTTGCTGGCGCAAGCTGGGACCAGTGAACTCGATTTTCATATCTGGAATGCTAACTCCCAGTTATTTGGCTGGGCAAAAAGTGAAGCCAAGATGGCCGCCCATGGAGGAAAATTTTGTACGCCAGTTTCAGTCCTCTTCGCGGTCTTGTACGTCAGTTCCAGTCCTTTACATGACTTCAGTTATTAATGTTTGTTTGGTTCGGCTTCAGAACATTCCCAACCATGGGAAAAGTGTTCAAGACGAAATATTACTGGAGCAATTTTACATAATCGAGTATTTAAAAGGATTTAAAAATGTCGTGTGGCCCAAGAAGTGGGCTAAATTGTCTTAACATGGTAAACTAACAGCAAAAAAAGGACGTGCTCTTCGTAGTTTCCCAAAGTGATTTATCAAGACTGTCTTATCAGGTTTGTCGTTAGTTTGGTGGCTTATTTTTGTGAAAAGTATAACCTGTCACTAGGTTTGATTTTGTCGAAATATATTTGAAGTTCTTAAACTCATTTCTATCTTTTGAAGAGATTCTTTGTGTGTGTTTTCAATGAAAACTCCACAGAAAAGTGTAAAAAGTCGCGTGGGAGACTAAAACTGACGTACAATACCGCGTAGGGGACTAATACCGACAAATAACGAAACGTGTCGAAAAGTTCTCGGGCAGTGTCCGTGCTGCGAGCAAAATTCGCCACGAATCTTAACAGTTCAAATCCAAATTGTCACAGCTGACTGATACTTTTTTTAAGAAAATTAGTATTTGGTTTTCGAAGTGCATAATTTAAGTCATTACTTCGGAGTTCGTAATTTCCATTATTGCTCAGCTCAAACATGCTCGTTCTGCTTTTACGTTTACGTTTACGCAACAAACCCTCGCCCACTCTTTCAATACATCTCTCGAGAATCCAAGTGACATTAATAATTTTTCAAAGTTGTCAAAAAGACAAATCGTCCTTACTATAACTGGAAGAGGTAATGCAATAAAGAAAACACAATATTTGGCCACAAATATTAACAACCCAAATGATAAAATTATTTTACATTTAAACTGCTAGTCATATATACGTTTAAAATTTCTATTCTGTTTTATTAAAACAAAACGTTTGGTGAGAATAACCTTTAACAGTTTAATAAATGATAAGAGATCCATTATGACAATTCTACTGCTTATCAGTGGATGTTCATAGCAAGACCCTGTATTAGTTCCAATCTTGAGATATTTCGAGTCGTTTTTCAATGAAACTTTTCATTCGTTTTACTTTAAAGAAAGATTTTTTATTAGATAGCCAGGCTTTCCGTCTTAAAATTGGATCATTCTCAAAGGTTGCCGGTCGGATATCAACATTACGGACAGCTCATGAGTAAAAATTTTTTTTTCATATTTTTTATCTTAAAAAACTGATAAATTCTATATTATCTCAAAGTTGGTTAAAAATGTCTATTAGAAGTGCTATGAAGAAGATTTTTGCTCAGTATTCATCCGGAGGTACAAGACTTAGTTAACAAAGATGAAAAGAATTACGAAACCGACGAAATAAACAAAGAAAACATGAATGAGTTCTGCATTTTTATCGCTGACCAAAAATCGGAAAAAACAAAACATAAAACAAAATACGACAAGCAAACCTTGTGCAAGTTTTCTCAAAACAAGGACGAGAAGAGGGAAGTAAAAGACGTACTTTTTCCACGGTAAAACATCAATAAAAAAGAAAACTGGCGTATAAACCTGCACCCCATTACAAAGGGTTCAACGGTAAATTTACACAAAGACGACTTTAAACTTCCTTGAGAAGTTTTAAAATCCTGATGAAAGCATTACTGGTCGAATACGGTAAATGTCATCATGCACAAATCACTCTCGAAGTGAGAAAGACTGAAGCGGACAACTATTTTGCGAAGGATAATTTGGTGACCAAAAACAAGTAGCTTTGCAGCGAGTTACCTGGTGGCTGTTTACCTCGCATTTTTTGTTTCGAGCCAAAATTACATCCTAACGTTTTCAGTGCGGCAACATTTCATAGGGAAAAAACCCTGATCGAGGCAATGAAATCTTTGTGTGGAAAGTGGAGAAAGCATCCAAAGACTGTCATGGCCTGGACAACTCTTCTTCGACGACGAGTGTATCCCACTTCTCAAACAATGGATCATGAACGCTGTCCGGTTAAATACTGCAAAATGTTCAAAAGTGATCGTCATACAGAGATGAATAAACCAGAATCTTCATTCTACTTTACCAATAAACACCAGCAAAATCCAGGCGATAATATTTGGCACAAGAAGTCTCCCTTAGGGAAGAATGAGGTCGGGAAGCTACTTTTGAAAGCTGCTCAAAACAATTCCCTTCGCAGAACTGTGCCACCCCATATTTTATGCTGGTCTGCTTAGATTGTACATGATCAACTTTGCACACTTGGATTCTATTTGTAAGGCAAGACCTGAACCACTTTAAGGAATGCTCACTTAAGCTGTAGAGCTTCATTTTCATCTACAGAATATTGTGGTCAATAGAATCAAAAACTTTCTTAAGGTCTAGGAAAATTACTCCATTTAGATACCCTTGGTCCATGTTTATCCACCACTTATTAGTAATGCTAAGAACTATTAAGAAGGATTTCTTGAATTGGTTTTTCCTAAAACCTGCCTGTTGAGAAGAGAGTTATATTTTTGGCTTCCAGGTATTTAAACAATTGTATAGAGAACAGTTTTTCAAAAACCTTGGCCACTGTAGAGAGAACAGAAATAGGCCTATAATTGTTGCATCCTGCTTTATCACCTAATATATATATATATGGTTGAAATAACGGCTACTTTCATGAAATAGACTAAGTGAAAATTGCTGCAAAAGATGATGCTATAATGTCAGCCGAATTTTATCATACCCTACTGCCTCACAAATCCGCTTGGCTGAAACAAGACAGCCGCCTGTTGCAACCAACCAGCTATTTTACATCACCCGTCTGAATTCTACGATAAACACCTTAGAATATCAACTACTTATGCATACTATTCATTTGCTCTTTCATCCATGACCAGATTTAAAATGTAAATTACGAAGACTTTCAGAACAAATTGTCGGTGTGACGTCACTACATCAACTGCGTGCAGAATAGCCTCACCCCTACAAAATTGCCCTCCCTGTGCGGCCATCTTGGCTTCACATTTAATTGGCCAGTTGGCACTCCAGATATGAAAATCGAGTTCAATGGCTAGAGCTGGCTGTTTGACACGCGGGTTAATGACATCACTGATTTCCAAGATGGCGGGCGAGTCGAATTGAAAACGCGACCATTTTGTCATCCTTGTGATTTCTCGTGTCTGGGATGGACTTACAGCCGTAAGTGACGGTACAGGCCTGTAACCACATTAACTGATGGGTGCCTCAGTTATTGGTACATGGTCTTTCAGCTTGCTGGCCGTTCGAGAAACTGCGTCCTGTCTGGAACGTGGTGAGAACATTTTAGATTCGTTGGAAAAGGGGATAAATGGTTAGTATTGTTCACTGGTACTTCTTTATTGCTGTGTAGGAAAATAATGAATATGGTAGGACAGACGTCCCTATTTAACAGGAAATGTACGAAAGGCGTGGAATATCAGTTTTGTATTGGTGATGACGTGACATGAATTTTCTTTAGAACTTGGAACTGACAGGGTCCAAATCAAACTTGGAACTAACCCCTTCGATGCATGCATACATTTTCCCAAGTCTTAATATCAACTAAGCACAAAAATGGCCTAAAGAAAACAAAAAAAGGCTCCAGACTTCCCCATCTTACCTGTATACAGGTGCAGTAGGACCCTACTGACCCGAAATCAGTGATCTCAGACTCCCGGCTTTCTTGAGCTCAAACCCATTCCCTTCGGATTTTCCCCATTTTGTTTCGGTTATTTATGACAGCTGGATGTCTCAAACTTGATGATAGTACCTCAAACACCCCTCAACCTCAATCTTTTTGTTTGATCCCATGTCCTAAATGGATAGCATGGGTATCTCAAATTCTAGTGACTATAAATTGGAATTGTTGTCAGCCAGACCTCAGAAAGTGTCAAGTCACACCTGTAGGAGACATTTGCTATTCAACCTTTTATTGCAAATCCATTATATGTCAAGTAAATATAATACAAGTCCAGTTTAGTTCTGGTCAAAGAAAACAAACAATTCTTGTGATTGAAACTGGAAAGCACAGGTGGGCTTCTCTTTCACTTTATCAGATCTAAATAAGGTTAGAATCTAGTCCAGCTCATGATTCCATTGAAGCAATGATTATTTGTTACTGTATGTTAGCCCATCTTTGCAAAGGATCATGTCTGTTCAATTCTTTTTTTGAAATATCCTCAAACATACTCTGTCATGGAACTTGTATTGCTTATCTGTTGCCAAGATTGACAGCCTTCTTTTGTTGTGAAAGTTTATGTAATTAAACCTTGTCACTGTTATGCTCTCTTTATATTTCACATTGCCCTGAAATTTGATGCCAGTCTCAAACCTTTGCTATTTTGAATTATAAATTGCTTTCCATGAGAGTTTAGGTAATGACTGAAATCTCATGTGATATTACAAGATGGATTTATAAGTAGTGTATGATAACATCCTCGAGCAGGGGCAATGATGTTAGATTGCAGTGAATTAGTGCCCTGTTCAGTTAGTTTCTACCAGTAGAATTGATACCAACATATACCAACATACTTTGTTAGAGCTGTTGCCAGACTGCATTTGTTCTGAGAGACTGCTGAATGTTGAGCAGCACCAATTGTTCTCATCAGCTTGATAGGTATGCTCAATTTGTTTTCCATTTTCCCTTATTGCTTGACAAAATTCTAAATGGGAAAAATATGAGACAGCTTTCTTTGGATTTCTGGTGGACAGATTTTACATTGGTCCTCTCAGCTCATAAATGTTAAGGTCCAAGAAGGTCATGCTTGTTTTTGTCAATTTTAGACACCATTTAAGCATTATTTGTAGCAAATATAAGTTAGGAATACCAACTTTTGTGCCCATGTACTGCTTAGACTCACATAAACTTGAATTGCAGCTTAATGTTGTAGTGATGATGAATGGCATATGTAATGTAGATGTGTGATGACACTATTTTAGCTAATGGGTAACATCAAGCTAGAGAGACCTTGTGAAGAGATTAAGTTATTCCTTGAAATATTGAACAAATGATGAAAGAAATCAATAAAATAAATTTTGCTTATTCAAATCTGAAATCTTCTAAAAGAAAGCAAAATTCTTCAAGTATGAATTTTCAGGGTGAATGAAAGATTTTGCATTCTTAGTTTAGCTGCAAGTGTAATAAATTATCATTGTAATCCATTTCAAAAGAAAACGATCCTGAATATTTCTCCATAGTGTTTTTCCATCGGAAGTTGAAGAGTAGGAGTTACAATCTATTTTTGGTAGACATTCAGTGTTGATATTTCCAAGATATTTCTATTACCGGTAATGTTAATAATATGTGTTTCCCGAAATACCCTTTTTGTTTTCTTTGTTCTACTTTTATATCTTACTCTTTAACTTTTTGTTTAAGTTTCCAATCTTTTTAAATGTTTTGATGTAAATCAATGAGTTTTTGAAAACCTAAATAATTTAAATTAACTTACAGTAAATCTTACGACCCTTTTTAACTTAAACAAACTCTTACCTCTGTGCATTTCCTCTCACTTGGACTGATTGGTAAGGTATTAAACTGCACCTTTGACAGGTCAAATTAAGAATTGTCCAAATGGATTTCAGATACGTCAGGTCAATTTCAGAAGTATTCAAATCCATTTCAGATAATTCAAATCAATTTCAGATAGTTCCAACTGCATTTCAGAATAGTACAAGTAAATTTCAGAATTCCACATCTTAATACATATCAATGCACAAACTTCCTCGCACAAGAAAACCAAACAAATAACCGTAATCAAATAATCACAACAAAATAACCGAAACCATATGTAGAGTACGAAAAGCATTATAAAACATTTTCACAAATTTATGCTCCCACTTCCATGTCCTCCAAGTTGAGCGCACGCTGAAAAAAACCTTGGGCATGCTGGCATGCATTCACGATGTCTTGTACAGTGATTATTCCCATGGAATCATCAATTAATCCTTGGACATACGCCAGCCGCTGCTCACCCACTCCGGGAGGTTGTACTTGAGAGACTCGCATTTGTTGTTTCAACATTGCTTTCATTTTGCTCCAGATTGTCTCCACAGAGTTCAACATTGAGGAGCACGGTCCCAAACGACAGACAATTAATCCCGGGTCATCATTCACACAGTCTTCAAACTTAGAGTGACAAGGAGGATTGTCCCAAACAAGGACAACAGAATCAACTCTTATCGATGTGGGAGATGCTCGAGTATCTCCAGAATCCAAGCCTTTGCTGCATCGGATTTGAAGGCTCCACGACGCCTCGTAGTGTGAATCATTTGATATGCCGACACTGCACAGACAACATGAACGTTTGGTTCCTTAGAGGCTGGTAGCGCCATAACTGCCCTGTCACCTACAAGTGCTCAACCCTGAGTCCGCCGGCGGAAGGGGTTAATGTTAGTCTCATCCATCCAAATGATGGTCTTGCCATCTCTCGTGTACTGACTAATCCTTTCAACATATTGTCGTCTCAACTCCTTGTTCGCATCAGTGTTCATAGTAGCAGGAATAGCATGTACCTTCATTAGGGTAATGAGCCTCCCTTCCAAGTAGTTGTGGATAGTTGACTTATTGACATGGACTCCAAATACTTGTTGGGTTCTCTCCGACAACTGCTGGAAAGCGAGAGCAGGATTCCTTTCAATCATGGCTACAACAGTATCGATCTGGTCATCAGTTAACTTCTTTTGCCTGCCCCTTTGGGTTTTGGATGTTCGGCATCAGCTCGAATCCAGGTATAAGCAGTTTTGTATTTTACCCCAAGCTGTTCGGCAAACTGGCGCTAATTTCCTCCGTTATCGGCCACTCTCATAATCCTCTCTTTGTCGGCGGCAGGTATTCGAGTGTAGGGACTACGAGGCATGATAGCACAAATAACCAAAAAATCCGTATAAATTCTTCACACTAAGTACGTATGGACAAAGATCACATACACGTGAAGTCTAATTCAGTTCAAAATTATATCACGAGTGAGCAAACTGCACCAAACTGTGAATACATGTTTCACTGCATGAACTGATCGAATCGTGGTAATGGCATTCATAACTGGAAAAATCTGAATATCATTTGGATATGCCTGAAATTCACATGTCAATTCCTTATTATCATTTGCAAAAGTCTGAAATTCACTTGGACAATCTGAATATCATTTGGACATGTTTGAAATCCCTTTGGACATTTCTGAACTTAACCTGTCAAAGGTATACTTGAAACTACATTCATAGTATGTGTGCCACACCTCTTCTCGACTTGGCCTTCCCACTTGGCCACCCCCACACAGTGCTCGTGGGACCGATAAACGCCCCCTTCGTTTGTTGAGACTACATTAATTAGGTGGAAAAGCTATCGAGATTAAAAGTGGTATTACATAGGCAATCTATCGTGCAACTTATCTCGCAATTTTGATGCGATTCAAGTTCCTAGAGAAATTGCAAGGTATCACATACACCGCAATCATCAAGTCTCGCAACATTTTTGTTAAAGCAAGCGTTGCACGAAGTAGAATCAAGTTCTACTTTTCGTAACGAATGCGGCAATGCCGCAACAGATTTTTGAAGCATTGCACAGTGTAACACCCCTCTTGCGACTTGTCTCACAATGTTTTGTTTGATCGGCCAATAAAAATACGTCTTGAAGTTTCGTCCGCCGAGTCTTCCCTGTTGTGACTTTTAAAAACAAAATTGCAATTAGTCGAGAGTTTTTAAATTTTCAATCTCGTGATTTGGAGTGTTTATGTAAAAAAGCAGTTACTAATAGAGTTGAAAGACAGTCCATCGCCGTGGAATACTTCGTTGGCAATTATAAAGACAAGAAGATCAACAAGAAATTCGACGACACACGACTGCTCTCGCAGAGTTTGCACATGTGGGTTGAAAATATTAGAAATGTATTTTGTAGCCTTCGAACTTCTACGTCCAGGAAATTTAAACGAATACCAAAAGATAATGCCTGCGTCTCGATAGAAAGTATTATAAGACATTGAGTTCTTGGGCGTCTTTTAAAGACTGCAGTCATTTTTGCGAGAATTGCGTGACAAGTTGCACGAAAGTTTACAAAGTGTAACTACTCCTACCAATGCAACTGCAACTTAACAAAAACAGCCGTTGCGAGACAAATTATATGAAAAATTTCGTGGTGTAACACCGCCTTAACTTTGATCATTCGGATCTTGCAGTGGTTGAGGATGACCCAATGACGGGCAAATGTGTCGTGGGACGTGGTGGTTTTCCAAATGCAAATGGAATTCTTGAATGTGATGCAGCCATAATGGATGGGAATGGTTGCAGGTTTGGCGCTGTCGCAGCCATTCAAGGGTAACTGTCAAACTTCTTTAAATTTTGATTTAAGTTAAGCCTGGTTTTCATATAATCGTCGGAATTCTCTTGGTCCTGAGCGTTTCAAATACACTGAAACTACCGAGACGAGTGAGACGACTTATCGGTTTCCATATGGTCGTGTTGATCGTCCGACAGATTACCACAACATATTACTTACGTATTACTTCCGCGTGACTCGAAGTGAAATGGTGGATGCCAATTTAAGAACGTACCTCGTGATCTGCGATTTGCTTATTACTGCCGTTGAGTCTAAGAAGAGCGAGGAAATCACGAGAGAGTTAAGATTCAATGTTCGCCACATATACAAATAGCGAGAAGGGTCGTGAGCCAGTTAATTGCTCACACAAGATTCTCGACTTCGCCATAATAGGTGCCTGTTAAGAAAATCGATCAAAACTGCTTACTCATCGTCCGCTGGAAGGAAAATTATGCTAGCCTGAAGAACTTGTGTTTTTGTTTCAGGTTCATGATCAATGTATCCTTCATGTTCTGACCACAAACTTTAAGGAAACAAATGCTTTCTGGCATTGATTTGTATCGCTTTGATCATCCGGATCTTCTGTGGTTTCCATTTAATAGTTTCCCATCGTGCACGATCGTCCCAAACGTAAAGATTGAACCTGGTTCTACCAAAGCGATCGCATCATTCGGATCGTCCAGATCCTGATTGAATTCAATTCTGTCGAAGCGATCGCGATCGTCCCTATTGTATTTCCATATGATCGTACAGATCGCTTGAACATATTTTGAGAGGACTGGCTCAACTGAGACGACTGGAACGACTGGATGGAAATCAGTCTTTAGTTTGAAAGCAGTTTTAACAGAATTCTGTTCAACATTTTTAATATGTGAAAAAGTAGGGAGTCGAACTCGCCAATTCAAGTAGCCGACTTTTGTTCTAGGAACAGAGCTATCGAGTGAACTAAAAAAATATGGATTCGACTTCGGCATCTTTGAGTTGTCAAACCGCTGCTATTGGCTCAATAGGTTTAGTTAGTCGAGCAATAGTCCAGTAAACCGAAGATGCGAACTCGAGTGCATATTTTTACTTGAGTCAATAGTTGAACTGGTAGAGTAGTGGTATACATTAACCTGAAGATGCGAATTCAATTCCCTATTTTTAGTTAACTCGATAGGTCAATTGGTAGAGTAACAGTGCAGTAACCTGAAGATACTAATTTAAGTCCCTAATTTTGAAGGACTCTACGGTTCATGTGGTAGAGTAGCAGTACGGCAATCTGAAGATGCGATTTCAAATCCTTTTTTTTGTCAACTCTATAGCTAAGTTTGTAAAGCATGTCCAAAGTCTGCTTAATAAATGGAGTAGATATGAAAGTCGGTTCTCCATTGTACAAGATTGTCATCTCAGCTTTAATCTGATCGGCGGCAATGTTATCAGTTAAACCAGACATGTGCGTGCAGTTGTAGACTTTTTCGGGCAATCAAGTATGATTTAAACCCTGGACTAAGCAGAGTGCCATAGATATTCACTTATGGCGTTGGTGGTCGCTTCACCAATGATCAGAGAGTACGTGCGTGCGGTTTCCCTGGTCCCGGGGTACTTTTTCCAAGTATTCTCCTCTCTAAGGTCCTGATCGCCATCCGAGTTATCGTCCGTGTGTAGTCTTGTCATGTAAATTTTCTTCCTGTTTAGAGTTTCGACTCCCTTTTCGGTTGCAAAGTTAGTGATGGAGAAGTCCGACCACAGTATGTTGGTTGGTGAAGGAGCCCAAGATTTTGCCAAGGACTGCGGGATTAGTGTGCTGGAGAATAAAGATTTACAAACTGAAAGCAGTCGAGCAGCTTATGAGGTATGATGTGAACCTAAAAATAACAACATCAGACAACTCTTCTCCTTCTTTCGCGCAAGTAAAGGAGTGGAAAAATTAGAGACGAGAAAGTTTAACCTCAACCAACAAAGAGTAACCATGAGAAACTGTTTAGATTTTAATGTAAGCGGAAAGGCGGGATACCACTCGCCTAGGGATCTTGCTTCGTTCGATACTTTGCACGAAAACTAAACTTGTGGTTTTAATTGTAGAAATTCGTGAAGACAGATTCTGAAAGAAATCGACACCCAGCGTTTGGTCATGATACAATTGGTGAGATTATATATATCGCACCTACTTTCTACATCTCTTTGTACAATAAATTTAATTCTACAATCATTTTCATCGGTTGTTTTCCGTGACCTATTAAAGGACAGGGGCACAGATCGCCTCATTAAAACAGTGAACCAATCAATTCTCCGCGCGATATCACGAACCATCGACTTTCTTTCATTTTGTAAAGATCGTAGGTCATATCTTGTTACTAACTTTATATTTTTCCATGCTTCCAAAGTCTCCCGCGACCTTTCAATTAACCTTTTAAATATTTTTTTAGTTCTATTTTTGCATAAAACAAATATATTTCTGGATGGACAATGTGGCATTACTCATGATGAACTGTTAAGTTTACAACGTCATTGACAGACGAAAATTTTGAGTTTCAGGATACATTATTAAGATCCTACCGGAACCTGTTGCGAAAAATGATCGTTGGACGTCCGTCAAGCTCAGACCTCAGGAAAATGATTTCAGAAGCCGTTTTTCTGAATTTGAGCTTGATGAACGTCCAACAGTCATCCACGAATATCTCCAAGCTCCCACATGCAAAACGCTACTCTTACTGAAATATATCATTTTCTATTTCCACTTTTCCGTTGTCTTACATGACTGGAAAGCTTCTTCGACTATCGTGTTGTAGGCCACTTTTTTGTCCTTAACACGTTGTGACGTCGTTATTGTATCTGTTGCTGAACAGGCAACGGCAAAATAAAATTTACTTATAAATTTGGGAGCTATTTTTTTGTTTCGGTGATTGCAAGGAAATGTCATAAGCTTAAGATAAGTTACAAATTATGCAATTATCCATAGTGACCATGGAAACAATAGCGTTTCAACTTTGGCATATTTTCCGGATTATTACAATTAACACCACTTTGTATTTCCTCGTAAAATTCTTCTGAAAATTGGCATCACGATTGATATTTCACTGAAGAACAACGTGGCAAAATATTAGGGTAGGTTTGACGACAAAGTTTTTGCAATAAAGGTTGCAGATTTTCATGTCTTTTGAAAAAATTTTAAAACTGATTTGTTTGAAAAAACTGTCTAGACGTACTACTTCATCCACGAATAGACCAAGCAGTTTATTATTTTGTTTAAAAGCCAAAATATGTTTAAACATGCGCGGACCTTCTTTACGTTCTGGATAAGGCGAATCGTCCAATTGAAACTTCATGTCACATAAAATTAGGGTTGGCAAAATCATTCATGGGCAACATAGAGAATCATATAGAAGGTTTGAATTTCGTCAAAATACTAAGACCAGGTACTTTTCACTGACTCTCGAAAATTTACTGATGATACATTAACCGAGTGTGAGGTCTGTACGGGAAAGTATTTGCCTGAGGTTTTTGCACATACCGGGCGACCAAAGAGCGAGTTCTGTGTGGAAAAACCGGAGGGTAAATACTTTCCCGTACAGACCAAACAAACGAGGTTAATAAATTTATTATATGGATTTTGGCTCCTTTCTTCATCGCTTTTATGGAAGATTTCTGTTCGTGAGTTAGCGGCTTACGTTTACTTGCTTGTTTTTAAAAATTACTTCGTGTGTTTTTTCATCTATTTATCTAGTTTTCAGCTTGAAATTATCGTTGAGAAGATTTGACTTCTTATTTCGTAGTCTGTTATTATACATCTTTTGTAAAGCGTACCTGAATCACCAACAAGGGCAGATAATTTAATAAGCCAATCAGCGCGTTTGTTTACATCGATGGAGCGGACCAATCAAACTGCTCGATTTTACCAACATGTCTGAATTTACGGGGACATCACTGCGAAAAACTATACCTCAGAAAAAGCCTTCCGTGAACGCGAATTTTGCATTTTCAAAGAGAAAACGAACTGATTCGGATAGTATATGAGTTTTTCTTCAAATCTGTCGTGGGGATATGTAATGCGTTCCTTAACAAGAAAAATATCGGCTTTCGAATCGGGAGTTACGAAATGCTCACGACCGAGTTCATGTTTAACGTTATCTGTGTGAAAAAGCCAACATAAATTTATTATTCTGTACGGATTTTGACGTCCTAGAGCTTTCAAGGCTCTCCTTATCTCATAAATACGAAAGTACGTAAAGTGGTGCTTTTCTTAGCTCTAAAACTAGTTCGAACACCTAGAGTTTGTATCTGGCTGATATCAGAGGATAATTTTGGCCTCTCTGTATCCTCGTGGCCTGCGAGAACGAAGCTGAGCGAAGGAAAGGAGTGTTGGTCAAATTAAACTCAAACCTAAATTAGGAAAAGATTTGTTCAAAGTATGCCACTCGAATAGAAATGAAGAATGACGAATTTATTGTTTTCGTGCATCTACCCGACGACAATTGCTTACCCTTGAAAGCAAACAAGAAACTCTTTATTCGCCTGCAAACTCATCGAAGTCGTCCACCAGCTCTAGACCTTCCCTCATCCATCGTCGTTGTCATCATTGTCACTCTTCATTTCATTGTAGTTTTTATAAGTGGTATTACTTTAAGATGGGGTCGTTCACTGGTCTCCCTGGGCGTTTAACCTTAAATTCTGGGATGACATGGCAAATTCGATAATACTGACATCCATACGTTGCATGCCAAGATGACAGAATGTCCGCATCCTCGAAAGATCCGCCGTGATGGACTTTTAGTTCTACTCAAGGTAATTGCGACAGTTTTTGAAATTTAGTACTGATCTTGCCCACATCCACCGGTGAACTCGCAGGGCCTTTTTTAATGAAGCTATCACTTATACGCATTAACAGCAAGTCAGAGACTTCGTGAAACCAGTACCAACCAGAAAATACGTTGTCAAAGAGTGAGACAAATCCATTAGAGTAATAAGCAAATAACTGGAAAATGCAGGCAAACTCAACTCCAGCTCTCTCTAGTGTGAGAGGTCCGGTTGATTGACATCATGATATTAGATACACTTTTGAATTTTGATATTTATGGGTTTGAAGTGTTTTTTGCTGATATAAATCCAAGGGACAGAACTTTGTAACAATCTCTTCACCAGAAAGATTGGGAAGTTTACACCTTGATGAGTCGATTCTAGAGGTGTTGAGTAATCCCGAGCAATTCAACAGGCCCTTTTTAAAATTATTGTCAGATGATCTGAAGAAACTTGGCAGCCTTAAATTTCAAATTTTTAATTCTTTTCCTGCTATGAATTCAAACTTTTCAGTGGCACAAATGTGCATTAAAATTAGTGCGGTTCATGCTAGCAGGCATCTACCTCCTTGGCTTTCTCAGTTATCCAAGCAGCTCTATCAGTTTCCTTTGCACTTCCTAGTGAAATGGGGTGGACATTTTCCACAAGATATTCATCAAAGACTACCCTAGAATGTAGCATAGGTTGGGATGTTAGGTTACTATTTTTGTGCTGATAAATTGAAGTAAAAGTACAACCAGAATGGCCATGTGATAATGATGCTTGTGGTGCACCATAACATTACCCAGCAATGTAACAAATACTTGCAAAACAATTATAGTTATTGTATTTGGATAGTGACTGAAAACAGATAAAGTGTGATCCCCTAAGTTTCAAAGGTGCAATCTCCATAAATAACCTCCAGCAAGATGGGGACATGACTTTATGGCTGCTACTGATACTTACGCAGCTCTAATAATGTGGGGATCTGCTGCAATTCCCAAATTTCTTAAGGATGCTAGGATTGCAGTGTCCTGGATAATGCTACATGAAACCAGTTTGGTCTTTGTGTATATGAGTATATCATGATGTCTTTCACAACTGTGACCCTAGTTTTTGTTGATTATCTTTGCACCAGCTTTAAAACAATTTTTTACAAATTCATGTGGGTCCATCTCTGAGCTTTGCAAATATTTAGAGTAAGAAAAGTATTGATTAAATATTGTTAAGGTCAACTTTAACCCATCAAGAGGCAAGACGGAGAAGAAATAATAAAGCCCAGCAAAAAACACGCAAAATAGGCATATTGAAGGTTTAAAATGTAATTCTAACGTTTCGTTGCTGCACGCAACATCCTCAGAGAATGAATGAATAACTATATTACAAGGTGATGATATATAATGGTATGTTACACGATAAGTAAACGAGATATTGGCGTATTTGCTTATCATGTAACATACCATTGTATATCATCACCTTGTAATATAGTTATTCATTCATTCTCTGAGGATGTTGCGTGCAGCAACGAAACTTTAGAATTACATTTTAAACCTTTAATATGCCTATTTTGCGTGTTTTTTGCTGGGCTTTATTATTTCTTCTCCGTCTGCGATTCCCGCCTGGTACCTCTGTCGCCCGTATCAAGAGGCAAGGGCACACTCTCTGTCATTTTACTCTGGCTAACGCCAGAGGATTTCACTCATGAAGGGGATGAGCCCTGCACCTTAGTGAGTTAACAGCCATCTCCTTAACCCATTAAGTGACAAGGGCACACTCTTTATTTTACTCTGGCTAATGCCAGACAATTTTACTTGTCAAGAAGATGAGCCTACTAATAAGTTAATATCAATACATCAAGATTCTGAAGTAAATAAGGGTTACTGTCTTTTTCGAAAACAAATATACAATCATTTGTATGACATTCCTTTTCTTCATATGTTTCTAAATGGCTGACTACAGTCTCTTGTGAGTCAATGGTTATCAACCTATAGTTTCTGGAGAATTTAATGTATTATAGCAGAATCATTGCTGGATTATGATTTTGATGTACCAATAAATTGGCTTCATTCTGAGTCATCAGTTCCTTTTGACTATTGTGTGGTTGCAATTGACGTGCTCAAACCAGGCTAGGGATGGTCTCTTCTGAATGTGTGAACACAATTCGTTTCTAAATAAGAGGACATGTACCAAGCTATCTGATCTTTTTGTGAGAATATTAGGGAAAAGTAATACTTGATGTTGATGCAAAATTTGAAGAAAAAGAACAAAATATGAATGTTAGTTGAATTTTTAGCTTTTGTAACAATACCCGAATTACATAATGAAAAATAGTCTTTTCTTTCACAGTAAACTTCAATACACTGTAATAAGGATTGATGTCTTGCCTCTTTCTGCTTTTGCTTGGCTTCCTTAACTAAAACATGCTGTCAAATATTCAATAAAAGTGCACTGTTTTATACATTTTATGAAACAGGTACTACAAAGATGCCTATGAATCACTCTGTGATTTTGCTACTAATTATCTTTTATGAAACTCGCAAATGCTTTGGATATCTCAGTCAAACTATGAACCTTTTATGGTTCGCCAGTTGCGTTTGACCACAAACCTTTGACCACTGGTCATAAAGGGGATGGTTATGACAACTTTTGTTAAGAACTTAAGCGTTACACCAAACTTCAAACATTTTCTTTTGGAAAAACTGAACTATTTTAACATTTCCCCGCCGTTCGTGGCTGGGGATGAATGGAACGAAAACTAGACGTCAATAATGACGAAAAGTGCCACCTTAGTTACTTTATAAGGTTCTTTGTGATATATTTATCAGATAAAGAGAGCCTTGAAAGCTCTAACATATCAAAACCCGTACAGAATAATAAATTTATGTTGGCTTTTTCACACAGACAACGTTAAACATGAACTAGGTCGTGAGCATTTCGTAACTCCCGATTCAAAAGCCGATATTTTTCTTGTTAAGGAACGCATTACATATCCCCACGACAGATTTGAAGAAAAACTCATATACTATCCGAATCAGTTCATTTTCTCTTTGAAAATGCAAAATTCGCGTTCACGGAAGGCTTTTTCTGAGGTATAATTTTTCGCAGTGATGTCCCAGTAAATTCAGACATGTTGGTAAAATCGAGCAGTTTGATTGGTCCGCCCCAGCGATGTAAACAAACGCGCTGATTGGCTTACTACATTATCTGCCCTTGTTTGAATCACCATACCTGAATCCAGTTTGTTTGTCTTCAAATCAACTTGGAAATTTTCCCGCCAAAACGAGCCGGTCTGTACGAAAAACTTATTACACGGCTAGGCAGCCAATCAGTGTTCGTCATTGTGCGTACAGACCGGATAGCGAGTTCAGCGATATAACAATTTCATTTATTATATGTAATGTTCAGAAAACGAGCAAGAGTGCTTTATCGGATATAAAACACGAGGCGGAAGCCGAGTGTTTTGGGTCCGATATAGCACGTACTGCGAGTTTTTTGAACGGCTTAAAAAACGAAACGTTTTATACGCTAATTCCTTACGTACGTTTGGCAATTTCTGTTTTCTAAGGCTAAAAATATTGAGGAAAATTTGAAGAGAAATTCAGGATAAAGTCACACGTGTCTTTATCACATATAAAGACACGACACGGTTATGATTTTCTTTTGTATTTTCCTCATGAATTCTTGAGTTTTTTAAGGTTCTTTTAGAAATCGGTTCTCCAAGTTTTTATCCTTCATTCTTCGACTTCCACTGATGGTCTGCTATAGCTGTATCAGATTTATGGTGACCTGGGCGTCAAGCCAAGGCCTATATATAATAATAAGCAATATGGAGGCATGGGAGTTAACACTACCTAGCCTCAAAAGTTTACAAAGACATATAACTTTGAATGCTAAAACTTTGAATGCTAAAACTTTGACTTTTTTGTTGTAACTATGACCTTGGTCGTGGTAAGATCAGGGTCGAATCCGGTCCTGTCCCCTTTACCAGTCATGTCAATACCAGTGCATGGCTACTTTTTGGTCTTAGCCACTGTAATTGTAATAGTGATATATGCTCGCGAAAGTAACTGCTTGATAGTTCCAACTAGATAAAACAAAAACTATACGTACCCTTTTACTTTCAATAAGGTAACGAGCTCTTGGTCGATTAATTAGATTTCGGTTAGTTGCAGACTGTTTTTCAGTATTAGACTTTGAAGTACGTTTGGTGATACTGATTAACAACATCTAGTATTTTTAGGATTGCTTGTTAAAGATTTCCAAGGGAATGTTGTAGCAGGTAAGGGTAGTTACGGTTCTTTTGCTGTCAACGTTTCTGAAACTGATTTTGGCAAGTGACGCCCCAGATAACTGTTCTTCACGTGGCGAATTTGATATGGCGAATTAATTGATTTGACTAGCCTCATTTGTGCTATACGAATTCATGCGATCAAAAGCTCGATTTATTCCTGGATTTATTGAACTCGTCTATACTATTTCTTATACTTTAAAACTGTCGATCAATTGGTCAACAACTTTTGACTCCGGTTCTCGTTCTAGTACTGACTTATGTTCTGGACTTAGATCAACCTGAGTAGAATCCAAACTCTCCAGAACGGTGGGAATCAGTAAAATGACTTGTAGTATACCCAAGGAAAACTCGTTATCAAGTGTCATTAATAACCAAGTGGTCACCGGCAAACGTCTTAGTCAATTCTCGCTGAAGATGAACCAGGAAACGAGTCATTTGAAACTCCATGAAAATAAATTATTAACGAGAAAGACCTGCATGGTAAATTACCTATCATGTCGCCGTTAGAATAACCACGACCTGATGGAATGCCGAACTTGGTCTTGAAATTGTCAAACTATGAGCTTGGCGAGTAAAGTCGTCTGGTGTTAGCCAAAGTGAAATTAGGAAGTTGGATATGGTCGGATATGATATAATTAAGGCATTCTTAGCTTTTTTCGGTCCGTCTCCTCTTCACGAATATAAGTCGTCTGGCGTTAACTAGAGTAAAATTAAAAAGCGGGATACGGACCGAGAAGGGTTAAGCATCAGTTTGAACCCTTACAAACATTTCACTTGCAATTTCACATATGAAAATAATATTTCATATACGAATTGTTTCAATTCCATATGTGAAATGAAAATTTAATATGTGAAATACATGTTTCGCACACCAAGATTTCATATGTGAAACTGTGAACCAGTTCATTTCACAAGTGAATTAGGTATTTCATACGTGAAAACGCTCCCATTTCATACGTAAAATTATAACTTCATTTGTGAAAATGTTCCACTTCCATGTGTTTTTCACATATGAAAGGACATGTGAAATTTTTGTTAGGGAAGGCTTGCACTTCTAATTCGCCGTTAACAAAATGAGTCGAGGGATTGTGAAGGGTTCAGAAAACTGTTTTTCTTGGGGTCGTTTGGTGGGTCAAATTTTATACATGGGTTTCAAGCATAAAAACATGAATTCCCCTACAAATGACCTTAGAACTAATTTTTTCCAAGTTCATCAGCATCCTTCAACTCGTTTTGTTAATAGCCAATACTCTTCTCTCTTTGCGCTTGTTATCACGTTTGCTTCCTTGAATGAACTTTTTTCCCCTTTGAATGGTAATGTTGGTGAAAGGGGTCGTACACCACCTGGCAATCTTTAAATTCCTGGAACTTTGGGGATTTTTTTGTCAAGGCCTTGAATTCCTTCATAAACATTTAGTTTCCTTCATAAACGTTCAGTTTTGGTGCTTGTTAGAAACTACATGCCGTCATTGGTGTTATGACCCTTTTTATCATCTTGTAGGAACATCAACTAGTGGCAAACCCTTTAAACGTTGTGGCCGTGTTGGCGATTCCCCCCTTCCTGGTGCCGGCTTATATGCTGACAATGAGGTAATATAAATAATTTTTTCCTGGTAAATCACCTCTTGTCCTTACATTACTTTGGTTGTTATGAAGTGTCAGGTCTTTGAGCACCGACGGTTGAGTAACTTAAGCGAATATGGAAGTCTAGTCATCACTGTCATGTAAAAGTGCACGGGAACAAAAATTTATACCCCGTTCACTAGTTTATCCATACTTTTTGAATGCATGGATGACATTTCGTGTTCAACTGCAAAAGGTTAAAGCTGTCTCGTAAAGGTTGCTTGGTTGAGTCCGGTTTTATGTTGTTACCGCATTTCCTTTCGAATAAGCCCCCAGTTCAGGTAAAAAGTAAATCCCCACCCCTGATTGGGGTAGTAATATTCATTAAAAAACAGAGTTTAATGTGGAAATATGAGCAATAAACCAAGACGTTCTATGACGAAACACGTTCGTTTAATTGAAAATAGGTTTGTTTAAGCGTAAGTGTAATATAATTACATTATTATGACATTACGAATTATTTAACGAGCCATAACGGGGTGGGTATGAATAACAAAGAAATATAAAGAGGAACGAACGAAGCGAACACACGAAACATATCGTGAAGCGCAAGTCGAGAAGATAAAATCTATATCTCCCAACAGCCATGTAATGTTCTCTTCATCATACAGAAATCGATGAACGAGTTACGACAACATCGATTGTTTTCCTTCGCACCATGATTGACGTGGAAGAGAAAACATCTTTGCTGTGAGCGATGAAGATAATATCAAAAACCAATACCTTCACTATAAGAGCCATTTACGTGATCCGTATGTCCAGGACAGTCTCGCCCTCTTAAAAAGGTGAACTGCATCAATTGACAAAACGTGGCAAACATAAATATGTCATCTATTTAAGGGAATAGAAGGTTCCCACATGCGATAGGTTGTTGCTTAAGTGATGTAGTTGTGGAACTTGTGGGGATGGTAGTCGGGGGTGAATGACGAGCGATATTTTCAAAATATTTTTAAAAGGGAGTGAGGCGTAGGTCTACCGCCACTGGGGATGATTTAACCCTAATCCTAAATTTAAACTAGCCCTAATCCAAGCTAAGTTATAATGCTATTCTGAGTTTTTCCTAAATTGGTGGTATTCGTGTATTTAAGTATATTTTGTCAATCGATGCTATCCACCTTTTCATACAATTTATCGTCCTTTGCATACGATTTATCGATTTATGCAGTTTTGCCTGTAGGGCTCAGTTCCTGCTTACAATTCGCTCGCTAACGTAGCAACGCGTCCTGAAGATGCTAGATGGGCAGAAGTGAAACAATAACAGTTGTTGGGAAAGGAAAGAAATGTACTTTGGTTCTGTTCGGAGATCTTGATCTTTGTTGTTCACTCTGTTGTGGAAGAAAAACGTCATGAATGAAAATTGTTGTTGATATAAAATAGAGAAAACGGTTACATTTCGATCTAATTGTTTGGTAATCACCTTGGGTATACATCGAGGGTATACATCGAGGGTATACATGTAACATCGAGGAAAATTATGACCGAATACTTTTTTGTTACCTTTTGTTTGTGGAAAACAAATGCAAGCCACTGTCGTCTCCGTTTTTTGGCTTCTGGCCGCTCGTTCCGTAATAGGATTGGATGAAGTGAAATCCCGTTCACAGAATCATTTACATTCGAACAATTAGCAACAACACATCTGCCTGGCATTATTATAACTTTTTAACTTGAAATTATTCAAAATATTACTTTACACAAAATAGAAAGGAAACTGAATATGTCGCAAATCATGCTAAACGTGATACCAGCCGAGATAAACTTCCTTTCTGTAAATGACGTAACGAATGGAGTAGTATCGAGTCTTCCTGCGCGGAAGTTCAGCTGGATTTGGAAAAAATATTCACCTTTGAAGCGTCATAAAAAGTAAACGGGCCACTATATTTAATTTTTGTTTGCATGCCGTATTCGTATTGCCTACGAAGCATTTCTGTGATTTTTGTGGCAAAAGGTTCATGGACACTTTAATCGTATACGTTGACAGACAATACGTATACGATACTCATGTTGCGTGGATGGGGCTATGGAGGTGAAAATAGCATTTTCGTCTGAATAGGAGAAATCTAGTATCTCATCGATGTGTTGTAGTAAATCCTGCTTTTCACGTACCTTTCAAAACATACACGTAACAATCTTCATTCTTATAAAAATTTCCAATTATCCAGGCTTAAGATTGCAAGAGGTTTTATTACCGCTTATTCACATGAGTAGCGTTTTAGTTCATTTGGCAAATGATTTCTAGAGTAAAGTCAATACCGTGAACAGTAACTTTGGTCCCCCTGGTTTCACCCTACATTGACTTTTTGCTTTTTTCATTTCTTCTTACGTCTAGGCTGGAGCTGCCGCTGGTAAGCACTTTTGTGACGTGATCTCGAAGTTAAGCTCCGTACACACGACCAGGTTTTCCTTGGTAATTTTTCCTTGAGAAGGAGCTTTGCTCAAAAGCTGGTTATGCCAGCTTTTGGAAAAGGTGACTTGTCAAGGAAAACATGTGAATTTCTATCATACACATGAGCAAATTAAACTTGTCTAGGATAACCCTGTCAAGGAAAACTTGGTAATATGTATGGGGCTTCAGAGTCGATACTTACCCTTATCATTAACTGGTGTGACGATTTCCTCGCTTGCCATTACGACATGCGGTACGTGAAACTATGTAGTTCGACCCAACGACATCTTTTATCAAAATATTTTAAGCAAAGTTTATTTTATAGTGGAAGTCCCTCAATTTTTTTCTTTTCTTTAAAAAAACTTTCATCCTTATTGATATTGAGTTGTACTTGATCAATTGATTAATTAAGATGTAATTGATCAATTAATTGTGGATTAATACTTAGCTTAATTTTGAGATATTTAAGAAAAGCAAAATTACTGCTCCAACGTTTGCAGTTGATGCTCAAATTAATCTCTTTTCAATCAAAAGGGTTGCACAAATCCAGACTAGTTGTGGTAGGAGTATAAGAGGGTTCGTACGGGTCAAGGAAAACCTGGAAAGTCATGAAAAATCAAAATTTCAAAATCCAGGCCTGGAAAACCTGGAGAATTAGTGTCGGTCGTGGAAAGTCATGGAAAATTAGGTTTCTTCTGGATCAGTGAGTAATTCTCAATTTCTTCGATCATATTTTCAAGTTTCTTGTGGCCAACGTGAAAAATATCGCAAAAATTGTATCTACGATACTCTTAACCTCAATTTATCATAGCTTGGCTGTGCACTTCAATTCAGAGACTGGGTCCCAACTACCTCTGTTGTTTGACGGAGCCCCTGTTCAGCTTGTTTCGTTGTTTTTGGCTTTTCCAAGTTAGATTTTTGTAAATATGGTCATGGAAAGTCATGGAAAAGTCACGGAATTTTGACGAACCAATAGTGTAAGAACCCTGGTATAACTAACTGTACTCTATTTGACCGGTACCAGTGCAGTAATTTTGTTATCCATAGTATATAAATCATTTAATTATATTAATCCAATCAGTCTATTTGTGGTGCTTACGTTCATGCTTATGAATAAATAGGACCTACGTTAAATGTGGTAATTCTTCTTGTCTGGGGCAGCCCCTTCAAGACTGTGCTGTGTAGTTGTTATCCCACAAATAATCTGACATTTTGGACAGTTACTTCTATTTTGTAATTAATGCAGATCTGTGAAACTTAAGAAACGTTGTACGAATTCTAATATGTGAGACCGAATGTAGTGAAAATCAATAATTATCGTAATTGGTAATATATTCTGTCGACCAATGTTTTGTTAATGTTTGGAAATTAGCAACTGTAAAGGTATTTGTATCAATGCTTTTAATTAGAATACAATTGTATTACGAGAAGTGACCCAAGAAGAATTTACGGCATCGTCGCGCCTCCATCTACACATATGCTAAAAATTCTTTTCAGCTTACTATTCGCTGTTTCATAATTAATGACCCGCATCAAAACCTATTATTTTCACTCGGTATTATATCAGCGAATGCAAAGAGCAAAATTATGCAGGTAAAATTTTGCTCACTGAATTCGCTGATATAATGCAGAGGAAACATAATGGGTTTCGATGAAGGTCAGTAATTATACTATATCCAACAATGGTGCGTGCCGCAGTAATTATCTATTAATTAATTAATTCACCTTTATTTCTCACGCTTAACTTGCTTCTGTTTCTATAGCTACTGGTGATGGAGACAACATTATGCGTTTCTGTCCATGCTTCAAAGTTGTTCAACTTATGAAACGTGTAGGTTTTCTGAAGAGCTGTTTACACGTGTGATTTTGCACTTTGCGATTGTCATCCTGGTGTATGTAATAAACTCATGGCAGTCTATGCAGCAAAATATTCACTCATGATTCGCTGCAGTTTGTCCTCGACGCTCTCGTCAGTTAAACACATACTCCAAGATGTCAATCGCAAGGCATAAAATCGCACGTGTAAACAGCCCTTAATACATGAAATAATCACAATGACAAGTTAGAAAATTGAACTTCCGTTGTTTTTCATAATCTGTCTTTCATAGCTTTGTCTGTCTGTCTGTTTTATTATGACACACGTATTTATAATGCATTCCATTCCAGGGTCAAAGTCCAAAGGAGGCATGCCGCCGTGTGGTTAAAGATATCTGGAAATGTGTTGGAAAAGATAACATGTTCGAAATGGCACTAGTAGCTTTAAATCGAAAGGTAAATCCTTTCTTTGATCAACTCAGCATACATTGAACATTTTTCTCGGTTATTTTTTTGTCGTGCATGTGTTCTACCAGAACGAAGTATTACCAGTGTCTTCTTCTCGAGGTTTTATTAGACCTGTTTGGATCACTGATTTCCTGGTCAACAGAACATACAGTAGAACCCCTTTAATTCGCGGACATCGGGGTCCAAGGACCCGGTCCGCGAATTATCCGGGTCGCGAATTAGTCTGAAAACCAAATCTCAACATATCAAGACATATAATGGTCATATAATGGCCAAACACACATGAATTTTAATTCACAACCCTCCTACCTAACGTCGTGTACGACTCCATATTGGATGTTATGGTCAGAATATAGTGCCGACCGACCACGTGTTTCCAACTATTTTTTTCAAAGAACAACTCATTTTTTTGCAAAATATGAACTTTATTTACAACAAATCAATAAATAATGATCATTTACATGCAAGTTGATACAAAAGAAAGAGTAGAAAGGGGTCCAAGACCCTATTGCGAATTAAGGCCTTTCGCGAATAAAGGGGTCGCGAATTAGAGGGGTTCTACTGTATTTATATATATACCGTATTTATTCGAATAAGCGCCCTGGGCGTTTATTTAGTTTTGGAACCTTGAGAGTGGGCGCTTATTCGAATGTAGGTGCTTATTTAATTTTCGTCATTTTCAGTGAGGATTCTTTCGTTTTGGACAATAACTAAACAAAGTATAGACAATTTATTTCACTTTTACAAAACAAAACATGGAAAGTTTAAACAGCCGGGCAAAATAACGTTTGTGGACACTTAAAACAGCTCACAACTTTTAACAATTATTTTACCCAATGTCAATGAGAGAGCTTTCTGGTGCCGTCTCTTCCATGTCAGAGAGAGAGTGATGGAAGCGAAAGGATCATTCTCCCATGATGCGAAAATTGCTTCATTGACAGATTTCAATCTCTATAGGCCAGCATGACAGGGCTGCCCCTCCTGGAAGCAGTGAATTTGCTCATCCTCTGAGCCATCTACAGCAGCATTTAATGCGCAGCTCCTAAAAGCGTTTATGATCGTTACTTTGTCTAAACTAGCCCAGACCTCAAGGATCCATTAAACAATATTGCCAACCGTGGGCCAAATTCTTACGTGCAGAAAGGATGAGCGTAGAGAAGCTTACGACCGTTATGAATATGCTATTGGAACATACGTTGAGGCCGAAAACGAACTGGTAGGGCACGTGCCCGTGGAACTTTATTTTCTTGTTTATACGTTCCTCAGAGCTCTCAAAGAAAACAAGATGTTTGTCTAAGTGACAGGACCAAGAAAACTCGAAAACGGAATTGTTGTCCCGGGATCATTTCATGCAAGAACGCCCAGTCGAGCCATCGCCGAGAAGTTTGAAGAGGGGGTTCTAAGGGTGGAATAGCTTTGTTCACACAAGGACATTTCGGTTCAAACCTTGAAGAAAATTTCAATTATACTGGAAAACCGTGAGGGCATTAAAAGGAGTTTAGCGAAAAGATAAAAAAATATGTCTTTTATCTATCTTGCCTAAGAAACCAGTAAAAATACTGGGGAGCGCTTATTTAAAAAACTCCCATTCAGGAATGGGCGCTTATTCGAATGTGGGCGCTTATTCGAATAAATACGGTATTGGTTCGTTCGTTGGTTCGTTCGTTCGCTGGTTCGTTCGTTCGTTGGTTCGTTGGTTCGTTCGTTCGTTGGTTCGTTCGTTCGTTGGTTGGTTCGTTCGTTCATGAGGGAAAAAGCAGGGAATTTGTAAAATGCGTATTCAAAACCTTTGCTTTATAGGGACAGGTTGGTACAGCAAGTTCAGTGAATAGATCGCCAGATTTTTTCGGAACCGGTGAATATGCTGGTTTTGCTTACAGCGTCTGGACCAGCGATGACAGGAGAACCGAAGTACTCAGCGAGCCTCCGGTTTTGTGGGAAGACATTGAAGACGACAAACTGTAATCGCGGAGTTCTGGAAGCTCAACAAGTTTCAGTTCCAGTCAAAGGAAAGTCAACAATAAATCCGAACAAAAAATTGGAAAGGCCTAAGAAATGTTCCCGCTGAAAATTAACCCACAAAACTACTTGAAATACCTTTTCGAGATAAACGATAGCCAAAACCAGAGTGAAAACCTATTTCCATTTGTCTTGAAGGGACGTTTGTCTGAATTCTCAAACAAGTGCGTTATTTTGATTATTTTAATTAATTTAGTTATCTTAATTTAATCGAATTTGGAAAGAGCGTTAATGCCATATATACTTCAGGAAATGTAAAATTTGTGGCTTGTTAAAAGCAGAATACAAGATTCCATACAACTTAAATTTGCCATAGGAATTTTTGAAGACCTCAGTCCTGTTGAAGGAAATATTTTGTGAAAGGCTATGCAATATCCTGTTTGACGGCACACTGCAAGAATGAAAGAATGTGTAATAAAACGTGTCAGTATCATTCATGTCCTTAGCACACTTTATATAGAATTAAAATAAGATACCTGATTTCCTTCCGACAGGCAAAAGCAGTGGGGTTTAATTTGGTAAGACGTTTCGTTGTAAGAACACCGTACTCTCTCGGCATTACTAAACGGGATTTATCCATGACATGTTTCCTGCAATATGTACTTACAAGTACAGTTATGACGTTAAACATTTCTTGGGATAATTATTCCAAAGTAAAATAATAAATAACTTAATCGCCAACATTGGTTCGACAGCATCTCGCTCCAGTATCTCATCCCCAAGGAAAAAACTCCAAATGAAAGACGTTTTAGTCTTAGTTATCCGTAATATTTCGCAATTTGTATCATTAAAGGACCCATGTAGTACCAGAACTGAGTCATGGTGGAATTTCTTGTGATCAATCTGCCCCAATCTTAAGCAAAAACACTTTGAGTTATTAACAAAAAGTAGCAGAATATCTTTTGCGATGAAGGACTCTCAAAGTCCGCTGCCGTGGAAAAATCGTCTTCCCGATTTAAATCTTAAGTAAAAAAATCATTTAAAGTAAGAAGAATAGCGTTCTTGGTATGTTAGTATCTCTTCTCTTATCTAAGACAATTAGGTTTTTGAAAAATTCAAATTAGGTAACTCATGATTAACTCAATAACGACAAATGAAAATCCACCACGAAAGATGACTTGAAAAACTGACTAAACTTGATCGGGCTTCAACTTGAATCTTCGGGTTTCCGGATCGCTGCTCGACCAGTTGCGATATCGATCAACAGGGGAACAATATGTTCGTTTAAACCATAAATGCGCGGGAGATTCTTGTGAAAACTCAACCCTTGCGTCTAACGGTAACAAAGCGTAAATTTCACGGTAAAGCAAATCACGAAATTTTCTCTTCATATGCTAAAATGCACAAAATATTGGAAGTCATCGAAAGTGACCAGCAGAAAGCATTGAAAATTGGCGTGAATGGTAAAAAAATCCATTTTTTCTTGTGAAAATCACGTTCTTACCGACATACCAAAGACTTTCCACCAGTCCAGACAAACGTGGGGGGAACTTTCTGAAATTTCAGTGGTTGAGGAAAAACAAATGCTGGATTCCCTTTCACATCTTTGAGACATCCTTTCCGTTAAGGGCCCATTTACACGGTACGACTGTCGTATACGATTGCTCATTTTAATGTGTCCGATTCTGTCACAAGAGTCTTCAGGACCAATTGCAACATTTGCGAGCGAATAGCAAGCAGGAATTGTGCTTTTGTGACATAATCGTATATGCCAAAGTGAAGAATCGTATACGACAATCCTATCGTGTGGATAGGCCTTAACAGGCACCTTCATCAGCGCTCAACTTTGCTTAAACTGTTTGGATCCTTCAGAAATAAGTAGCCTTGATCGACAAGTAGCCTTGATCGACACAAAATGGTATCTCTGGCAAGACAAGACCAACAGCTGAAGGTGCGAAAGAGGGACTCAAAACATTTAGAATGGTTGAACGAATTCTTACTCACCGATCGATATATCAGCAACTTTCCACCAAATAGCTGGAGAAACGTATCGCTGATAAGCTCTCGCAAGCATTTTCGAGATACAGAATTGGGCATCTGAAGTAACAAGTGTCACAGGATTGCTGCTTGACATGGAGGAGAGAGACTGAATTAACGCTAGGATCTGTCTTGAGTTTTGCACTGAGTTTTTCCGAGGTACTTCTCTCGGCTGCACACCATTTCCTCCTTCTCTTCATTTTTTTCTTGGTCCTGAATCGTGCCAAAAAATCAAGATTTTTAAAAGCCAGTACTTGTACATTAATGTTGCGTATTTTTTTTATGAATCTTGTTCGGGTGGAGTCCTGGGCATTCTTACAATTTGATTCGCTGAAGTAACGGGCAGCTTTTCGAGGTACCATATGATAGGCGGAGGAAGCAGGGAGCCGTAGGGGCACGTGTCCCCAATATTTATACAGTCAGTCTTTATAATATAATTTTCTTTACATTTTTATGATCTTTATATTTTTTGTTAAACTGCTCTCAAAATACAGGAATGTTGAATGTGTCGAAAACATGTCTATGTTCTATATCATCAGCTTGGAAAAGTTTTAGGCCGGCGACCCAGTATAATTTTCAAGTGTTGAGCCGCGACCACTGACGGGCCAATCCGTGGGAAATGTCAGGAAAATTTGTTAGGCCACGCTTATGATTTTGTACCAAATGTGACTACTTTATATTATGTGTTGCTGAGTATTTTTATGAATTTATGAATGGAAGTAAGCAACAAAAATACCGCTGTATTGAGAATTATAGTGGCTATTGAAGTACCCATCATAAAATCACATATCGTCCGAGAACAGACTTGGATAAACAACACATGTTTCTAGGCTTAAGCGATTGAGATAGCGAGCAGTAAGTTATTACTGCCGAGAGCTAGAAGTAAAAGAAACAATGAAACGATATTTTGAGCGCATTGTTTCTAGTTACATGTTTTCGTTATCCAGGCTGTTTAAGCGTGTCGGGAGTCAGTGGCGCTTTCCCTTTGATAATTAAACCGTTAAGAACAATTGGCACGAGAACTGATGATCGTTGGTCGGTAAACACTTTCATTTTCAATGTAGTATTTTTGACGCTTGATTTTCGTTGCACAAATTGAGGCTTATGATCACGGGTTTTTTGCCTTTCTTTTCCTTTCTTTCATTCAAAGGCCCCGCGAACTCCAAGATTCTTTTGGGGTCGCTATCCCTAGCTTGCGGACCGTTCGATAAATTATTTGTGGGCTGTTGAAGAAGTGTGGGACACAGAAAGTTTAAATATTTAATGTTCTTAATAAAAGAACAGTTTGAGGCATATATTAGCTTTTTGTGTTTGAGATTGGGTCAAAATGGCAAGTATTACACGAGTCAATAGTAATACAGTGCATGCTCTTCTTGTTTTTCTCGTGTTTTTGTTGGTGTGAAATTGACTTGGGCTATTTATTTGATTTTGCTTAGTATCTTTAACGTTTTCTATATGTTCGGCCCAAACAGTACTCGTTATGAAATTTATATTGTACTGAAGTGTGAGAACTTGGAGGTACCTTGAAATGATAGGTGAACGATCGTCAAGCTCTATCCTCACAAAAAACGTCTTCTGAGCCTCAGACGGGGATCGGACCCGCAACCTGATGATGACCGGTGAGACGTTCTAACCATTGAGCTTCCGAGGCTCAGATGGTGAGCTGAGGTGCAAGTTCGACATATGTGCGACCTGAGAGGAAGCCGTTATATGTTAATGATATTGATGAAATTTATATTTTAGAATATAAAATTCATCAATATCATTATTAACATATAGTGGCTTCCGCTTAGGTCGCACGTATGTCGAACTTGCACCTTAGCACCCTATCTGAGTCTTGGTAGCTCTATGGTTAGAGCGTCTCACCGGTCATCAGAAGGTTGCGGGTTCGATCCCTGTCTGGGGCTCAGAAATCGTTTTTCTGAGGATAGAGTTTGACGATTGTTTATCTATCATCTCAACACTCGTTATATTGATTTTCTTAAATTTACAGCTGCTGCATATTAACACTCTTTCTAGCTGAATAAAACTTAACTCTTAACTAGCATATAGGGGCGTACACGCGCCCCTATTTTTGTTCTGGTTTTCAACCATGCTAAATCGAGAAGTCTGAAGCAAAAAAAAGCGCAATTCCAAGTGTTTTTTGCTTTAACATTCGAACCTTAAGTTCCCAACGCAGCCAGGTGAAGAATCAGACATAGTATGATGCTCCTCTGGCTTAAAATGTTATGAACGCAACTTAAAAATCTACTGTTCATTAGCCAACGTTTCGACACTTCTGTCAAGTGTCTTCATCAGGAGCGATCGCTGTGAGGAAGAGGTCCCTATTTATACCTTCACAAAACCACTGATGACGTTATCTATTGACAAGATGCAAATAGGCATCTGGTAATAGACTACCATCATCGCGATTCAATGGGGTGGGGGCACTATTGCTATGCCATACCTCCAGACAACGTCTTTGATGGTACCTCGGATTGATGGTAATACTTCTGGAATTTTCCCATACAATCCTGTGGCTTGTTTGGCACGCGTGCTATGACAAGGCTAAATTTTCTTATTTTGAAGAGAAAATGGCCTTTCGGTAATCTTATAAACGCGTTCCAAACTGACGTTTGGTCTAGCCGATATACTCCTGACCACAACCACTGTATGGAATGGAATAAATATAGCGTCTTTCCTCTGCTCCTTCGCAATACGATACTTACGTTTTGCGAATGTATGACCTAACGTCATGAAAAGCTTTTGGGCAACCTTTACGTTGAAACTACCTAAGATTCTTTTAATTGGTTCTGTTATTCCTTGAATATACGGAACAATTGCAAAACCCAAGATCGAATTGTCATTCTCAGTGTTTGTGCGTGGTGGTGTTACCACGGAACCAGTTTGAAGAATCATAGGTACTTTCAACGTAAAAGTTGCCACGTTTTGCCAAAAAAATATCCACCACTATTCACCTCTACTTCGGTGAATAATTGTTAAATATATATATATATATATATATATATATACAAACATAGACACTGCAAAATTTCTTCTCCCTAGTCACCACGCGTGTAAATGGACTCCACGCACTTCAAGATTAGTATCCTTGCACCCCGCGCTTCGCGCGGTGGACGAGGTGGAAAATAAATAGTCGGTCAAGGATTAAAGAAGAGCTTTTGTCAACATTCGTAATTATTATGTGTAAATATATTTCGAATAAAGGTTAACCAACAACCTATTCTACAATGCGCTTGTAAAATAGCTCAACAGCTTAATGTACTGGAATAGTTATAACGTTACCATTCACTGCGATTTGACAATCAAATGACGCTCGCAGCATACCGCGCCAGCGGATGGGCGGAAAAATATTGTTTTGGCGCCAAGAGAGAAAGAGTTTGTTGTTAATGTTCGAAGGTTTAATAGGTGAGCTAAAATGGTTCACCTACTTCATAGTTGAGTTGAAATATTAAAGCGTTTACAAAACCAGATTGAAGTGAAATCAAACCCGAACACCAACACAATATTTGTTCACCTCATCAGTAACTTGGTCAGTAGGGATTTCCCGATTGTGCTCCCAAAATCATGGAAAGTTGCTCCCAATATCATGCGAAGTTGCTACCAAAAACACCAAAAAGTGCTAGAAAGTTGCCAAAAATTGAACAATATTTTCACACAGTACTTCATGAACGTGATGTTTTACGTTTCCTTTGTTGTCTTTAATAACTAGGGAAAACTAATTTTTCTTCCATAATTACTTGAAAAAGGAACAAAAAGTGATTTATTTCAGTATAATTACATTTGTTCACTTCAACTGAAGTGTAACGTATAACTATCATAACTTGAAGAGTTCGTCTACACAAAGTCCAACAAACTTAAGTTCTAAAATCTCTTTGCACTGTTATATTGAATCATGACACAAGCTTCAAGATGTTGGGAACTAAAAGCATTTGTCAAAAGACTAAAAGCTCTTTCTGCAGATGCAGAACTTGGCTGAATCAACAAAAGTGTTTTGACAAGAGAGGCCCAGTGCGGAAGGGTCTCCTTGTGAGAAGCCCACCAGGTCAACTTATTTTCACATGTGACTGTGACCCCATCAGCTGCAGCAAGATACAATGGAAGCTCTTGTGCCAGATCAACAATTATGTCGTCAGTGATAATAGGGAAATTCCTTAACTCTTGCAGTGATGCTGCTGTTGGGTTCAAGCTTTGCACTTTAATAGGACAAGAAAGACGTGCAGCTTTGAATGCTCGCACAATTCCATAAAACTGGCCACTAAAGTTTTCTTGATAAAACTGGAGACCGGGTTGTATACAAGACTTTGCCTGTGCAACTAACTGCGTGCACAGTGCATCATCGCCATGGGCAATTTGCCGAGTAACAGCCAATGTGTTAGGATAACTGTCAACTGCTACAGCCCCGGAAACAGCGGAAAGCCTTTCATAGCAGGTGAAAATCAGTGGCCCATCTCCTTCCAGGTAATACGTGGCATTTACAAAATGCACCGCTGCATCAGTGAGTGCAGTCAACTACAAGCGTAAGGTTTGGCAGCTTTGGGAATCGTTGAATACCTCTAGCAGATGTTGGCGATTAGAAGGACAGATTTCTTCATTCTCACGAAGAAATGGCTCAACAAAACCAAAGTAATTCACCACTTGATTAAGCACTTCCAATTTGCTCCACCAACGCGACTCACTTAGTGAACGAATAGACTGCCCTGTTTTGTCCTTACAAACAAGTCGTGCGTTGTAGCTGTGAGAGAACATTCCTATCCAATAGCGAGAAAAACGATCAAGGATTTGAAATTGAAAATGATAGCCAACATTGTCTATTTTGTGTGAGAAGCACACAACATCCAAGAGCTTTGGTAAAAAGAACATTAGCTGTTTCAAGGCAGCTCCATTTACGGATGCACCATCTCTCATTCCCCCAATCAACACATTAGGGCCACGTTTATAGTCCACAGCCAGGCAGGACATTAGTCTTTGAGCCAATTCCTCTCCTTTCAGTGCCTTTGCAAGAATTTCTAGGCGTATTACACGTTGAGTTGGAGAAACGTCCTCCTGAACATAGCGAATTATGATAACAAGGGTTTCACCCAATCTAGCAGTACCATCAAAGATTATGGATGCCTGTTTTACATCTTTGAGTTCTTCCAGGAGTCTGTTCTTTTCTTTTTCTAGTACTGCTGGAATTAACGCACCTAGGTGGCTTCTGCTGGTTAGCCTCTCTCCATGTTTTTCCAGTAAAGGTCGAAGAACATCCACCTTTGCGAGTGGTATTCCAGCATTGAGAAAAGATTTAACTACTTCAAAGCGAAACAGTCGCATTTCTGCGGGCAAACATGACCCAGCTGCATTTTCTTTCCTGCCTCTCCTCTGCAGACATTCCATTATCGTCGGGCTTTCTGATTTGCTCTTTACAATATCAGAAAGTCCTTTCTTGTGCTTCACTGATGTTACATGCATAGGGACGGAACTTTTTTTTAAAGAGATAAATTCGCTGCAAGCATTACAACGTAATCTTCCGTCCACTACAGCAAAACGATAGTTTGGGAAATCCTTCCATCGATCCCAAGCAGTTGTCTTTTCGCTAACGGTATTGACGGTAGTTTTACTTCCCCTTTGCTTATATTTTCCTTCATGAACTGGAAGTTTTCGTTTACGAGAAATAGCAGCTTTTGCAGGAACTTTAAGACTTGCAGCAGCATTTACAGCTGCTACTAGAATTGGATGATCTTCTTGGTTTACTTCGTTTTCAGAGGATTCCTTGGGGATGAACTTCTAACGGGAAAACAAAGAACTTCTTTATAAGAAATCTTGTTTGGTAGCCTTTTCCTATCCGTCCAGCCAGCAGGTTACATCAGACTTCAGGTGGTTTGACTTTAGTTATTCTTAAAGTCACAAAACATACAATTAGTTTGATGCAAACCGTCAGGAAAATCATGGAAAATATAGCATCGCTGTGCTTAAATACCGAATAAGTGCCGCACATGAGACCTAAATTATTAAAATAAGGGCCGCACTGAAGAAGAATGCGGCGCTTATTCCATTGATGTTGAAAAAGCTAGTCCCGCGATACAAGCGCTTAACCTCGATCAGATCTAAATTCGATCTTGAAGACGATAGTGGCCTTAATAGTGATGATACTTTAGAGTGCGTTTCGTTTTTCTTGTTCTGGTTGTCTTCGTTATTAGGAACAAAAAGTAGGAATGTTTTGTCCAGAATCGTTTCTTTCATTTGGTTTTAATAAGCGCCGCCTTCGAATAAGCGGCGCATGAAAAGGTCGTAAAATTTAATAAGCGCCGTGGCGCTTATTCGAGTAAATACGGTAACACTTTAGTCGTGTGAAAATATTTCTGTTTTCCTCTTGCTGTTTAGCATTCGCATGACTAACATCAATCAAAACATTTACTCGCGTTTGTGAGCTTTTCAAAATATGAGATTGAAAATGAGGTGCTTTGGCCGATTTGACACTTTCTACAAAGTCAGTAAAGTCGCCAAAATTTTAAATGTTTCAAATGTTCTAGATTTGTCGTCGTGAGTCTGTAAATGTTGCTAATTTCAGACAGCTAAACAACACATAATTTAGCAAAGATGAGCTCTAAAAATTCAATTTTTAAATATTTCTCGAAGTTAAAGGATATTCAAATACTTTAATTCTGTACTAAACTAGTTTAACTGGCAAAGTTTGAATAGAATCAATTTTTTGACACGAAATGCAGTCTACTTCTTCTACAGAAACCGCCCATTTTATGGGTGAAAACGAGAACGAAGTGCAATGTTCGGAACGCTATTGATGTGAGGGAAAGAGGAAGCGGAATAGCTCTCAACCTTTTGGTGAGCGGCAATCTGAACGCCAAATTTATTCATTAGTTTGGAAAAAATCGCGTATCTCTCCGAGCGATTTAAAAACTCAACCAGACTACGTCAACAGGAGTCTTAAAAATCAAAAATCTTTCGCACATAGGGCTTTAATATGTGCATGCTTTGCCTTCAGATTCCGGTCATTACCGACAACTTCATCAAAACAACCGCCGAACTGATACAGTCTACTTTCTCCGTCCTATTGATGAAAAGAAATTCACCGATTGACTTAAAATAGAATCTACTTCTTGTTGTCTAGGTGTTTTCACAACCATTTCCCACATAAAGGCGATTATGAGATTGCTTACTGCTAGTTTCGCTTTCTAGGTGAAAAGAAAGCAAGCGAAAATGGCATTCGCCCAATCGGAAGTTCAAAGAAAAGGTCGACGCTGTAAGACGATTAAAAAAAAATTGATGAACATTTATCAAATTTGGTCCATAAACTTGCACTGGCTCAAACTGAAAGGTTGTCAGAAACACCGCTGTTGGGTCCTTGGTACAAAGATCATTCATTTGCAGCAGTGCAAAT
The DNA here is from genome assembly GCA_030142905.1 of Heliopora coerulea. Taxonomy (NCBI): domain Eukaryota; kingdom Metazoa; phylum Cnidaria; class Anthozoa; order Scleralcyonacea; family Helioporidae; genus Heliopora; species Heliopora coerulea. Next base: position 3,185,248 of record JASJOG010000014.1, read on the forward strand.
ACTGTGTGCTGTTTTCAACTGTCTTCCTGGCCTGATAAATGGGGCTTCAAAGAATGGCATAACAGAAAGCGAAAGTGGCCCGCTGACCAAAATGTAGTTGAAGAAATTCAACACATGGTACATACAGTTCCCAAACAAGCCCCCAATATCACGACAAGCGAGAGAGCTAGTTGCTGGCGATTATTGTTCTCAGAGGCTGAGACACATTTGATTCATTCGTTCTCATCTTATCAGTATGAAGTCTATTTGCTTTTCAAAATACTATTTTATGCAAATATATCGAAAATAAAAATTGGAGGGAATACAATACCATTATACTTCTGCAAAACAACGATGCTATGGAGGATGGAAGAAGACGGACCGGACTTTGACCAAATTGATTTCTTAGAGGCAATCCAAAGGCTTTTTAATAAGTTGAAGGAATTTTTGGACAGAGAGCATGGTTTTTCAAGCTTTTTTTATCCCCAGATTAATTTACTTGAAGGTTATCCCAAAGATCTGATAACAAAACGCAACGAAGTTGCTGGCAAAGTTATGCAGCAACCATTAGATCATTTCTCGTCGCATTTTCAGGAGATCTGTGAATACCTGAAAAGAATTGATGACATACTAACAGAGTTGGAATTTGAGTCTTTTGTGGACGGTTTATCTGATTATGTCAATAGCAACAGCTCCTTGAAAGGCGCCACTGCATTTGAACTGTTCTGGAAGTACATGCAGCCGGGAAATTGGCGTGTACGTTTCTTCTTTCATCCACTTGTTCGAGCGTTAATGGGCAGTTGGGCTGGAAGGAAATTTCTTTCAGCTAAACAAATGAGCTGCAAATGTTTACCATTTAACTGCCTCAGGCGAGATGATTCATATGAACAACTACCTTGATTGTGGAACTTTTGATAATGGTGTATAATTTAAGGATGACTTATTTCTTTAGGGACTGCTGTATCATCCAAAAAAGTACGGCTTGTTCGAAAAAAAAAAAAACACTCCAAAAACATTAGTTGTTCCTAAGAAGGTATCAAAATAGCCTGGAGATTGGACGAATGAGGTTTTTAAAAATCAATTCAGCCCCCCAAAATAGGAACCCCAGATTCCTCACCTGTGAATTGTCTGCTAAGTTTTACAAAAACTGATTGGCAAAATACACAGGAAGGTTATTCACTAAGTATTGTAAACTGTTTAATTGGTCCGAAGTTACAAAGAATTTTCGCACAGCACTACCCGAAGTAATGAGACATGTGATCGATTCGCGTGAAAGGACTCTTTTGGGCAATCACTTGACGTGCTTGTGATAGCGTAAAGACAACGTTGTTATAACTTAGTCACTGCCTTGTGATTCCGTGGCGCTTAACGTTTAAGTGGGTCCCAGTGATTTAAGCCGTAGGGATCATCTGGCTCCTAGATTTGCAACCTCATTTCGATTCCTGCGAGGTAAAATTTGGAGTTTTGTGTTAATAATGAGCGATTCCAGTCATTAACATATCACAGATCACAGTCAAAAAACAAAAGAAAAAAAACACATCACGATTCCATTCAGGCCCCGTTCACATATGTACGCAATCGTATCATTACGATTAGGAACAAGTTTTTGGAACGGAAAAGTTCTCTGTTCACACGGGGACGGTACGATTGCGTATCGATTTATGCTCGTATTCACATGGGCACTTAATCGCACAGTTCCCAAATTTTTCCGCCTAAGAGACAGTAATGTGCATGTTCAGAACCGGTTCAGTAAGGTATGATTTGAAGCGTTCCCGTGTGAACGCAACCACTTTCCGTATCAATTTTCGGAACGGAACGATGCGATTGCGTACCCGTGTGAAAGGGACCTCAATATCACGATTAAATTCATAATCAAATGAAGAATTAAAATCACTAACTGGTATTATTTATCAAACAAACAATGAAAGTCGTTATCAATACTGTTGAATACACAGTTTGAATAGTTACGTTTTTAGATTGTCATGTAAAAATACTAGCATGTTCATATTTCCGGGGTTAGTAGCTATCCCTCTTGGATCGACGAAAGTAGTAAGTAAACACTCTATAACATGTGGGTGAGCACTGAACTGCTCATGAGTAAACCACATATTGTAAAATAACGTGACTCGTTCGCGAGCTCTGATCGGTTACTACCCGTGTTTCAATGAATACCCAAACACGGAAAATTTCCCGCCAAAAGTGTACTGAAATTTGTTTTGCACGTTCAGTCTCATGTTTATGAAAGAAACACGTAACGGCTTTTGTGTGTTTGAATATTGTGATTCAAAGTTTGAAACACTTGGTTTGTTGCTGGACTTTCAAATAGCTTAAGAAACACGCTTGTTATTCTTCTTTGTCACTGCGTTGAAGTGGTTTCGCTTTGTAGGCCAGGGTTTGATCTTCATAAGCTTGGTTCTGATTGGTAGTTGATGATTTTTGGGAGAATTGTTTACGTCATAGTTGTGTTTATTAACTGGTTATCATCTGTCGTTATGTTATAAAAGAACTACCAAATGGATTCCCGTGTTTGGATACTGTGATCAAAACATTTGGGATATTGCTGGACTTTCGAAAAGCTAAAAAGTAAAAACACTCACCTAGCGGCTCGTGTTTTTTTATGCTTTTCGCAAGTGTCGCAACATTACGCGTGTTTGGATCAGAGTAACCTAACACGGGAATCCCTTTGGTATTTCTTAATTTCGATTCGCCAGAATTTTAATATCAAATAGTGATTCCTTTGTCGTGAATCGAATAATCCAGGTATCGATACGAATCGTCCATTATGATTTATTATGCAGTTCAGTTCAATAATTTTTTTAAGTATAGTTATGTACAACGTCAGAGAATAGATCTACAACTTATTAGTAAATATGGCAGTGTCTCGAACAAGCTAATGCACAACTAAAAAATATGAATACATTTCCTCTGGTCATTTAGTTTTCATTGTTGGGGCTTTCGGCTGTAATACTGCAAGGTTAAAAAGGAGAAAGATGGGAATGGGGGTGAGGTCTTGTATTTGTATTTCTTAATCTGAATACCAATCAGTGAGCAAATTCAGAATATAATTAAGTTTTAATTTTGTATAAATATAATTAAGATTCAACAAGGGAAAATTCAGCTGTCAGAGATGAAAAACAAGTTGTTTGTAGAAATGTCATGTTAGTAGTGTGTCAGGATTTCGTAGAAATCTACCAGTAGTCTAGCAATTTTTGTAACTCTGGCTTATTCCTCGTCAACTATTACCTTATTGAAATCGAGAGCAAATAACAAGATTCAATATGTCCCGATAAAGTACGGTCAATCATTTCCAAAAAGCACACACATACAAACAGATACAGATATATCTATATATATAGATAGATCGGGTATAGGCGTACAGTTCTGGGCCCACTTGGTCGAAAGGCGATTAGTTTAATCCAGGATTAGCGAAAATTTTGTGGACAAACTCCGATCATGGTGCTGAGAAAAATCGGAATTTTCTTTAACTAATTACGGGTTTATACAAAAACTTTTTAAATGGTGATATTTGAACTAGGTTGTTTAACCAAAATGAACGAAACCAAAACAACATAATGAAAATCGTACTTTGAACAACAGGTCCCAGGACGTGAGCAAACACTGATAAGTCGGTATAGATGCGGACATGAATATAAACTTAGACATGGATATTGACATAGACATTGAGGTAGGCTTACAGAGACCATACCCAATATACTGATGACTTATCATCGGAGAAGTTCAATCCACAGAAAAAAATATGAGAAAAATTACAGATTTGTCTCTCTGCTGGGAAAGACTTGCAGTTTTGCGTCTGCCAGGGGCGGATTCAGGCGGGGGCGCATCGAACGCGCGCTCCGTCATTTTTGATTAATTTTCACCTGACTTTGTGCTCGGTTACAAAACAGAAGCATTAAACATGTCGACCACCAAGAAGATTGATGACTATTTTCAAAGAGAGTCGGAAAAAGACAGCAACAAAAAGAATGCATGAATAGAATAAAAATTATTCCACTAAAACGCTACATTTTGGTATGAGTTGGTAAAAAAATTTGCGCCCCCTCTTTCTCCTGTCAGCTGTACCTTTTGAAAATACAATAGTAACTCCTCAAAATTTTGGGGGATTCTAATCCCCGACTCAGCTAATGAGGCCACGCTCAACACCTTTCCGATAAACTTACGAACGTTAGACTGAATGCAGTGCAGCGTGGGGTCTTCAACAATATTTTGAAGGATGAGCACTTTTTTTGTTTACCCCTTGTAACATGCAACTACGGCGACAATATAATTCGAATCGCGTTCATTAGTTCTGAGTGTTAAAGCAAAATCGACGTGACTGCTGTGGCGGGCTTTAATTCGTCGGTCATCCAGACACACATATATCTCGTTCTGGGTCAAGCTGTTTGATAGGTTTACCTTTGAGATGGCATTCATACTTGACAAGCGCCTTTTTGGGCGTATTACCCTTAGCCCTCATCTTTGTTTCGTCAAATGTCAAGAGATAAAATACAGTGGCCCACAACGGCAGCTGCAGATATGTGCATATGTAATACAAACATGTGTGAGTAACATTAGTTGCTACAAATATGTGCGCCAAAACATGACCTGCTGCAAGTGTGTAAGATGAATTGCTGCAAATGTGCGTAAGATTAGTTGTTGCAAAAATGTCAGTGTAACATGAGTTGCTGAATTTATGACAGCCCGCTGGTAAGATTCACAAAACACAAGACTGTCGTGACGCACTAGTTGCACGCCTACGACCGTCGCAATGTTTTGCCTTAGCTGTGGTCTTTCGCTCGTAGTATCAGCCAAGTTCTGCCACAACTATGGTGCGTCTGTGAAAGCGGAAAACGACGCTAACGCGTCTTTACTCTTAAAATAAAACAATTCAAGTGGGAATAATGTCGGGTAGTGGATTAGAAACGAAGAAAGGCAGCAATTTGCCAATAAAAGTGCCTACTCGCCTTACTGTCGTTGTTCAAAGCCCTCCATATCCTCCGGTAGTCCTTTAAACAACCAGGTCCCGAGATGAGAGCTTCTGTCTTCGACCTTAGTTCTTGCTCAAGTGTGTTGCTCAAAATAAGGTGTCGTCGTCTCAAACCCCAAATTCTTAGCCGCTTTCTAAAAGGACGTTCACTCATGTTTATATCGTGAAATTCAGACAAAAACGTAATATTTCGCTATAGGTGAATCCAGAATTGAAATAGTTTGTAATAATAGCTCGTTCGGATAGTGACAAATGATCTGCCATGTTGCATAAGCATTTTGCTCTGACTTCTGTTGTGGATTTTACCAGCGCGGTGTTACATGTTCATGTAACAATCCATGTTACACTGACATTTTTACCGCAACTCATGTTTTGACATACATATTTGCAGCAAATCGCATTACACACACATTTGCAGCAACTCATGTTTTGACACAAATATATTTGCAGTAACTGTTACTCACACATGTTTGTAAGACATATAGACATATCTGCAGCTGCTGTTGTGGACCACCGTATAAATGTCCTGGAGGTAAACTGCGTCAGTACGTCGATTGTTTTGAAGCGTTTTGTGCCGTCCATAGAACAGGCAACGTTTGAAGACGAACGAAGACTGACTACGTTTGAAGACAAGACTCGGTACGTCGTTGATGTTAGGTAGGATTATCGGCCCGAAGATCCAATTACTGTAATTACATGGATGAAGAAATTCTTATCTGTGTTCTAAGTAATCTCTTTAAACTTTAACTTCGCAAATTTTGTAACCAATCTACCATGCATGTCCCAGACAATAATTTCACCTCCAATTTTTATTCTTACTCTAACCTCAAATTATACAAATTGGGCCTGGTTTCTTATCATTTTACGGTTCATATTTTCCTGATTTTTCATGGTAGAAAAACGACTTTGAATTACAAATTGTTTGCAAAAGCGATTGAATTACTCGCCGCAACGAATAATTACAAATTATTTGGCAAAACGATTACGTTTCCTAGTTGATTACCAAGCTTTGCATGTGAGTGGTCGAAATTTTAGAGTGTCACAGCAAAATCAGTTTGACCTCGCTTGCCTTTCGTATTCCGTGGTGGCAGTGGCAAAGCTAAGCAATAGCAAGTGGTCATGTTATGTAAATTTTAAATTAACTAAGCACTGCAACAAGCTACGCTATACAAATTTAAAATAATCTAGGATATTCGGTATCAAGTCATATACATCCACCAACGCAATGGTCGCTATACAAAAATTCAAGAACTAGTGGTTAAGGAAGTGGCTGAGCTGAGCATGACTAGAAATTACAATAAAGTAATGTTATGGATATGTGTTGTTCGATATCTTAATATTGTATATAATTTTATATTTGCATAGCATGATCCCGTTGCTATGTATAGACAATCATAAATTTGCGTAGCATGACTAATTGCTATGCTTGGCTTCGCTACCATCGTGGTGGTTCATCCATAGAAGTAGTTGATGTACTATATTAGAATGTCATCTGTAATGTGTTCATTATCTGGCTCTAATGATGCACTGGCTGACTTATTTCTGCTCCTTGCCTTAGCGGCGAAGTCTACCTTAGCATAAACAGGAGGCTCCTGGCTATCAGCGTCATAGTTTATTTGACTGGATGGTAGCTGATTTGGTTTTAGTTTTGGTGACGTGCCTGGAGTGGGAAGAGGACTAGGGCGAGTGGTAAACGTGGCCAGCCTGACCGGTTGGTAATCGTCATCGTTTTCCAGTTGATCCAGAGGGAGAATGGGATTTTCCACGTACATAGTTGAGGCTGTCCCTCCGGGACTGGTGTGGTGACTGTTGTCGAACATGGATAGGTCAATGCCATCCTCCATAGTCACATTGTAAATCCCTTCAATGCTACTCCCTGATTCGTTCGAGGTATGGCTAGCTTGATCAAAATCATACCTATGCAATGGAACAAAACTAAGATGAGAACAAGTGATTCAACAATTATCCAGAGCTTGAATTAACCATGTGGATTATAGTTGGCCACGTTCACCAGAGTAACCGGACACAGGTGATTACAGAAAATCGCGAGTCATGATTGGTCAAAATTTACATATTTCTCAATAATCACCTACAGGTGAATAAAACAGAGAAAGGATTTATGCAAAATGGCGGATAGATTTATAATTGTTCCTCTAAATTTTGAAAAGGACTCCTTCACTATTTTCTTACAAATAATCACCTGCACAGTTATACTCAAACAATAACAAGCCTTATGCTCGGTGAATAAAGGACAATTATTCACCGAAGTAGAGGTGAATAGCGGTGCATATTTACCGAGCCGCAAAGCGGCGACGTAAAGATCTACCCAATTCACTGACATTGAAGTGAATAATTCTTTTAGCATACTCCTCGCAAAATTGTTTTCACACAACCTTTTTAAAAAAGTTTAGAACAATTTTACGGAACGTCGCCTTGTCGCCCACTCATTTGTGAACAAAACATTTTGAAACACATGTCGAGTGCACTTGTCATTAAAAAGTAAAAGAAATACATATCTTTGAATACTTAATTGCTAAATTTCGTTGCTTTTTTGGTATTGTTTTGCACGGCAACTTCGTTTATTAAAAAAAAGTTCTTCCGTAACGTAAACAAAACTGGACGTTATCTTGATATGCTCGGAGGTGAATAGTGCAGGATCTTCCGAGATAGAGGAAGCAATCAGATTGCCCAAAAAACACCATTCAGCTGCGAAGTATGTGCTAATTGCTGTTATTCAACAATATTCACTGAACTTGAGGGGATTAATTGTTAAATGTGGTCAGACAATCGGGCAGCTAATCGATGGGTCGCTCAGACGGTTGGTCTGTTACTTTGTTCACTTCCTTGTTCGTTCACTTTTAAGAATTGGTCAAGTAGTTGAAAGAAATGGCAACTTGTAAATCAAAAGTAAACATAATATCTCGCAATCCAAAATAATTGCTCGGTATTTTAAATTTTGAGCTATTTAAAATTTTCTAATAGATATGCAATGTTTTACGAAACTGCTTTTCTCCCTTTTGTTTGTTATCATAGACTAGGATATACGAACGAGCGTATGTGTTCGTTCGTTTCTCATTTTCCTGTTCGTCAGTTTGTTTGTCCGTCCGTCCATCCACGCTGCTTCGGTTCATTCGACTAGGCTCTTGAGCTGACTATGATAACCAATCAACATTGTAGGAAACTTTCTTCGTGGATCCTCTTTAGTTTTTCATTCATCATGATTCATTAAGCGGATATCGCGAATGATAGGTCTACAAAAGCCGTTAATTGGTATTTGCTGTTGAATTTAAAATACCATCTCAGTTGTTCACATTTACCTAGCCCCTACAAAATCATTCCCCCATGAGATTGGTAACAACAATGCCTGTTTCACGAAAGTAAATTGTAATGCTTACAGAACAGGTAATTATGAACTAACCCTTCGTTGTTTGCCTGCCAGGGTGTATTTACTTGATGATTAAAATTGTCTGAGGTTAGCCTGAGTAAAATAATGAAGTTGGCAAACGAAAACAATGCCCAACAAAGGCTTCAACGTGATAAGACGCTGGGGCTTGAAGACCACGATTTTTACATAAATATAAACTACAACAAGAATAACGACTGCAACAAAATCCAAATTTTTTATACCGTTGCCATATACAATGATAAAACCAAAACAAACTAATTCAAACAAATTTTTTGTTAAAATACGACTAACATGGCCGCCGTGACGCAACGATCAACGCATGTGAACAATAGTTCTACTTCCCGTGAAATGCTTACATATAAGATAAACGATACATACCTATCCTTTTTGCGAAACTCTTTTCGTCGCTTGTTCTCTAAAGATATACATGGAAAAGAAAACAGAAAACGATTTTAATTTAATCTGTTCACTCCTAAATATTTCAAAAGAGATTATTAATTATTTAATGTATTCAAAATCTGTTAAAGTCTGTTCATGCATTCTTTTGCATACATCTAATCACGCCTATATGCGCGGTTGGGAGTAAAAGGGTTAAAGAATATCCTAAATGAAGATGCATATGCATATTGGTACGTATGCATACTTGCATCAATGCAAAAAGTGTGTTACACTAGATTAGACATCATTACTCACCTGAACCACCATTCCGCTTAGATTTTCTTCGCAAGTGCACAAACACCAACAGAAGACACAAAAGAATTAAAGCCAGAAGCGCCCCGCCAAGAGCAATTTTCCAGGCCAAATCATCAGAAGAGCTCGACAACGAACCAGACAACGCAAGTCTATCTAATAATAAAAGACGACAAATCTCAATTCAAGTGAAATGTGTCGATAGTAATATGACCGGATGACAAGAACAGGGACATCTGATACTCTTCACACCCCTTCAATGCCCAGTTTTTCTCTTGATATGTAATTGTGTGGCTTGGGCCACAGTTACGTGCGGTTCGGGCTCCTTTAAACGGCCCGGTCGCCATGGCAGTTGCCCTTGTCAAACGCTCCACTCGGCGATGCTATTTTCCCTTTCGTAACGGTCTTTGTCATCCCAAATGATCTTTGCGATCCTAACGTTTTCGGGTTCCCCAAGTGTACCCTGCGGACCTTCACTGAATGATGGTATGTTTTTTAAATTCGTAATTTTGGCGAGTTTCAACTGAGTTTGCAAGCCTACTCTAGTGGTTCGTGCGACCCATAGCGATTGGTACCAAGAGGGTTCGGAACCGTGGTGAACTCGAGTTTTCTATTTATCTATTTTATTTTATTTGTACTTAAAGTGTTTGTTTTTACGCCACAGTGTTTGATTCTCTTCGAGCCTTCGTATAGTCAAAATGTTAGAATTAGAGTAATGAACTAAGGCGACTGGTGGTCAAGCTGAGGTGTAAGCGAGGGGAGAAACCCGCTACTAGGACGGTCAGGTTAGGGTTTCGGTTTGGGTTAAGTTACTCAGATAATCCGTCGTTGAATTTGAAGTCAAGGAAAGAACACAGGTGAAACATTTTGAGTTGTTTCTTGTTTATGTGACTTGATGAAGTCAGGGTGCGATGGGTACACTTGGGGAACCCGAAAACATTGCGATGGCAAAAACCGTCTAGGATGGCAAAGACCGTTTACGAAAGGGACAGCTGCCTCGGCGATCCTTCGGGAAGTGTAAGTCTTTACTGTCAAGCTTCGTATCAAAACGTGGATAGAGTACAAAAAGTCAAGTAAACCTTCCAATTTCACACGATTTTACTAATTGGATGAGTATTTGAGGGTTAATTTTACGAAACAAGAATCACGCATATTTACTGTGATTGAAAAGATGCATCTAACAAATGAAAATGCTAGAGAACGTATGGTTGGTGTACCTTGATCTGTCAGAATCACAACTGGAACAGACCACGGTCCTTTGCCTCCAGAAGTAAACAATCGTAACTGTAGTTCGTAGTATGTACTGCCAATCAATCCAGTAATCATGTAACTGGTTGTGTTCCATGACCTAATCACTACGCTTGTCGTGTTATTATTCGACTCGTATTCGTTATACTGCAGTTCATATCCTTCCACATATTCGGCAGGCCTCTATCAAATAAGGAAAAGATCGTTAAAGTAAAGATGGGAGAAAAAAAGAGGGACATACAATATCAGAAACATTCTACACACGATCGTTGACGGATCGGAATCATGCTCACAATGATTGCCCATAGTTTTTACCAAGGTATTTTCTGCATTTTCTAAAGTAGCATCAAGCAACATTTTTTACCACGTATATATTTATACTTATGGTTTATAATGAAATTTGGCTAGTGTGATAATTGTTACACTGAATATACCTCAAATGTTTACCATAATGTAAAGTATTCTTAAAATGTTAATAGCCGTACTTTAAAACCTAACTCACAAACATATCAAAACTGTCTTTTTATCAGATTAAAGTTAGACGTGACGAACTGGCCAAGTAATAAAACAAATTTTAAAACAGTTCGTCTTATAGGAATCGCAAATGATCCTTTGGATCGAAGATGATACGATTCATTGCTTCCGAGTGGTAAAAGGGAATCAAGTTTGTGGAATGAATCTGAAACGATGTGATTACAACGTTTCTCACAAAGATGTCTTTGTCATTCTTAAATTATTTCTAAAGCAGCAGGCACCATAGCCTTCTTACAAGATAGGAACGGATTCAGAGTGCTTTGGAATATAAACCTTTAAGTACGCCTCTTACACATATTCAGCAAAAACCTGGCAAGAATACTCAGTCACAAAGCGACGCTAGTAGTGTACAATGAACGCAATTCTTTTTTGTACAAAACAGCTCGGTTCTGCTGGAATACAAAATATGATCGCTCCTGGATGCCAGAATATGATCGACTTTGGCATTTCATCTGAAGTCAACACTGACAAGAGACACGAACTTGACTGCTGTAACAACTTCACGCTCTTTGCACTCAAAATGACTGGGTTGAAGGAACATGGCTGTATTACCACGTAGGTGGGATGAGTTCACCATAAGGGTCAGGGAACACGCCAAGGAGAAATTTTGGATTTTGTGGCCCTTTGAAACGCCGTTTTCCAGTTTATTAGAAGTACTTATGAACAAAGTCTAAAGATGTTTTAGTTGCTTACTTGTTATTAAAGAAAAAGTACGGAGTGGTAGGCAAGACTGTGAAACAAACGGTCATCAAATATAGTTTTTGAAAAATTAAAGAGGTGTTTACTTAAAACTACGAATACTCGATAGACGGGTTAGGAAACTAAGACGTGAGTACGACAACTAGACGTTTCGAGGCCTTTCGTTGGAGTGAAACGTGACGAAAGGACCTTCGCTCAAAACGTCAATATTTCCTCTCCCATGTTTCCACAGTTCCCTAACCCGATATTCTTAAAGACGGTAAAAATCAGAAATCCATTCTGACCCTTTCGCTGTATGCTGGGGCTCTCCCCTACGACAAGTGAAATCGTCTCACGTCAACCAGAGCCAAATGATAGAAGTCTTACCCCGCCTGGAAAGAGTTACGGTGAAATATCTGTGAACCAAGTTTATGTGATAGAAAATCCATGGCTATTAAATTTAAAGCAAAAACGCAGCACTTTTTCTGCGTTACCAATTTCTTCACAATAACTTGAAAATGAGGTAAACAAAGATCAACAGTGTTTACATTAAAACACATACAGACGTGGCTTGGGATGGTCTTTTTAGCAAAAAAATTGCTTGAACCATAAAACTGTTAAGGGACCGGTCATTAATTATGGCTGGGGTTGGGGCCAAAGAGAAACTATTTTGACAACCAAAAAACTTTTAACCCAACCAACTAAAGACGAAAAATTTAAAATACCCAACAATGTATAGATAAAGAAAATTATTTACCCAACCCAAGTGAAAGAACAAAGATCAAAGGCAGAGAAGAAGAGGAGAATTGTATTCAAATCTAAATTGAGCAGTTTAAATCCGTGAAAGAGACATATCAAGTGATCATGATATTCCCATTGACATTTGCGATGGACTCTGAACTGTTTGTAATTTTACTTGACATATGGCAATCTCTAAATGTAGGCTTGAAAATCTTTTAGTCGACCTTAAGAGGAGTGGTTTTTGCTTTTTATCCAAACTTTTATGTCTTAAAATTTTCAGTTACCCAACAATTTTCTCTTCGGCACCAACCCCTGCCATAAATAATGACCAGTCCCTAATTTAAAGCAAAAACGCAGCACTTTTTTCTGCGTTACCGATTTCTTTGCAATAACTTGAAATTGAGGTAAACAAAGATCAACAGCTTTACATTAAAAAAAACATAAAGACGTGGCTTGGGATGGTTTGTTTAGCAAAAAATTGCTTGAACCATAAAAGTGTTAACATGCATTTAAATAGAGACGAGCTGAAGCAAATTATCATTACAAGCCTTTGCAAACTAAAGATTCTCACGCATATTTTGGAAATCACATGACAAATTTCAGCTCGTTTTCAACCACAGTAAAATGCGATTTTTCCAACCAGCATGCCAGAACCATCCCATGTGATCAGTCGTTTCTTTCCAGTCTCCCAAGGGGAGGTGCATATTCTTTGAAACTCCTCTGATTTCACAACAGGCAGCCCAGAAGTGAAAATTGCTGACTTGGATATTTTTAAATGTCGTTAATAAAGCTATATGAACTACGTATACTTCATTTATGGCAGGCGAACAGAACAGAGAAGCCACTTGACTGCGAGCTGGCAAATCCAAAACTCGCCTCGCTTCCCTTACTAACAGCTTCGCGTAAGTAGCTTTCAAAATTGTTTTTAAAATTTAGATAAAGTTGGCAAGTAATTTCACACAGTGAGACCAAACACTTCAAGAAATAGTCAAATAGTTCAAAAACAGTAAGCGAAGTCGCAAAAAAAATAGCACCATCTTGAGCACTGATACTTGTACTAGCTTGTTACGAACTAATGTATTTGAAAGCAATGCAGAAAGACCAGAAACAATCAAACTTTTGCAATTTTTTACCATAAATTTTGCCTGTCCCGATGCGGGATCAAGTTTGCTGCTATTGATCACTTATTTCAAATCCTAAAACGCACGTTCATTGGCCATCACAAGCGATTGAATCGTGACATCCGCCGAGTTAAACTGAGCAACAGGGAGGTTGACTGAACAAACCACAAAAGTTTTGAGCAAAGTGAAATAAAATTAAATTTTTTCTAAAGGAAACAAGGCAAAGAATTTGGAAAGAATGCTGTCTCTGTAGTCGGCTACGACAATAAAAACAGAGGAAGTAAGAAAGGTTTTTGCTGCGGTAGGTAAATAGATTTTGTATTATTTTGGAACGAACCGAACATGCATACACTGTGAAGGTGAATTTGAAGATATTTTCCTTCAGCAATAAAGAATATTAAAGCTAGCTTTAATAATTTTATATATGCCAGTGTTTTGTTTGGGCGGCTTTAGAAGAAGCGAGATCGATAAGCTCGAAGCAGAAAAAAATTTTGCCGCTTCACACTTACGCTTGGTGAGTTTGTAGGTTTGTTATTGTTGTCCTTGTTGTTGAACGTTGCATTTTGATTCCATAAATGGTCACCGTAGTTGATGGAAATCAAAGTTAATGGAAGTATATAGCTTCACTGTCTTCACTGATTGCTGGCAGGGTAGAGAACCTTTGGATAGAAAGATAAATGTTTATGGCTGTAATCTGCTGTAAGACGATATTTTTCCTTTAAAAGAAGTAATTAGTTCGGGCAACAGTCGATTTTCTCTACCGAACTGATATGATTGAATTGTCTTCGTATATTTTTTGTTTATTCTGTTAAAGTGAATTATATTACTCGGTTCACGTTAATTTGTACAAAAGTTGTAAAATCGGTTCGTAAACACAAACAGGGAAAGAAGGCACCGCAGCATGTTTAAGACAAAGAAAAGCACGGAGAGTCCTTGGTTGTTTTTCATTGTTACAACTTTTAATTTTCACCGTCGCTTCTCACTAGAGTCGACAGTGAAGCTATATGCTCCCATTAACTTTGATTTCCATTAACTACGGTGACCATTTATGGAATTGAAATACAACGTTCAACAACGACAACTATAACAAACCTACAAACTCACCTAGCGTAAGTGTGAAACGGCAAAATATTATACGGCTTCGAGCTTATCCATCTCGCTGCTTCTACAGCTGCCCAAACAAAGCACTGGCATATATAAAATTATTTATGCTAGTTTTAATATTCTAGTAAGGAAGATTATTACCCAGCAGATAGGTTTGAACAGAGCCATAACACGAAATAAAGCTATTTATGCATCCTTCACTCTTGTATAATTGTCACTCTGATGACGTTACGCGCAGTAGTAACGTAACGTTAGCAATAAAACATTTTAAATTTATTGCGTGTTATGGTTCTGTTCAAAACTATCCGCTGGGTAATAATCTTCCTTACCGGAATCCGATTTACGCCTGGTTGGTCAATTGCGACGATTTTGACTGGTTTTAATATTCTTTATTGCTGAAGGAAAATATCTTCAAATTCACCTTCATAGCGTATGCATGTTCGGTTCGTTCCAAAATAATACAAAATTTGTTTACCTACTGCAGGATTTTGCTTACCTACCTCTGTTTTTATTGCCATCGTAGCCGACTACGTTTTCATAGAAAACAAACTTGTACCTTATCCTTGAGACAGTATTCTTTCCAAATTCTTTGCCTTGTTTCCTTTAGAAAAAATTTAATTTTATTTCACTTTGCTCAAAATTTTTGTGGCTTGTTCAATCAACCCCTCTGTTGTTCAGTTTAACTCGGCGGACGTCACGATTCAGTAGCTTGTGATGGCCAATGAACGTGCGTTTTTGGATTTGAAATAAGTGACCAGTAGCAGTAAACTTGATCCCGCATCGGGACAGGCAAAATTTGTGGTAAAAAATTGCAAACTTTTGTTCGTTTCTGGTCTTTCCGTACTGTTTTCAAATATATTAGTTTGTAACAAGCTAGTACAAGTATCAGTGCTCAAGATGGTGCTATTTTTTTGGCGACTTCGCTAACTGTTTTTGAACTATTTGACTATTTCTTGAAGTGTTTGGTCTCACTGTGTGAAATTACTTGCCAACCTTATCTAAATTTTAAAAACAATCTTAAAAGCTACTTACGCGAGGCCGTCAGTAAGGGGAGCGGGGCGAGATTTGGATTTGCTAGCTCGCAGTCAAGTGGCTTCTCTGTTCTGTTCGCCTGCCATAAATGAAGTATGCGCAGTTCATATAGCTTTATTAACGACATGTAAAATACTCAAGTCAGCTAGTTTCACTTCTGGGCTGCCTGTGATTTCACGCCGATCAATGTACTTCCTTTTACATCTAACGTGGGAATGTTAACTCCCCCAAAATACCTGGGTTTCCGGTTTTCCGACCTTACCTGCTTTTTGTCCGCCTACCCTATAGGTTTTTATTGAAGTCTGTGCGCTATATTCTGGCCCGCGTTGCATCTCGGGGTGATCAATACAGCAGGGCAGCTCAACCAAAATGCGTTTTCAGTATTAGCATAAAGGAAGCGAGCTTCCAGTCGAAAAAATCTTTGTTTCTAACGCATTAGGTCAAACAAACATTGATATATATTTTCCATTTATATGTAGCTTCTTTTATTTCATACAATACATTTTGTATATTTATCTGTACTCAGTGTCGTACTTGACGTTTGATTTGGGATGAATATCATTATGGGCTTGCGCATTAAGTAAAGGAAAGATAAAAGAATAATTACAAGAAGTGAAACCGATCTACCCTTCCTACATTTTAGTAATAAGAAATAGGAAATTCAGGTACTCTTTTGGCCTTATTCGGGATTAAATGCCTGAGATTCATCAGTTTTCGACGCAAAAAATGGAAACGCTTGTGCTCTTGTCTTAAATCCCAAAAACCCCCGCCTCTAACATGGCTGTTTCAAGACTTAAGAACAGATTCTAATGCTTTCCTCTTCCGTATGCCTGTCACTTCCTGTCACGTCTCCCAGTTTTCTATTGGTTAGCCGTCTAATTATTCCAATATGTAATTATAGATTCATATATATAGTTTTTTTTCATCTCTGTAAACCTACACTCTGAAGATGTTGCACGCCGCAACGAAACGTCAGTAAACATGTTTTAAAACTTTTCGACTTGCTTCTTTCACTATGGCGATACACTTAAGAATTCTGAGCTGGGCTTTGATCTTTATATTACGATTACGCTTTCCGCCCGGAAAATCAATAGCCAACAGAATAATTTATTCTGAGACTTGAGAAATTTTAGTGAATAACGTTTCTTTCAGTAAATAAAAGCAAAAGTCCTTATCATGTATAAGACCTCATATAAGCAAAAGTGAGTAAAATTGTCTTTTATCGAATGCAGCACGTAAATTGCGTTATGCATCTTTCAATATCAGACAGGTCATCAGCCTGACAGGTAATGTTCTGTATATATTATACCAACCTTCCAAGAAACAAATATCCTCCGGGGTCCATTGCTCGAAACCTTTATTATTTCCGGAGAAATCACGGGCGCTACAACGAGAATCAGACGTTTCACCACATTGCAAAGTACGATTATGTGGCATGAATTTCCACACGAAGTACTAATCAGCTCACCTTCCTGAAGCGTTTTTACCCAAATCATTGCGTAACCACTCCAGTAGACATCACCATCAATGGCTTTCCTTCCCGCCCTCACTTTGATCATATACATAGTATCTGACTTCAAACTGGATATTTTTAGCTCATATTCAACTGAATTATTCACGATTAATTTCATTTCATTATCAGGTGGAGCACCACGTTCCACGTAATAAACCTCATACAAGATATTGGTGAGTAAACCTCTGGGTTCACTTGGTGGTTTCCAGTCCAGTGTAATGGTCGTAAGTTCACGTGACACAGCTGCAACACTGGTGGGCCGTGAAGGAACTAAGTATGAAAATACAGAGGGAAGTTCATCGAGCATAACAACATGTTTCATTTTTTCTCCATCTTTCATGTTGTCTCTCTACTTTACATCTTTTGTCAATTTCCTGCTTTCTTTGTTTCTTTTCTTCTTTCTCCGTTTCTTTGCTTGCTTGATGGATTGTTTGTTTGCTTGTACACGTTAGTTTCTTTCCTCCGTAGCCTACCCCTCTACTCTATTATTTTTATTCCCCTTCCTTATTTCTCCAATTTCGTTTCGTCTGGTTTCCTTTCATTTTTTCAGTATTGCACTACATGTTTCATCGTTATGTATTTTGGAAATATTTTAGGCTATTTTCCATAGTCTTAATCAATCTATCGTAACCATGACGCTCTATATAGTGTTCTATCTCTGGCTGTTATGATACTGTTGAGTGCATGACACTCGGTTGTATTTTTATGCGTTAGCATTGTAAGTTTAAGAACAATTCGTTATGGCATGGCGCTCACACCACATGATGACGACCGTCTTATCCGTTGGTTGTCCTATCTCTGTTGCAGAGGTTTTAACAGATGTTCTTCGTTGTAAAGCTATTAAGTCGTTATTGACTAATAAATTGGTTAAACCCAACAATACATTATACATTCAATAAATACATCATTATTACTATTCATTCGTCAGCTTGTTCGTTGGTGGGTTGATTGTTTCGCCCGTCCGTTCGTTAATTTCCAACTTTTCCTTCCATTCTCTCCCCTTCACCTATGCTATTTTCTGTTCCCTATCCACCCCTTATCAACTTTCCTTTCCATTCCTTCCACCCTATTCCCTTCCTTTGCTTTCTTTCATTTCTGTTTTTTCTTTCCTTTCCTTTCTTCTTTGATTTTTTCCTTTCCATTCCACTCCATTCCAATCCAATCCGTTCCATTCAATTCCTCTCCTTCTTTTTTCCTTCATTTGCTTTTTTCCTTTTTGTTTTTTCTTTCCGTTTTTTTCTTTTATCTCCTCTTCTTTCCGTTCCTTTTATTTCGTTCCTTTTTCCTTCCTTCGCTTTCTTTCCTTTCTGTTTCTCCTTTCCTTTTCTTCCTTCTCCTCTCCTCTCCTTTCATTTTCAGTCTTTTGCTTTCTTTTCCTTTGCTTTCTTTCCTTCCATTTCCTGTCCTTTATTTTCCATCCCTTCCCTTCCTTTCACTTTGCCTGCCTTCCTCATGAAATTTTGTAATGTAAGACATATACAGCACAACCAAGATGGTAAATGTTACCTCCTTCTCGCGTGGTGACGTTTATAGGTTCGCTTGGATCACTTGTTCCAAGAACATTTTTAGCACTGACACGGAACGAAAACCAGGTGAACGGTTGCAAGTCATGATCACTGAACATTGAAAAGGGCACTGACGAGTTAACCATAGTCCACTCTGAGTTTGCCTTAGACAGCCTTTCCATTACAAAGTGAGAAATTATCTCGGTATCATTTGTCATCCAAGTGAGGGTTACAGAAGAGGACGTTATGTGAATAATATGTAACTTATATGGTGAACTAGGAGCTAGAAAGACGACAAAAACATTGAAAAACTCGTGTAGTCTTCAATTTGTTTTAGATATGACCAAAAATAAGATTACAGCTCACACGATGGTTAGCACCGAATATAGGTAAAAGAATACACCAAATACCAAATTCTAAGAGAGCATACATTCATACATAGAAAACTCTGACAAAAACAAGATAAGAGATTTAGGGGACGTTGATTATTTGAACCGTAATAGATTAAACATACGATATTCTGTCATGCAACACAAGCTCTAGTCCATTTATTTTCTAAACAACGGTCTCAAAAACAGCACTTGTCTCAAAGAAAATAGTTGGCGTTCATTCCGCTAACTTCGACAAAGAACGCAACTTAAATAATTCTCGAAAGATCTCGTTCAAAAGCAAGGATTCACAATTCTCTCTGGAAAAAAGTAAAGGAATGCGTTATTTCGGAGAAATAAGACTGTGTGCTGGGACATGGTAAAATTTCGAAAACTTCGTTTCAGAAAGGAAGCTTGTATGGAAAGTGTTTTGTACTCAAGTAGTGTCAAATGGTTTTCTGGAAGACCATAGAAAATCGTATAAAAATGCAAGAGACAATTTTTTACTGAAAGAACAAATAAATAAATAAAATAATAAACAAAACAACAGTTTTTTAACTTATTTCAAAAGTAGAAAAGCATGATGAACATCGCAAATGTTGATGCTGTTGAACTGGTGACACAAAGGCCGAAAAAATGGTACAAGAAGGTTGGAAAAAGACCCAACGTTTTGATTTTTTGCGGAAAAGTAAGCATTTGTCACCAACGTAACCACCCTGCAACTGTTTTTTCTTTTGTGGACATAACACTGGATTTCAGCATTTCTAGCCATTTTTTCTAGCCATTCGACTTTCCTTACCAGCTCGCTTTGCACCGGGGCAAATAATTTGTCGCCAACCCTTATAGTCTCGTAATGCAGGAAGCGAAACTCTTTGACTGAAAATGCATTGCCTATGAAAGTAAAAAACCTACACCGGGCTTCAAAAGGTTTAGAACGCAATCGAAAATCTTATGACGTATCCGACTGGTCAAAACGAAAAGTGCTTTACGTGGGTACATATCTCCTGCTTTGCTTGGCAAGGGAAGTGAGTCGCTTAGTATTTGCGTTAGACTACGAACAAGTTTATACTCAATTTACTTACTCCTCACGTACTTCGACGTCCAGCCATAAGCATTAGAAGCATTGCAGACAAACTTGCTTTTATAGAGATAACGTTTATCCATTTGTAGGTTTCCCAGTTGAACAGTGAATGAACCAGCAGGCAAAGGCGCTTGGTCTAACCAATGAATGGTAGGTTCAGGAGTCCCTTTAGTGTTACAAGTTAGTGATATCCAGTTATTTAGTTTCTCAACCATCTTTAAGCCGACAATCAGAGGTGGAGCTGAACAAGTTTAAACAACGAATCGTTCGTTATTTGACTCATGCAGGCAGTACATCTATAACGAATGTAATGGCAATGCAACTTGGGCCAGTGTGTCAAGAAAATTCTTAATAATGGGTGTAATATCGTAACCATGCTATTCAACAAAGTATTAGGTTATTTTAAAATATAGAGGATCAGACTCCGGTCTGTCAGGAACGTGACTTCTGAAATTAACGTCCGTTGAGAATAAAGTGGCGATGGTCACTTGAAACCCCATAAAGCTTTCGTACTACGAATCCGGTTTTCAAACTACAGCATGCCACAAAATTATTGGGTCACAAAGCATATTTACTGTTGAGCAGAAAATTGGTCATACCACATCTCCTTTGTCTACTGTCTCCATTTCAAAATATAATGTTCAAGAGCCTGCTCAAAATCAAGTTCAGAGAGGACTGAAGAAGGGACGGAATCCCAGAACCATATTTACTAATAAAGTTGTAGTTGAAAGAATATACATATACATACATACATACATACATATATACATATGTATGACAGATAGATAGATGTATTACGCTCAGCCAGCCCTGGTATTGAGCATTCTACCACGTTGATTTGAAATAACCATATTCCTACATATATATATATATATATATGATGAAAAGTTTGTTCTCAAGCTTTATCTCAGAAAATTTCTGAGTTCCCCAACGGGAATCGAACCCGTGTCTCCCGATTGCCGGTACGGTTGTTTTACCATTAGACTATAGGGTCTCAGAAATTTTCTGAGATAAAGCTTGAGAACAAACTTTTCATCATATATAGCCAAGCTTACAAACATCTACACTTAGTAAGATGAAATCTACTTATACACAATATCACATTACAGGTATGTTCAGCTTTCAAGTACGAAAGAGGCATATCAACATAATGAACCAGGTCTCTAATTAACATCATACCTGCCGTCTGAGACCCTATAGTCTAGTGGTAAAATAAACATCTAAACTTAGTAAGATGAAATTTACTTATGTATATATATAAATATATATATATATAAATATATATATATATATATATATATATATATATATATATATATATATATAATGGTGACGTTCGTTTTACTTACTTAGCACTTTAACTTCAATTGTAGCTTGAAGAGAACCAAGTAGATTAACTCCTGTGCAAATGTATTGTCCTTCCTTTGACGCATCAACACGTTCGATTGAAAGAAGTGATCCGTGAAAGCGTACGGGGTGAATCCAATGTATTTGTGCCGCAGGATTGGCTTCGATTGGACATCGTAAGGACGCCGCCTTCCCAGCAACGATATTTACGTGCTGTGCGGAGACGTTTAGATTAGGACGGTCTTTACGAAAAGAAAAGATGATCACCTGTTTATGATAACGACCACAATTAACCAACAAAAATTGTCGTCGCTATTGAGGCCCATCGGAAACGGGGAACCTATCCTTTACACAAATTTCATCTGTGTGTTAGGGGGTGGATGTTAGAGCGTTTGTGGTTAGTCTAAACTCTAAAGGATGTTTTCCACTAGGCGAATTTTATCACGCGTAGTGACTTTTTCTTTTGTCTCATAGTCTTTCGATTGCAACTAATGAGAACCCTATCCAATTTACGCAAAGAAATGTCGATTCGCGCGCTAAAATTCGCCGAGTAGAAAACGGCCTTATTGTAGCACGTAGGTGGGTCGTCTATAGTGTCAAAACTATAGACAATATAGGCCAACCTGACATTTATTCTTCACTCGACTCTGAAGATGATCGTCTCTGAGGCCGTCCAAACGTCAATCACTTTCACCAACACTAACAGTCTTTCTCAAGACTACACTAACCAGGACGATCAACTTTCACAAACATCTAACGATACTCCCAGGTTCAAATCATTTACTTTACGGAGCTGGAATGGCTGGCATGCAGTGTAAGAATGCTGTTTGATGTCGCAGTCAGGATGTAAACAAACTGGAGGGGGCTCGGAAAGCAGTCCAGTAGATGTCTACCACAACGAGGTTTTATTTATCCTATTTTTAAAGGAATATACGTTTATGTACTTTATTAAATGCCGATATTTTTAATCACTGCTATAACTAATGGACAGAAACCACTGTAAAAAATGGTGAACTGATTATAGCAGTGGCATGGCCAAGGGACACAGGGGGGTCTGCCTGCCTATTTTTAGGAATGATCGCGATATTGTCTGACCAATTGTAAAAAAGCGTCTTAAAATGCCCCATAATCAATCTCAGGAGGCTAAAAATAAAAAGTTGGTTTACCAGGGTTACCCCTGGGCCAAAATCATAAGTAGCATCGCTGTGTAATCGCAGCAGCCCGCACAAAAGCTTCACGTCAGGCCATTCCACTAAGTTCTCGTTATATTTGTTTTTATAAAGTCCTTATTATCATCAACATTGTTTTTATCATTATCATTATAACTATCATTTTTATAGCGACTATTGTCAGTATCATGGTTAGTATTATTATTATTACCACTCCTATCATTTTATAGGCATTATTATTGTAATTATAAGTACCATATTATCATTATACATTGTTAAGATTATTATTATCATCATTATCATTATGACCACCTTAATTGTTGAACTATCAGCATTATTATCACTATTATTATCACTGTTATTATCATTGTTATTACTATTATTATTATCAATATTATTATGGTGTTCATGAGATATATGTTTTGGAAATGTGGGAGCTTGGAGATATCTTGAATGATGAATGAACGTTCGTCAACCTCTATCCTCAGAAAAACGATTTCTGAGCCCTAGACGGGGATCGGATCCGCAACTCTCCTACATTTCCATAACATATATCTCATGAATAACATTATTAACATACAGTGACTTCCACTCAGGTCGCACATATGTCGAACTTGCACCTTAGCTTACAACCTGAGTCTTGGTAGCTCAATGGTTAAAGTGTCTCACCGATCATCATAAGGTTGCGGTTCGATCTCCGTCTGGGGGCTCAGAAATCGTTTTTCAGAGGATAAAGGTTGACGAACGCTCATCTATTATTTATTATCGATATTGTTATCATTATCATTATCGCTACTGTCGTCATTACTGTCATCGTCATTGTCACCATCATCATCGTGAACCTCATCATCATTGACATCATAATCATGTCCATCATAATGGTAATCATGGTCATTGTCACGTATATTCACCACAACGTTGACTAACTTCATTGTAATCAATATACTTACATTGAACATTGATAAAAAAGGTGGTATCGATCACTCCAGCATAATTTTTCGCCTCACATACATAAAGTCCACCATCATCTCTCACTAGATGAGAAATCTCCAGTGCGCTGTGGCTCAAGGAAATTTTTCCGCCAGCGCTGATGTTAGTTTTCTTCCCATCCACTGTCATGCGATACCATTTTATCACCGGTAGGTCGGGTCCTTTGGCAGAGCACTGAACACGAACAGACGATGTCTCATTGGCTGTGATGTTGCGAGGTGACAAAACCGCGAACGTTGGTCGCACTTAAAAATGTATTAGCCGTAAGAAAAGTAAACTAATTGATTTTTGTCACGAGTGATACATTTATGACAACAATTACGCTTGGTTCACACAATTAGCCAGTTAAACTTTACTTTCTTTTCTTTCCTTCGATGTCTCACCAGGCAATTTATATCATAAACGGGATATTTTTACCGTGTTGAGCGAGTGCGAAATAGAGGAACCATAAGCCAAAGCAATAGCAGTAATTGCACTGCAAAACATTAAAATCTTGGGTAGATATTTTTTCTAGTTTTACGGTTAATTTCCTGCCTTTACGAAGTCAGTTTTTGATAAGAAAAGCCATGCAGATTTTTTTCTTCTTTCAAGAATTTTATGAAAATATGTGATTCAAGAATATTTTTCCGGTCTAGTCTAGTTATATTTTCTTAATTAAAGAAAGTATATCTTGTTTTAAGAAATCTTTTCTGATCAAGATATCTTGTTAAGAAAAATTATCCTGACTAAGGGACGAGAAAACATTTCTTTAATTAAAATAAGTTTTTTTTCTTGAAATAAGAATTTTATTTTTTGCAGTGTGTAGACCCCAGTAACCGACCAGTGTAATATACGAAAATGAAACACTAATATTTCGGGCTAAGACCCACACCACAGCCGTTGATTGAAAGGTTGTTCATACAGATAAATGTAATACACAATGTGCATTAGGGGGTTTGGTGATATCACGGACGATATGAGGTCTTTCGTCAAGCTCATATTCTCAGAAAATCAAAATCTGTGCCCCAGACAGGGGTCGATCATCATAAGGTTTAGCCCATATGGTAAAAATGTATTTAATTTATATACCCAAAAACTCTCTCTCACCGTGAGATCGCTTGTATCCATCTTATCAATAATTTTCACAACCAAATCATTTAAACCCTCATGCCCATCTTCAAAAAGATGTGAATACAGGTGCTCGCTCGGGATATTTCGTTGTCCTCTACCATATCTGTTAAGACTACTCTTGTGGTTATTAAAGCGTATCCTAAATGCATTGATTGTGCTACCAATATATTGTCTAGCACACCTTTTAAACTTAATGAGATAAACAACCCCATTGGAATCACAATCAAATTCATCATTAATCGCATACTTTCTATGCCCCAAACTATCCGTAAAACTCTCCCCTTCTTCCACAAAATTGCAAATTTGACATCCTGTCTTACCGCACTTAACCATACCCCCTTTATCAAACCGCCTATTTCCAACCTTACTTCTTACTAACTCAACCTTTAAATTCTTTGGTCTTCGAAAACTTACCCGAGATGGTTCGGTAAAGATTTGCCTCATGTCATCCGAAACATGCAAGATATTAACAAATTCCCTCATTTTATTCCCAATACGGGAGAACGCTGGATGAAAATCTATCGTCAGTGATACTCTTTCGTCCGAATCACCACGCCCCGAATTCCGAGAAAGTAAGCTACTTCTATCAACCTCCCTCGCTCTTTGTAATTGATTATCTACCTCCCCAGATTTAAGGCCTCTCTTAGTTAAATAGCTCTTAAGTTCGATAATCATGTACTCTAAAACTTCCTCTGAATCACAAATCCTTCTTAGTCTTAATGCCTGACCGTAAGGTATACCCATTTTTACATGTCTGGGGTGACTTGAAGCATAATCCAGGTATTGATGTGTATCTGTTTTCTTACAATACACAACTGTACGCAGCTTAACTTCGAATAATTTGATTTTGACATCCAAATATGACAATCCTATTTCAGACCATTCCCATGTGTACTTTATGGTTGAATGGTAAGAATTTGTATAATCAAAGAAATCTTGAAGTTTGTCCTCACCATGCACGGTGAGGACAAACTTCAAGATTTGGATTATGCTTCATGTCACTCCAGATATGTAAAAATGGGTATACTTTACATGTCTGGGATACAGAGACCTGGCTGACATCATTTCATTCTGTACTAGAGTACAGAGACATGGATAACGTCACGAAAATTCGAGAAAACTTTGGCTATTTTATAAAACAAATAGAAAATAGCTTTCGTGTCTCTGTACTATGATAGAAACATTCATGACGCCATTTCATCCAGAAAAATACCAGAAAACACTCGGCTACGCCTCGTGTTTTCACTTGGCATTTTTCCGGTTGGAACGACATAATTCATGTTTCTATCACAGCACAGAGACACTCAGTAATTTTCTATTTGTTAAATATAAATATATGTATACATGATGGCAGCCCTACATATCAAGGGCCTACTTACCTGCTACCACAAGCGTTCCTGTGGCAATCTCCCGTCCGGCCTTACTTTTACCTTCACAAAAATACTCTCCTTGGTCACTTTGTGTTACATTAGCAATAACGAGAGAACTATAGCGCAGTTGTTGTGCTTTGGACGAGTACCAACGTACTGTTGGAGTTGGATATCCAGTTGCTGTACAAACGAACTGGACCCTGTCACCGGGTAAAACAACCTTCTTTTCAGGTGTAACAACTACCTTCGGAGGAACTGTAATAAAAGTTAGATTAATGTAGTCATTGATTTGTAATTATGCTTTATTAAGCAAAGATAAGGTACAAATATTTTATTTTTTATTTTTATTTAAATTTATCTTCACCTAGGCTATAGTAAGTTTACGAGTCAAGTTACAAGGCCTTGAAAATTGCAATAGCTAAAATCAGTTACTGCAGATCCGTTGCTGCAATACAGAACAATAGTCATTTCGACAATACATCACAAATAACGCGAGTCTAAGAAGAAATTGAAAAAGAACTAAAAACAAGTTGTGGGAACACACAGATTACATACAGAATTACATTTTATAGAAACTGTTTTCTCACTGTTTGTGACATTTCCACGTCTTGCAAAAATGTTAACATGAGCGTAGAAAGTTGGTTTAAAACCCTTTTAAGTAGCCTTAAACATGGCATACGAGACCTCAGATTAACTATATATGAGCCCTAAACCGCTTTTATTTCAATCTTAAGCGCTATGGCCTGTGTGAGACAAATAATTCCGCTTAGTCAAATTGATAAATATTGATAAATATTTATAAATAGATAAATTGATAAAGGACTGTAAGGCTTTTGTTACAGATCAATAATTCGGTGTCTGAGAAGTATGTCAAAAGTACATACATTTACAGTAAAGAGCAGTCATGTCAAACATGTGGCCCGCGGGCCTTATACGGCCCTTCATAAAGTCAAATGCGGCCCTCGACAATGAATAAACACTGAATAAATATCATTGTGGTGTAATTAGTTGATTTTTATTTTTCTGATTAAACATGGCAACTGTAATACATAATGTCACTGAATCAAAATGATGCGGCCCCTATAACAATATGTATTGGCAATGTGGCCCATAGGCACTTTTCAGTTTGACATGCCTGGTAAAGAGAATTAGTAAGCACTTTTCATACTAATGATAAGATAGCATGATCACAGCTGTTGTGCATATTAGATACTGAGGAATACCTTATTCTGAAGAGGGTCCATTCCTAACAGGGACTCCCCAGTGTCCAAGGCCTCCACAGTACTAAATCCAGCTCTGCAGGCGGAGTACAGGATGGAGGCCCTGGGTCGGCGAACTAAACTAACTTGAGAAATGGCTTATATTTTGCATATATATTCTGGTCTTGGAATGGTATCAATTTTTACTGTTCTTTCCGCACGGAAGTTAAATAAAGTCAGTTGTATTACTGTGTTCAAAATATGCTTGGTTTAAATTTTCATCGTTGTGCGATACAATATAAAGACGAATGCTTCTAGAAATTTTTAGTTAGTTGTACACATTTCACAGCTGCATTTTTTTGGCTTTGTTTAATATTCTCACTATAGCATGTTTCTGAAGGACACCTTTACTGTGTATTTTAATAAGATCATACCCGTGACCATTAATAACCTGTTGCCTGACACGACAGGGTGACAAAACCTTAAAGGCGTTAATCTCAAGTCACATGCATCGACACTCGATGGTCTGTTGGAGGAAATCATGTCTCCATCGAATGACAAAATGCATAAAGTAAGCGGACTAACAAAACCCTTTGACAATGACGACAATAGAACTTTCAATTTGCCACTCTGACGTTTAACTGTTCTCAATGTTGGTCGTTTTTATGAACCCCAGTTTACTGGAATACACGAAATGCGTGGAAATAAAAATTCAAATTTTATCTTACCTAGAACAGACAGGAATATCTTTAACAAAAAAGATCCCAGATGGTTGTAAGCTTGACAAGAATAAACACCTTCGTTGTTTCTGGATACGTTCGGAATAGTGAAGACGGGAGATAGTGAGACGGTCACGTTACTTAATCGCCAGTCGTACTTTGGCTCTGGATATCCTACAGCTGAACAGTTTAACGACGTTGATTTTCCATCAATGGCAGTTTCGTTTCTTGAGATGATACGGTAATCAGAGCAGCACGATAACCTGGGTCTACCTTAAAAGCACAAAGCAGTAAATATAAAAACATGCACCAGGAATATCGTGTTTGGAATTCATTTCCTTTCATCAGCAAAAGAACGTTTTTCGCCCCTGACCCAAGTTTATATTAACGAGATACAACGGTACAATTTCCCGTCTAATTACACCAGTTGTTACTCACTTTTCAAGCAAAGAAATCTGATCAAGATGAATATGGAAAGAAACTGGAGCTTTCTGAATAGACCATTATAAAGTATGACAACTGCATAGCAACTAAGACAAACCATTACGGTGTAACGAATCAATATCTGGAATGCTAACTGGCCAATGAAAAGTGAAGCCAAGATGGCCGCCCATGGAGGCCAATTTTGGAAGTCAGTTTCGGTCCCCTAAGCGGGCTTGTACATCAGTTTTAGTCTCCCAGACAACTCTTTACTTTTTCTGAAAATTTTCCTTATGGGAAATACACACAAAACATGTCTTCAAAAGATAGAAATGAATTTAAGAATTTCAAATATGTTTCGACAAAGTCAAATCGAGTAACAGGTTATATATTTTCACGAAATTAAATTACCAAACTGACGAGAAACCTGATAAAACGGTCCCGAAAAGTTACTTGAGGAAAAGATTAAGTGCACGTCCTTTCTTTACCGTCAGTTTACCATCCTTAGAAAATTTAGGACAGTTTTTAGGCCACACGACAATAATGACTCCTTTTAAACACTTGAATATTTAAAACTGGTCAAGCAATATTTCGTCTGTGCATTTTTTCCATGGTTATGAATGTTTTCAAAGTCGAATCAAACAAAAACTGAAAATTAAAGTCGTGTAAAGGGCTGGAATTGACGTACAAGACCGCGAAGAGGACTGAAACTGACCTCCAACATTTTCCTCCGTGGGCGGCCATCTTGGCTTCACTTTTTGCCCCAGCAAATGACTGGGAGTTAGCATTCCAGATACGGAAATTGAGTTTACTGATCAAAATTTGCGCTTCATTCTGCGTTCAAAATGGCGTCAGAAGAGGCCATGGTGTAAACAAAGGAATGCCGAAAAATCGGTAGTTTTTGCGTTAAATCTGTCCAAAGTTTAGACTGCAAACCGAGGCAATCTGTTCCAAGAAACCCATATTACTGCCCGTATGTGCCTAGAGGGCTAAAGGTAATGTTACAAGGGACAACTTTTAAAGGCGATTATAAATTCCACAAATGTTGCACAAAACAGTTGATGAGTGCAACATGCATTTGAGAATGACTGTGCACGAGATTTTGTTACAGCAACACCTGCATTAAATATCGTTAAAAATTATTCCATGCGAAATTCAAGAAATATACAATGGTTTTCCGTGTCTACATACCGTAATATAAACACGCGGGACGTTGTGAAACTTGAAAAAAGCGTAACAATAGATATTAAAATCCATTTTGTATTTCTTTTATAACATAATAACCAGATTTTAAAAAAGAGCGGGGAAATTCCGTGATTTATTTTATAATACCTTACAGTCATTTCATACTTCTAAATTGTTAGCGTTTTCCCTAGATTGAAAATGTGATTTTATCCCCGGATAATTCTGGATTTAGCATTGCTAATTTATATAAATTCTAGGTTAGTCATAGAGTTGAACAGTGAACCATTTCTTTCAGTTGAGATATCCTTTGACGCATGGATTAAATTTAACATCTTCGAAATGATGAACAAAGCAGTCCATAAAGCAGTTAAGTCATTTATTTTGAAAATGATCAATAAATGCAATTATTCTGATTACGCCTTAATGATGGTCACAATCGCTACAGAAACTTGAAAAAATCACTTGAATTTCCCAGTAATTGGTAATAAATATATTGTATAAATTGGTAATAAATATATGTTGTATAAATAACATCGACTTACTTAGTACTCGAAGTAATGTGGTCCTCGAACGTCGAAGTCCTGCGGAATTATTAGCGACGCACGTGTACGTCCCACTGTCTTCGAACTTGACATGAGATATTACTAGTGTTTTGTTGCTCAGAACGACAGTTTTCTCATCTCGGCCAACTTGTTTGTTACGATAATACCACCTGACTTCGGGAGTAGGTGATCCCATCACTTTACAGTTTAGACTGATGGTAGTGTTCTCACCAGCCGTTGTGTTGGAGGGTGGACTTTCAACAAATTCTGGGTATCCTGAATAAAAATGGCATGCTTAGCTACATCCAATTAAATTTAACGTACTCCAAAATGACGCCTGTGTTCTGTAACTAAGCTAAAGCGTGTTGATATAATTTAATAGTTTACAGCAGCTCGGGCGAACACTATAGGTGGTGCAACGCCAGTTATACGTAAGATAAAGGAAAGAAATGTTCAGTAACAAGATCGTAAGTACAGAAGGAAGCGCGGAAGACATAAACGGTAAAAGGAGCGAAGAGCTGAAGGAAAGAAAGGAGGAAGGAAGGAAGGGAGGAAGAAAGGAAAGAAAGGAGGAAGGAAGGAAGGAAGAAAGGAAGGAAGGGAGGAAGGAACCAGCATAGAAAGGGGAAGGGAAAGAAGGAAGAAAAGAGATTAGGGCGGGCAATAAATGAACTCTAGAGTTAGAATACAGAGAACAGCGATTCACTGGCTAGAAACCTTACCAAGAACTTTAAGATAAACTACGCGAGTATCATTTCCCCGTTTGTTACTAGCGATACAACTGTATGTTCCCGAATCCCTTGGACTCGCCGACAGGATACGTATGGAGCCTGGTGAAGGCCGTTCAGGTTGCCTGTCAGCGGAGTTACGATCAAGAGATATTCTCCAGCTGATATGCGGTAGAGGATTACCAGTGGCTTTGCAAGAGAGAGTAACACGTTGTCCCTCCAGGACTGTCAGATTACCCGTCACTTGAATGATAACAGGAGCAATCAGTGGATCTGTAATAGAAATTTTCAATTTTGAACAACTGAACCATCGTGAAAAAGATAACAAACTCATAAAAAATCCTAAAGGTCCGTTTACACTTGCGATTTTGTGCCTTGCGATAGACATCTTGGAGTATGTGTTAAACTGACGAGAGCATCGAGGAAAATTTGGAAGGAATCATCACGGGATACCTCAATGTATAGACTGTCATGGGTTTATTTCATACACCAGCATGACAATCGCAACATACAAAATCGCGTGTGTAAAAGACCTTTAACGTTCAATGTGTTAATGCACGGGCGATAAAATCCCTCACATTCAACTGGTTTGAAATGAAGAAGAATTATTATCCGACTGGGTAAAAGATAAAGATGAAAACACGATAAACAATCTCGACTTTTGAAATAAACACCCTGTCCTGGTGAATCACCATACTAAGAGAGTTAAGGTCATGCGACTTGTTAAGTGCAAGAGGCTTATTGCTACAATGCGACCAAGGACACAGAGCAGAGAAACCAGCACCAGGCAGAGATTCCGCTAGACCGGAATATGCCGGTTTTTACCGGTAAATAATATGTATTAGGAAAATTTTAAGTTGCCGGTTTCTTGAACGGATGAACGATTTGGGCGTTAAGATTTCACTCTCTGCTTTAATATAGACCACAGCGGTACATTGCCAATCACAGCAAGATGACTGATTTGACGCCAAAGTTAACCGCTTTTGGTTGAGTTGAAATTGACACCGCAGGATTGGTGAATAAATAAGTATTGACTACAGTGCTGCTACAGAACGTAATTGCACAATGAATACATACTTGGAAACAATCTACAGGAATTATAATACCTATATCAATAACGACTGATACATGCTTTAGGGTAAACCGTTACGATTGTAGCAACAATGAATAGGTAGAAGAGCTCCGTAACATGTTTTAGGTAATTATGGCTCATAAGGGTTACCTTAGTAATATATATAAGGTGTATATGCTGCCTAAGCGGCAGCCACGATATGTCGAACTTGCACCTGAGCTTGGCATCTAAGTTTCGGCAGCTCAATGATTAGAGCGTCTCACCAGTCATCAGTAGGTTACAGGTTCGATCTCCATATGGGGACAAAAATCGTCTTTCTAAGGTTAGGGCTTGACAAACGTTCGTCTGTCATCTGATAATGCTTTTCTTGTTTGTTATATTTGAGTGGAGAGATTTAGCATTTTCATGAAGAATCTTTCGCACCAGTCCAAGTTCGAAACTGCATGTCCGAACGCATTCATGTCGGTCCAACACCCGAAATGAGTGTGGTTGGTCCGAGCTTATTTTTCGAACCAGCCGCATATAAACTAAGACCGGCACCACTTGAGATCGCTCCCCACATAAATCCTTGTTTTTGTTTACATGAGACCAGTTCGAAAAATAAGTTCTGACTGGTCTCACTCATTTCGGCTGCTGGACGGACACGAATGAGTTCAGACCGTTCCGAACTCGGACCGGTACAAAATTTTCTTCATGAAAACGCGAAATCTCTCCACATCAACCATTAATGTGACGAACAATAAGAAAATCATCATTGCCGCGAGTTAATGAAAACTCGAAATCCGATCAAAAATACTTGCAAGAACATGGCTTTAGTTTCATTCCCGATCAAATAAACACTTCAGAAATTTTAACTTCGGTATTAGTCTGAATTCGTACCGGTCTCATGTAATCACTCCTTAAAACCAGGATTTTTACGGGGAGCGATCTGAAGTCATGCCGGTGTGACTTTGTACCATTCTCATATAAACGCCTCCAATTAATAATCCCGGGATCCACCATTAACAGACTCCACTAAACCAAACCAAAGGTAAAACTTACCAAGAACCGTCAATTTTGCCTCCGACGACGATGTTCCAGCCCTGTTCCTCGCGACACACTTGTATATTCCCTCGTCACTCTTTTGAACATGTAAAAATATCAAACTGCTGTCAATTAGCAATATGGATCCGGAACGGTTCCTCAGTTTCTGTTGACTTTTCACCCATGTTATCGTGACTGGCGAGTCACTCTTCACACGACAGACAAATTTAGCCGTCTGATCCACGTGGACAATTTGTCTTTTTGGTCTTTCAACTATTTGCGGCTTTGTTGACGTTGACCTAGCCACTCTTACTTTCTCACTTAAGTCACACTGGTGGCAACAAGATAATGCTGAAAAGAAAAAGTACAGTATGACCACATGCAGGTGAATAAAACTGCAATGATATTTTCAATATTTTTATATTTCTGATATCTATTTTATAAATTTCTTTCCTGACATCCAAATTTGGCAACTCTTATTCTGGCCCCAGAGGTAATTGACCCTTCCGCCTACCTCTTGCCTCGCCATAAGAAGAAATATTTTGTTTCTTAAGTTTTCTAGATATTCGAACTGGGAGAAAATTAACTGCAGCTTAATATGTTAATTTTTTGTCTTACAATGATGGCAATACCTGGAACAAGTGTTTAACTGGAAGTTTGAAGATTTTCAAGTTTTGTGGATGAAGGTTCAATGGTTAGTTTTTGACCTTTGCCCAAACTCTAAAAATTCTCTCAAATCAAAAAGATAGGAGATGATCGATTATGAAATTCTGCACAATATTTGCAATTGTTCGAAGTAATTCGATGTTGGCATCTACTGTATTTGCTACTTTTTTAGTGGTTTTTGAGAAAATTGTCATGATTATGGTGCTTTAAATATCTTTTACTAGAATTCAAACTGAAGGTTTGTTGAAGATAATTATTAATAGTTTTTATTTTCCATCATTTCATCTGATTCATTTCACTTCAAACACCCCCGTCCATCATGTCTCTGGTAGCTTCTGTAAAACCATAATTGGCTGGACTGCAGCTTCGAACTCTAAAAAGACTGAAACGATATCTCGTTGTACCAGGCCTCAAAGGCCTCACGATTGAATGAAGCCGACATGGGGTGCCAATGTAGGTCAAAAACACGCGTGGGAAAAAAACCTTTACTTTTCATTGACAGTTAATTCTGACAAATACGCTGTCCTACAAACATTGCCCTATACTTACTAAACATAAAAAAGAAAACTGTCAAAAATCCCCGATTTAGGCTAAGTTTTTCGCAATAGGTTGCGTGTTTTATCGCGTAGGGGACTGGGATGACCTGCAAATTGACTTACATGTCAGTCTCCACGTTGGCTTCAAAATACAATTTGCAGGTATTGTTCCAGTCTTTTTAGAGTTCAGTGGACTGCAGTTAGTGGAGTAAGCTGATTCCATATCTCGAATGCTAACTCTCAATCATTTGGCCGGGCAAAAAGTGAAGCCAAGATGACCGCCCATGGAAGGAAATTTTGTATGTCAGTTTCAGTCTTCTACACGGTCTTGTACGTTAGTTCCAGTCCTTTACACGATTTTAATCTTCAGCTTTTGTTTGGTTCGGCTTCGAAAACACTCCCAACCATGGGAAAAGTGTTCAGACAAAATATTACTTGACCAGTTTTGCATATTCGAGTATTTAAAAGAATTCATTATTGCTGTGTGGCCTAAATGGTAAATTGACGGTAAAAAGAGGACGTACACTAAGTGGTTTGCTAAAGTAATTTTTCGAGACCGTTTTATCACGTTTCTCGTCAGTTTGGTAATTTATTTTCGTAAAAACATATAACCTCTAACTCGGTTTGGCTTTGTCGAAATATATTTGAATTCTTAAACTCGTTTCTGTTTTATGAAGACACGTTTTGTGTGTATTTCCACAGAAAGCTCTTCAGAAAATGAAAAAATTCGCGTGGGAGACTAAAACTGGCGTACAAAATTGCCCTCCATGGGCGGCCATCTTGGCTTCACATTTCTTTGGCCAGTTAGCATTCCAGATATAGAGATCGAGTTCACTGGCGGATCCATAGGCTCAGTGGGCAAGCGAGGCAGCGTTTGGCGGGAAAATTATTCATGTTAACGCATGTGAAAAAAATCTATCAGGCCCGTACCGAGAGGTCAATGGCAGGGGGGAGATGGGGACCATTTTCACCCATTATCAATCTCACGCATATTTTTTAACATCCTCAATCTCTTCCAGTCACTTGTCATACTAATTTCCCGCAAATTTCTTTGGGAAGCATAGCCCCCTGCCCCCCATCAGGTACGGGTCTGTATATACATTTGATTATTTGAGATGAAAGAGGCAAAGTGTGTCGTGAAGAGATGAAAGCAATTTAGTTTCTTATTATCTACATTTAATCAGGGTTAGGATTATGGTTAGCATAAGAGTCTGGGTTTAGTCTGGAAATAATGCTAGACGAATTTGCTACACGTTGATGAAGAAATAGTGATATTAAGATACGAGTGCAGTTTACCGAACGCACCTGCCCGCTGACCTTTGCAGTCGGCTCAACAACAAATATAAATTTTTCGCGGAAAATTAAATGCAGCCGTGACCACAGTCAAACGAAGACAACACCAGTGGGCGGTACTCTACAATACTAACCCTAATCCTAATTATAACCCTTACCCTAACAATAACCCTAACTAAATACTTGTCGTCATAACATTTTCAGTAAACCTATTTTTCATTGCATTGTCTCTCTCAAAATTTTCCCGCCATGTCTCACTTTACTCGAGTGTTGAGCTCATTGAACCAGAGGTGGCGCCAGAGGGGGACAGAGGGGGCTACAGAGCCCCTGTCGGGTAACTTTAGCCCCCCAGTCGGGGAATTTTCACTGATGATAACACATTTATACCTTGTACAAACTATGAGTACTGGTTGTTGATTTAGCCAAGAATAATAATAGACTCCTCTTTTCCTGTTAAATTCAAAAGAAGACTTTCTGGTGAGCTGTTGCGATTATTCTCGCAAAAAATAATAAGATGTTTTCGACCTTCAAATAGGGAAATTATAAAGGGGCGTGATCCTGGCCCACCTTGTTTACCCCTCTGTCGGGGACGTTAGCCCCCAACGTTGAGGAATTCCTGGCACCACCCCTGCATTGAACTCTAAAAAGATTTATAATAGAGTTCAATGGTTGAGCCAGCAATACTGACCAGCATCCAGGTGCGTCCGCTAAACTGCACTCTTGCCTCCTTTTTAAATTTGCAAATATCTCCATCGACTTGCGGCATGCATTTCAGGTTTCGTCGTAAAAACACTGAGATTTACCGTTTAAATTTCGCGCAAAAAGCTCGCTTCCTTGTTTTATACTGAGCCGAAGGCAAAAGATCAGCTGCAAGGTGGCAGACCTGCCAACCAATCCCAAGTAAAAATAGTGAGATCCAATTTTTTCCCCGAAAAAATAGTGAGAAAAATGCAAAAATATTGAGACACCAACTGACCAAGTGAACAATTCATTTTGCACATTTCCATATTTTAACAAATAATATAATAAGAGATAGTTTGTATAGATCCCTAATAAACCTACAATATATAAATAAAATATATAAAATATATGCAGTGAAACAAAATTCATACCATAATCTATGCAATAAGCTATGTCTGGTAATTAACATTAATGATTATCATTCTGTAACGTTGTGCGTAAGTAATTATACGAACACGCAAACTTCAAAATGGCCGATGTAGGAAAGAATCGCGGATGGAATGTGACCTTTTTTCCGTCAATATTCATTATTGGATAAAATCATATTAAATATCAGTGATCAGTCCGACACACTCACAGAAAATGAAGAAACTTGTGAAAATGAGAGATTTTAACCTTAAATTATTTAGTTTTGGTTTTGGAATTCCTATTTATCGTGAGAGTTGAATACGGAATCGTGAGACCGTGAGATTACAGTCAAACTCGTGAGTCTCACAGTAAAACCGTGAGATTTGGCAGGTCTGAGGTGGGTCTGCTAAATTGGAGTAGTACCCAAAAATTAAGTAGAGTTCTTGGTTACCACTCAACCCCAGGAACTATAAATGCGTTTCGCAGCTATGTCAACAATTACAGTATGCATTGATTGAAAGTAATACGCACTGTGTGTATGGATCATGATGTGGACCTGCTTCTGGAGTGATGTTTAACTTTGAAAGTTTCAAATAATGTACTGTAACCCAAAAGTCGGTTATGGCTTTCCTTAGCAAGTTTATGAGGTCAAAAGTTTAAATTAAGGTAGTGCTAAAATTTGTGGGTTCTGGTTAGGGTCATGAGCCTTCTAAAGAAGACCTCTAAAAGAGGAAACTACATGTCAATGTGATCCCTCTTGGTCAAAATCCTAACATAAACAGATTCTAGATCAGGGGTGTCTGACCTTTTGGTGTGAGGGGCCACATTCCCATTTTTTCCCAGGAGGGCTGCACAGTAAATGTGGGCAAGACAAGCCAATGAGACAGATAAGCCATGATTCTATTTAGAGTTTAGCTAAACTGCAAAAGAAAGTATAATCATACAGTTATATATTATCTACTGTACTATACTAGTCATGTTGTATTACTG
This sequence comes from Heliopora coerulea, assembly GCA_030142905.1. Classification (NCBI taxonomy): domain Eukaryota; kingdom Metazoa; phylum Cnidaria; class Anthozoa; order Scleralcyonacea; family Helioporidae; genus Heliopora; species Heliopora coerulea. Next base: position 3,222,680 of record JASJOG010000014.1, read on the forward strand.
CAGTGTACACTGTACAATGGCTTGATTGGCATTTTAGTGAGATATCTGGCCATCTTTGTTTTGATAACTATTTTGAGCTGGGACTAGGCATTAGCTGGCAGGCCAGATATATTCCCTTGGTGGGCCTGACTCTGGCCCATGGGCCGTATGTTGGACACCCCTGTTCTAGATTGACCTTCACTGCTAATTACAAGTAATTTCTAATTTCTAATTAAATAAATATCAATTATAAAATAAAACATTACATAATTAAATATAATATAATTTATATAATTAAATATAATTTATTAAATGAAGTAATTATTATTAAATAAAGTAATTTTTTTGATTTGAATCAAAACACTGCACTTCCTCATGGATAAGTGTTGGATTGTAAGGACTTCTTGTGCTCTTGAAATAAATTAAATGAGCATACCGGTACTGCTCCCAATTGAACAGACAACTCAATTGCTAAAGCAGTGCTCCAGAAACCCAAACATGTAAGATCAGATCCGGCTGAAGTCAACTTTTCTTGTAGATTTTAGCAGTGTAGGTCAATCATGAAATTTGCTCTTCATGTTACCCTTAGTATGATTCTGAAATAGATTTTAGTCAACAACACATTTTTCATTAAGAAATCATAAATTCAAGTTGTTAAAAATTGGAGCAATGGAAACCCACCATCAGAATTCTTAAATTTTCATTGGAGGCCATAACAGACCTTTCCTACATTTACAACAATGTCTATAAAACAACAGATCCAAGTTGAAGCCTGGGAGGACTGAACCAAATAAACAATATGAAAATGTCTTGCCAGCACTAAACATATATCTATTAAATGCCCATGGGCTCTGGCGAAAATGGAAGAAATGTTTGTTGCAGAGAGACCATGTTAGAATCAGCATAAGTGCAAAATTTAACTCAAATGAAGTGAACAGAAATGCTCATTCCAACTATGATATTTCTTATATTCACATATTAAAGTGCTTTCCCTGTAGATGAAAAAAAGAAAAACCAGCCTGCATATTAATTTTTATGAATAACTTAAAATATGACTGATATTTGTATTACAAAAAAGACACATATGTATCTGTTTTGCAAATAAAAAAACAATATTAAATTTTAAATTGAAAGGTTCCCAGACAATTGTCCTGTTGGACAAAAAAAAAAAAAAAGACAGTGGCCAATTACAATCTTGATTTTAAAGAATACTGTACAGCTTGAGTCACTATGTAACCAATTCAGACATTTTGGGTTGCCAAAGATTTTGGTTCATAACATGACCTCAAGGAGTGTAATAAGCATTTTGCTTAGGTCTTGATACATGCACTTGATAAGATTGTCTAACTGCAAGTCATACTACACCTGTAATCAAAACCAAAATTATTGTTAGAGTTCCTCTTGAAGCATCCATTTCACTAATGAAAATGTGGAGAAATATTTCATTAAAATTGTCTGACTGAGTGACATACATTTTGCTATCAAATAGAAAATTCTTTATATATAAAAAGTAACCATATACATTCTGCATTTTACAACTGAGTGGTATGGAAGGTATTTGTTCCTTAATGTTTGTTTACTTGGTTGAATGAAATCATGAATGAGAAATATTCAATGTTCACCAAACTAGCACTGAATAACATACAACATTCATAAATATAAATGACTTTTTTCTCCTTCTTATTGACATCTCTTGTACTTCTTTATTATATTATTCTTTATTATCTTATTACATCTGTAATGGAAAATACAATTTTTAATTTTTAAAAACTTTTTTTTAACATTGTTTATCCAGTCAGATTTTGGGCCAAAATCTCTGATGTCTGATGGTGTACAGATAGGGGTGTTGGGGCACAGTACCCCAAGTGGCACTTCCATAGGGGCAGCAATTTTGCTTTTATTAAAACAAACAAAAAAAAAAGACAAATCTTCCGAAATTTGAAATACAGTATTTAATTGAATAAGTGCCATTGCACTTACTAAATTTTATGACTTTTTGATGCAGTGCTTATTCAAGAGTGGTGGTTATTAAAACTAATTTAAAGAATTGAGGGCCAAAAGGGTGTATAATGTAATCCTTGGATTTTTTATTGATTGTTGTACTGGGGAAGGGGAGGCAGTTTTTGCTTGCATTCTGGGCTTTATTTTAGCATGGTATGCCATTGGTCTAACCTCTATGACAGGCTATGAAAATTCTGGTTTCTGTTGAAGTTCAAGCTAAGTAATATTATCCAAAAATAATTTGCAATAAAATGATAAGGGAGGGTGGGGGGAGTAAGTGGAGGAGTCTTACTCTCAGGTTGATCTAATTATGTAAAATCCAGTGTGCAGAGTATGCAGAAATGTTCGGTTCACAACTAAATTTCCTAAATGCCATCAAACACCTTTGGCTTTCTGGTAATATCGACAACAGATATATTTATGGCAACTACTGCTAACCAGAGAAAAATGCGTGTCCTCCCACACAGGTTGAGATATGGAGATGTAAGCAAACACCGTGGCAACGTGTTCGGTAACGTGTTCTTACTATCGAAATTTATATTTAAAACCAAAGGAATGAATAATTTCAAGTCCCAAACGTATTTTCAATGCCGCCCTACTTCTATACAGCACGTCGTCGCAGCATTTTCTCGGTTTCACAGCTGTTGGAATTGTTGCCACACAGTAACGTTCTTAAAGCAGAGTTGCTGAGAAGAGTTTCAACGGTCTAAAAACATTCATAATTCTTTATTATATCAATGGAATGTTACTCAACCCAAAGGCTTAAAATTAATCTACTTTATTAAATGCCGTCGCCGTATTAGCCTGGTTAAATTCCCTTTTAGCTGGATGCTACGTCGCATAACATCGAATGTTCGTTTGTGTGCCAACAAACAGCGAGTGGTGTCCGTACGTAAACAAACGGTGGTAAAAATTGAACAGTCTTGGAACGATAATTAGCTCAGTATGTAACATGATTTTGTCTTATTAAAGTTCATTTATTTGTTAATCTGGGTCTTTCAGAGTCGTTTGTCCCAGCAGGAAGTAGTAAAAGGCTTCCAAAGCATAAAACAAAATGTCAGAGTCTAATCATCTCACAACTGCAGTAAATTCACATGACTACCCTTGATAAAACATTTAATACGACAAGGCACTGATCATGCAGTGGAACGCAGTTATCCCGAAGGGAATACCATCTCATTGAAACTTAATGAGATATGAACGTGTTAATCGTAAAACATCAAAGTAACAAAAAAATGTTCGTAACCATGAAACATAATAGTCTTTCATCGGTTTACTTAAATACGGCTACACGCCGCATGATATTGCGTTGGTGTTTATGGGAACGTGAAAATCCAAACAATCACTACTGACAAACAACTTCAAAAAGAAAATTAACTCACTCCGTTCAGTGGAAACTTTCAAGTCCCTGTATTGCGACGTATCAGAATTCAGATGAATTATGCCTGCATGGCCGGAACTTCAAATACCTTCTCTGAAGGTTTCGCGCCAGAGTTCACCTATTAATAACTTATCTGATGTACTAGTAGACGCTTTCCCAAATATATATTCGTCGACTTATCAAAAATCGTTGCCTTCCGTTCAATACTCTTTCCATATTTTAATGCCAATGTTCTCCAACAGAAAAGTTTAAGACTATAGCGTTGCCACGCAACTTTTGTCACCGATGTCCTCAAGTGCCAAGGTATGTAATTAACGTTTTCTATAATCCTCAGTTAATATTTCTCAGACGTGTTAATAGGTTAAGTTGACCGTGCTTAAGTAGACCTCTGCTCTTCTTGAATTTGAGAACGATTGAAAACATCACGCATTCTCTCCTAACAAACCAAATTAAGCAAACGCCGTGCTTCACTTATGGAAATTATATTTCATAGCAGGTCATCAGGAATCTTCTTTTATTATTATGTTTCCATTAGCCAGTTCATATTCTAGCCATTATATCCTCCCACCAAATATTGTTGGGAGGTAACCGAGGTACAGGTGTTCCAATAGGTTCACACTATTATTATTATTATTGTTCATATATTTGACTGCATGTATACTTGTCCAAACACCGGGTCCCCACCGGGGTCCAAGAGTGAGAGGGCTCTAGTAGTCTATTCTCCAGTTGGACCAATTTTCATGTTCTTATAGATGTTTTTCTAAGTATATGTGCAGTACCAATGAGAGTAATCTTCTGCAGTTCTTGAAGTTTCCTATTTCACGGAATTCTCTCGACATTCCTACTAGTTCCCTTTCGGATCATTCCTAGTGCACCCATGATGACTGGTATCGTTGTTGTGTTTAGATGCCACATCCTGGTGATCTCAATTTCCAGGTCTTTATATTTCTGAAGTTTATCATATTCTTTAGTCGAAATGTTGCTATCACAGGGAAATGCCATGTCAATAATTTGACATGTCCTTGCTTTGAAGTCTTTGATAACAATGTCTGGTTTATTGGCCGTGGTGGTACGGTCTGTGTGGACTGTGAAGTCCCAAAGAATTGTCACATCTTTTCCATTGGTGACCTCTATTATTACGACTCGCACACCACCCAACTAAGGACAGTGGAAGGGGTCTCAGCCTGCTACGGGCTCCCAGCATCCTGCCAGGTCGCAACAGACATTGCACATTTCGGGGAACTTGTGAGGAAAGGAAATTTTACCATTAAAATGGATTTTATTATTATTATTATTATTATTATTATTATTATTATTATTATTATTATTATTATTATTATGTTTCCATTAGCCAGTTCATACTCTAGCCATTATTTCCTCCCACCAAATATTGTTGGGGGGTAACCGAGGTACAGGTGTTCCCATAGTTTCGTTCACACTAAGGCTGATGCACTTCGGCTGTACGTTCACTATTCTGACTGTACCACTCCGCCAAGCACTTTCCTAATTATTGTTTCCCCTTCAGAAAGCACCGTCCTCTGCATTGTAGTGATTATCCTAATCACACTGTCCTCATCTCCAATAATCTTTATCACTGCTCTGGTTGCATCTTCGACACCGCCTCCCAGGCATCCAATTATTACCGGCACTGCTTCCACTGTGTACCTTCTCTTTTCTCTGGTTTCGAATGCCAGCTGCTGTAACTTCGTTCTCGTCGCTTCCTTGATGTTCTGCTCTTGAGGGCATGACATGTCCACTAACCAGATCTTCCTCGCTTTCTCGTCCTCTAATGTCAAATCTGGTCTGCGAGCAGAGCTGGTCTTTCTCATCCTATGCTCGAAGTCCCAACTCAACTTGAACCCGTTCCCCTTTAAGACGTGGCCTTTCTCACATCTAACGGTGTACCATGCCGTATCGGCAGGGAGAAGTTCTCTCTCAACGGCCCAGCTAACAGCCAGTACCATCAAGGCATTGTTGTCCCTACCGAGATACTCAGTTCCGGCTAGAATCTCACACCCTGCAAGCAAGTGTTGAACGGTTTCATCAAACTCCTTGCACAATCTACATTTTCCGTCCCGCCTCCTATCCCACGCAACACTTTCCATTTCCGAGTCTCCACCATCTGTTCCAGCAAATCCGTGATTCCAGCCGTCTTCTGCGGTGTGATATTTGTGTTTAACCACACAAGACTCTCGTTCGCCTGCTTTGTAAATACTTGACTCTGCATACCCTTCGCTTTATAGTCATTCTTCAACTTCTCTGTATACCCGTCCTGCATTCCTTTCTTCAGCTCCGCCCAGCATCCTGCCCATTCTTTCTCCATCTTCTCACTATCTTTCCAGACTTCGTCCTCCCTAAATTGAACCTCCACCCCAATTTCACGCAACGCTTGTTCTGCTTCCCTTTTTAAGCTCTTGTATTCGCTGTTATACTCTCTCTTCCAAGCAATCCTTATCCAGCGGCTCGTGCTACAAACCATGTACGTTGCCACTCGCACCTTTGTTTCCTTATAAACCTGCCGCAGGCTCTTCAAGCCGCGCCCTCCATTCTGTCTCTTCAGTTAAAGCCTCTCATCACTTGTCTGTCGGCCCAGCATACCTCTCTTGCGTAGAATATCCTTCACCAACATATCAAGATCATATAACTCCTTCTGGGTAAACTGGCATACATTCATGGCGTATGCCGCAACCGGGATGACTCTGCAATTGATCGCTCTCATGAGATTCTTATCATACAGCTCAAACTCTACGAGACTATCCAACCTCTTTCGCATTTCTTCCTTGATTCTCTGCAATACTTTCTCTTTGTTTATCTGCTTTTCCTGTTCTATTCCAAGGAATTTGTAGAAGTCATCCTTCTCTGGGTCCAGCGCCTCTGCCCTTTCTTCTAATATAGCCAAGCCCTCACTTTTAGTCATCTTACCTCTTCTAAATACTATCTCCGCACATTTCTTCACCCCGTACACTGCCCCTGTATCGTCGCTAGCTTTCACGATTATCTTGTTAGCAGCTTCCATCTGTTTATGGCTCTCCTGGTAGGTCTTCAGGTCGTCAATAAATAAGCTGTGCGTCCTCTTCGTGAGTCTTTCACGTGGGGGTCCCATCCTATATCCAATTGTTTCCTCCAGTAGCATTGTAACTGGAACCTCAGTCAGACAGAATCTTACCGGCGAAAAACTGTCCCCTTGTAAAAAACCACACCGTATTCTAATCCATCTACTCTGCACTTTGTGATTTCCAGCATTCAACTCTAACCGTGTCTTCCAACTGCTCATCAATTTCCGTAGCACATTTATAAGCGGCTTAGGTACTCCCATCCAATCGTACACCATCACCATCCAGTCATGGTGAACTTTATCGTACGCCTTCCTGTAGTCGTAAAACGCAACTGCCAGGTCCCTCTTGTGTTCTCTCACCTCGTCCATTATACACTTATCAATAAGCAGTTGGTCAACCGTACCCAACACTCCCTCTGAGGCTCCTAGTTGTCCTTCATCCCATATCTCGTTCCGTCGAGCATGATCTCTCATGTACCGTCCTATCACACCAGTGAATAACTTGTACGAAGTATTTAGACACGTTATCGGTCTGTACTCCTCCTCAAATGACAAGTCCTCAGTCTTTGGTAAAAGGACTGCCCTGCCTAAGGTCACCCATTCCGGAATGCCCTCTGGATCTTCATTCCAGCTCTTCATCGTTCTTTCTAAAGCCTTCCAGGTTCCACTAAACTTCTTCCACCAGAAATTCTGGATTCCATCAATACCAGGCGAGGTCCTATTCTTCCTCCTCTTTATAACTTTCCCAATGGTTTCCTCACTTATCTCGATATCCTGTACGTCCCTGATCTTCTTTCTCAAATCCTCCTTGATTTTCTCCATCCACGGTTGTTCAATAGTAATCTTCTCCTCCTCCCACATGCCTCCCCAAAATTCCACGAATCTCTCCATTGCTGGGGGCTGGCCCTTAAATTCCTTTTGTACTATTCACTCTCTTGTAGAAAGCCCCTTCATCCGTTACAAACATTGCGTTATTCTTTCTTCTCTTCCTCTTCTCCACTGCTTTCAGCAATATCACTTTCTTCACCCTCAGCTCATCCAACCACTTCTCCGAGGCTTCCACAAGCTTCTGTGTGCCTGCTGATCCTCCTTCTACATACTTCCTCAGTTCTTGTAAGATCTTCACTTCTCTCCTCGTTGCTTTTCTTTGTGTCTTTCTGCGATAGAGCTCATTATTCGCTCTCGCTATTCTCTGCCTTAGTGCCTTAATCTGGTTGCATAACCTCCTCTCTCTTCTATTTCCTTCTCTGTTCAATCTCCTTCCTATGTCCTTGACTCTTACCTTGGCATTCAGTAATCTTGCTATTGCTCTTCCTATGGCATAAACTGCATCTGTGATCTCCTCCAACTTATTTCTACTTTTAAGGTATTCGCTAAGTATCTTATTTGCACACTTTGCTATTTCTGGAGGCAGTTTTTTAAGTTTCGGAAGTCTGTTCCTTTCTTCGATATTGGTCGCATTTGTTGGTGTTAGCTGCGCTAACTCCGCTGTGAAAACCTCTCTAAATGCTTTTTCTCCTTCTGTCCCTTCTGCTTCATCTGCTTCTGTTCTTCTATGGGGTTCCTGCTCCACATCTTTCTCTGACACGCCTACCACTCTTGCTGTCTCCTCCAATTCCCCGTCCTCAACTCTTTCCTCAGTTCCCTCCTCCCCACGCTCCTCATTCCTTTTTCTAACCAAGACAAAGTTCGCAATCTGTTTCTCCTTCTTAAATCTAGCAGCATTATCTCTCAGCTTTTGATCTTTTAATCTCTCTCCAAACTCCTATTCCCATCTATCACCTACTCTCTTCATAAAACCGAACGCACGTTCCCTTTCCTCCGTATCTATTTCAACCAGTCGAACCTTCTTGGCTGTCGTCCAATGCATACTCTCTGGTGGTGACACAGGCTCAGACTTCTCAGATCGTCCTTCTAGCTGACCCATTACTTCCTCCTCTAATTTGAACCTCCTGGCATTATCTACTAGGTTCTGGGCTGATACAGTCTTCTTTGTCCGCGCTTCATTTGACCATCTCTTTTTAACACGCTTCATGAATCCGCTTCCTCTCTCTCTTTCCTCAGTTTCTATCTTGACGAGTAGTACTTTCTCCTCCAAGGTCCACTCCGGCCTCTTCCCTCTCCCTCGGTTGTTTATGGGTGCTCTAGTAATATTCTCAGCTTGCACTGCATTTGTTCGGTCTAGAGCATCTACTTCTAAAGTTAAAGGTTGACTCATAATGTCATATCCCAGCAGTTCATATATGGACTACCGGTAAGTTTTACATGCACGGGAATGGTCAGTCCGTCTGAAGTTGCCCGGCTCATCAGGTAAGGCATTTCTTAAAACACAGGTTCGCCACCTCTGTGAGTTGTACGTTCGCGACCTCCTGCCGTGTCGGCCACCATTCTGGCATCCCCTCAGCACGTAACTCCACCTTGGGATGAAGGGTTTTTCTGTCGGGGTCTTCCTTCTCTTAGACGATTGCTATACGCTAACGAGCTCCATCTGCCCGGGTTTCCTGTTAAGGTTTCCTTATAATGAAGTTTTCCTTCTCCTAGATGGGTTGCCTTCACCACGGCTTAAGAGCCCCATCTCCCCTTACTGTAACCCTAGGTAGGGGGGCTTGAGGGTCCTATCACTTGCCCAAGGTGAACCCTCAGACTAGTGGAGGGAAGGAGTCGTCTTACTTCTCCATTCTAGACCGGCCCCAGGCAAGATCTAGCCACTGCCCTTTTATTATTATTATTATTCCAACTCACACACCACCCAACTAAGGACAGTGGAAAGGGTCTAAGCCTGCTACGGGCTCCCGGCATCCCGCCAGGTAAGGCCGCAACAGACATTGCACATTTCAGGGAACTTGTGGGGAAAGGAAATTTTGCCATTAAAATGGATTTTAGGAAACACCCACGGGGCCAGCCCTTACTCGCCCAACTTATCCAGTCAGGAAGGAGTAAGGGATATACAGCCCTCTAAAGTCCCTGAAAGTACTCCCCGATGCGTATATCCAGTTTGACCTTAACAGTACCCTGTTGCACTTCCAACCAATTAAGGTCAGTTTAGGCGTGCCATTGCAAGGGTTAAGTCTGAATATTGTTTTATTCTTAGACTAGTGCAGATCTGTTTCAGCATTTAAGGCTGGTTCATCCTCAACCAACTAAGGTCAGGGGCATCAGCCTGCTGTACAGATTTTCTTCTAGTCCTTGGGCTAACAGGGCAGGTTTGCCAACACCTGAAGGTAGTGTACTTGCAGCTGCCAGCCAATTAAGGCAAGCTGAGGCTTTCGGCTACCTGTCTACCCGGCTGGCAAGGCAGGGGCGCCACTCCCTAGGTCATTTCATCAAAGCCTGCTCTTTTTATGGAGGTCACTGGCTCCGAGTCAATGCCCTGCCTACCTATTTCTGGTTTTATCTCGGAGTTTCCTTCTTCTAGATAAGTTGCCATCCAAGGCTAAGTTCACTGTTATTCAAATCCTCTAAATCCATTGTTCAAACTTTATGGTTACACAGCCCAAGGCTCCAACGACAACTGGAATTGCTTCTACCTTTCTCATTGACCACAGGTTCTTAATCTCTAGTTTCAATGCTTGATACTTTTCTATCTTTTATGTTTCTTTCTCACCAATTCTGTTGTCTCCTGGTATGGCTACATCAATTATTGCACACTTCTTTTCTGCTTTGTCTACTACTACTATGACCCCGTTCACACGATACCGGTACGAAACTGCACCGGTATCAAAATATCACGGTATGAACCTGTTCACACGATTATGGTTTCACGTTACGGTTTCAAATCGTTACGGTTAGCATTACGGTTTCATGCTTTTTCATACCGGTACCGTGTGAACGCAAGGCCTAACCGTAATAATTTCGTTACGGTTTCATTTCGTACTGGTATCGTGTGCACGGGGTCTATATCTGGCTTTCGGTATTCTATCTGATGGTCGCACTGGATCATAAAATCCCAAAGAACTTTTACTTTATCCGACTCTACTACTCCCTGGGGGTCATGTTTGTACCACTTGCTCGCTCTTTCTAGATCGTGTTTTCCACATATTTTCCAATGTATAATTCCTGCTACATTATCATGTCGACTTTTGTACTCTCGTTGTGCAGTTTTGTGCATTCGCTTACCAGATGACCCACAATTTCTTCTTTTTTCCCGCAAAGTCTGCATAGCGGTGAGTCTACAGATTTATCAATTTTGAACTTGGCATAGTTAGTTCTTACCGCCTGTTCTTGAGCTGCACATATTAGGGCTTCCGTTTCCGGTTTCAAATCACTCTTGTAGCCACCTCCACATCTTTTCCTTGTCTATGTCTTCACTTTTCTCCCTGTTGAACTGTCCATACATTCTCTTACCTATCCATCTTTGTTCTCTTTCTTCGACTTCTCTCCTCTTATACTGTTGCTTTGGCATACTATCTCCAATCGTGATAAGTTCTCTTTCTCTTACCTCAACGAATAAAGGTTCTACTGCATTTTTGATGTACCATCCAACACCGTTCTCCTCTGATCTAATACCTGTCTCACAGCTTATCAATCCTCTACCACCTTTTTTTCTCGGCTAATATAACCTGTCTACATCACTCTTAGGGTGAAAAGCTCTGTACATGGTCAATATTTTTTTGTTTGTTTTTCTATCCAAGCTCTTTATTTCTTGATCGTTCCAGGAAACGATTCCTGCACCTTACCTAAGTAATGCAACTGCCAACGTTTTCACCGCTTGCATTTTGTTTCTGCCGTTTAATTTCGACCTCATGACCAACCTCAACCTCCGCACATACTCCTTTTTGAACTTTGATCTTATTTCTTCTTCCATTAATCTATCTTTCTCCAAGATACCCAGGTATTTATATCCCTCTTGTTCAATCATTTTCATTACTTCTCCGTTCGGCAGTACCACTCTGTCATTCTCGGCAATCTTTTCCCTCTTTAGAATTAACATCCAGCACTTCTAAATTCCAAATTCCATGCCAATATCCTTACTGAATAGATGGACCGTCTTCACAGGGGAGTCGATCTGTGCCTCGCTCTTACCATATAATTTGAGGTCATCCATATACAACAAATGATTGATCTTTTTCTTTCGGCCCTGGAATTCATATCCTGCCTTCACTTTCCTTAAAATAAGGCTAAGGGGTGCCACACAAAGCACGAACAACAAGCGGTGACAAACTATCTCCCTGAAATATACCTCTTCTGATATTTACTTCTCCTACACTCTCTCCACAAGCAGACAGTTTTGTTTCCCATTTCATCATGCTATTACATACAAACTGTTCTACGTTTTTGGCAATTCCAAACATTTTCAAACATTCCTCAATCCATGAATGTGGTACCATGTCGTACGCTTTTTGATAATCTACCCATGCCATTTCTAGTTTAGTGTGTCTTTTTATGCAGTCCTTAAGCACCAACTTATCAATGAGCAACTGGTCTTTGGTCCCTCTGCATTGTCTTTTGCAGCCTTTGTGTTCGTTTGGTAGAATTTTGTTGGAATCTAGAAAATCGTACATACTTTCTGAAATAATACCAGTCACAAGTTTCCACATAACTGGAAGACACGATATAAGGTCTAAAATTGTCAACAGCGTTGCTTTTTGCGGGTTCTTTTACACAAAGTACTGTTCTGCCACATTTACGCCGTTATTCGGTATATTACTTTCTATCATTTTTCACTCATTAGAGGTTGGTGAGCTTTAGGTTACACGACCACCGGACTACATTTTGTCAGACTTTTCTCCTTTGACCTGCCTGGCAAGGGTGTCCCTACCAGGAGCCTAAGCTCCCGCCAGTATAGCTCTCAGGATCATTAAGGTACGCAAGCCTCCCCACCACACCAAGGTAGTAGTCCTGAGGATTATTATTATTATTATTATTATTATTATCATTATTATCGTTATTATTACTATTATTATTACTATTATTATTATTACTATTATTACAACTCGCACACTACCCAACTAAGGACAGTGGAAGGGGTCTAAGCCTGCTACGGGCTCCCAGCATCCCGCCAGGTAAGGCCGCAACGGACATTGCACATTATTACAACTCGCACACCACCCAACTAAGGACAGTGGAAGGGGTCTAAGCCTGCTACGGGCTCTACTATTATTATTATTACTATTACAACTCGCACACCACCCAACTAAGGACAGTGGAAGGGGTCTAAGTTATTATTACTATTATTATTATTACTATTATTGTTATTATTATTATTATTGTTTTCCCACGCAGTCTATTAAAATAAACTCGAATAGAACTAGGAGCAAGTTGCTACCCGCAACCTAAGGTCCTAGAGTTGTATGTCCTTCATGTCCATAACCTTTCGTATGATTCTTGTTGTTCCAAGTAATAATGTCTTTTGCAGCATTTCAACTGGTATTACTGTCCCAATCTTTTCCAGAAACCCTTCAAGTCTTTTTGATACTGTTCCCCGGGCACCAACAACTATTGGTATGACTTCCACTTAATTTAACGTCCACATTCTTGATAATTCCATTTTCAAATCCTGGTACTTTAACATTTTTTCCAATTCCTTCGTTCCCACCCTATTATCTCCAGGTACCGCTATGTCAATAATACACATTGTCTTCTTTTCTTTATCCACTATAATTAAATCAGGTCTCCTGTGTTCTATTTCATGGTCACATTGAATATTGAAATCCCACAATAGCTTATGACGACTATTTTCTAACACTTCTTGTGGTTGGTGTTCGTACCATTTGTTTGCATGTTCCAAATTGTATTTCCTACACAACTCCCAATGGCCTTTACGGCCTACATTGTCATGTCTACCCTTGTACTCCCCTTGCGCTAACTTGCTGCATTCACTTACTAGATGTAAAAGGTTTCTCCTTTCTGACCGCACATTCTACACAAAGATTAGCTTATTGTTTTGTCAATATGGAATTTAATATAGCTTGTTCTTATAGCTTGCTCTTGGGCCGCGAAAATCAACGCCTCAGTAGTAGCTTTCAAGCTTGTGACCCACTCCCAGGATTTTTGTTTCTCTACATCATCTCCATGATCACTCACAAATTGTCCATACATCTTTTTCTCTCTCCATATTCTCTCCTGTTCTTCCTCTTCTATTCTTTTATATTCTCTTGGCTGAATACAATCCGCGGTTTCAATTATATTGCCTGCCCTCACGCACTCCAGAAATGGCTCAACACTGTGTTGAACATACCAGCCCATACTGTTTTTCTCCCTTCGAATACAGCTTTCGGTACTAATAAGTCCACGTCCACCTCTTCTCTTCGGTATGTAAATTCTGTTAATATCGCTCTTCGGGTGTAACGCCCCATTCATTGTCATAAGTTTCCTTGTCCGTCTGTCCATCTCCAATAAGTCATCTTTATTCCATCGTATTATTCCTCCACTAAATCTAAGTTAGCAAAGTAGCCCATGTGTTGATAGCCAATATCTTATTTCGTCCGTTCAATTTTGATTTAAGCACAAGTTTCAGTCTCCTTATATACTCCTTTCTAAATATTGTCTTCATTTCCTTTTCCATAACTTGGTTAGATTCCAGTATTCCTAAGTACTTGTATCCGTCTTCATCCATTTGTTTCATTACCTGGCCATCAGGTAATATTATACCATCGCACTCGATTACTTTCCCTCTCTTTAATATTAGTACAGCTCATTTCTTTATACCAAATTCCATTCTGATGTCTGTGCTAAAAAGGTGCACCGTCCATACCAGTGAATCTATTTGGTCACGAGATTTCCCATATAGTTTTAAATCATCCATGAACAGCAGGTGGTTGATTTTATGTTTCTTTTCCTTAAGCTCATATCCTGCGTTCGCTTTTCGGAGGGTGCTTGACAAGGGTATTACTATTATTATTACTATTACTATTATTATTATGGAAAGTCAGCTCATACGAGCCAGTGAGGTCGTTTAGCATGCCAAAGTGGGCACATGTCCCATAAATTATAGTGGTATGGCAATCACAAAGTGAAAAACATCGTGAGTAGTTAATGCCATTTTACACTACAGTCTCACATACACAATTCCGTTGGTTGGGCATGGTCAAGGGCTGGTGCTTTGCACCTATAAATCATGAGACTTCCTCAATAACCATCACACTTCCTCTCAGACTATTCTAAGGGTCTGTTCCGCAAAGCCGACCAATTAAAGTAAGCTAGACGCCAGTCCAATAGCTGAAGTTGGATAATGTGATCTATTTTGTTCTTAGACTAGGAGAGTTCCTTTCAGACACGTAAGTGTCCTGGGCTCACTCAACCATTTAAGGTAAAGGACATCAGGACAGTCAGAAGGATTTACTAGTCCTTGGGCTAACAGGGAAGGTTTGCCAACACCTTATGTGAGGTTACTTACCACTGACAGCCAATTAAGGCAAGCAGTGGCTTTCAGTCACCCGTTTACCCAGTTGGCAAGGCAGGGGCGCCACTCCCTGAGGATGCCGAAACATCTTGCCTACCTTATTATTATTATTATTATTATTATTATTATTATTATTATTATTATTATTATTGTTATTATTATCGTTTCCTCACGGTCTAGTTCTTAACCGGTTGGTAACTCACTATCAGGCTACATCCCGTAGCTTAAGGTAGTAAGCTTTCACGATCTATTTAACCATTTTCTAATACTTTTCGTATTATTCGAGCTGTTCCTGGCAAACAAGATTATTATTGTTCTCTCTACACAGCTTGTGCTGGTGCAATTTGCCATCTACCTGCATCCTGCTGTTATTGTTGACAAGAAGTTCTCCCCTACATGTCCAAGACTTTTCTTAGGGACTGTTCACATGATTCCGGATTGAGTTTTATTCAGGATCGAAGTCATACCGGTTCTATTAAAATCCCTTTAACTGTCTACATGAATCCTGAATGAGATTTAACTCATTCCGAATTGAGTTCATACCCGTTCACATTCCGGAATGAAATTTCATTCGGGTTTGAAATTTCGTTCCGTTTTCATGTAAAGGCGTCGTAAGCTTTTATTCCAGAATGAAAGATGTGACCTGGAAGACTGCAACGAACAATGCATGCGTGCTTTTAACATATACAGACGACGACATTATAGTGGAAATATCAGCTAAAATCTCGGTATCTCTGTGAACGAGCGATCGGATTGGGACGATCAAAAAAGGCAAAAGGTTTTCAGTGGACGTCAAAGCTTCTAAAAAGCAAAAGCTGGGAAGAGGAATAGAAAAGGGCTCTAGTAAGGTTTCGATGCCAGAACATGTTGGAATCAAGTGTAAATCGCTGAAAGAAACATACTGGCTCTAATATTATCGGTCGCCTTTTCCAAAATCACAAGATCTGGCTAGTTATGTTCTAGTCGTCTGTCTGTCTGGATTGTAAAATCCTGCAATATCTTTACCTCCTCATTTTCGAGAACTCTGCTCTCTTTGTTCACATAGTGCTCATAACGCAAACGGATCATGGCGGCAATCTTATCATGTCTGACTTTCTTACATTTATTCTGTGCCAAGGGGCTGCATTGAGCTACCACATAGGCAACTGTCTCATCTGCTTGGCCTCAAATCTAACCGGTTGGAGCAATACCTAGTTCTTTATCTACGTGGTGTCTAACCCAATTGGTTTTCAAGGCTTGGTTTTGTACAGCGAGGATCATCCCTTCAGTCTCTCGCTTTGATGTTCCTTTTCTTAACCACTGCCAGGTTGCTTCCTCATCTTTAATCTCGCTTGTTTCTTTCCAGAACACAGGATGTATTCTCTTCTCTAGGAACTTTGTCTTCCTGTCATCGGTGAGTGATTTCTTCTTATCTTTAGGGTCCTCGTTGTTTTTATGATTTTTTCTGTAATGACTTCCTTCAGGAGAATCTCGTCATTCTGTACTAATGGCCTAGACTACATTCCTCTATCTTGACTACTTCTTCCACGCTTTGCAGACCTCTCCTTCCCTCAGCCCTTTTCAAATACAGTCTATCCGCATCGTCTCTTGGGTGGAAGCTTTTGTAGATGGTTAACATCTTCCTGGTCTTTCTGTCCATCTCCCTAAGATCCTCCTTTGTGCAATCGATAATTTCTGCCCCATACCTAATGACCGAGACTGCGCGCAACTTGATTGGCTTGATAGTGTTTCTTGCATTTAACTTTGCTTTGAGGATCTTCCTTATTCGCCTAAAATACTCATTTCTTAGTTGTTTCTTTCATCTCATTGCTTTTCACTATATCACATTCTAGGATTCCAAGATACTTATATCCTTCATCTTCCTCCAGTGATTTGATTATTTCCTCATAAGGTAATTCAATGCCTTCGCTTCGCACCATTTTCTCTCTTTTCATTTCTGCCATTGCACATTTCTGAATTCCAAACTTCATACCTATATCCTCACTATAGACCCTTACTGTCTGAACTAAAGAGTCTAGCTCTTTCACTTTCTTGGCATAGAGTTTGAGATCATCCATGAACAAAAGTTATTGATCTTACTTCTGTCCTCCCTAAGTTGATATCCTGCTTGGGCCTCATTCAAAACCATTGACAAAGGGATCAATGTCAAGACAAACAGCAATGGTGATAATCTGCCTCCTTGAAAAATCCCCCTTTTGATTTTCACTTTCCCCAGTGTTTCTCCTGCAGATGTCAATTCCACTTTCCAGCAACCCATGCATTTCTCTAACGTTTTCCTTGCATTGTTGGCTACACGAAACCACTCCATTCATTCGTATTATCTACGAATGTGGCACCATATCGCATGCTTTCGTATAGTCGATCCACGCTACAGCCAGGTTGGTTAATCGTCTTCTACAGTTTCTCAAAATCATCTTAACTATCATTAGTTGATCTTTTGTCCCTCTACATCCTCCTCTTCCTCCTTTTTGTTCTGGTGGTTGAATTCCTTTATTTCCCAGGCAATTATACACCTTCTCCTCAATAATTCTGGTTAACAGCTTCCACATCAATGGAAGGCAGGTGATTGCTTTCATCTTTCAGGATCAGGCTAGTTCTTCCCTTGGTCGTCCATTGTGACAGATCTCCTGTTTCCAAACGTTTATTTAGTTGTTGTGCGATTCTCTCATGGAGTTAAGGAAAGTTCGTAACCCAGTGCACGTGAGCTCCTTCTAGGCCACTACTGTTCCAGTTGGGAGTCTTTTTCATTTGTTTCTTGATGTCGTCTTCGGTTACAGTGATGTCGGCCTGTTTTTCAATGTTCTTACATCTTTTTTCGATATCTTTCATCCACTCAACCTTCTTATTATGCTTCACATCCGCTGCCCAGATCGAGTTCCAAAATATTTTACTCTATCCCGCATCAGGTTTGATATCATTCCTTCTTTCCTTTCCCTCCAATTGCTCCAACAGTAATTTCTGGTTACTTTCAAAAAGTCTGTTCTACTGAAAAATATCGCTTTTTGTCTCATATTTACTGATCTTCCATTAATGGCCTTGACCCGTTAAGTTCCTTAATCACAGTTGAGATGCCTTTGTTATTAACGAAATACAGTCTCTCTAATCTCTCCTTCTAGCAGAGCTTGTCACATTTCCATTGCTGAAGTCTGGTGATGTTCTTCTCAGTATCTTTAGTTTGTTTACTCATTCTTTTTTTCCACCATAGTTCCTGAATCTTAACCTTTTCCCTTCTTTCTTCCAATAAGATCTGCTACTACATTGGCGCCCACCAAGATAAGAAGATTGGTTTCACTAATATCTTTGGTCTATCTTGCTTATGACATCATCAACAAATTTTGTACTTTCTCTTACTTTCTTCCGCTCTTCATATCTCAAATTTACTCCCTCCAACTCTTCCAGGTTCTCTAGTTTGTACCTTAACATTTCTAAGATGTTTTTACTTTCTTCATCAATCTCTCCATCTTCTTCCTCCCGAGTTACAGCTGTGGTTTCTTCTCCTATTTCTTCGTTATCTACATATTGTCCCTCATTATCGTTGTGACCTACCACCTCTTCATGCATTTCCCCTTCCCCATTGTTATCCTCTCCACCAAGTTTTCGCTGGATCTCTTCTATTTCTATCTATGTCAACCACCCTCTATCTTTAATGCACCTCACTTGGCTAGCTAGTTATTCTGTGACTTTGAATAGTCCTATCTCATTCCAAATGGCTAACATTCTTTTACGGTATCCCCTTTTACGTACTTCACTCCTTAAGTAATATTCTATCAGTAGCTTGTTGAACTCTTTAGTCCATTCTATTCGTTTTTTGGTTTATGCAGGGCCTTCACCAGAACCTTCAGCTCCTTCTGCGCGATTGTTTTGTGAATTTGACTTTTCTATAATTGGATGCTAGGGCCATAATCATTTTACACTGGAAAAAAAGTCCACCCAGAGTTGCCCGGTTCTCTGGGTAAGGCTTTATATCCGTGTGCGCCACTTCCCGAAGTTTACCGCTAGTGACACCATAACGTTTGGGCCATTCACCCATTAGCACGGTAGACTATATTGGGTTACGAGGTTCTATTTCGGAATCTCCTTTTCCAGGGACGCTGTCTTGGATGGGCTGACGAGCTACCCCTGCCCGGGTTTGAGGATCGGAGTTGCACTTCTCCTAGGTGGGTTGCTTCCACCACAGTTAATGAGTCCCATCTGTCCAAGTTTTGGAATCAGAGTTTTCCTTCTCCTAAGTGGGTTATCAACCAAGATTGACGAGCCCCACCTGCTCGAAGCTTCTGGTTTTAAGGCGCTGTATACCCGCCATTTGCCCCTTCTGTCAGTTCCAAACAGGTTCGCCACGTGAAAGCCAGGCGTTGGACTAAGCTGTCAGAAGCTAAGACACATGCCTTTGGGGTATTTTGTAAGCCGAAAACCGCTTAACTTCTTCGGCCGCTCCACCAATAACAGTTTCTGAACTCAATTATTATTATTATTATTATTATTATTATTATTATTATTATTATTATTACTATTATTATTATCATTATCATTTCAATCTTTGGTAACTCAGTTTTGATTGTATACTGGTAACTTCCCATTGAGATCGAGTTGCAACAAGCATCCGAGGATCACAAGGGTATTGTCAGTTCTCTTCAGGTCTCTAGGACCTTCCTTAATATTCTCGCTGTCCCAAGTATTGCGGTTTTCTAGATATGTTCTGCCTTTATCTTTATTCCAATTTTCTCAATCCGTTTGTCAAGGCATTTTTTTGTCGTTCCGAGCGCTCCAACAACAACTGGTATCACTTCCACTTTTCTCATGGACCATATCCTTGCTGTTTCTCGCTTCAAGTCCTGGTATTTCTCTACTTTCTCTCTTTCCTTTTCTGCCACTTTACTATCCCCTGGTATTGCAATATCAACGATTTTACACACTTTCTGTTCCATCTCCACAATCACTGTCTGGTCTTTTCGCCTCGATTATATGGTCGCATTGTATGTTGAAATCCCATAGCACTTAACTTCTGTCCGTTTCTAGTACACTGCTTGGTTGGTGTTTCAACCATTTATCTGCTCTATCCAATTCAGTTTAAACAGTTCCCAGAGAATAATTCTGGCTGCATTGTCGTGTCTCCTTTTATACTCTCACTGCGCAAATTTACTACATTCACTCACCAAGTGACTCACACTCACACGCTTTTCATTACACATTCGGCATAATGGAGACTCTACTGTTTTGTCAACGTGAAACTTCACATAACTGGTTCTCAGAGCCTTCTCCTGAGCAGCAAAAATCAGCGCTTCTGTTCCTGCCTTTAAATCTGACTATTTTTTATCCAGTCACAAGTTCTATCTTTATCTACATCTGTTTCTTCCAGCTCCGTCAAGAATTGTCCATACATCTTCTTTTCCCCCCAGAATTTCTCTCCATCATCCACACGTTTCTTTTTGAATTCCTCAGGTTTAACACAATTCACCACATCTACAATTCCAGCATTATTACTATTACTATTATTATTGATTCCATGTACAGTTATTAGTACCGATACTGTGAATCGTGTTTTCAGGCTTCGTTCTCCTTCAAATTTCTAAGATCGTTGGAATTTGGAAATGTTTCGCCCGGATTACCTACCAATACTCGCGGAGAACTGGTAAAGACAGTGGGTTGTTGCAAGATGCGTTCGTTGGTGCAAAATTCCTATCATATTATCAAGCCGCAACAAGGTTGCGACAAACACTTTTGCTGTAATCGACATACATGCATTACATAGGACATACAAAGCAAGCTGTTGAAACAATCGGTGACAGGCTTGTTAAAACATAAAACATCACGACTACTTGCAGGAAACTCACTAACAACCCATACAAACTTGATGCAACAAAGCGGAGAAAGCAGTGCAAACTCATCCCGATATCGGCTTTTTCAACAGTTTTTGTGAGTGCAGGTTGGTTAACACTTTAAACTTTTGACGGTTAAAGAAATTGCGTAAGCGACAGCCAACCAGTAGAGTGTAAGGGCATGGCATATTTAAAAATAAATAACTCCTCATAAAAGCTAGATTTTTCGCTATAGATTTTTCTGAGATGATAGCTGGCTCGGATGCTTAACTCTCGTCAACCATCACGTTAGGGAAACTTCGAGATTATTTCTCTGGTTTCTTTTTAGCCCGCTTACGGTCAGGAGTAAGGTTATTTTCATGACATTGGGTCGCCAATGATACTTATGTCATAGAATAATCAACCAGATGTCCAATGCAGTATCGTTAGCTCTGATGTTTGCACCCTGATATTTTCGACTGCCAGTTCCTTCCTGGCAAGTGTCGGTGAAACTTGTTCGACTTTCAGCTTAAACGCTGGTGTGTTACAGGGAAAACAATATCACAATTTAAAGGAAAACAATAGCACATTGTCATGTTTCAAGTTTGGACAGAGGTTAAATCTCGGGTGTCCAAAGACACTTACCAGAAACGTGGCGGCCGTGAAAAAATTGAGGGGAAAATAAGAAAAAAGTTACACAAGGAGTTGGAAGTTAGATTTCTGGTTGATTGAATATGTCGTATATTCGTCAATGGAACAATTAGGATCTGGCACATCGGTATTGGTAATAGTGACCAACCCTGCTTTCCTTAAATATTTTTCAGCGTTCTGTTTACGTTGAAGTAACGATGAAACGAGTCAAGTTGTAACGAAGGTGGAAAGCTACATCCTTAGTCCATCCCACAAACACGACACTTCATGACGGCAGTTTATTTCTTTCCACCTTTATTGCAATAATGAAATACGATCGGGAGCATGTTTTGCTTTCTCCCATAAAACACACAGGTACTTTGCAGTCTCCAAAGTCACAGTCCAAGCACAAGTGATCCACCTAATGGTAGAAATAATACGCTCCAGGTGGTCGTGGGTAGAACACCTGCTGTTGGTAGGGAACTGCACCGATGTACGAGTTCTGCGGATCATACTGGTCGTTGTGGACAGTCGGTAACATAAATTGCTGCTGGGGCGGCAATCCGTTCATGGGTTGTTCGAGGCGACCAGGTTGGGTAGGCGCTGGGACACCAGGATCGAGGGACAGTAAGGAATGAGGGTGCGGTACAGCAGACGAGTTGGTCGGATAAGGAAACATCATAGGATTTAAGGCGGTTTCTGTAGGTTGCTTCTGCAGCACTTGGGGTGCTGTGGGCATAACTGGCGCAAACGAGGTCTGCGTGGGTACACGAGAGTTCGGATCTATATGCATATGGTTTAGCAATGTTCCAGAACCTTGTAACCGACCAAGGACGTCTGGCGTTGGTACACCGCTGGACGAATGCTCGCTCACGGATATGTTATGAGGAACAGGACCATTGGTCATCCCGTTGTTATCTATACAGCAAAAACAAAACCACTTTGTCCTGAGACATTCAAAATTTAAAAAAAAAAAAAATATTGTAGCCTTGTCTATTTTCCATCACAATCACTCTTATTCGTAATCTTATTCTTATCCTTACCACTACCACCACCACTACCATTACCCACACCACTACCACCATAACCACCATCACCACCACCACCACTACCAAGACCAGTACTACCACTATAACCACCACCACCACTACATCTACTCCGTTGTTTTTACTATCATCTTCATCATCATCATCTTTGGGCAACGAAAGAGCCAACCTCGAGTTGTTTCGGCGTAAAGAAAATCGCCACATAGCACCCTGAAATGACTATCGTCCTTAGCCACAATTTGATTGTACATAAGAACAATAGTCATTTTGGTCAGTAAGCCTCCGTTTTATGTTTCGTAACGGACTCAGTGGTGTAAACAACACGCTGCATTTCAGCCGGAATCCATTAAACTCTGATAATGTTTCGACATTCTGTTGCTAAGTCATCGTCAACCCAAAACTTCTACACTTCATAAATCGGCCTAGAATATCTTGCAAATTCGTAAGACCATCGAGGCACCCGTCGACTAAAGTCTAATTTTCAACCCTTCACCAAGGCAGCTGAGTATTTAAGTCATGGTAGAGCTGCTGCATGCTCGCACCCACAACCTCCTCGGTAAACTAGAAATCAGGAGTACCAGTGTTCCAACAAATCTGGAACTTAACTTCTGAACTTTCATGCTCAAAGATTTTCCCGCCAAAACTGACCAGTCCTTAATAAAGTGCGTATTATCCAGGCGGTCCAACATCGTAAAAACTCGAAATGTTTAGCGACCAATCAGCATGCGTAAATTTGCATACGGACCGTAAAACGAACTCAGCCATTTGCTAACAACAGTTTATCGGTTGCTTAAACTCTGTATGTTTTTGTAGACCAGTCCAAATCAGATTTAACCGCATAAAATCTTTTTGAATTCTTTCAACGTCATTCAGAGGAAATTTTAACTTTCTTTAGCAGCATACTTTAAATTTGCACAAAGCATTTTCACTAATCCGGAATTAAGTTCATCGTGCTTTAAACTAGGCGAATACGTCTACTTCAAACTAACTGAACAAATACTATCACCACTTTCTCAAAAACTGCTTCAGCTTAGGGCTACAGAATGCGTTAGTACAAAGGTTAATATTAACGGACATGGACAATTAATTATGACGTTTGAAGATGGAAGCCAAACTCGTTTCCTTTCCCGAAGGAAATCACACAAGTACCTTTTCTGGCAACCAAAAAAAATCTGATTACGTCTTTCTTTCGCTTTTCAATCTTTTTATCACAAACCCAGCCTGCACTATATGCTTGCCCGACGAGACCTTATGTGTAATATTTCTTAATGTAAGACTCGCGTCCCGTTGAACTTACCTCTTTGGACGGCATGCATTATCTTTAATCGTGGACCCTAGATAAAATGACAAAATAAGGGCTTTACGGCGGTTGGAGGAAGCAACACCACAAAAATATCAGTTATACATATGAACAGGTCGCATGGACGGCAGAGGCTGGCATTCGCCCCAAGTCCATTTTTTTGAAGGGAATGGAACGTGGAAATTTAAATAACATTCATAACATTGTTCTAAAGAGCGTCTTCGATAAAACAAAAAAAGAAAAGTTAACCAACCGTTGGCCGCCATATTTGGGGTCAATACCGGCATGAGCCTTTTGCAGATTACAGCTGTCTCGATTTCGATTGCAAATAGCCGTTTTCTTCAAGACAAACATGCCTGGAAAACACTTTAACTTCAATGACAATCAAACGTTCATAAATGTTATGCTATATTAATATTTTGTCGGTAACACTTAAAATTTAAGTTCGAACTTTTGCCGTCCGTGCCATTGTAAAACTTGCGTACCATACAGGCGGGAAATGAAACTATATTAAATAGCAAGAGTCGACTTTATCTACAGATACGCTACATAAAAAAACCTAAAATTCAGCCCTACGTTAGATAGCTGTGAAAGTGTTCCCCTCTTATTCGATGAGTTACGAAATTGTAATGCACAGAGGTGGTAGCTAGTCGTCAAGAATCCGCTTCGGTGCTGCTCCCTCTTTTTTGTAAAGACAGTAATACGACATTCGGCTATTTTCCGTAAATATGGCGGTTTTCGAAGGGTTAAGGTCAGTTAACCTACTTTTCACTTCACGCCCATCCCTCTTGGAAGTATAACGTCGAAACGGGGAAGCAGGGGATACAATGTGGTCGTTATTGTTTCTGTCCCATCACTTCTGCCCTCAGTTGTACCATGGTTGTACTTCATACATTTACTAAAGTACAGATACTGGCGAGTAATTTCCTACCTGCTAAATAGAAGTGGGCATCTCTATGTAACCACTGCTAAACATGGCAAGCTAATGATTCGCCAGGCGAGAAGTGCAATTTTAAAATAAATATCATTGCCCAGCAGAATAAGCGTAGAAGAGCCATTTAATCAGATTAATATTGAATATTTAATGTCATCTTACGTTTCGTCGTTAAACATGCAGCGTCTTCTAGACCTGTTACTATGATGTAAATTATCTCTGAAGATGTCGCATGTTTAGCGAGGAAGCGTAAGGTCACATTATGTATTCTATATTAATCTGATTGAACGGCTCTCCTACGCCTACTCTGCTAGGTATTGATATTGATTTTGAGATAGCAAGCTAAAACCAACCTTACGATTTTAGGGACCAAAACAAAAATCTGAAAAAAAAAATGTCATTACCTTTGGAACGCCGATTTTAGTTAAATCTGTGTCGGTCATGTTCACCAGTTTGTCCATGGTTATATAATTTTCCTGAAACCACAATATGTTCATAACGTCACATAATGCTCGATATTAGGATGTACCAGGAATTAGGTTACTAAACTTACTTTCCAATGCCTCGTTCTTCAATTTTTTTACGGAGATGGATAGTCTTAAAAACTCAGTTGTGACTGGTTACAATAAACATAAAGTGTCGCAGACATTGGGGCTTAGGGAATGCCGCAGCGTGCTAAGGAGACTGGTATTGTGAAATTTAACGGAATTGTAGATTGCGCGTTAACATGAAGTTCGAAGTGGTTATGTGGCATGGCATACAGTTCTGTATGTACTGCACTGTACTGTTGTAATTTAGTGTTGTGTGGTGTAGTGTAGACAGTACAAAGCAGTGTAGAACAGCACTGTAAAGGGAAATAGAATGCACCGCTGTATAGTCCAGCTGTTAACGACCACAAAAGCGTCAGATTCTTCACTTTGATGATACAAGTATGAAACTTTGTCACATTCCTAACCTGACCAGGACTAAAGTAATCTGATGTAGGGCCAGCCCAAATTCTCATTTTCTAATGAGTTCGGCACATGGCACTTTTGATTACGTCATCAATAGAAGAAAAAGTAAAAAGTCAGAACTGCGAGAATTTGACCAAATATTCTTATAGAGCTTATAAAGAGGATCAAAGAAGTATATTACAACATTTCTCTGAGAAGTATAGTTTCTGAGATATCGCAACTTAAAAAAATATTAAAATGCTGACTCAGCATCTTTGTCCTATTCATAATCGTTTGATAACGATTAATAATAATTGGTTTTTATTGTTACTATTGATCCGGTTGAACGTCTATACAAACGAAACGTGCTTTGTTGAATACAACAACGCCTAACTTTTAAAAGTTGAATGTCTATACATACGAAATGTGCTAATAATTAATCGGAAATATACCATAGAAAAGCTAAGCACTAGTAACCAGGCCTCCCGCGATTTTCAAGATGGCTGCCGCTACTGGCACTTACAATATTTCTAGGTAAGTAAACGTTTGTTTTCAGTGATTTATATGAATAATATGTGTTATCAGTGTCCCTACCTTGTTGTATATTTACGTTTCTAATAAATTTACACAAATATGTGTATAAAGTAGAATTCTGGACTAAAGTAAAACATGCGTAAAAAGAAATTATATTTATTATTATTTGGGCAAATATTTTCAGACATGCTTACTGAAGTAAGTTTATTATGGACTGGAAGCTATGCATAATTTGCAAAAAAACTACAGCAAAACGCCTGCAATGTCCAGCGAATTCAAAAAGAAAGGATGCTGGCATTGGATACTCCTCGTTCGTAAGCAATCAGCAGGAATTTATTAAAATTGACATGTTACCGGTGAATGTAAATATTGCATGTCTTAACGAAGGTCAGGGAATTGAACAGACATTGAAAGAGCATCAGGCTTCTTGGCACAAAACGTGCAGAGATCTTTTTAACAACACAAAGTTGCGGCGTGCACAGAAAAGAAACCTTTATGACGAGCAGCCAGAAAGAAACACATAAGCAGAAGAAGAGAGAGGAAGTCCAATTAAAGCCAGGAGGACAAGCTTTGCTGCAAGCTTATCTTCTGCCAATAGCAAATGCATTTTCTGCGATAAACTTGACGAACGTTCAAATCTTTGTTCAGCTTCAACACTTGAGATTGACCAAAAGATGAGGGAATGTGCTATTCTCCTGAACGACGGAGGACTCATAGCTAAGTTATCAAGTCGAGATACGGTAGCGATGGAAGCCAAATATCATGCTAAGTGTCTCGTTTCTCTGTACAATCGGGCAAAGCCACTAAAAACAGGACCTTCTAAGGAGAACGAATATTTAGGACCAAATATAGATAAACTAGCGTTTGCTGAACTCATTGCATATATTGAAGAACGTCTGCAGTCTGAAGAATTAGCTTTGCTGAAGATGGCAGAGCTGACGGTATTCTTCGGCAAGAAATTGGAGGATTTGGGAGCTGAATCTGAGTCGATTAACACCACGAGAATGAAGGAAAGAGTCTTGGCCGTTTTCCCCGATCTTATTGGTCAGAGTCAGGGAAGAGATACTATACTTGTACTGAAACATGAAATTGGAGATGCCCTAAAACGAGCAAAGGAGAAAGATTCAGAAGCATGGCATTTGGCGAAGGCGGCCAGATGCAATTTCCTACAATGATGGGAAATCAGGGGAGAGATCAGGAAAATGACTGGCTGGAACACGTACAAAATCTCATTCTCACTGAGAAACTTGACAAGAATGATGCTGTGTCCTGGGCAGCGTATCGCGCGTCGCAAGCATCGCCATCTTCCTATACACCAGCAATCATCACACTTCCCATGTTCTTCGAGAATGCTCATTCACTGGCAATGATACTACATTCAACGAACGTAGTTCAATTTGCTGTCCACCACGTCAATCCTACTCAAACCCCAGTAATTGCGGTAGATCAGCCCTTATTTGCTTTGGCAAAGCAACTTCAGTGGAAGCTTGTAAGCAGTCACGGTGAAGATAAATTGGTAGTAATGTTCGGTGGTCTACATATAGAGATGACGGCTTTTAAAGTTCTGGGCAAATGGCTGGATAGGAGGGGATGGACGGAGGTTATGAAAAACGCGGGCGTAGCCAGTCAGGGCATTGTGGAATCCTTTATCACTTGCAGCCATCTGACCAGAACAAGACGTGCCCACGAAGTGACAGTAGCTAGTCTTTATCTCTTACAACAGAGAGCCTACGGTGAATATGTCAAAAAAGTTGGTGACTGCGAATCCAAATCAATCGAAGATTGGAAAGAAGATATGGCCAAAGGCCACCCGCAGCTTCTTTACTGGGCTAAAGTTCTGGAACTTCAGATTCTTTGTTTACAACTCGTTCAATCGTTTAGAGAAGCTGATTTCGCCTTGTATCTTAAGTCACTTAAACAAATTGTTCCGTGGATGTTCGCCATGGACAATGTTAACTATGCAAAATGGCCATCTGTTCATATTCGCAATATGTCAGAACTTCCAGTTAAGCATCCGGACGTCTTTTATGAGTTTTCCAATGGGTTGTTCATGGTGCACAAGACAAAGAAGTTGTTCTCGTCTGTAGCTTTAGACCAAGCGCACGAGCAAGTTAACGCAGTAGTGAAGGGAGAGGGAGGTGCTGTTGGACTGACGGAGAACCCCTCAGCTTTAAGAAGGTGGATGATTGCAGGACCAGAAGTGGCAAGAATGGTTCAGGAATTCGAGGACAGTGCATCGGCGGAGAAGCACGATCATCACGAGAAAACACCAGCCATTCAAAGACAATTTCGTAAAGATATTTTGAATCCATGGGAAACCCATTTACAGAGGAAAGTCAAAACCTACTTGCCATCCACACGAAAGATGTAATGGACCGTTGTGTCGTCGACACGGTACAAAATGTGGTGAAGCTTAGAGAAGACCAGTATCAAAGGTTCGTAAAAGAGAGATTTGTGGAAAGAAGCACGGCTGTCACCGAAACGTTGAAAAGAAATAATCTTGCTACCTTCAAGACGAGAAAGAAGAAAATCGTTTCAAAAGATAAGGCTAAAATGAAGGCTCTGAAAGAGGACTGTGCCCTGTTTTCTAGGCTGTATATAGCAAGTCAGAATCGAAATGGAAATCTTGATGATTTCTTTAAATATGAGAACCAGCCATGGCCACCATCTCTTGCACAAGCAGGAAACTTGCGCGGCGGGCAGAAAGCAGATCTGATAAAGTGCGTCGAGCCTTCGACTGATGTTCTATCACCAACCCCAGATGTTATCATTCTAGATGGTGCAGTCATTGTTCAGATGCTTGCAACCGGGACGGTGCGCACATTTGAGGAGTATGTACAAGTCGTTTTCCTCCCATATGTATGGAAGCAGTTAGACGCAGCTAAAAGGGTTGATATAGAATGTACATGGAATGAATACAGAGAAGATTCGTTGAAGAAAGCGACAAGGGAGAAGAGAGGCTTTGGTCAACGGCGAAAGGTTTCACCAACAACACGTATTCCCTCTGACTGGAAAGGCTTCCTACGTGTCGATGCCAACAAGAGTGAGTTGTTTAAGTTTCTGACAAAGCAAGTAATAGCCAAACCGATTCCTGGGGGAAAGCAGATTTACAGCACATATGCGGAAAAGGTTTTGTGCTCTCCTGAAAGATCGCAGTTGGACATCCTAGAGCCTTGCAACCACGAAGAAGCAGACACGCGTTTAATGGTGCACGTGCTGGATGCAAGTGACTGTGGCCACCAACGGATAATGATAAGAACCAACGATACCGATGTAGTGGTACTGGCTATATCGATTGCAAACAAAATCCAAGCAAACGAACTGTGGGTTCTTTACGGTACAGGGAAGCACGCCCGGTATCTGCCTGTGCACACAATTGCCTCGACACTCGGCCCTGACAAAGCGTCTGTCCTACCGTTGTTTCACGCTCTTACAGGATGCGATACTGTTTCCTTTTTTGAAGGCCGAGGAAAGAAGACAGCTTGGGACGTATGGGATGTATTTCCAGAGCTAACACCTGCACTTAAAGAGTTAAATGCATTGCCGCAAGAGATCGATCATTCGAATTCATCTCTGGTGGTAATCGAGCGTTTCGTGGTCCTTTTTATATGATCGAACAAGCAATCTTACTAAAGTCAACGAAGCTAGACAAGAATTGTTTGCCAAGAAGTCCAGGACGCTTAATAACATTCCGCTCACTCAAGAAGCCTTGCTACAGCACACAAAGTGAGCGGTCTTGCAAGGAGGATTTATGTGGGGTCAGTGCTGCTTGAAAGAGTTGACTATTCCTTGCCCTTCCGATTGATGATGGCATCGTGATGGCAATTCATGGTCACCAAAGTGGACGACTCTTCCTCAAGTGAAAGATGTATGTTATGAACTCATCCGTTGCGGATGTAAAACTGCATGTTCAGGTCGTTGTAAATGTGCCAAGGCAAACTTAGAGTGTACACGATTGTGCAATTGTGGCGGTGACTGTCAGTAGCTAGCTACTTTGGCGTTGTTGTACTCAACAAAGCACGTTTCGTTTGAATAGACGTTCAACCGGATCAATAGTAACAATAAAAAACCGATTATTATTAATCGTTATCAATTATATCAAACGGTAATGAATAGGACAAAGATGCTAGTTCAGCATTTTAATATTATTTTAAGCTGCGATATCTCAGAAACTATACTTCTCAGAGAAATGTTGTAATATACTTTTTTGATCCTCTTTATGAGCTCTATAAGAATATTTGGTCAAATTCTCGCAGTTCTGACTTTTTACTTTTCCTTCTATTGATGACGTAATCAAAAGTGCCATGTGCCGAACTCATTCGAAAATGAGAATTTGGGCTGGCCCTATATCAGATTACTTTAGTCCTGGTCAGGTTAGGAATGTGACAAAGTTTCATACTTGTATCATTAAAGTGAAGTATTTTGTCGATAACAGCTGGACTAGTACAAGGTAGAGAAGCTTAATGCAATGCAATAGGGTGTTTAAGTTCTTCGACGTGACAGCCCTGGGGGGATGAATATAACTACTACGGCATGGAGTCGAGCTTACCGGTTCAGTGCCAAATGCAGGCATTTAATTATTTCAAGGCATATTCCTGAGGTATGCATAACAACTCTTTCTTGTATATTAAAATCATGGGGGAGTGCTATTCAACGCGTATTTTTCTGCTCCATTCACTGTTGGAGTGCCTTGCCGTCGTGAATTTTGGAGTCCCTAATTTATCGCAGAATGACTGGGGAACAGACCTGTATTCCAGCAAAGGGCAGAGTTGTAAATTGCAGTGTGCAGTAGTGTACTGCATGGCAAGACATAGTGCTGTGAAATGCGGTGGATTTTAGTGACGTGCAGGACAGTTAAGTGCTGTGAGGTGCAATACAAAGCCATGTAGCACAGTACTGTGAAGGGTATTTCAAATACTGTGAAGGGTATTTCAAATACTGTCAAGGGTATTTCAACTACTGTGCAAGGTACGTTAGAACTGTGAAATGCAGCGCAGTTTCTGCGACACTAAGCAGTCCCGTGCAGTCAGATGTAATACACATAAGTGCAGCGCTGGGCATCACAAAGCAGTACAGTGCAATGCAGTACAGTGATCTGTTGTGCAAAGCAACGTGATGCGGTGCACCACATCAGAGTGTAATCCAGAGTTTATCAGTACAGCACAATGCAGATCAGTGAAGTGCGGCGATACAAAGTGCTAGGTAACGTAGAGCAGTGGAGAGCCAAGAAGGGCCATTTAGTGCAGTGGAAGCAGTACGGAAAAAAGGATAACTGAGCAATGTAGTGCAGCACAGTAAAATGACGTACATTCCAGTGCAGTTGAGAACAGCACAGCATTCTGCAGCGATATGAAGAAGAGAGCAAAGTAGTCCAGTGTAGTGCAATCCAGGAAAGGACAGGAAGGTTTAGCACTAAAGAGTGCACTGTAGCGCAATGTAGATTAGTGAAGGGCAAGACAAGACAGTAATATGTGGTGTTCACTAAGAGGGGTGTGGTATAGTGCATTCATGCAATAAATTAGTATATGTACGGAAATTAAGAAAGACAAATGAATGACTGTTACCTCGAAAGTTTGTTTGTACTTCGTCAAAGAAAGTCGTTCAAGTAGCCGCAGCACGTCGGCAATAGCCGCGGGATCAAATAAGGGATTCCTCCACTTGTTGACGGCAGCCGTTTCGGGGTACTGTTTAAACGACCCCAGTTTTTGTGACGATTTCAACACGTCTGCGTGGTCTCCAACGTTGTTGACGTGGTTATGATAAACGCTCGAGCCAGACGAAGTATGCGCAACATTTGCGTTCCAATTCGTGTCAGCATCAGAGGAGTCCTCATTCGCTGGACGAGACCACAACCGGTCACTCATATCATCATAGGAATTAGGTTGCGCGGTTATCGGTCGAGTGACTTTCAGTCGTTGATCACGCGATCTTACAAGCGACGGCGACGACGGAGCACTGTGTGCACCACGAGTAGGCAGCCACGAGTTCTGGTACTCCAGGTCTGTAGTTGATTCGTCCATGAGGTCGATCCCGTTGTTTTCACGTGTATCAGGTGGTGAGGTTTGAGGAAAAGGCGACGTTGTCGCATTCTTTTCATTCTCCATGATGCTTGATAGCTCCAAGCGACTGCTGCTTCTGCTGCTACTTGCGCTATTTGAATTGTCCCAACCGGTGCTCTCCACTGGGTCGCCATCACATACAGCGCCAACCGACGAACTTTTGGGCTGAACGGGACTCCAGATGGAGTGAGAAGACAGAGAATTGATATCCGACTGGGATGACTGGTAATCGTCTCGAGAGACGAGCTCGCGCGGTTCAGAGTAATCCTAAGAAATATCGAGAAGAGAAATATGCATGAAATACAATAAATATTTCACTTTCGAGCGATTACTTGAGATGGCGAAACTTCTTTTCTCAAACCGGCACGAAGAGTTTCTCTAACCCGGGGAAGAATGCCTTTTCCAAACTAGACCGATTGCCTCATGAGTTCAATTTTCGTGAGTTCTCATAGCTGCAACAGGTTGGTCGTTCAATCGATCAACTAACCAACAAACTAATCAACCAACTAACCAACCAATCAACCAATCAACCAATCAACCAACTAACCAATCAATCAACCAATCAACCAACCAACCAACCAACCAATCAATCAACCAACTAACCAATCAATAAACTAACCAATCAGCTAACCAACCAACCAACCCACTCACCCATCCAATCAAACGGAGTTTCATAGAAAATTTTATACTGAGGAAAGTCAACTATCTCCGTGTGCAGCCAGCGCGCGGTCTTGCATCCTTAAAGACTATATGATAGCAATATAACAATTACCTGGCCAGACCAACTGATGCTTCTCGTTTTATCTGAGTCATCCCTTTCCCGGTTGGACCAAGGTGTGCTAAAAGGTGAATACGTAAATTTTTTAGTCATATTTGCTGCAGTGGATGAGCTAGTCCACCTAAAAACAATAGGCCTGAAAATACTCTCGGATGTAGTTCAAAAAGTACAGTTAATTAAGGAGTCCTCCGCCCCTTTCCCTTATGCTATACTTGACACAGGCACAGAATAAAGAC
This sequence comes from Heliopora coerulea, assembly GCA_030142905.1. Classification (NCBI taxonomy): domain Eukaryota; kingdom Metazoa; phylum Cnidaria; class Anthozoa; order Scleralcyonacea; family Helioporidae; genus Heliopora; species Heliopora coerulea. Next base: position 3,255,681 of record JASJOG010000014.1, read on the forward strand.
GTCAGTTCGCTGCAGTCTAATGTTGTCATCAGGGTATGTATGCTCAGGACTAATATGGGGAAGGTCGAAGAACAAACGAACTGAAACCAGCAGCTGAAATCATGCTTGTATGGACGAAGGCAGTCATGCAACCAGAGGGAGGCCGAGAGGGCCTAGGTTCTAGGTTAGGTTTTGGAAAAGAGCGTGGCACCGGTACAATAGGAACCTGAAGCTCCACAACGTCAACTTCAGCGACGACGTCCTGTAAACAAAATAATTCTTGGTGCAAAACAAAGAGAATAACTAATTTCTATTCTCGAGAGCATTCCCAACACCGTATTCGTCCTACATACGTCACCCAGACCATTTTCATGTCTTTAGATTGAGTTCAACCCGAGGTACAATCGTTTTCGGAGAACTGGATTGTTAGGAGCCATAAAACAAGCCAAAAGCAGGATGGTCATTAAACCGTGATTTCTTTAAATGCCGAAACTTTAAAGGACGTCATCGTTCACATCGACGTCGTAGATCTTATGGTCCCTAATCTAACCTAAACGACTTTACATACCTCATATAGTTGATTTTAACGAGAAAGAAAGCAGGTTATATTATCCACAAAAATAAATGAAAGTTCATAAGTTTTTTTATGATCTGGTCGTCAAGTCAGACTATCGAGATCACATTCCAACAGCATAAATAATGTGGTCATTCCTAAAGTAGTAATCGTTGCAGTGATAGCCATTTTCAATGCTCGACCTTTAACATCGTAAGAAATTCTGTGATAAATGTTTTTTCTGGAATCTTAAGCCCAACGAGTGCTAAAACGTTTCCTAGAAACTTTAATATTTCAAAATTTCTACAGTAGTACACCCCCAGACTCATCGCCTCCAGGGTGTGACTACTTCACTTGACATTTTAGCCTTTCCTCTTATTAAAGTCCTGGCTGCGCCACTGGACAATATAGTCATGCGACCGTCACGTATGATTGGTCGTTCTGATGTATACGATTTAGCCACTGCACTCTTCAGGACGTATTGCCCCAGTCGTGAGCGAATTATCACCAGCAATTAAGCCCTGATAACACGAATGCATACGCCAGGGTAATGAATCGTCTGCGGCAGTATCGCAAATACTTTTCATGGAGCTCACCATAACCAGTCATTTACAGAAATGGAAAACAGAAAATTATTTACAGCATAACAATGCTTCACTGTAACATGTACCAGCAGCCCATTATTTTCGGCAGTAGTCTGGCGGTGATTTAACAGTCATTGGATAAATTCAATCAAATGGAAGAAATAAGTCAAATGATAATTCTTCATACTCGCTTTTTTTTCAACGTTGCTTCGAAAGTCTATTGAGCTTCTTCTGGAAGAAACTATTACCCGCATAATGCAGTTTTAAATTACTAAATCTGCTACTAAATTTCGCTCTATCGTGCCCTAAACCTGCTAACTCTTACTCACATGACGTTTTCAAGCGGATGATTGGCGTGCATTATTTGTACATGAAAAGTAGACCTTAAAACATGAATGAAGACTCGAAGTATTGTTGACTTTTAGTGTTCTGTATGTAAAATAGAAATAAGCCTTCTCTCTCATCAATTGTGTGAGGTAACTCGGCTCAAAAGACCCATACAGCCGTCATTATCAGAAAAAAACGCTTCCTAGTTACTTGTAGACTACCAGAACTCACCCAGTAAACAGGCTGGCGGATTGAGAATGAGTGAATAGGCTGGCAGATTGAGGTCCCTGAAATGTTTTGGAAAAAAGAATTAAATACAAGCAGTACATTAAAGTGAACTTTGTAAAGAATATCATCGTAAATTTACAATCGTGAAGACAAAAGCTCTTTTGTCAAGTCAATTAATTCCTTCATTAATTGGCAGACGTTAAGATTAAAGAACATTGTAGGCGCAGGTGTACGCTATTTCATACCTCCAATTTGTGCTCGTGAAGTCTTGCAAATGAGATTTGAAAATGACATGAGGTGTTGGTGGCACAGTACTAGTGCACGAGTCTCTCATCTAAATGACCAGGGTTCAATTCCGGCTCCGTGCAGTTATCTCATTAAGTTACCTTGCACGGTCACATGCGAGATAACTATTGTTCAGATTGACTTTACCAAACACCGTACGTTTTCTCAGGATACATTGCGAAAATAGCAACATAATTTAAACTAATGGAAAGACAGTCAAATAGCAAAGCTCCTTTACTCGAGATCTTTGTACTATCAATCGGGGTTAATAGTTCCGGAATTTTCAAATCTTGAGTTTATGGTACGTCGTCCATCAACGAATTTAATAGTTAACACAACTTTGATAGAATGTCCTTTAATATCCTAAACATAAACAGAAGTTTTCACGTCGATAAGGTTTGTTTCGAAGTCTAATCGATCTTCTCAAAGAAGTGAACTGATGAATTATGGATAGGTGTTTGCTATGGAACAATTTTTCACCGTTTTTGTATGACATCATTGAGCCTCTCATATGATGTCTCCACAAATGGAGCAGAACATATTAAAGGAGAATGGAGTGAATTTTGTTTAATCTGGTTCAATGGAATCAGCCTTTTGTAGTTGCATTGGTATATATTCGCTTTTTGGCAGTCGTTCATCAAATAGGATACTATTGAAATGAAATCAATGATGTCAAAGTTTCCTATTCAATTACTTTTATCGAGAGTAGTTTTCAATGCACGGTCACTAGAAGTAGGGCTGAGCACATAATCACATTCCAAAAATACTCTGAAATCGACGTACGGACAAATAAAATGAAGTAACTTCAAAGGATTATTTCTATCGTCTAAAATGGCAATGAAGAATGATACAAACCGAAGATTCGTTGCCAGTTGACTGAGGCGAGCTTTGAACAACATTTTCATGTTCTACAATAGAACAATTTGCAGCAAATCAAAATTCATCGGTGGTTAGTTGCCTAAATTATGACTGGGTTTTAAATTAATTAGAAAATAACGCTATCATTGACCTGCAAGGTTCAAATTCTTGGACAACGTAACTATACATCAACATACAACACAACTTTAAAAACATACAACCCTTAATAAAGTTACAATACAATATATCATACAATATACAACATACGATACAATACAAAATATTAACTATTAATCGCATACTCGACCACTCCCTTTTTCAGCTCCCTCCTTAAAAAAAATCATGCAAATTATCTCTCATTCTTCCGGTTGCTTGCCTGCCCAATATAGTCAAAATATGAACATGGAAAAGGAGAAGTAAAAGATTTGTTTACTTTCCATGTCTGGCGACAGCCATTGAAAGAATGAACAGATGTTACTTTATCTAAATTTTATATTAAAATATGAGAGGTAAATTAATCAGGCGGAAAGTATAATCTCCCGATATATATGAGATCTCAGTATATAGTTCGAATTAACACCTAGAGTGAAATAACATTTTCACAATTACAGCAGGTATAACAATAGAGTATAATTACTATTTGTATATCTCATAAACCTGGAACTGCTGTGATTGATTGGAAAATTATCCTCATGCGATGCTGTAAGTGTAGGAACAAAGCATTAGACCTTAACATACGCCTTTTTTGTCATTTCATTCTTCCAATTTAACGCATGGCGTTCTTTCAAAATTATTTGCTGGGCTTTGACATTTATCATGTGATTAAGAACACTACCTCTCGTGCTTCCTGCCCAAGGATTACCGGAAACAATTTGTTCTTTAATGGGAACGTTCTCTTCATCGACATCCAACCGCTCTGACGTTTTTCCTGTCTCAGGAAAATTGCAATCATCTGTAAAAACGTTGTCAGATTCCTCGACATAGCCAGTTCCACAGGACAGCAGAGGATCACTGCCATTAGAGGGTGACGATACTACGTTCCTGTATATTGTTGTGGAAGATGGTGAGTTAACCTGTTGAGATAAAAACGTACATGATCAGTCAACAATTATTGCAATATGAAAAGGATTAAATGATCACTTCTCGCTTCAACCGCTTATCTTTGGTCAGCTGAAAGAAATTAGCCATTGAAAGGCTTTAAAAATGTCATTGATTATGAGGACAAATGACAACAACACGGGATGACCACAAAAAAATAACAACTAGCAGTGGCCAACAACAATCAACAAAACCTCCAACAAGCCATGAACACTGAGTGTGGAACCAAAGGGGGGACAAAGTACAAGGGAATTTTCAACAGTGTAAGAGCCCGTTTACACGATAGGACTGTCATATAAGATTGTTCAGTTTGATGTATCCGATTCAGGGGCGATTTTTTAAAAATTTTTTAAACGTCCACTTCAAGATGGAGGATACTTACCATCAGGGCCTGAGAACTATTCAGGCTCGCGTTATATCATAATTCAACATGTCTTTTCGCCTAAGATTCAGGTTAGGCTTAGGATTAAGGTTACCCAGATCCTAACCCAAACCCTAACCGTAATCCTAACTAGAATCTTAGGTGAAAGGACATGTTGAATTATAATTGTATGCAAGCGTGAATAGTTCCCAGGCTCTCAAGGTAAGATTCCGCCATATTGAAATGGGCATAAAAATGGTCGCCCTCAGTGGTGGTCATCTCCAGTACGTACCAATTCTTGCTGGTTCAGGTCAATTACTTTATTCCCGCACATTAAAGATCACTTGCACTCTCCTACATCTTTTCCAATGCTCCTTCCATCTCTTTTTTCTAATCTCTTTCATTTTTCTTTGTGTAACTTTGGTAGCTTCACCCTCTTTTTTACTTCGCTTTGTTTCCATTCTGTTAGTTTCTGTTGGAATCAATTCAATTCCTTCATCTTGTCATCCCTTCTCACCATCCTACTCCTGTCGCCCTTTCCCTCCCGTCTCTCATCACTGATTTGATCACCCCCAACCTTTCTCCGAACGACACAAGAAGAGGTGTGATACACACCTTTTTGGTATCTTCCAACTTGCCCGAACCATTCTCTATTCCTGTCGCCACTTCGCAGTAACTAAGCCGAGAGCCAACGTCTAGCGTTAATGCGGAGCTTTTAGCTTGGGGCTTGGTAGTACTTGAAGCGTTTGAAGAATTGCGCCCTGCAGTTGAAGTTAACCTGACCAATGAACCACCTTCGGCAACGCTCGACGATACAGTATACGACGCGGAAACGTTCGTTCTCGTATCCACTGACCATACTCTTGGGCCAGCTGCATTATGTGTGTTGAGAAGTTCGCAGTTCAAATCCGGTGCAGAGTGGGCCCTAGTCTCCCTTGCATCGCCATCGGCCTTTTGATTACCTGGTTCACTTACTGAAACCGCTTTGTTTTCCGGATTTTTGGTCGAAGTCGATGGCTCTTTGACAGAACCTAAGCGGTTAGCTTGCGCCACGGTAGGCCATTCAACTGACGATGAAGGTATGGCCGCGAAGTTACCTCTGATTGGAGCTGCCGATGAAATAGACTGGGAAAGAACATGTGAAGACACTGCTGACGAAGACAAGTTTGGCGTTTGTGTTTGTGCTATGCCACTAGGGGTGTTGAGCGCTTGAGAAACTAGTAGTTTAGCTTTTTGTACGGCTTTCACTGACCCCTACGGGAAAAACAGAATGATAATGTTAAAACGTGAGACCTTTTGAGATTGATTCTTAGTATTTAGTACATTGAAAAAAAAGGGACAAGTTTCCGGAATGCAAGAGATGTACAAACGTAGAAACTACGGAGCAACATTTCCATGAAAAATGTTAAGCACAGCACATTATTGTATATAAATGTATCACACGATAGTTATGTCGTTCAACCTCTAAAATTGTTAACCTAAATTTTTGACGCTCTTTTAAATCAAATTGACTAATCACATTTTAAACAACAAGCAAGGCGCCCAAGCAGGTACTGAGAGTTTCAGTCCATGCATCGTAATTATTAATACATGCATCTTACTGGTTAGGAACACGCAAACTGGTTTTAGCTCCAACGCTTTCATTACTCAAATGAATCTGTCAAGTCGAAACGTTTTAGCAGCGTGAGTTGTATGAATTCTAAATTCCATTTGGATTGAAGTTCTGGAAAGGCTATGTTTTCGAAGAACTTGACAAGGCAGTGAATTTGTTAAGGATTTGAAATCTAATTTTTTTCGAGCTTTGTTTACAAGTTTAAAAGGCCAACCTTCACTTGCCGATTTTTGGTCGAGCGGGCGCTGCGTTCAAACTAAACAATTATGCAAATCGTTCGAGCAAAACTGCGGTGGTAGTAGGCTTCCAGCCTCTGCGATCATCGACTATTGCGACCAAGCAGGTCTCAAGGCGGATTTCCATTTGATGCAAAATGTCGTGCGCGCGACAGCTGCATTGTTAAAATTGAATAGATCTCTACTTAGTTCCATTCGAGAGCTCCTAAGACAAAAGGAAAAAGTCGCACGCGCGACAGTCTGCACCAAGTGGAAATCCACCTTCATATACTCATGCACAGATTTGATCGCTGCGTGCGCTCGACCCAAAGATGGTATGTGGAAGTCGACCTTAAGGTGACGCAAATATAATCTGAGTTTTCCAAAAATCACTTTTTCTTGCAAAGAATCAAGAAACGGCCCTCATTGCCTGCCGAGGTTTTCGATATGTAATCAATGCAATCAATCGAGGTGGTAAAACTTCAGCGAGTGATCTCGCCCATGGTGTACGCTCTTGATCGCATTGACTACATATTTTATTTATTTATTTATTTATTTAAGATTATTTATGCACGGTATGTAAATTACAAAAAGTTGCGAAGCCTACATACTAATCAGCTTCACCCTATAATAACTACCTTATTTACAATCTATCAATATACTAATTATATTACAAACTACCAATTATTAATAATAAATATAAACATAACTAACAATTAACATATTTTCTAAATTTTAGAAATAGTGATCAATTAGATTTTTAAATCTTGTCGTAGATCGAGTTTGATACTCAGAAACTATATCGCGAGGCAATTTGTTCCATGCAGCCGCTGACCTATATGAGGACGTTTTCATAAAATCTGTATTAGGTTTGTTTAAGTGAAGTTTTCGATTGTTGCTACTTAGGTGATACCTAACATTATTTCTGACATTAAACATTTCAGATATATATTCTGGTAATTGTCCTTGTAATGCTTTAAAAGTAATGTTTAATTCCCGTTTCTTTAAAATGTTTTCAATCGGAGCCCATCTCGAATCGGCAAAAATCTCCTTCGACCTAACATCGTAACTAGATCCCGTTATAACACGGGCAGCTCTTTTCTGCAACTTGTACAGCTTATTCAAGTGTGCACGACCACCATCATTCCATACAGTAGAATAGTAAGTGAAATGAGGTAGGACTAGTGAGTTATAAATATTCATCAGTGCATTTTGGTTTACATATCGTTTTGATCTACTTAATAAGCAAATAGATTTAGATATCATTTTGCACTGTTCATCATTATGTTCATTCCATTTTAACTCTTCATCAAGAATAATTCCTAATACTTTCTTATTTATTACTAGCTTAATTTCTTGCATTCCAATTATAATATTTGGAGTTTCAGTAAATTGCTTTAGTCTCTTTTTTTATGCTATTAGCATAAACTCTGTTTTTTTAATATTTAAAGTCAATTTGTTTGCTGTTAGCCAAGAATTGACATTATGTAGATCTGCATTGATCTTGTTTTCAATGTCAGTTCGTGAAGTCCCTGAAGTAGACAAGTTGGTATCATCTGCAAACATCGAAGCTTGAGTATTTTGAAGACAGTTAGGAAGGTCATTAATATAGAGGGAAAACAACAATGGTCCTAGATTTGATCCTTGTGGAACACCACATAGAATTTTTTCTGGCTTGGACTTTGTACCTTGTAGTATACAGATTTGCATTCTGTTATCTAAATATGATTTAAACAGACTAAGAGCCTGATTTTTTACGCCATAAAGTTCAAGCTTGGATAAAAGTATTTGATGATCTACGGTATCAGACGCTTTCTTTAGGTCGAGGAACAATACACCATTAATTAAACCCTTGTCAATGTTCATCAGCCATTTGTCTGTTGTTTGCAACAAAGACGTTTCTGTGGAATGATACTGACGAAATCCTGATTGTTGTTTTGAGATAATACTGTTGTCATTCAAAAATTTACTTAATTGGTCGTATATAAGTTTTTCCATGATTTTAGCAATAACCGGTAGAACTGAAATAGGTCTGTAATTTCCACAGTTCTTTTTATCCCCCTCTTTATAAATAGGGATTACTTTAGCTATTTTAGGTCGTCGGGGAATATACCAGTAGCTAGAACTAAATTGAAAATATATAATAAAGTTTCACAAATAATATGTCCTGCTGCTTTTAGTAATTTGTTAGTAATTTTATCCAGCCCAGATGCTTTAGATAATTTCAACCTCTCAAAAACCTTAATCAGTTCACTTTCAGATATTAGTCTAAAAGAAAATTCCCTATCACTAGGTGATACCCATTGCAAAGGGTCAATATTATTTGGTGGTATGTCCTCGCAAAGTTTTGGTCCAATCTCGCAACAGAATTTATTAAATTCATTGGCTATAATCTGATTTCCTGTAATTATTCTTTCATCAACTTCAATTTCGTTAATAGTCGTGGTTTGTGGTTTCCTATTGAGCAGCTCGTTAATGTATTTCCAGCCATCTTTATTATTTGTGCAATTTTCTAAATTTATTTTAAAATATGATGCTTTAGTTTCTCTAATAAGTAAAGTAACCTGATTTTTACATCTCTTGTATGCTTCATAATAGGTAGGTGAATTTAGTTGTATTGCTTTCTTTTTAAGGAAATCTCTATGATGGCTCAATTTCTTAATATTTTCATTTAGCCATGGGCTAAATTCGCTTTTCACTTTTCTAGTACGACACGGGGCATGGATATCCGCAATCTTAAGAAAGATTGATTCCACTCTCTCCATGCTTGGTTTGGGTCAGAATTATACGTGAAATATTTAAGAGCTTGTTCTAAATTATTTTGAAATTGTATGGTATTAAAGTTTTTAAATTGCCTTGTTTCTACAATTTTAGGTTCTTGTCGAGGAACGTTAATTTTTCTACAAATATATACCATATTGTGATCGCTTATTCCCATCTCAATTACACCAGAATCACTTGTTTTATTGTCATCACTTCTAGTGATCATAATATCTAATAGTGTTTCTGTTGACAAAGTTATTCTTGTAGGAGTCTCTATATGCTGCTGTAATTGATAAATGTCAATGATAAGTCACTCATCTTTGACGTAAACTCCTTCTTTATATCATTAACTTTGAGTTCTATAAGTTCCAAGATAGAGTCTATACTGACTAAGTCATTAGACTTTTCATTTATTGACATTTGCGAAGGACCTGCTGAGACCTCGCTAGGCCATGAAGTACGCAGAAGCATTACGGCCTTCATGGACGGACGGCAAATTTTTTTCCCGTTTCCTGTTCAACAAGGACGCGATAAACTCATAGTTTCGTGAAATAAAATTAGACACGAACTAATCCTAACCCAAACCATAAAAGAGTTGGAGAAAATAAAAACGAAGTAGAAAATTTGAAGGCAAAAATCAAAATCCAGCATTAGCTTGGATTCGATCATAAGGTTTCTGCGAGAAGGCCCAAAACAGCATCCCTAACACCACGTCGATTTCTTCGCAAAACTTGTCTAATATATAATATAAGATTGATTTAATCTTTGATCTACATTGAACTGGTTACGAAAAGAAATTTAGCAGCCGGGCGAGGTTTCAGACATGTTATCAATGTTGACTGGTTCATTGTAAAGGTTTTGCATTGGGAATTGATCAGATGGTCCATGTATTACAAGTTATAGATATGAAACATGATACATGCACGGGATTTTCGAGGTAATACAATAAATTAACAGTCATACTTTTGAATTTAAAATTACGGTAAAATTACTGGGGTCAACAAGACATGCACGTGGCATGTAGTTTAGCTTTACTGTGAACGGGTGTATAGTCTTCAGTAAAAAACACTTGTATGTAGTTTTCCAGTAGGTTGAATGTAAGTGTTGTTTAGGTGAAGGGCCTTCTTGTCGTAACATCAGTTATTCACGTGAATAAGCAAATACTATATATATTTAATAAAATTCATTAAATATTCATCAGGAAAAGACAAAAGAAAATCATAAGCGTGTTGGATCTATATATGTGATAAAGATACATGTGCCTTTAGATGTGAAGAAGAAGTTCAATTTTTTCGGCTTACGAATGATAAATTTCCAAACTTTCTTCACGAATTAGCGTATTAAGAGGTGAATATCATAATACGCTTAAAAAACTCGCAGTTCGTGCTTTATCAGGTCTAGAACACTCGGCTATCGCCTCGTGTTTTAAATCCCGATAAAGCACTCCTGGTCGGTTTTTAATATATATATATATATATATAAATCGAGGTTCTGTAATTGATTAGAAGAACTAAGTTGAGTTCTGGTTGAAATAAAGTTACGTTTGTTTTGACTTTGTGTGAGCACGCTACACACGATACTCTGCCAGGCTAACAGATAATTTCAGAATCATCTTTAGGGTACCATGAAAAGAATATTTCATAAATTAACCTACACCGATAAAGCCAGCTAGAAAAGTTGACGAGAGCAGGATTCAATCTCGCATCTTCGGGTTACCGGACTGCTGTTAAACCAAATTGAGCTATGAAGTCAACTGGGAACAATATGCTCGATTTATGTATTTTGAGTGCAGGAGAGATTCTCGCGACAACTTAACGCTCGATATCCGTGAGGATGTGTAGTGTTTCGACTCTATTTCAGAACCGTTCTCCGGGTAACATGAAGAGAATATTTCATGAATTGACCAAATAATGTATGCAATAATGAATTGCATTTGTTTGGCCAGTGAATGTTACATGAATACCTTGTGGAAACGCGATGCCGATCCGAATATTTTCAGGATATTTTTGAGGTCAAAAATTTTAAGAGCATCACTCATGCTTTTAAGCTTCAAAGAAACGCAAAAGCTGTTCCCTTTTGGCTACTGAAATAACCAAAGTTAACCCGCCTTTTAGTGACGTTAATGTCTCACGAGGTTCATCAAGTCGAAGATTGCGTAAAATGCTTTTCTTTTTATTACGAATATAATATAAATATTCTGATGTAGTTCTGAGCATGTGGGGGCTTAGTAGTAGCTGTGAAACATTTTCCATGACGTTTCTTCCAATTATAGGACACAATCTTGGCGAAAATTCTACTTAAGATGTACCTTGATGGTAATGACACGGTCGTTAGAAGTCTTGGGGTCAGGTTTCCCAATCGTAATTTGGGCCCCTGATTCGTCCTGTGGAAAGAAAATTATGGATATATTAAATATAAGTACATGTCTCTAACAAACCACACAGACATACAACAATTTGATTGGAGGAACTTTAAATTTTATCACAAACATGTCTTCATGGGAAACAACGACAATTGTGAAAAAGGCAAGACTTATATAATTTTAAAAAAACTCGTTAAGAATTCATGAGGAATATACAAAGAAACATCATAACCGTATCGTGTCTTTATATCCGATAAAAACACTCTTACCGTTCTCCTCCAATTTTTCTCGGCTTAGGGGCTGATTACATGGGAAAATTTCAGCCCGGTAGGCCGGGCTGAAAAAAGTCCCGATTACATGAAATATTTCAGCCCGGGCTGAAACTGAAATCGGAAGTGAACCTAAGCAGGAATTTGTCGGTAGCCTTCGTTGTTTTGGCAATTTCCATCTTCCCACGCCTGTCAATCATCTTTTCAGCCAGGAATGAAATTTTTTCGTGCGATTACATGGGATTTTTCAGCCGGGGTAGCTCAAACTGGGCTGAAGTTTCAGCCCAGGCTGAAACTTTCATCATGTAATCGTGAGCTACTATTTTCAAGTATTTTATCCGAAGACCGGGCTGAAATCTTAGCCTGGTTAACTGGGCTGGAATTTCAGTCTGGGCTGAAAATCTCCATGTAATCAGCCTCCTAGAAAACATTAATTTTCAACCTTTCCTCGTGAATCAGTGTATTGACGAGTTTGTATTTTAAGCCGTTCAAAAAACTCGCAGTGCGTGCTTAATCGGGTCTAAAACACTCGGCTATCGCCTCGTGTTTTATATCCGATAAAGTACTCCTGCTTGTTTTTTAAACTTTACATGAATTTAAATTGGACTGCGGGAGCTCTCCTCTTGATGGGTAAAATCGTCTGGCGTTAGCCAGGGTAAAATAATACATGTCTTTAGCCGCCGGGAAAGAGTTCTCTTGTAGATTCCTCAGTGGAACCGCACAACTGGTCATTACACTTGGACAGCTCTAGAAAGGTAACACATAACAAACAACGTCCGTAGAGGCTTCACTTTGTTACTTACCGTTATGCCATTGATTTTAGTCCCCCCTCGACCAATCACTCTGCCGCAAAGAGCGTTTGGAGCGGTTAGCTGTATGACCATGGTCCTAAAACACAATTACTGATAATTTAGCCTAGAGAATACGAGCCTCTACTGCAACGGTCGCCCGACCACTCAATTGACTCGACCATTTTTCTTTGAGTACAAGTTTTAAAAAGGGTTGGCTTGTTTACCAAGGTGGTCATGTTTGGTCATAGTTCTCAAAAAAATTGTGGACATATCATTCTCAGCTACAATCTTGCGCAAACAGTAGACACAATCTCCACAAATTTAGATTTATCCTGAATTAGTTTACCGTTAACTTGCACCCCTTTCCCCTCCTCCTATTCAATGTTATTGGGCCTAATTAGCCATTTTGCAATAGTTCAAACACGAGTTAGAGTGTTTCATCAGGGGCTCCAAACTCCAGAAAATAATGAAAACCAAGAGGCGCTCCCCGAGCTTTTTGTTGTTTCGAGTGTTTCGAGTCACCCGATGAAACACGATGAAAAAATGTTTGAACTAGCTTCTCAAACAAGTATTCCCATTGGTTTATTGCACGTTTGTTTTAACTGATTTGAATAAGTAAATTACGAAATGTCGTCCAGATTACTAGTAATTTTCCTATAGGTTATCATTCGTTATCAAAGTACAAGCATGTGATGTGGTATACGTTCATGGATTGGCTAATGTAAGTCATGAATTACACCTTTTGCTGTTCATTACCAGAAAATATACGGCCATTAACGCCAACCTCAAACTCATTAACGCAAAAATACATTCATTTTATTCAATCGACACTCACTAGCGTAGATACGCAACCATTCGCATCAAAGAGTGTTCCATAGAGCAAACAGACGACCATTAACACTATTCTACTATACGTTAGGGGTAAAATTCCAATTATGCAAGAGAAATCTTGCGTTGTACACCTTTTGTTGTTCATTATCAGAAAATATACTACCATTCACACCAACCTCAAACTCATTAACGCAAAATTTCGTTCATTTTATTCAATCAACATTTACTAGCGTGGATACGCAACCATTTGCATCGAAGGACATTCGATAGCGCCAACAGACGACTACTAACACCATTCTACTGTGCATTACGTTTAATAAAATTTCAACTACGCGAGAGAATTACCTTGCCTAATTGAAATCTTATTATCCCTAATGTATAGTAGAATGGTGTTTATGGTCGTCAGTTGGCGCTATAGAATGTCCTTTGATGTAAATGGTTGCGTATCTTCGCTATTGAATGTTGCTTGAATAAAATGAGTGTATTTTTGCGTTAACGAGTTTGAGGTTGGCGTTAATGATCGTATATTTTCTGCTAATGAATGGCAAAAGATGTAATAAGTTTGAGAAGACTTCAGGAACAACAATGAAACAACTTTAAGAGAGTGAGTGTGGGGAATGTAGGTTTATGAGCTCCAAAACTAGGATATTGTAACTTATACTGCTATTACGGCGCTTGTCTCAGCATGTTTTCTAAACAATTGTAGTCGGAAGAACGAGTTTCAGGTCCACTGTATAGGTATGTAAAAACGCAACAGACTGTTCCTGCCTTTGGTAACGTCAAGCTTGACTATGCTTCCTGAGGAAAAGACCTTATCTAAGAGTCTAAGAAAGAAAGAGAGCCTCTGGCCTAAAGTTTGTACAGATCGTTTTAAAGACAGCTTTTTTAATAGAATAATTTTTAGATACAACTTGATAGCGTAATATTATGAACACCTTATAATTTAATATGCTTCTACGTTTTAGAGATTTGTATTTTATAATGTATTATTAGTATATGTTTAAATAATATTGTAAATTTGACATGTGTTTGATCCAATTCTAATAAGACGAATTAAAACGAATTTTTATTATAGGCTGTTAAAACCAGCAGCCTGATTCAGTAAGAGCATCATACATGGCCTTACATGACATTTGCAAAAATTTGTAACTGCTCGTTGCGTTTTTAGTTGTGCATGAGGCGAGCTGGCCTGTCACCAGTCTGCCTCATTCAAACTGCGTGTTTGGTCGTACAGGTTCCCAAGACCTCACAATTCATCTTCACTTCGCTTGCAGTTTCAAACTATTTTAATGAGTTATTACATGAGGCGACTTGGCCTGTTTAAAGGAATGGCCCGGATTGTTTCAACAGAGCCTCCTCGGAAAACGACCTTGCTCGTTTCCGCATAATCATCAATTTTCAACAGTGTGAGGCGGTTTTCGAAAAAAACGAACAGAAAACCGTCGCAGAAAAACCGATGAAATCGACATAACCGATCTTTCGCATTAACTAATTTACTGTGGATCAAAAGAAAGCTAAGAAACGTTTGTTTACTTTATGAAGTGTTAATATTGTTCAAACCATAATAGATTATTTAACTTTTATCATTTATACATCAAAATTTGAAATTCTATGTATTTAATACAAATGCTTTTGATCCTGATATCCAAAACATTAACCTGACTTTCGAATGATCGTACTCATGATCCGACAGAGCGCTACTTGGGATGAATCCGAATTTATATTGAATGCAAAGCCTGACAAAATCAAATCGATAAATGCTGAATCGGCTTTTCGGTTTTCCGACGTGAAGGAAACCGACAAAACCGATCTTTTCTAGTTAACCGATTAACCGCCTCAAACTACTTTTCAATTCGTGGGTATGACACTGCGTAGCTAGTCCGTCTTGACAGCTCTCCCGTAACTTAGTCAGCTAACATAATGTAATCAGCTTCTTAACTTTATCCTTCGGTAAATCCAACCAAGTACCAACTCTTCACGTTCCCTAAGCTCTGTCCCCACTGTGAACCATACCACAAACAATATTTCATGCTCACGGGTTTCTCCTCGGCCCGTACGTTGTCCTACAGATTTATGTTTGCAAAATTGGAAAACGGTCGTCGAGTAGGAGTTTATTTCAAAATCATCCTCCCGGTAACATGAACAGAGTATTTCACGAATTGACCTACACTGCTAAAGTTAACTAGAAGAGTTGACTGGAGCGAGATTCTAACTTGCATCTTCGGGTTACCGGACCGCTGCTTTACCAAATGAGCTATTGAGTCACCTGGGAACAGTAAGCTCGTCTTATCCAATTTAAGTGCACGAGACGTTCTGTTCATGTCACCATAAGGATGATTCTGAAGTGTAGTCGAAACACTGCACATCTTCGCGGATATCGAGCATTAAGTTGTCGCGAGAATCTCTCGTGCACTTAAATCGGATAAAACGAGCATACTGTTCCCAGTTGACTAGATAGCTCAACGGGTAGAGCAACGGTCTGGTAATCCGAAGATGCAAGTTCGAATCCCGCTCTAGCCAACTTTTCTGTTTGACTTGACCAGTGTAGGTCAATTCATGAGTGAGAGTTTCTTAAGCAAATATTAGCCTATTTCTCCCATCCAACTCAATAAAACGACAAAGCACTTACTTTGAACTGCTGTTCCTTGTCACTTCTTTCCAGCAATTAAGAAAATCGAAAGACGCTTGCTTCATGCGAGATACTATAGCGACAAAATTACGAGAAAAAGAAAATCACTTCTCAACCTCGTTAATACTTTATTAGGAAAACATTATGGAAAATCATAACCCAGACGTATTTTGATACCGAGATTAAAAATTTGCCTAAATTAAGCCAATTTTTACCTCAATCTGCTCCCAAATATTGCGTCGCTTGAAAAGAGTGTTTGACTTACGCCTACCCTCAACGGTGCAAATAGGGGCTTTAGAAGCTTAAAAGACATAATTTGGGAGCCGTTGATCCGTTTTGGGTACTCCGCCAAGCATCGAGTCCGGATGATCCCCTAAAGTTACAACGAATTAACGAAACACAGCATGCATTTACGGCGATGTAGTATTTTGTTACATAAGTATGTTCTTGATTAACTGAGATAATAACCAAATTCTATTTGAACTATATATTATAATAAACACTTCTTTATAACTATAGTAATATTATACAATTATATAATAGTTATATATTAATTAATATAATTATAATATTTCCAAAAGATTTTGTAAGTATTAGGTTGCATACAAGAAAAAGTAAAAAACATTGTGATATAAGAATTATAATATTGTTTTCAAATACGTTGATACCATGGTGATTGGTAATTTACGATAGAGTAAGAGAAAATGACAATGAAACGTACGCACTAAAGAGGTAAACACAATAACCAAAGACTGTTGGACCGTTTAGTTCTTAAAAGAACTGTATGAAACTTAAAGAGAGGTAAAATATTACGTAAAGAATAGGCCTAAAGAATTGAGGAAGAGCACGATGCATTTCGGCAGACCACTTATCAAAGGCTATACGTCTGCTGACTCAAGAAACAAATCACCTGCTTATATAGTCTCAAAAACTGATGACATCGACCCAAAAGTATGCGGGAGGGTCAAAATAGGGCAAGTTGGCTCCCATCACTTTCAATTGAAAGGCGGATCGGCATTTGTAAAGAAGTAATGGAAGCCATTTGCATAAAACTTAATGATCCGGATCAGTGTCGGTAAAAGGAATTTGTTTTCCAACTTGCCCTATTTTAACCCTCCCGCGTACCTTTGGGTAGATGTCATCAGTTTTTGAGACTATATAAGCAGGTGATTTGTTTCTTGAGTCAGCAGACGTATAGCACTTGATAAGTGGTGTGCCGAAATGCATCATGCCCCTTCTTAATTCTTCAGGCCTGCTCTTTACATAGTATTTTACCTCTCTTTACGTTTCACACAGTTCTTTTAAGAACTAAACGGTCCAACAGTCTTTGGTAACTGTGTATACCTCTTTAGTGCGTATATTTCACTTTCATTTTCTCTTACTTTATCGTAAATTACCAACCACCATGGTATCAACGTATTTGAAAACCGTGTTTAAATTTGTTACCACGACAAAATCGTTGTTTTAATTATAATGTTATTATTACAGGCTAAAAACTTTAAATAAAAAAAATTACAAATGTTTTCGAATGTACAGTCACCTTCAGATCTACAGTTTGCCGCAGTAAGCAGAAGTTTAAAAATACTTGGATTATTCCCGAAGGGAATAATTGAACGATGTACAAATGTATTTTTTTGTTTAAATTGGGGCTCTTTGACTGGATGAGGTAAGATCGTTGAGGGACTCCACAACCAAACGAAGAGCTCCTGTTTGAACAAACAAACACATTCGTACATTGTTCAATTATTCCGTTTGGGAACAACCTAATTATTTTTAAAATCCTGCCTACCACGACAAACTGTTGTTTTTACCGGAAAGATGACTGCGTAGTCAAAAGCGTTTGTAATTTTATTTAAAGTTTTTAGCCTTTTAAAAATATAAACCTTTTATCGAACGTTATGTTGGATAATTACGATAAATAATTGTACAATAAACAGTTTTAAGGGTTAATTTTTAAATTTTTTTTTCTCGAAAGCAACGAACCATGCTGTGTGGTAAATCAATGGGCAGAATAAAAATTCATAATGTCTAGTTTCTTTAAGAGTCAAAACGCACAATCTTTCTTGTGAGAGGCATTTGAAACGTAGCTATTGCCATCGGAAAGTGTGGATTATTTATCTTGTTAATACTTTGTGATGCTAAAAAAGTAATTCATGTTACATTAATATTTCTTTCCCTTCAAAAATATTTACTTGATTTTTGGGGACCAACTTACATTCTTGACTTGTTTAGGAACTGCATAGATCACTTACTACCATATCTTCAAGATTACTGAAACAGGGAACGTGATTCTTCGAACAAGAACCATTTCAAGTAACATTCGCGGCTGGGACAGTCAAAAAGTATTATTAAAATAGCAGCCTCCTTACCATGGACTCTTCCGTTTTCTTTGAAGTAGGCGTCACTGTTGCTGGACAATGAATTCCCAGAGTTCTTTACCATGTTTCCTCTTGACGTCAATTCAGTACCTGACACATCCATTGACTCGCTTTGTTTCACTTTCATGTTAGTGTGCAAACTTGAGCTTTTCTCGACAGCCACGCTTTCCATCTGTTGTGATAGAAACTGTTCTCCATCTTTCATGGACGTCGGACTGTGAACTACAGGTTCGGGGTTAATATTTTGAGAGCGATGTCTTTGGTTACTTTTTCCAGAATATCCACTAGTGCTGCTATGTCTCTTATTATTTTCACAGTCAATAGCGGATTTCGTGGTTTCTTCTACTTTCTTCGGTGATGTAACTTCTTGCTGATCGGCAACATCAAACACAGCTTGAGGCTGGTCATCCCGCCTTTCTTCCGTACTATTTGTATTCTCTTTTTCGTCCCGTGCCTGACCCACGGTTTTCGCACGACACTGGGTCATGTGGTTTAACTCGATCACTTCGTGCGCAGTCTCCTCTCTCGTATTTCTCTCACTGTTGTTTATGTCAGAATTGGATACACGAGAAGTCTCCTCCTCACTGCAAGTATTGTCCTCCTCGTGGTTGTCATTCACGTTGCACGGTCGGTTCTCAGACGGCAATATATCGATGTTCGAAGGATTGCCTCGTTCGCTTTCTCGTTGTTTCTTTTTCTTTTTCCTCTTATCTCTTCTTTTCGCTGCTTGCCGTTTCTTTTTGTTCTCCTCTCGGACTTTGTCTTCCTCTAGCTCCTGAAAATAATGTCACAACGATAATTACGGACCTTGAATCTATCGGAAAGCCATACCAAAAAAAAAAGTCAAGTGGTTTTTTAGCCTTTTAAAAAAACGAAGATTTGGTCAAAAATCCTCTTGTGGGGAACACATGTAATAGCCCGCACTTTCACGATTGTTCCAGTTTATTCGTTTTATTTTAATGATGAAGCACAGCGCTCACAACACACGTTTACGTGACGGTTCACCAAAACCCCCCACCCTACCTCACACCCACCAACTGGAACAGTTTCCGACACTCTAACTGCAGCTACACATTTTTGTGTTCACCCTATCTGGCCCGAGAATGCAGAGAGTACCCGTTGCAATTTCAAACAATCAGAACCTTCATAATAATTAACCTTCAATAATGAACCTTCAAGTAATTACGACAAAATTTTATTAGGTTTTCTCAGCTTAATCACAGAACACGTTTACGTTTAACCTTCCCCTCAAGGAGGATCTGTGTTATCATGGCAACCACTTTTTCAGGGGGATGTTTAGTCAAACTTGAACTTTGTTTTTATCATTTCCCCCCAAGCTTTTTCGGTTCTTTGTTGAAGTTTTGCAAACGTTTTAGGCTTGAAGACACATCTTCGTTACTTCTGGGTTGAGGAATTTGCTTTGAGAGATTCGTGACGTTATTAAACTTGTGTGATACCATTTGACAAATACAAGATGGCAAATTAAGAACGTCGTCTTACGAGGTTAGAAAAAAGCCACAATAAAAAAATAAAATTTTGCGAATGAAATAGGAAATACTGAAATTAATATCTTAGCATTGCAATAAAGAAGGACCGTAAGAGCGTATTCTTATTGATACTATCATAACTCTATCCGCTTAAACTTAACTGTTGTCCCCACAGGTCAATATGGGACGGCTCTCATGGATGCACTAGTAGAACAGGATGAAAACGGAGTAAATAGTGACAACCTACAATATTTAGCACTCTCTTCTTACTAGCGACAGTGTTAATTTTAATCAGACATATTCACGGAGGTGCAACATAACCTAATAATGGAGGTGAGAGACTCGTGCGCTACCACCACCGTTAAGAACATCCCACTTGGGAAATCACTCAGAAAACGAAACAGAACAACAAAACAAAATACGACGCACAAAAACAAACGGCTTTAGAAACATTTTCCTCACCTGCAGAAAGCTCTGTGCATGTTGAAAAGCTGCTTGCTCCTTTACTTTTTTTGCCTGCCAAATAGAAAGTAAAAATAAAGAGCCTTTAGAGAATAACTATGTAAGACGTGGTATGAAAATGTAACAATGCGCTTTACTTTCTCCTTTGGAGGTCTGTGCCATTGCTCACCAAAACGATGGCGAACTAGTGAAAATCAAAGGGTGGAGCGCCCTTTCGTTTAGACCTAGCTACAACACTGAGTAAAGTCCTTTGGGCCCACGACAGGAGACAAAGTGCGCGGAACAGACAACTAAACAACATGAACGAACCTTTTTGATCATCTCATAGCACGCTGTACGTAAGTACAGTAAGTCTCTCTCGTTATCTTTGCCTTCTAAAGGTGCTGTGATACATTTCTGACATTGTTCATCAGAGGGAACGTGTTTTGTGATCGATAGGATCCACTCTACCACCTGCAAAAGAAGAGCCATTTTCGTTTTGTTCCAGGAACAATACACAAGTGTGACATCAATTATTTCTTCCCCGCATAACCCTAGTATTTATTACAGCATTCGCTATGGCTGTCACAACACCGTGAAACACATGCAAAAACATACGCGTACCTTATGGTGGCCATTTCTGAAGGCGGCAACCAAAGGTGAGATATTTCGCTGATCACAAACCTAAAGAATGGAGAAAAGTATCGTGAACTTCGTGGGTTTATCCTAGCACCAATATTACGAATATTGACTCAAGTGCAGTTTAGCGGACCCTATCAAACAGCTGACCTTCTCGGTTTCGGAATAGGGTTAGGTACAGGGGTAGGTTTAGGTTAAGGTTAGTTGAGCCCACAATTACCTGATCAATTCAGGGGTTCGCTAACCCGCATTCGACCCCAAATATTCAACTTTTTCTCATACTGTTGACGGCAACGACTTCAGGAAATTCCTCCACATGACTTGGCGACCTCCGGTCCAACGATGTGATGGTAAATTAACTTCGTATAAGCAACGAATCACTATTTGTGTCGATCCCAACACAAAAGCACGGGCAGGTCGCTTAAATAACGATATGGATCTGCGCTATCGATTTGTACTCATGCACAGAAACGAGCTAAGGTAATGCCTCAATGCTGAATAACGTTATGTATTCGTTTAATGTTGGCCTGCGTGCACACATCTTAAGACGGCTGCACGCCGACCATTAAATATAGAATCAGTAATATTCGTAAAACAACTTTATACGGTGCCCTTACTGGCTTTGCAATATTACGTTATTTAACGTAAATTAATTCATGGGCGACCCTCAAGGGAATGATATTAATCTAGCACAAGTCCAAATCTGGAACTCTTGACCAGATTTTCGATTTTCGTGCACCTTCAACTCTTTCCGTCAGGTTCAGCCTTCTAATATTTTACCCTGACTAACGCCAGAACATTTGACTTGCCTTGGGGAGAGGTATTGCCCGGAAAGAGTTGATGTAAGTGTTATTTCGCAACACAGGAACGGGGATTCCAAGTGACGGCTCCAAACGACTCCTGAACCATGTTAGATAGGCAATTGTCTCGTTACCAACTTTTTTACGCGAACCAAGTATTCACGTTCGGAGGGAAGATATGTTCGATGTACAAATAAAGATTTCACGATGTTTGTCTGAGGATTTATCAATCGTTTGATGGTTTTACCACGAATCCACAACTGCTCGTAAGTTGCCGTCTGTACATATTTATATGGACGTACATGTTGTTTTAGTTATTTGATCCTTATCGAATTTTGAAGGGTATTTAGACCCCGTTGTGTTTAATTTAGAAACAGTGTAATGTTGGGATGTTGCGAGACTTTCGAAAAGTTGAAAAAACTCACCTAGAGGGTCGTGTTTTTTTAGCTTTTCTCAACTCTCACAACATCCCGCGTGTTTGGATCACAGTATCTAAACACGGAAACCCATTTGGTATTTCTTAAGTAACATTTTACGGGATTATTTGACGTCAAGCATAACGTCATATACCTCAAATATGACACCAAAGTGCACAGGTATATAGTCAGATTTTAACCTAGATCCGCGCCTGCTGGATGTTAACAAATTCTTGTCCAGCAAGAGTTCAAATAAACTTATGGAAGGAATAAGGATAGCGTTCTTTCCATAACTTATCGAAATACATTAGCATGCATTCCAGGGCCGGCTTTAAGCCAACTGGACCAATTGCTCCCAATCGGGCCCCGCGCTAGGGCAATCTACTTTAGTCTTGTCAAGAACACAGAACAACACATTGCGACACATTACACACCTAACACCACCTTGCAGGTTTTTAAGAGAACAGCAACGATTATAATTTTCTTCTGAATTCTTAAAAAGTCAGTACTGTTTGTTTATACTGTTTATATTTTGAAGGGTTTTTTTTTTACTGTACTTTAATTAATATGTTAATTAATTATATGTGTGTATGTATATATGTATGTTATGTGGGTTTCCACTATGTTGTGAAGCAATAAACGGATTACGGTTTACATATATACCAAGGAGCAAATGTAGGAAAGAGTGGCGTTTGGTAGTATAGAGTGCTACCGACAAACCGAGTAACGATAAACCTGTTTTAAGAAATCTTCATGTATGTATATATATATATATATATTTGAGAACAAACTTTTCATCATAAATATATCCAAGCTTACAAACATCTACACTCAGTAAGATGAAATTTACTCATACACACACACACACACACACACACACCTATATATATATATATATAAATATAAATATATATATATATAGACCTGGTTCGTAATATTGATATGCTAATTAACATCATGCTTGCCGTCTGAGACCCTATAGTCTAGTGGTAAAACAACCGTACCGACAATCGGGAGACTCGGGTTCGATTCCCGTTGGGGAGCTTAGAAATTTTCTGAGATAAAGCTTGAGAACAAACTTTTCATCATAAATATATCCAAGCTTACAAACATCTACACTCAATAAGATGAAATTTACTCATACACACAATATCATCATACAGGTATGTTCAGCTTTCAAGTACGAAAGAAGCATATCAATATTACGAACCAGGTCTCTAATTAACATCATGCTTGCCGTCTGAGACCCTATAGTCTAGTGGTAAAACAATCGTACCGGCAATCGGGAGACACGGGTTCGATTCCCGTTGGGGAGCTCAGAAATTTTCTGAGATAAAGCTTGAGAACAAACTTTTCATATATATATATATATAATTTCATTTTGAATGTTTTTTTCTAAACAAAAAATTAAAATTAATATTTTTAATAAATCATTTCACAGTGACTAAAACAAGTAGTTTTATAACTATGTACTTTTCAAAGGTGACCTCCAAATTTTGTTCGTTTACTTGTACGCTTGTTTCGTTTGTTTACTTTATATTAAAATATAGCTTAGATCAATTTGATTTATTAACTCACATGCACTTTGTAAGCGCACATTTTGATTGCTCTCCATTCTACCACAGAGATATAAAGTCTATAATAAACTGTATTTACATCTCTATGATTCTACAGACCTTGACTGTGAACCTGGGACTCCACCAAAAATGTTCCCAATTGGGCCCCGCAGTTCCTAAGGCCGGCCCTGATGCATTTCAAAGCATAGCTTTAGGCCTAGTTCAAACGTCGAACTTTTCATGTGCCGAATCAAATGCTAATCGGTTTGAACACAAGAATTTGCTCATTAACATTGGATTCGGCACATGAAAAGTTCGACGTTTGAAGTGGGCCTTATTGTTCTACTTCGTCTACCTATCACCCACCTCAATATCAGCTCTGTTCTTGTGAAGAGATCTGGCTATTTCCAAGTGTCCTTCCTTACAGGCTAAGAAAAACGGGGAACAGCCTTTCTTCGTACGACAGTCGACATTTCCACCCCTGTTTTAAGTGTTTTTTGAGAGTTAACAATTTTGATAAATTCCTCACAAAAAGCAACTTAGTTAACTTCATCACCTGTTTAGTAATACATCCATAAGCTCGACATAACCCTTTTCAGCAGCCAGCGTCATGGGATTTTCCCTATTAAAATCACAAAATAATTAAAAGAGGCAAAAGTAAGGAAGTAAATATAAACAAATTTAAGGCGTGCTCGAGATTCGGATTTGCCGGAGGTTGTTTCTACATTAAAAAGAACTTTTGGCTCTTTCAGCGCGCCAAAATTTACTGTCAAGTTTTGACCGGTCACATATCGAGCAATATGTGGTTTGCATGTGACGTCATGGCAGCCATGTCGGCAGAACTTTAACAAACGAATTTCATTAGCTTCTATTGTATGTGGCACTAACATGGCAGCGGTATCATTGTCTTTTGAATTCCAAGTGACTGATTGCAAACCATAAGAAAGTCAACATACAGCAAGTCTGCTAGCTGTGAGTACTTTTTTCTAATTAAAAGCAACGCACAGTTGCTTTGTATTAGATAAACAAATTTACAACTCGCTGCAAGCGAGGGTTAGCGAACGAGTGAATTTAAGGATTATCTACTGGCACAGAAAACGTAGAAGAATTCTCAATTCTAATACCCGCCAGTTGCGTGTACATAAATCTTTGTCACCTTGTTCATCACTCACTTCCAAGAACATGCAAATCACTCAAAATGCGAGTACCCAAGTGCAAACCGTTTTACTGCTACATGTGAAAACAGAATTCGAACATAAATTTCCGCTTTCCCTTTCCGTTTGAAATCGGAAAACGGAGTTCAAGCTTCGGGTTTTGTTTTTCGTTGTCCCACACCTTTCTAAAAAGGCAGCCCAACTTCCACTTCCTTTTTCGGTACTCGTTTTTCAGCGCCAGCGAAAAACGGGATTCGAACTTCAATTTTGTTTTGCGTTTTCCTTTAAAATCTCTAAATGGAATTAGTGTTCTAGTTCGAATCCTAACCCTAACCGTACCCCAATCCCTAACCCAACCCCAACCCTAAACCCAACCCTTATGCTCGACCCTAAATCTCATCCTCATCTCCCAAGCTGGTTGGGTACTAATAATACTTTGTAACGGAAGCCGAATACCTGAATTTCAACCTGATGTTTCTCTTCATCTTGATTCTATTAGAAAGGACGTGTTGACATTCATCCAACAGGTGATAAACGGATATCTCAATACAGTTGAAACCCGATATAACGATACCTTATATGACGACGTCCCCCCTAGTGCAAAGAACTATATTCTTCAGCTTGGCCAAAATTATCGTGAAATGTCTTGAACAGAACAACGAGATAACAAACCCCAAAATAGCGAAATAACCGTTGTAACGACTACAATCCCGAATCCCTAACAGATCTAATTCGATATAACGAATAAATGCGAACACACCATTAAAGTTGAATGCATACCTGATAAACAGAGACAGAAATCCAACATTGTTTTTAAATTTTGGTCGTTTTCCTACAAATTCGTTATAACTAAGTTTCGTTTATAACGAACACCCTTTATAACAAACAAAATTTTTTAGCATATTAGCTTCGTTATATCGGAGTTCCAAATAATAAGAAAATGGAAGCTCAATTTCTTTTTTCCGATTTAAAAAGAAAGCGAAAATGAAATTAGAAGTTCGAATTCCATTTTCTCACGCCGTATGGGAATGGTTGGCACAAGGGTTCTCGCATTTACGTCAATCAAAATTTTGTATATTCACTTTACAATTTCCATTTTTGGACTATTACATAATATCGCCATTCACTCTCCGCTGGGCTTAAATGCGTAGAATCAGAAATGATCGATGACTATTTGTTTAAACTCACATACGAAAGAAGGCGTATAGGAAAAATTATTCAGGGGGAGTTGAACTGAATTTGTCCGACTAAATTGTGACGTCATGTGACGTAAGTCATCATCTTCAGAGACTATCTGTTTAATACAGAACCCTATGAAGAACGCCAATTTCTATCATTATTTCTGAGGGATATATCTGTTAAAAATGACAAGAACGTTTCAATGGAATCACAACGCTAATATCTAGAACTAATTTACAAAAATGACGATGAACAAGCCACCTATTTTCGACTGGGATTAATCCGAAAATTAGGGAGACTGCAACAAAGCAGTTATTATGGGTCAATCCCTGACCCTTTTTGAAGATTTTAACTTGATTGACGGATACAAGTCGACGTTATTTCTTAAAACAAAGACCATTTTTTGCCCGAATGACAGGACCATTTTTTGCCCGAATGGAATAATTTTCTTACAACTTGGGGGGGGGCTGCAGCGCCCCAGCCCCCCAGGCTTGTAAGTCTATGCTGAGAAAGAAAAGCGTACTCCTCTTTTCCCTAATAAAAATCATAAAAATAAAACCAACTTGAGCTAAATCTCACCTGCTGTTCGGAAATGAAGCGCTCACACTAGCACCTTGATCAAGTAACAGTTCAACGACGCTTACGTGATTTTCACGACATGCCTGTAAATGAAAGTAAAACAAATTGGATAATAAAAACGTAGAAGTTGAGATATAAACCACGAGAAAAAAGCTTAAAAAAAAAGAAAAGAGAAAAACAAAACAACAAAGACATGTACCTGGAATAATGGAGTAATGCCCGTTTTGGTCCTACATTCGCGATTTGCATTGCACTTCAGAAGCAACTCCGCCACATCACGATGGCCTGTTGCAGTGAACAAAAGATCACCAATATACAACAACAAAAGATCACCAATATACTCACTCTACATTTCATAAGGCACTCCTCGTTCATCGTCAGATAGTTTAAGATGACACAAATGGAAGACTAGCCCGCTCGCAGCCCGGGCTGCAACCAGGCTATTGGAAGAATGGTTGGTTTTCAATGGGAAATTCAGTAAAGCAAAGACAATTAATAGTTAATGTAAAGTTCTGTTTGTGAATCATTGCATCAACAGACTTTGGCCCTGTCCACACGTATCCGTTTTCGTTTAAAAAACGCTTTTTCATCGAAAACGTTCCCAACCCAGAATCGCGTTTTCGAATCGTATTCACTCGTCCTCACGACAACGAATAAACCATGTGAAAACGCTAAGAGCTTACTTCAGCTGCAAAGTTATCCCACTAAGCACTTGTACGTCCTGGTCTAACCCACAATCTTCGAGCTTTTGTTTGTCTTCATCCTCTTAAAGACGTTTCGGACAGGCCTTCGAGATTGGGAAGAAAAGTAACCTGCTATTGTTAAGCCTCCTCCTTGTCTTGTCAGCTTGAACATTCAGCAAAGCTATGATCTCATGACACGCCATTAGGCTTGAAAAAAGGCCAAGCAGTAGCGACACAAAAGTGATACGTCCATCTGTCATTTTAAATCTCGCGCAGGATACCATACCATGACCAGTGAACTCGATTTCCATATCTGGAATAATAACTCCCAGTCATTTGGCCGGGCAAAAAGTGAAGCTAAGATTACCGCTCACGGAGGTAATTTTGTACGTCAGTTTTAGTCCTCTTCTCGGTCTTGTACGTCAGTTCCAGTCTTTACACGACCTTTTATATTTTTTGTTCTGCTCGACATTGAAAACATTTACAACCATGGAAAAAGCGCACAAACGAAATATTACTGGACATGTTTTACGTATTCGAGTGTTTAAAAGGATTCATTATTGCCGTGTGGCCGAAGAACTGTCATAAATTGTCCAAAGATGGTAAACTCACGGTATAAAAAGGATGTGCACTTAATAGTTTCCTCAAGTTATTTTTCGAGACCGTTTTATAAGCTTTTCAGTGAGTCTGGTAATTTATTTTCGTGAAAA
The DNA here is from genome assembly GCA_030142905.1 of Heliopora coerulea. Lineage (NCBI taxonomy): Eukaryota > Metazoa > Cnidaria > Anthozoa > Scleralcyonacea > Helioporidae > Heliopora > Heliopora coerulea. The sequence continues at coordinate 3,283,448 of JASJOG010000014.1, forward strand.
TATATAACCTGTAACTCGGTTTGACTTTATCGTAATATATTTGAAATTCTTAAACTCATTTCTATCTTTTGAATACATGTTTTGTGTGTATTTTCAAAGAGAAATCTATAGAAAATGTAAGAAGTCGCGTGGCAGACTAAACTGACGTACAAGCCCATGTAAGGGACTGAAACTGACGTACAAAACTGCCCTCCATGGACGGCCATCTTGGCTTCACATTTCATTGGCCAGTTAGCATTCCAGTCATGGAAATTGAGTTCACTGACCATGACGTAAGCGTTAAGGAAAACGACGTTCTCAAAACATTTCCACTCTGTGAAGCTTTTTTGAAAAGTTTTTTTCGTCGACCGTATTCGCCGGATACGCGTGGACTGGAAGGCAATCCGCAAAGAAAAGCTTGCGTTTTCAAACAAAAAGGGATACGCGTGGACGAGGCCTTTATTCGCTACCCTCCAATTTGCCCAATAAAAGATCAAGTGTGTAAAAAAACCTCTTGTTTCTCAATATCCCAAAGGAAAATACATCAATGAGCAGTACTCGAGAAAAAAGCAACGAGTGCTCTGCGCTGACATAATAATTATAGTCAGCAATAAGACATCGCCGTTGACAACGAATAGACCATTAAGTTTGCTTTCATTAAAGTACTTAGACTTGCACGACCTGACCAAATATTATTCTGAAAGCCACACATAAATCAACACTCCTTGAGAGAACGTGCTGGAAATTTTCCAACCTCCAATTTATGGGATGCTTATCAACGACAGACGTACCTCTAATTATCGTTAACTATGTACTTCCAGAAATAAAAGCGAGTGAATTTCATACGATTAGGGAAGAGCTGAACGCCGCAATTTACGAAATTGTTCTCTTCCACATTCTGCATGTGCTATATCAACAATGAATTGCATTTGATCCACGACAGAAAATCTATTCTCGGTAAACTTAAAGCATAATGCAGACACAAAAGAAAGTAGCTAAGAATTCCTGCTCGAACTAACCTTTCCAGCAAGCCATGAAGAGCGGACTTTGACCGTAATTATCCGGCAATTCCACATCGGCACCATTTTCTAACAAAAGGCGAACTACTTTAACGTGGCCTTCCCTACAAACGGCAACGAAGCCATCTCAGGTAATGAAAGACACCGAGAGCTGATACAAGTAGGGGGACTGACACGGTCCGTGAATCCAGATCCCCCAATATACTTATGAGATTATGACCGCTATAGGTTCTATAGCTCCAACAGGAAATTGTTGTTCTCATCACTGGTCTGGAAATGACCAAGCCTTGCCAAAAACTACACAACTGACTAACAAGTCAACAACTCTTCGTATGGTTTACTTACCACCTCCTTGATAGAGTATATGACGCCTTATGAGGCAACCGAGCAATATCTTGGGTAATTTTGCTCCTGGAAAACCCCGGGGGCGTACCCTGGCTACACTTGCTTCCTCAAGTCCTGGTGGTACGTAAAAGCTGCGAGCTTGCATTGTATCTGCTACATATTTGGATTCCTGGACAGCTTGATCAAAAACATTGAAAAAGCTACACGCAGTAACGATTATCTCGCCATAAAGTAAGGATGAGCCGATTAATCGGCCAATTCGAAATAATCGGTAATCGGCCGATTATTCCTAATAATCGGCAAAATAATCGGTGCTTTAACTTTTCACGAACGACGCAAGCGCATGCCCTGAATCCGCAATTTCATACGAATGAAAACAACAATAGTTGATTTTACACGATGAAATTTGAGTATCCAGCTCGATCCAAGCATAAAGTGGACGATTTTGGCAGTTATCAAACGAGAATGTTGCCACAAATCCGCAACAAGTGCAAGTTATGTTAAAAATCGTTTCCAAGTGTGTGTTATGCACATATTTCTACTACAACATTGTTGTGTTAAAAATCACTTTATGTAACATTACCTTTAGCCATTAAGATCTTTTTCTTGCGATAATTAAGTAGTGCATAGCGTTGTACTTATAAAACTATGAGTTCAATCGTTCTTGTAGTATGAAGTATGAATTAGGGGCCAATACAGACGAACATGAATCCTGAAATAAATCAAATCATTTGTGCGCAGCACTATTGCTGTTTCGGCGCATCTTCGAGTGTTTAAACAACCAAAACCCGCACAGTGATCATCAAAAACCATTTCTGAAATATTTGAAAAATGTTATATGTTCCTATCAATCCCAGCAATCCCGTAAAATATTGCAAAACTGAGCGGGGGCTGGTAACCTGGCAACAAACCAATAATCGGCATATACCGATTAATCGGCCAATTTGATAATCGGCTCATCCTTACCATAAAGCAAGTACATGCATGGCTTTTCACTAATTCCACTCAATCAATTTCACAATAAGAAAGATTCATGTTTCACACTACTGTTCACAATATTGATAACTACACAGTTTCTAAATATCAAGTCCCACGCATGTTATAGGCGGAACACGCGGTGTAACATCGCATGCATTATTGCGTGCAACACTAAACCGCATACAACAGGAGAATGTTTCAAGTCGGCGATATTTATGCAATAAAAAACTGATAAAATGAAATAAAAAAATTTAAAAAAAAAAATGAAATGATTGGTTAATAAAATCCTAGCCTTATCACGTACTTGACCTTCTTTGTCTTAAACGCTTACTGTAACTCTAATCCTAGTGGTGCTCCTGACTTAAAACCTCTTCCTCGTCTATGCTATCTAGTAGTTGCTGCAATAATACGGCATGTCATTTTGCACAACGTGTCCGTGGTTCTAATTTTTTCCAAAAATCGCACATACGGTATCTGTACGTTGATCAAAGAGCCATTCAGAAACAAGTAAAATTGCTAGGGTTAAACCTCACGCAAAAATAACCGGACGATATTATACCTGGTAGCTTCCATTAAAGGAGTACAGCCTGTTTTGGTTTGATGGTCCACCGAGGAGTTGTGTTCGAGCAAAAGCTCCACAACCTCGTAGTGTCCTGAAAAGAAAATGGATCAGATAGTATGGTGGACACGTGGGTAAACTTTAATTCAAAATGACAACACAAAACAGTAGATAAAAATCTCTCATAATCCAATGGTCTCCCTTAAACTTCAGATTAGGGGACAACTGGACGGATAGAACCTTCACTGCAGTAAGGAAAACCTATAAGCTGTCGCTTAAAAAGTTCCTGATTTAAAAATTCTTTAATTCTGAAGTTCACGTCCAGTGCTACAACAATGGTCTTATAAAAATGACCAAAATGTAAGGTATCTAGGTTATAGGCAAGCATTTAATTCGACTGGAATTAATGTCATACTTGGGACGCCATATTGTAAGATAGAGGGATAAAATTCAACTTATACTTGATACCGAGGTGTAATTCCCTCGAAATGTGAGATGTAACCTGGTTTCCATGTTATCACTAGCTATCACGAGGTGTTACAACTGGTCATGAATATCGAGCAAAGACTGAACTGTACTGTTACCTTTCCAGCATGCCAGTGTTAAAGGCGTGTCATCATTACTTCCAGATGGTGTGTTAACTTCAGCTCCTCTACTTAGTAATAACTTGGTCGTGGCTAAGTGCCCTTCCCTAGAAAGAAAGTATTAAAACATGTTATTTCTGAATTAGAACATAATATCAGTATAGGTACTTATTATATGGCTGTGGCAGCGAGCAGTCCGAATACGGAAATCCTGTAATTTGATTGGTTCACTAAGCGGTTGGATATTTCCCGTATTGCCCATTCAGTGCGGGAAATTTAAAAAAAAAACTCTTTACAATTCTTGACAGTATATGACGTGAAAATGCATTATGAACAATCAGAGAAAGAAAAGTAACCATGCAGAGTGAAGTTAGTGAACAAATTCTATATGAAATTACGAAAGAATTGCAAGTCTTTTTTTTTTGCATTCTGTACCTTGTCAATTATATTTCAGTAAAGCTGTATTAAACTACTCATTGACCTCGCTAGTTCGGTCTGTACTAGTGAAGTACTGGACCTCTGTTTTTGCACAATGTTTTTAAAAACACTGGTCTGATATTTTACTAGCACAGACCGAACGAGCGAGGTCAATAAGTAGCAAATACGTGCTACTACACAAGGCAACTTTCGTGAAGTACTCACTAAATATTTTTTCGTGTAACAGCACTGCAGAGGATGAATCATAACGTACAGTAATAGTGGCGGACGCAGACTTTGACAAAGGTAGGGGCTGGGGGGGGGGGGGGGGGGCAACTCAGAGTCAATCCTTGGCGGAATCTCATGTTTGCTAGTCTGTAGATTTCTCTTTTAGAGAAATTCCTTATGTTGTCTAACCAAGTAGTTTCTGGATTTTTACACTTTTATTAAAACCTATGGTTCTATATCACGTATTTCAACACTATGACATGGAATACATATATGTATGCTAAACAGTTCGCAGCAATAGCGCAAAGGATGAACCACAAATGTGTGAAATTGACGGTTTTGTGATCGTCGACGGCATCGGCAATGTAGTGTTTGTACCCTTTATAGAAGCATCTACACAGAATGTCTCCAAAACGAAAGAAATACATGCTCTACCATATAGAGTAATAAAAGCTCTTTCCCGGATATCTCATGCATTTCCGTGAAATTAATTTTAAAGAGCTACAGTACGGGATTTTTAACAGCTCAATTGGCGGGCCCCGGGCCCCTTCAATAAGTAATACCCAATGGGGGCAAAGGGTCTCGCAAACCTACTGAAACAGAAGGGTGGCTGAAAGTATGATGCATTCCCATTAATTGAAGAAACTTCTTCTTACATTATACGGTATATCACTCCATATACAAAACGTCTGGTGACGCTTTGCCTCGCCACGCAAACCAGAATCAAATCACTGGGGACGCTAACAACGATATAAAACTATCCCAACCTACTTGCACCGTGGCAAAAATGTGACAGCGGATCCCGAAAAATTATCTTTCATAAGTTACTTAAATCTTTGTGAGATCTCTGTGAGATACGAAATATAAAATTTCCAATTAATATTGTCTTTGAATGACCAAAAGTCAAAGGAAAAAATTCAACTGACCAAAATGAAGCTGGTCAAATATATTACCTAAACTTGTAATCAAAATTCAAAACTGCTACGCAAGAGCTGCGAATATTCGTTCTCATTTCTCAGTTCTGTTTCGACATGTTAATTACTTGCGATAATAAATTACAATGTCTACCACAGTGTAGCTTTCATAATTGTAAAAATAAAGAATAACTACCAGACTATCCTGTCACACACCTTACATAGAAAGTTTTCGTCAGAAAACCCAACAAAAAACAAACAATACAATCTGAATTAGCTGAAGGAAGCAGGCTAAGCCGACATTACCTCGCTGCCAACATTAATGGAGTGCATCCTGCCTTGTTTCGGTGCTCACTATCAGAGTTCCGGTTAAGCAACAGCTCAACAACATCAGTGTGACCTGCAGACCAAATTATAGATAAAATATAACATTAACTTTTTGCACTACTGCATTCTAATAGTAAATTAGAATCTTAGATTTTTGCAGGTAGCACTGTAACTCTTTGGTCGCAGACCCTCATAAAATCAATCATATGCGACTTAAATAACCTTCCCCAAAAAATATTTAATATGGCACCTTGAAAACAGCCATTTTTCCTGCTACCACCAAAGAGTTAAACATGCAAGATTAAGCTTTCGTTACTAGTTTTTATTTCGCCATAAAAGCTTGAGTTTGGCTGATAATTCTTCCACCAGGTTATTCAAACTATGTGATACAACAAAAATAATCGGAGAACATACCTTTCCAACATGCTAACGTCAGAGGAATGTTATTTTCACTTCCTGAGGGTACATTCACCAATGCTCCACTGTCTAGGATTAACTGGGCAACAATCAGATGACCCTCACTAACAAAAAAAAAAAAAAGCACAAATCAAAACCCCACTAAATAAAACTCAGTCAGCAACTTTCCAAACATTCCATCACACTGAAGTATGCTAAATAATACAAATGCATTCACACTACAGGTATTCTGGCAAATATAGATCAGGAGTTCATGGCCATGGGATGGACATTTTCTAAAGAGGTATGAAGAACTTTTCTTGACTAGGGAATTTTCTTTTCAATTTCTGACCCAAAATGAAGGTCATACCATGGCTGCACACCCAAGCTGACCTTTGAAAGTAAGACTAAACTGAACTATGATATAGCTATACAGCACTGGACCCATTTGTTCAAAAAGTGATTAGCTTAACCCAGGATTAGCGAAAATTTTGGGCAAAATTTTCTGGTCATGCTGTTGGGAAAAGCTGGAATGTTCTTTAACAGATTTCAGGTGTATACAAAAAGGTTTTACACTGCAAAATCTGAGGTTGATTCTTCAACCAAAATAAACAAAATTGAAACCTTTTTCAGATGTTTCGATTGACTGCTCTGATGGCTTTACCACCTCAGTCTACTGGAAACTCTCTTTCACCAGCTTATTTACGAATTTTGATAGTTTCATTCTCTGATTGTTTAAATGTGGTCTTGTCTACACTCTACTCGATTGTTATTTTAAAATTTGTTCATCACACCACCTTTTCCATTCTGAAATAGAAAAGCATGCTAGTTCATGATTTTTTTAAATTGATCCAATAGTCATGTCCTTCAAATGTTCTGTATTCAAAATTTGATAATAAAACTCACACCAACTTACTGTTCAGTAGACAAAGTCCTACCAGATTGAATCACATTATTTTCAATTCAGATAAAGTAAAAATTTTGCCCAGTCACACCAGGGTTTTTTTGCCTGCCTAAGACATGTCCTTCCAAGGAAAAAACATTTGCTGGTTTGTACATTGGATGTAATTCAGCAGGCCAAATCAAATAATTTACATACACTGGTAAAAAATTTAGTTCCTCAAAATGTGGAACTTGTAAACTAAGTAAAGTTAGTGTATCTGTAATATATGGCAGACATACATGATTATTCTCTCTGGGGTCTGCTATTATGTCATTCAAGCTCTGATGTCAAAACCTTGTTTAGCTACTTTGCCAAGTCCAAAATTCAAAATTTACATGTTTACTATAATCTTTATCCAGATGGACTTTTATAGTGTTCATGTGTGTATGCTAACAAGCTCCACATGATTTTCAACAAAAGATTTAATAGCCAAAAGCATAAGAGCAAAGCTAAAAGCAATTGCTGAGGACAAAAAATTGGTGAAAGACACTGGCACTTAGCAGGCCATGCTCTTTTTTAAATTTTAAATCAGGTCACTCCAAGCATTCAAAATTTTAAAATTAAAGTTCTTTAAACTGAAGGTTGGTATAATAGAATTAGGGGTTTACAAGGAAAGGCCCACATTAAAGGTCTACATAAATCTTTGGGATATATACTGCATCATGTTATAGATGCATATTGCATTGAAGATCATACTATTTAAGGGCAAGAGCATACTAGTCAGTAAAATTGTCTAGCATTAGCCAAAATAAAATTCCAAAGTACACGCTTGCTCCTTAACAGGTTAACTAGATTGGCAGTTAACCCATTAAATGGCATACATCCCACTTGGCTGAATAAAATAATTTGATGTTACAGTAGAACCTCAGTTTTATGACACCCCTTTTTACGACCATCTGTCATATACAACCAGTTTTTCTGGCACAGACAACTTGTAGTTATAATATACCTGCCGTGAGTGACCACCTGTCTTACACGACAAGCAACCACTTTTTAGCAGTAAAAATAAGAAATTTTACCTGTCATGAGTGACCACTGCAAATTAAAATTGCTGACTGCTCTACTCATATGCCAAACCTGATTGATGAATTAAGCTTGGCAGAAGATCAGTGTCCTCTTCTGCCAAATCTAATAGGTAGGGCAGATTTAATTTGATCGATCATAATTAAGTTTCATGAGTTAAGTTCACCATTTGAATCAATGCTGCTCCACAATTGCTTGAACTGTCTTGGCAAAGAGAATACAGGAAGCAAGAAAAACTACACACATACCACTTTGATCTAGTTTTGATCACTTCTGTGCAGTTCTTATACTGTTGTGAATTTCTTTCTGAATGAGTTAGGAAATCGAAGCAGTTTGCACTGACCAATTTCTTTTCACTTAATAAGTAGATGAACTTAAGCAAATTCTTATGTAATTCTTAGTTGAATAAAGTAATCGTCAATGAAATTTGGGTTTGCTTGTTCAGTCATAACAATGTGCTTTTTGCTTAAATTTATGCATTTTCTGGAAGTTGCACAAGGAAATATGGCAGCCACTATGTCACATCACTACCTGTCTTAAGCAACCACCTGGCATTTAAGACCACTTTTGCCTGGCAAAAGGGGTGATCATAAAACTCAGGTTCTACTGTAGTTGGAATAAAATGCCAAAGTGCACCCTTAAAGTGCACCCCTTCTTCTTAAAGCCAAGTCATTTCCGTTACTAGAATGATATTTTGTTTGTACATTACCGAGCTGCCAGCATGAGAGGTGTACAGCCATCCTTTGTACGATGTTCAATGTTGGACTTGTGCTCCAGTAACAATTTGACCACTTCATGATGACCTTTCCAACAAGCACTTGTCAGTGGTATGTCATTGTTGCTACCACTAGGCTCATTCACTTTTGCATGTCTTTCCAAGAGCTTTTTTGCAACAGCTGTATGTCCTCCCAAAGCAGAAAACATTAGTGGGGTAAACCCTTCCTTTGTCCGATGTTCAATGTTTGCATTCCTTTCCAGCAGCAGAATGACAACATCAACATGTCCCTTCCAGCATGCAAATGTTAACGGACTGTCTTTGTTACTATCAGATTCCACGTTAATATTGGCTTGGAAATCCAACAACATGGATGCCACCTTAACATGACCGGCCAATGCTGCAAACATAAGAGCTGTACAACCATCTTTAGTTCGATGTTCTACATTGCTCTTCCGAGATAATAAAAGCTCAACTATAGACTCGTTCCCCAATGTGCAGGCCCAAGTCAATGCGCTATCTGACGTTGTCTCGGTGGCTGCATCAATATCGGCTCCGTGATCCAAAAGGTACTGGGCTACGTCGATATGACCTTGACTGCAGGCTTCTAACAAAGGTGTATTACCAGCTTTGTTACGATAGTCCACTCGAGCACCACTTTCCAAAAGCAACTCAACAATATCAAGCTTCCCTTGTCGACATGCCAAACTCATCATTTCGTCCAGGCTGACATCTGTCTCCCTGGTTATTCCATCCATTTCGCCAAGATCATTCTCAACGTTTACAACACACGGACTGTTAGCCATTAAACCTTCGTTTAAAATACTCAACTTTAAAAAATCCACAACCACACGTTCTCTTCCAAAGATTTATTTATATTTTCTGCATGGTCACTCATCAAGGTGGTTCGTTCAAATTATTTATCTATCACGTTTCATCATCATTCATCGGATAATTTCCTAAATTCGAGGAAGATAAATCAAGGTAAATCTTCTAACCGTAACAACTTCGCAAAGTGAACGCCAATCTAGAGTGGGTAGTGGTTATCAGTCGACTTTCAGTAAGATTACATCTCAAACCGGTCGTCGTGCCATGTAATTATCAAAACGTACTCACCTTACCCGTTAACCTTCATCAAACGTCTTCTCTCTTCAATCTCAGTGCCCCCAAATACACGAATCCCCTATCTTTGTATTTCTACCATTCGTCTAGTCTGTCATCCCTGGTGTTAAACGTCCTTATACCGCGAGTACGTGTTTTATATATTGTAGCTAACTTTTTATTGCGTAGAGACAATGCACATGCTTTGCTTTGGTTTTTCAAGTAGAGCCTCGATTTCATGTCAGCGATGACCCACAGATTTTATAGTGCTTATTCCTAATTCCACTAAGTCCACCTACTTATATTGTTTCGAGAGCGTTTTATTTAAAATTCTGGCTAAGATTATACAATTTATGTTAAAATTTATGATCTTTATTTTTAACTCAATAGTACGTTTGTTGTGTCAACATCATTCTAGTTGCACAGAAGTGACATAACCCAGATTCATTGAGCTTTGAAGAATTGACGGAATTTTGCGCCACAGGGTCAGAACTTCAAGAACAGAGATACGACTGCGGCTTCTGTCGAAATATTCAACTTACAATAATTAAATGCAAATATAAAGCCTAAATTGCACCGACGGACCGATTGCAAGCAAGGCAGAAATGGGAGCGTGCGGGGAGCGGAAGTGTAAGCAAGAGGAAGACATAAATTATTTCCCCTCGGGCCAAGATTCTCGGAATGCTCTCGGGATACGCTCGGCATATCGTTCTGATCCAAATGAGTTGCAGTAAAGTTCCCAAAGTAATGAAGCTCCTTACTTTGGGATTTAGCAGCCTTCTCTCTCGTTACACTACATAAGATATCGGCAGTGCCCATTTGTTGAAAGGAAATCAACGACGTAATGAAAGAAAGGAAAAAGTTGCACCGACTTGCACGTGTGACACAGCTGCCTGCTGACTGGAATAATTTCTATCTATCACGAAATGAAGTAAAGAACAAGTTGCGAAGCGGCGAGAAAGCATATATCCAGGGGGAAATTAGCAAGAATAATAACAACAAAAATTCCTTGTGGAAAGTCATTAAAAAATTTGTACCACGAAAAGAGGTATCACAGCCGGTATACTCGAGGGATCTTAGCGGGTTGGCTGATGAATTTAATGCTTTTTTCACTTCTGTAGGCCCTAGTGTCTCAGATTCATCGAAGTCGCTTGCCGTTGACCATGACTTGCCCGCACTACCCTTTTGTACTGCAGTTGAACCCGATATGGCTGATGAGTTCCATTTTAATGCTGTTTCCTGCAGAACGGTTTAAAAACTTGTACGGTCGTTTCCGTCCAATAAGGCACCAGGACGTGATAAGATCTTCATGAGGGTTATTAAGGATGCCCTGCCTTGTATCTTACCAACACTTACAGAAATAGTAAATTGTTCTCTGCGGTCGTCGGTCTTCCCAACATGCTGGAAGGAATCTGAAGTCATACCACTCTTGAAAGAAGGGGATCCCGAAATGCCTAGCTGTAACCGCCCAGTATCATTGCTACCTGCAGCCTCCAAAGGGTGTGAGCGCATAGCCTTGAACCAGCTGGTTACATACTTGGACTCGAGAAAGAAGCTGACAAGCCATCAAAGTGGAAATAAGAAACTGCATTCCACAGAAACATTGAACATTTTGATGTCAGATACTCTTCTCGAGTCAATGGGTTGGAAGGAACTGACTGCACTTGTCCTCTTGGATCTATCTAAAGCTTTCGACAGTATCAACCACTCTCTCCTACTGGCGAAGCTTCGAGCATTGGGGGTGTCTGGCTACGCTGTTGAGTGGTTCAAGAGTTATCTGTCGGGGAGAAGCCAGGTAGTACGTATTGGGTCCACTGTATCTGAGCCCCTTCCAATCACCCATGGAGTCCCACAGGGCTCCATTCTTGGAAGGGTGCTATTTAACATCTATATTAATGACTTGCCTGTGGTGCCAACTGCCTGCTCCCTGGAATCGTATGTTGATGACTCAAAGTTGTTCATATCATTCCCAATTAAGAACGTTGACGTTGTTGCTAGACAACTGACAGAAGACCTACGGGGAATTGCTGCCTGGTGCTGTGCAAACAGTTTGCTCATTGATCCCGACAAAACCAAACTGCTGCTGTTGGGCACGCGTCAGATGCTGAACAGAGTTTCGGATGGCTTCAGTGTAATACTTTTTGGCAAACAATTGTATCCAGCTACATCTGCTAAGGACTTAGGCATCACGACTGATGCGAGTTTGACTTTTGACGAACACGTAACTAACATAGTTTCTTCATGTACCGGTAGCCTGTGTCAAATAAATAGAGTAAAGTATCTTTTAGATAAGCAAACTATGACGACCCTTATTAATGCTTTGGTCTTTAATAAGTTATATTATTGTTCTTCCGTGTGGGCAAATACTTCTAGAAAGAATTTAGATAAATTGCAAAAAATTCAGAATTTTGCTGCCCGCATTTTAACTGGCACCAACAAATATCAACATATATCCCCAGTATTACAAGATCTCAATTGGCTACCAGTTTGTCTTAATGTTAAGCTTCGTGAAGGTGTTATGGCTTTTTGGCGTGTGAAGGGCTTTGCCCCCTTATACTTAAGTGAAAAGTTTGTAAAAAGATCTGATGTACACTTCAATAGAACAAGAAACAGGGACAAACTACAGATTCCCAAGTGCAAGTCTACTTCTGGTCAACGGACCTTTTACTATAGAGCAGTAACAGTATGGAACTCTATGCCGGAAGATTTGAGGAACTGTGTAAGCGTAGGCGACTTTAAAAAGAAACTCCAGGCGCTACTCCTTGACGTGTCTTAACTCTACAAATATATATTTTTAAATCAGAATTTGATCTATATTTTTAACGTTTATAGTTATAGTTTTAAATATTAATAGTTTTTTATAATTATGTAATTTGATCCTGAAAAAACATAAATTAGATATCAAGACAAGTCTCTTGCCCTTAGGTATCTAAAACTTTTCAGATTATTCTTGTCGTTCCTAACAAAGTTACTTTTTGCAAGAGGTGTGTACTGGAATTAATTTCAATCTGATCCAGCCATTTTCTATGATTCATTCCAATCGTTGCCAGGGCTCCAATTATCACCGGTATAATCTTTCTTCTTTGAGATTCCACAATCATTTTAATTCTCGTCTCAAATCTTGATACACATCAATCTTCTCATTCTCTTTCTTCACAATTCTTGTGTCGAAGGGACAAACAATATCTATCAACAGACATGACCGCCTAGACTTATTCACTACAACTATATCTGGTCTATTATGATCAAGCTTGCTGTCTGTTTGTATCGGAAAGTCCCATAGTAACTTGAATTCATCTGTTTCAATCACTTTCTCAGGTGCATGCTTATACCATGATTCCTCGCAGGGAATACCTGCCTTCTTGCATAATTTCCAGTGTACCACTTTTGCTACTTGATCATGTCTCCATTCCTTGTAGTATCTTTGCGCCAACATTTGGCACTCGGTCGTTATATGTGCCACCGTTTCCTCTGCACTACCACAAATTCTGCAGCTATTTGCCACATTCTCCTATTACACTGAATGTCTTATTGAATTGGTTGCGATTGCCTGCTCTTGTGCTGCAAATATTGTGTTTTCTGTTTCTTTCTTCAATTCCGCATAGCAAAGCCACTCCCAATTTTTCTCTTTATCCATATCATCCTTTACTGCTGTTATAAACCGCCTGTGGAGTGCTTTCTCATGCCACTGTCGTTGGTGGTTTTCTTTATTCTCTTTCCTTAAACTGCTCCCATCTTTGTCTCCTTCGACGTTGACCACTCCTTCCCTTATGATCTGTCTCGCCATCTTACCTTGCCGTCTACTCACGTACAGTGCTAAATTATTTCTTTCTGCCTTAACACACTCTTCAATTCTAATAAGTCCTCTCCCTCCGCTTTTTCTAGTCAAGTACAATCTATGTACGTCACTCCTTGGGTGTAATGGACCATACATTGTCAAGTTCTTATGGGCTTTCCTGCCTAATGCCTTCAGCTCCTCATCGGTCCAGTCGATTATCCCAGCTCCGTACCGCATCAAAGACACCGCTCAGGAATTAATTGCTAGCACAATATTCTTTCCATTCAACTTTGACTTAAGGATCTTCTTTGTCCTTCGCAAATATTCTTTCTGAATTAAGACCTTCATCTGTTGTTGCATTATCTGGTCAATTTCTAGTTTATCCAGATATCTGTATCCTTCATCATCGACAGATTTAATGCTTTCCCCATTTGGCAGCTGTATACCGTCAGATGTTACCACTTTCCCTCTTTTTATTATCGCCATACCACATTTCTTTACTCCAAACTCCATTTGTATATCTTGGCTAAATACAAATACCGTCCTAATCAGAGAGTCAATATCCTTACTAGACTTTCCAAAGAGTTTGAGGTCATCTATGAAAAGTAGATGATTCACCTTTGGGCTTTGTTTACCAAGATGATAACCAGCTTTACAGCTTCTTAACAACAAGGTAATAGGTATCATACAAATAACAAACAATAATGGTGACACACTGTCACCCTGGAATAAACCCCTCTCGATTTTTACCTCCTCTAACTCTTGATTTCCAGTTATTAACTTGGTTCTCCAAAGGGGCATGGTTTTTGGACAAATGACCGAATATTACTGGCAACTCCAATCATTTCCAGACATTCAGTAATCCACGAATGTGGAATCATATCGTAAGCCTTGTGGTAGTCAATCCATGCCACCGCATGGTTAGTATGTCTTCTTTTGCAATTCTTCAGGATGGTCTTATCTATCATTAACTGACCTTTTGTGCCACGAGATTTTCTTTTACAACCCTTTTGTTCGTCCGGGAATATTGCTTGATCTTTCATATGTCGGTACATTTCATCTCCAATTATTCCAGTAAGCACTTTCCACAAAACGGGTAAACATGTAATCAGTCTATAATTGTCAACTACGTTACCGCGAGACTCATCTTTCGTACATAAAACCGTCCGTCCGGTTACCATCCACTCGGGCGTTTCCCCGGAGCTCACCATGTCGTTAAGTTGTACAGCAATTCTGGCATGAAGGGCGGTCAAGTTCTAAATCCAGAAACCCTGTGTACCATCTGGACCAGGAGCCTTCCAACTGGATGTTTTGGTTAGCTGTTGCTTAAGCATTCTTTCATCGATCGTGATATCTTGTTGATCTTGATGTTGAGCTTTCAACTGATTCTTCACTCCTTTTAACTACTCAGCATCTTTGTTATGTTCCACAGAATTTTCCCATATTGTTTCCCAAAATTTGTGTCTCTGTTGCACCGGGGGCAGTTGCTGAGCTATTTGTTTTTCCCTCTATCTCACTATAAAATCTCCTTTGATTTTCTTCAAATAACCTATTGTGTCTAAACTACTTTGTTCGATTTTCGTATCGCGTTATTTTTGGTGCCTATGCTGTTACCCTTTGTTTCAACTCCTCAATCACAGTTGTAATCCCTTTTTCATTTACTTTATACTTTCTTTCCAGATATGCCATTTCTTTATCATGCCTTCTAATTTCATTATTTTTCTTTCTTTCAAGCTTGCTAATAACTTTCCTTGCCTCTTTGATGTCTCGTTCTATTCTCCTCTTCCACCAGGGTTCTTTTATCTGTCTCGCTTGTCTTTCTTATAAATCCAGATTTACTGCAATGTACCATATTATCGCTACCATAAGTTGTTTTGTCTCAGTTACATTATTCGTGACGATATGATCAATTATTTTCTCTACCTTCCGTATTTTTTCCTTCGTTGTTCTTTTGTTAATCCTTTTCAAATTTACATTTGGTGGTTTAGATTTTTCCCTTATCAACTCCATAGTTCTATCATATATAATGGACTCTTCATGACTAAGATCTCATACCTTTTGGGATCATTTTTGTCATCATTCTCACTTGCGCGTTGGGTACCATCTTGTCTGCTTTCTTCTTGTGTATTCAATTCAGCATCTGATTGGTTGTCAAATTGTTGCCCCTCAGTTACTACAGTTTCTTCTCCCTGGTTGCTTTCTTCATGTTCTTCCCTGTTCTCAGAACTCCTTCTTATTCCAACGATCTCAATCTGTCTTTTAATTTCCTCCAGTTCCACTTTTGTCAACCACTCATTCACCACAATCGCTCTAGCTTGATCGACTAATTGTTGTTCTTTAACTTCGAATGTACCAACTTCTTCCCAGATCCTCATCATCCTCTTGCGATACCCTCTCACAATTGGATTACTCTTGTATATGCAGTACATTACCCACCTATTCTTTTCTTTTCTCCACTTCCTCCTAGCAGTAGCATGATTACGACCGGTTCCACACTGCTGTGGCATGGAATTCCTGCCGGGCGAAGTACCTTCATCATAAGTTCCAGTATCATTCACGCCGTTACCAGTTTCAATTAAATTTTCCATTCACTCATTTGAGGTTAGTGGTTTCAGGTGTCACTACAACAGGTGTTTTATTCGTTCCACCAAAACTAGAGGGGTTGTCAACCAAGACTCACGAGTCCCCACCACCCGTGTGGGCCTTTATTTGTGATTCTTGCACTAGGTGGACTGTCAGCCAAGGCTAACGAGCTCCACCTACCCAGGTTTAGATTTGGAGTTTTCCACCTCCTAGGCGGGCTGTCGACCAAGATTATTGAGCCCCACCAACCCACTGTTGTAACCCTAACAAGGGTGGCTTTGGGGTTACTGGCACTTGCCGAAGGTGCCACCCCAGACTCTGGAGGGTGGGAGCGTCTACATTCCCGTAATAGGCTGAAGCCAGTGCTTGTCCTATCCCAGTGCCCATATTATTATTATTATTATTATTATTATTATTATTGAGTGAGAAGAGCAACACGTCATCAAAGTGACGCTGGGGTACAAATATACGAAGTTCAATATGCCCATCATGACAACCAGTCTGATAAGGGTACACTAGGCACATGCATCACAGCTAAATGTGCGTGATATGGTGTAACTAAAAGAAAACAACGCATGACCTTGCAGGTGAGGCCCTATTAGGAATACCTCCAGGTCGGGTAGCACATCCCGCTAAAATGGTCCCTGGATGAGAGAAGCTTATGTTTGATCAATCCACCCTAGTATCCTAGTATGAAGATATCAACCACAAACTTCCCTCCCAACACCTAGCCTTGATGCTCCCCCACTACTCCCATCCATGATCAGAGATGCACTGAGTGCCAGCCCAAAAGGAACATGCTCAACCGGTTAAGGTCAAACAACTGGCAAGCAAATCTGTGGAACTGGACAGGATATTTGATGTAGCCCATTTATTGCACCGAGACAAAACATGTACATGTTAGCACTCCCAATCAGTTAAGATCAGAAGCTATGAAAGCCACTGCCTGGTGTTGCTTATGGGCATTATTGAGGAAAGTCAGCTCATACGAGCCAATGAGGTCGTTTAGCCAAAATTGCCATATTATGCCAAAGTGGGCACATGTCCCATAAATTATAGTGGTATGGCAATCACAAAGTCAAAAACATTGTGAGTAGTTAATGCCATTTTACACTACAGTCTCACATACACAATTCCGTTGGTTGGGCATGGTCAAGGGCTGGTGCTTTGCACCTATAAATCATGAGACTTCCTCAATAACCATCACACTTCCTCTCAGACTATTCTAAGGGTCTGTTCCGCAAAGCCGACCAATTAAGGCAAGCCAGACGCCAGTCCAATAGCTGAAGTTGGATAATGTGATCTATTTTGTTCTTAGACTAGGAGAGTTCCTTTCAGATACGTAAGTGTCCTGGGCTCACTCAACCATTTAAGGTAAAGGACATCAGGACAGTCAGAAGGATTTACTAGTCCTTGGGTTAACAGGGAAGGTTTGCCAACACCTTAGGTGAGGTTACTTACCACTGACAGCCAATTGAGGCAAGCAGTGGCTTTCAGTCACCCGTTTACCCAGCTGGCAAGGCAGGGGCGCCACTCCCTGAGGATGCCGAAACATCTTGCCTACCTTATCATTATTATTATAATAATAATAATAATAATAATAATAATAATAATTATTATTATTATTATTATTATTATTATTATTATTATTATTCGGGATGTCGCTACTTTCAGAGGTCGTTACTTTCGCATGGCAAAAATGTGTATCTGAGGTAAATCATGACAAATATTATTAGACCGTTGCTTTTTAATTTAAAATGATTTTCACAAAGTGTTCTGTCGGTATTACTCTGACTGTATGTCCACTTGTCTTAAACTGAATTGTCTGCGGTTGAAGTAAGAAGTTCCAATTTCCCTCCTCAGTTCTTTGCACAAATCCTTTAGCCCTTCTGTTTTTATCTATAAACTTGCAAATTAGAACAAGTTTATGTAAGTTTACCGTAAGAATACGAAAAGCCTGGGTGTTTTTGCACGTTTTGTATATGCTTTGTAATTATTTATGGTATCGATGGCGATATCCATCATTAACTTGAATAAGCAATTGATAAGTTTGGAACAGATGATGAAAATCAAAAAGTTGGCCTTTGTTTCAAATTGCTACTTTCGGAGGTCGCAACTTTCGGAGCGATCGTTACTTTCGGGATTTATTTACAAGCACTGAATTTTATCGTTACTTTCGGGGTGTCACTACTTTCGGGGGGTGGCCATCTCGGGAACTTTACGGTATTTGTGAGTGGTTCATGACGTTTTCAGATAGGTAATTTTTAGTTCTCATCTCCTCGAAATGGCGTAATTAGGGTGGATGTTGGGAAGGGTGCTGTATGAGGCATTTGTAAATTTTCGAACATATTTCAGGGATGTGACTCGAACTTAGATGTGCTATTTTCCATTCCCTGCATTGTGGAAATGTCTAATATGGCAGTACTTAAAAGTTACACAGCTTTATCGGCTGAGGTACTTCTTGGATGGTTCCGAAGATATTTATAATGACCAGTGTCTCCGGGGACCCGCCTATTGTACCAATGCCTCATGATATCAAATTCATTTTCAAGCCTCCTTATCACAAATTACAGTTGTGAATCTAAGAATTTTCAGTTGTGGATAGGTGAATTGGCTGGACTTTAGTTCTGAAGAAGCGTGAAGATCCGGGTATTGTTAACACGAACAGCTGATCGGAAAAGGATGGTACATCCGAGGCGTAAGAAGCTACTCGACGTTAGGCGGGCCGGGAGCAAAATTTAAGTTCAAGATGGGCTTTTTCTGGTAAATGTTTACATCGACTTTATTGTTGACAATGTTGACACAATACTTGCAGTTTTACACCTATGGTAAGGAATATTATAGAGGGTTGCCAATTTATTCATTACAAGACTGAATACAATTCTAGAATTTTGTTGCGATATTAACCTTTAACTTCAACGATCCTAAACGTGACCATGCGTTTATCAGAGTTTTAATGGTATCTGTGTGCAACTCTTGAGTATAATAAAGTATCAACTATCGTTAATGCTATACACAGTCGATTAGATTTTTAAATATTGTCTATATTAATTTTGAAATGTAAGTGCGTGCGATGGTAAAAATTAAAAATTACTTTGCATATTGTTACCATATCTGTTTTCAAGGGGGGCGAACAATATTGCGATCCCCCAAAATGAAAAAAAAAGCTGCTTCTTACGCCACTGAGCTAGCTAGCAAAGATAACAATTGGATAAACGTGGTAATTTACAGCAGGCGATCTCGAAGCAACTGGCGTCCAGGCACCCGGACACGCTTACTTTCTAGACTGTGGGTGTCGAACAAAAACAAAACAATATTTAGCCAAACAAATAATTGATGTTATTGATACAAAGCAAATCCAGACTTCAATATAGAGAAGTATTTTACATGTTGTGAAAAGGTAATGCCTATACAAGCTACAAACTTGGTAGGGGAAAATGTATTTTTGTATGTATGTATGTATGTATGTATGTATGTACGTATATATGTATGTATATATGTATGTATGTATGTATGTATGTTTGTATGTATGTATGTATAGTGTGTATGGTAAGTTCGACTAAGGCACTTCTTATGGCATTCTGTATTACACAAGCACCCTCAGTTTTGAAAGCTTCCAGAGCCCCTAGTAAACAGAACAATTAAGATTTTAGTGGAGGAATAAATGTGCATGGCCAGAATTCCTTGATTTATTATTTTTGACACCGGCTTACGGCTTAATCTCTCCAAGTCCGAAACATCTATCTCCCCTTTGACAGGTAAATTCACCTGGCGATAGCCAGAGTAAAATTGAAAAGCTGGATGCGGACTGAAAAGCTAAGTGTAAAAGATAAATTTAGCTACAGTAAAAGGCATGTCAAAACAGCTTTGAAACAGCGGCACTTCAAGTATTTTCATAAAAGGGGGCTGCAATTGGTGAAGTGAAGAGGTTCTCTCAGGGAATCGAGGGCATGTTTTCCAAAAAAATTTTTAAGTTTTTCTTCCACGTTGTAAGGTGTCAGCAAAATCACTTAGGCATTGCGAATTACCTGACAACCAGACATTTGGGATGTTTTAACTTATACAGTTTTAGTTTGTTTGTCTTTACCTTCTTTGTTGATTACAATAATGAATAAGAAATATTCAACATTCTAAGAAATCTTTCAAGAGGAACAATCTGTCACGAAAGCTACCCTTTGCCACAACTGACCCATACAGCTAATATAATCTCGTAAAAACATCACAAGCAAGCTAACTTCGCGAACTAGTTGTTGAGTTTTAAAAGTTAAGAGTGAAAAGAATGAACAATTTTTTTGTGGGAAATTTGGAAAGAAATATTAGCAAAAGCAAGATTGTATTTATTAAAAGACGTGTCAATATCATTTTAAGTTCGAATGATAAGCTAACTGTAAACTGATTATGTGAAGCGTGTTTGTCCACGGTCACAAAACACTCGGGGCATTTGTTTCTCGTGTTTATACGCAAGGACAGCAAGAACTCGAGTTAGGATTCGAGTTGGAACTCGAATTCGGATTCGTGTTCAGATTTAAAGTTAGGGTTAGGTTAGCCCCAAAAGCGGGTACGAAGCGATCACATACCTTTTTAGATAACAAATGTGTTACTTTGTGGTTAAGAGGAGTCCTAACTCGAATCCTAACTCAAATCCCACCTCGGGTGACTTACTCGTTTTGACGCCTTGGTCAAACGCATGAACTCGTTGTTGAAAAAGTAAATACGTCTAAAGAATTGTTCAAGTTTACAGCCATGCAACTAGTTTGCCAAAACTGACTAAAAGGATAATAAGATGATTTGCCTGGCCCAGATTTCGGCCACTCTTAAACATAAGGCAAGTTATCCCCTTTATCGAAAAGAAAATCGCACAAAAGCAATTTCGTCAGTTCTTTCAAAATATTGCCAGGTAATCTAGCAAAAACATTGCAGGGAAACAAATCATATGGAGCAAAGTATAAATGGTAATTATATAAATTGCCATGTTGAAAATTGATCCCAACATTGATCCCAACTGCATGAGGTTTCCAAACTACCAAATGTCTACGATCCCTTAAGCTAGCCTTGAGACGATTTTTCTTTAAACATAAAGCTTATGTAGCAATAACCTCATAAACAGAGAATTGAATTGGTTCATCCAAACACAGAAGAGTGAAGTGGATTTTTCCAGCAAAAGTCACCCTTCACCACTGGTCATCATTCAGAGTAGTCCACGGTAAGGAATTTTTTCCACTTGTAAGTGGATGGAACTATTAGAGCAGTAAACCACGATATCGCACTGGTGCCCTCAAATGACAAACTCGAAATTAATTTAACCAAAAATTTTAGTGAGAACAACAAAATTATAATTGTTAGAGCTTCATCATCGTTCGAAATCGTCTTTAATTTGATTAAAAAGGAAGATAAGACCATGAAAAAGTAAAAAATTTCATTAGGGCTCGTTTCAGACCAATGGCCTGAATGAAGCATCCCTCCTTGTCATTGATTTTAACATCAATATTAATAATATGTAAATATCACCACATGATTGAACGTTGTGCGATCAGCTGCTATTATTGTTAAGTTTTTAAAAAAATATTATGTCAAGTATGGAAAGGGAATTTTCCTTCGTTTTACCAGTCATTTTATCTCTCCCCACAAGACAAATTTGATATATTTTTTTTCAAACTGGTCATCACGACACAAAGTTAATGAACGCATTCGTCTGGAACTCTTCTTTCGAGACGTCTAACTATATTTGGGTAGCTTAGCAACTTTATTCTTTTTTTTTTATTATTCCAAAGTGTCTTTGAGTCTAATGAAAGGAAGAGAAATACATAATACCCCAAAATGGGGTGAATTTTTCCCATAGCACTTTAAATGAACAAATTAATATTTTTTTTCTGTGACATTTTCTTACGTAGGTTTTACTATTCGACAAGAATTTTGTTGATAAAATAAGTCCGAAATTTGGTTTATCACTATAAACTTCACAAATAACTCTTCATATCATAATATTAAATAGCACCTAAGAACTTTTGAACTTGCATGAGTTCAAGTTTATTGACATGCAATATGCAAATCCTGAATACATATTACTTCAAAGGCATCAAATTATATCCACTTGAAATTATACAACAGAAGGACTACATCATTTTGGTAGTCGATCAGCTGCATTTTGCTAAAAGTAAATCATAGTAGCTGTTGTAAGATCCATCATGATAACGTTCCTAAAATATGTTGATCATGATGCCAAAGTAATGTTGGTCTAAATATCGTTTAAGATGCCTTAAAGAGAGACGGAACTCTTCACTTCGCAAGAAGTATATAACGGGATTAGCAAAAGCTGAGTTAAATATGCAAAGCATTCCAGTCCAGGCAACACATCTAAAAAACGTTGTTGCATCTTTATCCCTGTCAACAACTATAAGTACAAATGTACATGGAACCCAACACAAAGCATGGACACCTGCTTCTATGACAAGAGTCCGAAATGACTTGAAGTCCCGTTCTAAACTTTGTTCTTGTCCTCTTACAGCCTTTTGTAGACTCCTGATTCTTTGCTGATGTTGTTTTGATTTATAAAACAAATATGAATAGCAAGCAAGGTTTACAAGAATTATAGGAATAACCAGAAATCGAGCCAGACGAGTGTAGAACATATCGCTGTTCATGGAAATCCCGATACCGGAGAGTAGGGCGGACACCAAATTTAAAAACCAAAGAATGAATGTCAGGTAAAGTGCCCTGGTTACTGTCATCCACCGAGGATACTTGAATGGATCAAAAATTGATAAGGCGCGGTTGAATACTAGAAGTGCTAAACTTCCAATCGCGGAAATGGACGCCAGATGAGCAATCGGTTGCAAATAGATTTTCTCAGTAGGGTTGTGAAGATAGTAAATAAACATTGAAGTGAGGGCTGTCGACATAAAAAGGTCAGCTACACATTGGTTTAAGATAAACCAGTTTGTTGGAACTTCGAGATATCTTTCTCCGGTTAAAATGGAAACAATCGCTGAGACATTGCTGAGAAAACCAGTGAGAGCCAGAATGGTGTACAGAACAGAAACCACGAGTAACTCACTTTCGTCGGGAATTACTGGAGAGCTGTTTTCACCAGATGTTTGATCGAAGACTATAGTTCTCAAACTAGTTGGTGATATCACGGATTCACCCAGCATGATAGTTTTTACACTTTCAGATTCACTTTTTACAGCTGAAAAGGCAATATGTAGTACATTCAAAGTAAGCAATAACTAGGTCTTATAATCATATAAGATTTTCCTAGTCAATGAACTATCGACTGAGGAAAACAGCTGTTTAGATCCCCACATGTCGTTCAATTGGAGCGCATGTCCGTTGTCAGCTGAAAAGTGTCATAGTCACCTTGTGGAATTTTTCAGTCTTTCTACCTAATTAATCGAAAAATGCTTCCATGCGCTGACTGAATCATTCAAATAATGTGAAAAAAAGAATTAGAATAATTTTCTTTCAAACCACCTGGTGCGCATGACCTCACGGGCCCGTCTTTGTTAAATGTATGTTTACTTTATATACATACCTAAGAAACTCGTAAATAATTCACGAAGAATGGCTCCTAGTTAGAATGCTGTAAATCAAATGCGGAATACTGATAATATGACCTTTCCCTTCAATTTTCTACCTTAAAATTTACTGAATCTTTAAAATAACCGGTTAACATGGCCGTTTAAATGTATTCGCGTCCGATCTGTATGCCATTTACTACGGCTAGCCTTGTAAATCCCATAAAGATCGGCCTTTCATATTGTATTTTATATTGTATATAACGTTAAAAAAACCCAACTCGCATCCAGTTCATAAACATAATACATAAAATTAAAAATAAACTTTAATACATTTTTTAACGTTTCAGGGCCAAACCTCTTTATGAAACAGTACAAGATACAGATAGCGGATCCTATGCATACAACTCAAATTAATCATGTTCAAAAAAAATCTCTAACGTTTAATCTTTTAGGAATGAAAAAATCTAATTTGTATGTCCAAAATCCCTCTGTCTTTGTCTGCTCATTAACATTTATTTTATCAATAACTTTCAGTTTGACCATTACATCATCGAAACCTAGAATGTCCCAATTCAAAAAAGACGCATACAAATGTTCTCGTGCTATACCGTCTGTCCCTCCCGCTGATCTCCAGAGAAGACTGGACCGGGGATTCCATGTTCAGAAAATGAAGACAGAAGTGGATTGCGGCGGCTACTGCTAAAGGACCAACTGTGTGACATCTGAATGGTCCGGATAGGGTTTCCGTATAGGGTTGATCAAGCTGTCTTACGACCTACGACTTCGCTCCATTTTGCCATAAAGAGGATCAGAAAACATTCTTGAAAGTGCTGGACAAAAACATTTACAACGACTTTGGTCCCTCAGTAATGGCGCGGGTCAAATTTTGCGGGCTTCATTTTCTGGGCATTTCAAGCAACAGGATGCTCGATGCAGTCTTCTCTAGAGATCAGTGGTCCTTTCCCGTATCTAATTAGATTGCTCCTATGATTATTGGAGCGCTTTCTGAAGAACGTTATAGTACTCCCGACATAGATTTTATTACACCTCTTACAAATACGATACATGACTGCTTCAGAATCACTGTCAAACTTAAAATTAATATTATACGTGCGATTGCCTGAACTACACATACTGCCCTCATCTACATACTTAGAAATCTGGTACTTTTTAACACATTTCTTTATACCCTTCAAATTTCTAGGCCTCCTAAATGCTACCATTGGTCTTTCTCCAAAAACCTTTTTCATATTCTCAGAGGCAGTGAGTCGTGAAACGAAAACGATATGGTGAGAAATCCCAGAGATTTAATCACTTAGGTACAAAAGTGTCCAATTTTTTAATCTAAAAGGTGTCTGTAGCCATAGGATCATTTACTTCAGTTACATAAAAATATGCGTACACAAATGCTCGACTCCTCTAGTTCTAGCCCTAAAGTTGGGAGGGGAAGATATTTAGGTCAAGAGAATGAAAAATCAAGTTGCCAAATCCGAAATTTTGTTGAAGAGGGGTTTACGCTTGGGGATGGGCGGGGGAAAATTTTTTATATTGAAATGACACTGATTCTTTCTCTGTTGTTTTGAAGCAACCTGACATTCATTGCGTTCCAGGCTGGTCCAACTTCAACCAGTCGTTGACAATGTACAATCTTCAACCAACACTTGCTGGACATTTTTCGATTTTCAATGCGATAGCTCATGCATGAATTTGAGGTTTTTTTGGATGGGCATTCTAAAATGCTGACAATGACAAAACAAACACAAGGAATAAACAGCGTGATTACTCTAGATAATAGTACCCCACGTCAAAGTCAAAATGTGGCAACAGACTAGAACAGAACAATGTAAGAACTTAGTAATTACACTAAGAGAACTTCAGACTCACACACAATCTTTTCCAAAGATGATTGTAAAATATTTGGAGTCCTCTGGCCTCACCGATATTTGGGTGGAAAGTGAAGTTTTCAGTGTATGTTGTACTGAAATTATATTAAATTTAATGAATGACATGGCACCTAATGACGTCTTACCATTAAAGAATAATTGTTATTCACTTATTGTATATCCTTCCGTTCAGCCATGAAAGAGTGTTTTTGGTCGCAAATTATAGCATTAATGATTCTCTTAAACATCTCATCACCTTAACGACTTTCCAATTATGCTGTCGAAATTCCGGTTTCAACAAAGATTTTTAATACTTATGTGACCGGAACAAGTTAACCCTTTACTGGGCAGGTTTTCATAAGGTTTCCCTTGACGATTAAAATTTTCTCGATTAAGTCAGAGTAAATTGAATAAGTTGCCAAATGGCGACAGCTCTTAACGCACATATTGGGTCAGACACGCCCCTACTTTGGTTGTTCTGGTTTTCAACCATGCCAAATCAAACTAAAAAGTGCAATTTCAAATTTTCTAGATATAACATTGTTAAAAAAACTGATCAAATAAGCAAGCAAAAGGAGCCCTTCTCACGGGGACTGCTAGTTCTCGAGAGCAAAGTCTCTGCAGGGTCGCACCCACACCGGTCCACCTGCACGTGGGCGCTCCAAGTGTGTGGACGTGTTCTTTTTTGCTTTATACCGGCTGTATGGTCGAGCATCTTCTCATGTGGGACACTCTTCTCGGTCTTTGGAAGAATGAAGAAATCGTGCAGAATCGCATTCTAAGAGAATTGATCCAAAACAACTCAAAAATAATTGGTCGGTAAAGAATTAAAGGGTCAAAAACCATTCACAAATGTCAAGTTAGACCAGTTCTATAAACGATGGGATTCTCGCATACGATGGTTCGTCCTGATTTGTGCGATTCAGTCACGTGTCTTCTGGATATGTGTATGTTAACTTCGACAGTGAACTGCCATTACAAATTGTTGTGTTGAGAGTTAATTGCATACCACTGGTTGAACGATCATTTGCATCATTCTTATCGAATATAGATTGGGCCTTACAAGCGTCAATCTTGAGGGCGAAATTATAATTTGTATATTGGTAACTGCATGCTTTGGAGTGCATGTAATTTGACATGTGAAAAACATGTGGAATGGAAATATTTTCACGTAATTATGAAATTTTCATTTCATATATGAAATAGAATTCTTTTCACATACGAAATTGCTAAATCACATGTGAAATGAACTGGTTCAAAATTTCACTTGCGAAAACCTGGTTTGCTGAATATGTAGTTCACATATGAAATAGGACATTCACATATAAAAATTAATTTCACATATAAAATTTTCATTTCACATATGGAATTGAAACAATTCACACGTGAAATATTAATTTCATATGTGAAATATCATGTGAAATTTTTGTAAGGGCAATTTGGAAAACAAGCATGCTCGAGCGAGTTTTTCAAAGACTATCAAATAGCTCGTATGATGAGTGCTATTTGAGGTCTTTGGAAAAACAGCTTAACTGCAGTTTTAGCAGACACCAGTGTGTCGTTGACCAATTAGGTTTTTGATTGGTATTGTGGCTAGTGAGCCTGCAGTACGGTCACGTTTCAGCCCGGTCTGGTACCTTAAGAAGATGAATAGCATCAATTGACTAAACTTGGCAAAAACTACGATAGGTTCTTCCTGAAGAGGTTAAGTTGCGGAACTTGTAGGGGAGAGAGGTCCATGGCGGACGGTGGGGAATAACCCCCAAATTTTTAAAATATGGTGAGACGTTGGCTTACAATCGTTGGGGTGATTTAACCATAATCCGAACCCTCATCCTAACCTTAATCCTAACCCTAATCCCAGCCCTAATCCTAACCCTAATCCTACCCGTAATCCTAACCCTAATCTTAACCCTAATCCTAACCCTGACCCTAATCCTAACCCTAATTCTTTTCTGAGTTTCTCTAGAAAGATCATATTCACCCATTTAAGCACATTTTCAGAATCGATGCTATTCATCTTTTCGGGGACGAGATGTGTTACACTGTCATACTGGTGTTCGCTAAACTGCAGTTGTACCAGAAAAACTCACGAGTGCTTGTTTTTTCAATTGCATGCGAAACCATGCTACTGTACCAAATTATATTATACGTGTGTAACGTTGTTGGTTGTCGCTGCCTAGTTACGCATGGCAAGTGAAAACAGAAACGCATTGCAAAGAACTTAAGCGTGGCGTAAGCAAGAAAAGACAGTTGTAATAACGTAAGCAACGGTTACTTTCTGGAAGCTTTCGACCCTAGAGGAGCGCAGATGTAACTGCCGTTTGTACAGTCATTGTTAGATGTAGCACATTAAATCGATATTGCTTGTTTCACTCAATTATTGCTTTTACCTAGATTTTTTTAATGCTGTTGTTTTTGACTCACATTTCACAAAGAAATTGCAACAAAGAAAACTAATTAATGAGAAATATTGAGAATGTATAACATGTGAAGTAGTTTATTTTTGTTTTGCTTCTGTTGTTTGTTTGTGACGTCACAATGATGTCGCACTGATTTTAAAAGTTCTCAGGTTTATGTGATAAATCTTTATATTTTACATACTTAGTTTACAATTTAAAGTTTTACACTATTTGCAAGTTTTTACATACTTTTATATCATATTTTGCAAGTTCTGATATAAATGTTTTTGTGAACAACTAGGCGTTATGATGACGTCATAAATGCTCTTGCATTTATGACATCATACTAAGCTCTCAAACAAAAAATGAAAATTTTGGACCTAGAAAAACTTTTTTTTTTTAACAGGAGATATTTTCTTTCCAAATTAACATTCAATTCAAACTAGTATTTCTAAGATTTTGCCAAAGAATATTACAATCACTTAACTTCTTTTAAAAACAAAGTGACCCTTCAACTTCTGGTTACCATGGCAAAATCTTTTTAGGTATTGTCTAAAACAACATGTCAAAATGATTCTTTACAGAATCTGCAGAAAATTAGCCAATTTTGATGTCATTTCGTTCACCTAGTGACGAGATATTAATAAAAACCAAATGGAGGGTTGAATCGACTACCCCCTCAGCCCAGGTAGGGTTGACATTGAGCTCTAGAAAAAAGATTGGCGAATTAATTGGTATTTGATGTTTACAAGTCAGAATGTGGAACCGGACGACCGATGACAGGCCCATTTTTTCCGAGCATCCACCATGGAGGCAAAATGCTGTGGGAGATAGTTGGGTTGGCGCCCTTTTAAGGTCAACAAAAGCACTCTGGGGGTAAGCTTGTAAGGAAGAATTTTTTTATTTTAAAATAACATATTTCATGTTTCTGCCACACAATAGAAATGTTTAAGCAATTAATTAAAAATATCTTTATGTGATAAAAACTCTTTATTTCTTCAAGAAACTGACGGAAAATGTTTACGAGTTCCCTAAAATAAAATCATCTGATGTAGGAAAACCCCTAAAGATCGGTCCCGACTCGCGAAAAAAAGAAGCAAAAAAAAAAAAAAAGAAAAACTTTGTACATGTGCGTCCCCCAACAATAATCTACATTCCTGCGAGAGTTGTTTCTATTTGGTTTTTGATTATGTATATCTTTATCATTGGTGTGAAGTTGAGAAAGCGTCATATCTTCCTGTTATCTAAAAGTTATGTAAGAAAGTAACCCGTGGGAGAATGCCAGGGTAAAACAGTCTAATTTAAATGATAAATTGACCAAGTAAATTAGGTTGGTGGAAATGTCCAAGTATGACTCAAAGCCGAGATTGCAATGTTTAAAATAAACCTTGGTTTTAGCACATTATGGATCAATCAGATAAACCCAGATTTAACCCAGATTGTTTCTACTAGTATGATGTTGCGGCATGGTTGTTCGCACGATGTACTTAATCAAACAACTTATCAAAACAATACTTTGACATACTTTGTTAATGTCAGTGAATTAGCCGTAGTAACAACGTTCTGTGCCATGTTGGTTCTCATTGGTTTTATCAGTAATCTTTTGGTGATCGTCCCTATTTCAACTGGTGAAGGGTATGTTGAAGCTGTAACCAACTGGTTCATCTTAAGTCGAGCTGTAGTTAACATATATATATATATATATACATACATACATACACACATACATACACACACACACACACACACACACACACACACACATATATATATATATATTTAGCACATTGGAAATTTATTAAATTAAATTAACTGGTCACTGGCTTTAGATTAAGGGCTTTACCCTGGTGTTAGTGGCTACAATTTGTTTTTATTTTTATCTTTCTATTGTATATGGATGTTATTATTATATAGCACATTGGAAATTTATTAAATAAATTATATATATATATGTATGTATGTATGTATGTATATATATATATATATATATATATATATATAAAATTTCATGAGTCCTTTCCTCCAATAGTTCAAAAACATATAAATCTTCTTAAAATGAACTTTTCTTTCTAAAACAACGTATACGTATGTATGTACATCTGTGGATGTGTACTATTTACATAACGAGCAGGAGTACTTTTTCGGATATAAAGCACTAGGAGATAGCCGAGTGTTTTGGGTCCTATAAAGCAGGTACTGCGAGTTTTGTAAATGTCTTATAAGGCGAACCTCTTTATACGCGAATTCCCTGCGAAAGTTTGGCAATTTATGTTTTCTCAGGCGAAAAATATTGAAGAGAATTTGAGAAGAATTTCAGGATAAAGAGCACGTGTCTGTATTACATACACAGACACGACACGGTTATCATTTTCTTTTTTCTTTTCCTCATGAATTCTTAATAAGTTCTATGAATATATATGTAACTTGAAGTAAGAACCTCCCACCTCCAGGGTTTAAGAACATTAGAACACGTTCATCAATAAAAACTTTAATATGTAGAATCGACGTTTCGGGGTCATGCCTCTTTATCAAGAGTCACAAGTATATAAGGTTTAAAGAGCTTATATAAGCGGTGGGTCCTATCTACATGAACAAAATTATCACAAATCATAACAAAATCTAATCAGAAAAATCCCTCTGATTCGATCCCTGAGGAATATTCGAGTTAGGTTTATACGCCCAAAACTCTTCTCTTCTAGTTGGTTCATTAATATCAGTTTTGTCAATAATTTTGACACACATATCATTAATTCCATTGTGACTCGACTCAAAAAATGTGCGTATAATTGCTCACCCGCTATACCCCTCTGTCCTTCACCATACCTGGTAGCACTACTCTTGTGATTATTGAAACGTTTTCTGAAAGACGTAATAGTACTTCCGACATAAATCTTATGATATATCTTACGAGATAAAATGTAAACCACTCCAGGTGAATCACAATCAAAGGGAAATTTGATAAAGTATGTACGTTCTCCTTGGAATATACAGCCCTCATCAACAAATCCACGTGTTTGGCAGCGTGACTTTCCACACATCTTCATACCTTTTTCAACATCATTCTTCTTCCTAACTTTAGCCCTAACTAATTCGTCTTTCAGATTACATGGTCTCCTGTGAGCCACTATATGTTTAATCTGAAAGACAAATTAGTTAGGGCTCGATTCTACATATTAAAGGTTTTTATTGATGAACGTATATATATGCATATAATCAAATAAACAATAAAGTATATGTACGTTTCGGGACACAGTCCCTTCTTGCAGGGATTATCATGCATGGATTATCATGCACGGATCATCATGCACGGATCATCATGCAAGGATCATCATTATTATACATATATTTATAAAATTCCTTAATAATTCATTAGGAAAATATAAAGGAAAATCATAACCCTATCGTGTCTTTATGTGTGATAAAGACACATGTGACTCTATGTGTGAAGAAGTTAATTTTTTCGGCTTAGAAAACATAAAATTCCAAATTTTCTTGGCAAATTAGCGTGTTACGAGGTTCATTAATAAGACATTTAAAAAACTCGCAGTTTCAGCTTTATCGGGTCTAAAACACTCGGCTATCGCCTCGTGTTTCAACCCTTTTCTGTCAAAGAGGTCTCCCTTTTACCAAGAAAATCATCTGGCTTTAGCCAGAGTAAGATACCAAAGTCGGGTATGGACCCGAAATGGTTACGGAGTTGGTTTTAGGGAGATGTTTTTTAATCCTTTCCAGTCCAAGAGGTCTCCCCTTCACGAGTGAAATCGTCTGGCGTTTCCCAGAGTAAAATGCCAAAGTCGGGTATGGACCCAAAGGGGTTAACGACATAGTTTAGTATTGATTTGTGCGATTTCCCTTTCCCAGTACCCCTGGGGGAGATCAAGTGATTTACCAGGAAAAGGCATGACGTTCGATGGAGATGTTGGACACTGGTTTGTTTGTCGTTTTGTCGTTGGATAATTGTCAGTGAAGATGCCAAAATGGGTAAGTTTATAAATTTAACCTTCATGTTAGTGTTCAAAGTTTCGATTTATCGTGACATATTAACTCCTTTTGTAATTTCGATGTTTTTATTATTCTTAAAGCTGTACAAATTTGTGTAACAGAAACGTGTATTGGTACTGCTTGATTCGTTGTATTCAAGGCTAATACCAGTACAATATGATGTCCATCAAAAGGCAAATATCGTTCCGTTATAGCTTTTATCATGGCCCCATGTAACAGGAGGTTGTTATCCTTAGAAGGACAACCTGATAGAAAATAATCCTGTTCATTCACGTAGAGGCAGTAATGATTGATGACGTAGTTGAGGATGTAATTTGGATACTTATCATACAGCTTAACCTTTGCTTGTATCTACGTTGAGCTCAGATATCTTTTTTAAGGTTTCACAACTCCTCCATATCGGTGGGTAGGGGTTGTCGCCTTACAGATATACCTAAATTCAAATTACATTTATATTTATCATTGTTCATATGAATGTTACCAACCCCCAGCTTCACCCAACAGATATCTATGTTACTCGCTTTGCCATAGTCATCCACATGATGTACAATCAGAAATTATCCCATTCACGATATTGCTTTCTCAAACAGTCAATGGCAATTTTCAGGTATTGTAGATTATCTATCACACCTTATGACGTGTTGTAAATTATAAGATAAATGAGAAGTATAAACGCTTTCGTGTAAACTATTTAAAATCGATCTGAAGAACCAATATTGTCACCAGGGGCGTATCAAGGTAAGGCGAGGCCCTGGGCCAATGTGTCCCGCGGGGCAACATGAGTCTATTAACTTGATTACAAAATTACAACAGAATCTCAAATTTGTTGTATTTTGTAAGAACGTTGTAGAACCTGGAAAACACTTACATGTACAAGTAACTATTACAGTGTTAAACACAATATACAGATTGCAAGGAATGAGCAGATTAGAGAGGCCTGCAGATGATGTATGAAAAGAGAACAATAGCTACAGATAAACAGGCCGCGTGTCTTGCGTAACGCAAGGCGCGCGGCCTCCTCACAAGGAGACAAGGGCGGGGCCCTGGGCCACTGCCCACTTGGCCCATGGGTTAATCCGCTGTTGATTGTCACTGCTATTTAATCCAATTATTTTTTTACCAAGAAAGTTACAGTTTATTGGAACTTCAGCAACATCCCCACCTGAGTGGAGACTATAACTTTGCTATTCATATCAAGCATTAGATGACGGCCCAGATATCAATAGGAAGCTTGTTGGGGACGTTTCAAAGACAAAGAACACCGAGACCACATACAAACCAATTATCAGGACACTAATTTAGAATGGCATTCATAAACTACCTGGTTGAGTCGATACAGATGGACCTTGTGGACAAGTAGAAGCGTAGGAACCAGAAATTGGGAAATTGGATTCGTACATAAAAATCAAGTGTAGGTTCGCATTTGCTATACCAGACTAGAGAAAAGACGCAGTTACTATGAGATAATCTGCGGCAAACTCAAGCCGGCAGTTCAAGGATCGTCGTTTCAGTAGCTGTCTTAAATTGACACAATTCGACGATGAAACAGGAATTCTACAACGTTGTTTGTAAGAAAGCACTTCAGCAAAAACATGGTATAAAATATTTGAGCATAAACTCTGATAACAAGGCTGCAGCTGACAAGAGGTTTAATTGAATATTTAAAACAGCAACGTGGAAATGTTTTTATAGCAAAGGAATCTACGGATTGATGTGTTTGATGAACTGATCGACAACTATAACGGCAAGCACTCTACTCTGCTGACAAAGCCAACACTTGTCAGAAAATACAACAAAAACAAAGTATGAACAACTTTGTTTGGACAGTACTTCTCTGAAAATGTTTTCCAAATGATATTGTTTCTCCAGAAAAAAATATCATATTCTTTGGAAAGTTAATGAAACATTAAATAAGCTATAATTGCTCTCGGTATCAGTTCTAACAGCTTTTGGGCAGTGCCATATAGTGTAACCAGTGTGATACAGAGGGTAATGCACCCAAGTCCCATGGCTATAATATTTGGAACTAACATATTTTGGAGGTGGGGCTTCGAGGATTTATCAATTAGAGAAAGTGAAGAAAAAAAATAGGAAACAATCTTTTGTCGAGTGGATGTGCCAACGAAATATCCCGACGAAATTTGGTAGGGGGGGGGGCAGTGTTTTTATGAGTTCTCAATTCGTACCCTCTGGTGTTCACACATTCATGTATAACTCAATGGATTAAGTCAGTCCATTAGCCATTTCTTCACTAATTTTGACACAATCATACGATAATCGAGTTTCATATCTTCATTAACACAGCTACCATAAGTGTCATTAACGCAAGAAGAGGTCTCGCCATATTATTGGCATCTTAAATTTCGGGTGTAAAAAATTCAGTGCAAAAATTACCATGATTTGGTTATTTGTAATCCATTTTATTAATCATTGGTGCCACGGCTATATGTGTGGCTAACAGAAATTTAAGTAAGGTCGATGTTCCAGGTAAACATGAATTGTTGAAAGCTTAGGGACGTTCTTGACACAAATTGGTTGAGAATCAGGTTGGAAAAAGTACTGAAAAGAAGAGAGAAACCATAAATTCAACAATGAAAATATGTGCATGTATATTTTAGACTTGTTACAAAGACTGACCTGGAGAGTTTGGATAAGTAACCTCGACAGTGAATCACTAGGAAACTTTTATGATAAATATTTCGCTATCATGATAAATGATAATGAAAACACGCTGCGAATTCATATTGATAAATACCGATAATTTTATTTTACGTAGTTAAATTCTTGATAAATTTCGTTTTCCTTTTGGCCTTTTGCTTTGTACTGGTTGGCAATTTTCATAATAAGTTTGACAGTTTTCTAGCGTGCATGAAGTATTATTGGACGAACTATGGATTGAATAATTATGAACCGAAAACTACCCACAGCATGATATAATTATAAATTCATTAGTAAATCTTACATATGTAAAAAAGATATTTGTCTGAGATGAGTTGTAGAGATAAATTGTAAAAAATTGTTACATACATCAAGGACTCTGGTGGGAGGATGTTCATAACGGCTGCTCTGGAAATCTCCCATCGTTACCCAACCAAACGCGTTGAGTTTACCCTTGTTGTACAGCGCAAACGCGGGAAAGAAGTCATCACAGTTCATATTGGTTGAAATATTATACCAAAAGTGCTGACCTGCAGATGGAGCATGGAATGATATCCATTTAACTTTTATATAGTAAACAGTGTGCATAGGTAGGTGGATATTTGTTAAGGTGTGCATGTTTGTATGTATTTATGCGTGCATGTATGTGTGTATGTATGCATGTATGTACTCATGTATGTATGTACGTATGTACATATATATTTATATATGTGTGTATTCATACATGTATGTATGTAATTACGTAGCTATAACTGTTCAACTATTTTTGAAAGTATAATTTAATCCGATTCAATGTCAGCTGCTAGCAATCCTTTGCCCACTAGATTTTGAATACTGGAAAAGATATTTTTTAAAAGGACGGTCAGAGACGTAAATTGAAAAACTTAGATAATGAATACTATTAAATCAAGATTAAAGTAAAAAAAAAGCACAATTCAGTTTTGCCATTCATCGTAGTAAATCGGTAGACCCTTATTACTGTTAGATAAATGCATTTTTTGTGTGCAAACTGCCCAATTTTAAGTAACTGTCTATAAGCTTAAAATCAATCTATCCTGAATAAACTTACCCATTCCCCAAACACATTTTCCTTCTACCCACTTTGTTTTTGGTATATCACTCTGTTCCAGAGGAATGTTCATAAGCGAATCCAGTGTCTCTCCTGTTTGAATAAACAACGAATCTCCGATATACTGCGAATATTCTCTCTTCCCGTTACAAATTACATTAGGATTGATAAAATATGCTGTCATGACCAACATGTCACCGTCCTCAATCCAATATGGTTTCTTAAAAAACTTTCCAACAGCCTTTGACTTAGGTACCTATATTGAAAAGATTATTCATCAGTTTATCAGGGGAGCAACCACGAATTTCGAAGGGCAGGGCGGGTCGGAAGGTAGTATCAAGACTCTATTGGGGCGATTTTGATTATTTGGAGAGAAGTAGATCTACGTGGCTTTGGGAAGTGAAGGCGTTTTGTCCTAAAATCTGTCATTAATAGGGTACAAAAAAGTTTTCCCACGAAAACGACAGGGGTCGCGATGACCCCAACCCTCCCTCTAGTTGCGTTCCTGAGTATCTTACGTGGATATTAAGTTTTGAGGAAGTGGAAAAACTCTTGAAATGAAAACAAATAATGTTAGCTGCTCCTTAATCATCTCACTTCGTGTCTGAGTTATTTGCATTTGTTTCATGTGCAAATGGTGTTTGTTGCTCCTTAATCATCTCACTCCTTGTTTGGGGCATTTCCATTTGTTTCATGGGCAAATGGACACTGATGTCTTTTAGGTTGTTAGGGGCCATTTATGTGGAGGCGAAATATTCAACTAGCCAAGTTATAAGGAGTGCAGGGTTGAAATGTTCTGTATTTTAAAAGCTCAAACTCGCAAAACACAAAGGAAATCAGTACCGATATGACGTTTGGATATCTGATCCTAATTAGAATAAAATTTCCACAACTTTGAACCTGGTTTTGTCTTTGAATAAGAATTCGTTTCAGATGTAATATACACTCAAAACCCATGTTTCATCAGATATTCAAACACCTCAACGTTGGTTAAAAACTCGGCAATCACCTCGTTTTCAACTTACTAGGTGTTTGGATATCTGATGAAACACTCCTCCTCGTATGTGATATATTACATGAAAACCGACTTAACCAGCATGCCTAGGCGTCATAAGAGATTCCGTTCCGAGATACTTTTATTCAGTTATCATGCTCACAAAAATAAAAGTTTCATCTTGGTATGTTGAGCAACCAGTGAAGAAGTACTTACACGGAAAATGTTTATCTGGTCAGTCGCCATGCCTAGATCCCGGTTTCTACTGCTGAGATCTTGGCTAGCCGGTTTACTAGACTGTTAAAAATGGATTTTCTGATACCTACCGAGATGCGCAAATTCCAAGTGACTCACTTCCATACACAAACGGGCTTTTAGATGGATCTACTTGAAACTCTTTACGCGAATGCAGTCTATTTTACTTGACCAATGGTAATATGGTATAAGGGTATAGGGAGGGCGGCCCGCCACAAGAACCAGTTTTTTAGGTTTGGGCAAACGAAAAAAAAACATTTGCAGAATGACATGCACAGTTGTTGCTCCTATACTTTTTGGATCTATACAAACACTAGGTCCTTTATTCTATTTAACTTTTCCAGTTTTAAATATTTGAGAGAACATTTCACAATTAATCGATACTCTCCTTTACCCTCCTCATGTAAACTATAACTCTATATCTAAGTCGATAATCCATGTGCGATATTGCGCGAACTTAACTATCGTAAAAGACACGGAAAACTGATAGTTTAAAAGAATTTCTTTTTAACGATTGTTTTCGAAAATTTTTCAAAGATACGTTTTTTGTGTTTCGAAAATTCGGTTTCTTCGTATGGTGCATGCATAGTAATTTATAAATTATTTATAACGTATAAGAACGCGAGGGTCGTAATGTTTGCCGTCGATCCTTGTGACATTTAGTCACTGGATGCCTCTGCAAAAGACTAAAAAACTACATCAATATGGTGGAATGTCACTAGGCAAAACCAAAATTGATCATTTTTGTAACAATCTGCCAATTCTGTTTGTTTTCTCTACCTAATAGAACTATTTGATCAGAAAAATTTAGAAAAATATATCCCTGATGTTTTGAAAAGAAACAGTGACCATGTTTTAGCCGAGAACAAATATTTCTTCCTGATTTATGGTCTTGAGGGATTTGGACACTGATTCATTACCATGCTTTAGTTTTACGAACTATAAGTGATATATAACGTGATAAGATATTTAGTTGCATCGTCCAAAAGATATACATGATATTCGAGTAAGTCAAAATGCTATGTCCACAACATGACTTCACACAATATTTCGACAGCATGTCAAACGAATCAGAATACAATTTTCAAGACTGAAGTCAACCACGTCCCCGGGGCAATCTGTCAACACACTTTATCGTACTCAAAAAGTGATCATGTTGATTGTGCCTTAAGTTCTCCTCCCATGCATAAGTTTTTTTCAGAAATACTTACCCCGATTTGTTCTCCGACTATTTTATCATGGGAGTCAAATAACAACATTACAGCAGGGTCATTCTTTAAAATATAACGCTTTCCACGGAAGAAGTTATTATCTAGAATAAAGAGAAATGAATAAGATTCCAGTCATAATAGTAGCCGAAAATAAAGAAAAAATCCGTAAGGCTTTTGTGTATAAATCTACCGAACTCTACATCAAAAATACATGTTGGTTTGTCGAATAAATATCGTGGCCAGAAATGGATGATACCCGGGTTGTGATGTACGTTCACTAATTAAAAATTCTCTGAAAATCAGTATAGGTAATGTGCAGAAGAAAACAGATTAGTGTAATCATGTTCTGCACGTCTGTTTAGTAGGAAAATAACACAATGAGTAATTATCTTGAATCAAACTCAAGACTCAGTGTTCAGCGAGTCCTATTAGCTAAACCGAGAACAAATATTCTTAAAAACAGTCGACTCAAAAACATGATTCAAATACATTAACAGCTGCTAATAAACTTATACTTTAACAAACAATTGTAATGTAGATTGAACAGTAGAATTACTATTCGATTTTTTTGTACATAGTTAAGCATTAATAATTTTTATTAATTGTAATTCACCGCACGGCCCTTTGAAAATCATTAATGTAATGAAAGGTTACTGTGTACAAATATGTTTAAATAATAATAATAATAATAATAATAATAATAATAATACATATTGGCAAGAGGGGTTAATTACAGATGCGGAAGAAAGCAAGAAATTTTGGAGAGATATTTGGAGTGTGTAGGAGGAGCACAAGGCTGATGCAGAATGGTTAACTGATATCAAAAACGAAAGGAATTACACAATTGCAAATCCCAGTTGTGGTTACAGAGCAAATGGTTAACATCCAGTGTCGTAAAGTACCAAATTGGAAGGGGGCTGGGCCAGATGGTGTTCAAGGGTATTGGTTAAAAAAGTTTACATCTCTTTACGGTAAAATATCAGTTGAACGCAATGATATATTAAATAGTGTGAAACCAATACCAAGTTGGATGACTTACGGGAGGACTGTGCTATGTTTGAAGGACCCGGAAAAAGGGAATGCTTTGGACAACGTTCGGCCAATATCGTGTTTACCACTTATGTGGAAATTAATGACAGGGATTATAGCTGAGAGTATGTACACATTTATGGACACTGGAAACATACTGCCGTAAGAGCAAAAGGGATGCAAACGGAGGAGTAGAGGCACAAAGGATTAATTGCTAATAGTTAAGGCATTACTTCGAGACTGTAAGAGGAGACATCAGATCTTGGCCATGGCGTGGGTGGATTATCGGAAGGCGTATGACCTTGTCCCCCACAGTTGGATATTGGAGTGCATGAGGATATTTGGAATTACTGAGAATGTAACCGAATTCATGAAGAGACGTATGGCAACATGGAAAACACAACTAAGCTCTGCAGGGACAGGAGATGTGAATATAAAAAGATGAATTTTTCAGGGGGATAGTCTTTCACCTCTTCTTTTTGTCTTATGCATGATACTGCTCACGCTACTGCTGAGAAAAACTGGAATGGGACATGAATGGCTTGAGAGAAAGCTGAAAATCAACCATTTGCTCTTCAGGGATGATATCAAACTGTTTCGCAAGAAACAGAATCAGATTGATTCATGGGTGAATAAAGTGTATCTTTTAAGTAGTGATATAGGTATGGAGTTTGGCATAGGGAAGTGTGGCGTATTGGTGATGCGAAAAGACAAGGCGATTGCAACTGACAGGATAGAGCTCCTTGGTCGACAGGTGATGAAGGACATAAAAGAGAATGTTTACAAATACCTTGGAATTTTGGAGATGGAGAAAATTAAGGAGGTTAAAATGAAGGAAGCATTTACAACTGAGTACGACTGGAGATTGGGGCTGGTGTTGGACTCGAAATTGAACGGCAGGAACAAAATCACTGCAATAAACACATGGGCTGTTGCAGTTTTACGATATGGAGCAGGTATACTGAAGTGGGCACACAGGGGCGTATATATAGGGGGCAGAGGGGGCGACGGCCCCCCACGGGACATTTCTGTCAGAAAATTTAGAACTTGTCGGAAAATTTGAGGGAGGATACCTTACTATATTTTGTATGCTGAGAAGTCAAAAATCGTTCAGGACTAGAAACGTCAAAAATTGGACATTTGTAGATCATAGAAATGATACAATATTACGGTAAATGAAAATTTGAAATAAATTTAAACATCTTTAACCTAAACCGAATGCAGAAAACCGAACGTTTTCTTTTGAAATATGGCAACTGTCTGCCTACAAACTGGCGTGAGAAAATTCATTCCTCGCGGTTCGTGTTGACAGGCGCCTGACAACATGAAGTCCGCCCATAGCAACGTCAAAGTTTCGTCCAATAAACTTCAACGTTTTAATTTTGAAACAACGCGTTAATTAACGCACACTGCATAGTCAATTGCAAATGCGGTAGTACAAACATAGGAAAATCGTGTAATCAAAATAGCCTATAAAATTGTTGGTAACATTTTGTGTTCTGTAATGAAGCCAGTCAATGCTAGTTGGTTGGCGCCGCTGTGCCCACATACTACAGCCGAGGCTAGACTGCTGTTACTAATTCTCAACTCTAAATGACTACTAAAAATGCGTTTGCCGTTTGTTCAGGTAACCCGATTTCGGCTAGCTCTTGTCGGAAATCTTTCAAATCTCGCCTCCCCTCCAGAAATTGTTATGTACGCCGCTGTGGGCACAGGATGAGGTCAAAGAATTGGACAGGAAAACCAGGAAGAAAATGACGATGTCTGGAGCATTTAATCTGAACAGTGATGTAGATAGACTGTATATACCAAG
This sequence comes from Heliopora coerulea, assembly GCA_030142905.1. Taxonomy (NCBI): domain Eukaryota; kingdom Metazoa; phylum Cnidaria; class Anthozoa; order Scleralcyonacea; family Helioporidae; genus Heliopora; species Heliopora coerulea. The sequence goes on from JASJOG010000014.1 coordinate 3,324,170, forward strand.
AAACAAAGGAGGGAGGGGACTCATTGGGTGCGAGTATTGCATAAGAAGTGAGGAAAATGGACTAGGATGGTATATAAAAAGCAGTGAAGAACAATTTTGGAATGGAGTGAGACAAGTAGGGATAATAGACACAGAAAACTGCAAGAGTAAAGAAGGATTCAAACAGAACATCAAAGAAGACAAGATGTGAGTATGAGAGTATGGAGAGAGAAAACAACGCATGGCCAATTTGTGTGGGATATGGAAAAAGAGCAACACAGAGATAGGGTTGATAAAGAAGACACATGGACCTGGATGTAGAAATCTGATTTGAAAATTGGAACAGAGGCCTTGATCTGTGCAGCCCAAGAACAGGCATTGCGCACTAAGTATGTCAAATGCAATATTGACCACACAGGAGATTCTCCATTGTGCAGATTGTGTGTTGCAGCAGGGGAAACTGTGACCCACATAGTTAGTGCATGTACCATTTTGGCACAGAAGGAGTACAAGCGGAGGCACGACAATATTGCACTCATAGTACATTGGGAATTGTGTGGGACGTTTGGGCTGGAAAGATCTGAGAAATGGTATGAGCATAAGCCTACGTCAGTGCTAGAAAATGCAAAAATGAACCTCCTTTGGGACTTCAGTATTCAATGTGATGAGAATATCATACCAAGAAGACCAGATCTGATACTGGTAGATAAAGAAAGAAAGCACTGCCTCTTGATTGATATAGAAGTACCAGGAGATGACAAGGTTTGCAGAGAAGGAAGACGAGAAGGAAGATAAATATCAGCCACTGAAATTTGAAATAATGCGGACTTGGGAAATAAACAAAGTGGAGGTTATTCCATTTGTTGTTGAAGCCCTTGGTGTGGTAACAGAGAAGATTCAAAAGTGGTTCTCAAAGATTGGTGTGGAAATTCGAACTGAGTTGCTGCAAAAGACTGCACTCTTGGGAACTGCCAGAATTTTGAGAAGGGTACTACAAATGTAGTAAGAAGTGTGAACTGCAGGACCCTAGATCATTTGTTATGGCTCCTCCTTTCATCTTAATTTTGACGATGTGAGATCTGTCTGAGTTTGAGGAAAAATAGTAATATCACTTTTGGCGCTTTAGCTTTAGACATTCAGAACAAGTACGCAGGTCACCTAAGCTAGTTAGTATTTATTTAATAATGAAGTAGGTATATACGCCCATATAAACTCATTTCTAACTTGAGCTTGCGTTGCTTTGTGGAACTTTCGCTTCTCTAGTATCCCTCATCTCCACTACCCAATGTAAAACTGGACTGCTGGAGGACCACAAATGTTTCCTTAAAGTAATGGCGTTATTTATGAGTCTTGGTGTCCATGGCAGCGCCAAGGCCGATATTAAGGTCTTGAGTTGAATTATCGAGACTGTAATGTAATAATTATTAATTATTTTTATATTACTAACAACCAATCAAATGGCGTATAATATTCTCCAGAACAGACTGGTTTACAGAACGAAGTGAAAGCTGAAAACTAAATGAGGGTCCTTCCAGCGAAATCCAACAAAGGTCCTTCTTGAAGGTTCTCAGATTTTCTTCAAATTTCACCATTTGTTGGTATCTATGAGAGGAGTAATTCTTGAAAAGTTCAGTTCCATAGCTCTTACCAGTCAGATTATATGGCCATTTAAAGATTTAGGCAATTTCTGAAATTTTGAAAGTATTGAATTTCTTTAATTTTTAGAGACTCATCATTCCAAGTAGGTTTTATCCCATGCCTTGGGAAGTATGTTTCTTTACTCCCCACCATCTCACGTCCCTCAGACATTAAAGACAAGTTGTTTTAACTCAGCCAATGTAGAAAAAATGGCAACCGAAAATTAGAGAAAATTGCAAAAATCCACGTCTTGGGGGCTATTTTTGAAAAAATTCAAAGCTTAGGTTGCTATTACTGAATAACAACAATTGGTGAGCATCTCATCTTCTCTAATCTTACAGTAAGGCTTGGAATCTTAACAGAACACTTGAATTCAGTTACCCAAAAGCCTGTTTTCCAGTGCGACGGGGAGAGGGGGCAAATTCGAGAGTTTTTTTAATTTTGAATCTCAATAACGCCTTATCACTAAGTTGAAACTGTATAAAACGATATATATTCTGAAAGTAAACCTAGTGGTGAGTCTATAAATGTAGAAATAAAGTATCTAAAACTAGTCTAAAAATCTTTTTGCATCCCTTGAAAATGACTCAAAATGGAAATTTCCGTTTTTGGGAGTAGTTCAGAGCCGCGGAAATCAATGTGCGACAATCAGGAAAACTTTCAAACCTAAAAATCCTTGGACATTGACCTCTTGACTATACAACAACAGCAATGTGATTGGCAAATGGGACCTCATACTTTTACAATACCTTTATGGATTCAGGGAGTGGAAAAGTAGAAAAAATCCTACTAGTCGCATATTGATAGTTGAAGGGGTCAATCAAGAAAGTTTTCTTAAAATGTATTTTCCCTCCAAAGCTCAAGAAAAATGAATAAAACTAGGAATAAGTAAAAAATAACCTGAAACAATCAAAAACAAAAGGGAAAAAAAAGCTATTTGCGAGCCTAATATCTACTTTTCTACTTTTCCACTCCCTGAATCCATAAAGGTATTGTAAAAGTATGAGGTCCCATTTGCCAATCACATTGCTGTTGTTGTATAGTCAAGAGGTCAATGTCCAAGGATTTTTAGGTTTGAAAGTTTTCCTGATTGTCGCACATTGATTTCCGCGGCTCTGAACTACTCCCAAAAACGGAAATTTCCATTTTGAGTCATTTTCAAGGGATGCAAAAAGATTTTTAGACTAGTTTTAGATACTTTATTTCTACATTTATAGACTCACCACTAGGTTTACTTTCAGAATATATATCGTTTTATACAGTTTCAACTTAGTGATAAGGCGTTATTGAGATTCAAAATTAAAAAAACTCTCGAATTTGCCCCCTCTCCCCGTCGCACTGGAAAACAGGCTTTTGGGTAACTGAATTCAAGTGTTCTGTTAAGATTCCAAGCCTTACTGTAAGATTAGAGAAGATGAGATGCTCACCAATTGTTGTTATTCAGTAATAGCAACCTAAGCTTTGAATTTTTTCAAAAATAGCCCCCAAGACGTGGATTTTTGCAATTTTCTCTAATTTTCGGTTGCCATTTTTTCTACATTGGCTGAGTTAAAACAACTTGTCTTTAATGTCTGAGGGACGTGAGATGGTGGGGAGTAAAGAAACATACTTCCCAAGGCATGGGATAAAACCTACTTGGAATGATGAGTCTCTAAAAATTAAAGAAATTCAATACTTTCAAAATTTCAGAAATTGCCTAAATCTTTAAATGGCCATATAATCTGACTGGTAAGAGCTATGGAACTGAACTTTTCAGGAATTACTCCTCTCATAGATACTAACAACTGGTGAAAATTTGAAGAAAATCTGAGAACCTTCAGGAAGGACCCTTGTTGAATTTCTCTGGAATGACCCATGAGGGTTTGACATTTTACAAATTTTTTGAAAAAGGTGTGTCAGATAATCACTTAATTTGTTGAAAGATCACCCAAATTCCATTGAAATGGATCAAGACGAGTTTCAAAACTCCAAAGAGTTCTTGTAATAGAGGACAGATATACACATTGGTTATTACTATATATATACACATTGGTTACTACTATATATATACACATTGGTTACTACTATATATATACACATTGGTTACTACTATATATATACACATTGGTTACTACTATATATATACACATTGGTTACTACTATATATATACACATTGGTTACTACTATATATATACACATTGGTTACTACTATATATATACACATTGGTTACTACTATATATATACACATTGGTTACTACTATATATATACACATTGGTTACTACTATATATATACACATTGGTTACTACTATATATATATACACATTGGTTACTACTATATATATATACACATTGGTTACTATTATGCTGCTGTTCATGCTGCCATTTCGAAAAAGGCAAAAGGAACAAAAAAGACGTCATAGATGCAGTAACACCTGTTCACTTCAGGGTCCCTTAACCAGATACTTTTACTTTAAACTTACCGTTTTGTCCATGGAATAACAATAATAATAATGATGATGATAATAATGACTATCAATAATATAATAATAATGATGATAATAATAACTATCAATAATATAATAATAATAATAATATAATGTCAATAACCACTTTGGCATAACATGGCAATTTGGGCTAAACGACCTCATTGGCTCGTATGAGCTGACTTTCCTCAATAATAATTATCGGAGAACTCGGTACTGTGATTAGGAAGCTGGAAAATGGATAGATAGGATAGGAATAAAACTTAATATTGAACATCTCCAGAAGACTTCGATTTTGGGAACAGCGAGGATATTAAGAAAGACCCTAGAAAGTTGAATGGACCAATGTCACCCTAGACTACTGGCTGTAGATGGCTGACATTGAGGATTACCAGCAGAACATCAAGCTGTGAGAAGTGAGATAATAATAAAATGAATCAGAAATTTGTTCATGAAAAGCACTCATAAATGGCTAATAGTACTGTTAAAAATATGCAGGTCAGCAGTCACTATCATGAGTAGAAGAACCCATAAATTTCAGTGTTGACGTTATCATTTTGGGGATACTTTTCGACTCTCGTATGTAATAAAGCCACGAGGTGCAGTTATACTTAGAGACAGTGTTCACGGCTGACCAGAAGTTTTGTATTCATTTGGGTAGCTATTTCACCAACTTTTTTCGTGCACGTGTAATTTGCAGTCCATTTGATCAAACAAAAGAGATTGCCGCAGGCATTGTTCGTTTCCGAATTCGCGTTTCAACAATAATCCAACAGGTGTCCTGTGTCACTGAAGTAACAGGACTGTTGTGTGACCGTAGCTTGACGACGACCTCTTACCTTGGCAAGCATCTATATTCTTCCAGCCTGCGTTCTTTGCATCGATTGCGGTCATTGGCAAGTTACTGAATTTCAAAAACGTCACTATCAAAAAAATGGACAGGTTTAGAACCATCAAGTTTTTCACAAAACAAAACCTGAGAAATGATAATTCGTCTTTAGAGTTAAAATTGGTAGTTCAAAACAATACGAATATGTTTTTGATCAATGCTTAAGAAGAGCTCTACAATCCTGAGGGGTAAAACGTTTGAAATACAATGAAGTAAGTAAATAAACTTTTTATTATGAAAATCTATTCACTAAATATTTATGTTTTGCACGAAAAACTTGATCTTTTGTTCTGAATTTTATCTCCAAAAAATACTTGAAGGAAGCGATTGACTGTACCGAAAAAGATGGTAATTTATGCATAAGACAATGATGCTTAGCATTGCACGTCATAAACATTGTAGCTTGCGGAACTATGGGAAGACTGTCTTTCATAGATCCACGTTTGGGAGCAGAAACCTCTCATAAATAACTCATTGGAACATGGATGTTTAACAATCTTCAGTTATATAACAGCAAGGTCGTAGGAAGGAAAGGAGTTGCGAGATCCAGCTCCCCTAATAATTTCACTGAGGCACAACCAGGAATTTTGAAGGGCAGGAGTAGGATGGTAGTATCAAGGCACCACTGGGGCAATTTTGAACATTTCAAAGGAAGTAGATCTTTGTGGCTTTGGAAAATGAGGGCAAAAAGCTCTCATAAAAAGGGAAAACATAAGATTATGGCCACAAAAAGGGTAGGGGTTGTGACCCCCAACCCCCTCTAGTTGCGCCCCTGTTTCACAAGACTAGATTTTCATTCGGTATATAAACTATTAACCACTAGTCCCGTTTTAATAGTTATTCTTTTTTAACAGTTGCTTTTTTCAAAATAGTTTTTTGTTTTGTTAAGGACTATTTATGGTACATTCAAGTCTTTCAAGTGCTCTTCGGTTTGAGTTCAGTGCCAGGTGGGCCACCCAAAAATTTTTATCAGCTTAGCCTCGGAAAAGCTGATTTATGTTGCGCTTAAATGTTCATCTGCAATCTTTTTAAGCAACGTCTATTACATCTTACCAGATAATTCATCCCATTCCGGTTTGTTGTTTCCTGTCAATGAGTCAAAAAATAGTCAAGGAACGAGAAATTAATGAAAACCTAGATGTTTGTAAGAAGCAAAAGTTTAGTAACTTAACTTTGTAATCGTGCCATCAACTACCATGTTTGGATTGATTATTAAATCTAAGCTTATATATTGGTAAAATTCGTTGGCGGATCCAGGATAGTGCCATTATAGCTTTGGCCTCCGAAAGTAGCAAATAAAAGACAAAAGAGCTTATTTTACTTAATGATTAATGAACGAGCACTGCTTTATCGGGTTTACATCCACGAGGGCGTAGCCTAAGTGGTTTTTGACCCGATAAAATATGCGAGTATATTGAACAGTTTCAAAAAAGAGTCTCGAAACAATAGACAGAAAGATCGCAAAGGAATTGAATGAGGAAGATTTGCTAAAACCCAACGAAATTATCATGTTTCGAATTTAAGGCGTTCATACGATAGATGAATTATCAGTAACGATGGATTCTAAACGAACGTTTCGTTAAGCTAAAACTGCCGAAGAAGAAAAAAATGCTGAAAGATATCGTGCCAAGAACAACTCTTTCAGTAGCCGAATGGGCGGTCAAGATTTTTGGAGAATGGCAGAGAACGGGGGGCAGTAAGAATCATTAATCATTAATCTGAAGTCATTAATGAAGACATTAGTTCAATATCATGCATTCGTTATCATGGAAATATCCGAAGTTTGCCCAATAGTTAAAAGGTTAATGAAATTAATCTTCGACTGGAGGGGTCTACCAACTTCTCTACCCTACCCCTCAGGGCCCGCAGTAGCTCTCGGTGGCACTGTATGTCTATGTCCGCCAGTAGTGAGATTATAAAATAACCTTGCCGCAAACGGAAAGGTTATTTGTAAAACATTATTCAAGTGCTCGTTTAATCATGTGTCACTCGTCTACTTTAGGAGTTATAGGAAACTGAAGCTTCAACCTTTGGTATTTTCCTCACACCTTTAGTTATATCAGTAAGTGTGACGCTATAAATCCATAGTTCTGGTGTGTTTTTAACGAATGAAGTTAAATTACTGATTAAAATTATTTAGAGAAGAGAAAAGAAATAACATCCATGGAGAGTTCATTATAACTTCAGTGATCCGTCATTTTGTTTCAATTTTTAAACATTACTCACGTCGGTTTTATTTATTTCCGTTAGCCTGCGTAAACTCCCTAACACGGCTACAAGATTGTAACTTAAAGCGGAAAAAAGCTAAGGAGAGAAAGGATGCATGATACCTGTTGTGAAATTGGTCGTTGTTGGTATGAAAATGTATTAGAAGTAGTAAGCAGCTCGCATCCGTCATGGAAAATAATCAATAATTCGTAAGGGATAATTTATTATACTTTTCGAGCATGGTTTTGCAAGAAGCATTAAAATATATAAAAAATTTAAAAATGACTTTTAGCGAAACGTTTAGCGATTGCATTTGAAAGAACAAAATAAGTAGTTGTAAGGGATTATGTACTTGGGTGAAGAACAAGGATATACATATAAATGCTACTCCAAATGAACGAACCCATACCGAGTAAGTAGACTAAGTAAACGTAAGGTCGTGGGTTCGAATCCCCACCACAGTCAAGGAGAGTTTTTCTCTACTTACCCGGTATGGGTTCATTCACTTGGAATACCGTTTATATATATCCTAGAACAAAATAATTGGCATTTTTTTTGTCAGTGACTGCATGGTGCAAATCAATGATTAGAAAAGCTCAGAATGTTGATGCTACACACGAAAACTTTTACCTTCTTGTTTACCAAAGAGCCAGCCACTCGTCTTAGCAATGACGAAGAGGAAAAACGCCAAAATCCATTTCCAGCACATCATCTTTATGAGTGGCACAGAAATAAACCTACTATTAATGATATTAGCACCTGAGGTCGACAATGCAACCAAAGCTTCAAAAGTATATTTGCCATCCTCAGAAATTATCTAGCACGACATCAGTGTCAAGCAACAAACAATAACAGGTTTCGTAAACTTTGTCTTTTCTCACGATTTTTTAGATTAATCAAAACTGATTTTCGTCCGAAAATGGGAACATGAATCAGCGGCATGATCTGAAGAAACAAACCAAAAAATATTCTAAAGAAGCAAAAAGCCAAAAAAGGTGAAATAAAATTACCTAATAATTACATATTTTTGCTTATATTCACATTAGCAGCTATGTTTTCGCAACGCTAAGCCGAGAAAAAGGGCAGATTCATGGTAATTTTACTTTCTATCTTTCCATCTTTACAAGCCTTAAAATGGAACTAAACTAATTGCGGAAATATACTCCAGACCATCATGCAAAATGAGCAGTTACATTAGTGTTACTTTTATCGCCACATAGACAAAATCATTATTATCCCAATAAACTCTTGACGAGCTCTTTTTATTCAAAATTCGTTCAAATTAAAAGCTATGTGAAATATAAGATGGCCACGAATATCAGTGTTTTTTTGTGTCCTCGTTGACCTGAAGTAAATCATAATGTTCTTTCATTGTACATGGAATATCTGAATATGAACGAAGCACATGTTTAATTAGCTTTATATCTGAATTTGAGCAGTTGATATAAGATAAACTTTGTTACTGGCCAACCTCAAAAGGAGAAAAAAGTGCTTGTTAAGGAAAAAAACCCAAAAACACAACAAATGATTAAAACTTGTGAGAGGTGGCACATTCCTTTGAAGCCTACATATTCAAAAAATATCTTAAAATCTGTAATGCCATATCTGTATAATTACAAGACCTATAACAATGAAGCACAAAATTATATATTTATATATATATATATATATATATATATATATATATTGGATTCTTTTGTACCCAAAGGTACAGGAACTTCTTTTGAGTAATGTATTTTTTAATTTTAATTTATAATTAACGCTATCTATATAAGGAGCATCCTTTATCTTGTATTTCTCATTCTTGGCAAAGGGGCACTTGCCCAGAAACGTTGAAATAAGATTTTATAAATTTTTTAAAAGTTTTATCTTGTCAGTTATAAATGGTTTTAAAACTTGGCGCAAGGAGGTTTTTGATAAGTTATATGTATATATATGTACATATATAACTACAGACGGAACCGTTTCGGCCTACTGGGCCTCATCAGTGTTGTGCTGACGCGCAGGACGGAGAAGCCTACATTATATAGGCAACTCAAATGTTCCACACTTGTGGTACATACATAGATATATAGTGGTATATATAGATACAGATATAGATATATCTGATATAGTATATGGAAGAGCAGAAAATTTTAACCGTGCAAATACGGAAATTTCCGCGTCAAATTAACGTAAGAGTTTAAATCCAAAAAACCTTTAACCTCGTGAATGATACATTTTGATGAAAGTTAAGCAATTTTCATATCAAAGCTGCCCGGGTGCAATTTTTCTGATAGTTGCTTAACCGACACTCTACAAAATGTGAAGAAGACTGAAAAATTAAAACAAAAATTATAAATGGGAGCAGAAAAGTGCGAATAGATTAGTATGACTAATGAAGGTATTGCTATATTCAGAATTTACAGGAGCACCGATTCAGTTCATGTGACTGCTTGCTTCTCCCTCGTCCCTACCATTCAGCAGTATATTTGGAACTTAACTTATAGTTATTACAGCGTTCCTAAGTATACATAAACAGAAAATTACCAAAATATCAATCACCATTTACCTTTAATCAAGTCCTTCAAATCTTTTACCAATGAAATTGAAATACATAATACCTAGTTTGGATTAGAAGATGAATCTTTGACAGCGAGGGCAAAGAATCATCCAAGATAAAGTAGAGACCAAAGAAAATTATTTCCAGTGCAGACACATTTAGATCGTGAAACATTCAACAATCGGGGATGTATAATGAATTTTCGCAGGGATATCTGGTGAACAAAAAACTTCATAATAAACCAACCAAGTTAAGGTAGACGATGAAATGAAACATATTGTCAACGAAAATTCATCTAATCTTTATCAACTTGGGTAGCAATGAACAACAAGCTTTGAAAGGTAGTATGAGAATGATATAGTTAATGCCAAGAGAATTACAAATAGCTTAACAACTATTTTACATTGGTTGGTGAAGACTTAATTTAATTTCTACTCATAACTTTGTACACCGTACATTCACTATGATCGTGTTGAAGATTGTGTTCCCTCATTCAAATTTCAACCTGTGGAAGTTGTAGAATTTTCCAATCATCTTAATTGCCTTAAGCAGTGTACTGCCGCCGGTCACGATAACTTTCCCTCTAGAGTTCTAAGGATAACCGGCATCGGTACCTGTCAGCATTACATCTCTTATAATATAAATAATTCATTATTTTCTGCTAAGTTTCCTGATAGTTGGAAAATTGCCAGGGTCAGTCATATCTTCAAAGGAAACCTAGCACACGACCGCGACAATTATTGTTCTCAAAGTATGCGTAATGAACTGAATATTTCATCTGTTTTAACCTGTGCTATTGAACTTGTTTTTATTGCTATAATTCGTTTTAAAAATACCCCGCTCATTAGCGCTGGAAAATTTTTCGTCTTATTGTGTGCAAAATACTTTACTTAGTTTGAATGTAAAAACCAGAAAAGCTCATCATTACAGCAACGAGAAAAAGTGACTTCGAAAATAGCTTTAAAAGTTGTGACTTCGTTGTAAATGAAAACGAAGTAAGGTTCCTCAGTATTACTTGTCATTGCTTAATTCCATTATCGCATCGAGTGGGGAAACGAAGCAGGTAATTTAGTTATTTCCTCATATTTTAAGGCTGTCTTTTAACCATATCTTTCTGAAAGTATGTCACTGAAAGTTTTCATTTTAGTATTTCGTCCACATACAACCGAAGCACTGTTGTATAGAAGATGGTGGCACAATGGTAACGCACATGTCTCTGACCTCCTCGACTGGTGTTCGATTCCGTTTCAGTGCGGTTATCTGATTAAATACTTTGGTCACTTGCCAAGGATGGGTTGTCCAGTAAGAGGCCTTTCTCCTCCTGTAGTAATTCGACGCAAGAAGCACCCATTGCACTAGGGGTGGATCCAGACTAGTGTCACCAGTTCCAGTGAACCTGTCTAAATCTGTTTTAAAAAATTCTTTAAGATATCTACCAAAATTTCCTGCAAGATTTTAAACTTATTTTGTTACATTTTCCACTTGTTTAGACGCGATAGCGTCATTGCATGCTCGAGGAAAACCTGCAACGAAGGCTATTTACTGTTGAATGTTTGGACAGCCCCCGAGTTTTGGATGTACAGGAGTTTAAGTTCATCCAGACCATCTGATTTCCAGATTTACTGTTTAAGTTCTCTAGGTAACTGGTTACAAAACGGTGAACAACTCTGTTTCCCTATTTTCTATCTCTTCTAAAATTTTGGACGATTGTACGTGGAAAGTTTCAGGTTCATATATGTAGGACGTCGAAAGGGTGCAGTTTAAGTATCATGAAAAAACAAAACATGATGATATGAGATAGCAATTTATCCTCATTAACAAGCAGCTTAACAGTTTGATGTATTGCAAATCAGGTAGGAGAAAATCGTGAGAAGGTAAATCAGTCGTCATTAAAATGGTTAGTTTTTGTTGTCAGAACAACGTTCCTTTGAAAGGACTGAAAGAAAATGTTGGTTTTCCCTGATGATTACTTCTGTTCTGGAATGCCGAACTGGCTACGGGGATGACAAACTGAAATGAACATCTGGTCGGTGTCCAAAAATCGCAGTATATCCTTCCCAAATGATGCCGAACGAGATTATCAAGACTGTAGCAGCTTTCATATTGACAAAGATCGTCCCCGTTTCTTACCATGGGCTACGAAGCGGCAGACGCTATTTGATACCTTACTAACAATTGTTATATTTGTGAATGTGCATAACTTTTTAATTTGAAGTGTGGTAAGAAATTTCAAATGGGTTGTCGTATGGAGCAATTTGCGACCTGAAGATTCTCTTAAAGGCCAGTTAAAATGTAGAAAAAATCATTCATAGGACATAAAACTTCAAAATGTTTTGACGCTGCTTGTCCCCAAGGAACCCCCTATACTTGGAACTGGTCACTGAAATGCCTGGATCGACCCCACATGCTGGTATAGTAGATAGTTATCCAGTGTAAATAAAGATATTCAAAACGATATCAACATGGGATGCAAACAAGAACGCGAAAACTAGAACGTCGTATCTGTAATATGCTCATTTTTCCAAAGTCTTATTAAAAATATGGATACACTGAGTTTAATTATAAGTCAGGAGTACTGCTGGAGTGGAAAGGCAGAGTCGATCGTTTTGATTTTTGAGAGCTATGTGACGTTACTATGAAATGTTATGCTATCTATAGTCAAAATAGTCTTATCTTAAGTCCAAATTTAGTTAATTTAGCCTGAGCGACTAGCCGTGGCTTAGAAACGTTGCAAATATAGTTGGGAAAAAAAGGTGAACTTTTTACTACTAAAATAAGAAAATTTTATTATTTTAATGTCAGAGACATTACACTGAAGGGACCATCAAGTTTCGACATTTTTTTTTCAGTGAGTTCTATCACTTCTTCACCATTGTAGGGGTTCCTTGATGATGACACCGAAATATTTACCTACTAAAGATTAGGGGTGGATTTAGATGGGGGCGCAGTGGAAGCGATATTATTGATTTTAAAAATATTGATTAGTTGCCATGCGATTTTTTGCTTGTTTAAAAAACACAAGTATTAAACTTGTCGACCACCAAGAATATTGATGATTGTTTGCAAAGAGAATCGCAACAAACAGCAAAGAAAAGGAAGAATGAATTGAAGAAATTTTTCAAAAATTCTTAGTAAATGAAATTTTTCAAAATTTCTTCCACTAAAACACAACATATTGGAATGAATTTGCAAAAAAATTTTGCCCCTCCGAGATCTTAAGGTGGTCTTACACTTAAAATGTGGAATTTTTTTAAAAATATTTTTGTGGCTATATGTTGTCTAAATTTTGTTTAGAATGCAATAGTAATGACTTTGGGATGACCTTCAATGATTGTGTGGGGAACGGATCGACTCCGTTCCGAAGATCCCACTCTATTGCAAATCACTGCTCATAAGTAAAGTTTAAACTCATTTATTACATTCCCAATCGACGTAACTATGTTCTCAGTCAGGCAACAACAACGGAAGTTTCACATTCTTTTCTTTTTCTTTACTGATTACGTGGCATGCACATGACCTCTTCCGCTTAGACGTCATCGTCCTTAAACTATTAATAGTGATCAGTTTCCGACAATTGCCCACGGTGACCTTAAATGACCTCCTTAATTTTTAACGTTGACCTTGACATTGTCCTGTATCCAAAATGTCCAAATGTCCAAACAAATCAGCCATTTTACCGATTCTAATGTTACCAAATTTTCAACAGATAGCGAACATAACAATCTAGGAAATGAATCTGTAAAACTGAATTTCATGTTATAGCTCTTTCTAGAATTGTATATTGTATAGTTGTTTCGGCTGAACTTTTCAATGTTTTCTAAAGAAATCTGAAAAGCAATCTAGAAACGCAAAGAAAATTTGCAGGTTAGTACCTAGAGGAGATTTCTGATAATTTACTATAAAAGCCCACAAAAGTCTTCCTTGTTAACTTGGTTATTGTATGTCATGTTTAAAAGTGGCTACACTTTTTCACTGTTTGCCTCATTGTTTTGGTAACCACGGCAACTGAACAATAGAAAAGATGATTTTTATTGGTGTAATTTGATATTCCACCATGCTATGAAACACGTTTGCTTTAATATTTATGCATAGGAAAATCCATTCTTGGATTAAGACTACCTTAAGAGGTGCAGTATGCGGTGGTGTTCAGTCTATGATCGCAATACCTCATCCGCAAATAGTTTATAAGTATGACTATCTGTCCAGGAGAATTTCTTATCGTACGCTTTGCAAGATTTCACTGAGTTGCTGTACTTTTTCAGTCAGTATCCCCTTGAGTGACCTAGGAACATTATTAAACGGGACTATTTGGGTAATGTATTGCAAGCAATATTAAGTTTCATACCAATCGCTGTGACCGATATTGTGTTGTCGTGATCAGCAGCATACACAGTTGTCAGTTTACGAAGAAATCAGGTCATCCTTTTTTACAAGAACGCCTGATTAGTTGAGGTCGAAACTCGTAATGTCCAGTATCGTTCACCAGGCGTTGTTAAGCGCGCTCTTGATCGCCGCGGCAAAAGGATGGTTTTTTATGGCGAAACCTCAAGGTAGGAGAACTTTCGCAGCGACTATCTAATTTGTCGCATTGTTATGCTGTATGGTTAAGTGAACGTTCGCTGACTTGAAGCTTATATTTACAATTTTTGTAATTAAAGTTATTGTTGGAATTATAATTATTAGACTTAGGTGTAGACTAATTAATTAAGGCTTGGCTGGATGCAGCTTCAGTTACCATACTATGAATGTATATGAATGTGCTCCAATTCCATTTCCGGTGACCACACTGACAATTTGGTTTAACAATATTCCAGTCCTGCGACGAGTTCCTTTCGGCCAAAGCAATTCTTCGAAAGCGCTTGGATAATTTTTTGTTGGATCAGGAATGACTTTAGGAAACGATGAATAATATTGATATCCCGATGTACTCCTAGTCTAACCCGAGTTTTGATGCTTTGTCTATGGGAAAATGTCCTGCATTGTAAGTAGCTGTGAATGGTATTAAACCAATAACAGGTGAACAAACTGTCTCACGAAAAACCGTTTCATTTTAGGAACTGGGTGGAACAAGCTATCAGGTAGGCTTTACTTTCGTGTGCTATTTTCATCCTCCCTTTCTGGACTACCTCAAACTTGTGCGACATTTGATACACTCTTCTTCAAGCTTTTTGACATGAGTCCTGTGGAGTGCGATAACAAGTATAAATATTTGAGTAGTTCATCAGAAGTTTCCCCTTGGTTCGTTCCTCAGTCAAATTTCGTTTATGTCAGCAGGTAAGGATCTGTCAACATAAAACTAAAAAGAACTAGCTAATATCTTACAAAAAACCCATTCTAGAAAAATTGTTAAACCATGGTTATACGTTTGATCTGTCTTCGATTGCTATCGTTGTCGATATTTGGAATGGATTACCTGTTTTATTTTAAAGTTGCATTCGTTGTTTATGTCCGAAGCTGGTACTGAAGAGAGCTGTGTAAGTTTTTTTTTGCAGATAATAAACTACTTAATAAATGCTTCAATTTTATCTATTCTTGAACCTGCTGTGGTTGATTTACTTCACAACCAGTCGGTCGTAAAGTCGTGAGTTGCGTCAAAGTAAATTTTACGGAATTGAAAAGGATCGGCAAACAATTCGGTCATGCAATTTCTATAGTCTACCTGCTTTAATAGAACTACACCACTGCCTTTATCAGATTTCAGAATGGGGTGTTTGTTGTTCAAGTCCATAAGAATTTTGATCCGCTTGTGGTCTTGGTGCAATTGTTTGTGATCAAAGTCTACGAAGTTACACGCCAGGGCGTTGATGGAATGTTTGACCTTTTGTTGTGTGATATAACCATCAGGAAGTAGGTTTTATCGTTTTAGCTGGTCCCATATTGATTCTGCCGTGGCAGTGATGTCAGATTCTTTTGGTCGTGTTGCCAGGTTATGTTTAAGTCCAAATTGCAAGATCGAGTCTTGTTCACTTGTGATTGTGTCGCCTGTCAAGTTTGTTATGATTTCATTTGGATTTTTCGTAATGCCCGTTGAAATGTTACGTTCACGAAGAAAAATTAGAAAGTTTTGATTGTGGAGATCTGAGGCTTCTAATATCTTTCTATCCATTGGTCGTTTGGTGCTGTATTTTAAAGCGATATTCTTAAGCCAGGATGTGCGAGTAGAGATCAGTTGTTCTTGTTCGCGTAGTTGCGTCTTTAGTTCTTTTACAGTATAGCGTTTTTCTTGTATTGCCTCTTTAAGAATCTTGCGGTGGTATGAGTTTCGTAATTTCATGCGTTTTGACTTGAGATTCTTCCAGCGAACGAACTTTGGAGTGATGTTATTGTCACGGCATCGCAGCAGGAATTTGCGGTCTAGTTCAGTTTTCTCGGAAAGTGTTAAGTTAGTATATATAGCACAACCACGTGTAATTCTATCATTCCTGAAGATGACTAAAAGTTAGTCGAAACGTAGAATAAAAAAATGTTATCCTTGTTCGGAGTTACCGTTGTTTTGTATTTACACTTTACAATACCTACATGTCTGCCATATTTTTGTAAACCAATTAATTTTTATGAAGGATTTATATTTATGGTAAGTCGTGCCCGCCTTGGATTATAATTTAGACTATCTTTAAACGGGGGATCGGGAAATCGGGAAATCGGGGAATCAGGGAATCAGGGAATAGGGAAATAGAGGAACCGGGGAACAGGTTCATACTCACAAAAATCAGAACTATAATAAGAAGGGAGTTATATGCGAAGGTCGATCAACCTTCGCTTTTGACGGCTCCTGAACTTCTGACGAATCTTTATGACTGTTAATCTTCTTTATTGTTTCAACTGCCAGTTTCACTAGAGCTTTCCACAATTGGCAGTCTTGATGCCGAACATCTTGTAAGAATTTAAGAAAGTGTTGCATATTCCGAGAGCTAGAAGGGTACGAGTGTAATGTAGCTAAAAAAACCTAGCAATAAACAGAAAGACATAATCCAAATTTGTTTTTAATCACGCACTACCAACGTAGTTACCAAGGTTTCGGTAATTAACCGAGACTTAATGAGAAGGGCAAACGCCGGCCAGAAATATTTTATTAAAGAGCTTTCTGCTGCCAGTCTGTTGCCATCAACGGGTTAAACAAAAATGAAACAGGCATATAGTATCATACTAGTTAGAGAATGTCTTTCTCATTAACTCATATTGTATAATCTTAACCACGCATCAACAAACTTCTCCAGAAGTATATAATTAATAAGCAATACGAACTAAGAAACGCCATGGGGAAGTGCAATAGTGAACACAAGAAGTGGTTCACACTTTAACAGTCCCACTTATTGTCGACTCAATAAAACATAATCCAGTCAAAAGCAATTCCCCATTCCTTCTTTTAAAGATAGCCTTATAATTTATATCACTGAGATTTTCCTTGCGAGGTAGGTGTGTATAGCGTTTGCCTCATCTTGCTTTTGGAACTCTCTGAATGACAACAGGTTGGCTTCAATATGAGTATTTATTGATTTACTCTTCCGTTTTTCTTTAAATGTACTCAAATAAACCGGAGAGCTATGAAATCAGCATTGACTCTTTTTCATGCCGCATACCCCGAATTTTTGATTTTACTCAGCAGAATGCCAGACGATTTTACATGTCTGGACAAAACGTCTCGAATCTGTAGGGGTACACAAAGTGGATTAGTTAACTGAGGCGGGGACTTCAAATTTTCTTAAGTACTGTAATAATTGTATGAGTGTCGTCAGAACTGGAGGGGGGAGTAAGTCTTTAAGCGCGCATTATTCGAAGTCTAAGGTTGACAATCGTAAAGAGACATTCAGTATTGAAACAACAAGGTTTGCCAAACTGTCTTGTTCGGCTAAACCGACACAGCCTATACAGTTGATACAGTTAATTTAGCTAAGAGTTTGGCCAATGTTCTAACAAAGATAAGTGACCATCAAACAACTGCTTAAATTCCTGACCGCTGAGGAAACCAATGATCACATCTTCATTAGTGCACAGCCTTATTTTCAATATTGTACACTTTCCAATCAATACTGCACAGTAAAATAGGCCATGGTAACGGTTGCCTATTTTTTGTAACTTGTTACAAATGCAGTGACATTAGAAAAAATGTAAATACTTATACTAGCTGAAGTTGCTCTTTGATGACACAACAATTTTGGACAAAACCTGTTGAAACAAATTAGGACATCATCTTTATTTCTTTCTTCTCAACGTAAACGTCTGTTAAAAAGGTGCTTCCCCATTCCCCCTTAACGATGTTGAGTGTTCGTGAGGTTACACAGTTAAAAACAACCTTGAAATGGAGGGGGTGGAAGGAGGAATGCCCAAATGTAAGGATACAAATTCTGTTAATTGAATAAAGTTATCTCAACAATTTTGACCAAGATTGTAGTTAAAATGTTACTATATTTACTGAAGTCGAAAGAAACAAGAACTGGACACTCATCACTTACATGTATTTTATAGTTCCCAGTCTCTGTTCATTTTTCTTAGCTTCAGTATCACTAACACAAATTAATATAATACAGTTATGAAGACACGTTTAATGCAGTTTATTTCAAGTTCCATTGAATCTGTAGACAATCGAACGTGCATACTGTGCAGAGGTGTATCAAGGTGGTGATACGCCCAGGGCAAATTCTGTTTATGGCGCCCCCTCGGCTTACCTGATATCATGATTACATGCTAATTTCTGATAATAGATATTCTTTAGGTAAAACATGTTTTTGAAATCTGAGTGAATAAACATTGGGCAGAAATAAAATGTTTAACTCGCATTTTACAAAAGGCTAACGTATTTGCATAAAGGATTTAAGAAGAAGTGATTTTTTATTATGTATTTGTTTTACTGGAAGGCGTCTTAAAGATAATCCGCGTTATTTGCCTTTGATTGAGTGTTGAGTCGTAAATATGGAGAGTGATGAAGAAATGTTTATCAGGCAGAACGTGTTTTCGCAGCAAAATATTCACTCTGAGTTTGATTTAAAAGATGTATGCGGTGAAATAATCAGTGAAGAGGTTAGTGCTGATTTGGAAACGACTCGTTTTTTCCTAAAAGGAGGAAGAGACGACAATTCATCCACAGGTAACTTGATTAAGGAGAAACATTTGATTAGTAACAGACGAAGAGCAGGAGAAAAGGAAAGATTCGAGGACTCCTGCAAATACTAAAATCAACATGCATGGGTAGTTTGTTGTTGGGCTGAATGGGCAGACGTATGTAATGCGAAAGCTAAGCCTGTGAAATAGAAGTTTACCAATCGATATAGGAAGAAGTGACATATGTGAAATTAAGAAATCTTGCCAAACTGATAATGTTAAGGAGGGGAAAAATCCTGTAGTTTTTGAGAAGTGTACCGTTTCTTGTTTCAAGTAATTTTAATGTTTCCTGATATTGGAAAATTTTGAAATTGTTAGACACTGTTTAATGTAAAAATAATTTGTGTGTAGAAAAATTAGAGATTTAGTTGAAAAGAGTTCAGTTGATTAAATTATATTTCGTCTTATAAATTCAAGAAATGTAAGTGATTTCCTAAGAATGCGTACGAATACCTTTCCAAGAAGCATCCCTTGAATTTATAATACAAAATTTTATTGAATTTATAAGCCCTATTCTTCCCTACAGAATATCAAATTTCCTCACCCGGGCTTTTAGACAGTTGCATGTTTCATGGGTATGTAAGTTAAATAAAGGATTACGAATAACCAAAAAAAATCCGCAAAAAATCCCCAAAATGTCGTCAATCATGAAATAGGATTAAAATCAATACATAAAATTCCATGAATCCTTTAATTACCAATGCCGATGCCTAAGCTGATAAGCTTGCCTTCCGGTAACTGGAATAAAATATGAAAAGGGTCTTCTTTTAGACAAAAAGGTTAACTGAGGCAGCTGTTTCACTCTTTGACAACAGGAGAAGCCCTAGAGCTCAGTCAAATCGTCTGATGGATTGCCAGAATAAAATACAAAAATACTTTTCATGCAAGCTAAGGTTAATCCTGGTTTCTGCGAAATCCCAAGAATTTGAAAATTGCTTTATAGCTTCTGTTGTGATTAGTGCGACTAACGTAAATCATAGCAACCGCTATCGTAATGATGCAACTATTTTGATCAATCTTGGCCTCAGTAACGTCGATTTCTTAAATGTAGAATTCTTGCCATTTAATGGTAACTAAACTGTACGGCGTAAAATGCAATAATCGGTTCTGATCTTATCGGAAGCATTTTCACTAAATGTAGGTGATGACTCTCCAACCAGATCTTTGAGCTCGCTGAACAAAAGTTTTTTTTTTTTTTTTTTTGTCTTTTTCTTTTTTATTTCTCTAAGTAAATGAAAAGGGGAAAGAGCTGCAGACTCCGCACTTCAATGCCTCTCAGTGGCTGCATTGTGCAAAGTTTGCAACAGTCAGACAAATCCCTAAATGTTTTCTTACTCAGAAAGTGTATTCCTTCTCTATTTTTAATTATGCCTCTATCATTATGATTGTCAGCATCACTTTCATACTATCACCTCTTATACTACTACTACCCCTATCAGTACCACCGCGTACAACACTAACCTTTCTAACTTTCACAATATCGTAGTCATAGTGATGTTGCAACTGTAATCGCTTCTGTTTCAGTACTATACTTTTCTACTAATCTAGTCACATGGGGGAAATTCAGCGGCCTACCAACCAAAGTTTCTGATGCTCAGAAGAATAATTGGCAGAAGACTGTACCTTCTGATTGTATGTTGCGAACTCTTTAAAGGAATTTTGCCACATTTCTGAAGACATAAAACCCTCTATTATGAGTTTGGGTAGCTTATTTTAAGGTCTCGTGTACTTTCTAAATTCAGCCAATTCTTACTTTCATGGGAATCGCTACGTACTTGGGGATGACAAATCAGTGATGTTGCTCTTTGATTCCACCGGACAGATTGCTGGGATACAATTTGGCGTGAGTTAAACGCTTGTTTATACATTAATAGTTAAGTCAATGTCATTTAAATAATGATAATTACGTTCGAACTCGACAAACAGGTTAGACGTACATGAAGTTTGAAACTTAGACCACACAGTTGCCATTCACTTGGCAAGTTTTGGTGGTTGTTTTTGGTTTTTTTGGGTTTTTTTGTACTTTTGATCTTTAATTTGTTCATTTTGTTTGTTTTTCCTGTTGTGTTGGTTTTTTTTGATTTGTTTTGTTTTGGTTTTTTTTGGGGTTTTTTTATTACTCGAAAGGTTCAGATTGTTCATGTACGAGATAAATGACAAAATCTTTAAAGAAGTGGTATTCTGATGTTTATGCCCCACAAAAGCAACAAGGTTGACATGCATTCAAGTGCTTATGAACCGAAAACTCGGGGTTATTGGTGGCTCAGTGGTCGTGCGCGTGTCTCTCACCACTGTGACTAAGGTGCAGTCATCTGATTAACGTTACCTTGGTAACATGTGAGAAGAGTGTTATCCAGTTTGACTCAACCACGCACCGCCTGTTTTTCTCCAGGTACTCCGGTTCTTGACCTGTAGTAACACTGGACCCATCAGCATCGCTCTCACTGGACCTCTAGGGGTAGCATCTTAGGTAGTTGAAAGGGTTATCCAGTATAAATATAGACATCTTTCTATTACTTTTTTACCGGTGCTCCACATTGACATAAGCATTTGAAGTTTGTACTTCATGACGAAGGTAGTATAGGATCTAGGTCAGAGAAATCTAAATCTTTAACTCTTTCCCGGAGAAATTTGTCTTCTGTTATTTTGCTTTGTCTAACGCTAGAAAATTTCACTTGTCAAGTGGCGAGATCCTGCTAAGAAAGCGTTACAGATTTTGCTGTTCGTTGTCAGAAAGAGGTTCATTAGTATACATGAATGTTCATTAACGCGTACGTATGATAATTTGAAAGAACTGGAGAAAAATATTATCATTATTCCTGTATTGAACAAATATATTTGTTGAAATTTCAATCTATATTCATTTCAATTAATGTAATATTCTTATATTGTAATAAGCAGTTACTAAGGTTGTCAAGCCATTCGTTGAATCTACTTTTATCTCAATACAACATGGCTTTCCTTCTGGTTCAGTCCTGCAATTTAACAAAGGATGCTCATGCCTCTAAATATTGGAGGTGATCCCAATCAAACATGCAATCTTGCTGAGGGTGCAAGTCTGTTGTTGACCATGCAGAATGAGCAAGAATTTTATTATTTTGCAAATATTTAGACAGCCACATATGTAGGAGAAAATGTCCTTTTTCCGTTTTATTCCTTTCTGAAGTACCTGGCAGTTCATAGGAACTGAGTCAACTTAGATAGACTGAGCTAACCGACAAACAAAGGAAAACCTTCTGGCTTCCAGTCCTATGAACTGCAAGGCACTTCAGGAAGGAATAAACAACAAGAAACAAGACATTTTCTCCCGCATATGTGACTGTATAAATATTTGGAAAATACTAAAATTCTTTCTTATTCTGCATGTTTATTTTTGTTTGTTTTTTTTTCACTCACTTTTAAGAGGTTAATTGCTGACTATATTGCTCTCAAACCGAGTTTCAAAGTGAATTGAGGAATACTTATGAAATTGGGGTAGAGATTAAAAATCTACATACGTTTGTATTGTGAAAAAATGATCATAACCTACGGAGTTAAATTAATTGATATTCACTTATAGGAGAAATTTACATTATTATATCAAATTGAAATCTGTGAAATTTGATAGGCTATCCCTACTATTTATTGCCTTCCAAGAATAAGTAAAATAAAATAGGCTAAATTGACCAATCATATCAACAAAATATATACCGATTACTCAACATTTACTAGAAATTGTCCAAGTTTATATTAAGTTGCTAAATATCAGGTGAATCTTTTACTTCTCAAATAAATATTTGTTGACCCAACTTCAGTGCGTTCACAAGCCTTAATCAAAATTTCGGGGGAAAAGTAAGATAACCGTTATTTTCACTGGTCAAGTGACTATTGAACAGGACATATAGAATTTTAGCCAAATTACCTCATAACTACCTATATCTATAGATAAAAAAACCAAATAATTTGAAAATTATTTAAAAATAGCTTAGACGGAAGAAGAATAGTTGCCAAACCACTCCATAGATAGTCAGAAGTTTTATTTTTTTACCTGGACTCTTTGCAACTTGCTATTCCATGTTGGATACCATCACTAAATACCATAAGTAAATTACCACTTAAAGTGGCTGCAACTTTCTTCTTTAATTTCTGGTAATGAAGGTCTAAACATTGTACTGGGTCATTGATATTGAAATTCATTTAAAAAAAAGCTAGTTGTAATTTTAATACATAGGATCTGAAAGTTACAGGTAATTATTAAGGCAATTAAAATTTCTAAATCCCAAGACCTTTGTTCAATGACTAAAGAACTTTTTCATTCTCAGATTCAAAAATCGAAAGCACACCATGATAGCTACAACAAGAGTTACTGGATTCCCGATGGAGACGTCATGGTAATCACAGCATATTTTGTACATCCTTCTGTCATATGCAAGGGTGGACGAAAGAAGTCATCTTACATCGGTGAAGATTTGTATATCCAATCTGGGCCGTCTGTTGAAGACTTGATGAAAATTCCTTTTAAGGAGAGCGATCTTGCGTCAACAAAGTGGGTGAAAGGAAAGTGCTTTTATTCTATGGGTAAGAAACCGGCTCATTATAAGGTTTTCCAATTTTGTTCAGTATTTCTTTAAAACAAAAAAGAATGTGTCATATCTTCGAAAAACGCCTGCTACAAAATGAAAAGCTCCAGATTAAAGAATTATAATTTAAAAAAAATACGAGAAAATTTATACTTAGGTCAAACTATGTGAAGAACTTCGAAAGCACTGCGAAAATAAGACTTTAGGCTCGCCATATACATAACCCTTGCAAACTAGTCTCACTCTTTCTTAGGTATTCGTATTTGTTTCATGGAAATTTCATAAAACATTATCCTCAGATAATAGATAGCACTATGCTTATTATGTAATGGATAGTTTTTGTCCTCAAATGTCATTTCAAACGCTTGACGCACATTCCCTGAATGAAACACGTAAATTTTTTAGGTCAACACTATTGGTATAACATATCAACAAACATGAAATGTGAAGATTTCTTCCCAGTATTTTTGTTGTACAATAGTGGGAAATTGACTGGTTTTGGATGGGCAGTGGAAGCTGACATAAAAAGTTCCCGCGTCGAACATCCTACTCCAGATAAATTCCATGTAAGTGTTTCAGTAGATTTTAAACCATAACTAGTATCAATTCATGCTATATTTTGCAATAAAATACGGAGATATTAAAAATATCAAAAGCTATTTAAAACTATCATGGTTGAGTAAGATGTACCTTCATCGGAAGAATTAATAAGGAAACACAAAGTAACTGAAACAGTTTACTCGCATTAGTAAACCCTATTAGCAAACGCTCCCACATTTCGATGTTGTTGAGCACTCTACGGATATATAAGGATAACCAATAGCGTTAAGCAATGGCCATCGCTCGAGTAGCGGTTTGAGCACTCTGGTCCCTTATCAATCCAAGTTCTTTCCGAGGTTCACTGATGAGCTGTGGTACAGCAAAACGTACGTCTGCAGATTGAGCATATATATATATATATATATATATATATACACACATACACATACACACACACACATATAATATATATGCATATATATACTGTATATATATATATATACTGTATATATATAAATATATACGTATGTGTGTGTATATACATACATACATACATATATATATACATATATATATGAGATTTCTTGAAAGAGGTTCTCCGGATTTACGGTTTTGGTCTTGAGCTTTCAACTCGATTCATCGAGATGTCGTCAGAAGTGAATGGGAGCTTTTAACCGCAACCATTTGTGCCAGCAGTCTTTGTGAGCGTCTGATAGGTTGGGGTGTTGCTAATTCGTTGCGTTTATCTGTTGGATCTTTGGTGTTTGGTGGGCTGGTAGCAACATTCTCCGGTTGTGTAGTGGCTGTGAGAGAAGGTTTTGGACATTGGCAGGGGTAGAGGCATTTCAATTGGAGGTAAGTTCCTGGGATGTCTATATGCCGGTTGATCGTGGAGAATTGCATACTGTGCCAGGCTTCTAGAAATTTGCGTGCATGTCTTGATTTTGCGTGTCCTAAGATTTTGATGTTCGAAAGGTCAAACGAGTGCCCTTGCTCATCAGCATGGTTTGCAGGGATCGATCTTGGATCGTGTCATTTCATGGCGTTTTCGTGTTCTGTCAGACGTGTTTTGACCTTTTTGGAAGTTTCGCCGATGTAGCTTTGTGTACAGTCGTTGCAGTTGAACATTGAGATGGCGTTGCGTTAGCCCGCTGTTGTAACTTGGTCTTTGTGTTTAGTAAAGTACGTTGCAATCTTGTTTGATGGTGTGTGGGCGATGAGTATGTTGTGTTTATGAAGGATTCGAGCTGTCATTTCCGAAGTGCTGTGGATGTATGGAAGGGCGACTCTCTTTTCTTGTAGGGATTGGTCGGTGTTTTCCTTGTGTGTCTTCGGTTTTTTCTTGTGTTGCTGTGTTTGCGAATGAAATTGATAGGGTAGCTGTTTTTGATGAACATGTCATGGAGGTATTTGCGCTCTTCTTCTTTGCTTTGGACTGTGTTGCAGTGAGTTTCAACGAGATTGTATAGGGTACGGATGCAGCTGATTTTGTGTTGCGTAGGATGGTCGCTGTGGTAGTTTAATACTTGGTCGGTGTGGGTGTTCTTAATGTACACTTTGGTGGTCAGCGTTCCGTCATTGTTTTTGGATAGAAGAACGTCTAAGAAAGGAAGTTGGTTGTCTTTTTCTTCTTCTTTGGTGAAGCGAACGTTGTCAGTTGTTGTGTTGATCGTTTGTAATGTGTTGATTGACTTCTCCGTCTTGACAATGGCGAATGCATCATCGACGTATCTTTTCCAAAAGGTGATGTATTCGTTGTCTGCTATTGTCCTCTTTTCTAGGTCTTGCATTTTTATTTAGGATTCGGGAGTTATGTTTGGTGATCATAGTCTTCATGTTGTCCATGCAGCTACAGCTTATTTTGACTGTGTTTCGGTTGAAGATTTTGTGCAGAGTGCATGATTCAGGAAAATGTTTGTCAACTAGTTTTAGAAAGTTATGGCCAACTTGATTTGATGTTCTTGCTATATGGTGGGTTGAACCATATAATGTTTCTACGTTTCGATTCTGTCGCGCAAATCTACATCGTCCCAAAAATGAATAAATATGAAATAAAAATGAAAATAGAAAGCCTCAGAGGACAGATAATTGCAACTGCAGAAGAAAAGAACAGTGCCCGCTCCAAGGTAACTGCTTAACTAACAGTATCGTCTATAGAGCCGACATAACCACGACAGACACCAGAGAGACAAAGCAGTACATAGGAATGACAGCAAACAGTTTCAAAGAGCGATACAGAAACCACATCGAATCCTTCAAAGACAGTAAGTACTCCAATGAGACTGAACTATCAAAATACATATGGGATCTAAAATACATATGGGATTTAAAATCGAATAACCAATCTTTCGGTATATAATGGGCGATCGTGAAAAGGGCCGCGGCCTACACAAGCGGAGCAAAAAGATGTAACCTTTGCCTGGAGGAAAAACTTTGCATCATGAAAGCACGCCTAAAGAACCTTCTCAACAAAAGATCGGAGATCTTCTCAAAGTGCAGACACCGGAACAGATTTCTCATCTCAAAGACAAGCCACACGAGGACAATAGCGACGAGTCATCCAACCCGCGCAAACCATGACGTCAATGAACAGAGAAAAAGGAGACAATGAATCGACGCTGTTTCAGTTGCCTGAAGATCGCATCCGCGTGAAATTCGGAGTAGCAACCATATACTCTTAAGCGAAATCTCACTACTATATATATATATATATATATATATATATTCGAACAAATGTTGTGGAAGAAAAGTCGGTTTACACTGTAACGTTTAGGGCACGGCCAGTGACGGATTAACTCGATGTCCAAGTGGACCATGGCCCAGGGCTCCGCGCTTGTCGGCTTGTGAGGAGGCCCCGCGCCTTGAGTTAGGCTTGGGACGCGGCCTCTTCATCAGTAACTATTGTTCTCTTTTCATACAATATCTACGAGGCTCGCTAATCTGTTTCATTCCTTGCAATCTGTAATCGTTAATTGTACATGTAAGTGTCTTGTAGGTTCTACAACGTTCTTGCAGGATACAGCAAATTTTGTAATCTATTTAATAGATTAATGGAGCTCCGCCGAACACATTGGCCCAGGGCCTCGCGTTACCTTGATTCGCCCCTGGGCACGGCATGGCAAATTTTGGGCACGGCACAGCTAATTAGCCGTGCCGGGAACTAAATACCTTACTCGTTTTTTAAATCCGCGCAGTACTAGAATTCGCGCACGCATAGTTGCGCGAATTTTAATACTACGCGAAATATAATCCGCGCGAAAAGCAGAGTGGTGTAACATGAGACAAAATCATTTGGTTTATTTATGCAAACACATATGATATATGTTTTAAAGTACAGTGGAACCTGTATATAACGGCCACCCTCGGGACTTCAGAAACTGGCCGCTTAATGCAGGTGACCGCTTAATACAGGATCACTAAAAATACTCGCTGGGCGTGGTCAAATGTCAGTTTCAATAGCGTGTCATACGACACTGCATTCAAGCAAACAATAAGAAAATCAACGTTCTTTCAGGCGTCCTTTACTTTCAACAAAGTTACTAACTTGTAAATGTAGCGGTGCAATAAACGTAAAGTTATGAAAAGGTACAATCAATTGCCTTTTGCTCTACTATGCAGTATTTCTGACTTACAGTTCACAACGACATACATCTCATTCCGTTATTTCATAGTTCTTACGATCAACGTGGAGATAAAACGGAAATTTTGCTAAAGTAGCGTTGTTGGAAATAAAATTCAAACCAACAAGCAACGGAAAAGTCACTGCAAAGGGCAAGCGCATTGAAAGTGGTGGAGGTTATGACTTGGAAATCTCGTACAAGTATACGTTTGGAAGCCATTTCTTCACAATCACACTGCTCAAGAACAAGCTATCTGAAAAAGTAATTTCAAGTAGAGCTAGAGGGAAGGAGATTCGAAACAAAATTTTTTGCATCTCGTGATTTTGTACTGCAGCTCATTGCTGACATCTAGAAAAATATTGACCATAATGAACGATTAATTGTAAGCATTAGCATTGTCATTTCTATAATGATGATGGATCGCTTCCTAATCACAATCAGATACAAAAAAATACTGCATGAAAAGACATGTGGCTTTGGGTTTCCGTTTAAGGGTGACCGCTTAATACAGGTAAAAAGGACAAAGAAAGACAAACATGGGACTGCTTAAGGGTGGCCGCGGCCGTTTAATAGAGGTAACAATTACAGCATGTGTATGGGCCAAAACTCGAGACTTTGAAAACTGGCCGCTTAATAGAGGGTGGCCGCTTAATACAGGGCCGTTATATACAGGTTCCACTGTATAACATTAAAAATCAAAAATGTCGTCTTCATCATCCTGAGCAATTTCTGTCGGAATATTTTCAGGCTCCACGTAATATTCCACCAGGAATGCCTGCATTTTGCTGTAAATTTCCAAACTCGCATTGGTTTGCATGACTGTTAAGGTAATGGAAATCTCCAAGCCCCCTTGAGGTAAGGGAGATCGTCGAAATTTAATGTCACGAACTGTTGCTTTCATATTGCCCCCATATTCGAAAAAGAACTTGCAAAATCGAGAAATCTCTCGAGGCAAATGGCCAACCAGCGACATTGGCTCAATCCTGCCTCTGATTCTAGTGAACAGACCAATGGCATATGGGTCAAATATGTTGCCCGAAAGTGGCTTCACTACCAAATGCTGGTTGATTCTTGCAGCCCAGATTTTTCTGTATTCATGAAAGCCGAGTGATGCGCAAGCCAGAGAAAATGATGTCCCCTCAGGATTCCGTTTCACTGAATCAGAGTTGTCGGTGTCTGAATTGTTGGTTTCTCCAATTTTTGACAATTTCTTGAATGAAGCAAGCAGATGCATACGTTTCTTTGTCGTCACAGTATTTACATAAAGCAACACTCGAACCACTTCTCCATCCAGGATATTCTTCAGAGGCCGGGACTGAACACTTGACTCCACTGTTAAAAACGAATGACTTGCATTTTAGACATGTGTATTGTGTCAAATTATTGCACACGACGCAAATGCCTTCCATTTTCCTACACAATAGTCAATGATCAGTCGCGTTCGCCCAAGGTGTTGCGTATGACGCGTAGCAACCACGTGAAATATTTCCGTTTTATGCTCAACCTCATCTAAGCTATGCGAACATGGAGAAACAGCGTGTGTTGGAAATCAACGCTCATGGCTCTGTTGAAGTATTTCAAAAAGGTTTCCCAAGACAATATTTCTGTTGCATCATCTAGCGGTAACCTAAATGCAGTTGAAGAAAATGCAGTAAAACAACAATTGTTTTTGGACACTCCAGAACCAAAGAAGAAGAGGGGCAAATATGGAGAATATGATGCTTTTCAACGAGCAGAAATTGCAAAATGGGGACTTACGCACGGAGTACGACCGGCGGCAAGAAAACATTCTGTACCGGAGTCAACCGTTCGTGGATTGATCAAATCTTATAAAAAGGAAAGAAAAGAGAACAGAGAACTCGACCAAATCGAAAATCATTGGTAAATGAGAAGAAAGCAATGGAATTGGTCAATCATGTTCTTATCCCCTATGTGAAGCAAATAAGAGCTTGGTTTTCGCACCACAAAAGAATGGGTTTTGGTGGCGGATGTTTTTTAAGCATATTGGACGGATGCAGTAAAAAAGATAATTTCCGACAATAACGGCATGGTGGTACCTGTTCCTAACAACATGACATCATACCTGCAACCCCTAGATTTAACGGTCAATCGCTCTTGCAAAGCTTTCCTACGAAACCAGGCGCAAAAATGATACTCAGAGTAAGTCCAAGCCCAAATCATGAATGGTATTCAGCCCCATAAAGTGTGTGTTGACTTACGAATAAGTGTGCTCAAACCACTTCACGCAAAATGGGTAGTGCAGTTCTACGACTATATGCGATCTAACAAGGATATCATTCTCAAAGGTTGGCGACGATCAGGTGTGAGCGCCGCATTGGAGGAGCCACAACGAAAAGAGGATTCTTTTGAACTCTAAAATGTTGTGAAGAATTAAGTTTTAGGCAAATGAGAATTCTTCATTAAAATTTTTAGTATTTGTTGGTATTCTGAATTCATGCTTTATTATTATCATGGATTTTTGCTTACATTGTATACTTTTAACAATAATTTTCTTAATTGAGACAAGCCAAATCGTTTTTTGATCAAATTTGGACAAGTTTTATTTGTTGATAAAAAATAATCTTGATAAATGTGTAAATTGCTTCTATTAATCTGACCGAAAAGAACGAACAAAAAAATTCTTACGCGAATTTAAAGGTGCGTGAATAAGTCCTTAACAGGGTGCGCGGAATTAAATCGCGCGAATTTAAAGCTGAGCGAAAACGTGTACCACGTGAATTTTAATACAAGTAAGGTATACAGAGGTGCTCTGTACGGCTAAATATTAAGAAGTCTGCACCGTTTATACTGTGAAAAGCGTCCTTGTCATGCCCAAAAATTGCGGTATACGTGCCAAAATTTTTGCCATGCCGTACCCAAAATGTTAACAGTGTAAACGGGGTTTCGATCATATATAAAGATTAATACGACTAAAACGGTGATATCAATCACCGTATCACACCTATGAACTTCGTCTTAACTATCAGTAACAACTTGGAATGTAAGGATCGGCAAAGGTATTGTAACGCATGGCGGCAAATTTCGCTCTAATCCCATCCAAATAATCCACGCTAGGCCTAGTTACAAACATTCCGAAAAATGGCCTAAAAATCTATCCGGATAATCCCGAAGCAAAAACTCTCAGAAACATATTCCTTCCTTTGAAAAAAAAGCAAACAAAGAAATTAGTAGCAAAACCACTGCCTTAAAAAAAAGGTGCAATCTCTAAAAGATTTAAGTGTATAATAGATTTGTCAAAGACAACATTTTTTTATTATGAACTACCAAAAAGTTGCATAAAAGTTTTCTGTTTTCTTCTCCTTTATCGTAATCCAAGTAAGAAACTCAATTAAATATCCCTTTTCATTCAAAAAACCTTCACGTTTACTTCTGATCTTTCTGTAACATCTGGTGATGATTTCATAAATCCACCCTCTTAGATTTGTTCAACAAGGTATTCGGGTAACTTTTGTGACATTGCAGTTCTTTCAAAGGAGAGTCAAAAACCAAACCGTAATGAAACGACATCAATCACATAATGAAGTGTTCCAAAACTTTTCGGCATGATTTTAGTTTCCGCTAATGTGATGAAGACCTCTTGAACTAACGAGGTAGCTCTAGATTGATTTAATTGAACATGGGAATTACTCTCAGTTTCATTCTCACAAAAATGTCGCTGGTATTAATATTTATTATGTTAGTATGTGTTATTATTATTATTATGTTGTGATGATTTGGAGAAAGTGAGATCAGTAACATTCTGCCAGAAGATCACGCATTGCAGTCTAGAAAACTGGTAAAGCGTCAAATGTTTTCTTATATTAACTTAATGATAAGTGCCCGTTTTATACGACAAACGTTTAGGGCACGTTGACTCTTTAAATTGGCTTCAAATCTACCTATAGGTGCTAACATCAGGAGTGCGGTGCCTAAACTGGGTTGAAATATTTCGGGGTCAAATGAGTTTACTAGACTTTGTATAACCATCTCATGACGTAGCGCTATCTTAATTTTCCACGTACATACCGAATTGTTAATTCTGCAAACGTGTACCAACAAAACCACAAGAAATCGGCAACACATTGGCAGAGCAAAACAATTTCGGCTATGGCTGTTGGCTCTATTCTATTTGGAAACCGAAGAGCTTTAAGCCGTTCTTGTCCTATGTTTCATTCCTTGCCGTCCCAGTACAAACACTCCATCATCATATCTTTCAACTTTTCTTTCAGCAAGTCAGCAAGTCAGGAAGTACTGGAATAGGGTACTCTGGCTAACGCCAGACGATTTTACTCGTCAAAGGGACAGCTCCCGCCTTCAAAGAGTTAATTTTGTGTCTTTGCTTGCTTTCTTTAGTACTTTTTTCAACCGGAAACAAGACCTCTTTGTCTGAACACCGCAGGAGTTCTCACCACTCAACATGTCTTCTTAAAAAAGTATCCGTATTTCAGTTTTTGTTAATGATAAGGACTTTTGTTGTTACTAGTAAAAAGTACGATGCTTCAATACTTTCGGGGACTTAATTTTGGGCAGTCAATTTAGTTTTAGGCTCAAATAATTTCTTTACACTCCTGTATTCACCGTTCATAGATTTACTGAAACAAAAATAGTTTATGTAAACAAAATTTTCCTTGTCTGGTCTTTCTGGGTTTTGTTAATAATTATCAGGTATTTTTCCTGTAGGGTATATTTGGCTTATATTTCACTTACAATAAGACATCTTTTAAATGACGGGTGTTCGTGATGGACATACGTGCTTCATGAAATTAACTATAGCCATTGATTGTGACTTATAGATTAATCAGTCAACGATGCTCAACACTTAATGGAACTACAGCATATATTTGCATTCGTATACCTGCATAAATCCCTTACACACATGCAAAACGACCAATGAGGAGGACAGCTTCAAAGTCCTAACGTTCAACCGAGCTAATAATTCAACAAAACTCTTTACTTTATTAGCATTTTTGATCCAATCGGGAAATCAATCTACAGGATTTACCCATCTCAAACTCAATAATAATTCATGAGCAAAACACTAAGGAAATCAGTACCGAGACGTAGTTTGGATATCTGATCTTAATTAGCATAGAATTTCATCAAATTTAAGCCCTATTTTCTCTTTAAATACGGATTCGTTTGAGAGGTAATATCATACACTCGAAAGTCGTGTTTCATCAGATATCCAAACACATCGAAGTTGGTTAAAAAACTCGGCTATCGCCTCGTTTTTCAACTCACTTCTCAGTCGTGTATGAAATATTACATCATAAACAACGGCACATATTGAGGTAGAGAGTGAAGAGGTCAACTCAATTTCTACGAAGGGAAAACCTTATGGGCAGGCACGTAACATTGTCATTATTGCCATGGTGCCATACTCCGTCCCTCGCATATTGTAATGCATTACAAATCTCGGCATATGTTAGATTAATACGCTTATTATTACTTGTGAAAAGATATCTTCACTTTAGAATGAGTCTCGAAAACTGACCCAGGTCACGTTAGTTTCAATATACTGGCTTTTTGACCCTTATGAACGGCTGTTGGCCCCTTGTGGTCAGTCGTCGTCCCCTCCCCTTAAGAGGAAGCTTGGCCACGCCAATTGAGCGCTGAGTAAAGACCCTGGGTACTAGGTTGATTGAACCCCTTTATTGAGGCAAAGTTACGAGAGTTGGTAAGACGAATAAAAAGGTTCAGTTATTTGACTGTTTGGTGTGTATTAATGAAGCTTTGTAACTGTATATTATCAGCAAAAGTATCATCGGAACGATGTAGACAGAGCTGAAGTTGGTTATGACGACAATTGAGAATTTCTAGTGTATGCGTATTTCAAATTGTGCTAAAATTGCACGAGCCGTTATATGAACTAGTTAAGCCCACATTTTGGGTTGGCTTACAAAACAAAAGAAGTGTCGGTAAACCAATCAAAAATCATGAAAGCTCCTTCCATCCAAACAGACTGCGGCATTACTGTCCAGGCTTAATTCTTTCATTTCAAGATTTTCCCTTATTGCCTAGCGTTGACCAGGATAAAATAATCTGACGTTAGCCTGAATAAAACGATAAATTATTTATTTGGCCAGGAAAGAGTTAATTTTTCCCCTGATCAACCTCCCTCCCAGGGCCTTTTCCCTTTTAAACAGGCAAAAGGGAAAAGACCCCGGGGACGAGGTTGGACCCTGATCACCCCTCATACCAACAGCTTTTGTGGTCGGCTCCTATACTGAAGGGCTTCAGAAGGACTCGATCCAAAAAATTGAATTAAATTCTCTCTTTCCATTGTTTTCACTTTAGCAGCTTGTTAGCTAGATCAGGTTTTAAACTAGAAAACAGAAGGAACGATAGTCCATAAACAATGAAAGCGGAAGTGTGTATTACACAACCGAAAAGCGTAGTCATGACGTCAGTTCTGTTAATTTCGCAATGTTAGTTTCAGTCTTTTCGTTAAAGACGGCAGCAAACAGAAGGCTTATGCGGGGGATACTTTAAAGTCAATTTCAGTTTGTTACTTGGTGATTTGGGTTTAAAAAATTTAATAGCGCTTTGGGCTGTAAAATATCAAAGTTTATAACGAAGCTATCTGCTGAGGCAACACCGTTTGCAGCATCTGGTTAAACTGTGCTCAGGCAGAAACTAACGCTTTGTATCGGGCATGATGTCAAGTTTGTTGAGAAAATTGTACCTGCCACTGATGACAGCATGACGACTACAGACTGCACTGGCGCTGATAGATCACGAGTGTGTGATAACATTTATCTGCGGCATTGATATTTGACTTCATTGAAATATGACATGGCTTGCACCATACCTAAAGAATTGACACCAACTAATCAAATGAATGCGCATTTCGTTAGAGGCTGAGCTGCTGCTTTGTCGCATCTGTTCTTAAAGACTGCAACATTTCTTCAGAGGACATAATAACATGTATTGGTTTGTCGTATCAAAATTATCCCGAAAGATCGGCTGGAAGGTTTACTTTCTCTGCACTTTAGCTGGAACGCTATGGCTCTATTGCTCGGGGTCTCCGAATGAACAAAACGGAACAAACAGATAACCAAACAACTGAACAACAAAAGTCTTAACAGTAAAAAAAAAAGCTCTCTCACCAACCCTATTCGATTCGAGATGTCTACCCTTAACGAGTATAATGGGCTGGCGTTATTAACAGTAAAATTAAAAAAACAGATGTGGACTGAACAGAATTAATCTTCTTGTTTTGATGACAGCACATACTTTCGCATTTCGGATTCATCATTCTCGTATGTTAGCAATAGTAGTTAAAGAGTTAAGAGACGACGGTTATCGCGGCGATAGAAACATGAGTGACCGAGTGGGGCTGGGAATTAAGAGTATGGTGTTCCTGACAATTTTTTCTTGTCAAGAGGGAAAGCTTACGCAAGAGAAGAGTTGTAACCACCTCAATTAGCTCTTTCCCCGCGGAATAAGGCGTCCATTATTTTACTCTGGCTGACGCCAGATGATTTTACTCGTCAAAAGGGAAGGCTCCTGCAGAGAAAGAGTTAAAAACAAATGCCTTCATTCAAATCAAAGACGCAATAATAGTTAATCACCTTTGTGTTTAAAGCCAAACTCATTCTATCAAAAGAATCTATAGTGTAAAAAATTAAACAGATTTTTCAAAGATAACGTCATTGTATGGTGCTTTAAGTAACCATGGAAATCAATCGGCACGTATTTGACGATATTTCTATCAAACCGTATTTCAAGGCGATTTAATCTCGTTTCTTTATGATATCACAATCACGATAGTCCACTGGTGCCCCACCACCGTTGACTGTTTATGGATTGAAAGTGATTGGGAATTGATAGCTGCCAAATAAATATTTTCAGAGCTAATTTTAGGCAGTTCATGAACCTCAATTAAAATTTCATGGAAAACATAAAATAGCGTTGTTTTGGGAGACTTGTAGGTGCACATGCTTGCTAATAAGAAATCGTAGTGGAGATGATCAGAGGTGCAGTGCCAATTTTATAGGTGCCGGAGCTCTGTTGGGCCTGACAAACGCCTGCCATTTCCTATATCCTCATTTTATATATCTCTATATCCTCTTTCTATATATGCCACCACCCGCTTACAGAGGTGCCGGAGCGGCGCTCCGGCGAGCTCCGGCAGCACTACACCCCTGGAGATGATGTATTCTTCTCTGAATTATTGCCGATTAAGAATGATAGAGGGATAAGAACGATGAGTAAAGTCATGTTCCCGCTGCCGTGATCGGTTACTCATGTAGCTATGAACGTACTAAACGTACTCACCATTTTGCACCATGGTACGTTAGAGCAAAGATTGTCCGGCAACTGTGGCAAACAGCGGAAACCGATGTCTTATCAAACTTTCTCTACCAAATCGTGAAGCGATTGTTGAAGGCAAGAATGGAAGACTGGGTGTAAACAAGAATTTCTTTTCATGTGCAACATGTTAAGCATATCACGTCATATGAAACTGCGCATTATGTGTATGTCTATGGTGGCCTGTCGTTTCCATTAAAAATTCAAGATAAATTGGATAAAGTATAAATAAAAGCAAAAACAAAAAAATATTTATAAAAACAAAAAAGAGGGAAAGAAGAAAAACAAAATAGTTTAAAACGAAAGCAAAATTTTAGAGAACCTATTTTTCCTACAGTATAGTATAGGCCTTTGCGCAAGATGAACGAGCGATACTTCATATTTTCGGCTGCATAACCCATGTTCTCCATTCGCATGGATATTTTTTGTGTGGTTTTTTTTTCATTATTATGGCCGACGAAGAGTAGAAAAGATTCAAAGGTGAACTTAAGCGAAAGAGGGGGCGAAAAACGTAAGACCTCCTGCAAAGCTGTGTGCAAAGTTTCCCCATCTGGTGAATTAATTATTCAACATCTAAGTTCTACGGTGTCTGGGAAAGCTCAGGAGTATTCTTTGGTCGGCCCAAGCGAGTTCGTTCCATTCCAGAAGGATGAAATATCCATCACAAACAGTTTGTTGTCAAAATTTTCCTGTTTTGAGAGAATCAGACCTCGAATGTGAAGTTTCAGCATTTTTTTTTTTTTTTTTTTCGTTTTAGAGTAGGTAATTGGGTTCACGCTGGTGATATGGTTGTATAAATTTAATTGTTTAACGACTGGGGCTGGGGTGAGAATGGTAATACAGTAATATATAGAATGCGCTCTAAGAGGATGAAACAAACCCCGAAAAATACAGATATCTTGAGAACCCAAGATTTGAGTTAACAACAAGACGTGGGAATGATTGCGATATTTCGACTTAATTACGAAGTTGTTTACAAAACATTTTGAAAATCACTTTGTGATAAAGTCAAAATATTATCGCGATCATTTCCACGTCTTGTTTACTCAAATCTTGGGTTCACTAGATGTCAGTATTTTTCGGGAATTGTTTTATCCTCTCAGAGCGCATTCTATTACAGTGTTACCATTTTCACCCCTACCCCAGTGGTTAAACAATCACATTTACACAACTATAACACCACTGTGGTTCCAATTACCCGCTCTAAAACAAAAACAAAAAAAAAGGAAATGATAAAACGTCAAATTTGAGGTCTGATTCTCTTAAAGCAGGAAAATGTTGTTGACAAGCAACCTTGACGTTTCCGATGGATAATTCATCGTACTCGAATGGAACGAACTCGCTTGGACCGACTCTAGAATACTTTTGAACTTTCCCAGACATCATAGACCTTAGACGTTGAAATTTAATTTACCAGATGGGGAAACTTCGCAGGAGACCTTACGTTTTGGCCTTCTCTTTTGCTTAATTTCATTGTTGAAACTTTTACACGCTTTGTGGACCATAATAATGAGAAAACACCACAGGAAAAATCCACGCGAATGGAAGACACTCTTACTGCTTGTTTATCTTGCACAAAGGCCTATAGTATACTGTGGGAACGATAGGATCTCTAAAATTTTGCTTTTCTTTTTTTTTTCTTATTTTCTTTTTTCTTTTTTAAATAATACTTTTTTGTTTTTCCTTTCATTTATCCTTTATCCAACTTATCTTGACTTTTTGAATAGCGTTCCGTGCAGTTGACGTCACGGATTTTGACACCTTGCTTGACTCAGACAAACAAACTCACACGTGCATTCATCCTGTTATACAGTCACTATAAAAATGGAGTCTATAGCTAATACTTCGGCTCACCGTTTAACAATTCTCACTGAAGATGATGCTGTTCCAGGTTGTCGCTTTGATAAAGATCCAGATAATTATACTGTAGATCAGATAAAACGCTGGCTTAAATGTAGAGGCCTCAAGCAAAGCGGTAAGCGAAGTGAGCTTGTAAAGCGAGTTCGTGATTGTATTTTCTCCGGAAATCACCGTATTCTCGACGTAAGCATCGACGATGGAAAGTGGTTTGCTGTCAAAGTTCTAAAGGAAAGCAAAAACCCTAGTAATGTGCAGCAAGATGAATCAAATAGGATACAAAAGACCCCGACTATTCCATCGGCTAACTGGAATAATTTTCAGTCACAAGACATACAGTACCTTCGATGTTCAATTATGGACATATCCATTGTTATGCTCCGGAGTCGATTAAAGTTGTCGAAAACGTAAACGAAGACGATGAAAATGACGACCATGGCCTTGGCCATATAACTGATAGGCCATTAAAAAACGCAATGAAATACGTGGACTCCGGCTTTGTCCATGATATCATGGACGCAAGATCGGACGAACACTGCTTTGCTCGAGCGCATGTTTGGCCATCGATAAGGAACGATCTCCCTCATAACGTGTTAGTAATTCTTTCCAAGGCCAGTGGAGCAGTAATACATGCTTCTTGTGAACCTTGCAAAGTATCTGCCTTGGGCCTCTGCAGTCATCTCGCGGCGTTGTTATTATACTTACATGATCACGTCGAAAAACATGGTTCTACAGTAACCGTGCCAAGCACAAGCAAACCGTGCACATGGAACAAGGGAAAGAAAAGAAACAAAAATCCCCAGAGATTGTCCTCTACGAGCTACCCTTCCAAGGTAAAGAAAAGTTCTAAAGTGAACCTGATTGACCCTTGGCCAACGAACAGACGACATGTGAAGAACGAACACATTAATGATCTTATGCGTGATTTACACACAATTTTTTCTAAAAATGAAAATGGTGATGTTTCTATGTGGGAGACTTTGATCGAAATGACCTATGATGATTATAACCTTGATGCAGAGAATGAAAACATTCTGAAGGAAAAAATTAAACAACTATTGGAAAATCTTACCCCACCGCGAACGCAGGAAATGCCACATACCCAAAACCAAAGTGAATGCGAAGATTGGTCCAGTCAAAAGTTTTGGCGACTTACAGCTTCCAATTGCCTAACTGCTTGTCGAATAGGCAAGCTTGTAAGAGATGGGAGTAAAGATGCAGCAATTAGAGCCTATAACTTTATATATTCCAATATCTGGAAAATGGAGCCGCATTGTTGTACAACATTTATGAAATATGGCCTTGAAAGTGAAGCGAAGGCCATTCAAAAATATGAGGAACAGACTCAACATAAATTATTTCAAACTGGGTTGTGGGTCAATCCTACATTTCCTTTTCTGGGCTGTTCATCAGATGGACTTGTCGATGATGATGGTCTTTTGGAAATTAAATGCTTAAAGGTATTTAAAGAAAATACTATAGAAGATGTCACCTCAGGAAATGTGTCCATTGCAAAAGATGTCCTGAGTAGGCAGTGCTTCTCGATTAAAGATGGAAAGTGCTACCTGAAAACTTCTCATTCCTATTACTACCAAATACAGATGCAGCTGCTAGGAACTGAACGAAAGTTCTGTGACTTTGTATTATATGCCCAACAAGGGCCAGTTTCAACAGAAAGAATCTAAGTCGATGTTGATGCTAGAGATGACATTTTATCTAACCTTACTGCATTCTAGGAGAGAGTTATTGCTCGAGAGTTTTTTGAAATGCGTGTACCCAGGCATCTTCACCCTTTTGTGTTATCAGATGAAAGTCAAATTTAAAATCTCAGTAAAAGGGAGCCCCCAAATGAGCACAGTGGTAACATTGGTACAAATGATTACACTGAAGATGAATTGCATATTGCAGATGTGTTGGCAAGCTCTCTACAAGACATTCATTCTGGCATCAATAATCTGGTTACAATTCCTTGAGGAGGCATGCTCAGTAATGGAGTGCAATTATTAAACACTTGTCCTGTTGACAACTGGCTAATTGAATGTGGACAGTTTGCAGAAGCCAAGTTGTCTGTTCTGGCCACACCACCCCCAATTCAAGCAAATTGTGTTAATTTTTATGGCAACGAAGATGACTACTTCATCCAACTTCTTAGATCTTACCTTTGCACTGTAGTTACGACTGAATGCAGATTACACACCTGTTCTAGTCCTAGACACACTTACACCAGCTTCACTACTAATATGGGCTACCCTGCTCATCATCTGAATAACAATATCTTTTCAGATTCACTACATTCATGGCTCTACCCCAATGTTTCACAATGCTATAGAAAATTTAACTGTAAGCCATTAAACTATAATGCTTATATTAAAGATGTGACCTCGGATGATCAAGGAAATCCACGAACATCATGGCGCTGCACCGGCTGCAGGGATTGTGTTAATGGTGGGCGAATACTTGTGAACCTGAGGGATGTTTTTATTTTTTCTGTAAACTTGTTAAGCAGAGGAGGAGTTCTGAAACTTTCACAGGTTCCTCAATCTATAGTACTTCAAGGCAAGATATTTAACTTATTTGGTGCTACTTTGTGGAATGGCAGCCACTACATTGGAATTTTTAAATTAAACAATGGCTGGATTTTATATGATGGATTGAAAGAGCAACAATGTAGGAAAACTGGAATTAGTTTTTCTCAAGCAATGTTTAATGAACCACAAGGTTTCCTTTTGAGTTACCTTGTGTTTTGTGTTTGAGACTTGTGAACTCAATATACCTCTAGTGTCTGAATATTCACTCTCACTGCTGAATAGTTTAAAACTCAAATACTCATAAGACTCAAAGTTCAGCACAAGTGTCTTCTTTATGTCATACCTGTGAAAATTTTGCAAGCAGCAGTTTCATATTGGTTCAATTTTTTGTCATGATTATCTAAAATATACTGCTTAGGATTTCTACTTTCGATTGTTATCTCAATGTACAATAGAGGAACTAAGAACTTAGACAGCCGTATATGCATGCATTAACAAAATACATTTACCGTAGGATAAAGGAAGGAATGATTAATTAATTAATAAAAGTATTTTACATTTGCTTATATTTTACATTTACTTTCAGAGTGTAGTTTGAAAATTGACAAGTGCACGAACCAACAATAACCATTTGAGTTGACATGGGAGAGAGGGAAAGTGGAAATTTCTTTCCAGTGAGTCGAAATTGTTTTAATCGTTCATTAAAGCGTTCAACGTGAATCCTTGCCTTTGCGATTTTACGAGTTTCGAGTTCTTCTCCTGCACTTAGGTTCTTTCTTCCCTTTAAGAAAGCAGGTATCTTTAGGTGGGCCCTTAGAGGATTCAAGAGTTCTTGGACTGTGAATCCACGATCTGCTAGTATGATGTCGCCAGGATTTATGTGTTTCAAAATTCCACAGTCTTTAAAGAGTTCCACGTCCCCTACGTCCCCTACGTCCCCTTCATACACATCTGACACAAAGCAAGCCCTTTCATTTGGACTGACTGCAATCAGACATTTAAAGGTGTTGGTGTGCTTATAGGAAGAGTAGGTATTTCCTTGTCTTGCAAAATTTCTCGACGTCTGTACACTTAATTCTGTACAGTCAACGGTACAACGGATATTTTTCATGTTCTTGGAAACCTTTGGCACATATCGCCTTAAAACGTCGCGCGAGGGAAACATGACAGATTCCATGTCTCTAAAAATTTTATGCATTAGTTGGATGAAAGTTGTAAATATCTTTCGAATCGTAGTTTCCTCGATAGTTCTCTGTGGTGTACTCATTAACATTGCCATAGTTTGTATGGTAAATCCCCTTCGTAGTCTCACCAAGGTAATGAATAGCTTTTCTTTGTCAGAAATCTTTGATTCTGGGCCTGAATTTCCTCTTGAGGAGCCAGTGGACTCTATTGCATTCCAGTATGTTATGTCATGTA
Organism: Heliopora coerulea; assembly: GCA_030142905.1. Taxonomy (NCBI): domain Eukaryota; kingdom Metazoa; phylum Cnidaria; class Anthozoa; order Scleralcyonacea; family Helioporidae; genus Heliopora; species Heliopora coerulea. The sequence goes on from JASJOG010000014.1 coordinate 3,365,827, forward strand.
GCGGACAAACATTATTAAGGAATTTGTACAGCGCTTCAAACTGTTCCGTGTTCAGTCCAGTAAAATGTTTCATATTTTCGGGATTTTTAGCAATATGTTCAAGTGCTAGGCTTGAAATAACTTTTGAGTCTTTCTTAATTATATTTGCTTCATTTTGTAGAAGCATCGTTTCCACTTTCGAAGAAAGAATGTACTTCGAGTATTGTGTTTGCGATCCTTTGCTTAATACCACACGACCAGTACTTGTAGAAATATATTCCGCGGTCTCGTCCGATTCAGAGTCTGGTATAGCATCATCATTTTGCACAAATGCATCTGCAGAATCTTTTTTGTCATCAAAGCTTGAACTGGAGTCGAGTTTACAATTCTTTAGAGGTGAAGACCATCTCGATTTGGGTGCCTTCCTTTTCGGTGCAGTCGCCTTCTTGTACTCTTTAGTAGTAAAGTTTGCCTTCGAAGGATCTGGATTTTCAGCAGTGGGTCCCTTATCTCCAACTCAATGGACGGCACAGATATACGTATTTCTTGTTACTTTAGATGTATCAAAGCCTTCTCTGGAACAGGCGTTTATCCAGCGCTTGCACTTCTCAATATCTTGAGATGGCTTCGGGAATGGAATGAAGATCTTCTTCCCCGCCGCCTGCATTTCTTTTAGCGATTTCGGTAATCTTTCTGGGTATCTTGAATCGTTGTTGCACTTACCCCAACAGCAATGCTTTGTGCTTACCATCTTAGCAATTTTTTCGGGATTTTTAGTGCATTTCGAAGAGTTAAAGCAAAAACTATAAAGATAACACGATGATCTCCGGGTCAATCTCTGTAAAATGAGCGAGTTGTTTGTCTGAGTCACAGTGGTGACCGGAAATCATGTGATCTATAAATAGAAACTACGCGGAACGCTATTACAGCGATAGGCCAGCATTATCTATAGATGTTAAGTTGTATCACAGAAGAAGCAAAAAAGATGCGAACGACACGTAATGTCGAATTCAATCTCTCATTCACAAGAGTTGGATGAAAACCGTGCGGGCATTCCAGGGAAATATGACACCTTGACAAACTGACAAGCGCGCTACGTGAGTCCGGTGCTCATAATGACTGGTGTTATGGCTGCGTCCAAGTTTCCGATTTCAGGCACGTTAGCCTTTGTGAAAAGGCCGATAGCTGGATTAGAAACAGGCTTGAATTAACTTATTGATCTAATCGATCACCGCTGCTATAATTCGATAAAGCAAACATCAGGTTTAAAATAATTCATTCCATTTATTCATACTACGTTTGTGTTTGTTGCAGGATAGAAAGAATCCCTGTTATCTGTACTATGTTTAATGCAGCCATCTTTACAACACACCAACCGTTCTTGACAGCGGTCATAAGCTATAATTCATCGCTCTAGTTTCTGTTTATTACACTTAATGCCCAAAATACGAGTAAAAATTATTTATTTAAATTTGTATCTCTCTTTAACTAACGCAGAAACCTTGCAACCTTCTCCAAAACACTATTGAGAGGCAACCATCGTTAGTTAGAGGGCCATTGTATTGGAATGTTTGTCAGAGTTTTCTTATTAACAGACGCGTGGAACCCCTTGAAGTTTCAAGCCAAAATCATAGATTGATATTTATATTCAGTGAACGTTAATATCAGTAGGAACTTTTACTTTTTAGCATATGTTCAAGCACGGAATCAAATTCGATTCTTGAGCTGGCGTTAGTTTTGGCATGACTTTTTCCTTGTGCGTCCATAAATAGAAAGTGCAAGGACGAAACAGGACTCGCTACCACATCATGTCTTCTCCGACCTAAGGAGTGCATCCTTAGGTTTCGCTTTGGGTGGTCAATCTGGATTGTAGGAGTATTCTTCAAATCTCTAATTTATCACAAGTTTGGTTCGAACGGAGTTGCTTTCGAAAAGTTTAACTGGTTACAAGGGAGTGCATGGACAGACATTAGGCTAAGCGGAGAATAGAGATCTCAAGATCTGGCTTCGATATCCACACCCGACTTTGAGCTAGTTTTAAGGAGAAAAGGATCGATTCTACGTTAATTGCGACGTCTCAGTATTCTGTAACAGCAGGAGTTCCATGAAACAGCATAATTTTCACATGACACACGTATTCGTACGTAGGTCATCTCCGCACCCAGTACGTCAAACATTTGGACAAACGCTCCAACAGGAACAAAGTTATTCTTATAAATCAGGCTGTCATCTATTGCGGTAAATCATTCGCTCAAGGACGTCGAATATTGATGAAACATTAAAAGAGTTGAAACTCCCAGAGATGCTTCGTTCATCGATTTTGTTATTTGTTTTCTGTCTTTGCCAGACCAGGGTCGACTCAACTCCAGCTAAGCAACCTGCAAAATGTAGCATTTGCGAGATTAAGGATATTTTGACTAAAATGGACAAGAGACTTTCTGCGATTGAAAAAAGGCTGAATCCATCCGCAACCATAGGTAAGATTTATTTGATTAATTACGCATATGCGATGGTTTTCAATCAAAGATACACTATATCTCACTTAAAAATGAATCCTGAAACAATAAGGTAATTAAACACGATGTTCCTGCAATCACTGGTAATTTATTTGATGGATTACGGATATATAATGGCTTTTAATCAACGATATATCTCACCTGAAAATGGGAGGTGAAACTAAAACACAATCTTCCCCAGCTTTTTATTCAAACTTCAGTAACCTTCTTACTAGGAAAAAGTTGTGCCGAATTTTATAAAAATGGTTTTAAGAAGGATGGTATATACAGAATCGATCCAGATGGAAATGGAAGCTTTCTTGTGAGATGCGATATGACCACAGCTGGGGGCGGATGGATTATCTTCCAAAGAAGATTAGATGGATCTGTAGACTTTTATCGCGGTTGGAAAGACTACAAGCATGGTTTCGGTGATCTAAAAGGGGAATTTTGGCTAGGACTGGACAAAATTAATCGCCTGACAAAAGCGACGAATACCATCCTTCGGGTCGACTTGGAAGATACCACTGGTAAAACACGCTATGCTCAGTACAGTTCTTTTTCGGTGTCAAGTGAACGAAGTAAATACCAGCTGAGCTTGGGAAGCTATTCCGGTAAGTTAAATGTAACATGCTTCTCCATAGTTTAATCAGTTGTCTTGGTTCTTTTGGTCATGTATCGCTTGTGATCTCCGAAGTTGTGGAGAAAGTAGTTCAAAACGTGAGAAATTGCACAATTATCGGAAATCGTTTAATCCTTTCCTCTGTAAGGCGTCTCCCCTTGAGGAGTAAAATTGTCTGGCGTTAGCCAGAGTAAAACTAAATACCAAAGTCTGGGTACGGACCTGAAAGGCTTAAACAATGTGTCGGCGGAACGTAAGAATCCAGCAATGGCTTTCACGCATTCTGTTCATAATTTGTAGAAAAATACTTACATGTGGGCACTGACTAAGACGTTTTTTGAGGTGGACGTTTCAGTCAAACTACAATGACAGACAAATGGTTTATAGTTTGACGGAAACGTTCTCCTCAAGAAAGTTTATAATCCGTGTCAACTTGTTGATATTTTTATAATAAATTACAAACAATATAACTGTATCACTCAGTACCACAAATGGACATGACTCAATGAGCTAAAATGATGGGGTGATGAGCAATTCCGATTAACTTACGTGACTTTTCGCTTGAGGTCGTTTCATTTATTTGCCGTCATTTTTTCAATGTGCGGTCATTTAGTTAATGTGCCAACGTTTTGTTAATGTGACAGCATTTTGTCAATACATCGATCTTCCTTGTATGCAGAGTGTACAAGCACAACATGCAGTCATTCTTGATTCCAGGACCTCCTCAATCGTAGTTGTCTTATGAATCGACGTCGATGTTCAACGAGTGTGCTGTCATTTCCGCAATATGTCGTCATTACAGTTAATGCGCCTTTATTTAGTTAATGAGTCGTTATTTCCTTGATTATTAAGGCGTATGACTTCGTTAAGATAATATAACATCCTTGATGCATTGTCGTTTTGCTAATTCATCGTTATTTCGTAGCTGTATGGTCAGGTTAATGCGATGTCATTTCCTCACCAATGCTTCGTCGTTTCGTTAATACGCCGTCGTTTCTTTGAGGTGTTTTCATTTTGGTAATGAGACGTCACTTCGTGAATGCTTCCTCATTTCAACTCGTAAATGCGTCATCATTTCGATCAAGAACGCCCCATCATTTCATTATGCATGCCTTCGTCTCGTTAAAATTATTGTCTTGTTTATGAGGAACCGTCAGTCAGAGACGAAGTGAGAAGCTAATCTCCTCCTTTTGCTGCCTTGGTTCAAAATATTCGAAGTTAATTTCAGTTAAATCCTCCGAGATTTAGTCTGACAGCCTTACTGTAACGAACCTATCCACTTATCAATTCCAATGATGTATACAAAATTTGCTCACAACTAAACTTTTGTGTATACCTGTCGACCAGCAACTAGACGGAAAGGTCAACTGACGTTCTGAAAGCGATCGGACGATGTTTTGGAACGCCATTACGTTGAAAATTTTACTCATTTTTAACAGAAGGCATAGGGCTTACTATGAAGCACCTCGTGTTGAAAAATTCATATTTTTGCTTCAAGTAACGCCAAGAATCTTAAACACAATAGATTGAAACGTTCAAACCATTCGTCGCAGGACGTGAAATGATGCAGCTTATGGTAAATCGTGAAAAGTGACATTGATATGCTTAAAGTCATTTCTGAGACTCTATTTTCAGCATGGTTTGTTTAAGGACTTGCAGTCTTCTCTATGCACGCATTTTCTTGGTTCTCGTAACAACATACCTTTGCCTCTGTCCAGCGATGTGTTTATTGGTTTATCGGGTTATGGGGTTTTTTACGGGGATGGATGGAATGATATCGTTGAAAAACTCAGGCTTTATGAAAAAACCAGTCCTTATTATCGTGTACCAAAAACTGTAAGACTACACTTCACAGATTGCAATTTTCCTTAGGTATTTGTGCAGTTATTATAACTAATATCTACCTTTATTCTTTAAGGTTCCATAATGAGAAATTTTATGACGTCATTTCAGTATCTGAAGATTTAAAGTAGCATTTGTGTCTTCTGTGATACCCACATTTAATAAGGTTTTTTAACCCTTTACGGTCCACAACAGACGTTGGTATTTTACTCTGGCTGACGCTAGACGATTTTGCTCGACAATGCATTTCATATGGTTAGCATATATTTTAAATTAAAAAGTTTTACCACCCGACTGGCATTCAAGGCACAGCCCTGGAATAATTTAAGCTTTATTTGCCGAATAGAAAACGGGTGTTAGATCAGGCTTGGACTGGCCATTGTGCCATCGCGCCACAGAACAACGACCGACTATTGTTCTACGGTACATTGTTCTATGGAACAATGGCCAGTTCAAGCCTGTGTTAGAGATAGATAATCTAGATTTGGGTATGTGAAACATCGTTTGCGGATATTTTCAAGTGTGAAGACTTGGTTCAGTCTGGCTGAAATACATGAACGATTTAATTACTGAACTGCTTGAAATACATGTATTCACCACAAGAGATATAGGTAGATGACAGGAACCTGACAGTCGGGGCCCAAACTGTGGAGACAACTGAAAGAATCTTTAACTCTTTCAAGAATATACCGTTGAAATACAAGAACAAATTGTAACAATAGAACTAATGAAAAAAATTTGTAATCGCACATTTTCCAACAATCTCTTAAATATCTTTACCAGTCTCTAACCTAACCTCATGCATTTTGACTTCTTCTGTGGCTTTGGGGAACTGCAGTATAACTGCAGTATTAAGGAAAAGCTAAAAACTCTTTCAAAACAGACCAGCAAGAGTATTAACGGTTGGAACATTTAAAATACAAAAATGTAAATTTTGAGAAAATCAAAATAGGAATTATTTGCCAGACGAGGGGTGAGCAAAACTTGTCATATGTTACTAAAGATTTGAATCGTCGATGTTCAGTAAAGATTTTTGAAATACTCAAGTATGCATAGACATTCACGGCGTTGCTTAGGGAGAAAAATATTCATATAAGAGAAGGACAGGATTGCAAGTTGTAGGATAATGACCGATGGCTCTAAGATTTATACTGCTAGTCATGATGGATATGTTATATCAAAATCAGGGGTTATAGAACAGAGATTATAAATGAATCAAAAAGGGAAATCGCTCTATATTCAGTCCACAGCAGTTAACTAACTGGGTAGTGCCATATTAGGCTAGTTAAGAGAAAAACATTTGACGTGCTGAAGAGCAAAGATTGGCATAAGGAATTTGGTCCCTCTGCTGAATGCAATGGTATACTAGGAAATGGAGGTGGTCAATAGATTGCTCTATTTGCCGTGTATTAATAATCCTGGCCTTGATTTAAAATATTGTAGATCTTTAGCATAAGTTTTCTACTGATTCTTAGTGATTAGTTCCATTGACAATGATTGATTAAATATAAACGTTTCAGGTACTGCTGGAGATTCTCTAACCTATCACAAAGGAAAGTCATTTAGCACTAAAGATTCGGACAATGATCAATATGACAAAAATTGTGCAGTCCGGTTTAAAGGAGCCTGGTGGCACGGTGCCTGTCATGATTCCAACCTAAATGGCTACTACCATCTCGGCCCATATACATCATATGCTGATGGCATTGTTTGGGAAACGTGGAAGGGAAACCAGTACTCTTTGAAAAGGACTGAGATGAAAATACGACCTCCAGGATTCCCGTTTAGCAAATAATTCGATTTCATTTAACTTTAATTGAATAATACTTTGCACTTTGATGTACACTTTGTAAAATTAGGTTTTAGTGATAATTGTTTTTGTTTAATCAAGCTGGTTTTGTTGACAAAATCTTTATACTACTCATAAAACAAATATGGCTATAAATCGTAATTTACGACAATATTAATGGTTTAAAAATTCTAAAGAAAGATGTATAGATTTAGAAGAAAAGAGCTTGGCGAAATTGTTCCGTGTTAAAATATAAAGTCGAAACCTGAAATAATTGCTGCGAAATGTAGTTTGGTTTCTTCTGTTACAGTGCATAACAGTGAGAAAAGGCAAAAAAATCCTTCCGGGATAACATTGGATGGTAAGGTAGATGAACGATCTTCAACCTCGATACTCAGAAAATGATTTCTGAGCCCCAGACGGGGATCGAACCCGCAACCTTCTGATGACCGGTTAGACGCTCTAACCATTGAGCTACCGAGACTCAGATAGTGAGCTAAGGTGCAAATTCGATATATATATATGTCCGACCTAAGCGGAAGCCACTATATATTAATAATGATTGAAGCAGTTTGATGTTTGAGAAACATGAGAGCTTGGATATATCAAGGCAGACGAACGATCTTCAAGCTCGTCTGCCTTAACATATCCAAACTCTCATGTTTCTCAAACATCAAACTGCTTCAATCATTATTAATATATAGTGGCTTCCGCTTAGGTCGCACATATATATCGAATTTGCACCTTAGCTCACCATCTGTGTCTCGGTAGCTCAATGGTTAGAGCGTCTAACCGGTCATCAGAAGGTTGCGGGTTCGATCCCCGTCTGGGGCTCAGAAATCATTTTCTGAGTATCGAGCTTGAAGATCGTTCATCTACCTTAACATATCCAAGCTCTCACGTTTCTCAAACATCAAATAACATTGAATGCTGAGCATTGAAAAAGGAAAAAATTTACATATTGTTTGAGGTCGAAGAAAAGTAATTGATTTATGAATATTGCGTTAATGATCGAAAATTAATACTTAAAACCAGCTTCCTTCTTTGAAAATTTATAATTGAAAATGAAAGTCAGTGAACTTGATATCCCATCTGACCATTAACCTAACGTGAAATTTACATATGATATAAAAACCGGATTTAAAAATCTTGATGTGATAAAATCTGGATTTTTTGTAAACGGGATCTTTTCTTGTGGTTTGTAATAGACAGTTCTTAAAAAATTGCAAATTAATCAAAGACAATCTGTACGAAGTTTTACTCAATATGAGAATTTAGAATATAAAACATTTAAAGTCTCATAATCGTGCCCTCTCATAATTGTTAAATTTACCAGTTCAGTCCTCAGAGTTTCCATGTATAAGACGTTCGCTCCAAATTTAATTTTGAGGCGCTACTCTACATTGGTCGTAACTCGCATTATATTTAGACTTAGTGGAGTAACTGCTTAAGTTGGTCTTTTAGAATTATATTTCTGTAATTGCCGGTTCATCTTAGAAAGCAGAAGCCTCCTACATAGAAAAAAAATCTCTCTATTAGGCTTGAAATCAGATCTTGTCAGAAAATTGTCGCTACCTCTAATGGCATCAAGACTGAAATATACGCAAGCCAACTTATGACCTCATTTTAGCTGCCATACTGACATAAGATTGCGTTAAAATATTATATGACGTCAGGTCATATACTAATAGCCGTCAGGTCATATCCTCGTAGAAACGGCATCTAAACATACCAAAATATTCTGCTGGGGCTGTGTCTAACCCTGCAGTTCTATGCAGAGCATGCAGGTATGGATCTGTCCTGTCAAACTACTGTGGCATCGACAAACAGGCTGGAGACCAACTAAATTTTAATTATTTCATATTTTTGATTTTTATCAGTTATTTTTTTCCCATTTTTTTTCATTATATTTTCATTATCAAAATTTTTATTATTTCATGCTGTACAAAAGACAATTTAACAGGCTTGAGGTTTAACTGGTCAAGGATTTGCCTATCAATTTCTAACATATAAATACTCTTTTTATCTCAAAAGGAACATACCTTCCGCCACATAAAGTATATCGGAAAAAAAAAAAGGAAAATAAGTTTTCAGCGCCTTGAACAGTTAGCAGAATACGTGTACCTGAAAATTGTGGCATTTCATTTAGGCAACTTGAGGCAGTAAGTAAGTAAGTAAGTAAAGTCTTTATTTACCGAGGGTAACACTAAATAGTGTACAACACTAATAAACTTGTGGCCCTCTAGTACAAGATAACATCCAAAATACGAATATATTACAACAAATAAATTTACTATATAGGCTAAATCTAAATAGTATATGCAATGGTCATAATATCAAATAATTACATGCAATAAAATTGTCAAGGATAAAAATGTTTCGTACAGAGTTGCTCATGAAAATATTTACTAAATAAAGCAATTTTAAAAGATTTCACTGAAGATTATTTTTTTAAGGAACGGTGGTAGATTATTCCATAACGAAATAGCATTCATTAAAAATGTCCTTCCACCTTCACTCTTCCTAAGATATCTTGGAGTTACGTAATTTAAATCACAAAATCTCGTGTTTCTAGTACGTAAGAACTATTTAATTTTAAGGTGTCCATAAGATATTCGGGCAAAGAACAGTGACACCTTTTATACAAGACTGTACACGTATTGATATAAGTTTCGATGTAAAAGGGTAACCACTCTAATTTGTTAATGAGTGTAACAGAGTGTGCCCTAGACTCAGCATTTAAAATTACTCTCGCTGCCCTTTTTTGCAATCGTAATATTCTTAACAAGGATTCCTTTGTACAGGATGACTGCCATACAATACTAGCATAATTAAATAAAGGCCTAATCATTGCATTATAGTATAAAATCATTTGTTTAAGTGGAAGACATTGTTTTATCCTGTTTAAAACACCGATACGCTGAGAGATTTTTTACACATTTTATCAACATGATTTACAAAACTAAGGGAGCTGTCAATCTCCAGGCCAAGTAGCCGGACAGAATCCACTTGTTCCAATTCTTTTCCGGTGGATGTTACGACAGAGAGTGATTTGAATGGCAATCTAGACTGTAGACGCTTACCAGTAATGAGAATAGTCTTTGTCTTGGACTCGTTAAGTGGTAGTCTATTTCTCATAGTCTACCTCTCAACTTCATTCACAGCAACCTCCAGGGTTGACTCCAGTTGGTCTCTGTCAGAGACATCGGCGGAACACGATAAGGTTGTGTCATCGGCATACAGATCCACGCCCACACTGTCTAACTGCACATGTATTGGTAGGTCATTGATAAACATGACGAACAGCAATGGGCCAAGGATACTCCCTTGAGGAACTCCATGGGGAATATCGCCAAGTTCGGAAGTTTCACGACCAATAGAGACAAATTGCTTTCTGTTAGCAAGATAAGAGTCAAACCACTGGCGTGACCGTTCGCACATTCCATAAATTTCAAGTTTCTGCATCAAAATATAGTGATCCACCATGTCGAATGCTTTACGATAGTCTACTAAAACCAAACCACTAACTCGATTTTGATCTGCACTAAACAGCAAGTCATCAACTATCTTAATAAGAGCAGTATCAGTTCCATGATAGCGGTGGAATCCAGATTGCCACGCATATAACAAATTATTATCGGCGAGATACTGATACAAATGATTGTGTACATGTCTCTCCAACAACTTCGACAGTATTGGAAGAATTGAAATGGGCCTATAGTTGTCAAAGTCATTCCGGTCGCCGGCCTTAAGCAAACGGGTCACCCTTTGTTTAAGACATTTTAGACACAGCGACAGTATTTTAATCAGCAGGTTAACAAGCAACATTAACTGTTCAAATCAATTCCAGAGAATAATTCAATCAATTTAATTTTTATAGAACTTCGAAGAGACGTCAAAAACTCGCTAATGACTGGTTACATTTTAAAACAGTTATATACAATTGTCAGTATTTTCACATGCAAAGGAGGCGATGTAAACAATCCAACTGTGTTTTTACTGACCCTTCTTTTCACCTCGTCTGCAAGCATGCCATTGGTACAAAAGAATGTTTGACAGCAATCTCAACTGTAGATCGTAGTAAAAGCTTTTGCAAGGAAACATTAGTTCACAAACCCAGTTCAGGCACTAGTCTAACAAAAGTATCCATCCACTTTCCGCACCATATTAACGAAATTTATTAACGGAATATCCAGCAAACTACACAAAATCTGCAAAATCAGCTCGCTTAGGTATTGTTTTTTGCTGTCTTTGTAAGATTAGGGGCGAAGGCGGTTGAAAATTAGTTGAAAAGAGGTTGTTACATATCTTATGCCTGGTTTCTTGGCTTAATTGTTTCGATTTGGTCGGCTACAATTGCCGACCGTTGTCGTAAGACTTGCGTTTTGTATATTCTTTTAGATTAACAGTCGCCGACCGGTGATTTACAACACTTTACAAGTACCGTAGAATTCCGAAAATAACTGCTCTAGAAAGTAACGCCAGATTTGCGTGGTCTCTAAAATTTTCCGAAAGTAGAGGTATCTTGAAAGTATTGGTGCTGGTGAAAGTTGCCCCCTCCCGCGAAAGTACAGACCCATTGGCTATCTTCATATCTTGAACCAAACGGCAAAGAGAACAAAACTTGAAGATTCAAGTGGTGCTCGTAAACAAACGGCTGATGTTGTGGAAACTTTAAGAACTTTCTTGAAGAAGGGTTAAGAAAAATGCTGTAATTCTTTTGGAAAGTATTCCTTCGATAAGAGGCTTTTCTAAAAACCAATCAGTTAAAACCGAAGCGACTATCATGCAAAACGTTAGTTCGGAACTAAACGACATGTTTTTCCGGGATAAATTCATGAAGACTTTCGGAATTGCGTTTTAACATATTTCAACCATCCGTGAATAACGACTCCCCGAAAGTAGCGGCCCTCAGTGGCTACTAAATCTGAATATAAACAGAGGCCGTTTCATTCGGAATTCTAGCGTAAATGGATACTAATCTTTAGACTTGGCTATTTCAAATGAGAAATCGAGGCTTAAAGTACCTGTGCAGCCTTTACATTTTCAGTTTCGTTTTATAGAGAAAGATCTGGAAATAAGATTTCCGTTTAAAGTATCCAGTTAAACGCTTTCATTTTCAAAATATCTTTCGTCAAAGTGAAGAAAAAATTATTAAATTTTGCTTCTGGTGATGTAAAAAGCCGATAACTGTTTTTGGAGTGGGAGCCCTAGTTGTGATGTCAGAGAGTTTTTTTTTTCACTTCAGCTACGGCTAAAACCCATGTAACAACCAAGAACTTGAACGACCACTGACCAGAAAGTATCACACGAATAGCAGGTACAACTAGACAAGGGATAACGAGTCATTGGAAAGTAGTTGGGATAGGAAGCACGAATATTCAACCTCAAGAAGATCCGTTTGAAGGATGTGAATGAGATCTAAAGATCTTAAAGGGTTCCCAGATTCTTTTTTATTTGTTCCTATTGCAAGAAATTGGAACCAGTGCCCAGCACTTTCTTTGAAAGGTTGTTAAAAATGGTAATCTTGTCGTCAGCAAGAAAATTGCAAATTATAAAGGTCAAATAATGATTGTCCCAGCCGTCAAAACGTGAAAGCCAAGGATGGAACGTTGGAAAATATTTATAAAACTAGTGGACATGTATAGTATTGTCACTATGAAACCGAGAATCAGATTTACGAACGCATAATGATCCCGGTGTGAACAATATAGTCACTGTAAACAATAATTACGAACTATAAAAAGTAATGTTATTCGACCAAAAATACCTCGTTGAACAATTCATATACGGCAATAATTCGATCACATCTATAGCGGAACATTATATCAGTTATAAAATAACTGTCGCGTTTTAAATCTGCGTTTCTATAAAGTGAATAGAAACAAGGGAAATTTCACCACATTACATACACCATCCTTAAAAAGTTGTAGAATTTAAGCTTTCATGAAAATGAAAGCGAAGTGCTATTTCCGTTACTTCAACAGGTTATTTTATTTGGAGAAGACGGAAGAAGTTTTCCTCCATGTTCAAAAAGTAATATAGACATTCGTGAAAGTTTTGGAGAACTCGAAATGATAAAAACTCTCGACCTTCACGGTCGTGTTCCCACCGCCATTTTTCGTTCGCTCAAAGTTCCACTCGTGATTCTATCAATCGGCAGAAGGAAAATATTTTCTATTTCTACGTTTAATCAAAATTTACCAAAAAATTCTTACAACTGTGATGTCGTAAGAGTTCTGACTAACCTTTATCCACTGCTGGAGCCTCCATTCTTGTAAATCATCCGATGTTATCAATTGTGTACGGAAATAGACCTAATCTTGCACTCTAAATGGAAGGGCATAACCATCTACGATGGCACGCCCTACGTCACCCGCTGGACACGTTACTACTCGACAAACTTAGCTAAAAACCAGTTGTTACCGAACCAGAATTCTACACCAAGTACGTCACTATGCAAGCAAGCAAGCAAGCAAGCAAGCAAGCAAGCAAGCAAGCAAGCAAGCAAGCAAGCAAGCAAGCAAGCAAGCAAGCAAGCAAGCAAGCAAGCAAGCAAGCAAGCAAGCAAGCAAGCAAGCAAGCAAGCAAGCAAGCAAGCAAGCAAGCAAGCAAGCAAGCAAGCAAGCAAGCAAGCAAGCAAGCAAGCAAGCAAGCAAGCAAGCAAGCAAGCAAGCAAGCAAGCAAGCAAGCAAGCAAGCACGCAAGCAAGCAAGCAAGCAAGCAAGCAAGCAAGCAAGCAAGCAAGCAAGCAAGCAAGCAAGCAAGCAAGCAAGACACTTTAAAGGAAGGAGCTATGATTAGGGGTGTATAAGGACAGTAAAGATACAAGTTATTGTCCAGCTGAAGCATTTCTGAATGCTCTACCATTTCACCTAGGAAGAATTTTTCTGTTTTTGGGTGTAACGTATTCAATAATTACCAGAAATGGTATGTAAGTTCAATTATAAAGAAAGTGACAATCCATAAACACTTGGCAACAATTTTCGCAACGGCAACAATTCAGACCGAAATTATCAAAACACAAAGTAAATTTGATTAAATATTTTAATAAGTTTGGGTAAGAACGTGGCAGAGAATGATTGATATATACAATACTAAGCGAAAAAGAACAGAAAATCATTTCCTAGCCTTGGCGCTCCTTCCAGTAGATCTTTTGGATTGTTTAGTTAATGTGTTTCTACTTTTAACACTTCTACTTTCTGGCTTGCGAGACGAGGAAAGATCGGCATTACTTGTGATTGGAGCTCTTGTAGTTCGTGCTACGTCTCCTTGGCTGAACGTTCTACGTGCTGGACCGTTCGAGCCCTTGCTTGTCAAACTTGAACCAGTCAACAAACTGACTTCCTACAACGTTTAATAAAAAAATAAACAGATTATTTTACATTATTTTATATAAGAAGAAAATCAAAATTCCTTCAGCGGCTACAGAGTAGTCTGATGGAAGCTTAATCACTGCTGTGTTCGAGAGGTTATGAGACTGCTACAATTGGGAGTCGAACCCAAGGTCCATGAGTTAATATAACAGCGCTGTGGCTACTGAGCTATCGAGTAAGGGGAGCCGTTTGTGCATTTATTATTTACCAGAAAATAACATGATGTTTCCCATGGTTTACATACAATGAAATTGCATCTTGAATTATTTAGTAAATAATCCTTTTACGTTTTAGATTATTTCATAAATAATCCTTTTACGATTTGGACTATTTAATAAATAATATATTAAGGTTTTGGATTATTTAATAAATTATAGTTTTACGTTTTGGATTATTGGTTAAATAATCCTTTTTGGCGCATGATACTGGTCAGGGGATTTTGTCTTATGGCGCGGGAATTTCAACCACCTACAAACGACAATAATGGCGGACGTCAACGAAGCACTCAATTTGCACGATTCACTACGGTCCGTGCTCGTCTCACGAGTTCAAGTGGTAAGATTGTTCGCCAACAAATACTTAGAGTTTCTTTGTTGACCATGAAATTGTCGCGTTTGTCATTGTACGTGTAATTTATGGTATATATCCACTCTAAATTCACTCATAAAATTGATAAATCTCATTGCTCGATCTCATCATCTCAGCATATGAAATGCATGATTCCAGGTTCCTTCGGTCTTAAGTAACACGGTGGCCACTGGAGTAGATAGTGCCTCTGCAGCAAGTGTTGCCACTGGAAAAAGTAATGAAAGTGGAGAACAAAGCGATGCTTCGAGATCAGATTAGTACTCGCTGAAGTAAGTTACGCCACGGTCAGCCTATTCAAATCTTAAGAAATTTTTGACAATCCCATAAGTTAGGATTTCGGCAATCGAGATACCAGGCGGAAATCGAAGTCTAGTAATAAAGATTATTGCCCAGCAAATAATTTTGAAGAAGACCATATCTCAAATAAACATATCAGGATACTTTGAAAGATACTTTAACGAGGAACTAACGTTTCGTCACTTTACAAGAAACATCATCAGAGTGTCTATTTACATGAAAATTTTCGGCTTAAATAACCTACACGATTACAAAAATAGAGGTGAGAAAAGGAGAGAATGATGAATGAGGTGTCATAACAGGGATTAAGGTGGAGGAGAAAAGAAAAGAAAAAAACAATTAGAATAACATGAGAGGAAATGACCTTATATTTACGTTGAGAGAGGGATTTATTTTTGCAATCAACAAACTTTCTCCAACGAGAGTATCTAATTCTGAACGGCCACTAGCTAAAACTGAAAAATCATCGAAAGAAATTGGGTGTCCAGTTTCTCTTTTACGTGCTTAAATGCTAGACAAAGAAGAGGGGTGAGAGATCTCATTTCCTGTGTATGCCGAAATGCCCATGTGTTCACAGATCCTGGTGTGTGAGTTTCGGGTTGTTTCACCCAAATACAACGCGGAGCAGCGTTGGCACGTAAATTTATAAATAACATTGGATCTTAAGCGCATAGGAATTCGGTCTTTGAAACGGAAGTGTGAAAAACGGCAAACTGGTCGAAATATTACTCGGAGGTCAATGTGTGGGTGGACCGATGATATCAACTTCAAAAGCTGTTGGCGAATTTTGAGGCCGTGACTACCAGTAAAAGGCAGTGCAATGGATAACTGCAATTTAGGTGCTGTGAGAGGTTTAATTGGTGTGTCGGAAACTTTATTTAAAAACGAGCAAATACAATAGTCTATAAACCGTTGCGGATAACCATTTTGAAGTAACGGTTTATAGAACACATGGGCATTTCGGCATACACAGGAAATGAGATCTCTCACCCCTCTTCTTTGTCTAGCATTTAAGCACGTAAAAGAGAAACTGGACACCCAATTTCTTTCGATGATTTTTCAGTTTTAGCTAGTGGCCGTTCAGAATTAGATACTCTCGTTGGAGAAAGTTTGTTGATTGCAAAAATAAATCCCTCTCTCAACGTAAATATAAGGTCATTTCCTCTCATGTTATTCTAATTGTTTTTTTCTTTTCTTTTCTCCTCCACCTTAATCCCTGTTATGACACCTCATTCATCATTCTCTCCTTTTCTCACCTCTATTTTTGTAATCGTGTAGGTTATTTAAGCCGAAAATTTTCATGTAAATAGACACTCTGATGATGTTTCTTGTAAAGTGACGAAACGTTAGTTCCTCGTTAAAGTATCTTTCAAAGTATCCTGATATGTTTATTTGAGATATGGTCTTCTTCAAAATTATTTGCTGGGCAATAATCTTTATTACTAGAATCCCATAAGTTGTTGAATATGCTTAAATGTTGTATAAATAGGCTGACCATGGCTTAACCTACTTTAGCGAGCACTAATCTGATCTCGAAACATCGCTTTGTTCTTCTCCACTGGCATTACTTTCTCCGGTAGCAAGACTTGCTATCTACTCCAGTGGCTACCGTGTTACCTAAGACCAAAGGAACTTGGAATCGTGCATTTCATATTGTGAGATGATGAGATCGAACAATGAGAATTATTTATCAATTTTAGGAGTGAATTTGGAGTGAATATATACATAAATTATACGTACAATGACAAACGCGACAACTTCGTGGTCAACAAAGGAACTCTAATTTGCGAAGAATTTTACCACTCAAACTCATGAAACGAGCACGGACCGTAGTGAATCGTGCAAATTCAGTGCTTCGTTTACGACCGCCATTCTTGTCGTTCGTCGCTGGTTGAAATTCTCGCGCCATAAGAGAATATCCACCGACCAGTACCATGCGCCAAAAAGGATTAATTGCCAAATAATCACAAACGTAAAAGTATTATTTATTAAATAATCCAATTTGTAAAAGTATAATTTATTCAATATCCCAAAACGTGCCAGTATTATTTATTACATAATCCAAACAGTAAAAGTATCATATATTAAATAATCTAAATCGTAAAAGGATTATTTATGAAATAATCTAAAAGGTAAAAGAATTCTCTACTAAATCAGGATGCAATTTCATTGTATGTAAACCACGGGAAATGTCGTGTTATTTTCCGGTATTTAATAAATGCACAAACGGCGCCCCATAATCGAGATACCATATCAGTACAGTCAGGAATATTCATTTTTATATAGTTCCCTATTTCACTTAAATAAGGCACCCTTTCAATAACTGATTTATGGTCACATGAAATGTTAGAAATTAACTGCTACCCGCTACAGACGGTGAGCGTGCAAGTTTTCGATGACCGCTTACTGACGTGACGAGACCATGACAGAATGAAGAAATTAGAAATGTTGCCCATTTGCTCACGTGGTGAGACCGAGGCTCATGCAATACATTTTCCCTACGCATGTACAGTATAAGTTTCCCCAACTTTTCAGCAGTTTTTCCGGGGAGTTTTGAAACATACTTTTCTTGTTTATTTGAAGGAAAAAAAGGGCTGTGAGACAACTTTAATGACTGATTTCTTATAGAAATAGAGATTTAATTCCCACTAATCATAAAGAATGAAATAAATGAACAAATAAAATAAAATAAAATAAAATATCAAATTCGTAAAAAAAGTCACAAAAAGTTAAAAAGAAATTTAAATTGACGCCCAAAATTTAATAAAAATAATGTACTTCAATTGTACATTTCATGAAAAGTATATTTACCGTCAATCTGCTTGTTGGAATATTTACTTCGAGTTTTCTCTTCACGTTGCTGTCTTTCTTCCTTTGCTCTGATAAAGAGTTTGCTGAGCTAAGGCATTCACTAGGACTATTTGTTCTCTCTTTCAAGTGTTTCTCCGCGAGTCTATTCTTTTCTTCGGTACCACCACTACACACAATTCAGACAGAATATGGCAAAAAGAATATGTTGACTGGTAAGCAAATAAATAGAAATCAGGTAAACCGAATCAAAACAGTCTATATGAAAATTTAGAGCATGCTAAATTTAACTTATATAGGTCTACACAGTCGTGCAATTACCACGACGCAAAAAAATTACCTTTGCCATGGTGACAAGATAAAACTGCATCCCACAGTGATTGGAGAAAAAAGGCTGATATTGCAGGCTGGATTAATTCGTGTATTAACAGTATTTTTTTTATAATGTATCGATCGTTTGGCTACTCTAGAAATTTACCTAAGTATCAAGTGAGCAGCTCAAACTGTTCAGGATGACTGTATAAACAGAAAGTAGGGTTAAAGAGAAAATCTCAAATACATTCCAAGTTAAACAATTCTCACCTGGTCTGCACATCTCTCAAATACTGGAACATTCTATCTGGCGATGGCAAGTCACCGTCGTGTTTATCTTTTTGATACATTTGAATTAAACGCGCAAGATGACCAACTTGCTCAGGAGTGAGAACGGCGTTTCCAGGAGAGGTATCTTTTCCGGGAGGAATGTCTTTATTTGGTGGAGTTTGAGCCACGGGGAGTGTACTTGACCCGAACCCTTTGCGAGGTGTCTGATAAACAGCAGGAAAAGAAATGAATTTTCAATATGGTAAGAAGGGCAAGGTAGTAAAATCAACAACGTTAAATTTATACACTGTCATACACGACATCGTAAGAGCAAAATTTAGTCGGGAAAATCGCGAACATGGCCAACGATAGGCAGCAAATTACTGCCGATAGAAAAAATTGTTTCATTGATTCTAAATGAACAAAATTAGGCAACTAAAACGTACCAAAATAAAACTGCGCATTAATTTTAATCGTGAACTATCGTGAACGCTGATAGCAACAACAATCGGATCAAGGTTTTCAAAAATGCACCCTAATCCTCTCTTTAAGAAACTTTATCTCAATGAATGGAGTTTTCCTAAAGGTAAATGGTAAAGCCAAAGGCCAAAGACGTTTGCAATGGTTAACCAAAAAGCTTCTCTTTCCTTTACTTTCAAACTTCGTTCAAAACCTTTCAATACCAAAACATGCTAGCAATGTTTACATAAATGAGCTACCACATTGAAGGAAAGTGTCATTCTTATAGAACCCAGAGGGATGTAAAAGAATCATTAAGGGAAAAGTTCATTACCGCTGCTGATTTCCTGAACGCCACCTGTTTTGTAGTTTCTTGTTCTTGCGCAGCAGAGCCTGTTGAAGACGAATGATCATCCTACAACGCAAGAAAGTAAAATAGCTTTAATCACCTACATAATTTTACAAAATTGCATATTATGTAAAACACGTTTTCCAGAAATGTCTTACTACATTGGAACTAGGAGACAACACGTTGCATAATTTAGCAAATGCATAAATTAGCTGCAGGTGAAAATTTATTTATTACAAATTTGCTTATGTTCTACTTTCAATTAAGTTTATTTATTTTAAAGCTGGGCACATTTTTTAGTTTGTACACAAAATTACGCGTGCTGATTGGTCACGAAATGATCCGATAATTTATGATATGCTTTTCAATACGCTTTTTACTCCTGACCGGTAAGTTTTGGTGGGAAAACCTCCTAGTCGATCTTAATGAAATTTAACGAGAATTAACCATCAGCAATGAAAAACTCCGAATAATAAAATGGGCTGAAACACTATTACTGTTTTTGTTCAAACCAAATTGGATAAGAGTATAACAAAAGAATGATTACCTGGTGGAAACAATAAAGAAGCAAGACGAACAAGTTATGAGTTACGGTAAACAGTAACATCCTACAACGAAACCCAGCTAAAAATAGGAAAGAATACCTGCCAGAAGCCATATAATAAATTCCTCATTAACTTCGTTTGCTCTGTCCGTACTGGAAAGTATCTGCCCTCGGTCTTTTTTTTGCACAGACCTCGTTCCTTCGTCTCTCGATTTGTACGAAAACCTCAGGGAAACACTTTCACGTAAGGTTCTCAGACTCGGCTGAGATGTATTTATTATGTCACTGATAAATCACACAGAGTCACCTACATTGTCTTATATATTTCTAGCTCTGTAACGGAATGTTCTTCGACCCATCAAGACACGAAATTTCGATATCTCAGCTCTACATCACTACTTATTCTACAGCGTTACAGTAATACGTTTTGGAAGCAATATTTCATAAATGCATGAAACGTGTGTTACCAGCAATTATAAACATCAGAGAACTATGGAAGTCACCAGCCTGTCGGCCGACTGTTTAGAAATGTTCTCAAGTGTTTGTAATCCCGGGTACAATACGAGCCATGCGTTTAAGGAATAACTTTCCAATATTCCACGGCTTTGATTGAATCTTGCTGATAATCCATAAAAATAGTGCTATCATGAGGTTTAAGGCCTGGCTGTCACTAGTGAGATAAGCAAAAGCATAACAACAAATGTAAACGCAGTAAGCACTTCCCGGTCAATTGAATTCATTGTTCTCCTCCAGTAGAAAGGGATTAACTAACCATGCAGTACCTACTGCACTTGCAAATTTAGTTGTGCTTATGCTTATAACCCCGCTTACACTGTAACATTTTGGGCACGACACGGCTAATTGGTCATGCCGAGACCTACATATAAGGAGGTGCTCGACACGGCTAAATTTCAATAAGTCCGCACCATTTACACTGTGAAAATTACCCCTACCGTGCTCAAAAATAGTGGCACCCGTGCCAAAATTTTAACCGTGCCATGCGTAAAATGGTAACAGTGTAAACGGGGCTTATGTCGCCAGTGAAAACTAGGCTAAACTGAGCACAAGAGAGAGCAACATTTATTCACAGGGTTTGTACTGCTCTACGAAAGTTGAATTCAAGAAGTTTTCAAGGAGGAAAATGACAATTGTCGAGGATTTAGTAAATTTTCTAACAACAAAAGACAGTAAACTTCAAACATTACATTTTATAAAATGTTTGTTTGAGGTACCATCTATCGCTTGATTTCCTTCTGACTGCACTACAGGAGTTAAAAAATCACGAGAACTGAAAATAATTTCTTTAGTTTCATTTCCAATTGCTCCATCATTTCATGCTCTTTATTGTTCTCAACCATTAGCCTCAGTGACGTGAATCATCCTCTGCTCTTTTTTGGCAAGGTCCATCAGCTTGTTCTTTTACTTTTACCCCAACAAAATGCTCCAGAAGTATTTAAGGAAAAACTGTAAATTTCAAGGGCTTTTCACGAGCCTTTGAAACTAAAAATTTGTTTTAAGGAGTATTTAACCCTGTATTCACGTCGGTGCATATGGTTTGTCGACGGGAGGCACGCTGAAATTGAGCATGTTTGATGACAAGCTCTTTGGATAAACTGGTCACATGATATGAAAACCAAAAAGCCAACCAAATCACTCAAGGAACATTCAAAACACTAAGACATCAAGCTTCACTGGTTGAAAGGTTTTTGTCTACGGATCTGTTTGGCATTTCATTGAAATCCACCAAGGCGGATTTCATATAAATGGTAAAAGAAGTGCCCATTTTAAAGAAATTCAAGACAGTGATTTCGAAGACCTTTTTAATTACAGAAGCACAAGAGCTAAATGTAGACATCTGAAAATTACCATTACAGTTCATGTTACCACTGGCTCTTTAACTAGTAAAAAAGTAAACTTACAGGAGGCGAATTTTTGTGGTTTTTGAATCGAACAATGTTGTTTCTTTTCACGGCATATTCTTCTGCTGGTGAAAGAGGTAAATTGTTATCTGAAAATAAACGTGATATCAACAAATGTGGAACACTGTTACACACAATGTGCATTATCGCATGTTTTATTCTAAGGTATTTGTCATACCCTTTAATTATGGAAACGTTTGTACAACATTCTGGGAATCCAACAAACGTTACCTCGGAAAACGCGAAACTTTTACAAAGTAATCTGAAGTATTTTAAGGTTATTCCTAATTATATATATATATATATATATATACAGGGTGTATAAAAAAAACCGCAAACTCTTTTGAAATCAGATATTTATGAAAGTTGCATAATTTAGCACTAATTGATCCCAAGGGTGCGTAAACACAATTCATGCTTGGGGATGTCGAAATTCGTACTGTGTGGTTATTCTAATAACAAGGAAAATTAAAACATATTTTCAAATCCCAGAAGCATAATTAGTTGCACAGGCATTGAAATGCTATTTGCAGTATCTACTTATGCAAATTATAGTGTTTGTGGTTTTTTTGATACACCCTGTATATATATATATATATATATATATATATATATATATATACATATACATATACATATACATATACATATACAGGGTGTCCCAAAAAAAACGAAAACTATTGAAATCACTTATTAAAATTTGAATGCCCTACGAAAAAGCTGAACGTAATGATGCGTAAAACATTGACAAGGTGCATGTATTAAAATTTAGGTAAGAAAATCGCCTTGTAAAGTGCGCGACTTTTTGCCCGTGGGAATTTAAAGCAAATTATAAAATTACTTACATCAATCATTTATGCACTCGTGGTGACCAACAGAGTGCTAAGGCATTCAAATTCTAACAATTAAATTGTTATTGGTGATTTCAATAGTTTTCGTTTTTTTTGGGACACCCTGTAGACATATATATTATTTAGCATATAACTCACAGGTGAATAGTGTTTTTTGTGCAATCTGATTGGTTACTCTATCTCGGAATATCCTGCACTATTTACCTGGCTTCCTATGGCTTCCTGCTTTGTTTAAGATATGGAAAAAGAACATTTTTAATAAACAAAGCCACCGTGTCACACAATACCAAAAACAAAATAAAATTTGACAATAAAGTATTCAAATATATGTATTTCTTGTACTTTTTAGCGATAAATGCACTCAGGATGTGTTCAAAATGTTTTGTTTACAAATGATGAGTGGGCGACAAGCCGATGCTCCGTAAAAGTGTATGTGAAAACAATTATGCGAGGTATATGCTAAGACAATTATTCACCTCAGTAGTGGAGGTGGATCCATCACTACAGCCCTCCACTACCGTGAATAATTGTTTCATATATAAATATGGAAATACAAGGGAGAATCATAACCGTGTGGTGTCTTTATATGCGAAGAGGAAGTTAATTTTTCGGCTTAGAAAACAAATTTCAAAACTTTCTTCGCGAATTAGCATATTAAGTGGTTCACTTTATTAGACATTTAAAAAACTCACAGTACGTGCTTTATCGGATCTAAAAGACTCGGCTATCACCTTGTGTTTTAAATTCGATAAGGCACTTTGCTCAGTTTTTAAATATTATACATTCATATACAGCTAATTCAATAAAGGCTGTCCTTTGGAAGCCTGAACCTTGAGCATTGAGAACGCAAAGTTTGTTGGGAAATGCTTATTTAAATACTGACAGAGATTTCCAAGTTGTTGCCTTGTCTGTTTCGCAAAGCAAACTAATTGAAATTAAACACTTCAGGAAAACGACAAATTTTTTCAAAATAAACATGTTTCGGGAAACTTATGCCATCTTCAGTACAATATAAAACTAATAAACTATTTACAGGCTTTATATGTGATTACGATAATCGTATAATATAGTATCAACTATTGTTAATGTTATGCACAGTCGATTATACTTTTAAATATTGTCTACTTTAATTCTGAAATGCAAGTGCGCGCGATGGTAAAAATTAACAAAACACAAACAAAACACTTCGCACATCGTTACCATATCTGTTTTTAAGGGGGCCGAACAATAATGCGGCCTTCTAAATAAAATGCTGGGGGAGGAGGGGAGCCCCGAGGTCCCCCGCTTCCTACGCTACTGAATCGACCGGTTTATAAATATCGTTTTGGTTTTGGGAAAGTGAGGTTCTCCCAGGACGAGCCACCCCATACTGAATGAATTGTTAAGGCTAGCCACGACGACGTTGAATATCGAGCTCTGCGTAGCCGGATCATTAAATTTGCAAAGTGCTTTATGTCAACTAATTTGGATTACACGCCACACTGCAAAACTTTGATATTTGCATTGAACGTCCTACTCATTCAACTTTATATTGTATTGTAAATCCTCTGGGAAATTTTACAAAGCACTTGACTTGTATGTCCGTTCTTCATGAAATGTGGGAAGGGGGATTCGCATAACACGAGGTGCAAAAAACTGGAGAGGTAAAATGCAATTCATCTCACTCTTAAAGTCGTGCGTCAGTCTAACAAGAATAAATACGACACTTACAGTGGCCGCCATTTTAGACATCGTGTTATACAAATCCTCCTTCACATGTTTCATGTAGGGTAGGGAAGCAAGTCAACTGCTTGGTAAAATTTCCCACTGGATTTACTATACGATGTAAAGTTAAATGAGTCTGAAGTCCGATGCAAACACCAAAGTTTTGCAGTATAGCGTGTGACGAAAATTAGTAGAAATAAAGCACTTTGAGAATTCAATGATTCGGCTTCTCAAAGCTCGATATACAACGTCGTCTCGGCTGGTACCAACAATTCAGTCCGCACGGATGGCCCCTACGGAGAAAACGTCACTTTCTTAACAGCAACATCTTTATGAATCTGTCAGTTAGTTTGCTTTGCGATAAAACCCAAGCGACACAAGGAATTCCTATCAGAATTTAATTAAGCATTTCCCAACAAACCTTGCTCCCTCAATGTTTAAGGTTTAGGTCTCCAAAGGACAACTTTTATTGAATTAGCTGTATACATATACATGTATACCTACATATACAGTATATATGAAGAAAAAATATAGTTGACTGAATCGTACACATCAGAATGAATAATCAAGCAAGACAGTCGCTGCACGTAGATCAGCTTTTGCTGCTTCGAATAAGATTACAGTGAACTCTCTCTGAACGGACACCTCTCTAAGACGGACACCTCCCTAACACAGACACCTCCTTTGGTCCCGGCCGTTTATACATTATTTTACCATAATCAAACTCTCTCCAAGACGGACACCTCTATAAGACGGACAACGGACACTAGTCAAGTGGAAAAACGTTCAAAATATCTCTCAGAGCGGACAGATAACGGCCTGATCAACAGATTCGGGTAACGAAATTTTAATATGTCACAACAACGAAGATGACTTCTGTTCCAAAAATTAACAAATTCTAAATCGAGTGGTTAAATACCTGACCTACATTGAAGGGCTTTCACTCGAAATGCCAGGATCGTTCTTTCGCAGCAGAAAGACTGACGCTGAGTGACCGAGGCTTAATCGCTTTAATCCTGAAGGGCGGTGTCAGATTGTTTCACCTCTCTCTAAGACGGACAGTAAGAGCGGTCCCGAAGGTGTCCATCTTAGAGGGAGTTCACTGTACTAGTTTCGAACATACCATTACGAACTGAGAAGGACGCCATGTTTGGAGTGGCCAAATCAGTTAACTCCCCACCACTACCACTGCTGGGAGATTTTTTCAAAAGCTGTGAATATATAAAAAGACAGATGTTTGTAAGCGATCATAAATTACGAGGTAGTTAGAGAATAGCCGGTTACACAGCTTTTAAAGAATATATTCATATATCATTTACGTCGTACGAGAAGGCTTAGTGAAAACTGCATCCAACAATTACTAACTTCTGAGCTTACAGACCCAAAAAGCATTAGAAAACCTCAAAAAATATATCTGTTCACAAATCATTCCTGCGTGGCGCCTTAATCTGTTTTAATTCTTATCCGGACCCAACGTAATAAATTGAGGTGGGAATACAAGAAAGTGATCATTATACCTAAACACATTGAACAGAATTCTTCAATCTGAGAGAGCTAGTCAGAGCTTTGAACTAATGTTTAAAAGGTCAATCGCCATCATTTCTAGAATTCTTATAATTTTCAGTTCTCCTCACTCTGTTTTACTGCACTTGAAATGGCTCTTAAAATAGTCCTAAAGATATCCCCGTAATTAGTAACTACGAAAAGTTTCGTTGCGGTATTCTTTGAAATAAAGGTTATATTGTACGTGGAAAATTTGACTTTTGAATGCCGCGATTGTGGCAAAACTCAGCAAAATTAACTCAAGGATATACTAGTGTCATGGAGCGAGAAATAAAAAATCAGAGCCAAGACTTTTTAAGCTGAGGTTAAAAGACCCCTCGATTCATTCTTTTCAAACTCAGCCAGTATAACTGCCTGTGGTGTGCGCAGGATGTAATTATTGGGAGAGAGGTGGGGCGCTAAGTCAAGTGAAAATATTATGTTTATCATGGTCCGCGAGCGACACATTTAATAGACATTTGCATCAGCCAATATATAATTGTTCCTTTCATGTAGTGTTTCAACGGGTGCGATCTCTTTGCACAAAATAAATAATCATATGTACAAACGTGTCGCGACTTTTGCCTTCCCCTTGTTCGTGTTTAAACGCGTGATGCATGTGTGGATATTTCGGGCGGTCGAGATTAGTATCCTCGCCCGAGGGCCTTTGGCCCCAGAACTGTACTTTGCGCTGTCGGCCAAATTCATTATACCTGTTGAACGTAGTGATTAAGTTCGGTTTGCCTCGATTGTTGCTGCTGAAGCATCTTCAGTACATCACTGCTTAGATTTAAAGGTAAACTGAAATAAAAAAAGGAAGAGATCGGGTACTAGGTTTAACAAAAAGAAAAGGTTGATTCATGTAGAATATTGAAGAAAACAGACTTCGACGTATACAGTTATAAAAAAACTTGACGCGATGTCGAATGTCAACAACTTCGAGCCAAAGTACACGAAGATTTCAGTTTAGAGGAATAGTTTTCGAATCTATTGCTGTTATGTTAACAGAAAAAAAGAAAAACAGAAATAAAAAATGGGAAAACTATCCAAAAGAGCCTGAACAAACAAACAGATAACCAATCAAAAGAATAAAATCCGTAACATAAAACAGAAAACTCTCCCATTAACCCTTTCCAGTCCGAGACGTCGGCTCTTGACGGATAAAATCGTCTGCTGTTAGTGAGAGGAAAATTAAAATGTCGGATACGGCCCGAAGAGTTAATCCTCGTGTCTTGATGACAGCACATACTTTGGCATTTCAGATTCGTGATCCTCGTCAGCAGTCTGCTCCGTCAAACTCTCGTTTGTGGTTGATGGACTAAGGTCAGTGTATGATCCCTGGAAAATAGACAGGTGTAAATAAAAAATGAAGTTCAAATTAGAACAATCGTATAAGCCATGTAGCGTGAAGATACCTCCTTTATTCCGCTTTCATGACGGTCAGAATTTCTGCGCGTGGGCCGAGTAGGGTACTCCACGTTAATTTCTTCACGAGGATTAGGGCGAACATTCAAGTCGTACCTGTCCTCACCAACGCCCAGTCGTACCCCATCACTGTATGTCTGGGTATAAGAGTGTTCTGTTGGCTTCGTGGTCGCATGAATATCCGAGTATGTCGCATGTTTAGTTTGAACAGGGCCTTCCGTCACTGGGGATAACTTTATCCACGTGTGTCCAGAATCATCGGCAATCTGAGCAACTTTCTGGGTGCTCATCCAAGACTCGCTTGAAAACTGCGCTTGGTTTTTGCTTGTGTTACTAATACCCGAGGAATTTATGACGTCGCTGTGGTGACTAGCCGATACAAACGAAGGTACACCTTGAGGGGGTGCACGGGGGATTCCCACATGAGAAGCACTTGTAACCAGAACAGGTGTCTGCCTTGTCATCCAAGTCTAAAGTGTTAAGTGAGAAAATTATATAAACATTCAAAGAATTGGATGTACAACAACTTTGAAAATTCGTTCATCTGATTTTACGAAAAAATTTGGTTTTCATTCTTTCTTACTCATATCGAACCAGTATACTTTTCAATGCCGAATGAAATGATTCCTAAGATTAAGATTTCGTTATATTTATCTTTTCAAAGGGAAATTTTATGAGCCATTGTCTGTTGTCCAAAAAGGCGTCCTTTCCACATCTGCACTACACATACGGGACCTTTGCGGTTAATAGCTGGCTAGCATTCTTTAGTAAACGTCAACGTAATAATATTATAAGGCCCGCCTCGTCCCAACGATTTTGAAATTTTATACTTTAGTCTATCTAGAGCTAACAACTATTATTATTTTACAATTATTTGACGAAGGCGAAGTGAAATACTGTTGAATAATAGTCGAGGAGATTATTCAACAATATTCACTGATCATGAGGCAAATAATTATTTTAGTATAGTTACACTGGGGGTCATTTAAAAAAAGTAGTGAACGAGCTGTTTTAAGAACTCCTCGGGACAATTACAAAGGTAATATTTTTATATCTAGATAATAAGTTGAAAGAACATATTTTTAATTAATTTTTTTAAATATGCACACTTCAAAAGACTATTTTTAGAAATTTTTATGTATCACATGTAATTGAGAAGATAATTTCTATTAAAGTCATTATTACTATTTTACAATTGTAGCCGCCATTTCGTTTCTGTGCCTTCACTGTTGTATTCACCTGTAGGTGAAAATTGGGAATATGACGTAATTTTTGGGACAACAACCACGCGGGATTTTCGAAAATCACCTGCGTAATTATACTAATACAAGAAATTAAGGAAATAACGACTGCTGTCTGAAGGTTAGTTCACACAGCTCCTACGACAAGGTCGTTCCACTTTCAAAAGTAAGTAAAGGAGACCACAAATAGCTAATGAAAATTCTCTGAATTGAGGTGCTCGCCTTCGATTGCTGACCCCGTGATCTAAACAACGATTTTCAAACTATTCCATTCGAATCGTCTATTTATTAAGATCAGGTATTTCGACAACCTGCCAAATCGACAACTAACGTATGTCAGTATTTATTAAGCGTCAATAAATGACGAAAAGTTATGACTACCCATTTTCTTGTGTGAATATTTCATGTCTAAAATGGAAGATGTAGGTTTTCAATTTATTCCCGCTGGTTTGACCAAACGTTTTTAACCATTTGGTTATCTACAGGGCAGTTTCGGTCCTCCGGCATTTTAAATTTGAGCAATAATATGGGTTTGGCAATGTTTGAATTCAAAAAGGATTGTTACCAGGTGTTTTGGAAACATTAATTGAAACACTGAAATTCAAACGAGCAGTGTGATCTCCTGTTCCTGCTCCTCTCCCCACCCCACTCAAGAGGACACTTATCACTGGAACAGGGTCTGCAGAGTACCACTTGCACCAGTCCACCAGCGCGTAGGCTCAAAGCGAATATAGACATCTTATTCTGGCTCCTTTACAGCCGCCGATTTGTTAGCTTCTTTTCATGTAAGATCTTTTTAGGTCTTGTTCAAAATGCAAAACGAAATCCCATAACAGTTCAGTGACGGCTAGCCTATTCAACTTGTTGATACTTTCGACATCATTTGAGAAGTCGTAGATTTATCTGAGTCACACAGACGGTCACGATTTTCAAAGTAATTGTTCCTTAGATCATCAGGTCAGCAAGTAGCAAGTGAGGAACTCGATAAGCAAAATCTTCAATTTGATATTTGCAGTCTATGTAATACACTGTTAACAAACTAACGTTATTTCTTGAGGACCATACGCAAATTAACCCAACCGTAAGTCATTTTGTCCTTAACTTCAGGTAACAGGCCCATGAAAGAAAGCCTTTGCACGCATCATTATAGTCTGTGTACTTTGTAGTTTGTACCCCACCTCAAGCACTGTCCTATTTCATTCATATCAACGTCTGTCATTTTTATTTTCCTTCATCACTTTTTCTGTATTGTTTATGGCTAGCTCCGCCTGCTGGCACTCCCTTATGTAAATGGCGACGTTTCTCCTCTTTTCAAGCAAACTCCTCGCTTGGAAGCAGGCCCTCGTTACAGGTATGAGAGCCTGAATAGAAAGGACAAATATTCACTAGCAAATGTTCTAAACCGGAACGCGGACTTTCCTATATGGCAATCAGTCTTACAATCCCAGAACTTCTCCTTCAGCTGAATGAAATTGTCGGGTCTTAGAACTAATATAACGTCCACTCGTCGAGGGTCAGAGTGAGGATTAGCGGACAAAGATGAGATAACCTCATAACATGGTATCGCTAGGGCGCTTCTGTAACTCTCAACAACCCGTAGAGAACAAATGCTTACGGCATCGTGATCGTGACTATCAAAAACCTTTCCTCCTCCAATGTTCGCCGTGTTCGCTACCAGTAACGACAGAGCTTCCTCACAATGAGATTGCATCATCTTTTGAAGTCGAACGACCATCTTATGCCTAGTGGAAAGGAAATAAATTATCATTGTAAAGAATACAAATGTACGGTAGTACGCTGAAAGGCAATCGGTGCAAGCACCAGAACCGGGGTTTTAAGTTCCGGCTGGAACAGGAACTCACTGGAGTTGGAAAAGTTACAGCCGGAACTAGACGGTGACAACCGGAACTTTGAGTTTTAGTCCGTAAGTACAATCCAGAGTGCTTGAGCCAATAGGATGGTCGAGCTTTGCCTATAGCATGGTTACTTGAAAAAACATTTCTCTTAAAAAGAATCCAGAATGCCATAACCATTTACATTACTACGAATGGGTGCATGCTACTTTTAGAAGGTAACCAGCTTTACAGAAATGTCAAAAAACCCTTAGCTTTAGAATACTTATTAGTGGAAAAAGACTTTCAATTCTGCTAGTGAGTTCCGACGAAGGTCCTGTATCTCACCAACTTCTTTTGAATGATTAGAATAGGGAAAAATTTCGGTGCTGGCCAATTACTTTTAATGATTTCTGGCCAGGACCTGAATTTAGAAACAGCCGAGGTCCGGCCAGCGAAATTTTTTTTCGTAATTTGTTCAACAAGGACGCTGTAAATTCATTGTTTTGTGAAATACAGTTAGAAACAAATTAATTCTAACCCTAAACTTAAAAAAGTTTAACCTTTATTGGACGGGCTTCAAGGAGGTCTCCCCTTGACAAGTAAAATCGTCTGGTGCCTGGCAGAGTAAAAATAATAAGTTGCCAAATGGCAGCCGAGCCCAATAAAGGGTAAAGAAAAAAGAAACAGAAAAGACGAAGTAAAAAATTTGAAGGGAAAAAAATCAAAATGAAGCACTCTGTTGGGTTTGATCACAAGGTTTCCGCGCGACGGCCCAACAGTAGGGAGTTTAAGCGAACAAAACGGCAACGTCTACGGAAACGATGTTCTAAAAATGAAATTTTCATTCAGAACAGAAGGAATGACTAATTCGAAGCCCAAAGAGTACTTTCAACGCCGTCCTACTTCTATACAGTATGTCATCGAGAACATTTCCACGGTTTTACGGCTACGTTGGTACAATGTACGTGGGATTTTCGCGGTTGTTTAAAATTAAATAAACAGACCAGAGCTGCTGAGAAGAATTCCACAGGGATAAAAACAACATTTATAGTTCATCACAACATCAATGGAATGTTATTCTATTCAAATGCTTAAAATAAATTTACTTTGTTAAATGCAGTCGCCGTGTTACCTTGCTTAAACTTCATAGTATCTCCAACACCAAGGCGAGTACTACACCAAAGATTGCTTAAGAATAAATTTAAATTTGATTTGATGTTTGATCAACATTGAACTGATCATGAACAGAAATCAGCGTCCGTCCGGAATCCACTCCTGTTGCATCGCTAATCTTATGCTATCATGTATAATCGAAGCAAGATTATGTACATATCCCAGCTGAGGAATCGGACATATTCTCAAGAATTGTAACTTCCTGACAAAATTATATTAGTATAGTTCGTCTGCGAAACATTGTTCCTAAATTTCCAAGTAAACATTCTTAAGCTGAGAAAGACATTTTTTTCTGTGTATATTCATGTTATGATGTTCCTGCACAAAGTCGAATTCGCTGACAACACCACATTTTTGCTCTTTGCATATACTTATCTACAGGATGAGCTCCGTTAACTCTTTGGTGGCAGCAAGAAAAATGGCTATTTTCAAGGTGCCGTATAAAATAATTTTTGGGGAAGGTTATTTAAGTCAGTATGAAGGTTGTTCAAGTCATACATGATTGACTTTACGAGGGTCTGCCACCAAAGAGTTAAACTTAACAGACATTAAAATAAAATTTTACTGACATTAACATATACGCATAAATAAACATGCAATTTCTTCACTCGACTTTAAGTGGTTTGTTTGAATTAGACGGTGAGAGTCCAAATTCAGTTCCACGTGCAGCATAAAATTTTTTAACCAGTCGAATTCCTTCAAAGCAGCCATTAAAAAGTAGGCAGACAGATCACAGCATCCAAAAAAGACGTCGCAGTGGCGTAATTTTGCGCTCATGTTTAACATGAATGAGGAAAACCAGAGCCAAAAACATCAGTTGGAATGGAATGAAATACTCATCAAGTTTTTAAATGTACATGTTTTATAATTCTACAAAAAAATCTTTTTTTCTTTTTGTGAGCCATATATACTTACTTTTCATTCCTTAACGCCTCTCGTTCGTTTGATATCTTTAGAAGTTGGTTGTGAGCCACAGACAATCTGTTGGATAAAAATACAGATGGCTTTTACTGATTTGTCCTGTGTCAAAGAGGTTATGGAGTTTTCTGGCAACAAGTCAAAGGATCATGATGCACGTGATATATAAATAGAAAAAACGTTAGTGTTCTCTCCAAAGAACATTGAACTCCAACAGTAGTTGTTGACTCACCTAAGGCATCTATAATCCTGTACGTGTTGTGGTTCAATTTTCACCATTAGAAAAGTACAATTTTTTTCGGAGCTAGTCAAATTTTATTTGATCTGGTTCATAATATTTAGTCTTGTATTTTTATGGTCGAGGGCTACAGGTTAATCAGCTTTTTGACTTCTTAGTATTTTACCAGCTATAAATACAGATTTTACGAACTAAATTTGAAACCAAATAATATTTTTACTTTGAATCAGAACATTTAGCTTTCCCCAAAAACCTTCACAACCACCTTTCGCATGTGGCTGTCCTCTCAATCCAATCAACTTGTATGATATTTTTGGTGTATTATCTCTCAGAGTTAAATTCGTAGTTTCGTAAACGAAATGTAAATTACAATGGCAAAAACAGGTACAACATTAAGACCGAACTATTTCGAGTTCAAAGATAGCTCTTCACGATCAAAAGCATACACGCGGGATTTATTTGTGATTAGGGTATATATTTTTATACAGGGGATATATATATTTCGCAAAACATTCATTGTCCATTAAACACAAGAATCAGATGGTACACCTTCCAGGTTAAGACAACGTACACGCCAGTTCAGACGTAAAATGTCTCAGATTAATCATGTTCGACCTCGTTGTTTCAAAATCATCCTAAAGATAAGAACGAGAGAAGATTTCACTTCCCAACGCGACAGTTTTATTTTATGTTTTGTTTACCGCATCCATTACCATGCGGTACTGTTTTTCCTCCCACTATCTTTCTATCACTTTCCAATTTGCAATTAGCCGACTATATGTAAGCCGAGACATTGTAAACAATATCACATTACTGAAGATGTTGCGGGTTTAGCGACCAAACGTCTGTTAAATAAATTGTTATACTTCAATCTATGTCTTCGTCATGCTTTTATTTAAATTTATTTTCTGGGCTATCATATTTACAAAACGATTTAGATTTCCGCCTGGATCGTCGATTGCTATAGATTTGTCGCACAAAGTGACAGTACCCGATATCCCCGTCTGATTTTCAAACAAGGGGTAACCATATTTTTTAAAGGGAAGCTCCAACTGAAAGTATATAAAATATGTTGCGAAACAAAAAATTAAAATCACGGATGTTGGGCACTTTTCATTCAAAATACGTTTATAGAGTGTGGCTTTGAAAGACCTATCTTTCACTTTCATTACAACTTGGGGATTCAGTGGGCTAGCAGACACATTACTATCCACGTGTAAAATCGAGGGCAGGTACACAGATTAGTAGAGACAGACAGATAGACGGACGGATGGACAAACATAAAAAGACAGACATACAGCTAGGCATTTAAATATATAACAGAACTAACTTTCCCTCGTATTCTTCGTTAGTTTCTTTTAGCTTTCTGTCTCTTTCCTTAAGTTGCTAGAAATATAAAAAGAAAAAAAAAGCGAAAAATATTACGCGAGAAATGGCACTGAAAGGAAACAATTATGTGGTTTTCAAAGTAGAGAATTTAATAAACGTCACCTGGTGGAAAGTCCTCAGCTGCTCTTCCAAATCGTTTTTATATTTCCTAGTTAGCTCCTCGATCTAAAAAAGATCTCATTTTAAATGCAGTAATTAAACATATTTTTGAACATGGCATGTAGGAAAAGTACATGGACGATGTGACTCTCCGAGGCAACACTTTTTGTTAATAAATAGAAAATCCCTTGAGTGTGAATGACGATATGAATGTCATTTCAATTGGAAAAATGCCTAGCAGTAATTTTCAAGTACTTAGAAAATTGCTTCATGTTCGCCACATTGGCCAACAAAAATTTTTGGATACGAGAGACAAACCAGATGTTGCAATTCATTAAATCAAGTTAGATAAGAAAATCAAAGCCACTGTGCTACAGCCAATGTGAACAGCATCCTGTTTCCGTTTCACAGAATCATTGTTATACGACTCAATAATGAACGACATGTTTTCTGTCTGATAATTTGTCTGACAAAATTGTTTGATGAAAATTAGTCTCAGCCACAAATTAGTAGCAATCACTTAGCGACTTGAACTAAAAAATTCTTCTTATGACACGGACATAATAAAACGCTACCTCTGATTGGTGGCTGAACGTGCCTCATTTCTCGATGAAGCACTGGAAAAAAGCAAGTGATAACGTTTTGAAAAAAAAAAAATCCTTGAGGATCAGTCGATCTTCAAGAGGCCAATCATTAATTCTCCGAATTTTTCGTTTATGTAAGAAAGTAATTTTTAATCAGAGTGCTAAAGCTTGTTTTCCGTTATCTTGTGTCTGATTCCGTGTTTTAAAAGAAATGGTTCACGATGAAATGGTTTACGTATTTTTTGTGCTTTCCCACATCCCCCTTTTGCATCTATAAATATTTATATTATTTATACATCGTTTTCTTATGTTTTGATAAGTCAGGCAAGGTGATCGGTAATCTAAATGTTCTTGTACATCTTACCTGTTTCTTATGAGTAGTTCTCATCTCATTTTCACTCTTACTTAATTGATTCTGAACTTCCCGCAAGTTTTTGCTAAGCTGAACAATCAGAGGAGGACATTTGCGTTAGCAATTGTTCCAAACATAACTTATAAAATGGGAGAAAAATTTAATAAAAACTAAACAAGTAACGCAAACCCTAAATTAGATAGTTGGACAAAAGATGGCGTTTGAAGGCCGAATATCGAATAGGAAGGTCAAATCGGCTAAGATGGAAAAGACGTCAATTTTAAACCTTTCATGCTAATCCAGGTTAGGCAAACAACAAAATACAATAAACTATCTAAGAACTATTTAAAGAACAAACCAAAAGACAAAGAGAACAAGGAGCAAAAGAATAAAACTGACATGAGTTAACCAGGGGAGGGTGGCATTACGAGGACTTTTCAATAAAGCAAGATGAACGACTATGTTTTAAATACAGGCGGACTCAGCGATAAGGCAGCTTCATTTATTACGATTTACGTGGTAAGCGGTTGGCAGCTTAATTCCACTATTGAAATCGAAGTTATTTTAATCCTAGAAGTATAGAAGTCAACAAGCAAGAACTTGCTTCGAATTAATTATAGAAGACTTTACGCTCAAACTTTTTTGTGCCACGAACATCAGCCGTTACAATTATATGGAAAACCAGGCTTTAACAACTCTAACCCTGTATATTTTTTACTTTTTTTGTCCCACCTGATAACCTGCGTCGACCAAACAAGGAGGAAATCAAAATTTGAATAGCAATTCTTTACATGTGCGCGCACCCACTTCTGAACTTGTCCTCCTACCTTATTCACCCCATGCAACGCCCGTAAATCCTGATCTAGTGAAAACGTTGTAAGCAGAGTTCTCCGCATATTGCAGGACAAAGTTGGGGCTTCTTTTCTTAGATGTCACAGGTTTTAATTTGAAAAGTTTGAAATAAACCATTAAGCAAAATTAGATATTACTTAAACTTTAAAAATCAGATTAAATTTTGCTCCAAAATTAGGATAATTCTAAACTTGGACAACCAAGCTCATAATTCTGTAGCACCTGTCTTTCCAACTCCGCTTGATGTTCACTGTCCTGTCTTGCCTTCTGAGCTTCAAACTTCGCTGCAAGAAGCGTTATCTCGGTTTTCAGATTTTCCTTTAATAGAATACAACATCCCATGAATCAAAATCATCTAGCTTGAAGTATTTCTCCCTTCCCCAATCGAAATCCATATTTACAAAAAACACTTAACTTTCCTAAGATTACATTAAGTTGTTTGAACCTCACTTTACTAAACAGGGGCTCGTTAGTGGGTTAATTCATGTAAATACCGAAGACAGGTTTGTGTATTATTGTCTTCTGTCACGTGGTATTTGAGAAGAGGCACGTGTCATAATAGGTTTAACCAAACATTTCCTTTTTAACTTGCAGGCTTACTGATTGGTTAGTTGACTTAGTTGTCAAACTTAGGATATTCGCTGGCATGCCTTGCTAAACGCTTCTCCGTCAAGATGTCTACCTTTGACGAGTAAAATCATCAGGCGTTAGACAGAGTAAAATAATAATGTCTCTTTCAACCAGAAAAGAGTTGAAAATTGTTATCGGTCATTACAACTTGTGGAAATAGAGCAAGAAACAACCTCCGAAAAACAACATTTTGAAGACTTAGGATTTAAGTAAAAACAAGACGAATGTAAACGGTAATATTTCGACCTTATTTCAAAGTCACTGTCAAACCTCAAGGTCGAAATAAGGTCGAAATACTACCGTTTACATTCGTCTTGTTTTTACTTAAATCTTAAGTCTTCAAGATTTTTCTTTTCAGAGTTTATTTATTGCTCTATTTCCTTAAATTGTCGGCTATTAATGACTTCTATTACAGCTTGTCCTGAGCTCCAATAATCCAGGGAAGGCGAGCCTACAAATACTTAAGGGCAGCAACACGTTTGCTTTCGAATGAAAGAATAGCTCTAACGAGTATTATGGTGAAAGAGTCTTTGCAAGGAAGGGTACTTTAATACTTTTATTAGTTAGTCTTCATACATAAACCAACAGAAAAACAAAGAAAAGTGCAAGAAGAAACTTTTTATTTCTGAAGACATGTTAATTGTGGCCCTTGCTAAAAAAGGTAAAAAACAAAACAAAAAATTATATAAAAAGGGGAAAAAAGGAAAAAAAGAGAAATAAAAAAAGGAAAAATCCCGAAGGGGTGATAACTAAAATTCACCTTAACTGAGTCACGTTATATTCAAAAGGCAAGAGAAAATTGAACAATGTTTTTATAAGGATAAAGCAAATTTGTTCATGAGGTACGGACCCACTTAGACAACTTAATTATACGCAGGGATACTAGAAAGGATTTTATAGTGAAACAAAAAGCTTCGGTTTGGTCGTTTAAACCAACTCAATGGTAAAGCGCAAAGTAATTTTGTTTCAAACAGTAGTATTCCTCTTGATACGCTTCCAGTCACTAACTGCTTTTTGCGTTACTGGTTGTCTAATGGCCGGGTCCTCTTATTAAGTCAGATGAATACAACCACCAGAACACTTTGCGGTTTCTTCATTTTCATGCAAACATCGAATTTCCAAAGGGAATGGAAAGACAATTGCTCCGATTAACATTACAAACAAGTTTTCGAAAGGCATTCAGGTAGTTGTTTTCAGCAGATGTATAAGGGGAACCGGCCATTCACCCAAATCGTGAACGTGGGTTATTTGCAGATTTAAGCGTTGTTTAATAAAGATTTATTAATTACGTCGTCATATTTTTAATATGACGACGTAAATGTTTAGTGCGTGCTTATTCACAAGAAAAAATTGACATAATGTAAATGTTTAATTCGAGTGTTTATCGACGCAAAAAATTTACAGAAAAGTAAATATCACAATGCTTCCATGTATGCCTAATCCTTAATTCCTAGTCCTTTAAGAATTAAACTTATAACTTAAAATTTCTATAGGGAAGTAAAGTAAAAGAAAGAAATATACTCAAACCACAGCAATTCCCACACTGTTACTGTCATGTTGCAAAGGTTCAGCTATTCCATCCAGGTTCGCTGCGAACGTGAGCGAGCCACATTGAAAGTAGACCATGCGTGAAGTTATGAGAAAGGTAATTTCTAGTCGGGCAGCAATAAGGCTAGTCGAGTGTCTTCACTGTCGACCAGTATACGCAGGACATTGATAATTTACTAGCGTGGAATTGGTCCATTAGTCCAAAGGAAGATGGATATCCAAACTTTTAAACTTGATGGCATAAAATTTATACGAACTAACCTTTTCTCGGTTACACGTATCCAACTGAACTGTTAGTTGCTGGACCTCTTTTTGAACTGCAGCGAGAACACGTTGACTGTCCTGTAACGAACATCGAAGAGGTAACAATTGAAAACCCTCCGTGTTCCGTTAAAATGAAACCGAACACGGACAAACGTCAACATTAAAAGCACGAAAAAGTTTGTTACAAGTCTTTATCGCACCTCAGCAACCTGCTTCTCATGGTCGACCAGTTTCTGTAATGGTTAAAAGAAACATATAGTGGCTTATGCAAGTTATCACGAAGGTGTAGGAGCCATGAAGGCACAGCGCGCAAGTGCCTCCAAACTTGTGTTAGCAAAAATAAAACCAAACTAATGAAAAGATAAATTGAGTAGAATGTTTCGACTTCTATAATTTTTGCAAATCCACCTCATGCTTAGGGGATCTAAAGTATGATTAAACGGGAGGTCTAATTATAATTGGAAATCTAGCCCCTTATCCTCTTATTTGTATCCCTACAGTCCGACCTTTCTACACCTACGTAGTAACAAGTTGGAGTTGCTGTCCATGTCCATCCGGACAAAGTTCTAAGGTTGAAAACTGCCGTGACTGTTCGCAAAAATTTCTAACTTTTAGAGCAAAGGACCTTGGCAAACAGTCACACAGTTGTCAACCTTTGAGCTCTTACGTTATTTAACACTGACTACTACAATCTACGCAGGATTCTATTTCTATTTAGCAGGAGAGTCTGTTTTCATTAGCAATGCAAACTTCCATTGACAAAACGTAGCTGCTGCTATAAGGCAATGAACAAAATAACACAGCCTGCTGTCTATGATATTCAACTGTACAAGGTACATCCATAAGCTTATGCTATATAGGTAGTACTAAAACAAGTTATTTATCAAAATTTGTAGCAGTTTTTTATTCAAGAAAAATCACAGCAAGCTGCCAGAAATTTTAGCTTTCCGCCTTATATTACCATGGGTGAGCTTTCCTAAAACTGATTTAGCCCAGTTTGGTTAATCTCAGTTGACTTTCTTCCCATATTTCTATTCTCCATGATAGTATCAATAAATTTTTGGATATGGATGTGGAGAATGTTAAAGTTTTGTGAAGAAATGCTGTTGGCGACATAGTGCTTACTAGTGGAACAAATGCTGCCGGTTTGTTTGCATGTGTTGGTGGATCATATGTGTTTACGTTTTAAGTCGTGTTTAATGTTCGCTAGGAATGGCCAGATTGAGGGATCTATTAGATTTACAGGTTGATAACGAGATATCAACCTCATGAATAAGTTTATGAGGTTGATAAGTTATTCATCAACTTCCTGAGAACAAAAGAAACTGAGCCAGTGGTGATATAAGCCAAGGACAATGAATGGTAATGAGTGAAATAAAGGATTCAGCATCGCTAATAGAGCTTGACAGCCACAATGGGCGGGTAGACCCCCAGGAGATGCTTACACTTCAACGAATGATGTTAAAACCCTTTATCTTATGACCACTTACAATTCGTTGTTTCAACAGAAGCGCTAAATCCTTTAGTCCACTCATTAGTATTCAGGAGTGTGATAACGACTTATCACACTGCTATCCATTGAAATCACTGTGATAAACGCTTATCGCATACTAACGAGTGAGTATCTTAATTTCTAACGACCAAAGTCTCTTCGACGTTACACTGGAAAAAGAAAAACTATTTGATTGTGGGTGAGTTATGAGATAAGATAGTTAATCGATGGTTTCGAGA
Organism: Heliopora coerulea; assembly: GCA_030142905.1. Classification (NCBI taxonomy): domain Eukaryota; kingdom Metazoa; phylum Cnidaria; class Anthozoa; order Scleralcyonacea; family Helioporidae; genus Heliopora; species Heliopora coerulea. The sequence goes on from JASJOG010000014.1 coordinate 3,405,852, forward strand.
GTGATAAAGAATTTAACATCACTCGTGCAGCTTGAACATCCACTCGGGGTCTACGGCCCCTCGTGGCCGTTAAGTTTCACTTACAATGTTAAATCCTTTAACACACTCGTGACCATTGATTAACCCTTACTTATCACACGAGTGAGCATTGATTAACCACCCTACCTTATGACACAGCCACAAATGGATGTCTTTTGTACTTTACTTGATAAACGTTGGAGTGCGATCAGCAATGTGAGTGATGATACTTATATGATTATCATACCATGACTATTAATGGACCGTTTCCATTATACGCATAACCCCTTTATCCCGATGTATATGGGGTGACTTTGATTCCCATTTGGTCTCGGCCTGGTAGAACTTTCGGAACGGCTTTTCCGTAACCATTGTTTCTCCGCGTAAACCTCACCTTTTCATTCTCTAGGTCCTCAGCATGAGACTGGGTGATAAACTGAATTTTGGACTCCAGTTCCTTCCTTTCTTCTTCCCAAGCTTGTTGCTCCTGTTGAAAATACCCACAAATGAAAAAAGCACAAGCCATTTCGGTAGTTCATAAACCATTCCAGCGTTATGTCCAAGGGCAACATGAGGTGAAAAAAAACTAGCAAAACTGTGTTCAGTTGCGTTAAGTTAGTCTTCTTGGGAATATACATCTGTGGGTATTTGATTCAGACAAGTTTGTTCTAGTTACCTTCATATGTCTTCTCGTAATTGTTTATAAAATAAGAAACACTTTACATGTTTCTATCAATTAAACCTAGTCCACACGAGCAAATTATCTATGGCAAGTTTTCTGCGACAAAGATGTTTGTTCGTGTACAAAGACAGCAAATGCAATGTTGAAAACTCGTTTGCCTATGCGCCAGAAATGACTATGGACAATGGACATAAAACCCAAGAAGTCACTGCCAACCTCTAAGTATGTGGAAAATTTTCTGTGATGGGTCGTGTGCATGAATAAACTTTTGCATGTGAAATTTTTACTTTGCCTTATTAAAAACTGGCGTGACAGTTTTTCAGCAAATGGGTTTATCACATAAAATTCGAGCAAATTTTCTCATGTATACCAGCAAACAAAACTGGTCACAGAAAAGCTTGCTACAGAAAATGTGCTCGTGTGGCTACGTTTTAAGTTATACTAGAAATACGTGCACGCAACAACCCCTCGCCCACCCTTCCAATATCTCTCTCGAGAATCCAAGTAACATTGATAATTTTTTCAAATTTGTCAAAAAGACAAATCCTACATACTATAACTGGAAGAGGGTACGCAGTATAAGAAAAACACAACATTTGGACACTGTAACAAATTCTGTCGAGCATGTAAACATTGAAACACTTTCGTGTGACACACCCAAGCATATGTGGGTGTGGTTGCGTGGGTGTTTTGTTTTTAGAGTTTTCGTTAGATTGACAGAGGCGAGGAACGTCAGACAGCGAGAAGTATGCTGAGAATAAAAATGTAACAAAATATCACTCGAGAATCCAAGTAACATAGATAATTTTCCAACTTGTCAGAAAAATCGTCCTTACTATAACTGGAAGACGGAATGAAATAATAATAATAAAGATAATATAAAACACGTTCAATTCGGCCTCAAATTAGCAACCTACATAGCTTATATTTAAACTGCTTGTCGTCATATTTATGATTAAAATCTCGATTAAGTTTTATTAAAACAAAGCGTTTGGTGAGAATAACCTTAAATGGTTTAATGAATGGTAAGAGATCCGTTCTGACAATTCTACTACTAAACAATGGATGTTCGTATCAAGACCTTGTATTAGTTGCGATCTTGAAGTATTTCGACTAGTTTTCCGGTCAAACGTTTCACTCATGTTGCTTTAAAGAAAGACTTTTTGTTATATGGCCAGGCTTTTCGGCTTAAAATTGGAGTATCCTCAAAGGTTACCGGTCGGCGATAATATTTGGTACAAAAAGTCTTCCTTGGGGAAGAATGAAGTCGGGAAGCCACTTTTGATAGTTGCTCACAACGATTCCGTTCACAGAACTTGTATTTCAAAGCTACTCCATTCAGACTTACCTGTGATTGTGTAGCTCAGGTAAGTGGTTACCGGAACGTGAAAAATCTCGAAATTTATACAAATCAGCATCTATTCAACTTCAGCGAAGAATGTTGTTTACACTTAGACCCCGTTCACACGATACTTGTACGAACCTGTTCACACATATCGGTAGAGGTAGTTTTATTACAGTTTCACATTACGGTTTCAAATCGTTACGGTTAGCATTACGGTTTCATGCTTTTTCATACCGGTACCGTGTGAACGCAAGGCCTAACCGTAATAATTTCGTTACGGTTTCATTTCGTACCGATATCGTGTGGACGGGGTCTTAGTCGCTCAGCAAATGTCCTGACAGCAAGCGAGTTCCCATACGTCTTTTGTTCATATTTATCAGGAAGAACCAAATGCATATTCCAAGGAGCTAACTTTGGGAATTGCTGTTTCAACTCATAAATTGTCCAGATACTAAGATGGACTCCAAAAGTGAAACCAGCCGCAAGCACCAAGAGAGTCATTTCGTTTGGCGGTCTTAAATCATTTACTGGCTTTAGTGTTCAAATGATGTAAACGACGTCTGAGAGATCCATAAAAGGGAAAAAAACCCGAGACCAAACCGATTTGCTTCGATACGGACCTAAGTAACCTAAGGTTTGATCAACAACATACCAGTCCCCGAGCTTGCACACGGCCTTCTTGAGTAACCGGAATCCATGGATATATACCTATATATAGAAAGACAGATACGCAAGGCGATAATTTTTCTCCCTAGTCACCACGCGTGTAAAAGGACTCCACGCACGTCGAGATTAGTACCCTCGCACAGCGCTTCACGCGGTGGGCGAGGGGATAAACACAAGTGAATGAACCATTTCATACGCATGCAAGAAGCAAACTTCACCTTATCAAGTACTCTTTTAAGCTTTTCAGCCTTATTTGCTTTTTGGTTGAGATCCTGCACTTGTCTTTCGAGCAACGTTGTTTTTTCACGTTCTTTCGCCAAAAGGTGGAGGAGCTGGTTTCTCTCTTCAAGTACTGCAGCAATCTGTCCATTGAAAACGACAGAATTACTTAAAACCAAGGGCAACAAAACAAAACAAAAAAAAGAAAAAAGAAAGCACTGATCTTGCGCACACAATTTCTAGATGAGGAATTCAAAAGAGGTGACAAAAGGTTTATACGTGATGAGTGAACTAAACTAGAGCTGTGATTGGTTAATTTAACATCTGGTATGATGTGTGATTTGCTTATTTTTACATGCATGATTCGTAACCTAATGATAAGATTTTCAGAAACATGGACTTGACATTAGATTTTCTTAGTTGAAAATGCGTGAGTGAAAAACCTTTTGAAATGTGCAGGCAATCATAGCTAAAGGAAAGCAACACAGATATGAAACCCTACGTTGTAAAGGTGACAGCTAAATTCGAGTTAACATGGGTTTTCACAAACTGCACGAGAGAAAATCATACATAAGTCATACACTACGTTCCTTTCCTAGCAGAAACTTGAGCTTCGACAATTACTGCTCCCTGTCGGTTATATGGAAACCAAAGCTGAATGATACTTGTTCAAAAATCCTGATGTGTGAAAAAATTCGTAAGACAGGCATGTTTGTGTCAAAAGGTTTATTAAGATCTAACGTTTCGTTGCTTAAGATGCAACACCATCAGCGAATAAAAGATAATACGGTAAAGAAATTTTGAGAGGAAATAAGAAGTGATCAGATGTTAGAGGTGGCGAACAGGGTAAAGGGAATCAGAATAAGGAAAGAGGAGTTGAGCTTGATTGAGAGCTGAGAGTAGGATTGAGTTTGTGAATGAGTAAGCTTTCTCTATTGAGGAGTTCATGAGTGATAGATGAGGAGGAGTGAGAGAGGATGGTAAAATCATCTGATGTAGTGGGATGGCCAACGTCGTGGTGATGTGATAAAATGTTTGTAGCAGAAGGGTTAACACGCTCTTTGCCAGTAAGGGCTGAGATACCCAAGTGATCAGCAATCCGTGTGTGGAGAAGTCGGCTAGTTTGGCCTACATACGACGCATTACAACATCGACGCTTAAAAAGATTCACAACACGAGATTTTAGACCGTTGGTAATCCTGTCCTTAAAAGGAAAGAAGTGTACTAGGCGAGCGACGGACGGAAAACAAAACTAATGGAAATATGAGGGGAAGGATTTGAGCAAAGCTTACGAATTTGTGCGCGAATCTGGACGCTGTGTTGTCCAGTGAAGGGAAGGCAGAAGTACATTATCTTTTTAGGTGCAAGGTAAACTTTTGGTACAGGCGAAAATTTGTTGTCTAAAAAACGGCGAATACATTTGTCTAAAAATTTGCGGGGATAGGCGTTGAGAGAAAATAGTTACTTAACATTATCAAGTTCCGAGTGAAAGGTAATATAGGTAGAACAAATGTTAAAATAACGATTTAAAAGAGACATAACTAGACCTTTTTTGTACGTAAATGGAATAAAGCTGTCAAAATTTGTATATAAGCCGGTAAAAGTGGGCTTGTAAAAGACGGAGGTGGTAAAAGAGCCATTGCCTCGTGTGGTTTTACTATCAAGAAATGATAATGACTTGTTAACTTCATTTTCAACAGTAAAAACAATATTAGGGTGTTGACGATTTAAAAGTTAAGAAAAGCGTTTATGTGGTTATTTGATCGAAACAGTAAGAAGTAGTCGTCAACATATCTGCGAAACAGAAGAGGTTTAAAGTCAGCCGGACAAAGTTCAAGCCAATTTCGTTCATGCCATGAGAGAAAAATATCCGCGAAAAAGCGGTCCCAACGGACAGCCCATGGCTACACCATCTATTTGTTCCTAAAGAGCACCGTTAAATAAAAAATTACAATTTTTAACAGATAATTGTAAAAGTTTGGTAAGATCATCGCTATTAAAACCATGAAAATGTGTAGAGTTAGAGAATAAATTTAGTAACAATGATGTCAATCGTTTCATCCAAGGGGATGTTGGTGAAAAGGGACTTGATGTCAAAGCTTGCCATAATTAAATTATCAGAGTTAAAGTTGGAAGAAAGAAGATCATTGACGAAAGAAAAGGAGTCGCTCACCACATAATTATCTGAAGAGAACGGACGAAGGAGTGGGACGAGAAATTTTGCCAGAGCATAAGCATGAGTGCCAATAGAAGAGAGGATGGGTCTAAGGGGAACACCAGCTTTGTGAACTTTTGGTAGTCCTTAAGAAAAATGGAACGATATCGGAACTTGTTTACGACAAACTTTTCCCTTCCGGCTCTCGACCGGGCATTCTTTATGGACTTTTTAAGATTAGTCTTGGAATAGAAGAAAAGAAACCTAAAACATCCTGCATACGCTATTTAGCCGTAGGTCGGCGATCAATAAACCGACGGGGTCTGAGTGCAAGGGGAAACGACGTCCGGATTACAGTTTTCAAAACTATGTAGAAACACAATTGATGTAATTGAAATGTTGTGTTTAGTCGGCGACCAAATTACAACTATTTCGACAGCAAGGAAACTGGTGTTTTAGAATGGAATTACGTGATATTTGAACATTATCATGCAATCTAATTTCACTACAAGATCCCCTCCAATACCTCATTTACAACTCTAGCGTTCTTATTGTTCGAAATTATGACTTCTAGTTTTTTTTTATAAAAGACCTCTCCACAAATTACACTCAGGCAAACAAAGTGTAAACACAGCACAGTAAAGACAATGCACAGACTTAAAATCATCACAGAAACCCTATTCTTACTTTCTCCTGAAACATCTTTTTATAAAAAAACTTATCTTAACCCTTTCCTGTTCGAAACGTCTCTCCTTGACGAGTAAAATCATCTGGCATTAGCCAGAGTAAAGTTAAAAAGTCAGGCACGGATCGGAAAGGGTTAGGGAAATAGTTTTTAGCTCTCGTTGTTGCGACATACACTACATCTTATAATGTAACTTAACATCTCAAAAGTACATCCTCGCAGCAGCTTTGAAAGAAATGTGTCGTAATGCAACGTTTCAACAATTCTTGTTTAGTGTAACTGCCAATGTGATACAATACGGGGAAGGATGAAGAAAGCAAACGAGAAATACAGTAACTGCAATTGCGCATTAAGACTTAAAGAAAAGCACGATAAAGTCTACCGGTAATAAATAAGCAGCCGGACGTGATTGACTACGCAAATTAAAGAATAAAACAAAACTACAAAAAAAACAAAGTAAGCAGAAAAACCTGGGAATCTTTTTCTAGTTCCGCACTTGCCGCCCTTTCTTGTTCTTTGGAAAGAGCTTCGACCGCCTGAGCTAAATCTTTTTCAAACTGGGCTAACATTTCTTGTTGCCGTTGCTGGGATTGTTCATCTTGCTCTCTTCGTTCCTCCAGTTTCCTGACAGCATCAAGTTTTCCTTGTTCGTGTTTCTTCCAGTCTTCCACCACTCGAGCCAGAGTCTGAAAGATACAAAATAAAATGGATAAGTAGTAGTTAGAATATTTATCCAAAGAGTAAAAGCTTTATTAGAAACACCTCATAGAACGTTCTGGGTTCTACTAAGCCCCCTTTTCTAATATCTTTAAATGTATATTTTTGTCAGTTAAAATATGAAACCGCACAGGTCTGTCCGCCACTAGCCCAGAGACTAATGAACAATGGCAAAGTCTTCGTGTCTTCTTTGACAACGACGTTTAATGGAGATCTATCATGTAAACTTACCGATGTTCAAATGTCTCAGTCTCCTTAACAGGCCGCAATACTGTCAATAATGTCAAATTTTGCTTCGCCGATAGAAATAAAAAGATTTCAAAACCCCCAAACAAACATACGAACGAACGAACAGTAAATAACAGAATTAAATTGAAACAGCACTAAAAACATGTTTACACGTTTCTTTTAACCCCACCAGTAATGAACAAAGACAGCCCGATGGATTGACAAATAGAGGAAGACAAAATGAGAATCGGAAAGACACAAACCCACGGGTAGGTCAATTGAGAGGCAGGTACCTACATCAGAGAACGGAAAGAAAGACGGAAAAGAAAAACAAGGGAAGAAAAAAAGCGAAACAAGCAAAGAAAGAAAGAAAGAAAGGAAGGAAAATAGAGAGAAATAAATAAATAAAAGCAGATAGGGGGAAAGAAAGAAATATGGAAAGAACGAAAAAGGAAAGAAAGGAAGAAAGAAAGAAGGGAAGAAAGAAAGAATGAAAAAAGGAAGATAAAAAGAAAGGTGGAGGAAAGAATGTATGAAGGGAAGGAAGGAAGGAAGAAATAGAAAAAACGTCCTCGTTATGAATTGGTTAATCAACATGCAAGGAAAAAGAGGAATGGACGATTATCCATCTGCACCAATAAACGGCACGATTGATTCACTAAAGATAAGCCTATTTTTCCACAGAATCTAAATTTCCCAGGCGAATTGAATCCTCGTATCGCAACGACTGGAGAGAAAAAAATTAAAGTTTTTGTAATGTTGGAGAATAAATAACTTATTGGACAGTTTAGTGTACAGTACAGTGGAATATTTTACTTGTCAGTTGTATTTTGATTCACCCAACAGATCCGACTCATAAAATATCCAGCTGTACTGTACACTAAACAGTGTAATAAGGTACAATTTTTAATATTAGGTTCAAGAAAATGCAATTTTTGAAATGTCACGTTACCCTGTACATTTCACTACGACTGGGTTGTTGCACGATTTTCCAAAACCACATGATGGTGCAACAGAACACGCATTAAAACGTCATCCACTAGAACTTTTGCAAAAAATACGTACCTTATCAAGCCGGTTTATCATTACGTCCTTTTTTCTTTCTCCAGATACAGATACTGCAAGTTCTTGTTGAGTTTGTAAGAGCTAGATATTTGACAAATCCAAAGTTCGGTTAATTTCACAAAAGTCAACATACTGTATACAGCATATAACTTATTGTGATATTTGAGATGTTTTGGACTGATCTTTGCTAAGCGTATTGTTCATCTTTTCGATTGATCAAATCACTAGATTTTGATTCAGTCAAGAAACTGTATTCATTTACGTGGAGATCACGAAAGTCATTTAATCTCACAAGCATTTAACAAAGTATCAAGCATCAGTGAACAACTTATCTTAATCGAAACTGTCATGAAGCAACAATAGAGTTCGATCTGTCAGGACTAAATACAAATGCTGTACTAATACGGGTCTCAGACTCTGGGAAGATAACCTTTAAGTAACTGCATGATTATATCTATCTTAATGTTTGCAACATACATATAAAATATGCATCTAAATAGATCTTTCTTCATTGTTCAGGCTTTTATCAGTAATATTTCAAGACATTTACTCTTATTTTGCATTTTTACACGGCCTTCAGTAAATCATCTTTCTGTGTTCGTTGATATCATTCCAGGTTTGTAGTTACAAGTTGAGAGAATACCGTGCTTAAATAATTGTGAATGAATAAATATATGAATAAATAGATTAACGAGTAAACAAACAAACAAACAGATAAAGAAGTAAAATTGACTTGTTCTATGTAGAAAAATAAACTGCAGCAGCTCTCCTGGTTTTAGGATGGCTTGCTTCGGTTCGCAAATGAAAAAAATTTGGAATTTGACGCGTTCCGACTTTCGACATTATTACACGCAGTTGTTGTATTAATGGGGCTTAATTGGAGGGGGGGGGGGCGTGTCCGGTTGTCCGGTTGACCAGTTTCATGCCTAAACTAGGTTTTGTAATGTAGATATTCGGAACGGCATAGCAATTCTATATTTAGTTTAACTCATAATTTTTAGAAGAGCTTTGACCTTTTAAACCATTTTAGTCAATCCAGAAAAACATTGTCCTCGGTAAAATAAAAAACTTGATTTACAAATCGTAGTCCTGGTAATACAGGCCCTCCGAGCGCTGTCCGTAACAACCATTTGGCGTCGGTATATTTTGTTCAATTGGATATATATTAAGCATCGAAAAAAAACGCAGAACTTCAATGTGTGTGGAAAAAACATGCAATAATTTACTACTCGCCTTTGACTGAAGATCCTTAATCTGTTGTTCACAATGCTATATAAAATTCAAAATAGACAGGCAACATATTACAATCCAAAAGCTGTCATCAACTATTCTCACAATGAATTTTTCATCCGCTCCCAGGCTCCTCGGTAATCTCTAACCTTAGTCCTGATTAAGTATTTATGGTCACGTTCCCGAGTCGTCCAGTCCTCGTCGTTATTAGTGTTCATCCAAAACTCTTTCTTCGGAACTAACCGTAAGTTTTGCTAGCATTCAAACCAACCCCAAAAACTGATACGTAGCTGCCAACTAAATTTTGAAGCCACCATGGAGGTCGACATGAAGGTCAACATGGAACCTCAACCCCTACACGATACAACATAGCGATGGCCAAAAACTTACTTAACCTAAAGTTCGGTTATTCTAGGAGAGTTATTTTTATACTCTTACAAACTAGTGACCAACGCCTTTATGTCAGAAATATGTCTGAAATACGTCAAAATGTTTAGAACCTTTTACAAGACCTAAAATGTGCAATAATTATACGTCACGCAAAAGGTTAGCGGTCAAGTGGAGTTTAGCGGAAACACATGAATTAATTAGGTAATCGCGGGCTCAACTCACCGAAACCTAAACATAACCCTAAACCTAATCTTAACTTTAACCCCAACACAAACCTTAACCAAAATCCTAACCCTAACCTAACCCAAATCCTAAAAGGTCAGCGGTTTGTCTGCGTCCGTTAAACTGCACTCTAGCCAAGGTTAGTTGACAAAAACAAAACCTTCAGACGAGACGCGTACGAAAGCGCGTGGCATTTGGCAGCGGTTTTCGGGTCGGTTATGACGATATAACAATCAACTTTTTAGTATCCATTGCTCCTTCCAGAACATTACCCAACCTTGGACTTGAACTCCTCTTTTTTTCGACGAACCACGAAACGTGCAAAATCAATGTTTTCCCCTGACTACTCGCCGTTATTCCCCCCTCCACTAAAACCGAAATCCTCCGAACTTATTTTGCATTTCACCTACTGAACTTCATCATAAATGAAAGATTAAATCAACCCAACCGTTTGACTTATGACGGATGATGGCGGATATGGAGGATTTTGGACCTACGGAACCGGACGGCTGACTCAAGCAAATCACTGGACCGAAGAGTGAAACCAAAATCGCCAATATGTATGTCTGTGGATATCAGTCTTAGTCTCCTGCGCAGTCACCTTAGTTGTAAGTCTCAGCCTTCCACACGTTTTTTTTGCCTTTTTTGGGAACAAACTTTGGTTGAAATATGCTACCAAAAAGAGAATTATAGAGAAACAAATCAACTCATAAACTTCAGACATTCAAGGCGCCTTATAGGAGGTGTTTCGCAGAAAACTAATGCCAAAATGTTTCATCTGAAAACTTCAGTTTAAAACTAAAAACGGAACATCTTTGTTCTTGACCATGTCCTTTGAAATAATAAAAATTTCCCAGTTTTTCTGGCTAAGTTACATTGACAAAGCAGTTAGAAATTTAGATTTGGCGTTTGACGGCCAAGAAAGAACCACGACTGCGGCCCAAAAAGACCGCGTAAGAGACAGAAGCTGACATCCAACAGACCTCCGTGTCCGTTATTTTTGACTTTACCTTTTGATTGGTAGTTAGCCCTCCAGTTATAGTAAAGGACTATGATTTCGGTCTGATCAAAACACCGCCATAGAGCGTCGTCTTTAAGATATGCACAGGTCCCTTCGTGCACACTATCGCCGGCTCACTCGCTGATAACTCTTGTCCAGCGCTACGGCGCACAGAGCGTATGTGCACAATCGGTCATAGCGAAAAGGCTATTATTTGAGACAAGTTAAGTCGAAATAACTTGGATATCGCAAAAAAAGCTTTGTTGTTCCACATTATCCCATACCTGTCTCAACAAAAAGCAGGCGTTTCACAGAATTGTCGGCGATCGAATCAAACGAATGTGTCTCACTAACGTGCAGAAGACAAACATCCCTTCGTTCGAATTTCCGATTCTCTTCGAAGGTCGTCGGGGAAATGTTTGGTGAATTCGAATTTTCTTGTAAATCGTTGTTCCGATTATGCCAAAAAGTGTTCATCATTGAGACTTGCCTGGGACGTTTCAGGGACAATATGATGTTTGGTGATCGAGAATTCTTACGTTATTAGACTTTAACATGGTTGTTAAATAAAGCTTTGCTACGGTGATCTTAGATGATTTAATTTGAAGCCAAAGGTTCAGAGATATCCTAATAGTTAGAGATGGCCTACCTTTTATATCATCTTTAAGCACACAATTTAAAATTGCCTTAGGACTGGAGCCGAGCGATACACCTTAGATATTAGCACCATAGAAGGATTATAAGATCAAGAGTACGATTAAGACTATATTAACAGGACAAAGACTACGATGACTACGTCTATATTCTCAGAAGTACAACTATGAGGATGATGATCACTACAAAATGAATACTTACTAACCGAGAGTGTTATCAGTACGAGAAAGTATTAGCCTAAGCTTATCATACAGACCGAGGGACGAAGGAACAAGGTCTGTGCGAAAAAAATTAAGGTAAACACTTTCCCGTACAGGTTTAACCAAAAGCACATAAGACTTAAGCAGACTTACCCTTCTTTTAAACCGTTCTTTCTCCAGGCTTTGATTGAGAAGAGAGTTTTCTGTGAGCAATGACCTGTCATACTTATTGCGGGATTGTCTAACAAATTCATTGTGCTCGTCGGACGCTGTCGTATCACTTACTGTCGCAACCTTGAAAACAGAAAAAGCGAAATAAAAAATTCCACATCAATTTTAATCTTAACGTATTGCTAAAAAAAGAAAAATTAGCAATTTCCAGAATTTCTCGCTTATAGTTTTGTTTAGGACCATATTAGAAGATCACTGCACTCTTTTTGTTCTGCAGCTCTTTTTTTGTCGTGTATTTATGGTCATGTGCCTAAGTGAAAAGACTTTTCCCGACTTTTTTGAATAACAGCTTATTAATACATCAAATTCGCGTGAAATTGACGGTTATATTGCTTTGTCAATTTTTGAGGAATATTTCTACCGACCAAATTTTTATTAAACGAAAATCAAACATTCCTGGCAGGACAAGACAATCAAACTGAATCATTTTTTGTTTACGCCAAATATATTTAGATTGCAAGTAGTTTTTCGAGTTGACTCGAAACAGGAATTTTGGAAGAACGAATATTATGACCGTGAGTTTTAAGTGTATGAAAGTTGGTTAGCTTGGTCAGACACAAATCCATTAGAACGACGGCTGAAATTTGAACATCGACGGCTATGAACGATTTCTTTCATTCTTAAATAAGATTAATATAGATAATATGAACGTTTTTAAGAACTTGTATCCAACAGTAGAAATCACGTCCAAAAGCTGATTAATGCAAACTGTTATAAATGTGCACCCAAAGTTCATCCGTTCGCACGGTGACTCAACATAATGACGTCTCGATAACTTCACCAAAAACGGAAGCACTCTAATTTTTTTCGCCTTAAAGTTTTTATTTTTATATGATTTGAAGCTGGGAGATCCCATGACACAGCATAGCGCACGTGTCAGCCATTGCAGCGTTTGCGTCGATCAAGAGGAAGACGTCAAATATTTTGGCGAGAAATGGAAGCATCTAACGTAGTTCGTTCATTATTCAAGTTTGCTGTATTTACAAAGTTCAAAAGAATGTCACTCTATTAAAATTCCAGATATTAGACGTTTGGATTGCTGCGATAGGTTGCCATCGCAAATGGATAATACCTCAACAGGTTCAAAATCCACATATCTGTACCAACCATAATTAGTATCCAATCCTGGAGCGTCGAGAGTGGGGACGGGGGTGGCTGGGGCGACTGCCCCAGGGCCCACGCCATGCAAGGGACAGGCGCCCGATAGTGCCATGCTAATTTTCTTTAATGATAAAGGACAAATTAATTTTAGACATATTCAAATAATTTAGAACAGTCAATAAATACTATCTATACAATATGAATGCGTGTAAAAATGCGTCCCAAATCCCCGCCGCCTAGGACGTCATAAAATTTTAGGCTTCCCGCGACCCTACTTTCCCCTGGTTCCATTTCGGCACTCGGCGGCCCTGATTCATCCAAAGGAATTTCCCTTGGTATAAAAATACCCAATCAGAGAACTATTTCATATCAATTGTAGTTGAAATTTTCGAATGTCAGAATATTTTAAGACCCAACCGGGATCACTAGCGAGAAATGCAACTCTTGGACCTCCGCGGAGAATCGAACCCGCAACCCTGCGGATCGAGCGCAGGGTTCTGCCAACCGAGCTACAATACGAAGGCCGTTTCCGAGGGCTTGGTCCCGAGTTCTTTATTTATAATGATGGTAATGTCGGTGAAATAAATGATATATCTAATATTTGGTATCAACCTACAATTGCGTCAAATCGAATCGAGTGTCAATGTCAACTATTCGTCAAGTATTCTTTAAAGGAGTCAAGGGCAAACAAGAATAAAATGATTTTAGCGACGGACAGAATATAATTAAACGGTGATAATTTATTTTGATATGGCATTAACGAGGGGATGGGCATTTTGAGATGGCATAACGAGAAGGTTAGATTAGGAGGGTTGGTAAAATTGGATCAAAACCTCAGGCAAATACTTTTTCGTACAGACTTCACACTCGGTTAATAAGTGATCAGTATTTGGCCGACGTTTTTGCACGGAGCGATCGACGAAGGTGGGGTTTGTACGGATAATATCGAGGGTAAATACTTTCCCGTGCAGATGAAATGAACGAAGTAGATAAGAAATTATTATTTGGCTTTTGGTTCCTTCCTTTATCGTTTTTAATGAACTTTATAGTGCAGTTTAGGTTTACTTGTTTGTTTTTACCAACTGTTTCAATTTTTTTATCTATTCACTCGGTTTTCTGCTTGAAATTATTGTTGAGAAAATTTAACTATTTTTTGGTAGTTTGTTATAATTGTAAATCTTTTCTAAAATGTTCCTGAATCTCGTTTGTTTGTCTTAAAATGAACTCGGAAATTGTCCCACCAAAACTTGCCGGTCGGGACGAAAAACTTATTGCACGGCTAGGCAGCCAATCAGTGTGAGTCATTTTGCGTTCAGACCGAATGCATATAATAAGCATTATTTATGTCATTATATCAGCGTTTACCTCTTTGTTATCTGCATTGACAAAGTTATTCAACAGAGCAGCGGTACTAAGGGTAGAAAACGAGTCTTGATCGCGCACTGTTTCGTTTCTTATATCTGGAAGAGATCAGCACATTACAGAACGTTAAGGTATTGATAACGATAGTGAAGTTAAAACCTACAGTACTTCAAAGACTAGTTAAAAAAGTTTACTACGGAAGCATATAATAGGGAGCATAAGTAAACACTGATAAGCAGCAAAGGAACTCCATTGTATATGCTTCGTTAAACAGACCGCGTTCTGTATTTAAGGTATAAGTAAAAATAACTTCTATTGGTAGACTTTTATCTTCAACCATTCCAATTGCCCCTTAGTAAGTGATCATGTACATGTATAGTATGTATTACGTTTAAAACAAAATTTCTCAAAAATGACACAGAAAAGTATACGAGTATATGTACCTTTATGAAACAACACGCGTCCTACGCACGCTCTGATTGGACGATCCCCATTCTCTCAAAGTACAGAGACGCGCTGACACCATTTTCATTTTTTATTAGAGTACAGAGACATGGATAAGGTCAAGAAAACTCGCAAGAACCTCGGTTATAAAACAAACAGATAATAACTTTCGTATCTTTGTACTGTGACAGAAACATTCATGACGTCATTTCAACCGGAAAAATACCTGAAAACACTCGGCCAAACTCGTGTTTTCACTAGGCATTTTTCGGGTTGAAATGTCATTCATGTTTCTATCACAGCACAGAGACACACTAGCAATTTCCTATTTGTTTAAGAGAAGTTGAAGTTGCCCCTCCACTTCTCAGAATCCGAAGATCAGCCCTACACATGATATATCAGAGTGTTTTAATACAGCCGGAGTTTCGCTGGAGTTAATACTAACTCCCACTTATCGAATTATGGTCACGTTGCCTTCTCTAAATCTAAATGTATCCCGTGCGGGCATCAATTTCATAGCTGTTGCTCGTACGGATACAACAGCTTGTGAATAAAGTACACGTATGCCAACAGCACGTGACCACAGCGCGTCGGATAAATTCCGGAGATAAATAGCACGAATCCAGTGGCAGATAAATGTTTGTTTAACATGAAGACACAAAAGGACCCTAAACTTTAAAAACTACGGTTTTCCAATTACACGATGAAATACGGTATGTGACAGAGGAAAAGACTCGATAAGTACACAATAAGCTACTAAAAATACTGTTCCTACACTTTAAGTAGTTTGTATGGAGGTTTCAGTAGAAGAATCCTACGCGAAAAACCTGAAAAAAAACTATCGAGGCCTGAATGAACTCGTTTTCTTTTATTTTTGTTGTTGTTGCTGTTGTTGTTGTTGTTGTTGTTGTTGTTGTCTCTATCGCTATATAAAAAACATTTAATGTCATGTCCCTCGGGAAACATCGAACCTCTCGGGAAAACCAAATTATTTTCACTGACATTACTGTAAGTGTATGTTACTATATTAACAACAGCCTTGCAGCCAATTACAAAGATCGTAAAAAAATGTGTAAGTTTGGTGTATCTCAGTGACAGGAGAACACCCACAATCTACACTGGAGATTTACAGCTGGTTTAAAAACTAAAAACTCAAAGGTTTCGCTTTCTAGAAACAAAGAATATATCTTTTATCAAATGGACCTGAGCTAGTGTACCGTTGAGTGTGAAAGAAAATACAAACCTCCGCTATCCTCGTCACGAAGTAAAGGTTCCGAAGATTTTAACATGCTCTGCAAAGACGACCGGACGCGTTCCATTTCCTGAATGTCAATGCTGGTGAGAGAATCATTTTTAAGGTATCCAAGCCCCTAAAGCACGTGGACAAGAAAACTGTTCAGATGTAATAAACAAAATACGTTTCACTTAAGAGGTTCACGCGGTAGTGTATTTTTGACGTTTATTTAAAAGTTAAAAAAAATGAAAGACTTTTTTTTTACGATACGAAAATGGCGTCTTGGAGATGAGTGACCCTCGGTCACTTAAAACGCAGTTGCCAGTGGTTCAGGAGCATCAATCTCCGACTTTCTGGTGTCTCCCTCAGGTATGAGTGACTCATGCAGACAGCAACGTAAGAGTTACGAATAGGGGTACAGTAGGATTAAGATTAGAATCATGGTTAGAATCTGAGTTAGAATGAGGGCCGGAATCAGAGTTGGGATTAAAGTTTGGGTCAGAGTTTGGATTAGGGTTAGAGTGAGGGAATAATATTTTTCGGTTTCCGATGGGTGTCGTTGACGTCAGACTGGTCAACATGATGGATACAAGACCTAGGATCATCATCCCTGGGTATCATTCATCTCGGTTAATCTCCTTCCTATGTGAGGGCCAATCCTTCTCGTGTAGAAGTGGGTGGAAAAATTGGCACGAGCGAGAGAGGAAGTCCATGATAGAAGGTGAACCCTTCCAAAATAAACTCCCTTAGATCAAACGCAAGCAATTCTTCCAGCAATTAAAAGGGAACAAGAACGTAATTGTTAAAATGATTCGGACTAATTTATTACATTTACCTTATCTGTTGGAGACGGCACATTTATTTGACTTTTTTCCAGGTCTTTTTCGATTTGAAATGCTTGTTGCTCCATATTGGCATAAGCTAAGCCGGACTAATCGAATAAACTGTTGACATGTTCCACAGCCTGGATAACGTTAAACTAGATTGGCTAGAAAAACAAACACAATAGTTTTTGTAGGGATTAAGAATCTAAGATACTGATCGATCGTGAACTTTTTGGTCGCACTAGGATGTTTCCAGGGGTTTCAAATGACGTAAATTATCTAGTTATGTGTAAAGTAACAGTCAATGTTTATCAATTGAGCAATTGAAGCAGTGCACTTTGTCCACAAGTAGCTGATTTGAAGTTGGACTTGGGGTAATGCCTGCTCGGTTGCTTGTTGCATGCCGGCAATTTGACAATTTCATAGACGGTCACTTTTTTGTCGATTTACTGTAATTTGTTACATATGTCCGGATGATTCAACGAAAAAGATTTATCTCTTGTCAAGTTGTTGTGTATTAAGACACTGACTGGCTATACGGCCGGATACTGGAGAGTGAAAGAATCAACTGTCCGAATGGAAAGTGTATTCGTACAGTGGTACCCCTTGGTCAGGATACTATTACCATTCAACGGGCAATATCATATCGAATGTCCGCTAATGACTGGCGCATGTCTTCCATGCAATGGCATATTCTAGCACTCGTTTGTCGCAGATTTGACGCTTTTAGGTTAACAAAGGTTAATATTATACTATATAAACTGCACCGTACAATTAACATTCGACAACAGCGCGGTCAATATAGCCCATGATTAATGATAGTTCTGCATTAAATTCTTACGGTCCTTACAAGACAGGCATGCTCACATCCATGGTTCAGCCTAGTACTAAAAATTTCCAACCGTTGGCGACTGTCGGCGACCACTGTAATCCATCTTAAAGTATGTAGTTAAACGATTCTTCGGATTCTTAAATGAATGATTAGACCGTTCACCGTATGGGACAGCACTGAAGTCTAGTTTCCAATTACATCTATGTCTACACTGGTCGTAAGAATCCCTGAAGACCATGTATCCGAAAAATTTTCCGATTCTTACAATCAACAAACATCAAATCGACGGTCTATTTAACTTCATACAATGGCCAGACGTCTTTGTCAATTTGCCTCCGGATTTTGGAAAATCTTTGATCATTGAACATGCCCCAGGGTTAAGCTTGGTAGACACGACCAAGTTTACCTTGACAAGTTGTGGACGACACTGATTGGTAGCTTTATCCCAGACGGACTTGTCTGCTGGTCGAGTTTACGGGGCTTTATGTTTTGACATGCATAACACTGGCTAGAACTTTCTCGAAGAACGCAATAATCATGATTTTATGCCAGTGAATTAACTTAATCTCAAATGAACGAACTGAAGTAGACGGGGATTTCGTGCGTTAGTTTACGTGCGTATCCAGAATGAAAAAGATCCAACACAACCTTCTCACTGGTATTCTGATTACTCTTGTACAGTACTCTCATCGTGCTTCATTCGTTTCTGCAAACAGGGAGTACTTCAAGAATTTTTCAACAGTAGAGACTAACTATGAACATTCAAGTACTATGGCGGTCCCAAAAAATGCCATTTTTAGCAGTCAGTTGAACCTCTGTTGCCCCCTCAGGAATTCTGATCCGGTCTGCCGAGCACGTCAAGTGAACACCCGTGATATTTTTCATCAAACAACGTTGCACACTTGGAACGATTTAAAAGATTAGCAGCCAATTTTACTCAGTAATTTGAATTTTCTAAGTACTTGGAGGCTTTGAGCTGGTGCCAGGTGTATGGTATACCGTTTACACCTGTAGGATTTAGGACATAGCACTGCTAAAATTTTAGCACGGCTGCCACTGTTTGGGCACGGCACGGGTGATTTTCACAGTGTAAACGGTGCGGACTTCTTAAAATTTAGCCGTACCGAGCCCAAAATTTGCTGTGCCGTGGCCAAAATATTGCAGTGTAAACGGGGCTCTACATATACAGAGGTGCTCGGCACGGCTAAATTTTAAGAAGTCCGCACCGTTTACACTGTGAAAATCACCCGTGCTGCACCCAAAAATTGCGGCAGCCGTGGCGTGCCCAAAATGTTAACAGTGTAAGCGGGGTTTTAGTAAACTTCTAATTGTTCTGTGTAGTAGACAACTATTTTTCGGATATTGATGAGAAGGGCATACGGCATCGATAGTCTAATACTGCACAGTTCGGTTACTCGACATACGGCTGTCATTGTGCACACTAGTCTCGACTCTGACTCGATATTGCACATTTGTACATCAGAATTTTAGACTTGCTCACCCGAGATGTCGTTGAAAATTGTCATACCTTGCAGACCGGATTCTGATGACACAAATTTTTTCTGGTATTTTAAGTACTTTGAAAGAATACTTACATGTAAGTTCACGGCAAAAATTAATTTTTTTACATAGCTTGCACTTTAGCAGACATAACCAGACATTTCTGCGAAAAAATATAGATTTTATACTCATTAAGTCGAGAAGCTGACGAAGGCGAACAACTTCGGAGATAAACAGTTTCAAACGCGCTTTCCAAAGTCTTGAATTTTTGTCGTGGACTAATAACGTTACAAAAAAACAAAAACAAAACAAAACACTATTAATCGCTTCAATTTCAACACAAAGTCGATAATATTGAGTGATTTGGAAACCTATTTCTAACTTTTGTTGAAATGTTGTATGGAGGCTATTTCTTTGGAAATTTGCAATACAAGCCTATCTTTACCTTTGGTACCTTTTTGATGAAATGGACAATGACTTCAGCCATCTCAAACAAAAACCATCAGGTACTACTATTGCTGGCTGGTCTCACACAGATGAGAAACTAATATGTGAAAATGACAAAATTATTTCTGTCAAGTGAACATAATATCCAAAGCAGACCATCATGATTTTCAATTTTTCCAATAAGAGTAGCAAGCCTGTTTTCACACATTCTTATCAAAAGCCAGGCTGAAATTCAACTAGTTCAACCAGGCTCATATAACAAAGATCATAAAGTCTTACACAAATACATTATCCAAGAAGAAGAATAATCATTACTAGGTACTAGTAAGTGTAGTCAAAGCAACAGGGATTGTGGGTTGAACCACAATATCTGAAAGGGGTGTCAAAATAAAAAAAATAATAAAAAAAATAAATAAAAGGATTAAGCTCATGTGAATGCAGGTAGGTGTTCATTAGGTGTATTCTGATGAAATGATGAAAATTTTGCAATTTAATGGGAAAAAGAAAAATTCTAAAAAGGCATTTTCTAACACAAATAGCACAAATTAAACTGACATTATCCACTTGAATAGAAAAAGCAAAATTTTATTGGGACAAAGAATTTTCCCAACAGTAAGGAGTTTTTCCCTGAAGATTTAAAATGCATTGGATACTCTACCAAGGGTAGATAAAGAGGCTTTCTGGCCATGTTAAGGGCACCTCCTTCAATTCAAGGATATTCAAACAATTATAGAACATCCTAAAGTTGAGTAGGAGACAATTAATGATTGTTCCTATGGCTGTTGGCAGGGTTCACCAACTCAAAGAGTCAAGGGAGAAGGCAAAGTGGGCAGCTTCACTGATGTTGACAGGAGGAAACACCAGTAAAGGGGAGCAATTCCCCTACTACAATCATAAATTTACAAACAAACATAAAGAGCTTGAGCATAAGTTATCAGAATGACATCATAATTCTATTGTTATGAGTTAGTGAACAGAATCCACTCATTGAAGTCACAATCAAGTCATGTCATAGGCCTACAACTCCTGTGAATATTGCATGTCAATAATGTACCATATTACCATGTACCATATAGGTTGTATTCCAATTCTCATAGAAGGAATTTACATTTATGTAATTTTAAAAAAATTCGGAAATCCAAGCTAGAATGAGATTGACTAAGATAATCAAAAGATGAATTATCATTAGCAAGTCAATACTCATATTTTTTAAATTTTTTTAACAATTACCTCTCTAAATAACTATTTGAGGAGCTGGCACAATAGAAAATTGAGAAAAATTTTTTTTTCTCCGAAGTTAGGTAGTCTTTGCAGGAGAAAAATCAGTCAGTTTACTTTACAAATAGACAAAAGGACAAAATTTCTTCCCAAACGATTTTGTGACCAACGGCCAAACACGACAGAAACGACCTTCAACAAACCTATTCATGTACACATTGATTAAACTTGTCAACATTTAACGACGATAAATTTTAACTTGTATTGCAGCACAGCTTTGAGCTCGATAAACCGGTTTCTACCATGCTATTTTCAGAACTTCACAGGATTAAACGTGCTGCCTTATTGGATTCTCTTGCAGTTGCATTTACAGCAATTTCCCCACAACAAACCAGTGGTTCGATTTAATTATTAGCTTAATTTCTTACCTTTGATAAATGTAACATTTTCTGAATGTAAAAGCAGTTTAATTCTAAAATACTCTCAGAATCCAGGCTATGAATGTTGTTTGTTTTGTTTAACAGTTTGAAAATTGTAAACTTCGCGCTTCGTCTAGTTCGGTGAAAAAATTTATGTAATAAGAGTTGTCGTGTCATTAGTTACCAAGATATTTCGTCTCCAGTCTCCGCGATGTTTTTGCTGTTGAGCGACCATAACGGACCTTTTGTAACTGTTAAACATCGTACAGTGTACATGTAGTTCAACTTTAGTATGGTAAGTAATGACTATATTTGATATTTCCTTCTTGAAATAATAGATATATTATTTGAGAATTATTTGTCTATTCCAGGCAAGTAGACCTAGTTCGTCATCGTTCCAGCGACCGTTGTCAGCGACCAGCTCAAAGGGAAGGGGACATGGAAGTTTGGTCCCGAAAAATTCTTATCGTCTACCCTCAGGAAAGTCGAAAACTAGTATCCTCAGTAAGGAAGAAGAATATATGTAAGTGTAAAATTTATTTTACTGTTAGTATCCATATTTAGCAAGTCAACATTGAATGCCACGAATCGATGTAGTCGTTTTGATATCTTACATTAAAAATTAGAAATATATAATTATATACCCAGATCACTGTCTAGCCATTACTTCCTTAGAGGTTGCTTCAAGTATTGATGTATATAATTAACGATATCAATACATTTATAGATACTCGAGTCAATATACATACCCAAACAAACAGATATTATTAAGTACAGGTTTACTGTGGATATAGATATAGAGACATACAGACTCATATAGATATACATGTAGAAATAAAACTGATATATATATATATATATATATATATATATAGTTAGCCATCTGTGGTTAGATATCGCTTTATGGCCTCTTGGTTCATATTGAGCACTCTACAGGATGAGTCATGCTGCTAGCGAATTTGCACACGCTCACTAGTCTCTAGTTAGAGCACTCTGGCATGGCTTAGATGTACCACAAGTGTGGGACATTTGAGTTGCCTATATAATATAGGCTTCTCCATCCTGCTCATCAGCACTACACTGATGAGGCCCAGTAGGCCAAGATAGTTCCATCTGTATATATATATATATATATATATATATGTGTGTATATATATATATATATATATATATATGTATATATATATATATATATATATATATATATATATATGTATGTACGGTGGGGGTCAAAAGTCTGAGTCCAGTCAATATGCTTTTGTCTTTTATTGATATACAATATATTTTCACACAATATAGCGCTATATGTGCACAACTTTAGCATTGACATCAACATTGGAATTGATTACATTGTGTTAGCCAAGTAAACATTACTTTAATATTTTGTGTGACCTCCTTTTGCTTTTAGAACAACTTTAACTCTTCCATGGCATAGAGTCAACAAGATTTCTGAGTACTGCTGGTTTAAGGTTATTCCAGCATTGATTAAGGACATCCCATAGGTTGTCTTATAGGATTATGTTTCACTTTCTCTCATTTGAAATGTTCCTATAAATTTTCAATAGAGTTTAGATTTGGAGATTGAGGAGGAAAATCCATAACAACCAGATCACCTTTCTCTTCCTTCCTTCTTAAATAATTTTTACACATGTGAGAAGTGTGTTTTGGATTGTTATCCTGTTGCAACACAAAACCCCTTCTGCACAACCTTAAGCTGGATAGTATGGCTCGTCTTTGAAGGATGAAGTGATATTTTTGCTTTGTAAGAATGTTCTTAATTCTGTAAAGATCGCCAACACTATCATAACTAAAGCAGCCCCAAACCTGAATGTTCCCACCACCATGTTTCATTATTGGCTTGAGGCAAGAATTTATAAATCTCTTGTTCTTTCTACATCTAACATAAATGCAACAGTTATTTCTGTATATTTCAAATTTTGATTCATCTGCAAAAAGAACATTTTTCCAATCTTCTTTAGTGTAATGCCTGTATTTTCTGGCCCATAGCCACCATTTCCATTTGTTTCAGGATCTTAGCAATGGTTTTGAGATAGCCACTCTTCCATGTAGACCACATGCATTTAGTCTCCTTTTCACTGTAGATCTGCTTATTGTTTTTTCTCGAGTTTCATTAACTATTGATTGAATGTTACCAGCCGTTGCAGTTCTGTTATTTACGGAGGTTGTCTTAATGTAGTGATCCTCCTTCAAAGTGGTAGCTCTTGGCCTCCCAGATCTTGGTTTTGTAGAATAGGATTTTGTTTCTTGAAACCTTTCCAGAGTTTGCTGCACAGCACCCTTTGAAAACTCCCTATCTTTTCAGCAATTTTGTGCTGTGAAAAACCTTCATTACTCAGTGCAATTAATTGACCTCTTATTCCTTCATTGAGTTCTTTTGCCATCTTTGGTCCAGCTACACATTATAATGACTATATAAATTACAGTGTGTGCTAAATAACTCAAAAAAATACGCATGTGTAAATCAATAAATGAATTTTTCTCCACATGAAACATGATTTATCATATATATATATATATATATATATATATATATATATGGAAATAGATATAGACAGATATTTTTACAGAGACATGTATATAGTTGTGTATAAAGACAGCAAAGCATCAAAGTGAAAGAGAAATAACTGAAGAAAAACTGAGGGATAGGTCAAATTATTCTTTGTTTAATAAAGATGTTTATTCACTCAGTTATTTAAACCACTCACTTACTGATGGAAGCAAATTTGCTGAAAAGATGACAAAATTCCCTGTTTTTTCTCTTGTCCATGGAATAGAGATACATGAATCTGAATGCATTATAATCCAATCAGGTACAATCTGGAATCATTAACCATTATTTCACTAGTGCACACAATAGTATCGCAACACAAATGTAACTTACTTCTATTAAGTGATTTGATTTGACATTAAAAAATTCAAATTTAGTTGAATCAGATTTCCTACTTTTAATGATGAATTGAGTTAACTGGACTTCAAATTTGATTTTTCAGTGGGATTCAATTGGTAAACTTACTGTATATAGCAAATTATCAAGTTGTAGTTGAAAAATTTTTTCTATATGCATCTTAACACGATCTGAACTTTATCTACCAGGAGGTTGAATGCTGAGCTTGAAGCAAAAACAGCAAGTCTGATTAAAGAAGCTGAAGATGTACTGGTAAGCTTTGGAAAATAAACATACTGTAATGGAGTAGTTGAAAGTTGTGAAAGTAGTGGACTGCCAATAACCCTCCCTTTCAACCTGGCACAAAGTAATGGTAAATCTGTTGTATTCTGTAAGCTGTGGTCTTATTAACTGAAGATTACTTACTTTATCTTGGTAAAAATTACTTTAAAAGTTAGATTATGATCCTTAAGTGGCTCAATTGAATTTGAAAGTAAATTTGAGAAAGACTTTGACATGAGCATTTAAGAATAAAGCAAAGACAATCTCTTTAACTGCAGGATGTCTCCAGCTGTATGAAATGGTATAGAATACTGTACATTTTATTGAATGCAAAGGGTTAACTTAGTTTAATATGATTTAATTTGACTATATGAGTTTAATTTATAATTAATTAATTTTATGCACAGTTTTATAAGACTGTGGTTTAAAAATTTTGAATATAAGCTGTAGTTACATGTCTTACTCATGATCCAATATCCGGACTCTCCACTTGAGAGTTCTGATCAGTGATCATCATAGTGAGGGTGAGATCCCAATATCATAGTGTACCCACACAGAACAACTGATGTTATTACAGTATCATATACAAGATACAAACAGGCTTCTGGATAAGGACCACTGTTGTCACAATTCAATAGGGCATAGGCCCTATTTATCTGTCTTTGTTGCATACAATTTCTCATATGAAGTCACAGATCGGTGGTAAATAATTGCCACACAATTGTATTGTTGGTTGCGCTTTGCTTTGACAAAGAAGAATTTCCTTTTTCTGGGAAAAACCCAGTCTTTTGGTGTTCTTTTTACAACTTTTCAAGCCAGAATAGCATGAAATTATGTGTGATTCTTCTGGATGCGTTGGGAAATCGATCATTTAATTTTATTATTTTAATTTGGTGTGAATGATTTGATTTGATTTCAAAATAATTTAGTTTAATGTAGAGAAATTATTAACAAATTATACTGTGTTTTATTTTCAGCAAGATCAAGAGCAGTTACTTTCAAGGCCTGTACAAGTTGAGAACAATTACGAGGCTGATATAAGGTATTGCGAAGTATACGATCAAGGTTGAGATTGCAACTGCACAACGGGCTATTGTGAATATGATTAGCTTGGTGTAACGTTCGTTTCATGTTATGTGGACTTATTTGTCATGAACCATGGGAAGTTTCTTATCCATATTAAGATTAGAATGTACATTGACTACCAAACGTACAATCAAACATTACACCCGCCTGATCATATTTACGGTAGCGGGAATGGTAAGGGAGGTGTAGTCTAAACCGCGGAAAGATTGAAAAGAGAAGAAATTCAAGATATTGGCTTGATCCTTGTTCTAAACAAAAGGAAAATTGTGAATGTATCCTCGCGATAAATCTCAAGCGAAAACGGTCAGGCAGGTTTGATTCAACGAACATTGTGGTATTTACTCGTGATAAGCAGTTAAGTTTACAACATTATTGATAGAGGAAATTTTCGTGTGTCGGGATACATTTTTTTAAGACCCAACCGGGACCTGTCGCGAAAAATGCAACTTTGGGCCTTCAGGCTGGGAATCGAACCTGCAACCTCGCGAATCTAGTGCGATGCTCTGCCAATTGAACTACGAAGACCGTTGTCGAGTGCATGGTTTCGAATTCAGTTTATATGAGGTGATAATGTTGATGAGTAGAAGGGTATGTCTTAAAGGACATCGTGGCATTTACACTCGATTAGCAGTTAAGTTTACAACATTATTGATGGCGGAGAATTTCGAGTGTCAGGGTACACTTTTTAAGACCCGACCGGCACCTGTTGTGGAAAGTTTGGTTAAGTATTAGATCATTGCTAAAGCAATCCGATACCACTGGGGTGCTGCACGACAAAATTTTTAGAACTTGAAAATGACCTCGTTGTACTCCGGGAGACTAGAAAATTTATGTTTTGCATACATTGAGAAAAGTGGCGAGTTACTTGATAATAACGTAAAGCCTTGATTAAAGGAAAATTCCTGTTGATGTCAAATTAGACTTGAGTCTCCTTTGACGGCTAAAGGTCCGTTTGCACGTTCGATTTCTAGCGTCTCGCGATGGTCATCTTAGTCTATGTGTTAAACTCGTGAGCATCAAAGATGAAGTGAAGTGAATCAGATGTCCTGCTGCATTAATTGTGACAAGGTTATGGCATACCCCAGGATGATAATTGCAAGACACAAAATCACTCGTGTAAATTCCCTTGCAAACGTTACACATGCAATTTCACATATGAAAATAGCATTTCATATGTGAATTGTTTCAATTCCATATATGGAATGAAAATTTTATATGTGAAATTAATTTCCATATGTGAATATTCCACTTCATATGTGAAATACATGTTCCGTATACCAAGATTTCACATGTGAAATTTTGAACCAGTTAATTTGATAAGTGAATAAGGCGCATAATAAGTGTACAAAGTGAATAATAATTATGAAAACGTTCCCACTTCATATGTGAAAAAAAAACTTCATGTGTGAAAATGTTCCAATTCCATATGTTTTCACATGAGAAATGACATTTGAAATTTTCGTACGTAACAAACGCCCCTTAACCCGCAAGTACCTGTACCAGACTGTATTGAATCGAAACAAGTTAGAGTATATTGAAATTTGGATGCACGTTTTTTTCGTCTTCCGTTCTCGCTTGGCCGCTAAAGTAAGTCAATTGCCAGTTTGTTGTCATGAAAAATATCCCTCCCAGCAAATACAAGAAGACGCTGGTCAAAACGTATACGTTGAAGACAACCGTTGTCTGTGGGATTGAAATTTTGGACTCTCTTCGGACTCGAAAGTAAAACACCATTTCAAATATGTCGTTCGGCGGCCATGTGTCTGTTTTTCTGCTTACCTTGTCAGCCGCTGCTGGTAACTGTACCGATGGCAGCTTATTTTCTCTTCGTATGAGGCCCAACAGCTTGACTAATCAACGAAATCAGGACCACGGTTCCACAAAACCGTGGAGACTCTGCTCAATGTTAACCCTCTCCTGCGGCGTAAGACTTCTATTACCTTACTCAGGCTAACGCCAGATGATTTTACTTGTCAAAGGGGAAGCTTCCGCCTCAAAAAAGTTAATCTTATATTTCCACTCCCTTAGCGCATACAGAACCTTAATTCCATTTGTTTTCGCCTTTTTCATATAGTGAAACCTTCACAGAAAACACTTCTGAGACCGTGAAAGAAAGCAATAAGGTACACTCTTCGGGATTATAATAGTGTGTTTTCTAGTTAGCTTTTCAAGTTCGGCATGCCAGTTACTCGGAGCTTCACAGAGATATTTAAAGACTTTCTTACTGTATTTTGTTACGTTGAATTTGAATCATGCGATAGAAATCTCAGCCTGACGCGATGAGTTAAATGAATTTTAGAATTCACGATGTTAAGGGAAAAGAATTGCAGATGGCCACGTTGAATTATCAAGTGGTAATAAGTGGTCATCAGGATACCTAACGTTGAACATCAGAGAACCCACTTTATTTTAAAGAAATGTGCACATATACTAAAAGCAGCAGCGGAGAGACCCCACAAGGAAACAGCCGTTTACGTGGATTTGAGTGTCCAGCTCTTCATTTAAAACTGCTAAGTTTGATATTAAATGTTTTGAATTTCTAGGATAAATACATGTATCTTTTCTTTGTCGCACAGTGTATATAGCACTTTTAAGGGTCTTCTAAATGTATATGTGGTTGGTTGTATTCACACAAGCAATAGCAAATATTTACTCGATGCAAAATATTTTGTCGCTTTTACTGTCTGTATTGGTCAGCCTTTCTTTAAATTTAAATCCTTACTACTTTCAAAGCTATTAGCTTGTGGTTGGGTTATTGATAGCCAATAAAGCTCGATAGAGGTCTCGTGGATCGCACCAACTAAGAATCTATGGTACTCGAATGATAGACGAACGTTTGTCAAGCTCTAACCTCAGAAAAACTATTTCTGAGCCCCAGACGGCGATCAAACCCGCAACCTTCTGATGACCGGATTTGACGCTCTAACCATTGAACTACCACCACTCAGATGGTGCAAGTTCGACATATCTGCCACCTAAGCGGAAGCCATTATATGTTATATTATGTTATAATGTTATGTAATGTTATAATGAGATCTATATTTTAGAAATAACTGAGCACTATTGGTCATCATTGTTACGACAACATTTTTTAACATTTCACGGTAGTTGCAACAAGGGAAAAAATGTGTTGATAGAACAACGATCTTCACCATTGTTAAAATGGTTTTCTGACTTAGTGATCGCTATCATTTCTACAAAACATTGTTGACAACGAAGTTTATACTGGGTGCGTCAGCTCGTGCAACGTTGTTCACAGAGTCATATTTATCAACTGGGAACAATCTAAACATTTTTTCATGTGTAAATATAGCTCAATTTATGTCGGCCGGTTCTGAATTAAACATACGCGAGGGAGAGCCTGACAATAAGTAAGAAAGTATTCGTAAAAAATTAGCCACTAATGTTCGTCTGTATTTACAGAAGACAAGACCTTTGTCTGCGAAAGACGTAAAACGACCAGGATCAAAAACGAAAAAGATAGCAAGGTATAGCAATAGTTGTGTTCTTAGAAGAGATTTACTTTAGATAAGTATCATGAAGGTGTGCAACCAAAGGGGAGGAGTCTATCGATCTTTGTTGCGATATTCAACCAAGAATTTACCATACATCGATGGATTGTAGTAGAATTTGTTGATTAATTCAAAATTCCCATTGTTAATTGATTGAAAGTGCTGAAATTCAGAAATATTGCAGCAATATTTCAGCATCTGAAGTGTCATTGTAATACGAGCACTTCTAAGAGGCGCAGACAACTGAAGTAAATTCATTGAGTGCATTGTTCAATAAAATTATCTTTTCATATATGATTAAAATGATTCTGTAGTACAATTACGAAAATTTCGTTTGTCATTCCAAATATGAAAAACATATGGAATCGGAACCTTTTCACATATGAAATACCTAATTCACTTGTGAAATGTTGGAACGGAAGATTCACACGTGGAAGTTAATTTCACATGTGGAATTGAAACAATTCACATATGAAATGTTATTTTAAAGAGACTGATGTCGGAAATGTGGGAGCTTGGAGGTATACATAGACGTTCCTAGGACGTTGGTGAAGCTCATACTATCCTCAGTAAATCGATTTCTGAGCCCCAGACGGTCTCACTGGTCATCAGAAGGTTGCAGGTTCGATACCCGTCTGAGGCTCAGAAATCGTTTTTGTAAGGGTAATTTAAGCTTGACGAACGTGCTACGAATTCTATGAAATATTATTTTCGTGTTTTAAATTGCATGTGAAATTTTTGTAAGAGTAACCAACCATCAATCTTCGTCCTTTCCATTCTCTCCTGCCTACGATCTGCAGTTTGTGGCAGCAAGCAATTGAGGTTGAGTGTTATTGCGAAAACGTGTAAGACGAGTCTGTGCGACCAGCTGAAGCCGTAGACCAGCTGACAGAACAAACGTCACTGTTGGTAATTTTAACTAGCACTCAATCTGTGGTCCTAATATTTTTTCCAGTCATTCAATTGTTTTATCGTCCATTTTGAAACTAGTCTTTAATGCGTATTCATACACGAAAAAAAACTTAATTTAACGGCAGATAATACTTTAACAAGATGTTTTGGCTGACATGCAGTAATATACTCATGAACACCTAGTGTTCATAACCCATTATGATCAGTAGCGTGCATGAGTAGAATGGATATTGCGATTTCAAATACTCTCTGTGCCTGACATGTTTTTTTGCCTCAACTTGCAGCTTGAATTTTCTCGACCGGGTGATTGATCGCTGTACTCATGAGACAGCCCAGTGCAGACATGTCGGTTGAAATGACCACAATGACCCAGCCCAGACAATCTATTTCAACAAATTGAACATCTGTTGTAGTTAATAATGATGAAGATTTTTACGCCTTGCTCATGTTTTCAGGAGCCGACCAAAAAGTGCTCATTCCGATCAAGGAAGACCAGCGTCCTCGAAGGAGCGAAACTCTGTTGAAGAAATCATCAAACGAGAAAATTTGTTAGAAGATCGGATACAACTTGCTAACACGATAAGTGTCTTGGAGGGTGAATCAGAAGACGGCTTAAGTCGTAGTGCTATACCAGATGACGTGTTGCCTGAAGCAGCAGAAGATTTAAGCTCAGGTTAGTTCTGCCTTATTTTTGGTCTGCTAGAACTCCAATTGTCCAATGTAATCTTTCTTAGAGGTTCTGGGCGTCTCCTGAACTATCTACCTGTTAGCCAGCCAAGCAACTAGGCTATCTGCTGTCCTTGAAAAGGTCTGGGTCCTGATGAGAAACAGATACTTCAGCCACATTCGCAACTAAATCCTGGAAATAACTTAAATGCAGAACCAGGTTTAGAATAATAAGAGATACATGTACTAATTCTTGTTGGCAACAGCCCAATTGCGTGAAAGTCAGTTGAAAACTTTTCGTAACTTGAGAAGCACTTCGTAATTACAGGTCACGTACACCGTTTGAATTCTTTCCCAGGAATTGTTTTCAGTGGTGTGCTGTCCTGTCCTTATCAGGGGTGACCAAAATTAACGTTGGTGCCCTATCACTTTCAAAATTCGTGCCATGAACAGACGCGATTGTCTGTAGACGTCTGGGGACTGGGAACATGCTCCTCAGTCATTTCCAAGTCAACTCTCCATAGCTGTTATTTACATCTGTATCGAAACTTACATAATATTAAAGTGTCCCATAGCAATTTGCAACATTGTGCAAATATCTGATAATACTATATAATTTCTAAGGGGTCCGGAAGCATGCTCCTTCGGGAAATGCTTAAATATTCGAGGTCTCTGAAACGGTATTTCCTGCATTCGGAGAGTACTTTGATCTCTGTATATACATAGAAAATTGTCCAATCTCATTGCCATTTTTACTTTCCACTCTTGGTCAGTGGTGTTGAACCGGATCGGAAGTTCATTATTGTTCGAAATTTATGACAACATTGGCGATACATTCTACCGATCTCGTACTCTGTTTTTTGAGATTTGGTTTGAAGTTTTGGACGGTTTTGCGATTTACGCTCCCCGTTCACAAACTCAGGGTGACTGTATTTGGATGATTTGCAACTTTCGTTATTTTGGTTCAGGTTAATAATAAATATTCGCTTCCTTTATGTGAAGTCTGTTCATTTTGAATTGTTTGTCATTGTCTTTGAGGCTCTTTTCCTATCTAACAACCTTATTTTAACTTGTTTCTCTCTTCCACTCGTAAAATCCTGACAACCGCTTTTTTATCATTTCGTACATTTTTTTCGCGTTCACTTGAAGCATTTCGCGCCCTCTAAAAATCTTATCAAGGGAGGCCATGCCCCCCCTGCCCGCCTTCTGCCAGCACTCCACTGATTGTCATACAATTTTCACACTAAAACGTTGAAATTCCATTCCTGGTTATCGCTACTTGGTAATTTTCCGTGGGTTTTCCCATTTTTACCGGTTCGTGACTAGTCGATTTTAAATTTTGAGCCAATCTCCTGGCCTTTGCCGTCCTAAGGAAGTTTTGGCAAACTATTGGGAATTCGACTTCGCTATCTCACTGGGACCCAGACATCCCCGCCGAGATGCAAGGAATCAGTAAATTGCCTAAATTTCTTATTGGAAGGGTGTGTGAGGTAAATTAAGACTTAACATTGATATAGAGCTGAAAGAGTTTTTATTAAATGGGAGAGCAAGTCATCATAAATCGATTAGTACATCACATTATTCTGACTGTTCATATTGGTAGTATCTGAGAATCTGAGACAAGCAGACATACTAACGTAAATGTTGGTTTGAATTTCAGAAGCGGTCATCCGGTTTCTGAAAGCAAAACTCAGGGTAATGCAGGAAGAATTAGACAGGGTTTCATCGGAGTCCATATCAAAGGTAGTTAGCGAGAACGTTATGACAACAACAGACAATACCACCTGTATTTAGAATTCTACAGGTGTACCTAAATGGAAAATCAGTTAGATTATATCATTGTATGAGGAAGAATTAAATTAATTACTAAGTGCATTCAAGCGTAGCAGATTCTGTTCTTCATCAATTTCTGGTGGAGAAATTATATATTTCAAGAAAGGTTTTATCAAGATTAAGATTTTTTGGCTCGTTCACCGTGCCCTCTTTTTTCAAAGTTTTTTAGATATTACTTTTGATGGATGCTTTAGCAATTCAGCTGGAAAAAATATAATATTGGCCTCTTGCCCTCTTTGTGACATGTTTTTAATAGGTTACTGTGCTGACATTTAAGACTTTGCTGTTCTGTAATGCTTGAAAAAGAAAAGTAAATACACTTGCTTAGATTCATACATCCTAGTATCGTTCCTGGCTTTTTATTTGTTTATACGTTCGTGAGTTTGGGGTTGAGCTATAGCACTTGGAGGATGCTTCACCTCCAAACCCTCGCTTGATAATGCCCTGATAAACCAACTGGATTTTTCATGGAATCATATATACCCAGTGGCAATTTTAATTAGAGTTAAGAACACTTTCAGTTTTTTTACCAAAGCTAGGCCGTGTTTACCAATTAATACTCTGGGTTCTAGGACGAAAAAGTTGCTGCAGGCGAGCATAAAATTAAAGAACTTAAAGAAGAACAACAAAGGACACAGAAAACTAACCAAAGTTTGCAGGTGAGCTCTGTTCGATTGGATGTCAGGTTATATTTCTGTGCTTCGTCTGAGTTTAAGCTAAGAATGTCATTAAGGTAAACAAGAAAGCAATCGACCAAACGGGTTGGGGTACGAACAAACAGACATAAACACCGACAGATGGACACGTTGAAAGAGGCAGAGAGAAGTTTTTCATCAATTAATCCAATGACCTTGCGTTCCTGGTGGCAGGACTGCCTTGTGCAGGTTAATTATTCTTGGGTGTAAATCTACAGCATGACGAAGTTGTTTGAAATAATTTTCTATAGCACAGTGTGTATGAAGCTTTCTTGAATTTTGAAGTGTTGTCGAAATAAAAATTTGCTCTCGAAACCGACTACGATTAAAATGTTGAGTCAGTATATTCAGGCAAATTTAGCTGTGGTCTTAAATCACAGTTTTCTCAAGAATCTGACACTAAAGGTTTTCTATAAACACGCCTGTAGCTGCATTGTGGTTCGCAGAAACCAATATGTATATTAATCTTTTGAATGCATTGTTTTTAGCTTCTTGAAACAAAGTTGTTGTTGTTTTTGTTGCTGTTGTTGTTTTTGTTGCTGTTGTTGTTTTTGTTGCTGTTGTTGTTTTTGTTGCTGTTGTTGTTTTTGTTGCTGTTGTTTTTGTTGTTGTTTTTTATTGCTGTTGTTGTAATCACGCCTAAAGTCTGTTTTGCGTTTTTGGAATGTTGCGCGTAAAGGAATAAGCATCAACAACAACAAAAAATAAATAAACGAACGAACGAACGAATAAATAAATAGAATAAAAAATTAAAAAATTAAAAAAAAATAAACATTTTTTTCATTTGGTCAATTCAAAGCTGTCATAAAAACATTCTAGTATTTCGGTACATGTTCTTTGAATTTCACGCACAAAAATTAGGTTTTAAGTCATCATCCTCAGCCCCTGTCAGCCATTTTGGACCAAGGTTTTGTCACTGACGCTACAAGATAGAAAAAGCAGCATACAACCACTTGTTCTATAAGCAACAGACAGCAGTTATGAATTGTCCAGTTTACAGCCGCTTAAGAGACAACCAAACTAGCCTCCGTACCCCAACTGAGCTTCTTTAATTCCATTTGCGAATCAGTCGACCTCTGTAACGATGCAGCATATATTTTAACAAGATCAGGTTAAACTATTCAGTTTGTATTCTTGAGCACGTCTTTTAATTACATGGTAACAACATGAAAATTAAAATTTTTGTTACTTTTACCCTAAGTTATCGTGCCAAAGACTGAATGTCGTGTCCCTGTTTGCATTCCTTATGGTACAGACTTATCTTTCTTTTCGTACCAACTCATTGGTAGGTTCAAAGTGACAAATATAAAAAACTTTATGAGGAGACAAAAAGGAAGTGTGAAGGTGTTGAAGCTCAGCTGGTAACTTTACGAAAGGTATGGCAAGCATAAGATTTATGATCATAGTGTATTAGTATTTACAAGTAAAGACTACGAAATAACAGAAATTAATGTGACTGTGTTTGACTGTGACCGTGACCGTGACTGTGACCGTGATTGTGACTGTTACTATAACTGCTATTCCCAGTGACTGTAACTGTAACTGTAACTGTTACTGACTGTGGTTGACTGTGACCGTGACCGTGACCGTGACCGTGACTGTGACTGTAACTGTAGCTGTTACTCACTGTGGCTGACTGTGACCATGGCTGTGACTGTGACTGTGACTGTAACTGTAACTGTAACTGCAACTGTTACTCACTGTGGCTGACTGTGATCGTGGCTGTGACTGTGGCTGTGGCTGTAACTGTAACTGTTACTCACTGCAGCTGACTGTGATTGTGACCGTGACCGTGACCGTGACCGTGACCGTAACTGTAACTGTAACTGTTACTCACTGTGGCTGACCGTGACCGTGACTGTGACGGTTACTATAACCGCTATTCCTTGTGACTGTGACTGTAACTGTGACGGTAAATGTAACTGTTACTCACTGTAACTGTGACTGTGACTGACTATTACTGTAACATGGGCAGTAATTGTGATAACGGTTATTGTTATGATTATACACTACCATTCATCTTTTCTCATAAATCACTCGTCAATGCAATTTATTAGTATGATAAGGAATCAAACTTGTGAGTGAACCTTAAGAATAAGAAATCCGAGGTTTTAGTTAATTTTCTTATCAATGTACATTAAGTAGTTTGAAATATTGTTGATCATTATGAAGATAATATAACGTTGCACAATGACCACAGGTTTTTGTATGACGTAGTTATTTAGCTGTACATTGTTTTGTGGATTCTTCTCTATTTAGAACTTGTAAATGACTATTTGACTGTCCCATTCGACAGTCTTTTGATGTGCTGTCAAATAAACAAGTGGTGGTGTTTTGTCTTTACTAAATAAGTATCTTTGTTTGACTTTATTTCAGGAACTGGATAATTCACAGCGAGATCACAAGCAAGTTATAAACACCAAAAATGCAATTGAAGTCAGGTACTCGCCTAGGGTTCATAATTTAAAATCCATAAAACATAAAAAAATTAAGTTTGTTTAATGCGAAAGAACTATTGAAGGAAGGCGTTAACTGTTCTACCACATGCCACTTCGATCTTGAGATATTTAGATTTATTTGTCACGCAGGTAAGATACTCTAGTTGATATAGTATTTTGACTTGGTGGAAAATCAGATACAGTATGTCTTAGTGAATATTCATCGACGTCTCTAGAAACTTTGTACAATGCAAAGTAGAAGCAGAATACCCATCCTTAACTTTGCAGAAAACAAGTAATTGCACTTGAAGGAAACTACAATGCAAAGTAGAAGCAGAATACCCATCCTTAACTTTGCAGAAAACAAGTAATTGCACTTGAAGGAAACAAGAGTGTGGGAACTGACGCGCACTACCATATTTATATGGTATTTTTATTGTCATTGTCGTGGGATGCATTTACATGTAAAGTTTCGAGAGGTCTCGTAAATACAGTGTAATTCCAAAAACGTACATGTTCTCCCAACAAGCAAAGGTGTGTACAAAAAATGACATTATATCATACCTCGCCTGCATATTTAACAAATCTGTCTATCTCTTGAACAAAGTGGGATATGGAAGAACGGAACTATTTCACCCTTTAAAAAACGTTGACGTTTTTATTTTCTGGTTTGGATGCGGCTATTCGGGAGTTTGACGGCTCATTGTTGGAGTACAGGGGCTTCTTTTCAATTTTGGCGTAACTAAGTGAATTTTAGCAAGGCGAGACATTTTTTTCTCTGTAAGCGCAAACCAGTATTACTGATTTGTATCTTGGCTTGCCGTCCAGTTCCAGCTGACTAAGATCGTAATAAACAGGCCCTGAAATGGCGTTGTCCAAACCCAAAAATGTGGCGGCATTTTTTTTTTACTCGAATCAGGGAGACAGTATGGTAAAACTCATTGCATTCTCAAACATTGTTATGTAGGGCGTTTTTAAAAATGATTCGATGTTTATACATCTGGGCTTGCTTTTTCAAAAGGCAATCAACTTAATCTTGAAAACTGTCAGGACAAACTCTGAAGATACTTTTCGTCAACAGAATTTTAATAGCTTCAAGAAGGTTTCATTCT
Source organism: Heliopora coerulea (assembly GCA_030142905.1). Lineage (NCBI taxonomy): Eukaryota > Metazoa > Cnidaria > Anthozoa > Scleralcyonacea > Helioporidae > Heliopora > Heliopora coerulea. The sequence goes on from JASJOG010000014.1 coordinate 3,442,381, forward strand.
TTAAAACTTGAAACCAACTGATAAACAAAGATATTCTGAACTAAAACAACAGATTAATTGAGAAGAGTAGAGTCCTGTCTAAACAACCGCCTCCAAGTGTTTAATTATTGGGTCCAGTTATTTCTTTACTTATTTATTTGAACATATTTCAACAGTTTTACCTCATTAGTTACAAGAACTGCTATCAATGAGGGTCCTGCAAACAATAGAGTGATAAACCTATATACAAGCAACAATCTAATAATAGAAAAATGAAAATTACATTCAATGGAATTTAACTCTTCTTAAAATCATTTAAGGCCGTGGCTCCTTTATAAAAAAAATGCACGCTTAGAACATTCCAATTTAACATTCTCTAAAATTAAGTTATCACGATTCCTGGTATTATGCTCATGGATGTCATTACGTCTGACCTTAAAATATTTGGACATGTACTTTGGAACTTTTTTGTCAATGCATTTCTGAACCAGATTTAGGAGATGAATTACCCTTCTGTCGTGAAGCGTTTCCCAACCAAGTTTATCTGAAGTATCATCAGTAGATATTGTTCCTGATTTAAAATAAACAGTTCCAATTCATCATCATTTCCTTGCCCACAGCACAACGTCACAATAATCAATTACAGTAAGAACCGTAGCTTTGTAGAGCCGATTAGCAACCTTCAAATTAGCCTCCGATTGGCAAATATTCTAGTTTCCGATCAGTAGATGTCAGCCAAATCCAGCCTCCGATTAACAAATATTTTCATTACCCTCAAGCAAGACCGGATGAAGGTCACGTCAACAGAGTAGAACATTCAAAACAATAGGTACTGATGATGAGCGGTGTCTTGGGAAAAACTGAGATGATGATGATGTTCAGGTATCAAAGGGTATTAGCATGTTAAGTGAGAAGTGTTTTCGTAAACCGACTGTCACCAAACATGCTGATTAGTTTTAGTGGGCAATGTCGCTTAAACATAACTGAACACAAAGCCTGGTCCGCCCGGCTTACAATCTTCACATATATCGTCAGTTTTATCGACGAACATATCCTTCTCATATTCAATCCGAAATCTATTTTTTTCCACCACAAACAGGTTGAATAGAGCTCTAGAAGAAGTGGAGAAGTATAAAACCACCATGCAGAAAGAAAAGAATTTGTCTAAGGTAAGGTTGAAGAACCAGCTCGTGGAATGCAGTTGATTTAGCGTAATAAATCAGATGCGAAACCGTTCAGTGGCTTAGCTTGGCGAAGAATTGACAAGAACACGGATGGAGAAGAGACGAAAAATGGAAGAGGAAGAAGAAAAAGTAAAGTGGAACAGAATATATGAATGGAAAGGTACAGGACAGAAAAAACGACAAAACAGTGCAGATAAGACGGATCAGAGCAGGACAGGGTACGACAGGTCAGGCCGTGACATGGCAGGACAGTACACGACACGACACGACACGGGACAAAAGAACATGTTACGACACGACACGTGACAAATATAAAGTAGTAAGTATGTTTACTATTGAAGGTTTGCAATGACGTCAAACGCAGACGACCTACTTATTAATACTTCGGTGTACAAGGAACTTGTGTTTCTGTTTTTACTTAATCAACATTTCGGTTCTTAAATTACCAGGATGCAAGTGACCATGAGAAACGACGTTCAGAGCAACTAATGGCTGATAACAAGAGACTCGAAAAGCAAAAATCCGAATTGATGACTGCTTTTAAGAAACAGATGAAACTTATCGATATTTTGAAACGACAGAAGGTATTTTATAACTGGGCAGTCGGTTACGCTAATTTCGAAACCGGAGACTGTCGGACGCCTCTTTAATTGGTCGGTGACATCATTGCTCTAGATTCCTTTGCTCAAAAGGTGGTCATTGGCCCCGTGGATTGCCGGATTTGCAAGTCGACGGCGTGGTCTAGTGGATAACTCAATGTCGAAAGATACTATAGAGTGTGGATCGAGCTGTATGTAGAACACTTCGTCGTTGTTTACGAATTTTTGTTGTAATATTTTCTTCAGCTTTTTTAAAGAGTAAGATTTAGATTTCTTATTATTTATACGATCAATTTTGTTTTTTAACGTTAGAATTTGCTTTTGGTTAGGGTTAGGGTTAGCGCGAGGGTTAAGGTTAGGGATAGGGATAGAGTTGACGTAGTCTGATGATGAGTCTGACCATCAAGGAGGTGTCCGACCGTCTAAAGTTTCGAAATTTGCGTCGGTTACACCGAAAGAAAGAAGTTATTTACCTCTTTTTCTTTACCTTTCTATTTACCTTTACATTTCTTCCTTTTCCTAGCTCATCTGACGTTAAAATGTGTTCTACGTTTTCATTTCCAAAGGCATTCTTTCACGAAGACAGATTCTCGTTTTTATATTTGTTTTTGTCGCCTGAAATGTCACTGATATGTACAATGAAATTCAAAAATTGTAATCTATTTAATTTCGGACTCAAGGTAGCTCTCGGTCATATTCATAAAACTATTCTCCCTGAAATGTTGTTATCGTGGCACTTGGTCAGCTATTGTGCGACGGATTGAATGGAGCAAAGTAAAGAGACTAACATGAGAGCTGCAGTGTATCCTGAAAATTAAACACGAACTTTCACTTGGAATGAAAGGCTACATAATCCACCTTTAAATCATTGCTCACAGTCTTGAGATATAAAGATGACGCGGATCCGCGATCAGCTGGGTTGTCTATCACCGAAAAGGATAACCAAGTTAATTTGTCTCTCTAGGGCAATTTTTAAATAGAGGTCGGGAGCATTGAACTCTAAAGGGACTAGAACGATACCTACAAACCGAATTTTGAAGCTAACATGGAGGCTGACATTTAGGTCAATTTGCGGATCATCCCAGTTCCCTACGCGATAAAACACGCAACCTATTGCGAAAAGCTTAACCGAAATTTCGGATTTTTTGACAGTTTTATTTTTTATCCTTAGTAAGTAGAGGAAGGTTCATTTCAACTTTTTCCCACGCGTGTTTTTGACTTACATGGCTGCCCCCATGTCGGCTTCGTTCAATCACGAGGCCTGGTATGACGAGGTATCGTTCCAGTCTTTTTAGAGTTCAATGGTCGGGACAAAATGAAACACCGGATGCATGCGCAGATCGTGATCTTATAGGGTTATTATGTCATGACCGCACCGTCCATGTCATTGGATATATGTAAAAAGATCTACTCTGTTTTGATATTTATAATTGTAAGGCTAGAAATGCCCACGAATGGGGACCATAGCACGTAGAAATAGGGAGAAACTGTAGAGGCACCTTAAATAAGGTTTTTATTCTCAGTCCCCAGCATTCCACGGATCAAGTCAGCGCTGTATTTGGAGAAAATAAATGAAAACAAATTGAAGGCCAATGGGTTAAGGACGTCACAAATAGAAGTAGTTGGGCTGCAATAATCGGAATACAAGTGTCAAAAGGGTTAAGATTTGCTTTTGCAGATTGGTGGCGTTTTGATGTGAAGGGCGTACCATACAAGGTGTGAATCGAGTGCGGCAATCCCCTTTTTAGGATAAATCGGTCGGTAAAACGGATAGTTTACAAAAACCATTTGATTTGGCGGTAAAATTGTTGGGATGAATTACTCTTTTGATGGGCTATTTGAACAGTTTTTTTCAGGTAGTGAAAGAGAACCCGAGACTTTTTCATTCTTAAAAATAATACTTACAGTAATAAAATTCTTACATTAGGCTTTTCTACTCTCCATTACAACAAATAAATGCTAGCCGACAGAATAAAAGTTATACAGTTGACCAACTATTTCTAGGACAAAAAATCATTCAAAAGAAATTCTTTCACTTTACGTTTAATATGTATTTAAGAATTACGTTCTTTTTCTCAAAGGCGTCAGGTATGCTACTCCAAATTGAACTGTTCTTCATGAAAAGGCATGTTGACCAGTAGTGACTTAAGGAGGAGTTCTATTTGGTGTGAGATGTCGCGCGCACGACTTTTTCCTTTTGCCTTAGAAGCTCTCGAATAGAACCAGGCAGAAATCTATTCAATTTTAACAATGCATGCCTCGCGCGCGACATTTTGCACCAAGTGGAAATCCACTATTACATAAAGTTATATTTATCTTGTATTTATCCGTATTTATCCATTTTAATCGTGCAAAACGGACTTGATGTGGTAGTATTTCTTTGCCCCGTTGTATAGCAATAATGAAGTTTACTGAATACTATTACATTGATTAGTTTATACTTTAATGAATGTTTCGCGAAGACTAATTTAGGTCTTGAATACGCCGGATCGGATGCGCTTCGATCCGAACCCGAATTGGAACGGATCGGCCTTGAGTTCGCACGAGGATTCCCAGGTCTAACAACTTTAGAACTTGCCATCCGATTCCATTTCGGATCGCTTATGAAAGCGCCTCTCCTTTAAGATCCAATCCCATTTCGATCCCGTGTGAATGTAAGGATAGAATCCACTGTAAGCAAATATAAACCGATCTCGTTTGATCCGAACTCGTGCATGTAAACAATGCCTCAGTAAAATCTTGTACCAAAAGTCACCTTTGTATAAGTTGAGATGGATAAGTCCTCAGAAGTCTTGAGGGCTAGACGGAGTTCAAAAAATCTTAAAACAGTTATTTCCTTGACGAGTTACTTTTAACAGTAATTTTTTGATGGAAACTTTTGCGCCTCAGCTTTTTTTTTTTCCAACTTGTCACTTGTATTGCCAACATTAAGAGAAATTTTCGTTTTCCTTTGTAATAATTGTAGATGCACATCGAAGCTGCAAGACTCTTGTCCTTCACGGAAGAGGAATTCGTCAAAGCTCTCGACTGGGGAAAGTGAGCCAGTTAATGAATTTTCTGGTAGACGTCATGGATATATTCAAAATAGATATATTTATTATTCAAATGTGTGGTTGTTATTGAAGTTGAAGTATCATACAATCATCGAATCAACTGGGCAATTGTTAGTTTGGGGATTTTATTCGGCGTAGAAGATAGATTCCGGCATATGTTGAGACTCTTCTAAAAAGGAACGCTTTAATAACCGCAATAAACTAAATTATCTATATTGAGAACCTTGTAAAATGTATTTTAAAGCGTTAAAATTTGTCTCAAAAATTAGGAAATCTTGACTCAGAGTTTTACAAGTCATCAGACGAGCATGAATCCGAAAAGGTTGATGGAAAATCAAGAAATTCCGATTCCCGTTAAAAAGCGCCCCTTCTCTGTTCCAGTCTGTATAGCGTCCATTTCCACGATTTTAAGAACCAGCAGTTCTTTAATTCACCAGAAACATGGATATTTAAGGCAGTTGTGTGGATTCGCAACTTATTTTAGGTGATAACGTATTCAAGCAAACAACGCTAAACGAGCATCCGTCGATAGATTTCCCAATTTACTTTTTTGGAGGTTACTTCTGATCATTTAAGGTCTCGGCACATATTTCAGGAGAATTTTTCAAACTAGGTCTGTGATCTGTACTTTATAGATAGCAAATTGCTTCATGAGGTGCATGTAAACAAGTTATAGCTTGTTCACAAGACTTGTTTGCAACAGTTGTAGGAAGTTTGTGAACAAGTCCTAACAGTAGCGTTGTTTGTTTGATCACGATAGTACGAACTTTTGGGGGCAAGTTTGTACGATGAGGAGCCATACTAGCAATATTGGATTTTTTAGGACAACTTGTATCAAGTCCGATGAAGTCGTCAACGTTCCAAGTCTCAAACAACCGCATGAAACTTGTCAACGACTGGGAACAAGAAGTGCGAACACATCGTATTATGGCTTTGATGAACAATTTTGCAGCCCGCGGTCACACATCTTCGACACACGATTTGCACTGTTACGTGTGTACGTAAGAGCACATTGCCCTGGAGGGCATTTGAGTTGGTGGCAGATATTAAGTTTCCTTTTAAGTAGTCAAACCCAATCGTCTGATGTAGTGTCTGTTGGCCACCTAGCTCATATTTCCGCCTGTGTCAAAGTACTTGCTGCGTTAAGTATTCAACCTCAGACAACGTATAACCCTGTGTTGCTTTTTTCATTGCGTTGTCTTCGCCTTTTCTCGTTTTTGTGGCTTTCTCGTTGTTTCTCGTGTTGAGAGAAGGAAATTGAAGAGACAGAATTAAACGCTTTTTCTCGTTTCTAACGATTTCTCGTTATGTTTACATTTGCCGCTCATTGTATTTGACCTTCTAACGCATGAATTTTTTTCTTTTGTTCTTTGTTCTGTCTTTGTTTTTCCTTTGTTCTTTCACTGTTTTTTTGTTCTCAGGTGACCGATATATTGGACTCTTAAGAGCGAAAAAAAAAAAATTTTGAGAACCGTGCAAGAACAAAAGAAAAATCAGTGTATTGGACACTAAGAACAAAAGAACTAAAGAGAAAAGCAAAAACCGAGAGGAAAAGGAACGAAAGAAGAAAAAAACCCATTCAGGCATGACAGGTTCAAATGCAAGGGAAAACAAACAAGAAAAAGCTCTAGGGAAACCAGGGTTTAGTATGTCTTATACAGAGGATATAGTGTACAGAAACCAGTTCCACGAAGTCACATATAATTAATACTTAAAAAATATTAATAATTTATGAGGAAAATTAATAAAAAAGAAATTGTTTAATTAGTATCTTTAAATCAGCTTAAAACATTGATTGACAAAGTTAACATTATTGTTTAATCAAATTTAATTGGCAATGGTGGCTCAAACTGAGCTTTATCGAGCTAAAATGGTTTGAATTTACTTTATGTACAACTTCCAAACAAACTATTCATCATGAAGACTCAAAATAATTTAAGTTAAAACATTCGTTAAAATATCCCTCTCATATTTTAACGATTACTTATTAACCGCGTTCGACAAGAGCGACAAAGGAGCGAGGTCTGTGCAAAAAACCGAAGCCAAATACTTTCCGGTAATGACTTTGAAAACGAGGTTAATAAGGAATTATTTTAAATCGCTCTTGGTGGGGTTTGTTCTCCATTTTTAACAAGGTTGTCGTTGTGGTATGTTACTCTTTACCTTACCTCGTAACTTGTTTCGCTTTTTAATTGTTTTCACCAGTTAATCATTCATTTGTCGTACTTTTAACCAATTAACTTTGAACAAAAGCAGTAATTTTGTTCCAGCACATTTTATTATTCGGAATTTTTTATTGTAGATACTTAATTCTCCTTAAATTTCGTGAAAATCAACTCCAAGATTTTCCCGCCAAAACTTCCCGGTCCAATGACTGATCCAAAATCGTAAAATATCCGACCGTTCGGCAACCAATCAGAATGACTAATTTTGCGTACGGACTGAAAAACAATATCTGCCATATACTAAATACTAGTAATCCGTAACTTCATAGGAAAAGAACCATTTTATTTCATCCAAATAAGATCTAGCGTGAAATTTTCTTATTTTCACACAGCTTAAGTTAAGCACTCCTGCTCGGTTTTTAAATACATTTTTATACTTACATTTACATATAAGTGAGAATTGGCACAATCATGGGCTGGTATATAGTTTCGCGGATGTGAGATCAAGACAAACTCTTATTTTAATCAGAAGTGTCATGTGCCACGTGCCGCGTCAGGCTGTTTCGTCCGTTTTGCATGGTGTAGATCCCCAAAGAGTACAGCAACGAAAGCGTAGGCGTCTTCACCGACGTACTTAGACATGCCTTGAGTCCAACTTTTCTTGGCATGTTGACGGTTATAACAAACTAAAACCTTACGGTTTTTCAATTCAGGGTTGCATTGATGAACTTAAACTCGACGCCCCAGCATCCCCTTGTTTCGGTTTTTTTCCTTGGTGGTTTGAAGTCTTCTGGTCTACTAGCCTGTCGAGATCGATAGAAGTCTCGAAATGCCTTTGATGCGTTTGTACACAAGTAGTTTGCAAAGACTGCGAATTCGCCGAATTGCTTCCGTTGCCTTCATCTCCCTGCCCGTCACTCAGCACTTTCAATAGTTCTCTGAGCGTTTGTTTCACTGCACTTCGAATATCCTCTTTAAATTTTCCTGGCATTCTTTATAAATTTCCTTGGGCGAAATTTCAAATCTACATCATTAATCAACCTTAATTGGCACGTTTGATAAATATTCACAGTACAGCTAATTTATGATCTCCTTGTTACAGTACCAGTTGAGTATTCTCCAATTTGTTTTAAAATCCGAACCAGTCCTTCTCGAGAACCTGCGCGCGCAATGTTTTGAAACTTTTTGTTCGCAGCATTGCTTTTATATTTGTTGGCAGTGGATGTTTAATTTTGTTTGGAGTGGATTTTTTTATTATTTGGAGTAACTGGTTGCAAAAAAGTTGCAAAAAAGTGAAACGATTACCCCAAATTATGTTTGCCGAATTTATTTTGTTCATAGTGCTGTCCTTTCTGGGCCACCGAACAAATTTAATACTCACCGTAAATGTGAGAACATTTAACCATAAATGTAATAGATTTTGAAACAAACTACAACAAAATAAGACTTTTCTGCATATAGACTTTTCGTTCCTAAATTGATATAGATGGATAAAGTATCAAGTTATGACGTCATCGATCACGTGACCTTGTGAAAATCACTTTTCTGTAATAAACGGGAAGATCACAACTTTATTTGGATACAATGATCTCCGGCCGAATATGGAGAATATTCATAATTGTCTTTTAATATAATTATATAAATGTTTGGTAACGTAATTGAAGTGCAATTTGGTTCAGTCAGTTTACAATAATGACAACTGATTTTTCAAAACTTCAATGAATTCAACTTTCCCTTCAAACGTGAGTGTACACGGAACTTGAATGCCTTCTCCATCCCAGTTATGCATATATTAACAGTAGCGCACAGAACCGAACCGCAGTATGTTCTCTATATTGTACGTGAGAAATAACTACATTATTATATAAAAATATATGTATCATTGTTATGTTGTATAGACAAATCTCTCCATGTATGTGAACTTTTAACTCATGTTGACAATGCACCCACACAATACTCAAAACGTTTGGGATGAAATTTGATGCCACTCCCGCTGTTTCGAACTCCCGCTATCTCGAACAATTTATCGTTGCCCTTGAGAGTTCGAGATAGCGGGATTCTACTGTAGTTTAAATTTCCTTGTTTTCTTTTGTTTTGTTGGTTATTCAGCATTGCTTAGCAGTTTTGCGTAGATTTATTGATATATTGTGACATTTGTTACGGGGCATTTTTTTCCGACAGACGATTACTTAAGATAGTTCGGATACACGTCATTGATACTTTTTTCTTTTTGCTATTAATAATGATAGACTTTTTGTCATAATATGAAAGAGATTTATATACCAATTTGACTGTAAAAGGTGGTCACTGGACTAATAAAGGAGACTTGACAATAAAAAACGTTTACATATTCGGTTGGAGATCATTGTATCCAAATATAATTGTGATCTATCCGATTATTACAGAATTAAAAGTAATTTTATTCACGATCATGTGATTGATGACGTCATAACTGGATACTTGGCTTATGTATATCTATATAGGAAAGGAAAGTCTATCAGTGTAGAAATGTCTTATTTTGTGTAGTTCTTTTCAAAGACGATTGTTATTACACATATGGTTGATTGTTATTATAAGTAATAGCATGGCATTCAGGTCGATTAGTGATTAAATGTACCCGAAAGCCGAGAGACGTTTACTAAACCTCTCGAGGCTTGAGGGACATTTAATCACTTATGGACTTGAATGCCATACTATTAGTTTGTAATATCATAGCTGCCGAGACAATAAAACGGTTTAAATCGATTGAATAAGTTGAAATGAAAATGCGCGTTTGCTTTTTATGCTAATGACTATTGGGACGTTCGATAACGAGCTTATGGTTGATTTTATATCTGTTAAATATTTTATGGCTCCCGTATACGTATATAAGATGGATGAGTATCGTATTTGCCAGTAGAAGTTGAGCGAAGTTTTTAGTTCACGTATATGTCGGGAGAGCGCTTTAGTTCCGTTGAACAAAAAGATGTTGAGGCCGCACGGGAAGGAAATATTCCGGCCAATACTAAAAGACATACACTATGGAGCACTAACTGCTACATGAAATGGGCCGAAGCAAAGGAGACGGAGTTTTGAGATTTTGAACCAGAAGACGCAAGATTTCGAACAATTCCACAGTTGGAAAACATTACTGTCGATGAAATTAACTACTGGCTAAGTAGATTTGCTTTAGAAGTTAGGAAATGGGATGGTACTCATTATCGTCATGAAGTGCTATACAGTTTGTTTTGTGGCTTGAACCGTGCAATTCAAGATAAACATCCAGCGCTGTCTTTGTTTCACTCAACGGAGCTTAAGCCGTTTCAAAAAGCTCTTGACGGCCGCCTAAAAGAATTGCAAGCAACGCAAAAGCCCTTCAAGAAGCAATCTAATGCTATTTCGGTGAATGATGAGATGACAATATGGAGTAAAGGAATACTTGGAACACACAGTCCAGAATCTGTACTTAACACACTGTTGTTTTTGTCGGGAAAATTATTCGTTCCACGTGGAGGCCATTAGCTGCGCTCACTGATTCATGACCAAATTTATTTTGAAGAACAGTCTGATGGGTCTATGTGTGTCACATACAAAGACAAGGTCTCGAAAACAAATCAAGGTGGTTTGAAACGACGAAAAGTTGAACCAAAAGTCGTGCAGCACGTTGAAGATCCCCTTGATGAGAAATCATTTGCTTTTATACACCATTTCTACGTTAACAAGTGGTTAGTATAAATTGTTTCTATCATGTCGCTTCTAATTAATTAATTCCGTACTGTAATTCGGACTGTTATTTAATTCTTTCAATATTTTTATTTTATAGCCCGATGATGTAAAGGTTCCTACATTCTTTTTGAGGCCAAAAGTAAAATGGAAACATGGCGACAATATTTGGTTCGAGAGGAGTCCAATTGGGCATAATTTGCTCCAAAATCGTTTTAAAGAAATTTTGAAACAGGCCGGTTTAGTTGGCAACTTCAGTAACCATTCTATACGCGCCACAGCTGTTACCCGCATGTATCAATCTGGTTTAACCGAAAAGCTGATGATGAAAAGAAGTGGACACCGATCTACAGATGGCGTTAGAGCATACCAAAGAGAAGATGCAAGTGGGCAGATCGAAGTATCGAATGCATTGTCAAGCTCTAAGAGTTTAATACTGCCTAGCAGCGAAACGTCGTCGCATAATATCTCAAACGATAAGACTGAGACAAATGAATCAATAACTATAAGTGACGAAGATAATTTATTAGTAAATGCGTGTATTGACTATGAAAAAGCCAGTCACAAATTAATATCGGAGGTCTTTTGCAAGGAGCAAATGTTCAGACTGTAAACATTAACATTGTGAATAAATGATATGAAGTATTGTCTTTTGTGAGTTAATTGAAGATCAATATAAGAGGCTATGCATATACATGAGGTACGATTAGTAACTAATCATCCCGTGGTACGATTAGAAACTAATCGTACCTAATGTTTTAATAATGAGGTAAATTAGTCATTAATCGCACCTCATGAAACAAAGAATTTCGAGGTAGCTATGATATTATTATATTTATGGTGAGGTTATACGGCTAAATTTATGGTTAAAATTTTATTACATTTATGGTGGGTCATTATTGCACTTATGGTTAAATGTTATTACATTTATGGTTGTGTGAAACAAAAGTTTGTTTCGTTAGCCTTTTCGCTGTTTCAGAGAGAAATTAGGTAGAATGTTCACATCATATTTTCCACGATGATCATCTCCGAAATTCGGACTGAAAATAGTTAGATGAGATAATCTTAATTCTTTTCCTGGACGAGTAAAATATTAATAACCGAAAACGGATCGAAACGAGTTAATGCTACTTCTGTTTCTTGAACCCACCATAAATTCGCGAAAATTTAAGACAAACAGAACAACTCCGAAATATTAAGATTGAAACATATTTTTTTATAATAATCTTACAAAAGAATCCTTCCAGCTGTTAGCTTCAATATTTAACAGAATATTTGCATTCGAATAGCAAAATAATCATATACAAACCAGGTTATTATCAAAATATTATGTTCTGATGCAATTATGTGGTACGATAATCAGGTCTTAATTATCCTAAAACGTGCTTACAATTCCCTGAATTTTTATTGCAGTCCTTAATATAAAGAATTGAAAACACCTGACTTTTTCAGAAGTTCAACCTCATTTAAAATCTGAAAAACAAAAATTAAAAACCAGTAGAATAAAATATTAATGAAGGTTAATAGATATTGCATCAATCACTGTTTCAGTTTGATCATTTTCAAGAAAAATAAGAAAATGTTCAAATTTAAAAAAATATATTTAATAATGACAAAAACGACGAACGCTGATGACAAAAATTGCGAAACTAAAGTAATAGTTAGAAAACAAGTAATAATAAGAATTCACAATTGTCACAGTATAAATAGTAATTAACAATTGTAAGAATAACAATCAACAGTAAGACTAACAGCACGGTAATAACAGCTGAAAAACAAATGAGTGAAAGTTACCATAGGAATGATAATTGCAATGACAATAATCGTAACAAAAACAGTTATGACAACCATAACCGCTACAATAATAACGAAAACAACTACACTAAGTATCAGTTGCCCTCTCGAAAAGAAAAAAAGCAAGAACAAATGGGGTTCCAAAATGTTATTCAGTACTCTTAGGTATTACTGTAGTTCTTCTTGTTCTGTTTGTAGTAGTTGATACTACTGTTATTGTTGTCGTGGTATGATTGATGTTAGTATTGTTGATGTTGTTGTTGGTATTGTTGTTATTTTGTTGTCTTTTTTATTTTTCGAATTAAAAGATTTTTGTTATAACATTTCAGTATAAAAGAAATGACTAAAAACTCTCCACGTTTCGACGCTATTACGACATCATTCTCAAAATAAAGTAAAAGATAAAAAGAATAAAACCAGTTTGAGTGCTTATATTAAACTGCATGTTCTAAAAGACAGCTCGCTATGGATAAATTATAGCTGAATATTACTCCAAAGACATGAACCTTTTTGCTGACTCATATGCTAGCGCCTGGACAATTTGAGTTCGAAAGACTAGCAAGTTGCCTTTATTGTTGCCCGAACTTTCCTCACAAGTAAACGTTACATGTATTAACGTAAGAAATTCAAAAGTTGGTAACTGTCGTGACTGATCGATTAGAATTCTAACGTTTCGAATAAAGGCCCTTCGTTAGAGAGAGAAACGTGTTCTGAAACAGGAATAGCACAACTAGACGAGGCTTTTTATGCAAAAAGGAGTTATGTGACAAAAAGTTAATTTTTGTTTCTAAAATTTTATCGGTTAACTTTTTGTCACGTGACTCTTTTTCGCATAAAAAATCTAGTCTAGTTGCTATTCTTGTTTCAGAACATGTTTCACTTTCTGATGAAGGGCCTTTGCTCGAAACGTTAGAATTCTTAACTTTTGAATTTCTTTCCTGATTTAACACTGTCTACGCAGTATCCTATTTTTATATCATTTACCTGTTTTATATGTTCACTCTTTTTTATTCCAGTATTTGCCAAATCCTCGTCAGAAATATCTTCAAGGAATGAAATATCTTCAAAACCATTGTCCTCCAAGTTGCTGAGGTAGCAGCTCAAACCAAGCTTTGATAGTAATTCGGCTACTGAAGTAGGACGAGAAGTTGGCTTGTTGGACTAGCAAGATATAAAAAATAGAGGAGAAAAGATGTCGGGTATTAGCAAGTTCAATAACGTACAATCATTGATAAATTTGTAGTTATATATATATAATATTTAAAAACTGAGCAGGAGTGCTTTATCGGGATTCAAAACACGAGGCGAAAGCCGAGTGTTTTAGATTTGATAAAGCAAGTACTGCGAGTTTTTTAGACGTCTTCTAAAATGAACCTCCTAATACGCTAATTCGCGAAGAAAATTTGGAAATTTATGTTTTGTAAGCCGAAAAAAAATAAACTTCTTCTTCACATATGAGGGCACATGTGTCTTTATCACATATGATGACCCGACACGGTTATAATTTTCTTTTGTATTTTCCTCATGAATTCTTGATGAATTCTAGAAACTTAACAAGGCAACACCTTTACCAATCCAGTGCATTAAAAATACGTTTCCGCTATTCAGCCTTCATCAGTTAAAAAGGATAAAATAATTAAAATAACATAGAGTGTGAACCTACTCAATATATAGCCTAAGATTTACATAAATTAAAAATTTATACCGACAAGGAATTATAATAATAATTATATGGCATAATAATTAACACGTTTCTTTGATCTTAATTCATTTCTTTTACTGATACCATATGGTTTCGGAGTAAATAATTGGGCTATCCATATATATACAGTGGGTGCCAAAAGTAATCTAAATTTTCTACCAAACTTTCCCTTACATGGAACTAAAACAGGAAAACATCGTCCAAAAATCGCCACCACACCAATATATATACATATGTATATATGTATATATATGTATATATGTATAAATCATCAATATAAGTTCAAACTTTATTTTACTTTCAACGTTTCGGGGCCTGCCCCTTTATCAAGAATAACACGATAACAGATAAAACTAACTTATATACAAAAAGTTTTCTAATTAAAAATCCAAAATGTAAATTAAAAGTCCCGAAGGTTTAATCCATATGGTAAAAATGTGTTTAATTTATATACCCAATTGGGTATATAATTTATATATTCTTGATAAAGGGGCAGGCCCCGAAACGATGAAAGTAAAATAAAGTTTGAACTTATATTGATGATTTATAGTGTTTTAAGTTCTTGGTTTTGCTGGTTATTTGAAGTTTTATGTATATATGCATGTATATACATATGCATATGCATATACATATACATATATATATATATATATATATATATATATATATATATATAACTACAGACGGAACCGTTTCGGCCTACTAGGCCTCATCAGTGTAGTGCTGACGAGCAGGATGGAGAAGCCTACATTATATAGGCAACTCGAATGTTCCACACTTGGGGTACATCTAAGCCATGCCAGAGTGCTCTAACTAGAGACTAGTGAGCGTGCGCAAATTCGCTAACGGCATGACTCATCCTGTAGAGTGCTCAATATGAACCAAGAGGCCACAGAGCGATATATATATATACTTATATGTTAGAGAGGAAAGTTAATTTATGTATGCAAATTAGGATGGTTAGGGTATATATGGACTTGTTTAGGCTTTGATAGATTGTGCTAGCACAATTTTTGGCATAATTTTCCATAATCAGAACAATTTTCACGATTTTTCCGAAAAAGCACTGCAAGCATAATTATCATTTTCCGTTGCTTCTGAAGCATTAAATTACTCATTTTTCTATGGTGAAAGAGTTTATTATCAGAATTTACTAGTAACCAGCGTCAAACAGCATGAGAACATTTGTAGTTTCCTAACCAGTTTCTACTGAGAACTGACCCACTGCCCGCGAGCTGTACCGCTGTAGTGCTGTAGTGCTGTTTGTTTAACAAATCAAGATGGCGACTTACAGTGATTTGGAAGATGGCAGTGATTTAAAACGTGAAAACGAAGTGACATAAACAGGCCGAAAGTAGTACAGGAACAGCTGAAATAACCCTACAACGAACTCTGAGATTAATTGAAGGGAAATAATTATGGAACGAGAGGAACATCTGATGCGAAAAATGTAATTCTCATAAGCATTCTCTCTGCTTTCCTCATACTTCAGTGACCTGCAAGATCGTGTCCTTGTAGATTACCTGCAACCTAGTGTTATGCCACAGTACAACAAGCGATAAGGACAGAGTTGTTTGTCAAACAGTACGAAAAAGTACAGTATTGGCTCAGCATGAACTACTTGCAGTTCTAATTTTAACAGTTACAACTGCTTCAAACGAATACAATTTGTATTTCATTTAACATGTTCACGTGGTGTAACACCAACTTCACGACGGCGATTACCATGAGTGCCATTTAAAGAAACAATAAAGTAGCATATATTCTTCGCACTTCTTAGTATTATCAGCATAATTTAAAAAAACTGGCACACTTCTCGGCACAATTTCAGTAAAAAGGGAGTAGTGCTAGTGGCATAATTATACCTGCATATATATATACATATATATATATACATATACATATACATATATATACACACACACACACACATATATATATATATACACACATACACACACACATATATATATACATATATATATATATATATATAATTATATTGCTTACCTCAAAAAGTCACTACAGCCTGTTTCATCTTGAGAAAGAATGTTCAGGTGACTGACGAATTTCGAAAGCAGGAAGGTTTTTATGCGTAGGCCGAAACGTTAGCGTGTGGGCGTGAAACAATACGAGGATTTTGTTTTTGTTTTAGGTTGTTTACGCGGAATTTGACCTTTTGTGGGCAGGCCGAAACTATTTCTGATCTTTTGTTCAGCAAATTATTTTTATCTTTTTCGTTCAAAATAGAAAATTTTTCCTCTAAACATAAATTACATCGTTTTGATCCTCCTAAATACGAAATAGGGTGTTTTAAAATTGACCATTTTATGGTGAAATCTTGTTTGTTGTTTTTCAAAGCCCAAATGTGTTTAGAAAGCTCCGTTTCATTGGACTATTTTTTGTGTTGAAAAGACTTAATGTGGTTACGATATCGCTCTTTGAATGTTTTAGATGTCATGCTTATGTAGTGTTTTGTGGTGTTCGTGTTGCATGTTGTGACTGATGCTTTGTATACTATGCTTTTGGTCAAGCATTGTTTCTGAAGTGGGCACGTGTCCTTGCTCCTACAATTGCAGTTTTCAGTGGCCTTATTCTGTTGTTTGCTTTTCCTAATTATGCGTGAGTTGTGTCGTGTGATAAAAGATTAAATATTGTTCACGCAACTATAACTAACCTTGACTGTGTTCTTATTGAAAATCTTATGCAGTTTATAGTGCGGAGGAAAGTGTTTATCAATGAGGCTTAAGAAATCGCGCCCGATGTTTGTGCTAACGTTTTTGCTGAATGGTGGATTGAACCAAATAATATTACGTTGCCTATTCCTACGTGGTTGCTGAGGTGTATATCGAATGTAAATGAGATCGTGGTCGAAATTGCTGTGTTTGAGTGCGTTCTGATACATCGGTGCGCATTCCCTAAATGTCTGTTCATCTGATGAAAGTGATGCAATGCGCGTGTTAGTTGCTGTAGGTAGTTGCCTTAAGATACTAGGTGGGTGGTTATAGAATGCCTATTTATGTATAAAGGATCGTCATTGGGCTTCCGAAATGGTTTAAATTTCCTGATGTTAAGGTCGAAAGTAACGTCTAAGAAATTAACTATTTTCAGATTCGCTTCAGCGGTGATTTTGAGATCAAAATTTTCGAAAATTTTGTGTAATTCTTTTCTTGTTTTGCCTGCCAAACGCGCCGATTTGTTTTTCATGATAGCCAAACCATCACCTCTATAGAGGCCAATGTTTTCTTTTCCAAATTTACTGTCCAAGTGGTTGAGAATAAAAAGTCCTACGAGTTTGCAAACTTCGGCGCAATCGAAGCTGCCCATTGTAACGTCAAATAAACTGTTGCTACTTTTTTTAATCCATGGTTTTTCGTTATTGAAAAGTAAAGATTTTCTAGCATGTTCAATTATTGAAATATCGTCTTTTGAAATATTAGCCAAACTGGAGGCCCAACATAATGCCTGGTCCAAACGTTTTTCCGAAATAGATGGATAAAAATCAACAATGTCGAAAGAGATGAAAGAATGCCTGCTTTTTTCGCTAATATTGCCAAACTACTCGATAACTTGCTGAGTGTTTCTCCATTGATTTAGATTCAGTTTTTCTCTTAAAGTTGAATTAATTTTGTCCAAAATAATTTTGCTAAGTTTTTCGGATTCACTTTTCGCAGGGTTGATTAAACGGATAAAAATAATTTAAATAATACAAATAATTTGCTGACCAAAAGATCAGAAATAGTTTCGGCCTGCCCACACAAGGTCAAATTCCGCGTAAACAACCTAAAACAAAAACAAAATCCCCCTATTGTTTCACGCCCACACGCCCACGTTTCGACCAACGGATAGAATCCTCCTATTGTTTCACGCCCACGTTTTGGCCTACTATAAAAACCTTCCTGCTTTCGAAATTCGTCAGTCACCTGAAAATTCTTTCTCAAGATAGAACAGGCTGTAGTGACTTTTTGAGGTAAGCGATATAATTCTATTTGCTCTATCTGTGCGATATTGAGCCCTCTTTGTATTTCGTAAACCAAAACGTTCACGTGCATATATATATATATATATAACTGCAGACGGAACCGTTTCGGCCTATTGGGCCTCATCAGTGCAGTGCTCACGAGCAGGATGGAGAAGCCTACATTATATAGGCAACTCAAATGTTCCACGCTTGTGGTACATCTATATATATATATATATATATATATATATATATACACATATGTATGTATGTATATATACGTATGTATATGTACGTATATATATGTATATATGGAAACGACATTGAGAGGGAGCATGGATAAAATTGACCTTGCTCACTTTTCATGAAATGGCAAAGAAATTTTTTAAATTGTTTCAACTAAACTTTTCAATGATTGTAGATATTAGTAACCATTCTGCCTTAAAATTTAGGGAGAGAAATTTAGGCAAGAGGAATATCTTCCGTAATTGAAATTTTATTATGCCAAATGTATAGTAGAATGGTGTTAATGGTTTTCTGTTGGCGCTATAGAATGCCCTTCGATGCAAATGGTTGCGTATCTACGCCAGCGAATGTCGATTGAATAAAATAAATGTATTTTTGCGTTAATGAGTTGAGGTTGGCGTTAATGATAGTATATTTTCTGGTAATGAACAGGAAAAGGTGTATTTCAAATACAAAGTCTTCCAACAAAGGTGGCAATGCATTAGTCGCCCAGTTTTCTAAGCCAGCTATTTTTTCGATACGAATTCAATAGGCTAGGGTTTCCAGAACAGGTTTGTTCTCCCTCTGCCTGTCTGTCTGTCTGTCTCTACCAGGCAGAATGTCTGTCTCGTGTTGTTGGACATGGTATTTCTTTTCTTTTGGTTCTCGTTACAGTTACAATCAAGCAAAAAGCTGCGCGTCAAACTGTAAGCTTCTTGACAACCTTGAAAGGCTGTCAACCTTGTTCGCATCCGTAAAGGATATGATGCAATCGTGGGCAAGGGGTGGTTAATACTTAGCTACGTGGGCTGTTTCAAGAGACGAACTCTCCCGAACCCGATTGTACGAAGCCTGGATACCTCATTCGGGGAAATAAGTCTAAGAGGGTGAATAGCGCCCGTAATGTATCTGCGTTACAGGGCATTGGGTTCGCGAGTTCGTGTGAATGTTTGTGTGCGCGCAGCTATGCGCAGGGTTGGGAACAAGGAAAAATCAGGGGTGTACGCACGTGTGCATGCGCGAGCAAACGGTGAAAAACAGTATCGTAAATTCCTTAAGTTCCAAGAGTTAAACTGCAATATATTTCATACCTTGACTGGCAACGGAGGAGGAGTTGACGACTCACTATGTGAAAGTTGATTCACGGGTGTCTACAACGAAATTGATTAAAGCATTTATTGAATATATATATATATATATATATATATATATATATACAACATTGTTTATAGAGGAAAATTTCGAGTGTTAGGATCTGTTTTTATGATCCAGCCGGGACCTGTTAGGAAAAATGCAGCTTTGGGCCTTCTGGATGGGAATCGAACTCGCAACCTTACGAGTCTAGTGCGATGCTCTGCCAACTGAGCTAAGGAGGCCGTTGCCGAGGGCATGGTCACGAATTCAGTAATTATATGGCGGAAATGCCGAAGAGCAGAAGGGTATATTTAATGGTATATTTATTCTTGATTGACAATTAAATTTACGACATTATTGATAGCGAAAAATTTCGATTGTCAGGATATATTCCAATTTTCCTCTTTCACTAATGTTGTAAATTTAACTGTCAAACGAGTATAAATGCTCTATTGAATGTATAGCTGTTTTCTTGAAATACACCAAGAAAATTGAACATTCGAAGATTAGGAAATGATATCAGGGTAATTCAAAACCATTAAATATTCATGAGGAAGACAAAGGAAATCAGCAGCGAGATGGTGGTTTTGGAATACGATCTTACCTATCTTATACGCGATATTATCAGGAGCTCAATTTCAAATAAATTCTCCTCTAAAATACGTACTAGTTTGAATGTCATGTTATATCACACACATTAAAACATGCTAAAAAATTAGGTCATGCCTCGTTTTTCTCAACACTTCTCAGTGCTTGGATATTGATCAAATACTTGTCTCATAGCTGATTGTGTCTCTCATATCCTGGTTACGACCCAATTTGAAGAACTCGATATTATGAGATAATATATTCTTACAAGATAGTATTTACATTTTACTACAATATTGAATGGAAAAGATGTTAATGGTTTAGGTTCTTGCTAACAGGCTTGAAAACTGCATCTGATTCTGAAACAACGCATACGACAATTTCACAAGCTTTTCCTCGCATACATCAGGCATTTCTGTAGTGGCCCAGATGGCTCTGCACATACAAAAAAGCCAAAAAGCAAATGGAAAGGCCACAATGCATATAAAAAAGTCACAACGCAAAAATATTAATTGCGTTGTGACTTTTTTATTTGCGTTGTGGCTTTTCTATTTGTGATGAGCCTTCTGGGCCACAGTACATTTCACGTTAAAAATAAGTAACGTCGCTCATAAATTGGGGGGGGGGGGGGGGGAAGGAATACTGGTGTCCCACAATTCCCCAGATTGCGTGAACTTCGAAGCAGACACTTATGGGCAATGAGATCAAACAAATTACTCCAAAGCTATAATAACGTTACGATAACCGTCCATGAGACAGCAAAAAAATTGATGATGTTGTCTCACAATTCTTCAGACTGCGTGAGCTTATAACTAAAGACATTCCAATGGGTAGAAAAATAAACTAATTATTGCAAACCTATAATACCCTAATGGTCATTAAAAACAGAAACAAACCAGCTGAAACAATAGTTGTGTTGGAGTGATTTTTTCCTGAAGGAATACTTGCAGTTCAGATTCCTTAGGTTTCATTATTTTTTTTTGTACTTCAGATTGGTCGGCACTCTACTTTCCAACAAATCAATTGACATTGTCTTATGGGATGTATTCGCCTTCCCCATAAAAACTATTAAAATTAGTGAGACAAAACGCAAGGCGCAACGCCCTGGACGTTGTTCATTTTCGGAATAGAACGCATTTGTTTGAAGCTGCAAAGTCTCGAAAAGATCATCAAAAATTTTAACAGTATAAATCATCATTTACGCGGTAAGCTGTAAGAATTCAAATCAGGACGAAGCGCGACAGTGTAAGCTCCCAAAACATGGTTTTAGAATCGATCTATACATACATTTCCTTTGGTTTTTTTCGGGAGCTCTGGCAGTGTCCTAAAATAAACAGAATTCTTATTACCAGAAGAAAAAAAAGATGAATAAAAGAATGAATGCACGGACGGAAAAGCGAACGAACAAATGAATGAAAGAAGGAACAAATGAATCAGAGATAAGAAGGATGTAAGGACGGAAGGAAAAGAAAGCAATGGAACGGAAAGAAAAGGAAAGGAAGCAAACGGAAGGAAAGAAGGAAAGGAATGGAATGGAAAGGAAAGATAAGGCAAACAAGGAAAGGAAAGAAGGAAGGAAAAGAACGATATGGAAAGGAAAGGAAAGGAAAGATAAGGAAAGGAAAGAAGGAAAGGGATAAAACAGAAAAGAAAGGAAGGAAGGAAGGGATGGGAAGGACGGGATGGGAAGGAAGGGAAGGGAAGGACGGGAAGGAAGGGAAGGAATCGACGATATACAGTGCATCACGTTTTTGGTGTAATACATCGAAACGTTCCTTGGTATTTGGAAAGTTTAGCAGTAGGAGGACGACGCAAACTTTTTTTCCTTGCATCATGGTTATGGAACAAACAATAGTTGAGATCGTTCTTTGAAGTCGCAACAAATATTTGGTTTAAGAACGTTTGAGTGCCTAAGTGCCAACGAACATTTTATTCAATAAAGTCAATGGTTTGAACCCAGGAGAATCAGTTCGTACTGCTTAGAACGAGAAAGGCTGTTAGTGACTGATGTTTCGGTAGACTTTGAGACGGTCATCTTCAAAAACAGGTACAGCAGAAACAAACTAAAATAATCACTGTTTGATAAACTGTAAGACATGCAGTTTTCAAGAGGCAACCAAGGGAAATCAAATTTTGTATAGTTTTAACGACATCTTTTTAAATTTAGGAAATCTGTTAATAAAACAGGAAGTCTCTAGAGTGTGCCAATAATCGTAATTTTCGTTTTATCCAACTCGAGTGTTAAAAATAAAAAAGCAATCAAACAAAAACCAAGAAAATCAACAACAAAAGAAGTCTGACTCACATATTCGGGCTCTCATTCGTTAGGTCTGGTTGTGGAAGGCCTAGGAGTAAAAAAAATCCAGTATCGCCGTTAAAATCCTTAGGAACATTTGGCTACTCTCTTTAAACGACATAGCAAGCTTAAGAATGGAAATCTGAACATTGTTCGAATGAAAAAAACTAAAGAGCAACTCCGCAGGTGATTTGTTCAACAGGGGAGAAATCCTTAGAAGCGGACGAATTTGTTGCGAGCTTCGTATTTAGAACTATGTGCTCAAAGCCAACTGGAATTGATTGCACAAATATCGCTTGAGATAAAAATACAACATTTTGTATGCTTCTCTGGGAAATTGCACAACAAGTGTTTTAAAGCGTAGTTGTTTCAACATTACATTTGGAAAAAAGTGGGGGGCTACAGCCCCCTGCTCCGCCGCATGGGACACCCTGTATATGTATATGTATATGTATATGTATATGTATATATATATATATATATATATATATACATATACATATACAGGGTGTCCCAAAAAAATGTATACGCACTTTGAGTGATTATAACTCACTATAACAAACTTTCTTTCAAATGCCACGCATTCGTGAGCAATTTGGAGATGAGGAGCTTTATTTCCAGCAAGATGGAGCACCTCTCCACTACCATCGTGATATGAGAGCCTATCTTACGAAAATCTGCCGAACAGATGGATTGGGTGAAGATATAGCATTGAATTCCCCCACGTTCACCAGACCTCACGCCTGTGGACTTTTTTTATGGGGATACGTCAAAGATAAGGTTTGTAGCACAAAACCTGTAACAATCAATGAGTTGAGAGCAGCAATTGAAAGAGAATGCACCCAAATACCAAATGAAATGATCATAATTCGTAATGTTTGGAATTCCATCTGTCCGCGTTGTCAGCAGTGCTTGGACCACAACGGTCATCAGTTCGAACACCTGCGATAACTCAAAAAATTCTACACTTGTCTTCTTTAACTTGGGTTATAAAACTTAGATATGTCTTAATAAACATTGTGTTTATAATCATTCAAAGTGTGTATACATTTTTTGGGACACCCTGTATATAATCACAACACAAGATTTGGTCACTTCATAAGAACTTTTATTCACTACAGAACTGTTTCGTATGACAAGTCCGAAGCTTGCCACACTCGTCAGGTGAATGTTGTGTTTGGCGTGTAAACTTGAGATCTGTGGTTAGTTTGTGACGTCAAGATGTTTGTGTGTTGTATTTGGTTCGTATTACAGGTAGAGACAGTGACAATTATCTGTTACAAAGTAAATGTTTCTTGCGGTGCCTGCAAGTAGATATAAGTCATATCTACAGATAATTGTCACTGTCTCTACCTGTAATACGAACCAAATACAACACACAAACATCTTGACGTCACAAACTAACCACAGATCTCAAATTTACACGCCAAACACAACAATCACCTGACGAGTGTGGCAAGCTTCGGACTTGTCATACGAAACAGTTCTGTAGTGAATAAAAGTTCTTATGAAGTAACCAAATCTTGTGTTGCGATTATTCCGCTCTACCTCGGTATTGAGCACTCTGCACCCATGATTTTGTTATTGATACTTGTTATCAACACATATCTATCTATCTATCTATCTATCTATCTATCTATCTATCTATCTATCTATCTATCTATCTATCTATCTATCTATCTATCTATCTATCTATCTATCTATATTGTATTGGACGGAAGAAGTTGAGTCGAGATCAGGTTGAAATAATGTAATGTTTGCTTTGACTATGTGTCAGCACGCTACACACACATACAACAAAAACCTTTCTTCACTCAGTTTAAGGTCAGCGCTCTCCGGTCTTACGATCGCAAGCCTCAGTGGTGAAACCTACGACGAACAATATCGTGTTTAAATATAGTGAGTAAAGGCGCGTTCACACATGCGTTGTGCCTTGCAATTGTCATCCTGATGTATGCCACAATCTCACGATAGTCTAAGCAAGGAGACATCTGCTTATGATTAGCTCACGTTCATCCTCGAGGTCCTCGTGAGTTTATCACATACACCAAGATGATAAAAGGCGAGTTCGCACGTGCGAAAGAGCCAGTCAACACTTCTAACCTGTGTAAAATGATGACTTCTGGCGCGGATCACGTCCAAGGGATAGAGCTAAAATAAAGTCAATGTGTAGTCAATGATGTGATAAGTAAGATTTTCTGTCGGGGCGTAACAGTGCCTCCACAGTATTAGTCTGCTATCTGGGATAATTTTTTTTGTTCTTTGGGAGGAAGGTTTGATTCGTCCTGGTCTTTATGTCATATACATTAAATTCGCCGAGATAGTGTAGAAGGAAAAACATACTCATTTATAATTCATTAATAAAAACAAAATAAATTAGTGTCTAATCAGGGTTTTAAAATTTGTCTAATGGCGTCTAATACAGTAGATAAAAACGTAGGATTACAACATACATTTTTTGGATACTGGAACAGTTTCTGACACTGTGGGCGAAACACAACTGACGGGTCTAAATTGCGAGTGGATCGTTGAAGTTTGTTTCCTGTCACCTGGAAGATGTTAAGTCGGTATGAACGAAAGACTACTCGAAAGTTAATAGACAAATGGACAGACAAGGAAAAGGGAAGATAGAAATGGTTGAATTGGTAGCAGGAAAACGGAGGTTGATTGCAGAGCGAAAATGAAGTAGAATTCAGCTTATTATAAAATTTCATTTTACTGATGTGTGTTAGATCTACGCCGCTACGTTGTAGATACCTCCTGTAGTGGGTACACTTACTGTATTAAGATTAATATTGACCGTAATTATAAGAACGAGATAATCGTTGAACGGAAAGGTTTTGAACAAAGGATTGCGTGAAATCCTTCTATAAGACTCAAGCGACACCAGTTGCAAAAAATATGCCACTAAAAGGCGTTTTTGCCAGGAATGGAGTCCATGACCTAGGGGATCTAGTCTAGGGGTATGGGTCGCAACATTTTTCAGTGTCGGCTCTAAGATTTCCCTAGCAGGTAGGTCAGTATTCCTTGACGAGCGAGCCACAGTTATCTGGCGCGTTGCGGCCAAATGAGGAGCGGAATGAGGTGCGGAGCATTGAGGAGACGGGTTTGGAAGGGGAAGTCCTCCCTCCGAATGGCTAGGAGCCGCCAAGGGCCTCCGATGAGGTGCAGGGGCAAAGTCTCCGGAACCTCAGCAAAATACGAGTCAAAACCATGGTTTCTATGAGGTGTAAATTCAGGTACTGTATGCATTAGATTTTTCGCCTACAGGTGGCCCAGTGTTCCCCGACAGGTGGGCACCGCCTAGCGCCACCACTGCCATTTTTGGTTATACTCTAGCAGTTTAACTTCCCCACCTGGTCTTCCTCAAGACAAAGAGTATCGATAATGCTAATAATATACCCAAGCAAAGAAGCTGGTAGGAAGACAGAGACATATACTTAGGCAGACGGACAAACATACTGACAATTGAACAAGTGTACAAATAAATAAACAAACATATAGATTTACGACCAAAGTATAAACACGTGAAACAGGCAGTGTAACATCAAATTAATGACTGACTACGTTAATTTTTGTGTTCAATTACCTGCGTCTGGCTTGGCATGTTGTGTTGGTTTCTTCATCGTTGTTGGCTTAGGATGTTGAACATTTATTTTCCCCCTATTTAACGGTCAATACGTTCAACCATTTAATTAATTTACACTAATATATATTTATTCAACAATTTAATTAATTGTAATCCGAAACTAACAGAAATGCTCGACACTTTCATTATACACATATTCACTGTTTATCAGTAGATGACCTGTGATTATTCGGGAATTCATACACACAAACCTTTAATAGGGAACGTTCGATTAAGGTCTCGTTAACGCATGCGCAGATTTTAGTATGTTTCAACCTCAGAGCTTATCACAGAATATGACAGACTCGATAACCTAACCTAAGCATTTCGATTGCTACTCAACAGAATCAATCCAATTAAGAAAACTGGTGCTTTTCGTTCCTTTAATTTGTGTTCCCTCTAAGTTTTAGGTGAGATCAATCGGATCAGGGACTCTTTTGTAATACTTACAAAATTTCTCCAGTCTTAACTCCTCCATGTGAAAGACTGACGCCAAAATGTTGCGGTGAATTGGAAAGATAACGTTTCAGGGACAATACACACTCGCCTGTTTGTAAAAATTAATATGCCGTTATACATGACAAGTAGTTTTATATTAGTTTTGCCATCCCAAAAACGCCATTGCACTATGGAAAAACTACCTCAAAATCAGACCTCAAAATTGGGATTTTTTCGCTCTAACAAATGATACAAGACCCACACACATTAACATCACGTGACTAGTAAACTCTAGTCGCGAAACATTTTTTTCTAGAACACGGCACGGCAGGGTAAGTGACAGGCGACATGATTCATTTTCGCCTTTTCATGACTGCTGACTTAAATATCGCTTAAGGAAATTTTCGGCTTGCAGCGTTTGCACAAGGTTTTCTACTTGCAATGAGTTGTAATGCTGGCACACGTCTTTACGGCGGCATATTGTACATGACACAATGGCCGTAAATGCATCAGTAGCTGTTTTACGTTAAACCGGAAAAAAGCATCAGTCAGGAATTTTGAAAGGACCTGCGTTCATATCTTTTGCCACAAGTTCAGGAACTGTCAAAGCTGCTCCGTCTGTTGTAATTAACAACAATGCATATTTGTAGGCGTTTAAATCAACTTCCTTGATTTGCCAGTTCGAGAAGTGAACATTATCGACTTTTACTCACAAATTCACTGAAGTCTTTAATCAAAGTAAAAAATGTTCTTTGACTCGTGACTCATCAAACGCACGACTAGTACGTAACATTCACAGTTTCAAACACTGCCGATCTTATCCCAAACGAAATTTGTCTCAACGAGGTTTTGATTAGTCACGTGCTGTTATCTGAGCAAGATCTTTTCACAATTTTTTGAAAGGAAAGTCGCTGGGAACGAAGTTTTTATCAAAAAGGACGAAAGGAGAGTGCGGTGGGCGGTTTAAACATACACACACATACACAAATGCTGAACTATTTATTCTGTCACTCCTCATTTCAGATAAAGAATCAGCTATGTTTAAAAAGATCAAGCCTTGGTAGGTTCCACGCGAAATATGTAACAAGACAAGCGCGTGTGGTAACACGCGTCGGCTGAGAATTACCAGTCTTTGGCTGGTGGAAACCGTCACTTGAATTGAATCAGCTGCTAAAAGTATGCATTATACCATGGCAAGATTAATCTTTGGACTTGGACATCAATGACTAGTTTGGTCTTAGTCGCTTGTGTACAGTTACCAAATCTTGAAAAGAGGGGCTGCTGCTTTGCAGTTCTGCATTGATTTCGACGTTAAAAGAAAAGTTAAAATGGTGACTTCCAGAAGCTAGAAGTGTGACAAAAAACTACGAATACTCGTGCTCCTTGAAGACGCTTTATTAGAAGATAATGAATGTCTTGAGTCGACTTCTAATTATAGAAATAGAAAGCTAATTCGCTTACCATATGATTCGTCGCCAGCTTCAGACTTCACAGCTAGGAGTAGATGTTGTTCCTTGAGATACTCAGGGTCATCAAGTATTGGGTTTAGCTAGGGACAACGAGAAAGAGAACTTATCGACAAATTACAAAAACTACATAAAAAAAGAAAAAAGAAAAGAAAAAAGAAAAATTACGATCAACTACTTAACAATTACTGAGGTCTAACGTGTTTCCGTTGGGAATATTAGCGGGTGACCACCCCTTGCCCCACTATTCCGACGCCCTTAATTGAGAGTACTCCTTTTCCTTAAAAATCAAATCTTGAGACTTAAAACCACAATTTGTGTGTGCTGTACCAAATGTCGGATGATAAAATAGACATGGGGAAAGTGTAATAAAGATGTTAAGATATCGAAAAAATACTGGTGAGACTGATGCTTTGAATGGAGTCATCAAAAAGTTGCGGGTTCGATCCCCGACTGGATTTCAGAAATCGTTTTTCTGAGATTTGAGCTTGACGAACGTCCATGAACCACCCACTAAGATCTTCAAGCTCCCACAAACAAAACATTAGTTTCAATGAACATCATCATTAACACATCGTGGCTGCCGGACAAGCAGCATATATGTCGAACTTGCACCTAAGCTCGCCATCTGAGATACGGTAGCTCAATGGTTGAAGCGTCTCACAAGTCATCAGAACATTGCGGAGATGTATCCTTGCCTGGGGATCAGAAATTGTTTTGAGCTTTGAAAAAGGTGTGAGCTTTACGAACGTCCGACGATAACCCAGGAACAAATATTGTATATATTATACATATACTTTTAATGTTTGTTTACCTCTGGCATTGTTGACGTATCCCACTCTGAGTATCTAAATACAATTTGACTTGAATCCACGATGCGTGGCAGATCCCATGACGGTACAGGCTTTCCTAGTTTACTCTTTTGGCTGGCTGGAATAAAGTGAAAAACTTGCGTAACTGAAGGAATCAACGGTGAAAAACAACAGGTAGATAAAAATTTCCCATATGGTATTTTTATTTTATGTGTAGAACTGAAGCACGTTCGATGCGAATACTTAACCAATAACTGAAACAACGTAGTTCAAAATGAAATAGCTACTGTATATACACTAAAAGACGTTTTTTGACATGTGAAACTGGAAACTTAAATGCGAAAATTAAGTCCACACACCATGTTTTTCGTTTTGCATTTTTTTTCTCCATACATGAAATACTTAGAATTACATACAAAGCAGCAGTCAGAATGGTTGATCCAAAATCAAAATATAACAGTGCGCTTGAAACAACGCGAAGCCAATTTTTTAAAGCTCATTTAAGGTATTTTTGATATTGATTGAAACGGTCTTATAGTGTTTAATAGTTACTTTGTAACTCGCTTTGATTACTTTTTTCCCCCATTTTTCTTAACATACTTTGTTCATATTATGAATTTTTATTACAGATTAACATACTTCATCCTGGTAGTCACTTCAACCTTTCAACAAGATATAAAAGTATGTAAAATTGCACGGTAGACCAAAACCGACTTGCAAGCCCGGGTAGAGGACGAGCAAAATTGCCCTCTATGGGCGGCCATCCAGGATTCACTTTTGATTGGCAAGCTAGCTTAGTTAACATTAAAAAAAAATAGCGCTTGCACATTTACTATTAACTAAGCAGATAAGAGCTACCAGATTGGCAAATTCAATCTTTATGAATATTGATTCAAAAAGGTTCAACGTTTACTACGTGCAAAGGATTGCGGTTAAATGTAGAAGTCACCATTTGATCGGTACAGTCAATTAAAAAGGGATGTTATTAGGTAATAGAAGAGCAATCTGCAATTCTTATAGGTTTCTGAATTTGTAAAAGAGCAATCGTTGGGGTTGGAACGTAGAGTGTGAAATATATGTTTGGATCTAAATACGGTCTGACTTTAATATCAAAATCAATTATCAAAAAACTATTTTCGTTTAGGATCCTTCCTAACCCTTGTTTAAAAGGTTCGAGAACAACCCACAAATAAACAAATACATACCACCGAGACAAACTGAATGGAATTCCAGGTAGAAATTTGTTTTACTCATGGTCTGGATCTAAAAGAAACCGTATCCTTAGTCACGTAATCATAACAATAGAGAAAATTCCGGTAGAAATTGATTGATTAAAAATTATTGTAATCGAAGGTGCATTAATGGGAACCTCGATCTTTAAAGCTCAAAAAGGACCATCAAATCCTGACACTTTTAATGATTTCAACCTTTTTAGTAAGGTGAAAACTTCATGCTGATGGTATTTCATGAAAACAAGACAACGAGATTTGTTGACTGTTAATGTGACTTAGGATATCTTCAGGCGTGTTACTTGATGAGCGTGTCATAAGAAAGATTATGACCTACAATCAGGAGCAAAATGTGTTGAGACAATCGATCTTATGGAAGGTGAACTGTGGCATCAAGTCCAGAATGGTTTGTCTGATTTTCCTACCCTCCCCCCCTAGCAGTGTTGTCAAGCATATAAATTTGATATGTCCGGCACTCAGCCATAACGGAAGATCAACATTGATGTAGGGGGGACGGGAAGTGAGGGAGAAAGATAGCCTTTTAGGATCATTTTCATGTCTGAAAGCAAATTAATACCACGGAGTTCGCGCATGTCTCAACTATTTTGAACCAGATTGTAGATTCAACAAGACTCATTGAAGCCATGCTGAACGGTTCAAGGTTAATGATTTGCCCATCAGCAATTCTTAATTCCAATATTTTTGAAGCCCTTGAGGGTTTGATAACCAATTCATAAAAATTTTTTCTCATATTTTTTACATTGCCTTGGTCATAAATTTTTATCGTGATAATGTGACCGGATTGTATCTTATAATTAGTGGATTGTACTGGTTCCTCACATATTTGCATGTAAACGAACTATTCAATTTTTGTACGTGTGCTTTTCAACAATTTTTACATCATTTTTCTTGCATTAGTTAATTTCCCAGCCAAAATATGCTACATCTACTTTGCTCTATTTTCGAAAGGTGCAAATTCAATTAACATGTCAAGAAATTTACTTTTCCAAACCAACCCACGCTTATTTGGGCCTTTGTACTATTCTAGTCTTAGTTCTACGGTTATTATATCATTTTGAAAGCTTCGTACGTTAAAGGACTTAAAAATTACGAAATTCAACAATTTTGAAATTTTCTCTAACTGCCTTGAATTTTTCAAATGTGGTGAAATAAATAGTATGCATTATTAAGACACTAGAAAATATAATGTTATCTCGGTTTGTTGTATAACAATGATCAATCAGGGTTTCAGTATTATTGCTACTTCGGTAGGTTTTCTAATAAGCTGTACATACTCATAACGTCTATAGGTTTTATTTCTACAGATGTACTAGAATCTTCGGCCAAGTTATTGCGATTCTCGTCACCGAAAACAATAATTTCTCAACTCTCATTGTCAATCAATCTAAGATAGTTCTCAACTTTATGATGTGTATCAATAACCTCTAATTCAAATACTGTTGCTGCTGAAGGACAACCTGAGACGATGTTTAAACTTGTAATTGTTGGGAAAGAAAAAGCCACAAAAAAAAAAAAAATAAAAATCATGATATAAAAAAGTATATAAAGCTAGCATAAGACGTCGATACAACGGGTGAAAAAGCCCTTCATCAGCTTGATAAAGACCAGTTACCATACACGTGATTACTTCTTTCCATTGTTTCGGCAGCTTAAAATACTTTTCACGCTTATTAACTGACCAGCACCTTACGTTTAATGTTGACTCACTAACCGGCAAGCTTCGAACACCTGAAGACTTGTATGAGTGCCATAAAAACACATTCACATGATGCGTCCGCCCAAAATGAAATTCGAGCTCATTACAAAACATCTCCATCTTTATAGCTTTTAGCTCTCCATCATGGGGATGAATCCCTTTCGCTTGCAACTTTAAGGCCAATTTACACGATACGAAAGTCGTATACGATTTTTCGTTCTGATGTATTCGATTAAGTTACCAGAGCCTTTCGGACGTATTGCTACATAGGTGAGCCAATCGAAAGCAGGAACTGTCCTCTTGAGACTACATCGCATACGCAAGGACGAACAATCGTATAAGATAATCGTAGAGTGTAAATGGACCCTTAGAGGATGAAAACTTCACTTTTTGTACGCCTAACAACCTTTTACACATTTTCGTGCTCATTTTTATGAACCTAACAACCTTTTAAGCGTTTCCGTACTCATTTTCATGATTATTACTTTCAGCAAATTAACGTTAAAAACAATCCGGCAAACAAACTAACAAAAAGAGCAAGCTTTAAGAGCAAATACTTCTCCCGCGATTTTCAGTCATGTCGCACAGGTAACTGGATGCCTGTTCGACAGGAAAAGTATGAGATACGAGCTCTCTTTTGTCACACAAGATGAGAAAATCGTGTCATAAAACCGTATAATGGTATAAGATTTTTACCAACCTTAGCTTTTACAGATTCAATCTTGATCTTACAGGAAGGCTTGTTTGTTTGTGATCTTACAGTTGTCTGATCTAAGACCAAGAAGAAAATATCCGGTTCACGTGATGAGGCAACAGAGCATGAACCACGTTGTACGGTAGATGATGCCCTAAGTCTTTCCTCATAAACTTCAAAATTGATGTAAGGATTGAAAAAAAGGCCCCAATCGAAAATAAATGGTCATTCTCTGGAAATCAAATGTGTAATTCAAGTTCACAATGTGGGTGCGTATTTAGTTTACATAAAAACGTAAAGAAGGTTTCGAATCATCGGTGTTGGTTTACCTTGTGAAGCAACAAACTGACTAGTTATGGGAACTTCAAATGAAGCAAAAACAGGTGAATGATCACTCGTGACGATATCGTTGGTACAACCTACAAAAAAGAGTTTATCATACGAATGTGGTAAATACGTTTTTCAACGAGTAAGGCTCGAGTGAAAGCATGGAGTTGTGAGTGTAAGTAGGCGAGATATCTTCTGGCCCAAAAAAATTTAGGCCTTGGGAGAGTAATAGACTTTTCCTGCACAGTTTTCCGCATTTTTTTGCTTCCTAGAGAATTCTATAACTCGTCTTCCTCGTAGATTTTAGGCATTTTTCTGGTGTGATTTTTGTGGGCATCAGTACACTATGACTTACGAATCGTTTAGATTGAGCGTCCCACAGACTTAAATGTTCAGTGAGATTGTGGGATGTCAAATGACCAATGTTACACAGGCTATCCCCTGTTGCTGCAGACTTGTAAGATTGGAGACAATAAGACCTCAAGTAAGAAACTCGATGCTACCTATATATCTTAAACCTAGTAATGACTCAAAGATTTGTACCAAAAATGTTGCGAACAACGAATCTGGGTAAACATGGCAGTGACCTAGAATGTAATGGTAGTTAAAGCAAATCGAAACAAGCCGAACTGTAGTTTAGTTTTCTACTTATAACACACGTTTCCCCATCACACGAATCCCAGATTAGGGGAAGGCGGTAATCAAGCTTCCTATGTTTCACGTTTCTCAGTCTCTTTAAGTACGTTAAAACCTACTCAGAAACTAATTGATGTAAACTTTGTTGTTTACTACCGTTTGTTCATCAGAACTACATCAAATCTCCTTCCATTCCCCCAGTTTTTTATTTCCAGCTCTCTATGCCCTTATGAAAAAGACTAAGACTTGAAAAAGACTTTCTCCGAAAAATGTTTGGCCTAAAGTGTTGCCATACTTATCTTTGGAAAAGTTCATTGAAAGAGGTTTATACATTCACAAAAGTACTTAATTATGGCGTAATAGTTTCGATATCCACAGAGTATTTTAATAACATACAAAGCAACGGAAACTCCGAAAAGTGAAAACATTTTTACTATCGACGTTTCCACTACCTTGCAGTCATCATCATGAATACTCTGAGTGCTACGTGGCCTAATATATATACAAAGAAAAAAAAAACAAACGAACTGAAAACGACAACCAAACAAACCAGGTTCCTACTACATCTGGATCCGATTACCCTAGGGAAAAAGGGAATGTTACTAATTACTAACTGCCCAAAGAAAATTTCACGTCTACTGACGTAACCTGTCAAATTCACCACAAACTGGGAAACCACCGCCGCTAACACCTCATCTCCGAAAGATCCTAACCGAAAGAATATCAAAGTTCAATGGTCTACAAATTTACATAATCTGGTTATCAAGCCTGCTATATTGGGAAAACTGACCGCTGTCTCTACACACGCATTAAAGAACATGTACAAAGAACTACTTCCGAAATACATAACTACATTAACACTTGCGAACACTTTTTATATTTTCAATCCTTGCTAAATCTACCATCTAGGATGTATGATTTTAACGAACCTACAATTATCTCACAATTAACTTTTAACAATTGCCAAATATCAAATAACGTCATACATTAGACATTATCGCTTTTCAAGGAAGCATTATCTATCCACCGGCTAAAGTCGTCACTCAACCACGGGACAAAAGCCTCCAAGAACTCGTAATTTTCTATTAACAATTAGCTTGAAGTCACTACACCTTTTTTCGATTGAATTCAGAAATTTCCAAAACGATTTCAGATATTTCCAAATGATATTCAGATTTTCCATATGGATTTCAGATGTTTCCAAATGATATTCAGAAATGTCCAAAGGGATTTCAGACGTTTCCATATGATATTCAGATTGTCTAAGTGAATTTCAGACATTTCCAAATAATCAGAAATGTCCAAAGGGATTTCAGACGTTTCCATATGATATTCAGATTGTTTAAGTGAATTTCAGACATTTCCAAATGATATTCATAATTTCTAAGTAAATATCCTTACCACTATTGACAATTTGTTGATGTGCAGAGAAACATGCAACCTGGTCCTTATTCTCTAATATCGCTTGCTGACCGAGCAAGAATTGTCAGATTAACTAATAATAGTGGAAATTGACGAGAGCTTGCCGAACCGTTAGGGGTGAAATACAAAACTGCGCATACCTGGATTCGCGCTGATGCTAAACATCCAAAATTCAAAGGTGGACGTCAGAAGAAGCTAACGGATGATCAAATAGATGACGTTGTGGCCATGATTGAAAGGGACCCTGGTTTAACTTTAAACCAGTTGTCAGAGAGAACACAACAAGAATTTGGAGTTCACCTTAGTAAATCAACTATCCACAACTACTTGAATGGGAAACTCATAACCCTGAAAAGGGCACATGTTATTCCTGCAACAATGAATAGTTACGCCAACAAGGAGCTTCGGCGCCAGGATGTTGCAAGAGTTAGTGAGTACATGCGGGAAGGCAAGATGATTATTTGGATGGATGAAACCAATATTAACCTTTTCTGTAGAAGGTCTCATGGTGGCGCACCTGTTGGTGACAGAGCAGTTATGTCGCTACCAACTTCTAAGGGACCAAATGTTCATGTTGTGTGTGCAATATCTGCATATCAGATGATTCACAGTACAGGGCGTCGTGGAGCTTTTAAATCCGATACAGCAAAGACTTGGGTTTTGGAGATGCAACAGAATCTTCCGGCTGGAGTAAGAGTTGACTCCATAGTTCTCGTCTGTGACAATGCACCTTGTCACTCCAAGTTTGAAGAATATGTAAATGACTACCCAGGATTAATAATCTGTCGTTTGGAACCGTACTCTCCAATGCTGAATCCCGTGGAGATAATTTGGAGCAAAATGAAAGCCGTTGTAAGACAGCAAATGCGAGTTCCGCAAGTTGAACTTCTCGCAATGTGTGAACGTCTGGCTTACGTCGAAGGACTAATTGATAATGCTATGAGATAAATCGCTGCACGAGATATTGTAAATGCATGTCAACATGCACAAGGCTTTTTCCAGCGTGCGCTTAATTTAGAAGACATGGGCGTAGGGGCCTAATGCTTCTTTAATATTATTGTTCGATGTATTTTGTGAATTGATATGTATAATAAAACAAAAGTGTCTGAATTTTATTAGTATTCTGAAATGCATTTGGAACCATCTAAAATTGACTTGAATTATCTGAAATACATTTGGACATTTCTGAATTTGAAATGGATTTATCTTAAATTCATTTGGAAATTTCTGATTTTGATTTGAATTATCTGAAATTCGTTTGGAAATTTCTGAATTTCACTTGAAATATCTGAAATTCAATTGGAAATTTCGGAATTTCATTTGAATTATCTGAAATTCATTTGGAAATTTCTGAATCTCACTTGAAATATCTGAAATTCAATAGGAAATTTCGGAATTTGATCCGAAAAAGGTGTAGTTTTTCTTTGTATATATATTAGGCCACGGAGCGCTCAGAGTATTCTTGATGATGACTGCAAGGTAGTGGAAACGTCGATAAGAAAAATGTTTTCATTTTTCGGAGTTTCCGTTGTTTTGTATTTTGTCGCATAATGTTGTTAAGAATATTAACGCCCAGTATAAAGGTTTTAATAGACCCATAATAACGGAGACAATAAAATAGAAATTTAATTTTACTGACGTTGAATTTAATTTAATTCAATTAGTGCATGTTGTTTGAGTA
Organism: Heliopora coerulea; assembly: GCA_030142905.1. NCBI lineage: Eukaryota > Metazoa > Cnidaria > Anthozoa > Scleralcyonacea > Helioporidae > Heliopora > Heliopora coerulea. The sequence goes on from JASJOG010000014.1 coordinate 3,478,813, forward strand.
CCTCCCTAACAAAAATCCATCAGAAATACTTACCGTATGAAATTTGTTTAATAGGTAGTTCCGGAAATGACTTCCATAAAACTCTATCACACCAAGACGGAACGTTAATTCGGGTCTGCAAGCATATTCAACGTATAAAACTAATTTTACACGGTTCGCCGAAAACACAAAACCAAAATAAGACTGATAAATTAATGGAACGCCCCAAATAGAATTCCGCGGGTTATAGGTTGATAGCTTAAAAAGGTGATCATGTTAACTTGCAAAATTTGCCTTCTATCAATACAGTAATATTTACGTTTTCTTTAAAGTATGAAGACATGAAAACGTTGTGTAACGTTCCTAGAAGTACTGTAAGTATGTAGGTCTTTCGTTAATACAACAAAAGTTTCGTATATGTAACTAGGCAGGAGGTCACGGCGTGCCTTAAATTCTACCCGTGAAATTTTTCTGCATCACCTCTCACTCAATGACGTCGAGTATATAAATTACAAACATCGCATGTGATATATTCACCCCACATTAATGGCATCACAACCAATCTATTCACTACGAGCTCAGGGCCAGGCAACAACCTTTATACCTCAATCGGTCGAGCACTAGACTATAGTTCCACTGCCGTGAACTCGATTCCCAACGAAAGTCTCTAAAGTTACATTCTGCACAATATCGGCCGGATCGAATTGAATTATTCATTATTTCGACACTTAGTTGTTCTGTACTTATAATTTCTTTTCTTTCCATTAATTCAAAGGTATCGAGTGCACATGCCAAATATTACTTAGGTTAAAAAATGCTGACGAGAAATTACAAGAGTGGACACCTAAGTAAAAGACCTCTGCAATATCCTACCGAGATCTTTTGTAGACAATGCAACTTCAAGGCTCTCCAGTGGGAATGAAACTCATGAACCAGAGAATTTACTCAGCTGTTCTGCCGACTGACGTACGTTGATGGCAGTCCGGCGATACCCACTGTATAAATGGTGAAACATAATGCTGACGAATGCACTTGGTGTATTAATATTAATTAATAATAACGTTCCGTCATCAGTTGTACAAGGCTCAAGGCAGCGGCCTTTGTAGCCAAGTCGGTGGAAAACTGGTCTAGACATTTAATCGAGTCTAAATTCCAGTGTTAATCTTAATATACCCCGCCTATTTTAGATACAAGTACCTGGTCTGGCTTCCCATACATCCCTTCCCCTTTTTATACATTCCTTTTACCTTCTACATACGTTCCCAGTACTCCACCTTTCGTTCATCCCATCTTATCCCATGTCACCCAATCCCATCGCACAGCATTCACGTCCTTTATTTTCGTAAGAGGTCTCATGAAACCCGATAAACTAAGTAAGAGTGCATGAGTAATACTTACACCGGATCTCTTCACTTTTATGTGGTCGTATGATTCTCGTGTTCCTCGTTTATATCGATACGTCGGAGGAAAATAAAGATCTGACTCGTCTAAACATTAATATAATTTATTTAGGATAAGTCAAAAGGATGTTAAGATCAGGTAAGTTATGGTAAGGATTTTAAAATAAGGCAAGTTAAGGTAAGATGAAATAAGGTAAGGCAAGGCAAGGCAAGGCAAGGCAAGGCAAGGCAAGGCAAGGCAAGGCAAGGCAAGGCAAGGCAAGGCAAGGCAAGGCAAGGCAAGGCAAGGCAAGGCAAGGCAAGGCAGGGCAGGGCTTAGCCGGGTAAGGAAGAATTAGTGATTGGACACACTCAAATATAACCTGATCATCTATGAATAAAGTTGGACTGGGCTTGGTTAAGTTGCTCTGCGATGTAGACTTACACTTTGCGGAGTAAGGGGGTTGAGTTGGTTTGGACTGGTATTATTCTAGCGAAGAGCTTTGCGCAAAATCACCCAATCCACCGACATATACCCACGACAGATGAGTCGGGAAAACAAACCATCATTAGACACAATATTCGCAATGACTATGGTGTACACTCACGAAATTCGAAGAACACCTTTCCCAGCTTTTTCTCTTTTTTCAACTGATCTTCACTCATTAGGTTCTTGTAATTTAATGCCTTTATAGCAGAAGAAATATCCTATGCAAACAAGAATGTAAGCAGTCATGTAAGTAAGAGTGTGCCAAGAGTTTAAATAAGTATCGGTTGTATCTAAAAAGATGGCGACTTTTAAATTTCAAAAATATATGTACGCAGCACACGATGTATTTACTGTCAAACCGGATGTTCTTGTATAGCCAACTTTTCGATGTTGCGTGGCAACACCGTGAGGTACTTAAATGAAGGAATAACCACATTTTTCTTGGATAAAGAGTGCACTTACGACGAACTGTTAACTGAAATATTTTGCATACTACCCTTTACGCATCAAATAGGAAAAGAACGTCTGAGAATTCTCTACAAAGACACGAGCTTGCCGAGTAATGAAACTGAAGGTAAATACATCACATTGAGAGATGATCTACGTGCTATTGCAGGGGCTTTTCGATGCACTGAATAGTAGATGGATCTGCTTCTGACATCTGTGTAACGTATTTTAGGACGCGAAGGAGATGACTCTCTCGGTATCTGATGTATTTTTTATACGTGAAGTTGAGATCTTTTCTGATGATATCACCAATTGTAGATAAACTTGGCAACAAAACTGGGTCGCATACATTATTTTCCAGTAATCCATGTTGAATTTCGCTGGCGTTTGTAGCGGGTTTACTCTGTTAGCGAAATTCAACATGATAAGTAAACGAGATATTGGCGTAGGAGCGGAAGTGGGAAGGGCACAAGGAAACAGCAGACTGAGATGTAATGGAAGGGTCGAGAAACGAAAGGTCTTAATATAAAGAAAGTGGAAAAGAGCCCATGTTAGCATTAAGCGATGGATTGAGTTTGCGGATAAGCAGACTTTCTCTGACGAGAAGTTCAGAGTTGAAAGAAGAAGACAAGATAGTGAAGTCATCAGGCGAGACAGGGTGTCCAGTGTCACAATGATTCCGATTGTCTCACTTTTTTGTCTTTAAAGAAAAGGATTCCCAAGGCTTTGAGATCTCGTGTCGTTTACCGTTTTAAGTGTCAACGTTGTAGTTCGTTGTATGTCGGCCAGACGAGTCGGCTTCTCCATACACGAATCTCGGAGCACTTGGGCATTTCTGCCCTTACTGGCAAAAAACGAGTCAATCCTCCTCCGACTAGCATCATGTCACATCATTGTGACACTGGACACCCTGTCTCGCCTGATGACTTCACTATCTTGTCTTCTTCTTCTTTCAACTCTGAACTTCTCGTCAGAGAAAGTCTGCTTATCCGCAAATTCAACATATTCAATAACTTCAGGCGTCGAAGAAAATCGATGTTTGTGTCCTGGTTTGGTTGGAAAATAATTTCCAGTGGCCAGAGTTTTTGTAAGGATGGGCGAAACTGTAGGTTGCGAAACTCCAATTTGTTTCGCGATTGTAGTTTGTGAATTGCCAGAAGCCTATAATGTTAGTAGTTGTTCTCGCTTTGGAATTGATAAATTTTTATTACAAGTTACATACGACATTTGATTTTCCGATTTAGGACCCACTGAATTCTTTCTTGCAATGTTTTCTGAACTTTCGATCGTTGCTTTTTTTAAAATTAACGACAGTTGGTGTTCAAATTTTAAATTTTGCCGATTTTAAATTTTGCCGCATCAAACGTCAATCAAGGTTGATGCGCTGGAAAATATGTCAGTCTTTTTACACAGCTACTTACTGTAAATGACAATTTATATTAGGTTTAGTTCGGCAAGTTGAAAACCTTACATTCTATTGTACTATTTTTGTGCAACATTGTTGCATTAAAAATCGTCCTGTGTCATATCAGCTTAACACTATTAGGCCGGTAAATACCACAAGCATAAGAAACATTCAATCCTACCTTCAACACACAGCGTAAGTTTGCCGACATTCTTTCTCCGATTTTCTCCACTTCTATACTTTGTTAAATTACTGGCGGGTAAAAGCTTGCATCCGTATTTTACGAATACGGAAATACGTTGTTGGGACATTCACTCAAATTTTCTTCTGCTCCCCTTCCGCTATTTTGATGACTACCGCTGGGTTTGTCCAGAAATCAGTTATCATGTAAGTTTTCTCAGGACAACGGTAAACCAAAGAGATAATTTCATAACTAACCCACGCTGATAAAGTCAACTGAAAAGGGTGACTTGATCGGGAATCGAGCTCTCATCTTCGGGTCTTTGGACCACTGCTTTACCAATTGAACTATCGAGTCAACTAGGAACGGTATGCTAATTTAGTCCTTTTCAAGAGCACGAGAGATTCTCGCGACAACTTAACGCTTATCCGTGGAAATGTACAGTGTTCCGATTCTATTTCAGAATCATCCTCAGTGTAACGTGAAAAAGAATTGCGTGATTTTCATGCTTTTTTAATGATGAAATTTACTCTTCATCTTACCATGAGGATGATTCTGAAATACAAACAGTAAACCGGGCGGTTAACTTAAACTAAAGTCTCAGGATACTGCCATAGTCGAACTACTTACTTTATTGACCCGCTCACTTACCTCGAATTGCATGTCAATCCTGTAATTTAAGTCACCAAACCAAAATACGTGATGGAATTGATTTGTCAAATCGTATGCACTCTTGTGTCCCAGGCTAAGGCCTTTTAAGATATCCAAGTAGTTTTGCTGGCGCCTGAACAACGAGTGAGCATGTAAAAATGCCAGTGCAAACAAGAACAATAAGAACACTTAACACGGACAAATACAGCACGAGCAGAGACCCTAAACACGTCCAAAACCTACTGAAGACGAAGACCAAATCTCAGACCAAGAACAAACACACAAAAACGTCGCTGCGGCTGTTGAGGAACCAATGCGCATGCTTTTCGGCGATAGTATTCTCGATTTCTGGCCATGTGCACGGTGCTTTTGCTGCTGCTAATATTTCTGCTCCTAAGGATTTGCTACAACTCCTAAGTGTGTTGTTGTTCATTGACTGCGTACAATGAATTTAGTAGTTTCGTATATAACAGGACGTTTGGAGGTACACGAACAGGACGTTTTAAGTACACAAAAAACTAGAAGACATCCATAAACATAAACCCGCTATACCTAGCCTTCCTCAAATCTTCGTTTCCTGAAGCAAGGTGAGTATTGATGAAACATAACGAAGTCGACTGAAAATCAAAGGATATTCCGACACCACCTTTGTTACCTAATCAAAATACGAAGCAAAATTATGTTATCTTTGCAATGTACTGACACGAGTAACATACGTAGAAACACAAAGATATTAACTTTAGTGGCTAGGGAAGCTTGTCGAACCTAACATTTAACATTGAGTCGGTCCATGGATTAGACCTTTAGAAGGTTGCCTTGCCCCAGTAGCAGCGATCTTATGGTCATGAACTTACTAGACGTCCATTGCAAATGCTACAGTCTGATTGGCAACGCTACTCAGTGCTGGCGAGAGCTGCTGCGGGCCCAGGAGGAAAAAGCAAAGAAGTTGGTACACCTCCTGCAGTCGAAAATTAATTTCATTAACTTCTTAAATATTCGGCAAATTTCGGAAATTTTCATGACAATGGATTCACGGTAATGCACGAATATCTCACCGTATTAACTTCATAAATGAACAAAACGGTAGAACAATTCTAAATTTAAACCAGTAAATACAAGTAATACCAAGTTCAAAATTTCACAGCAGGATTTCAAACGTTCCTTCATATCTAATTAATTCAGTATTCCATGCATGATGAATCCAAACTGTCCATACTCTAATGTGCTACTTTAAGTCAAACTACGCACATTGATGCTTGTCACATAAGCGGAAAACGTTATGTAATATAAAGTCATTCATCTTTTCGTGTCTGGAACAAGGATGTCAAATTTGAACTCGAAAATGGTCAAATCTTATTTTACTTAGAAACACTGATGGCACATCAGCAATAGTTCTTTATTCCAGTAATATAAAATATGAATTCAATATAGTACTTTCCGGTCAACCGGGCCCCTTGATTTCTTTTGGGCCCCCTTATTTCGTCCCGGCCCGGAGTACGTTTGACTCCACTATCCCACCCTTCTCGGCAGTACTGACGCTACTTGAGATCTAATGCTCCACAAATACTGAGTAGCGGCGAGTAACACCATAAGGCTGATCAACAGCTTTTCGTCGTAAGTTTGTGAAGTCAATTAAAATAAATTATTTTCAACTGAAACAATTATATTACTTGTTCTCAATTTCTACGAGATAATAGTCCACGCTGCAAAAAATTGAAATCTTGGGTAGATATTTTTTCTAGTTTTAAGGTTAATTTCCTGGTTTCAAGAAGTTAATTCTTGAAAAGAGAAGCCATGTTGATTTTTTCTTCTTGCAAGAATTTTAAGAAAGTATGTCTTGACTCAAGAATATTTTCCTGTCTAGACTAGATATTAAAGAAAATATGTCTACTTTTAAGAAATCTTTTCTTATCAAGATATCTTGTTAAGAAAAATTATCCCGTCCACGGGACAAGAAAACGTTTCTTAATCTAAGAAATATTTTCTTAAAACAAATTTGTTCGTCTTTTATTTTTTGCAGAGCACTTATTACCTTATAGCATTTTCGAACTCTTAATCAAATTATTAAGTAGACCAAAAAGGTATACTTTTGCAGTATCTACGGAGTTACATAATCAGATTTGCTATGGTTGCATTCATATATATATATTTCGTACGTGCATAGAGAACCCGTTAGAAGTTCCTTGTACTTGCTACCGTCTTCACCGTTAATGATTAACAGACATTAACTTACATGATTTCATGTCTTTAACGACATAAATAGGAAATTATGCAGCGTTGATACCAGTCATTAGAGAGTTATTAACGGTATAATTTAACAGTTTAAACCAGTTACCGAGTTTATTGGCTATTCCCGTCTTCACACTTGATTTTTCTACTCGACTGATTCTATTCTTGTGTTCGGGTTTGGCAAGAACAATAAGTCTAATTCCCCACAAAGTGTGAGCTGCAACCTGTCGCGAGAATTGTAAAAGTGACCTGTTAACCGCCAAGCATGGAAGAAACTGGTGTAATAAACAAGTGCTACTTGTTTTTTGATGTTTAGACAATGTTTTGGTTGCATGCGAGCTTCTACGTTTCGGTTTATGTGGGCATTTCAGATTTAATTATTTTATTGCATATTTGTTGCACTGACCAATATGATAAATAAAATTTACCCTCACACTGTTAACTTGCAATGGGGATGTTGCGTTTAAACTCTACTTCAAATGCATTGATGAATTGATTCTGCATTGTATTTACTGTGTTGATCATATCATAAATATTTATTATCCAAGTGCATGATCCTTACGGATAAGTATTTGCCGGAGGTTTTCGTACAGACCGTCCAACGAAGGAGCGAAGTCGGTCCAAGAAAACCGGCCAAATACTTTCCGTTACGAATCGAGGAAACAAAGTTAATAAGGAAATTATTGTATGGATTTTGGATCGTTTTCTTTTGCCATTTCAACTGGGTTTTTGTTGTCGGATGCTGCTGCTTACCTTACTTCGTAAGCTGTTCGTTTTGCTTTATGCTCCCACCATAAAAACAGTCATTCATTGCACTTTTACCCGATCAGCTTTAAGCAAAAGTAGCACTAATGGTCTTGCACATTTCATTATTCAAAATTTTTCAATGCAGCTACTTATTTCTCTTCAAATTTCAATGAAATCAGCTCGACGACTTTCCCGCCAAAACTTACCGGTGCAGAGTAAAAATCGTGTTGGACCGGTCCAAAACGTAAAATCTCGTACCATTCAGCAACCAATCAGCATGCGTTATTTTGTGTACGAACCATAAAACAAGCTCAGACGTACGCACACTTAAGAACTATATCAACATCCTTTCCAACGTAATTCTATGCAATGTCATCGAACCAAAACGAAATGCCACCATATAAAATGCTTTCCAACTGGCTAAGCGGTCAAAGTGGCAATAAACAGTGCTGTCAAGCGGTCGGATCGGTATATCGTAATCATAAGGAAAAATCCGTGATGCGCATTTGAATTCTACGGCAATTTTGAACACAGATACTGCGGATACATTTCAGGGAAAATTCTAGGCCTGTATTGAGCCGCCAAGACTCAGGGTTTATTTACTTCACCGGATTCGATCCCCGTCTGCAGCTGGGAAACGTTTTCTAGTCATTAGAGTTAGACGAACGTTTTCGTATCTTCTCTAATACTAAGTTTACAACACACAGGCGGTAACTAACAACAAATACCAAGAATCCAGCTTTAACAATCCAGTTTTAAAACCCGAGCACCGAAACTTTGTTCACCAATCCGAGTGTTGTTTCCTATCATATTATTGTTATTAAAAAGATAACTGTTGGAATTTAACGCGCATTTGTTTGTTTATCGATAAAGATTTCCAAACACATGGAATTACTCGGCGTCTCTTTGCCAACTCCTCATACGCCGAAGGGACGAGATCACAGAAAACTAAAACTGACGTCCTACATTGTGTGTTTCGGCCATCGGCAGTCAAGTCAGCATTGCGTAATAATACGGCTACTTGAACCAAAAATGAAAGTCCGGTACAAAGCCAGTGATACGTACACTTGTAAAATGTAAACATATATACCAATCTCGCAACTTACTGTGTAGTAATCGATTTTAAAGTGCAGTTTTAAAGCAATTTTTAATCTTGAAATCCAGGTATTTTCGCCAATAGAACTTTCCTGCAACAAATAATACAGAGTAAGTCAGAGTAACCAAAACCCGCATTCAACGAAACACTTTCGGAGCATGGTCTCACCAGCGAATTCTTCATAGATGCTTGTCCAAAGCAGCACGATTTCAACAAAAAAATCAGCAATAATGGCATTATTCGATGAAAACTGGACGGGTCGATCGATGAAATCAATGACTTGAAATCATCCACTAGCACATGATATTTAAATCCACATGAAATCAACTGCTAGTTCTGATTTCAAGTTAACGGACATTCAGGCAAGGGCGGCGGAGTATGTAGCCAGGGGTTATAATTCTCAATATTTCTGACTAAGGGGCTATGCCTGTGACTATTTTTAGGAGAACGGTTATCAACTTGCTAGTTACCCACAATACCTTCCTATTCCTTATGGCACCTACATAAATAAAATCTACGTTAAATATTTTTCTCCTTTCAAACCCCAATGAAACTAGGCAGAAGGTCAGCGAAATACAATTCTTTGCCTTCCTTTTCAATAAGAATCAGCACCCCCTTATCCTACTCTTTTATTTTAAGAATTAACAACACCCCCTCCCCCCACACACATTTTTTACTGCCAAATCACTCCAGATAAACGAAGCTTACATAAACATTAAAGGAGAACTGGCAGCGGAACGTTTAATTTAGCTACATATTGTAGAGCAGGGGTGCGCAAACAGCTGCCCGCTAAGGCTTGCAAGCTGAAAAATAAATACTTTCCATAATGAAAATTAGAAACTTCCGGTAATAAAGGTTAGAATCGAACTTTTCCAAGAACGACTTTTGCACCTTATTTAGCTTAACTAAGAGCGAGAAGCTTTATTGAGGTTATCACGTTATAAAAACAGCATCTTTGCAATAAATAATCGACTTTATGGAGGGAAATGGAATGCGATAGCAAGAAGTGGTGGCCCGCCAACAATTCCAAGCCAGAAATTTGGGCTGCAGAGCCAGAAATGTTGCGCACCTCTGCCGTAGAGGGTTAGTAGACCCTTTAAATACGTAATCCTTAACTCGTCAATCTATGAGAATGCTCCACTTTTAAGACGGAAAGTCTTGTCATCTAATAAAACAATCTTTCTTTAAGGCAAAATGAGTGAGAAGTCTAATTGGAAAACGACACGAATTACCCATAAACCCGCAAATAATTCAGGGTATTGATCCTATCATTCGTTGTTTAATAATTTAATTGTAAGGATGGACATCTTACCATTTATTAAGCCGTTGAACGTTATTCTCAGCGAACGTTTTGTTTTAATAAAGGAGAATTGAAATTTTAAACGTAAATATGACTATAAGTAGTTTAAATATAAAATAATTTCCAGTTTGGATCGTTGTTTATTTGCGGCCAAATTCTGTGCGGATTTTTTTTATTGCATGTCCTCTTCCAGTTATAGTCAGGAGGATTTGTCTTTTCGAGAATTTTGAAAAATTATCATTGTTACTTGGATTCTCGAGAGATATATTGGAAGGGTGGGCGTGGGGTTGTTGCGTGGACGAATTTCTAGTTGGGTATGAAAATGATGATGACCAGTGTTTTTCCAAATGTTCAATGCAGAAGGGCCCCTTGATCACAATTCTCAATCATGATTATCACTCTTAACTTACTTGTGTTCCAATAGCGTAAATATCGTGCCCGATAACTTCAATAAATTCTTGGTCCTTGATCGTTTTCCCAGAACCACTGCACATTATCCACGAATCTATACTTGGTGGACTAGCGCTACCTAACGACAAGAAATTGTAAACGTCGGAGACTGTTGCTCAAAACTAGCTAATATCCTAAGAGAAATCGTCAAATAAAACTTATTGGTGTCATGCCGTAACTGTATTTTATTTTAACTGTGTTTTGTTTCTGTATACTTTGGTTGACAAGTTGATCCAACGCCTTAACAATTGACGCTAAATTTGCAATGGGGAAATCAAGTCAAGTGTTCCTTCTAGTTCCTGACTTGGTTGAAGATTTGATTAATTACGTTGCAAATCTAGAAAACGTCCATGCAAAATCGCAATTTTTTTCCGTGCTGAATTAGATTATTTTCTCAACGACTATTCACAGAGCCAGTTTAGTAACTGGCGTTTTTCTTACCCATGTTCCATGTTCCAACAAAAACCGAGATCTGCTTAAGTTCTTTTCTGTTTGGTGAATGAATGTTCATCATGTATTGAGTTAGCTGACATAGATTCTCTCGATCCTTCAAAGAGAAAGATTTTGGATGAGAATAGTAGCATTACGAGAAAATGGGTCATCAATTTACGAGACAAATGAGTTCGCAACGCCATATCAATCATAATAGGATTGGATATAAATGTTTAAAAAAATTTGCAGACATTTTTTGAGTGTATAAAATGTATTCTTCCCATGACAAAATATTCAGCCCTGGTTGACTTCTCAGCCCAGTTTAAAATAACCGCGCTAGAATTTTCAATCCAGTGAACTAGGAGAAAATTTTCAAGTAACCGCGCGAAATAAAATTCAGTCCTTAATGAAAAGTCTATTGACAAATTTAGAGGATCCAAATTATTAACACAAGAAATACTAAATACCTTAAAACATCCGCAAGGATTCACTTTCGATCTCAGTTTCAACGCGGGCTGAAATTTCTCATATAATCTTACATTTTTTTCCCCAATTAGCCGGGCTGAAAGTCTTCCATGAAAGAACCTCCTAAGCACCTTTGCAACGAAAGGTACCGAAAAGGGGAAAGCAATTCCGAAAGAAATACGCTAATTCATACCTGTACATCCTTGAATACGTATTCTCTAGTTGACTTGTTATCAATTTTGATTGTTAGCTTTGGAGTGGTTGGATCTTTGACCATTTGCAAAACTGATTTGAAACGTGAAACAATCTGTTAAAACTAAATTTCGATTTAAAAGCATTTCTTAAACACGTTAACAAAACAGATGGTCTGAATCCACAATGTTGAACATCTTCGGAATAATATCCAATAACAAAAATATTATGCAAAACATATTTCGCGTAAAAGAAAACTGAAAGCCTGTTTCATTAATTAAAACAAGACACAAAGCAGTTACTCTCGAAATTACTTCAAAGCCATCGTAAGACCAAATGATAACACAAGAATTTATAAAGTTCGTGATATCAGTGGAAAGGATTTGCTCACAAGTACAGACGCCAACAGTGGTATTTAATATGTGCAGCATGAAAAGGAGGCAAAAAGAACAAACAAACAAACAAAAAAACGAATAACAAAAGGGACAGGCTATTTTACAATGTCAAACTCGAGAGTATGTATGTCTGCATATCAAGAGACCCCTTCCGATGAGCTCTTTTTCTTTATGCGGGAATGAACAAATCGAGTATATGGTAGGCAAACTATACGTTCGTCTGCAGTAGACTACGATGTTTCTATGTTCAAAGCAGGCCATCCCTACTCATCAGTGGGGTCTGCGGTCGCTGCTCATATCCATGTATAGTACCTATATATATATATATAAATTATCAAAAACCTCCTTGCGCCAAGTTTTAAAACCATTTATATCTGACAAGATAAAACTTTTAAAAAAAAACAACTTTATTTCAACGTTTCGGGGCACTGCCCCTTTGTCAAGAATAAGAACTACAAGATAGAAGATGTTCCTTATATACATAGCATTACTTAAAAATTTTTAAAAAATCCGTTAAAAAGTACTCAAAAGAAGTCCCTAAGGTTCAAACCTTTAGGTACAAAAGAATCCAATTTATATGCCCAAAAACCTTCTCTTTTGGTTGGGTCTGATACATCCGTCCTATCAACTATTTTTACTAGCATATCTTTAATTCCCTGATGACCCCCCTCATAAAAATGGGCATACAAATGTTCTCCCGGTATACCCCTTTGGCCATTACCATACCTTTTAACACTACTTTTATGGTTATTAAACCTCCTCCTGAAAGATGTTATTGTACTGCCCACATAAATCTTCGAACACTTTTTACATATTATAAGGTAAATCACTCCTGCCGAATCGCAATCGAACAAATAATCAATATAAAATATACGTCCATTTCTACAAAATGTGGAACCTTCCTCCACAAAATTGCAAATTTGGCAGCGTGATTTACCACACTTTCGCATACTCTTATCCCCACTTCCTTCTCCCTTAAGTTTAGACCTCAATAAATTATCCTTTAAATTCTTTGGTCTCCGGTATACTATTATCGGCTTTTCTTCAAAAATATTTCTCATGTCCTCCGAGGCATGCAAAATAGGCCAGAGTGAATCAATAATCTTACCCACCCCCGACAATGCAGGGTGAAACGTCATAACTAATGGCAATCTCTTATTTCTTTTAATATCTCTTCGATTACTACTATTAACTATCTACATGTACTATATATATATATATTGTACTATATATATATATATATATATATATATATATATATAGTTGAGGTCAAAAGTTTACATACCCATACGTATGAATAACGCTTTTATTATCCCATCATAATTTTTACATAGCAATTCAAATAAGGTATGTAAATGATACACTAATAAAGTAAATGGTTTGAACCTGGGAGAATCGTGACATGTTTGAGGAAGTTGATCGTCCTGGTTAGTGTAGTCTTGAGAAAGACTGTTGGTTGAAGTGACTGACGTTTCGACAGCCTTAGCGGCGGTCATCTTCAGAGTCAAAAGGAGAGTAAATGTCAGGTTCGCCCGTATTTGTATCTGGCTCGTGTGTGAACCTGACGGGCGAACCTGACATTTACTCTCCTTTTGACTCTGAAGATGACCGCCGCTAAGGCTGTCGAAACGTCAGTCACTTCAACCAACAGTCTTTCTCAAGACTACACTAACCAGGACGATCAACTTCCTCAAACATGTCATGATACAATAATGCCTATGTTATTACAATAGGCCAGCAGTATAACTTTGTTATAGATTGTAGTCACAAAAACAAAAATCTCCCGGATCATAAATTTACATACACTAAAACAAAACATTTGTTGAATAGTCTACAAAGTCTATTAAATGTGGTGAAGTGACCATATAATTTTTACCATGTCTAGTGTTATTAATTCTAATGCATTAGTTTGGACTGCAACCTGTGAATATATAAGTTGACCGAGTTCTTGAACCAGAGCCTTATACTTTGATTCAAAACCAACATGGGAAGATTAAAAGAATACAGCCAACAAGTAAGAAAGAAAATTGTTGATTTCTACAAGTCTGGTTTATCATTAGGGGCCATCTCGAAGCAATCACAAAGACCACGAGCCTCCGTGCAAACAATTATTCGCAAATATAAAGCCTTTGGTACCACAGAGACATTACAACGTTCAGGCCGCAAAAGTAAATTGACGACTAAAGATGAACAAATTTTGGTTCGAAAAGTTAAACTAAACCCTAAAACAACTAAAAAAGATATGGTAAAGGAGTTAGCAATGTCCGATATTAAAGTATCAACATCAACTATCAAGCGAATGCTACACAAGAATGGCCTAAAAGGATACCGCGCCAGGAAGAAGCCTTTGCTCCAAGACCGTCATAGAAAAGCAAGATTAAAATTCGCAAGAGACCATCAAGACAAAGATCAAGTCTTTTGGAGGCACATTCTCTGGTCTGATGAGACTAAAATTCAACTCTTTGGACACAATACATATATATATATATATATACATATATATATATATATATATATATATATATATATATATATATGTTACTAAAAAATATTCGTTGTTACTTTATTTAAATGCTACTTTAGCAACATTTTATCTATTTTGCTCTATCTTCCAGGATATTGAGCATATTCAGAATCGTTGATAAATCATTCGACTATATGTATGTATGTGTAGTTATGTATATATATATGTAAGTGTATGTGTATGTATATGAATATGTACATGTACATTTGTACGTGTATGAGAAGGGTAAGCGCGTTTTTATCACAATCAAAGACACGAAACCGTTATATTTTTTTCTTCGTATTCACCTCATGAATTCTTACTGAGTTTTACAAGTATATGTATGTGTGTGTACTTCAGTGTATGTATCCATATACGTAGAATACGATCAACCTAAGGACTTACTTCTGTCATGGTCCACTGCAGGGCAGTCGCTGTTGGAGTCGTTATCGTTCTTCATGAACCACAATTTTCCTTTAAAGAGATTGAGGCTAATCATATAAAATGACTAAGTGGCGTAGTTAAGCAAGATTAAATGGCATTGTACTGTTGTGTGAGAAGTTACTTCAAATCACTGAAAGCCACCCTACTGCTCGGCCTTTTTCCTGTTTTATCTTGCTTTGAACTGGTTTAAGTTTTGACCGTTTGTTTGGCGATTGTTTTATTTGTTTGAGGGTGGTTTCATAGTTTCTTGAAAGAAGGAAGAGCGCAAATTTCGCCCTCAAAAAATTCTAAATGAAGATTTTGGAGGATAACGAAACATTTAGTGAATTTGGTATAGTAAAATATGTAAAAACTCTATAACTATTTTACAACATTGTGTATAAGTTTTGAAAGCGCAGATTGCGTCGGAGCAAGCAAATAGCAACCTTAAAAACGTCAACTTGAACGACGACGTCCTTTAAAATATCGACATTTAAAGAAACCACAGCTTATTGACCACAGTGCTCGGTACTAGTGGCTTGTTTTGACTCCTAAAACGCTCCAGTTCTCGTAAAGCGAGTGTAGTCTCTGCTTGAATTCAATCTTAAATAACAGCTTTTATCACTCCACGGGCTGACGTCGTCGCGAAGAAGTGAAAATGGTCCGGGTGATGTTGTATGCACGACGACGAAGGTGTTAAGATTGCTCTGGTGAATAAAAATTATCAATTCTCTTTGTTCTGCATGAAAAATTCTTTTGTTTAAAGACGTCGTCAATTGATGTCGCAGATCATAAAGCCTTAATATTTATTTAAACGCCGACCTCAAAAACAAATTGAATCAATCACGATCTCTGATAAACACTCCGGTGAACTACAGTTATGTTCACCGCTTTACATTGAATCACGTGTTCATCACTAGCACACATGGGAATATGGTTGACGACGTTATTTAGTACATATTAGTATTGTACAGTCATTGCGGGTGTTCCGAAAAATCACGGGAGTCTTAAGGCAGAGACACTATCGCGGTCGCCGTGTCGCTGGAGCTTAGCAATACATTTGTGTGGTTACCAAGGCTTGTCGCTCTGTCGCTGGGACCACGTCGCTGAAATAACCGATTCGCTAGCGAAAAATCGAATAGCGTCGTTCGAAGAGGTTGTACCCCGTTCTTCATGATATGTCATGGACGGACTATAAGAGTGAGAACATGAAGTTGAATGCCAGGGAAAAGATTGGGTTAAAGCTGTTTTCCAACAGGCAAATTTTATCGCGTGAATCGACATTTCTTGGTGTAACATGAATAAGTTTCTCATTAGTTACAGTCGAGACCCTATAAGACTAAAGAAGTCGCTTCGTGTGATAAAATTTGCCTAGTGGAAAACAGTTGTGTTGTTCAATTTATTCGCTTTATCGCTAGCGACTTTTACACTGTGTCCAGCCACTTGTCGCTTGGTCGCCGGTCGTCTTGTCGCTGAGCTCTGGCGACCCAGCAACGCGATAGTGTGTCTCTGCCTTTATCACCCACACAATTCACTAAAAAGAACCTACTAGATTCACCAAAGACACAGGAGATGCAATGTAATTGACTTTGCCCAACGTTTTTCCGGGGTTGCGGTATATAGTTGCACGACTATTTACACTAAAACTTAGCCAGGCCTTACGTACCATGGACTAAGGTATTTGTTAAAAGTCAAAATTAGTACAGGTAATAGCATGGTTTCGAGTGCAATTATGAAAAAATACGCACGAGTGAGTTTAACGTAATGCAGTACCAAAAAAGATAATTCAGTAAAAATTACTGTTTTACCTCTTTCCGGCACTGGTTTACCTTGAAAAATTGCACTGCTCTTAGCCAATCAGAATTAAGAATTTCTTTTTCACGCATGTTATTAATTTAGTTATATTTCACATTATACTTTTCTAACAAATTTATCTGAAGATCACTTGAAACTTTCCTTTCACAGCAAATATAACCGACCATTTAGTAAAACCTTAAAAGCCTGGGACGAGACACTATTTTGGAGGAACAAGGAGCGTCATCTTTGAAGCGGAAATCTTAAGAAGCACCAGATCGTTGACAATCACTACGAAACTCTGAAGTTAAGGTTGTGAAGTAATACGGTGACCATAAATTAGGCGTGGTTTTAACATAGTAACTATTTATTGGCGCCCTAGAACGCTCCCTCACTAGTAGGTAATCATTCTTTTCCAAAATAGGCTGTATCAGAGCAGGCCTTTACTAATAAGCTATAACGTGTGCATTGCCTTGATGTTTTCCATAATTCACAGGACAGGCTCAAAACATGTTTACGCGTTCCGAAATCACGAGCGAGTACCACGGTAAAATATTAAAATGTTTGAAATAAGAAAAGCGAGTGTGTTATTTACAAAGGTGTTTATTTCAAAGCAGCTGATACTATGTGTACCTTCAGTGATGTCCACTTTCAGAAATGCTTTCGTTTTAAAGTTTCCACACGTGTTCACCTGGACAGTAAATGGAAAAGAACCAAACCTTATCAATTGGTTGTAAGGAACCAAAAATAAAAATGTTTTTGGATAAAACATTTTTCGCACATTTTCTTGGTTGGTTTCCAAACGTGTCAATGAAGACAAGTAAAAAATAGCCAACACACTTAAAGTTGTAGCACAATGGAAAACACAAAAGAAGACTTGTTGAAATTTAAATGTTCACGGTTTCAAACCACACAATACATCAACAAGACATCCACTTATGAATATCAACGAGGACTAAAACTACCCCTGTGATAACAATAATTGGCTACATACATCAGTTATTGTCATGTACGTGGATGTACGCAGGAATGCGCACTTAGAGTAAAAAACCGATCGCAGGTGTTCATAGAGCTCACAGCCCAATTCTAACTAGCACACATCTGAATCTATGTGGCTTTATGGTTAGGACGTCTTACAGGGCTTCAGAAGGCTAGGGGTTTGATTTCCGTCAAGGGAATACAAAAATAATTCCCTTTATGGATTTACAAAGTCATGTAGTTAGAAACGTTACAGATCTGTGGAATTATATACAAAAATCAGACAAAAATTAGAAAGCTTCCGTAACAAGCTAAAGCACCCACTTTCATCCGATTCTAAAAACAATATTTTCAACGACCTATGGCTTCCGCCAATTGAACCATCAATGTAACGGCTATTTGTTAAAAGCTGTAGCAAGTAGGCATTACTTACATACCTCGAAGGTTCTTGTCTGGGATTGCTGCGTTTTCATAAACTGAGCATGTTGTTGGTGTGCTTTTTGAGCCTAAATTTGTCAAGAATTCAGTCAAATAACCAATCAATGGATCAATCAAACACCAACCAATCAAGCAACCGACCCAACCAAACCAACGCACCAAACCAACCAACTAATTAACCAACCAAACCAGTCAACCAACTAACCAAACCAACCAACCAACCAACCAACCAATCCACCCCACCCCATTCAACCAACCAAACCAACCCAACCATTATTCCGACTAGACATTTCATTTGATCTTTAAAACTTGCTAAAATAATCTTCAGAACTTCCTCTTCAACTTTTATTACATTTCAAGACGCATGTTCTTTCATATTTACCACTCCATCTCCGCCCCTCCCTTTACTTCACTTTTTCCACTCGTTTTCCTCTTCTTTATCACTTTTCCTTTCTCATTACCCGAAAGCTCTTTTTCTTTTCTGACGGCTCTACTCTCTCCTTACAATCACATTTCACCTCTCCGTCTCAAATCGAATCGCCCCTTCTCACTCTCCACGTCGTTCTGCTTGAGGAATAGAGCGTTTCTTTCGATCTTGAGACTTGATACTGTACACATGTTTTTTCGGTAAATGAGATATAACAAATAGACAAGTGTTGAAGAAGGAGCAAGTTTCACTAACAATGCCTAGTAACCTGCAACGCGTTGATTCAAAATTAGGTAAAGTGACATATTGGAAGACTTTTCAGGCAAATGTACCAAATAATTTTCATTATCTCGTCCACGTGTTGACACAGCAAGAAACACTTTCCTTCATTCATGCTAAAGTTCTCCAATGTTTAAATTCCAAACGTTATTTTTTTACTTTTTTTGAAATGTATGTTTGAGGGAAGTAAAACATGCTTTTACATATCATGTCCAAAACAGACTACTCTAGGGAATTTATTGTAAATACCAACTTTGCGACATATTTTAAAAGGTGATACGAATCTCAAAGCTAAATATCCCAATAAAAGTACAAACATGATTATTACAACTGCATTTTGACTTCGTAAAATGTTGAGACGACGACAAAATAGAGAAAAAAGCTTTTTGTTTGGCAAGACAGTTTTTGGCAGATAACGAAAGTAACGAAGAAGAGGAAACATGGTTTCAGCTGAGCTGTATATGAGCTTCTGCGGTTTTAGTGGAGAAAACTTTTTCGTCCAAGCTTTTCTTGACACTAACATATTCAGTTAAAATTATTACAATAGGTTTTCACTTGGAAAGGCTGACGGTAAAACAAATATTCACTCAAACCCCCTAAAAATTCGGATTCTGCTAGATAATGCGTTGTCTCTCAAACTCAGATTTTTAAAATTTTCATTATTTTCAATTGAAAGCCTTCCGTGAAAGTCTAGCGGGCTGACCTGGAATATAGCATTTGATAACCTGAAACGTATTGAAATGTTGACAAAACGGGCCTACGTCTTTTTCTTGCATATTTACATACCAGTGACCGGTTGCTCAAAAGACGATTGGCGGTAATCCACTATATACATCAGTTGGGAATCAAGTACGGACGTTATTTTACGAGTCACGCCGTATTTCGGCATGCCCATCGAGCGAGTCAAAATGCTAATAAAGATGAGTAACATATCCTACAGTAATGTACACCCAGACCAGTCTCACATCTTGAAAAGATGAATATCATCAATTGACAAAACGTGGCAAATAGATGAACATAATCTTTTGAATGAACATTTTATTAAATACTTTTAAAATAGGGTTAGAGGTAGGTTAGCCGTCACCGGGGAGTGAGTTCCGTTTTTTCTAACCTAATCCTAACCCTAACTCTGACCCTAATCCTAATCCTAATCCTATTATGAATTTTCCCAAGATAGATGATATTCATCCATTTAAGCACATTTTCAAAATTGATGCTACTTATCTTTTCGTGGGTGAGACTGTGTTGGTACACCAAACATTCTAGTAAGTTATTTAGTATTCTACTTCAGCTTTTTCTTCACAATGATTCCGAAACAAGAATTGAACTTACACTGTGCGATTTTTTGGTGCTTATTTCAACCTGATAGATAGCATTTACTAACGAAAGTTTAAAAGACATCTACTGACACTGGCGAGCGAATCGTAAGCAAGAGCTGTGCTCGTGATACCTACATTTACTTACACGCGCTCGATCGACAAATTAACCGGTCTTAAATAGGATTTTTTGCAGTAAATTTTCAGGATATTTGTACTCGCCTATCGGGTTACTTGTACTTGTCGAGACAACCCCTAAAAATCATACCATGTAGTCATTCTGATGTTTATTTAACAAATAGAAAATTGCTTGAGTATCTCTGTGCTGTGATAGAAACACGAATGACGTCGTTGCAACCGCAAAAATGTCTGAAGGATTCCAAAAGAATGAAGGATTCTTTTGTCTCGAAGGACGCGTCGTTGAAGTTGACGTCGTAGACCTTAAGGTCGCTAAAATCTCTGATCAGGTAGTTCTTTCCTAACCGTCCGCTGACTTCTCATTTTCATTACCCCTTTTCTCGTAAGCGACCACCTCGGAGAAGAATTTGTCGGCTATTATTAAAAACAACGAACCTCGATTTATTTACGGATTATGACCTCGTAAATACAGGCATTTTGATGTTTGAGAAACGTAAGAGCTTGGATATATTAAGGTAGATGAACGATCTTCAAGCTCGATACTCAGAAAATGATTTCTGAGCCCCAGACGGGGGATCGAACCTGCAACCTTCTGATGACCGGTTAGACGCTCTAACTATTGAGCTACCCGGACTCAGATGGTGAGCTAAGGTGCAAATTCGATATATATGTGCGACCTAAGCGGAAGCCACTATATATTAATTATGATTGAAGCAGTTTGATCTTTGAGAAACGTGAGAGCTTGTTTAAAGCGTCTAACCAGTCATCAGAAGGTTGCGGGTTCGATCCCCGTCTGGGGCTCAGAAATCATTTTCTGAGTATCGAGCTTGAAGATCGTTCATCTACCTTAATATATCCAATCTCTCACGTTTCTCAAACATCAAACTGCTTCAATCATTATTAATATATAGCGGCTTCCGCTTAGGTCGCACATATATATCGAATTTGCACCTTAGCTCACCATCTGAGTCTCGGTAGCTCAATGGTTAGAGCGTCTAACCGGTCATCAGAAGGTTGCGGGTTCGATCCCCGTCTGGGGCTCAGAAATCATTTTCTGAGTATCGAGCTTGAAGATCGTTCATCTACCTAAATACAGGCATATCGATTTTTTTAAATTTTTCGAGCGGGGTCGGTTAAGAGGACGATTTTCCCTTAAATCTATATTTGTGGAGACTCCATATTAAGACTGCCTGTGTAGAAATAACTTATTTCAAAGAAACATGGATAGTAAAATCTTGTTACGCACACATTGTTACATCATAAACATTGACCATACTAGATTTGAATTTAGCCAGGGCTTCCTATGGTGATCACGTACTATAACGACTATTAACGCGGAGTTTACATATAACACTGGTCCACATACATACATTGCATACAACCTTGGTTTGTATATAACATTGGGATAAATATTAGCCAGTTATTTCCAGGCCATTACAATAAGCGCAAATATTTAGGCTAGAAAGCGGCTTCTTTAAAACCAGAATTGAATGTTTTTGAAGAGCCATAACTTTTCAAGATGACTAAACGAACTACGCCACAGTTTTCCTTATTGCGATCTTTTGTTTGAAAAGGTAGTAAACTTACTCGTGCTCAGAACGTTAAATTTTTAGACAATTCTTCCTTACCGTTTTAGAGGCATGATTCCCAAGCTCAATAGCAATTCATATATGAAAAACACAGGCAGTGGAGAGTTTGAAATTGGAGAAGTCTGTGAAAGTATAAATTCTAAAAAGTAAATTGATTTGAGCTGGATTTGCACTCGCATCTTGGATTTACCAGAGTGGTGTCCTGCCAGTTGAGCTGCTGCATCAGTTGCGTGGAGTCAGTGTGCTCGCATTACTTAACTTAACTGCTAAAGAGCAGTGACGTGGCAAATCGGTGGTTGGTAAAACACCCCCAGCTACAACAGAAGTCAAAAAACTGTACCACAAAGCCGTAAAAATCTTATGATATTGGTGATAATCGACCCTGACATCAGCTAAGATAATTTTCTGTCTGCGCGCTTGCACGAGAAACTCTTGTTGTAACTTAACTTTGATCACTAAGGACGTGCAGGGTTTCCATTACACGATCATCCAGAAGACAATATATTCAAGCTCCAAAGACCTGTATGTCCTGGGCAAGCAAATGCGAAGATTATATTTTTACAATTGTCCAACACTTCAAAAGTCAATAAGAAAATCACAACATCCCGAAGACGGGCAATAAAATGACCGCTGTAACCGAATAACAAGGTCCTAACCATCTTGTGAGGCCCCGTCCACATGTATACGGATTCGTTTGAAAACGCAACGTTTTCGTTCCGGATTCGCCTTCCGTCCATACGTATCCGGCGAATACGCTCACCGAAAACGCAACCTTTTGAAAACGGTGTCCAGAGTGGAAACTTTTGAAAACGCAACGCTAGCGTTTTCGTGTGGACGCATGAAAACGGAACCTTTTGAAAACGACGACGTAATAGTCTCGAATCCAGTCCATCCACGTGCATCGGTGCATTGGTAAATTAAAAATGGCGGACAGACAAGCTGTTTTTTTCGATATTAATCGGGCTTATTTCAAGCCTTATCGCGTAAGTTCAGTTAAATATTGCGATGCTAAGTTTTCAGGCTGATTATGCAAGGAAGTGAATGAACATAATCAGGCTTCTTTCACTGCCAGTCGCAAAAATTGGGACCGTGAAACGCTTAAACAGAAGGCGTCAAACACGATCTCGACGATTCTGGGTTAGACCTGGACGAACAAGTGCTTGGTGGGCTAGTTTCGTCAACGAAATAGTTGGCCCAGAGGAGTGGAATATAATAATATATATTAGTAGAAACTAAGTCGAGTACTATTGCAAATGCTGCATTCTGATTGGCTACGCTACACTCGTTATCTATTCGTCGATAGATAGCGAGTAGCGAAAATGGCTTCTGCCTCTCGTTTTTGTAAAGTTTCTGAAGACGAAATAGATTGCCTACTTGAAAGTGCAATCCCAGAAAAGACAAAAAATGTTCTTTGCTAAGTGTTTCTACTAAACAAACTACAAACAGAGCGAATAATCTAATTGTTAAATAGCGCATACTCAATAAGTGATTCTAACGTTTTCGTGTGGACGGTCGAAAACGATTTAGATGCGCTACGTGTGGACGCGAATTTTTTTGAAAACGGAAAAATATCTTTGCGTTTTCAAAGGAATCCGTATACGTGTGGACGGGGCTTGAATTTACTTTATCAAACAACTATGTATAACAATAGTTCACTAGGTATAACAAATAGTTAATTGACCATCACAAATTCAAAAATCAATTGAAATTAAAATGCATAGAACAAGCACATTCTTGCCAGTTTAATGGATAGTTCAACTGATAGGACTGCAGTCTAGTAAGCATAAAATATTGAGCGTATGAATCCCGCTCAAGTCATCTCCACTTTTCGAGTTGACTTTCAGTACTACACGTTAATCACGAAATTTTTTCTTCGTGAATGTAAAATGATCGAGATGGAGGATGTGTTTGGGTCACTGGACAGGCAATGAAATTTGCAGGCACACATAATCAAACAGAATGTTTTCTGAGGAAACGCACTTACAAATTCAAAATGGTCATTAACCTATGGATACGTTAACACTTTTAGTTTTGCAAATGCGTGAAAACGTAAGCTCGAAACGTACTGACTACGGTAAGTAAATATATTTACCTTTGTTTTTATTTATTTTTTAAAATTTCTTTTAACCTAAATGACTCTGTATCTAATCTTAAGGTCTTTTAACTTGAGACAAAATGAATGTAACACCGACAATAAATGACTCTATTAATGGAAAGGTGGGTTTTTTTCTCATCTAGCAACTTAAATAGAGCACAGTTACAATTAAAACGTACCAGACTTGTCGATGAAGGGAAAACAGTTATGTTTAGAGAAACATTTCAATTAAAAACCCATCTGTTAAATTAAAACTCACTTACAGCGTGATGTAATGCCTTAAATACATGCAAGTAACTAAAGGTTTTCAAATTGTCATTTTTGTTTCATTGTAAGCACAAACCTGGTCCTAGAGCAGATACTGTAAAAAGACCGTACGGCATTTCAAAAAAATCACGCCAAATGGCAAGATTCGCTAAAAAACGCACTTTAGCCTTGAATGTCATCTAATGAACAGGCTATATTAATTCCAGGTAGGCTGCACATGTTAATGCCCGTCCGAGGTCAAAGGCGGTGAGCAGTATATTTCATCTGACAAGACTGTATGAGGGAGGGGTCGAAATTAACACTTGCAAACTCGCAAAATGCGAGTGCGTTTTTGGAAGTTGTGAGGAAAAAAGGATCCTCTACCAAACATTTCTCTACTAGAAATTGGAGGGGGGGGACGGAAACGTTCTTGAAGAATTCTGTGGCGAAACTGAAGAAGGTACGCACACATCGAAAATCATTTACGGAAGGGAAGAAAGGGGTTTGACGCGTGAGCCACTGACCAGCGGTTTTACATAGAACCTATGTGCACTTTATCATTCGCGTTTCCTTCGAGCATCGTGACAGAAGTGAATAAATTTCACGCTACCTTTTAAACTCACTAATACATCAATTCTTCATATTCATTATTTTAGTCATCAAAGGGAAAACGAGCGCATTAAAGAATAGCTAGTAAACTTACCAATTTTGCTAGTGGAAAAAAATCTTATAAGCGAAACTTTGCTAGTGGACTAAAAAATTAAGTTCGACCCCTGCTGTATAAAGCAAAGCCTGTCATTTTTTAAATAAAGCATATTCCCATAAGACACACCAAACCACAACATTTCAAAAGATCCTGACAAGGTCGAATTCTATCAAACAATTGTACTTGCGAGTCCACATTCCTTAAGTTTCAACAACTGTATAAATAATACAATATTTCACTTTACCCAATGCAGGGTTAAATGCATCAAAATAGACAGTACATCAACAGAGCACTTACGCAATCACATACGCTTTGTTATCCAAAAAATTGAACTCTCAACGCACATTGTTAGTGCTTTTCCATCTTTTAACAACGGTTAAACCACGAGAACACATCTTTGACACACATTCATCACCACTGAGGCTGGGATTTGATTTCAGTTACCATCATTAGTGTTTTCCAAATCATGAACATCCGACAATTAAATTTACTCAGAAGACAAACATGTCAGAAATATATAAATCTTGGAAACTTGTTGAAAACCTTCAACAGTCATAAAAGTTCTTCAACGTGTTTACTAAATATAAAACAAAACATAATCCGAAGATCAGCATCTTCAGAAATCCAAGATATGGATTGAAAAAAGACGAGAAACGAGTTTGTGATATTTCGATTTTATTACAAAACCATCATCAGACTAACTAATTACATCAAATGCTTACTTCCTTCCGAAGAAAGACAAAATCCCAAAACTATCGAAGTCGAAAGTTATTTATCTGATTACATGTCCTGGTTGCTGAAATTCATACATAGGAAAGACCGAGAGATGTTTAAAAAGCAGACTTTCAGAGCATTCCAATCCAACTAAAAGTGCTGTCGGACATCATTTTTATAATTGCGAAAACGTTCGGCATATCGTCAGCATGCATCATCTTTTTGACCGCCTTAACGACAAAACAACAGACTCAGACGATGTTTCTATCTTTATTTCTAATCTCATCATCAATAACTCTCGAATTATTCACTCTCCCAATTCTCGAACATCTAACTTTCTTTTATTTCTTGAAGCTCTTTATATTAAACACAAGTCGCCCGCGCTGAATACAGGTCTTAAAGCCAGCAAAGAACTTACGCTTTTTCTTTAATGTTCTCAGTTGGTCATCTTTCTTCGTGTCACAACACCCACACGCTTCCACATAAATCACTCCTCGTCAGTTGCTGTTGGTTCAGATGTGAATTCCTTCCGTATGATGTCACTGTAGACCTTATATGAGACACTGCGTATTTGATGTAATTAGTTAGTCTGATGATGGTTTTGTAATAAAATCGAAATATCACATAACTCATTTCTCGTCTTGTTTCAATCCATATCTTGGATTTCTCAAGATGCTCATCTTCGGATTATGTTTTGTTTTATATTTCCTGAAATTGTCGGCTAGTATTGGTTTTTGTGTTTACTAAAAATCTTTAATATTGAAGATGATTATCTTATTTTCAAACACTTTTCTTTTAACACGTCGCAAGTCACTGCACCTCTTCATGTTCGTCAAAGAACTGACTTGCCAGCCAAACGAAACCAAGACCAAGGGGTCAAAGCAAAAAAGAAACAGTAACTAAAAGAGTCATCTTCCTAAAGCAGACCGACAAATGTCACTCTCCAACACCACTTTAACCTTCACCTTTCTATGATAAAGTCTCCATCCCTCCCTCCATTATTCTACTTAATTCAAAAACCCTCCCTTTTTGCCTTTGAATTCAGTCAATTTAACGCGTATCCCATTCTAAAACATTAGGGCTGCTTTTACAAGAGAAATAAGACCCACTCTTCAATTCAAGCGCACTATATAAGACACAAACTGGTCCATTTATGTGGAAAAGAAGCCGTACCATGCCGCTTACACAAGCATTTTAGCGCTGGCTACGACGGGTCTGATGCAATCCTCTTTTTATTATTATTTCTCTCGTATACACGAACCTGACATTAGTTTCCACGTCAAAAAAATCCGTAACTTTATCTCAAATTCCATATCCTTAAATATACACAAGCCAGGTTGAATTTTACATTTTGAATGTAGTAACTAGTCTCTACATTTTCTCTTTTATAGATAATACAGAATAATATATAAACTTGATAAATTTTTAACTTACCAAAATCTGCAGGGATTTCACTCCAGCAACGCACTTCGCTAAGTCGTCCACGAGTTCCTCATAAGCACTTATACTGCGGGACTAAGTTAAAATGAAGAGCGATGATGCAGTTTTTAGAAAAGTGCGTCAATGTACACCTTTTGCTGTTCATTACCAGAAAATATACTATCATTAACGCCAACCTCAAACTCATTAACGCAAAAATACATTCATTTTATTCAATTGACATTTGTTAGCGTAGATACGCAACCACTTGCATCAAAAGGCATTTTATAACGCCAACAGAAGACCATTAACACCATTCTACTATACATTAGGGATAATAAAATTTCAATCAGGCAAGATATTCCTTTTGTATAATTAAAATTTTATTATCCCTAATGTATAAACTGATGACTAAACTGACAAAAATTAAGTAGCAGGAAAAGTTTGGAAAACGTCAATTTTCACAATGCTTTCGTGTTGGAAGTCTATAAAAAGGTGCTCGAAAGTTAATATGCCTAAATAAGTCATTTACAAATTACCTTTTTCATCTACATGGAGTCTGAAACAAGGCTTTGTCTGAAACGTTTCAAAGAGCTTCAACTGTATGTGAATGAAAGCTACTTTTTACACCAAAGGCACAGTACCAAGTCTCATTCCAGAGTAGATAAAAAGGTTAATTGGAAATGGCCTACTGTTGCACATACAGTACTTCAAAAATATTTATCTGATTACACACCTATGAAAATTCCACATGTGAAACTGGAACGTAAGAAGTTGTTTCACATGTGAACTGCACAAATAAAATGCACAGAATTAATACTTAGGCTACTGCTTATACACACCTGTTTCCGAATGGTGTCGGATGTTGAGGCGGTGGTGACACTTAGCTGAAATAAATTATTACGTTTATTAGAGGCACAAGGGTGTGATCTGGGCTAAGAAAGTAAGCAATATGTATGAGCTGAGGGTCTCGATTGCCATAATAGGACAAGTAAAAATCCATGATAACCACCAAGGAGTACCCAGGGCTAAGGCAGACCACATTACGGCTGCGGGCTGCGGGCTGCATACTGGACAGCCCTGGCTTAAGTACATTAAGTAACGGTCTAACCAACATAAATAATTGGATAGCAGTATAGTAATGGGGAGTATTAGCACACTTATTTATTAGGTGTGGAATTCCTGTACCCCCTTCATGGATTTTAGGGGGTATTAGCACACTTAGTTATTAGGTGTGGAATTCCTGCATCCCCCTCATGGATTTCAGGGGGTATTAGCACACTTAGTTATTAGGTGTGAAATTCCTGTACTCCCCTCATGGATTTCAGGGGGTATTAGCACACTTAGTTATTAGGTGTGGAATTCCTGTACCCCTAACATGGATTTCACCCCTTTTTACAATGGTTTATTCTATTTTTTAAAAGTGCCATGGTTTTTGTTAAGGTCTCAAGACCACCTAATATCCATTTAATGGTCCTCCCCCATTACTATACTAATCGTAGCTTTTAGATTGCTCACTTTTGATTAAAAATGCGTATTTACTAATTTGTTTGTGGATTATCAGCTCCACTGCCAACTTCCGTAGGAATCTCTTCACTTTTATTTTTGTTCTTTTTATGATCATAAATATGTTTTCCAGTGATAATACCACCAGATAGAAATCCAAGACATGGAATATAAGGACTTATCTTTTCCACAACTTTTATAACATCACTTTTTAATAAGTCATCTTTCTGTAATTCTTCAGATAATACTTCTGGTTTTTCTATTGCATCCAAACCGCCTAATGCATCGGCAAACTTACTTATTAATTGGTCAGTTATAAATTCATTCGCTTTTTGCATTCTTTTCCTTTCATATTCATTATAATATTTTTCTATGATCTTAGTACTTGCTTTCTTTATGGTTTTTAACACTTTTATCAAACTGTTCATCTTCTGCTAATTTAATTAATTCTTCCCTTTTCCTTTCAATCTCATCTTGCGGATCAGCTCCGCTGTCAAAATCTATTTCTGCGGTTTTGATTTCATCTTCCAGTTCTTTAATGTTTTCTTCCAATGATTTTTCATGTTTCTTTGTATGTTTTACCATGGATTTATACAATACCACATATTCTATATTCATATGGATAATTTAAATTGATCTCTAATACAGAATACTTATTATTTTTAAGTGTATTTATTATTTTATTTATCTCTTCTTTACCAACACCATTCATATAATCATCTATTATAATTTTCATATCATTTCTATTTGGATTATAAAAAGTACTCAATTTACTTATATTTTCTCTATATGATTTACTTATACTTGTCAATTGTTGGGTTATTACTATTGTGGAAAGGCTATAATGTCTTACTCCGAATCCTAATTTTACCAATTCACTGACTTTTTTCTTAACATCTGAACTACATGCACAGTCATCTAAAATAAACAAACTGTTAGTTCCTCGGTATATTTTTGAAGCAAATCTATACATATTATCAATATAATCTTGTCCACATTCAATTACAGTTATATCTGGGTCATTTATGTATTTCCAATTCTCATAAGTTTTATTCCAAGGAAAAATTGGACATATTATTATAATGTTATCAAAGTGGTTCATATATTTTTTCTCTATAAAATTAAGTCTTTCCACAACCTGTCATTCCTGTAATAATCATATTAAAAGGTGTATCTTTTGCAGACATTTATATAATAAAGTGTGTATCACACTCTTTAATATTGAATACTTTGGAGATCTTTATTAATGAAATTAACTAGCCCATCAGAGACAACAAATATATTACAATTAATATTTCCAGTATGTGCTTTCTTTTTAATCTCCAATAGAACACCATTTTGTGTATTTACAATTTTCTTTCCATGAGCAATTTTATTAACTTCTTCATTACTTCTAAGTTCAATAACCAGAGCAAATTTATCCTTATAAAACTTTTCCACAGTCATAAATTGGTCCTTTCCTTCTTTTCTTGAGAAATATCTTCTTGCTTCATCATAAAATCTATTAATGGGTATTCCTTGGGAATACACACTATTTGGAACTCCTTCAATGGTTAATTTCATTTCAGTTATATTTGGATATATATACTCCTCACTATCACTTCTTCCTGATTTTGTGAATAAAACAATTGCTTTCATAGATTTTCTTGGTATATTTATATTTTCATTCACTAATGTGCTAGCAACTGCCCAAACAACGGTTTTCATAAGTGTTATATGTTCATAAGAAAGTGATCTACCAACACTATATAATGAGGATATTTCCTCAGCCGGGTCCATGTTTTCTATAGTCTCATATTCCAGTTGCAAGCCTTCCAGTCATTACTTCACTTGCTGCAGGTAGTGTTATAACGGAAATTATTATTCATATGAAATGGTGCATACTGACCATGATTACGGATTATTTTATCCAAACAAATTTTCTGTTTATTTCCATAAATACTTAACATTAATGCATTACTTACTTTCTGTGTATTACCACTTGATGCACCTGAATCATCTTTTAAAACGAGTTTTCTAATATTTTACTTGCAATTCCATATTTAATCATATCGAGTCTATCAGAATTGGATTTCCAAAGGTCTTTATACACCTCATACATATTTTCTGCATTGTTATCATAAACTGTCTCTCCTGCAAGTCTTATTCTAAGTTTTGTAACATTTTAGATAAATTATTAAGAAACCATGATTTTGTATTACTGACTTTAAATGTAAACAAAAGATGCAAACTTCCAGGTACTAAACAACTGTCCATTTTCATTTTAAGGATATCAATATACAGTTCTTCTCCAGGATTTGCTTTATTTGGATTCATAGTAACCACATGATGTGTTCTTTCACCTTTCACCTTAGCCATATGACTTCTTCTAAATCCGGGAATTAATTCTGTTTCTTTCATGTTCATATAGTATAACATATATTTTATTTCATTTTTCTTCGTTTCCTATATTCTTCAACTATATAAAGTGTAAATGCCACTACTAATACCCACAAATTACTAGCAAGCCATTCCAATCCTTTAGCATCTAAACTTACAAATTGTGCAACTAAATTAATTAATGGTGCTAATAATACTCCTAACTTTCTTTCTTCTATTGCCTTATCTAAATTGTCTTGTGTGTGGTCTAATTGAATTTTAAGAAATTCTTGTCTTGTTGACTTATCAATGTTTTCTGGTGGGTTTAATACACCTTTCCTTTCTCTATTTTCTTCCGGTGTTAATCCTTTTTTTGGTGTATAATCTGAAGTTGTATCAACCATTGGCATATTTTTAACAGTTTCTCCTCTATCTTTACAATCATTTTGAATTTCCTTTATTAATTTCTTAAACTGTCTAACAGCTTCCTTTACATTTTCTGCTTTATTGAATTCTAATTTATTTCCAAATCTTTTTAATACTATTTGTGCTCTTCCTCTTTCATTATTAGTAGTTAATGGTTTAAAGTTTATATTATTTTTTCCTGTCAAATCAGTATTATTTATTAATTCAATTACTTTATCACTTTTTCTTTGATCAAGAATAAAATTTTCATCTTTATATTTTTTTTCTTATAAAATTTTCAATAGCAAATTTTTTTTCGTTTTCAGGATTTTCTAGCAGCTCATCTGTCAGCTCAGATTCTATTTTTAATTCAGTTTTAGGTCTTTTAATAGTGGCTCCTAACAAATCTAATATATCCCCTTTTCTTTTTCTTGTTACCGCAGTCTTACCATCAGTGAAGGTTGTTTCTCTCTTTCTGTTCTCTAAGATACTATCAATGTAATCAATCCTTTCTCTAATCTCTTCAACACGATCTTCTGGCGCATCAGGATAAATCAATAAATTACGACGTATTCTTGTAAGATTATCATACTCATCATTCAACTGTTGTTCATTCATACTGTTATATTGTAGGTAATTTCTACCCAAGTCTTCCATTTCAAAGTCCTCGAATCCTCCTTCAGCCATATATTACTCTATATCTTGAATACTACTTTCTGGAATCCAACTGTTATGTTTACTATCATAACCCAACCATTTCACTAAAACCATCTTTTTACCACTTACCTTTTTTCTCTTAAGTATTTTCTCTACTCTATAAACATCATCCAACTTGTTAACACCTGATAACTCCTCTTCATAGAACTTTCCAACAATTGGCTCACCTTCCAAGTCCTCTATTTCATACACATTAGGATAACCATGTATAACCTTAATTACTTTAAACCATTCTTCTGTGAAGTTAGCCTCATAACCTTTAGTAAAAGCAGACTTATATTTTGATATTCGGACAGTGTCTCCTACCTTAAATCTAGGTAATGATGCATTTGCATTGATATGACCATATAGAGTTGTCCACACTTGGTCTTCATTCTTTTTGTTAACATTCTTTGGTTTCATCAGGATGGTGCTATGTTTAGTATTATTATAATTACATACCAATTGATCCAAGATGTCAATCTATTTATAAGTTCCTTTGCTGTAAAAATATTTTCACATAGCAGTTTTAAGTGTTCTGTTAAATCTTTCTACAATAGCTGCCTTTTTACCTGACTTCGTAGAAAAATACCTGATTTCATGTTTTTCTAATAATGTTTTTACACCAACATTATAAAACTCTTTTCCATCATCAAACTGTGCTACTTTTGGATACCTTCCATCAAAACGGTCCTTAAATTGTTTTAATAGCTCTATAACTGCTTTAGTCATATTATTTGTGTCTTTCCTATAAACTGGTACAGCAAATGCATATCTGCTAAGAATCTCAACAGCTGTTAATATCCAATAATATCCTTTATTTTGATTTTCATACTTACTCATATCTACCAGGTCCATTTGAATTTGAACACCGAGAGAGCCAACATATGTCTTTCTAAAATTATGTTTTCTAATAACTGGTTTATACCTAGTGTATGTGTCCTGTGATTTTAACCATTCTTTTACAAGTTTTCTATTTACATTTAACCCATCTTCTAATGCTTTTTTGTATAACCTCTCTGATGATTGATAGCCAATTTTTGGATTGTAATAAATATTTCTCAATCCTTGTTCCAGTTTAACAGAGTCCATATAAATTACATGATATATAAATCCAACAGAACTTTACCAACATTCTTTGTGACTTTAAAATCAATTTTATTTATAACACGTTTGTCTATCGGCACTCTAGATTCAATGTCAAAATAATGCTGAACACTGCCTTTTAATGTCTGTGTACTTGTTATTGGTAATGTCAATATAACATCACTTTTCTTTCCATCAGAATTGATATTTTCTGACATATTAACCAGACTACATGATATTTCTATATATTCCAAACCATTATTAATGTTCACTTCCTTCTTACTTGTTGTTTTCGTATTTGCACTTATAACTTGATCTTTATTAAAACCTAAAAGTGGTCCAAGATTCTTGAAATTAATTACATTATCAGAAGTTATACTACATTTTCCATTATGTTTATTAGCTTCTAATATTACACCGGCTCCATACGATTCAATCTCCTTTTTAAGTATACTGAATGTCCAATATCCTTCTTTAATAGTCTTCTTAATGTTATTATATGTGATTTCTAAATCACTTGTAATATTATTATAATTCCAAAAAACAGTTGCCTTCTTTATTAATAAATACGGATTTTCATGTGTTATTATAAATGACTCATCTAATTCATATTCCTTAGATTGAACAGCTGCGCTGTCAGCTGTGCTGCCATCTATAAGTACAGATAATCTCTTCATACAATATACAGTATATTATATGGAAAAGGAATACTACGATAAAAATTATGATAATGCCATGGAAAATATAAGAAAAGAACAGAGTAGAATGAGGGCTGATTTCCTCAAGAAGTATCCAAATGCAGACATATCAAAATTTGAGTTTGACGTTACATTAAAAAGAAATGGTGATGCAGATAGTACCGCAATTTATTTCAAAAACAGTGACATAACAAGCACAGATATTACAAGTGATGCATTTCTTAATGACAAATCCATGACAAAATATCTTTATAATATGGAAAAATATCCAAAAATATGGCAATCAAATGGAACAATACAAAAGATTCCAGAATCAAATATTCAATATGTTGAAGCATATCGATTGACTGATAAGTATCCAGATCATTACATATTAAATTGTCCTATTGAGAACTTTAAAGTTTATGTTAATAATAAAGATTTTTTCCTATCAAAGCTTCCAATATTAAATATAACCACAAATTATAATAAAGCTGATTGGGACAGCGAAGCTGCTGATAATGAAAGTTATTATCAAGTATGTTTTTCAGTGTATTGTGCATCATATTGTTGTGGTGTGTCCATACAACATCTAACACCATCAGAAGAAGTTCATCCAATTATAACTTCACTAATGCGTTTCCATCTTTATTTCACTGTAAGAAGATTAATAAGAAGAATGCAAGGACAAGAAAGAATGTCAGATATATCAACAGAATTTTCCGCTGGTAATTTTTATAGAAACAATGAGCACATAAGAAGGAATATTATATATAGAACAAGAGGTGGAGTTGTATATCAATTGTTTCCTGATTCATTGCAAAGTGATTATAAAAGATACATACCTGTTAAAAGCAATGGATTAACAAAAATTGGAATACAATATCTAAATGAGTCGATAGAAGCCTTTATTTATTCCATATTAGGAAGCCAAGCAAGGACAAAACAAAGTATTTATAGTGTCCGTGGAAGTGCATTAGAAACACAACAAGAATTCCGCAGTATTGTGGAAGACAGTGTTCTCAATTACAATGTATCAACATGGATAAATAATATGAACAGAGCAATAACAGACACAAATATAATTCTAAATTTAGCAATATCACCCAGTCTTTGGTTATTATCCAAGAATATGATAATCTTAAAGAAACCAGTTCCTGGATATAACAACAAACTAAAAATAGCAAATACATTCATGAAATTTGGTTATAATCCAATAAATAGAGACCCACCAAAGACATTAAATGGAACAGCTAAGCTGGAAAAAGAACCTACAGTTACACTTCCAACAACAGATAAGCTGCCAGCTAAAATAGAAGATAACAGCTCAGCTGTTCATAATACTGATTTAGCAATTATATTTGGTGGATCACTACTTAGCGCATATTTATTTAGAATATATGTCTTATAGAGTGTGTAATATATGGCACACTATATATTAAAATGAGTCTTTTTTATGGATATGAGGACCAACAAAAGAAAGTCGGTCAGGAAGACATAATAATGGCGGATAATAAAATAATAACACAATCTGC
Source organism: Heliopora coerulea (assembly GCA_030142905.1). Taxonomy (NCBI): domain Eukaryota; kingdom Metazoa; phylum Cnidaria; class Anthozoa; order Scleralcyonacea; family Helioporidae; genus Heliopora; species Heliopora coerulea. Next base: position 3,513,979 of record JASJOG010000014.1, read on the forward strand.
AGGACCGACAAATAACAATCATTTAGTTAATAAAGGTTATGTTGATGTTAATATAACACCATTTGATTCTAAAATATTAATGTTTTCAATTATTTCTGATGGAACTTATAGTCCTTTAGAAAATCCATTTACACCGTTAATTTGTAATCCTACTGTTAACACTAAATTACAAGTTGAATATATGTTTCTTGGTTCTTCTATGACTGATAGTGATATTGAAAATAGGAAGATTGATATAATGTTAAGAGCAAACATTAACTTTAAAAAAAGTTAATTTGAAAGATAAAAACACTTTATATAGAGGAATTTATAGTGTATAATATCGATTATTCATTAAAATTAAGTCATAATCTTGGTTCATTATACAATGAATATAGGATATTTTATGTGGTTATAAAAACATCAGGTAACACACCACAGATTAGACATGAATTAAGGCTTCACGTTTCTTTAGTAGCTTAGCTGATAAGCTGTTAATAGAGAAATAAATGTGAAAGATTACCCTTAGATATAAATATTAACTAAAAAGGTTAGTGTTAATAATTAGTCTCTAGGGGTTTTACTATAATGATACTCTAAGAGTAATCTTCCAGATATTGAATGTAAAAATAGAAAATTCTTTAGGTTCTGTATCAAGATCAACATTTTCATAATATGCTCTATCATAATACCTTTTAAATACTTGATTATATTATTTGTCTTTCTTTAGATAGTCATCCAAACCATAATAATTGATTTCTGATTCTTCGAGGGCTTCTTTTATTCTATCTTTTTTCGCTTATTCATATTTAAAAGCTCCGCTTTCTTTCTTCTTCTGATACTTTTTATATAAATTAAATTTGAATATTTTTGGCGCTTCATGGTCTTTTTTATAAATCCTCATAATAGAGTGTTCACTATTTGAATAAACATTATTTTCCGACCATTCTATTAATTGTTTCTTTTTACCTACTTTTCTGCTTTTGTTTATTAATTCATAAACACCATTTTTATTTAAAAAGTAACAAAGATACCTTTTATCCTGACATAATGGTTTCTTTTTATTTTCTTTAGATACATTCTTTTGGAGTATTTTTTTTACAATATTTATATCCTAGTGATAAACAAATATCTTTTCCTCGGATCCATATTTCTGAGCTGACAGCTAAGCTGTTATATTTATATATCAAAGCTTAAAAACCCAACTTATCATCTCTGAAAGATTCCATAATAGTATATAGTATTATTCCTTTAAGCCTTTTTATAACAATTAATTGTTGAATCATCACACTAATGGTATATTTATTTTTAAAACCTTAGAGACTAATTACTAACCATAGACTTTTATAATAAAAATATATACTAAGAGTAATGATTCATATCTATGTAATATATATATCACTGACTTACACACTCCCATAAATATGATAAGATATACGGTAATATATAATATGTCTGGAGAGGAAATAGAGTTAAATGACTTTGATGAAATACAAAATAAAAAGGAAAATAAAGAAGAGGATAATAATGAAGAAGAGGATAATAATGAAGAAGAGGAAACAGATTTCGGAGGTGAAGAGAACATATTGGATGACCCAGATTGGTTCTCGAATAGAGGTAGAGAAGTTATTGATATTAATCATTTAGACCCATTAAAAAAAATATTAGGAGATCGCGTAAATGAAGCAAGAAACGCAGGTTACTTTATATTTGATGTTTTACAATTAGAATTACCATGTACTAATCCGAAATTCATTAAATATCTAATGGAAAATAGGGGTTTTAAAATAAAGAAAACAATAAGCGTATCTGGTTTTACAACAAATTATGAGGTCTCATATAAAAGTGAAGAAGAAGAAGATGGTAATATTAAATGGTTCGTAACTAAGACTTATAAGACTGATAATGGTCAAATATCGGATGATGATTTTAATAACTGTAGATTTGATATCAGAAGCTATTATGATGAGTGGAGAAAGGCAGAACTTAATAAAATTCTAAAAAGAGCTGGAATTGCAACTGCTATAGGTCTGTCAATTGTAGCTTTGGTGACTAGGTTGTCTTTAGGGCTACAACGGGCAGGATCTCATATTGAAAGTTCAGCTAGACGGAAGAAAATGAAAGCTGAAAAACTAACTCCAGCTGAAAAAAGAACAGTCATACCATGGATAGATACAGAAGAAGCAACGGGTAAGGGTTTGATTGTTATTGGTGATAATATATATATATTATAATCGGCGGGACTATAATTTATGCAGTACTTAAATATAAATGACAAACAGCTCACAGATGGAAAATATAGCATACAATATATAAATGAACAGCTCAGATGGAAAATCCATAAAACATTTAGCAGCTCAGCTGGATATTAATAAAATCGTAGCTTCCAGTCTCACAGCAGCTCCGCTGGAAGAAGAAATAAATAAATTGAAAAACTGGTATTCATATTACCATAAATTATATACTTGTTATAAATGGAAATATAAAAAATTAAAGACAATAAAATTAGCATTAAATATGTCATCCATTTCTCTAACAGTTGTAGGAAGTGCATTGGCTCCAGTCACACATTTTGCAAGTTTGTCCATAACTGGAGTTGGCGTAATTATCCAAGGTTATGTCACTAAGTCTGATATAGCTAAAAAGATTGAGAGTTGTAGATTTGCTTATACAAGTTATAATAAAATCCTCATACAATTGGGAACGTACTTTAGAGGTATTTCATATGATGAGAAAGTTTTCTTAACAGATACAAAAATACTAGATGGTATAGTGACAGATATATGTCCAACTACTGTATTAATGGAATGTCAAAGAAGTATGATAGATTATTTAACAGAGAATCTGTAGATAACTGACAGCAAAGCTGTTAGACTGTTGACAGCAAAGCTGTTGTATAACTGATAGATAACTGTAAGATAACTAACAGATATCTGTAGATAAAATATAAGATATATTATAAGATGTCAGAAGAAACACCTAAAATCACCACTATTTTAAAAGAGAAAGATCCTAAAAGAGTTGAAGCAGGCAAATGTCTGGCTGCATTAAATAAAGAAAGAAAACCTCATAAGGAACAACAAGAAGACATAAATGAAAATAAAATTAACATAAATTATAGTCTAATTTTAAACGTTATAGGAGTTACAGCAGCAGTTGTAAGTCTTTATTATGTTAGAAAAGAATTTAACAGACAGCTTAGCTGTTCAGCTGCCAGAGAAGCTGTGAAAGAAGAAAAACCACAAATGGAACCTTCTCCAACAAAAGAACAGCTTAGCTGTAAACCACAAAAAGTTCTGGATACATTGGAATAAAATAAAAAAAATGACTGGTATTGAATTAGTCAATTAGAACTTTTAACAAACGTTGATTTGTTCCAATTTATTGAAAGAGGAATGAGAGGAGGAATAAGTTATATAGCAAATAGATATGGTTCCGCAAATAATAAATATATGAAGAACTATAAAAAGAATGAAGATAGCAAATACATAATGTATCTAGATGCTAATAATTTATATGGATGGGCATTGAGTCAATCCTTACCTACTAGCGGATTTAAATGGAAAGATCCAAAAGAAGTACAGTTGAATAATTACACTGAAGACTCAGAAAAAGGACTGTTATTAGAAGTAGACTTGGAAGATCCAAAGGAATTACATGACCTACATAATGACTATCCATTAGCACCAGAAAAGAAAGCTATAAAGAAAGACAAATTATCTAAATATTGTAAAATGATAGAGAAGAAATATAAAATATCTGTGGGGCTTGTAAGTAAATTAATAACAACATTAAATGACAAGAAAAAGTATGTTATACATTACAGAAATTTGCAATTGTATTTATCCTTAAGAATGAAATTGAAAAAGATCCACAGGGTATTAGAATTTAAACAATCAAAATGGTTGAAAGAATACATTAATTTCAACACACAAGAGAGAACAAATGCTAAGAATGCCTTTGAGAAGGACTTTTTCAAGCTGATGAATAATGCTGTTTATGGACAGACTATGGAAAACTTAAGAAAACGTGTAGATGTCCGTTTGACAATAGATAAAAATAAATTAATAAAAATAGTATCAAAACCAACTTTTTTGTAAGCATTAAAATGTCATCTTAGCTGCTAATCCAGATAATGAAACATCAGATAATATATAATGGAGAATTTCATAGATATCAATAGGAAAATAAATGAGCTCAAAGTAAAATTAAAAAATGAAGACGATTATAAAACTTTTAAGCAACTATTTGAAGAAATTGCTAATGGAACAATGTCTATTACATTTAATTTCTTTAGTTTAGTTTTATCTTTTTTGTCTATTAAATTTCAAAATAAAGAAAAATTTATTAAACAACAGATGGAAGAGTCGGACACATCTTATGAATCTATCCACATCAACAACATCAGATTATGAAGAAGAAACATTCACACCTGTAACAGAATAGGAATGTTGATAGTAGTAGTTTATTTAAATAAAAATAAATGTGGAATCCATCGTATAAGAGTAGTATAGTAATGGGGGAGGACCATTAAATGGATATCAGGTGGTCTTGAGATTTTAACAAAAACTATGGCATTTTTTAAAAAAATTCAATAAACCATTGTACAAAGGGGTGAAATCCATGAGGGGGGTACAGGAATTCCACACCTAATAACTAAGTGTGCTAATACCCCCCATTACTACACTACTTTGGATTGGAACCATTAACTCAATGGCTCCTGTACCTATTACTTATTCACTTACCAGCTTACCAGCATCTTCTTTGAAGCTAAACAGTTCTTGCAAAAATACAATTTTCTTGAGGAATTCTTTTAGCTCCCTGTCGAAGGATATGATGGGCTATAATTTATCTGATAGAAAACAACTAATACCATTAAAGATGCATTTACAGTAGAGAACTATATTCTTAGTAAAGAAAAATTTATGACATTTTTTTTCTATCGTCCTCTTTCTTCGTGAAATTAATTAACCGCTCTAAGTCACAATAAAACTCCCATCAGCCGACAATTTAACAAACAGTACAACTAGTGGCACTATGCTCTCAAACGTTTTTGCTGTGAAATTTTGAATTTACACGAAACGACCTAGCCTCCTTCCAACTAAAAAGGCAATCCCGAGTGACAACAATGAGTAATGCTTAAAAGTAAACAACACCGACCTGCTAACCCCAGCCGCTGAGTTTACTATCAGTCCCTGAAGATCAGTAGCTGGAGTAGAAGTATTTATCCTCGTTCCATCTCGCGCAAAACCAGTGCTCAAATAAAGTTCCAAATTTCTACGAAATTCCTCGTCAATCCTAGAATAGAAAAGCCCTATTCATTCTAATTATTTTCGCTAACAAGAAATTACATAGGGAAGCTTCTTTGGTGGAAAATCAAAATGCCGTGCACTCGACTTATTGCTAACCAGTTAACTAAGCTTACTTTAACCCTTTCTGGTCCGAGACATCTCCCAATAATGAATAAACTCGTCAGGCGTTAGCCACAGCAAAATTAAAAAGCCGATTACGGACCGAAAAGAGCTAAATAACCCGGATTATGTTTCTTAGGAGTATAACTATCAAATCTCAACTGCTATCTTGGAGGAAAGAAAAAAATTCGCAAGTTAATAGTTATTGGTTTAGGTCTAACAAAATGTTGAAGAATTGTATATATAAGGCAATTATGAACAATTTTTACGGCTATAATTTACCTAGAAGCGTCCATTTGTGACATCTTCGTCACAAAAAGTGAACTGATAGCTTCATTGTCGGACGGCTCATAACCATCAACAAAGTCCAAGTCTTCATTTGTGTCCATTCTATCATCTCGCTCATCTTCGTCTTAACAAAAGTCAAAAAAGTGATTCTTATGACCGATGACCAGCGAAAATTCCTCTTGTGACCATACATCATCCCTTTAAGTTAAGTATTTCACATGAGTAGCAACTAATTTATCATACAAAATGAAAACTTGTCTAGTAAAACATCAAACACTAGGGAAAATGATTCACGCTAAGATCAAACGCCGACACGACTGTCCGAAAAATGAAGCCACTATGAGGTTTTTAACTCTAGCTCTTCTGGGTCTTCGATTTCCGGGCCAAACACTTTCATGATATACTGTATTTTCTCAAGTGAACCAGCATTTTTCAAGAAAATCGGGTAAAATTTCTATTGATTTGTGCAAGTGCTCGATCGTAGTGTCAAAACACGTCTCGGTCTTGATTTTCCTTCTTCAAGAAGCTTGATCAGAGAGTTTTCAACCTCACATACAAGAGTATAAATGAGGCAAACAATAAAATTAGGGCGTTTGCATCCTAAATCTTTTATCAGAGTACACCAAGAAGTGAGAGACGAACACACTAAGATTTATCTTACTCACTACATCCCTCCTTTTATATATTATATGAATATATGCAATGTTTTATGAACTTTCACTAAAGCTTAGACCCTAAATATTTACCAGGTAGTGAGGGAGAAGCTGGAAGGTTGATAGACTTCGGCCAGCCAGAGGGCTGTAGCCTACCAAATATTCTGATAAAATCACTGTTAAAAGTACAGAGCAAGATAGACAGATCCAAACGCACAGAAATTTTTCATTTGCTGCCATAGATGTTTATTTTACTTCTTGAAATTAGTAATTTTAGACCTCAGGTTTTAAAAATCTTTAAGAGATGCATTCCGCCAGACTTTGTTTGATTTTAGCTCTGCCTCAACGGAAGTTTTGCTCTGCCACTCGTCATATGCACGAGAAAATTTCCGCCTCGGCAGTTTCAGACGAAGCCCTGTTTACATTCGCAACGCTTATTTCGTCAACGGTCCGGATTGAGAACACGTTTTTGGATTTGAAACTTGACAGGACACACACTCGTGTATGATCACCAAGTACTCAAATTTGCCTAATAATAGCACAAAGAATTATACAGGGTTCGTACACTCTTCCAGGAATGATTTTCCAGGACTTTTCGAGTACTCACATCGATTTTCCAGGACACCACCATCAGTTATTTCCTTGCCGGCTTGCGCGGGCACGGATAGGAAAGTGTTGGAATGGACAAAAGAAAACAAATTAATTCCTAGTGACCAAAACCGAGCCCCGTCATACACCGGAGGACCAAAACAGCACGCTAAATTAGTAAAATAATTCTTTACTATAGTTCATCACAATTTTCCACGTATTTTTTCCGGACTTGGAAAAAAAAAACGCTCCGTTCTCCAGGTCTTTCCAGTACTAAAAAAAGGCCGATAAAAATTCCAGGACTTTCCAGGATTTCCATTACCTGTACCAACCCTGCTATACTAGACACATCTGTACGTCCACCACATACACTGATTTACAACTTTCTTTGGTCAAAGAAATGTAAAATGTAAAATAATCGTGCACAGTGCTGCTCTCTCTGCAGGATATCTCAAGTTTTCCTATCGTGATTCTTCGCTATGCGATGAAAAAGAGCATTGTTTGGTTACTAGCACTAAAACATTCGCTGTAATCGAAGTTTTAAAAAATTAAAAGAAGGAAAAGAATTATTCGGGTTTACTTGTAATAGTTGACAGATTTGCGCTTGCGGGTTAAGCTTGCATTTGTGAGTTACCGTTGGTGAAACGATCAAATCCTGCCGTACGTAATTTCTCCAGCTTATTTACTTTCCGTGTAACTTTGTTATACTGTTTGTCAGTCCTTTTTGGTCCAACACCCTTGATTGAATATGTGTGGTATGATGTTAGTTCTTTACCAAACATTTTACGTTACTCCAATAAAAATTTTCAACCTAAATCGAGTGACAAACTGCTGAACAACCTTACGTTACAATTAAATGTCAGCCAGTTCACAAATGTGAAATTTTCCATTCCAATCGAGCTCATCTAGCTCAATAATGGCTCATGACTTTGACTTCCCTGCACAACTCGGAATATCACAGTTTTCCGAGCTTCTTTAATTGTCTAACAATTGAATATGCTGTTATCAATTTAGCTCAATCCGATGCAATTTATTAAGAAAATATTGCAATGATACGGTAACCAACCTGAATCATGATCAGAATCATTGGTCGACTCCTTGACTATGGGTTCTTTAAGTTCGCAAGGCAATCCTTGACCAGGCTGCTTAAAAAGATCGATTACTTCACCAAGATTTGAGAAATACCTCTGAGTTCTCCTGTCTGACGCCTACGTAAGTTCAGTGATTATTTATCAGAAACATCTAAGGAAAAAATCTGTTGTGATAAATGGATTTACCATTGTACAATAAACGAAGTTAGAGAAAGCAAAGTTAACGGCTGTCACCTATTTTGGGAGGGAAATTACGCATGCGATGGACCTCGGGTCTTTCTTCAGAACACTACACTAGCAGGAAGAGGTGCCTAGAACCTTGTTGCTTAAGGCGGTCGCTGTAAGTATGCATGAGTTTTTTGAGAAAAAGCCACTCTTCGTCATCTGTCAGTGATATCATTACGATTTCAAGCGAAGCTGAGCCGGCTTCCATCACCAAAGCTTTTATAGTGCACATCAGCCGTCCACATTCACTTACGCGGGTTTTATCTCAACTGAAACATGTTACACTTTATCGTCGCACGTCCCTTCTTTTCCTCTCGCTGAGGAACTGCGTTATACCTTGGATACCTTAGGCTTAGTATTTCAGTTACAGCTCTTGCACTGGCTCGGCTACGGCCAGTGGCACAGTATATTTTCCTGGTAATCTAGTGTAACTCTTGGGCAGTGGTCGATCAACGTTTATCTACACGTACGTGATATTGCTAACCCTCCAAAAATGACTACACGAGATACTACACGGATATGACGAGTTCAATGGTAACCTTTCCTCCAGCCACTTGGGCAGGCTAGACTCAACTGTTTGGGAGATGCCGTTGGCTAGAGAAATGCGACTGTCCCAAAAGATACGTATTGGAGCCACCTGCAAGCAGCAAGATAGTTACAAAACCCATTCCCTGCAATTTACGTTTTTTCCCGTTCCGGACTAGTCTTCCAAGCAACAGCCCATAACTTCCGTCACGAAATGCTCCTTTCCACGAGTAGCATCTTAATTGAGTGCAACATTCCTTTCCCATGTTCAACCAATAAGCACTTAGTTCTCAAAATTTAGAATCACCTCAAATACTTCCACAAGCTGAAATTGTCGCCAGACGGTAATTAGTAATTGGTCAGGACGAAACCAGATGGAATGCAATGTTACAGTTTGGATAATAAACACTTGTGTGAAAAAGCGTTATGCCACGACACTAAGAGAGGGTTAAGATAGTGATAAGAACCTCTCAAATACTTCTAGTAGTCGAAATTCGGACTCAGAGGTAGTTAATTAGTAGCCATGTGAAAACATTGTGGGATTGAATGTTACACTTCAGTAAGCAACCGTTCATCTGGAGGTGTATCGCATAACGACAGTATGAACGTCGATGACCAGCAGATCTGGGCCATGTAGAAGGAACATTTCGAGCAGATGGCAGGAGGCAATTGTCTCAGTAGATTCTGCGTTTGATCCCTCCGCAAGCAGCAAGATAGCGACCGATTCAATCCTGTCCAATCTCTGTTATAGTGTAACAGGACTAATAATAGCGAAGTGGCATATTTGATGAAACTCTGAAAGGCACTTATGGTCAATGTATTCAATAGCTGGTGACTTGACATTTGTCTTATCATTCAAGCCACAATTTAGTTTTCATCATAAATCATATTTCAATCAGTTGAATGAGATGAAAAAACTTCATACGCAGGAGTATGAAGACTGTTATTCGCTATGTAACTTTTTCCCCAATAAAAATGTAACGCATCTGCAATTTTAGTCATCACACAATTTTTACCCACTATTCTGAATTAATTTTGAATAAAAGATGTTTTTAAATAGTGAAAAAAAAATTGTGAAAGCTGCTTTAATTTTTCAGCTTTATGAAATTACAAAAAGTAAGTTGCATCATCATACTGTATAAACGCAAGATTTGTGTTATATTTTAGGTAATTTCATTAAAACATTTACTTTGGGGGCAATTTTGCAATGTTCAATATTCATACATCAACAGGCTTTGCAATCTGTCCATGGATCAATCAGCCCCAGTCCATCCCTGTTTGTCAGTCTGTCTGTCAGTCTCTTGTAAACAATGTATATCACATCCATGTACTGTACCTTACCTGAACAGTAAATTTGTCCTCATTTCTAAGAACTCTGAAATGATGAATCATATTCCCAAACCTTTAGGGGAAAAAAAATTTCTATGCATTTTTAAAACTGTAACTAAGCATACAGGCTCAATTGCTGATAGGAGTCCAGTAAGTCATTCAAAACAGTAAAGCCCATCCTAAGTTGACTGCACCCACCTATATACAACCACCTGAATAGAAGCAAAAGTTAATAAGGTCAAGTGCAGTTTAGTGGATGTCCCTGAATTATTAAGGTAATCACATACTCACCTCACCTAACTATAACCTTAGACCTAGACCAAACACTACACCAAATCCTAACCCCAACTGTAACCCAACCTGAACCTGAACTCAAACCCAAACCCAAAGCCTAAGACTGTAAAAAGCTAGGAGGTTTGTCTGTGTCTTCTAAACTGCACTCAAGCAAATAATTAAAATATAAAGTGTTCATTGGGATTAAAGAACCTGAAGAAAAATTTTCAGTCAACTATTTCAATAGCCAGTATAACACATCAAAGACACAATCAAGGCAGTTCAAAAGCATAATGTACAGTTTAATGAACAAGGCCATCAGTGTTCCTTACAGGGGAGGCAAAGGGAACATTTATCCTGCTTAAAAGCAGCTTGTCCATCATCAAAATTTCATGGTTGTTAAAAAAAAAAAAAAATTTAGGGAATATGTAATATATACACCCTCAAACTGAAAGAGACACCAGGCACCAATATTTTGAGGCATTTACCCTGTACAATCACTGAATGCCCTTAATTAATTCTGTAAATTTTCCATTTCTCTCATAATAATTCATGGTAGCTACAGGTATGTTTATCTAGTCTTGCAAAATTAAGATGAGACAGCTATCCATTTAATCACAGTTTGAAAATATTAATCAGCTGTAGTAACAACAACTAAGGAGAAGTGAATAATCTACCAATAATTCATGGTAGCTACAGGTATGTTTATCTAGTCTTGCAAAATTAAGATGAGACAGCTATCCATTTAATCACAGTTTGAAAATATTAATCAGCTGTAGCAACAACAACTAAGGACTAAGGAGAAGTGAATAATCTACCATGAGTTCAACAAGAGTATTCTCCCAACTAAATATAATCTTTTTTAAACTTTATCTTCCTATACTTCAACAAGATATGACATTGCATTGGTTTTCATCCTTCTAAGCAGGATCAGTAATGCTTAATCATGTTTCCAGTGGTGAGAATTTCATTAGATATCTACTAGTGTAACAGAAACAGGGAAATTGGCCATGCTGGAAGCTTATACCCACCACATTCACAATGCAATACATATATAAGAAACACACCAGTTACTTAACATAAACCTAGAACATGTAGAATATAGTAAGTCTGAGGAGTTTTAAAGGTGAAAAAACAAATTTTAAAACTAGTATTTCCAGTTGAAAATATTTTGTTTGATGCCATAAGCAGTACATGTTGGTTAAGTAAACTCTTTCATGTGGGATAATCACTGGAAGATGTAATTCCCAAATATGTGTAGATACATGTACTACGACATTTTATGATACTTGAGTCGCTTTAATGAAAAATGATGCAAGAATTTAGCTTCATGTATTGTACAGTACATGTATAACATTTTTATGTGCATTCAGATCACTCCACATGAAGTGAAGATATTTCACTGATTTATGGTTTTTCATCATGTACAATAAATCAATAGAACTTCACTGATCTGGGGTATGTACACAAAATTGTGACTGAAAGAGTTGGGACCTGTGAGAAATCATCCATGTAGAATCCCAATAAACCTGAGTCCAACAACACTATTAGTTCTTCACTGATGTACATCTTTTTACAAAATAGCCACCAGTGATTTGGGGTAATCTTGTTTAGATTTGCTATAAATGAAGCTGTCAACCTAGGGCCAGTTGTGCTGAGTCTTGACAGATACCAAAGGACTCAGACTGGTTATGCAAAGGCAGGAATGCTTACCCAGCACAAAAATCCTAGTGAGGGTAACAATACTATTGATGCCTTGAACAACCAAACTTAAACTTTATCCATCAAGTAGAAATGTAAGATAGAGAGCTTGTGATTTGGTAGATAACATTTCAAGTTGGCAGTCTAAAGCTTAGCTAGGGTTGCTCATTGTTGGGACTTAGAATATTTGCCAGTTAAGCTTTTTGTGCTTTGTACAACCAGGCAAAGGTGAATATGTCCCAAAATGTAAACAGTGATATCTATGCTTTGAACTATAAAAACCTTTATAGAGTGAATTGTAGGTCATCACCTGAAGGGCTGATCCACATGGTACAATTGTTGCATATGTTCAGGATACAAATTATGGAATTAAAACAGCTTTGCAGAAAAAGTTGGCATGCAAATTGACCCAACTGGTGGCTTAGACAATTTTTTGTTGTTTCACTTGCTCCATTATTTAACTATAAGCAGTATTTAGTTTTTATGTCACTAAAAGATTATTTATGCTTAGTTTCTTGAAATTTTATATATTTCAGACAAGAAAGGTTTGTTCAGACTCACTGATTACATAATTATAAAGTTTAATAAAAATTCCCTTTCTATAATTTTCATGTAATCAATGAGTCTATTTATGCTTACAAACAAGTTTATCTCTAAGATCAGTGGAAGTTGGTGCACATGATTGAAGCTTTGTACTGTGCTCTGCAGTTGAGTTTGGCTGTCATGATTTTGCCATAAAGCTTTCAGTTTGAAAAATTGGAAACATGTTTGCAACTCACAAAATACGATGTGTGGATGTGCAATGGAAATGGCAAAGTTTCCATTCCAGTCTCTCACATGCTATTTCCCATGTACACGTAACCATTTCAAATTTGTTAAACCTGGCAACTAGGTCAGCTCACCTCTGCCACAGACCACCTTAATGGAATGAATATGAAAAAGACATAAAAGATTGAAAATGAGAGTTCTTTTTTATATAATTTACACTTTCCATTTTTCTGATTTTCACTTGAATTTTGCCTCACAAAAGACTACAAATGCTTTGCAAATTGCAAAGTGCAAGCCACTAATTTATAATCTGATGTTTATTCATCCTGATGTATATGTTTTATTCACATGATACTTTAAGACACATTTCAAAATTTATTAATAATTTGTAAGCTGGAATTGTGCTCTAAAGGCATAATCATATAGGCAATAATGATGAATCATATTCAACAATTGTATTTTGTTGAAGGGCCCCAAGGGGCTAAACATTTGATGCAGTGCCACTATGTAATTCAAGATTTGTTCCATCTTATCATTTCTAGGGAAAAACTTTCAACTTAAATCAAACTTTCATTGAATGAACATTGTTGGACCAATCAACCCTGTCTTTATAGTGGTATTTGCAGCACAAAACCTAAGTTCAAGTGTTCAAATTGTCAATGACATGAATAGACCAAAACAAATCTCTTGCTGGGATTTATCCACTAGAAAAAGTACAAGTGAAACCTAATTTCCTGTGATTGGCCCTTGTATTTCATAATTATGCCAATGCACAGTAAGTCATCAAATCTTTTCACACCAAGCATTGTGTGTGCTTTGCTTTGGAATTTGTGCCAGTTTAAATTAAGTGACATTATTCTTACTCGTACAGAGTATATACTGTAACATGGGGCGCTGCCTGAAATCGAGTATTATAACAGCGACCAGCGCATACACCAGTGTAGCTAACCGGAGATGATCTAGAGTACATGCTTCCGCGTGAAAACTGAAAGCGATTGAACTAATTACGTGCAAACGAAGGGCGGCCCTGGGTTAGAGTACGGTTACAAACAGGGCAAAATTTGCATTAAGAACACAGCTTAATAAAAGAAAAAATTATTTAAACATTTTTGCGACGGTAGAGATTGCTAGTAGCACACTTAAACTTAAAGGCAGCTGAAACTCTCAAAGACAGTTTATATACATACCATAAACTGAGGACGTGTGCACCGGCAACAGACTCGCTTTCTCGAACCAGGTAAGCACCATCTGTAGCGTTCTTCATCAACAGCTCCTCCGCAGCCTGACGACTTATTTTCCCGTGGTTCCATGGATAATTCATGGTGAGTTCGATTATCAACAGCAGTAATGTAAAGGATAATCTTTCACTTTGAAATACGAATGCGCTGCAAAATGGAGGCCCTCGACCACAACATACAACCAAGCAATAATTGAATTGGGAAGCAAGTCATCCCTCTGACACTTAAGAAATCAATCGTGCTAAAACTGCTATCCCGTTACCATGGTTGTAACAAGATGATATCAGCACGATTCAACAATCACTTTTAGTTTTTTACAAAGACACGATGATGCGGAAGTCAAGTTTTCGAAACTGTTTCTTCCTTCTAATCTCGAGCTGCGAACCTGACACAAGGAACACATCAAAAGCACAGCAGGTGAGGTAAGGTAAAGTAGGGAAAGCAGGGAATTTACTCGACGCTGTAAACAAATATCGCGGGCCATAGGGTTTTCGTTTAAATTTTGTGTGTGTTAAATTACAGGTACTCCGAACAATTAGATTTAACGCAACGCAGAGGCGCAGAAAGTTCTTCAGAAGTGGGGGGGGGGGGGGGGGGGGGGGGGGAGGGCAGAAACTGGACATCTGGTAGCCGAGCAATCGGCGACTTTTTTCCAGTCCAAATACAAACCCAAATATAGAATGACATGTACGTGTTTTAAGTTTTAGAAGTACTATGTAGCGCATAAAATTTGTGCAGAATGTTTTTAAACGTTCACCGTGCCAAAAAGTGGGGGGACAAATACATATGTTCGACCCCCCACTTTGAAAATTGGGGAGGCAATCGCCCCCCTTGCCCCCCCCCTCCACTTCCTACGCCTCTGTAACGTAAGAGTAAGATGTAACATTTTGGACAGTCCTTTTTAACGAATGTATTAGCATTGATATAGCTGCCAGCTGGTATCGTTGAAGTACGATGGTTTCGTTTTTTCATTGTCAAAATTGAAAGTTGAGCATGTTAGCCCTTTTGAGGTTGAATAATCAGACTTAACTGATAAAAACATTGGAGCTAGTTCTTTACACACAAGTCGCCGATCAAGCATTCGATGAACGGAAGTTACTGGCAGGGTTATTAGACCTGGGAGGGGAAACTTCTAAAATTTCCCTTAGTCCTACCCCGTCTAGCTCTCTTACTAGTATTTACCTATTGCTTCCTAGATTTCTAAATTCTTCCTTTTTAAATCCTTTCCCTCATAAATCCAATCCTTTTCAAATGGCCTCCTAACCTGCGAACCAGGGGCCGATTCCTAGCACGATTGGCGCTAATCTAAGATTACCAGTTTTTCTGTTGTTTTGGTTTTGTTCAAGGACGTAAATCCTGGGAGGTGGGGGACATATCCCCCCACTTTTTGTACAGGGGGATGCATATAATTATCCCCCCACTTTTTGCAAAGCTCGTTGGTTTCTCAGTAACAGAACGCAGTACACGGAATCGTATAATTTGTGGAATATTTATTGTGATGGTATTAAATGAATTTAAGATGAGTTTAAGATGAATTATTCGATCTAAGAAAAAGAATTAACAAAATATGGCTAAATATAAAATAGCTTACACGTGCTCAGTTATCATATTCGCCTAATACGTAAATTACATATAAACCGTTATCTTTACTTACTTCTTGCCGGATTTCCGCGTTCTATATCTTTAAACAGTCTTAAATCTCCAATTATGATTCACAGGTTAGCAAACAGAATAAACAAAACAGAATAACCCTACAACAGTTTTACCCGTCCAACGTGCTCTCACGTGTAGACTGCAGTTTATCATATGAGATCATATTACTTGGTGAACCTCGTGCTCCTAATTAAATGTCAATCAACTTATCTATTATTAAATGTTCTAACAAACGTATGTAGTTCCCCATCGATACATCCTCCGCCCCCATAAAGGGAACTCTTTATCTTCATTCTTCGTTACCCTCCGCTGGATGGATTACTGCGATCTTTTGGACTGGTCTGGAATACTCTCCCGAAGGGGTTCTTACCTTCACGTTTCTAACTTTCTTATCCTCTCCTGGATAAACTTCTGTCACACGTCCGATTCTCCACTTTCCTCTGACTGCCGTCCCATCTTGCACAACGACAACATCATTCACTCGTACATTCCGTCTCTCCGAGTTCCATTTCTTTCGTGGTACCAATAGGGGAAACACGTCCCTCGTCCAACGCCTTCAAAACGAATCTACGATCTTTTGGACGAACTCAACTCGCTTTCGTGGATTCTTTGTTTCTTGAAAGGGTCCTTGCGGGACTTCAGGTGATGCTCTTCCCAGCAACATATCATTGGGGCACAGATATGCACCGTCGTCAGGATCATTAGTGGGTCTTCCGATGGGTCTTTGATTCACCAGATTTGCTACCTCGAGCAAACAGGTATACAGTTCGAATGGTGTTAAGACGTGTTCACCGGTCGCTTTCTTGAGGGCCAACTTGCAACTCTTTACTAGTGCTTCTGCTGTTCCATTCTGGTGGGGTGCTGCGGGGGTAATGAATTTCCACTGTACACCTTTGTCGACACAATACTCTTGCAATATCTTCTTACCAGTTTCTTGAAGCATTTTCTTCAGGTCGGTCAAAGCTCCAACAAACTGCGTCCCGTTGTCGCTCATAATCATCTCGGGATATCCTCGAGTAGAGAAAAATCGTCTGAGTGTCTGAATAAACTCCCTTGCTGAGCAATCTGTCACAATCTCTAAATGCACAGCTCTTGTATTTAAACACGTGAAGATGACTCCATAGTGCTTGGTTGTCTTGTTACGACTGGTCTTGACGGTTAACGGTCCGAAATAACCACAGGATACGTAGTGGAAGGGAGGAGTATGAGGTGCTACTCGGAACGGTGGTAGGTTTGCCATCAATTGACTCTCGACTTGTGGGTTCGTTTCTTTACAGACTACGCAATTGGACTTGATTGTCTTTACCAAGTCATGCACTCTGATGATCCAATAACGTCTTTTAATCTTTGCAGCTGTCGTCGCGATACCCGAATGTCCAATTCTGTGAGCTTCCTCTGCAATCAATCGCGAAACTCTATGATCGTAAGGTAGTAACGCGGGATGCTTCGTCTCGTATGAAACTAATGCATTTTCGACACGTCCACCGACTCGGATAATACCTTCTTCATCTTCAAACGGAGAAAGTGTTCGGAATTCGTTTCTTTTCAGGCGATCCTTTAGGCACTTTTGCGCTTCATTTATCCAAACCTTTCGACTTTCCTCGAGCTCGTTCGGAGTTAACGACTCTTCAGCTACAGAATTCTCTTCTCGGACTCTTCGTATCTTTGCCATAAGCTTATTCTTGAATTTTAACACCCATGCCGTAACGCGTTGGAGTCTTTTCCAGCTTGAATAATCTTTGCATTCAATCACATTCTTTAACTCGACTGCTTCAGTTGTCACCATTCCAACGGTTTTCTTCTTTATACATTCTCGCTCGACCTCGGCTGCATCAGGTTTGCTATCTTCTTTCGGCCATTCTTCCATTGGTTGCTGCAAGAATTCTGGACCGTTCAACCAACGTCCAGACAAATCAGGAATAGATAAGCCGCGGGATACATCATCGGCAGGATTTTGCTCCGTTGGAATCTGTCTCCATTGGACCGGTTTAACGTTGCTTCGAATCTCTCCAACTCGACTTGCTACAAATGGTTTCAGACGCTTTCCGTTATTCTTTATCCAGGCTAGGACAATCGCACTGTCCGTAAACAAGATTCTTTCTTGGAGCTCGATCCGAATTTCTCGCTTGATCGTTTTGCACAGTCTGCTCGCCAATACTGCTGCTTGGAGTTCCAAACGTGGGATGGTCAACTCTTTCAAAGGGGCTACTCTAGATTTGGCTGCGATAAACTTTACTTTAACTTCACCCGCGGAGCTTTTACTTCTAAGGTACGCGCACTTTCCAAAAGCACCACGCGATGCATCTGCAAACACACACAGAATTGGCGGCTCTACTACGTTTCGTGGACAAATACATCTCTCGAACGATACGCCATTCAGCTGCTTCATTTCTTCGAAGTATGACGACCATTTCTTCTGAATACTCGGGGCAAGCTCGTCGTCCCAGTCCACACCTTCTTCCCATAACTCCTGGACCCTTATCTTTGCTCTCACGAGAAAAGGCGCGACAAACCCAATTGGATCGTATATTCGAGCGATTTGGCTGAGTATCTTGCGCTTGGTCAGATCAGTAATACCGCCTTTCACAGCTTCAATTTCGAACTTATACTTTAGGACGTCTCTCACGCAGTCCCAGGATATACCAAGCACTTTCGTGTCGGTTTGACTTTGTGGCATCTTGATTTCATCCAATTCCGTCTTACGCTCTTCTAGATCTTTATTCGATTGCCATCCTTTTACTGTGAATCCGCCTGTCTCCAGAATTCTGTCTACGCCGCTTGTCAGTGTCTTGGCTTCTTCCTTCGTGTCAAGTGAGTCGAGAATGTCGTCCATATAGGTGTTGTCCTTAATGGTTCGTGCAGCTTCCGGATTACTGCTTTCTCCTTCCTCTGCCGTCTTTTGCAAAGCGATCTGAGCCATGGCAGGTGCGGGCTTGTCACCGAACGTCAAAACATTCATTACGTAAATGTCCGGCGGTCTGCCCGTTTCCAAATTTCGCCAAAGGAATCTGTGCACGTGTCTGTCCTCCATAGGAATGAGAACTCGATGGTACATTTTATATATGTCAGCGGTTACAGCGACCTCTTTTTCTCTAAAGCGTAGTATAATTCCGAAGAGATCGTTCAATAAATCGGGTCCCTTTCGCCAATATTTATTGAGTACATGGCCTTGATATGACGACGACGAGTTGAAGACTATGCGAACAGGTGTGCTTGTACTGTCGGGTCGAAGAACAGCATGGTGCGAAATGTAATGCACTGGACCTTTGTGCTCTTCAATTTCCTTTGCTGTCAACTTGCTCGCAAAGCTCATTTCTTCCATCTCGATAATTTTACGGTTATAGGCGTCGGCCTCGTTTGGTTTCTTCAACAGTCGGCGTTCAGTAGATTCCAGACGTTTAACTGCTTGCTCTTTATTGTCAGGTAGCTCAGCGGGGATTTCTTTTCCATGGGTACGGTATCATCCATTGGTCTCCAACTTTTCTGGCGGACTGTTCTATCATTCTCTTTTCTTCTCGATCTAGCTGATTTAACTTGTTTGCATCACAGACACAAGGAATCAACTTGGACGCCCATTCCTTCTGTTGTCCAAAAATCAGAAAGGTCCACTGGAGAAGTTGTCTTCACATGGAGAACGGTGGTTGTCACATTACTTAGATCACCGGGCGTCGAACCAAAAATCACCCAACCCAGAGGAGACTCTCTTGCGACCAGATGGTCAACTTGTCTTGTCTGACCAGTATGCATATGTGCATGATCAATTCCCACGAGAAGATCCACATGCCCGTTTCCACGTTTGATTTTCTCCCTCGGTAGGTTGAAACTGCTCTGCTAGTGCACTCGATCGGACACCTTTGATTTCTTCACTGATGCATGGGATTCCAATTGCTCTAACCACATACTTCTTCTTATTCATTCCAGTCACACTCATTTTGTACACTTTTGTTTGAATTTCTTCCTCTTCTCCTCCGACCTTTACGATATTCACAGTTATATCTTGACCACGCAAACGTAGACTGTCCGCAGTCTCTCTTCGAATTAAAGTGATTTGGGCTCCAGAGTCAAACAAAATATTTCCGGGCTTGTATACTCCATTAGATCCACAGATATTGGCAGTGATTACTGGTAATATTGTGTCCTTTTGGTCAGAAATGGAAGCAACACCGACATAAGTTGTTTTGGATTTGTGCAACAATGGGTGGTGAGTTGAGGTACATTGGTTTCCGTTCTCGACTTTCGTACATTGCTTCCGTCTGCTGCAATTCGCTTGTCGGTGGTCTCGGCCTGCTTTCTTTAAACAGCTGAAACACGCGTGGTTCGTCTTTGCTGCGCTTATCCGGTCGTCTACACTCTTTGCTGCGAACCTTTCACATTGATCTGGCCAGTGATTCGAGTTACTACAGAACCAGCACTTGTGTCGGATTTTACCACCAACCTCAGCCTCTCCGTACACCGTATTG